>RDRW01000120.1:0-1235000 GCA_007896445.1 Puccinia hordei
TCTGTCAAAGGGTGATGAGAGGCTAGGATGGATAAGGACATGATTACTTCTTCTGGTGGCATCATTTTATGTACGTTTGATAGCAATTGGTCTTCCAATGGCCTAGACGTTTAATTTCCTCCACGTCAACCCCACTGCACTTCTGAGTGAGCCCTGCCAATCCAGAAGGAGTGGCCGGAAAGGTTTGGTCATTTGAGATATGTCCACACAGCTTTCAGTACCGTTTTTACAACATTGTTTTGTCAAGTTGAAGTGTCTGTCTCTAGTGTAGAAGCCAAACAGAGAGTCTTCTTTCCCAGGAGTCGCGTCTAGGTGTTGAATTAGTTCCTTTACTGGGCAGAGGTAGTTGCATAAGGGTCACAGCTGTAAAGATTTTACTTCTCCCCAGTTTTTCTGTCTTTGCCTCTTGCAAGTCAAGCAAGGTAACATTCTCAAAGCATCACACTTCCAATGGTCTTAGACCTTTCCCTCTAGGAAACCGGTCCATAACTGGAAGGGTAGGTGAGTTTGGCCATTCTTGCCATGCCCCAAAAGGCAAAGATTGCCAGGTCTGCCATTGTTTTTGCCTCTTGGCTGAGGCCCTGCATTAGATAAATGAGGGCCACTAGATTGGATAAAAACACAGTTGATTTCTCCTTTTGTTGGGGGGTGTTCGCATCTTCTCTTCCCGAGGCCTTCAACATTAATTTAACCCTGGTCTCAGTGTGGTGCAGGTATGCCGTGTTGTGGAATGTATGCCAAGCTTTTATGGCAAACAGGTATTTGGTCATGATTTTGCTGTTATTTTTTCTGTCTTGCCATCATCTTTCCCCTGACCAGCCCAGGTTACAAATTGGTAGATGTTGGCTGTATCAACGGGTAAGGTATATGTTGGGTTTGGGGATGTAGCTTTGAAACAGTTGAACTTCTTTTACGGCTGCATTGTAACTCACAAGGGTGGACCATTGCCAGCCTTGCAAGACCCTCAGGTCCTCCTGGAGAGCAGTTGTTCTACAGTCCCTTTCCACAAAAAGTCTTTATGTTGTTGAGGTCGAATGCCATGTTGGGTTGTTGTTGTTTTTTTTTCTGTTTCCTCTTCTTTCTTTATTCATTCATTTATTTATGTATTTCCTCTTTTTTTCTTGCGCGGCGCGCTCTCCCCTTGCAGCTTCTGTGTACTCTTTTATGTGTACCTCTCACACTGCCTCTCACAACTCCTCTGTACTCAAGGGGGCATTTTCTGGGTCATAAAATTTGTTGGATAAATTTCTCTAAGTATGAGTCTATCCTTCCCCTTGTGGCCCATCTGTATACTGTGTGACAGCCCATCTGCCTTATTATTGCTGGACAAGACCCTTTTGGGTGTAAATCTATCTCTTCCCTAAGTAGTATTTGTTGGATGTCTTTCCACTCTGAGTTCACTCCCTTATCCCTGGAATTACGCTGTAAGATCACCGCCAATGTTGTTGAATTATCTGTATAAACCATGTATTTCTTCCCCCTCAAGATTCCCAGCTTCAGGAGAATCAGCAGGCCCACGTGAATTGCTATTGTCTCTAGCCGGGCTATGGGAGCGTCATCTCTCCATGGCATCTTGAGCTTAAATTGGGCCCATCTCTTCCCAATGAGGACCCCAATTCTGTAACCTGTGGAGGTGTCCCCAACCCAGCCTACATCTGTTGTGTCTGGGTCTGGTACTAGCTTGGACAACTCATACAACTCCAGTGTCAACCTCCATTGTTGTAGGTCCTTGACAGAGCTGGGTGGGACCGGGTGTAGCGCAGATTTGTTCACCCATTCAATCTGCCATTGGTATAGCCCTCTCAAATAGCACCACAATTGGGGTAGGAGATAAGTCACACGGTTCAGTCATCCCGCCAGTACTTGCACTTTGTGATAGGTGAAGCTGGACCCAGGTATCAGAAAGGGTGCCAGTTGTTTCAGGCACTCTTCTTTCTTCCCTTCCAGAAAGGCTACCGTTTTAGTAATCCCATTCCACACAAAGCCAATGATTTCTGTTGGTCCGCAAATTCTGAGTACTTTTCTTGTTGGTCTTAACCCCTGAAGCTTGCAATCTGTTGACCATGTCTTTCATTGTAACAGTAGATCCTGGTCTTCTCACAAATATGTTGTTGTCTACCCATTGGAAAATATGTTCCAGTTGGAATTCATGAAGCATCAATTCCTTCCAGGCGTCCGCTGGGCGTCTGAAAGAGCTGCAGCCTCTACTCCGCCACCGCCAAACGTTATGCGGGTTTCCAGTAATAAGTCACCTTCACAGTTCATCACCATCAGGTACAGCCATTGGTCCTGTCTTGTTGGTATCTGGTGGTACGCTTTTTCCCAGCCGAAAAGGCCTAGCTCAAACGGTTCATGGTTTACCTTGAAGAATTGGGCTACTGTCCTAAAGTCGTCACAAGCCGTTGTGAAGTCTTCCTTGTCAACAAAGGATTTCACTGACTGGATTTCTGCTTCTCTGTAGGGGAAGGATAGGTTGTTTATGGGCCGTACTGACCCATCCGCGTTTGCCGCTGTCCCTAGAGGGTTTGAGAAAAAGAAAGGGAACTTCTTAGTTACCTCTTTGTGTGAAAATGGGCCAAACATCCTCCTGGACAAAACTTCTTCTTCTAGGTTTTATTCAATTTCATTTCTAGCTAGGAGTGCCAAATCATGGTTTGCTGGGGTATCAAGGCATCCCTGATGGCGTGTTCTGGGATGCCTTGGTCAAATCCTACTTCAAACCCCTCCATTACATCTTTATACTTCTTTTCCAGTCCTGCTTGTTTTCAGGGCTGCTGTCCAGGCTGCTAATTCCATCTCACATCTTACCTGTCCCAGCCATCTCTCAACTTCTATCTTGTTTGGGTTTGCCACTCTGTGGACTCCTTGACTTCCTCACTGCGACAGAACAAGTACCCATTTAATTATATGATTACTTCTTAAACTGAGTATGTGTCCCCTGATATAGTTATCCTCTCATACTGTTATGGCTAAATACACGGAGTTGATCAAATCAAGGGCTAGTGGTATGATACCTACATGCACTTCCTCCCTCTTTGGGATTCTCTGTTCTGGCCTCTAAGCTCCTCATCCGCCCTCAATTATCTCTGCTGTTATGGTTATTGTTTTTTCTGTCCCTCTCATTGTTCCTTGCCTGGTTTCCATCATAATTGTCTCTGACTCTAAGCTGATGGTAAGGTTACCAATTGGCCTCTCTTGACGGGTATTGTTGGCCTGGTGTCTATTCTTGCCTCTTCTGCTTTCCTCTTTGTTGCCGTGAATTTTTCAGTTCCAGTGTATGGGTTGAGGGTCTTCCTTTGCTCCTCCTGCAATGTATGGGTATTGAAGTCTAATTCTTCATCTCATCTTGGCTTTGTTCCTAAACGCTTGATGGACTAAATCTTTTCCCTTTCGAGTCTCACGTCTGGGAACTTCACTACCCCCATCTTTTATCATTTTGCATTGGAATGTGTTCATTCAAACCGCTAGTCGTATTGAAAACCAGAACAAAAACCCTTTGCGTCTCATAATCGTTTCAACCCTGTTTTATGGACTGAGAACCAATCCGCAAGCACTCCAAAGGGATAGAGACTTCCCTAAGTGTGACTAGGAAGTACTGAAAGTTCCTCAACCACTGCGCATACGATTGGTGACCATTTGTCTGGTTGCTGGTGCCCGGTGTACCAACGTTCTTCAGTCACTCCCTGCTCAATATACCGTTTCTCTGCTGAGGTGTGCCGCTGCTTTTTGCTGCCACTTTGGGTCAAAAATGGTCAATGGGATCAATCGCTTCAACGCCCGTATGTCTTATCATAGAATGGTGGGAGGCCACAATGTCTGTGTTCGGGTAGTACCACACCAGCTGCAAATATGATTGCCTCCAACTTTGATTTCTCTCATCTCTTTGGGTTCTTTTGGGCCCCTCTGTTCTTTGGGCTCCTCTGATCAAGGCTCCCTACCCTACTTGGAGGGTCTTGTTGGTCTCTTTCTTCTTTCGGAATGGTTGTCTTGTGTTTGGGATATAGCTTTGCTAAAATTGTATCAAGGCGTTGGGCAGGGTATTGTTGCCTCCTTCCCTTCCCTTCTTTGCCTCGCCAATCAAGGAAAGATGGGTATCTGCTGTCTGTCTGTCTTGGTTCCCCACCTCAACAAGTTGTGTTGATCATACGCTTGTTGTTCTTGGTTGTCTGCAAGCTGAATATTGTCGGCTGTGTCGTACGTCTGCTGTGCACTAATGGGGTAGACCAGTAATCCCTCTTTTAGTGTTGTGCTTGATCTCACCCTAAGGGCATCCTCTAGGGCATCCCGTAGGGCATCCTGTCGGGCATCCCGTCGGGCATCTCTCCGGGCGCTTTGGATGAGCTCCCCTATATATTGGGTCCTCCTTTTGGGCATCCCGTAGGGATCTCATAAGGATCCTTCATGGGTTCATGGATATTCCCATTGACTCGGCACCTCTAGCTTCTCCCAGGGCTCCTAATATTTCTTCAGTTGGACTTGCCCTTAATCAACCAGGTTTCGTGGTCCTCGACCTACCTTGTCGTCCACTTGTATTGGTGGGTTGGATCTTCTCATCTCTTGGTAGATGCTGCCGCTTGTCTTTTGTGTTTGAGTAATCCCGCCGCCGCGTCTAATTCAGCTCTGGTGGGGGTATCAACCTCTGGGTGTTTGTGGGTATCCATTGTTGTTGCTTCTATTTTCTTTCTCTTGATAAGCAGAAAAGTTTTGCACTGTTCTGCCTGCGGGGAGTGTGGTCATGTACCTGCAATCCTACACGGGATGTGGCGAGGAGGAATAGCTGCTGAAGCTGCTGATGTTCATGTGCCTCGCCTCAGCAGCAAACCACACTGGCTTGCGCGCGCAGGCTTCCTACCCTGCTGCAGCCGCTCCATGGACTTCAGTCCCCTCTCTGCTGCGCCTTTGCGGGAACTATTTAAAAAAAACTGTCAAACTTTATAAAATATGTGATGGAGATGTTTGATGGGTCAGCAAAAAGTCCAAGCTTTTCAGTAAACACAATATGTATATGGGCCTTGCCATGTGGGCACATCCCACATGATTGATTTCAGCTCTGTTTGTGGACATTTGGACATATGCATATAGTTGAACTGCCAATTGCAGCTGGATCAACACAACAATGTTGGAATCTGCTTGGTTCCATTCTTGGTGTGCAAGTTGTTTTTTGTTAAAAATGACGTTCATGGCACTGGGATTCTCAGGATCCATATCAGATAGATATTCTTGCAGGTAAGCCTTTCTGCGAGATAGACCCTGCGGGGATGCGTCCCCGGGGCTCTCACTCGAGAGGCTTACATCTTGAGTCCAAAGAACTGGTTCATGTTTAGAATTGGGAGTATATTTATCAAATTGTAACATCGGAAGAGAGCAGCATGACATGTCTTAGGTAGTTGAGATCTAGTCACCAAATCATCATTTCTTCTTGGCGGCATCTTCCTCCTCCTGTTGGTCAGATAGAAATTGGGGGTAGGTAATGTCAAGACAAGCAGAATCATGAGTGATGTAAAATTTTGGGTGTGTACTGACTTTCTTTTGTTTACGTGCTTTCCAAACGCCAGCTTGTCGCTGGGCAGCACGGGCTTGTCGGAGAGCTCGGAATGCGTTAAATTCGAGCTCTTCGGAAGTGATAGCACGAGGAGCTTCGGGCTTCGTGCCAGAAGGCAAGGGAAGGCCTTCGGAGATGTCTTGGGTAGTTGTTCCCGAAAGGTCCTGGGCGACAATAGAGAGACAAGAGGTGTTAGTGAATGCGAGAAAGGCAAGGATGATTGTCAACATAGAGGCCGTCTTACAGTTGAATCGGCCTTTCCGGGTTTCTTGGCATTCTTGGGGAAGATGATCAGTCGCTCCTTGTAAGCTTTGAGTCGCTCCACATTACATGATACGCCTTCTTCGCTCTTGTTTCGGCGGCGGTGGTCGTAGGGAATGCCGATTGATAAAGCTTGCTTGCGCTGGATACCGGCAGCTGCAAGTTCATCAGATGTGAAACCCCGGCCAGCACGGATGCGTCGGTTGTATCGGACGGTCTGACATCGAACGGCGGGTCGGAGGAGGGAGGTAGGTCTGTTGAGAACAAAGGGTGATGTACGAGCTTAGACGAGGTGGATGGCTCGGAAGAGGGTTCAAAAGGGTTCTAGCCATTCGGCTTACCTCACACCGGCAGCAGCGGCTTTGGCCTGTCGAGCATTGCGTCTTCGCTTCTTGGCACCTGGTTGGTCAAACCAAGTCTTGACCCGACGTTGCCAATCCTTCCGGAAATGATTTTTGTGTAGGACGTTGTTTCCCCTGAAACCCATCGTGAAAGCTTGAGAGTGTAAGATGGGTTAGGAACCAGTGGAAGGATAGGCGAGAGAGGGGACGCAAACTTACTCGGCTGAAGGACAACACCTAAGCCTTGGGACCGATCACTGGGCCTGGCGGGACACCCTTGGGCGGCGGCAGCTGACCTAACCTAATGAGATTGCTGCGGGCTAGACACACTCCGCACCCCGCGCTCCGAGGCAGCCCTAAGAGCATCTCCACCCGGGGTGCTATCCCACCCGGACCAAAAATCAGCGCCCACCCCTAACTTAACGCAAGTCCCTCGCTTTGGAGGGCCCTGGTGAAGCTTGGGCTGGCGCAAAGCGCCCCTCGCGCGAAGCGCGAGCCTCCAAAGGAGAAGGACTTGTGACTAATGTCAGATTTTTGGGCTGGAAGCTGGGAACCTTTTTGCAGGGAAAGGTTTTCCCTCATGTTTCCCCCACCTTCCCAGATGATATTTGACCTGCCAAAGAGACAGGCCAAAAGGCCTGATTTTCTCAACATTTCTGTAATGAACAGGTGGCCCAAGATTGAGGACTCGTCCCTCAAGAAAATAATGAAATTCTCATTTTTCCATGAGTTTCACGAAGGTCCTCAGGATTATTCCCAATTCTTCTATCATCTTCTTCAATACTCCCTCACCATGTACCTGTACAAATTGAACAGATAATGTGAGATTCAATGTCTCAACCCATAATATTAAGTAATGTTTCAAACTATGGGATAAATAAAAAATTCACGATGTCACCATTGTCAGTGAGACTCCCACTCACATCCAATGGACCAACCAACATTTGTTCATCATAAGTCTGAAAAAATATGTACCCAAAGCCAAGAAGTTGGCCTACATGCTAAAGCTCACAAGAAATCATTTGGATGGATTACTCAGGATTTACAAGCGTTTCACTATTGAAAAGTGAAAAAAGCCCCCAAAAGCCAAAGCTTCCAGGCGATGGCTGGGACTTTGCTCACAAGCCCCTCATTCTTGAGGCTCGCTTGGCGAGGCGCCTTCGGCGCGCCGGGTCCCCCGGCCCCTGAATCGAGGGGATTGTGCTAAGCTAGCGCCCACCCAGGGTGCTAACACGGGTGCCATTATAGCTTTAACTCCAAAAAATCCTATCGGGTTGCTGGATCTATGGACCCTCTAGCACCCGTGACAGATAGAGAACCCATGACAGATGCTCCACTTTCTGGTGATTCCTGTCTGGACATCTCATTCACTTTTCACACCCTTTCCCCCGAAAAACCTACGCATTTTTTATCCTCTGTTGAACAAGAACATTCATCAACTCCACAATGCCATCATAGAAGTCAATCCTCTTCTTCTAGGTAGGAAAATTTTCTCTCCGCTCTATTCTTTCAATGTTGCTTATTTTTCTAGCATCTTGCTCATTTTTTTAACATTTCACATTTATCAGGCAGCAACAAGAAAGAATTACCAAACAAACCTGTTAAGAAGGGACGCCGTGGCCTTGAGGTGGATTCAAGCTCTGAGCAAGAAATCAAAACCAGACCTGTGACCAAGAAGAAACGAGCTACTGCAAGCTCATCAAGACAAAAAAAACAAACCCGATGAAAGGAATGGTGACTTAAAAGACAAGAGCAAAGGATCACTATCTTGAAACTACTCCAAGGAAGAGGATGTTCAAATCTGTAAATCTTGGCTCCATGTAACTCAAGACCCACTGAACTCAACCAAAAAAACATCCAATACTTTCTGGAACAGGATTTCCGAGCATTTCACAACGGCGATGAATGACACAACTCAGAACTCAGTTAGCATCAAGATTCGCTGGCAAACGCTCCAGCACGCAATAAACAAGCTTGTTGGCTGTGTCAAACAGGTTGAACATTCAAATCAAAGCAGAACAACTTCTGAAGATTGCCTCAGTTCAGCTATGAAACTCTATCTTGCTTTGTCATCAGCTGGGAAACCTTCTGTGCATCTCAGATGCTACCACCTGCTCTCTCAAGCACCCAAGTGGATGGAACATTGAGCAGAACTTGAAAAGAAGAAAACTGACACTCCAAAGACAATATCTAATATGATCCATATTGATAGCTCAAATGTTCCTACCAAATCCAATATTATTGATGGTGGTACTAGCGATGCATCAACCATTCAATCAAAGCAAGCAAACAGGCCTATGGGGAACAAGAGTGCAAAAGAAATTGCTCAGAAAGAAGTGTACAATAACAAATGGAAAGTCAATATCCTTGATGTTCACCAAGATCTTGTCAAACAATCAGCACTTCAGAACAAAATTCTGGGCGCCCAGCAAGAAGCAATTAATACACTAGCGGAAAAAACAATCATGAAGGTTTATCTCTCAACTGTCTCTGCAGTTAGCCAACCCTATTATGAATGGAAACAAAAGAAAATAATCAAGAAGATCAAGCAGGAGCAGATGTTTGAGGAGGAGAAAGAAAATCAGACATCAAGCTCTAGTACATCTGAGTCTAGTTGTCAGCATGAATAAGCTAGTTCCTTTTTTTTATTTAAAATAAATATTTAAAATCTCAATAAGGAAAATTGACCAAATAGACTAACTTCTGAGATATTTACAAAAGCATTCTATGACCAGATTGAATTATAGGGTGTTAGTTTTAGTTTCAAATATTGGGGTGTTAGAAGTTTGGGGTGTTAGAAATTAATCCTTGAGTCTCTCCTTGCCACTGAGATAGTTGGTAATTGAATTGCAACCACTTTCCAAAAAAAACAGCATCACAGGAATACAAGTTGCATTTAGTTGTTTGGATGTTTGACTTCAAGCGTTTGAGGAAAGTTGAAGCCTGTAGACTTATTTTAAAAAAAAATGATAAAAAAAATCTTATCATCCTTTGAGAAATGAGTTTGTGCATTTGAGTTGTCAGCTTGAATAAGCAAGTTCCTTGCTTGCTCTCATCAACTTCTCTTGTGTATAAGATATCAGCGGCATGTTTTTTTCATTTAAAATAAATATTTGCACCATTGTAGTTTTTTTATATATTTAAAAAGAGTATTTACAATTAAAAAAATTGATAAAAAAATATCTTATCATCCTTCAATTGATGTTTGAGAGCCCATTAATGATGAATATTTTACAACAACGAAAAAAAGATAAAAAAGTATTCTTCATAATACTTCAAGTGCTGAGATTGATTGAACTTTGAGAGTCAGAGCCCAGAGATGCTTAACAAGGTCATCTTGTAGTTGGTAGTGTTTTCTTGAGTCTTGCAAAGCAATTTAATTTTCTATGAAAGCTGACAGATATGCCAATCACACTGGTGGGGGCTCAATAACCATTTTGTTTCCCTCAAAAATAAGTCACTCTGGCTTGTTGTGTTCATCTTAGACAATCATATTGTGAAGTATGAAGCAGGTGGTCATAATCCTATGAAGTTTCTCCGGAAACCATCCCCGTGCAGGTTGTGATATGATTGCAAATCAAGCTTGGAGAACTCCAAAGGCATGTTCCACATCTTTTTGGCAGGCCTCCTTCTTCCTGGAAAAATTCTAATCAAATCAAAATCAGCATTTGACACAATCACATATCAAATAAGAGTACCAGTAACTCACCTTGTACTCAAGTCCTTGTGGCTCCAAGATTGTTTTAACCAGAGTGCTCCAGTCAGGGTAAATCCCATCCGCCAAAAAATATCCATGAGTATAATTGTTTCCGTGATTGTGTAATTTACTTTTGGAGAGATTCCATTAAGTAAGTTTGCAAATAGAGGTGATCGGTCCAATACATTGATGTCATTATGAGATCCTGGCAGCCCAAAAAAAGCATGCCAGATCCATAAGTTGTATGATGCAACTGCCTCAAGCACAATAGTTGGAACCTATCATGATTTGAAATCAGCAAAAAATTTAACAAAATATAATGAATATTTTAAATACCTTTTCCTTCCCAAGTACTGTCCTTTCCATGCCATAGGACAGTTCTTCCACTGCCAGTGCATGCATTCCAGAAAGCCCAACATTCCAGGGAATCATCTTCTGGAATTGATGGCACACAAGCATTGGATATCTTCATCTGTTGGATGTTGAAGATACTTGGTTCCATGTAGTTGAATAATTGAAGTGCAAAATTCATCAAGAGCCTCCAAGGATGTACTTTCAGCAATTTGAATGTATTTGTCATTCAAGTCTGCGGCGCCTCCGTGTGCTAGCATTCAAATTGCTGAGGTGATTTTTTGAACAGGGTGAAAGCCTGGCCAACCAAGAGTGTTGTTCTTCTGTACAAAGTAGCGGTTGTGGTCTGAGACTTCTTTGACTATTTTCAAAAAGAGAGATTGGTGCTGTGGTATTCCAAACCCTGTTTCAAGTATCATACAGGATTATATTCTTTCATTATCTTTCAGAAGCTAAAACAGTAGCAATATAAGGGCATAATTGAAATCTAGGGTAAATTTTCATCTATAAGTCACCCATTTATGTTAGGGTTTGCACGGCTAAATCAAAAGATATACAGGTAAAAAGAATTATAGTGAATAATAAGTACATAGTATATATATAGAAGTAGTATGTAGTTTAGTGTCTGGTCACAAGACGCAGCACATGCTCTGTGGCACAGCCTAAATACATAACCTCACCAGCAGAAATAGCTCACTTTATGCACTCCCCGCATGAAGCAGTGCAGGATTAGTAAACATCACCAGCAGAAATAGCTCACTTTATGCACTCTATGCATAAAGGCAGTGTAGAACAAGAAAACACACCAGAATAAATACCTCAATCAGATGTCCCACCACCAAAACTCCCTCATATTTTACTATATAAGGAGGCAGGGATAGAGAGAAATGGGAATCATCCCACTCCCCACCATCCAGCAAGCAAACTAAATAAAATTATGTATCCATATAGTAGTGTGATCTTAATCAGGTGACCCACAACAAAATCTTTCATATCAGTTTAAGATACACAAAAGTAACAAAAGGAAAATTGTGCTCTTTTAACTAAAGGTTAAGGAAGAGGGTAAAACACTTTGAATATTTCACATTATACCAAAAACATCATTCTACTCATTTTCTCAGACTACATCTAAAAAGAAATAAATAAATAAATAAATCATAAACATATAAAGACTTGTTCCCTGTTAATTCCAAAAATCTTGTATTGTATTTACCAGAACTTTATGTAACAATCCATCCACTATCTACTTCCACAATCCCTTCATTAAGCTCATTGCTGATTATTTGTACGTTGAAATTAGATCTTTGTCTGATAATAGATTACTACATAAATAGTTCTCTTAAAGAAAAACAAAAGAAAGTTATCAGCCACCACAATAAATAAACGTTTTGTGTTAACTCTTGTAGTAAATAGAGGGGCAGGTCTTTCAAACCACCCTTAACAGTTGTAATAAATTCATACACACCTGAAATACTATAACTGCTATTTCCCCCTGACATAACTACCCCCGTCCCAAAGGAGTTCTCACAGCGCATTCAAAATTGGTGTTGGAAAAGGTAATTGGTGTACATGGGCTCCGGTGCTAGATAGTCTTTGTATAGTTGCTGATAACCGGATTCAAAATCTTGGGGTAAGTTGCGGCAGCATCCAGGCCTGGGGCCCCCATGGACAGGTCTTTCTTGTTGTTCACTTTTGTTGCTGCTGGCTATAACTGCAGTTATTTCACTGACTGCTGACTTTATTTTGTGTGTCAACAAAATTGCTATTGCTTGGGAAGCTAGGGTGTTCTGAAGGAGGTGAATGTTCATGTTGATGACTGGTGGAAATGAAATAATAATACTTGAAATGATGTGAAATAATACTCAAAATAAGATGAGGTGGTTGGGGAAGAAGGGAGAAAGCAGGGAATAAACGGAGAAAGCGGGGAGTAAGGTTTCAAGAATTTTTGGCTGCCCATATAGCTGCTGCGGCTGTGTGCTAGACCCTCTTGAGTTGCTATCAAAAAGTTTGGGGGAGCTATATTCCGTGTTTAGCACCCGGAATATAGCACCCCAGGTGGAGATGCTCTAAAGAGTCTGAGCTGCAACACAAATTGGCTGAGCAACTAGAACGTCTACCCCAAGCCGTGCTATCATATGATAGTACAAGCACTGTCCCATGATCCGGTCTACCGCTACCTACCGGGCTAGCAGGAATCACAATGGGCCAGTCAGTGTAACCGGCAAACCTAAGAGCATCTCCAAGCTGCTGTTTGGCAATCTGAGACCAACTTTGAAGGCATTTTTGCCCTCCAGTGGACCTGCAAAACGAGCTGCCAAAGGTTGCGGATGCGGATCTAAACCGCTGTAAGCTGCCCCCCTTTGGCTGCCCTGGCATCACAAGGTGACTGGTTTGTGAGGGTGGCCACAAAACAGAAAATTTCCAACATTTCTGTTTGCCAACTGAGATGATGGATCAGGAGTTGAATCAGCAATTTGTTGCTGTTGAGTTTTGATTTTGTGGAGGTACTTGGTTCCTCAGTGTGCTTGATCAACTTGGTAGAATCAGGGCAAAATTCTTCCCTGTATCACTATTCAAAAGTACCTTTTCTTCAACAACCCATGAGTGAATTAAAAAAAAATCAGTAAACAATAACCTAGTGAAAGGAGAGAAACTTCACTGCACTCACAATGTCATCCACATTGGAGTCACTTCTCATCATTTGTTTCACCTGACAGTAGTATCCGCACTACTTGCTGACACAACAAGACAAAAAGAAAAGATGTACAAAACAAGAAGAACCAAGCCACTAAAGTCATAAAAAAATAGGAAACACAACTACAGAAGATGAAATAACAGATATTAAAGAAACAAAGAAAAAAAATCAATTGTAAAAACCATGTAGTACATGTTTTAGAACCAAGAAAGGATCAATGAAGATAACATAAAAAAATCAAAAAAAAAAATCAAAAAAAAAAAAAAAAATGAAAATGAAAAAAGGAGAGCAAACAAAATGGGCGTTGATAAACGCACGCCAAGCGCGCACGCCAACGCCAACCCGCACGCCAATTTTTTTTGGCGTGCGGGGCCTACACGCCATTTTTTGTTGGCGTGTAGGGTCTACACGCCAAAATAAATTGGCGTGTGAGACCTGCACGCCAAAAATGGCGTGTGGTTCCCACACGCCATTTTTTTTTGGCGTGTGGGCCCCGCACGCCAATTGTTTGGCGTGCGCTCTCACACGCCAAACAATTGGCGTGTGGGAGCGCACGCCAAACAATTGGCGTGCGGGGCCCACACGCCAATTGTTTGGCGTGCGGGTCCCCCCTTGCTCACATAATCGAGTGGGAGGGGCCACTCGATTACGTGAGCGAGGCCGGCTGACGAGGTTGTACAACCTCGTCAGCCGGGAGGACTTCCTCCCGGCCGGCGAGGCTATACAACCTCGTCGGCCAGGAGGAAGTCCTCCTGGCTGACGAGGTTGTATAACCTTGTCAGCCGGGAGGACTTCCTCCTGGCTGACGAGGTTATACAACCTCGTCAGCCAGGAGGAAGTCCTCCTGGCCAACGAGGTTGTATAGCCTCGTCGGCCGGGAGGACTGCCTCCTGGCCGACGAGGTTGTATAGCCTCGTCGGCCGGGAGGACTTCCTCCTGGCCGACGAGGTTATACAACCTCGTCGGCCAGGAGGAAGTCCTCCCGGCCGGCGAGGCTATACAACCTCGTCGGCCAGGAGGAAGTCCTCCTGGCTGACGAGGTTGTATAGCCTCGTCAGCCGGGAGGAAGTCCTCCCGGCTGACGAGGTTATACAACCTCGTCAGCCAGGAGGACTTCCTCCTGGCCGACGAGGTTGTATAGCCTCGCCGGCCGGGAGGAAGTCCTCCCGGCTGACGAGGTTGTACAACCTCGTCAGCCGGCCTCGCTCACGTAATCGAGTGGCCCCTCCCACTCGATTATGTGAGCGAGGGGGGACCCGCACGCCAAACAATTGGCGTGCGGGGCCCACACGCCAATTTTATTTGGCGTGCGGGGCCCACACGCCAAAAAAAAATGGCGTGTGGGAACCACACGCCATTTTTGGCGTGTGGGTCTCACACGCCCTTTTTTTTTTGGCGTGTAAACCCTACACGCCAAAAAAAAATGGCGTGTAGGCCCCGCACGCCAAAAAAAATTGGCGTGCGGGTTGGCGTTGGCGTGCGGGTTGGCGTTGGCGTGCGCCGTTGGCGTGCGTTTATCAACGCCCAACAAAATAGCTGATAGATGAGAGCTTGCAGAATTATAATCTTCACTGCGTGATATTGAGATTTTTTATCATGAGGATATAAATAAAACTTGAATAAGTCTTGAAGAGTGTATGAACTAATAAAATGAATTGGAAGTCAATGGACAACTTGTTATTTTCCGACTGTACATTACCCTTCCTCAAATCTTTTTGATCAGTACATTTGAGTTTGTCGTCCGGGAATTGCACCATCGCCAAGGATATGAAACGATTCTCCTCTGGCACCCAAAACAGCCAACCTTTGCTTACCTCCAGGTGTGCAATCACTTGAGCTCTTACCGCTTGTACATCCAATTTCTTTCGCAATTCCACCGGTATATGGACATACCCAACAGCTCCAAAACGTTTGAAAGTGTCGTAAGTGGGCTTCAAGCCGAAGAAAGCCTCATATGGGGTGATATTCTTGCTGGATGCATTTGGGATTCTGTTGAGGATGTGAGTTGCCCATACAAAAGCGTAGCTCCAGAACTCGTTGGGGAGTCCGCTGTCAAACAAAACAGTCCAACCCATGTCTTGAATCGTCCTATTAAATCGCTCGATCATTCCGTTCTGGTAATGATGATAGGGTAGTGATTTCTCTGCAATGATACCGTTAGCAGACAGAAAACTCGCAAGTTTCTTATTACTGAATTCGCCCCCATTATCGCTTCGGAGGATTCCTATCCACCTGCCTGTCAGTTGTTTCAAACGCATCAGGGTACTAATGATGTGATCAGTAGCTTCATCTTTTGTTCTCAGCGGCTTTGCAAAAGCATATCCTGTTGCTGCGTCTCGCATAGTCAGGAGAAACCTCATCTTATCGATAGACTTCACCTGAAAAGGCCCAATTAAATCTACAGCCAGGATATCCATTTTTACCAAGGGTCGTTGGGTTGATGATAGAGGATTATGCCGAGTGCTCTTGTTGATCACACATACAGGGCAGTGAATCTTTCCTTCTGGCAAACTAGTCGGCAGGCCAGTACCAAGACCATGTTGAATCAATCGTCGTATTTGTTGCAAACTACTATGTCCAAAGCATCTGTGATAAAATAGAAGTTCAGCCTCATTTTTTGTAAGTGATTCAGTACTCCACTTGTATCCCGACGATTGCCTGATTCCTTCTTTGAAAAACTCATCATGATTAGTCTCAAACATTGATGCTTGCTTAATGGTTAGTTCAGAAGAAGAAGATTGGAATTGCATGTGGAAGAGAATGGTCTATGGGCATAGGCAAATGACATGATAAGGTGTTGGCGGGATGAGAAAAATGGGAAGAAATTGGAACAGGAGAAGGAACAGTTGTCGGTTGCGGGGTCGTTATCTGTAGCATTGAAACAAATTGCTCTTGAGATGGATTGTAACCATTGGCTGATATCAACACGGCATTGAGGCACCACCTATTGCGTGTATGGGAAAAATGAGAATCTTAGTGACAAGACGTGACATGTTCTCCTGTGACATGTGTTGTATCTCTTTTTCATCTCATTTCATTTCCGTTGTTGTTTCCTTTCCTTTCTTCATCCTGTTTCTGCTCTTCATCCTAGGTCTGCCTCTCCCCTGCCCCACCAGCCCAAGCCCCTTTACTGACAGGAGCTCGTGGAACTGTCCTTAAAGGTTATTATCATCTCCTCTCTGTTTTCTCATTTTCCATTCACTCTTCATTCCTTTTTTCATCACCAGCTCATGAAATATCATCATCCTGTTTCTGCTCTTCATCCTAGGTCTGCCTCTCCCCTGCCCCACCAGCCCAAGCCCCTTTACTGACAGGAGCTCGTGGAACTGTCCTTAAAGGTCTGCCTCTCCCCTGCCCCACCAGCCCAAGCCCCTTTACTGACAGGAGCTCGTGGAACTGTCCTTAAAGCTTTTTCCATTAGATTATGAGACCGGTATACTCTGGTAAACTCGAAGCAAAATCCTAACCATCCTGAACAGGATCTACATCTTCTCCCCCATACACACAGATATTCGAACTCAACAATGGTCGAATTCTCCGTCGATCTCGGAGAGAAAAACAAGCTCTCTGGCTCCAACTACCTTGACTGGAAGTCAAAAATCTCCTCAGTCCTCCAATTGAAACATCTCCTACGCCTGGTCCTCAAGAAGGAATCTTCTGAAGAAGCCTCTCTCGCAGACAAACTAGATCGAAACCGATACGATGACGCTCTTGCAATCCTAAAGATAAATTGTGAAACCCGAATTGCCGACCAGTTTGACCTCGAAGCAGGAGGAAGTCCTTCTGAATTCTGGAGACTACTTCAAGAACATTATCAACCAAAATCCATCCAAAATCAGGCCACCTATTTAAACCGGATTTTTACGACGGTTCTCAACTCTAACGATCTGGAGGAAACCCTTACCACCCTTTCCTACAACACCCGACAATTGTGTGCTCTAATCAACGACGAGAAAACTAAACCCTCAGCTCTTCTCAACACCGTCATAGCTATGTGGTGTATCATTAATCTTCCGGCCGAATATAAAAACTCGGGAGAACTCCTCCTCAAGAAATGTCAGATTGAGAAAAAGTCCCCCACCATCAAAGAGGTCGTCGAAGAAATCCGTTCGTTCATGCAGAGAAACTCCGAGTCAGCCGAAACTGCCAAAGCTCTTGCTGCGTCCCGAAAGGCTCCTTACGTGTATAATGGACCAAAATGCTCGCCCGGCTACCACAATCCCAGGACCGTCCACAAAATCGAGGACTGTTCCCAACTCAAGCTGAAACCCAAGGACGAAAAACCCGTAAAAGCCCTTCAAGTCACTCTTGGCCAAAACAAATCGGTGATGATCCTCGATTCCGGAGCGACCACCTCCATGTTCAACTCCCGATCCTTTTTCCACTCCCTCCAATCAACTAACGATGTCGTTTACCTAGCCAATGGAGACAAAGCAAAAGTCACCGGACAAGGCACTGCTACCATCGAACTCCCCAACGCCATTCTCCAGCTCAGCAACTCATTACTAGTCCCATCCCTCACTTCCAACCTCATCAGCCTTAGCGCTTTTATCAAAAAGAACTATACACTTGCCTCAGCGGGTAATGACGAATTCGTACTCTCTGATGAATCCGGGTCTCCTGTCATCACCGGATCCCTATCCGACGACAACTTCACCGTCCGCCAAGTCTCTCATTCTGCCAACAAAGTCGACATCAAATCCTTACCGATCTACGAAAAACATCAAGCTGCCGGACATCCATCTCCAGTCTATTTCTTCAAGATGTTTCCCCACCTCCCTAAAGACTCGTTCACCTGCAACACCTGCGATGTATCTAAGGCCCACAAAGAACCCTTCTTTGGTCATTTTCCCTCTCCAACTAAGCCTCTCGAATACTTACATGTCGACCTGTGCGGCCCAATCTCTATTCCTTCCGTCTCGGGTCATCGGTATTTCCTCCGAGCAGTAGACGGCTTCTCTCATTTCATCTGGATCCGGTTCTTAGCTTTCAAAAGCGACGTCAACTCGACCCTTCGAGATCTTTTCCTTAAAATTGAGAACGAATCCGGTAATAATATTGTAAACCTTGTCTCTGACAATGGATCCGAGTTCAAGAACAAGGATCTGTCAGCCTTCTATACCGGAAAGGGAATAACTCACCTCACCACCGCTCCATACACCCCTGAAGAGAACCCATTCGCGGAGAGGGGTAACAGAACGACCGTCGCCAAACTCAGATGCCTTTTAAATGACTCTAATCTCTCTCCTAAATTCTGGGCCGAGGCAGCAAACACCGCCGTATATCTAGAAAACCTAACCCCTTGTAAATCCATTGACTTTCATACTCCTTTTTTCAAATGGTTCGGGAAATCCCCCTCTGTTGCTCACCTTCATCCTTTCGGCTGTGAAGCAATCTATTATCTTAACAGGTCAGAAGGGAAGCTTGGGAACCGTGGGGCTCGGGGGATCTTTCTGGGCTATGGGGAGGGTCACAGATCTTATAGGATTTTAGATGCAGCTACAGGTAACGTTAAAATCACTCATCATGTTAAATTTAACCATCACACCTTCCCCACCTACCCCTCAGACAACCCCAATCCTGATCCCACATCTCTATCGTTCCCTTTCAACGATGAAGAACCATCTCTCTCCTCGGAAGTAGTCGAAACGGCTGACCCCTTGGAACAACCTATTCCAACCGGCTCCGAGTCCTCTGACGACGATGCTCATTTCGAGGAAGCCCTGATCAATCCGGGAAATACTTCCTCTCCAATCCTTGCTAATCCGATCCCTTCGGTACCTGCCACCTCTCCCGATCCTCCAGCTCCCACCAAGCATTACTCTTGGGTCCCTGTAGATCAACCAGCACCTCAGGAAATTTCCAGCGAGATCGATCCAGCCAACATCATCAGCGGCTCCCGGAGAACCACTCACTCTGCCAATGCGGTTGCCTATTTAAAAGAGGACCCCAGATCATACAACGAAGCGATCAACTCTGTACACAAGGAAGACTGGGTGAAGGCTATTGAATCCGAGCTTGGGAATATGGACAAGCATCAAGTGTGGACCCTGGTAAAACAAACCAAAGGGATGCACCCTCTCTCCACAACCTGGGTTTTTCGCCGAAAAACGGACCAAGATGGAAATCTAACAAAATACAAAGCCCGACTTTGTGTGAGAGGTTTCCTCCAAAAGGAGGGGAGGGATTATTCAGACGTTTTTTCCCCCACCGGTAGGCTCAGCTCCCTCAGGATACTACTCACTCTATGTGCTCTAAATCAGTTCGAGGTTCACCAAATGGATGTCAAATGCGCTTTCCTCAACGGAAAGCCGGACGAACTCCTCTACATCAAAGTTCCTCAAGGACTCGACGGAAAGGAGGGGACGGTCCTCAAGCTAAACAAATCTCTCTACGGACTGAAACAAAGCCCGCGCTGCTGGCATCATGCACTCACCTCGGCACTCAAGGAAATTGGTCTAGTACCATGCCACTCCGACCCATGTCTATACTTCTCCGCCGATCAATCTCGACCCATGTTTTTGTACGCTCATGTAGACGATCTCATCTTCGGGGGACTTGGACTTCTGAATTCAAAAACAAAATCACCTCCCATTTCGACATGGAAGATCTTGGCCTGTCAAAATACGCTCTGGGTATTCGTATTATACAAGGACAAGGACCCATCAAGCTCATCCAGGATAAGTACATCGCCTCAATTCTGGATGAATTCCAAGTGCACAACGACAGGAACACCGAGATTCCTCTCCCCAACAACTACCAAACACTCAAGTTCTCTCCGGCTGAAGCTCCAGAAACTCCTCCTTTCAACTACCGACGGGTGGTTGGCCTTTTGCAATATGTCGTTCAATGCACTAGGCCTGACCTAGCGTTTGCGGTTAGTTTTCTATCTCAATTTCTAGAAGAACCAAAAATCAGTCACTATCAAGCTGCCAGACATACCCTCCGATACCTAAGTCATACAAAAGAAAAACTACTCATTCTAGGCCAAAACGATCTCGATCGGGGGAACCACGAACTCGTGGGTTACTCAGACTCAGACTGGAATGGCTCCAAAGCCTGGAACTCGTACGCGGGATCGGTCATCTATTACAATGGCACAGTAGGATGGAGGAGTCACAAGCAGGATGTGGTCGCTCTCTCATCTGCGGAGGGCGAATACGTAGCTCTCACTGAATGCAATCAAGACTTACTGTGGGTCGCCAACGTTCTTGAAGAAATTACAACTATCAAACCAAAACTCACCCTGTTCACCGATAATCAAAGCTCAATGCAAATCGCGAAGAACCCGATCTATCATCACGGAACCAGACACATGAATTTTCGATATCATTTCATTAGGGACCACATCGAGACTAATAAAATTTCCCTTAAATACATACCGTCGACTAACTTACAAACCGATTTACTAACAAAAAATCTTACTGGCAACAAAACTTCTGAACACACCACTCGGCTCCTGGGAAAGAGCGCGGGATTCATAAAAGAAATGAAGATTGAGGGGGTATATGGGAAAAATGAGAATCTTAGTGACAAGACGTGACATGTTCTCCTGTGACATGTGTTGTATCTCTTTTTCATCTCATTTCATTTCCGTTGTTGTTTCCTTTCCTTTCTTCATCCTGTTTCTGCTCTTCATCCTAGGTCTGCCTCTCCCCTGCCCCACCAGCCCAAGCCCCTTTACTGACAGGAGCTCGTGGAACTGTCCTTAAAGGTTATTATCATCTCCTCTCTGTTTTCTCATTTTCCATTCACTCTTCATTCCTTTTTTCATCACCAGCTCATGAAATATCATCATCCTGTTTCTGCTCTTCATCCTAGGTCTGCCTCTCCCCTGCCCCACCAGCCCAAGCCCCTTTACTGACAGGAGCTCGTGGAACTGTCCTTAAAGGTCTGCCTCTCCCCTGCCCCACCAGCCCAAGCCCCTTTACTGACAGGAGCTCGTGGAACTGTCCTTAAAGCTTTTTCCATTAGCGTGCTTGATCAAAAGGACAATCAAAAAGGAAATTGCCTTGACAATCCTTAATCAGAAAACAATCTGCGGAATTATCGTAAGTCACCAGAGCATTAGCTTTCCGCAGCGCGGCTATTGACAAAAGGGTTGCTTTGGCTTGCTCACAATACAACATATGTCTTATGATAATGACATGCCCGTCTTGTCGACGGACTCTTAGTGATCCAATTCCTGTGATGGCGGCTTCAGCTCCACTGGTAGCTACCGACACCGGAATTGGAGATTTTAGAAGACGAAAATCATGCAGGAAGTTCTTAGATCCTGTGAACCCGTGGGAGGCACCGGTATCAAAAATCACTGTCGGACTTACAAGATCTTCACCCAGACTCATAGAGTTGAAAGCCAAGTTATCGAGGTCATCCGGCAGGCCATCAATCTCTACAGCCTGAACCGACACCCTGCTGCCTGACCCCGATGGTCCCGATGGTTTGTTGTCCTCCTTGTCCAAACGGGGTTGCACCGAGGACGGTCGGGGTTGGTAGTAATCCGCAAGCCGTCAAGTGTGATCCTGATTGTTGTGATTCTTGAAGTTCTTCTTATTCGACACATTCGGGAATCGCCCCGATGAAACTTGCATCCCACTAGGCAGTCGTCCATAAATCATCCCTACAAGTGTACCCACTGCTTGATTTCCACCCCGGGTGTCATGTTGTAATGACCCGGAAGATTTCCTCGTGCAATCTCTTGCATAATGGCTGTCACCTCCACAGTTCCAGCATCTGCTCGCCGTCAGAGCATAAAAGTCTAGCGCGTCGGTCCACTCGTCTTGATCCACAGTTGCAAGATAGGTGTTAAAGTCAAAATTTTCATCCTGCGGCAAAGATGTTGCCAAAGCCGTAGGAGGTTCCGTCGAAGAGAAAGAAGGACTGGAGTTGGATGTGCGCGAAGACAGGTTGCTTTGTATTTTGCAAACATCATACAAATGGATCAGGGAGTCGAAAGTCGGACATGCTGACTGTGGGTCTTGTTGTACAGCCAGCTCGACACGCTGTTCAAAAACTGTCTTGAAAGGAGCCGAGGAGTTCATGACCGCCGATTGGAAAAGGAAACCAAGGAAAGCGTCCGAATGCATTCTTGTGTTCAGTGACTTCAGTTCTGTGTAGAGATCTCGCAGAGACAACGCAATGCCCCCGGTCGGAGCATCCGCATTGACCTTGAAATCCATAAAACGTTGCCACACATTCAATTGTGCCGCCCTCGAAACCGTCTGGAACTTCTCCTTGACCGATTCAAACATTCCATGAACTGCGCGCATTTCTTGAACGTCACTTACCAGCGACCGGTGTATCGATGCCAGAAAAATCGCTCTGCCAATTTTCCCGAACGTCGAGTTTGAACAAGGCTTCTCGAAAAAATCAGCCGTCGTTAGACTCATTCGTCCAATCTCGCGCAACTTTCTCAGCCACGTAGCAAAGTTTGCCCCATCCGCCTTCAACACATCGTCCGCCCTGCCAACTACCGCCGATACCGTTGTGGAGACCAGCTTTGATTGTTTGAGAGCGAATTCTGCAGCCTCGAAATCCCTGCGTTCGTGTGTCGCGCCATCAGTCTGAGCAGCTACAGGAGGAACCGGACCATGGTACACTGGTACTTGATGAGGTGCTGGTGCTCTACGCTCCAACCTTCCGGCTCGTCGTTCCGCCCTAATTGTCTCATCCGCTAAAGTTGGTCGTCCCTTGTTGTTTGCTATCGAGTCAAAAAGGCCCTCCATCTTCCTCGCTCCGTCCAAACCGTCGATCCTCCAACCGTCCAGTTCGCCCCCTGAGTCCAACACCGATCCACTTCGTGAGTTGCCCCTCAAATGATGTCCAATGACCGATCCACTAGACAATCCCGTAGGTATGTTCGTAGGTTGAGTCAAAATGTTGAGAAAGAAATGTAAAAGGAAGAAAAATTTAATCGATTTATTTTGATTTTGTTTTATTTTTTTATTTTTATTTTTTTTATTTATTTATTTATTTATTTATTTATTTTTTATTTTTATTTTTTTTTTAATGTAATGGGATAGTGCGCAATGGAAGAAAAATGTAAGAAAAGAAAAAAGAAAATGTAACAAGGATAATATGGAGGAGTAAAAAAAAAGGAAGAAAAAAAACTTAGTTTGCCACCTGACTCCTGCTGTGCGGCGTTATGGTTATGCCAATAACCAGTAACTTCAACAGATGGCTAGTCCGTTTAGCCCTTCAGCAAGGTTTAGTTTTGAAAGAAGTTTGAAGGTTGAAAATCTAATATGAGGAGATAAGTGGGTGAAAAAAAAATAGGTATAAGGTTTATCGAATAAGAGAGAAAGAAAAAAAAGGCAAGAGATGTAAATGTATGTTGATTAGACAAATGTTTACTTTAATAGATATGATTAGTATCTATCAGAGGGATGATGATAATGAAAAAATTTATAGCATCAAAGGCTCATAACCTGTTGTGGTGAAGAGTGCATAAAGTATGTATTCCCTTTCTCCCATCTGACTCTGCAGTCTTATGGGAGAGATTGGAGGCTGCAGCAAGTGACAAAGTATGTAACCCCTTACTGGGTTACAACAGCATTGTCACAATTCAAGTCCTGCTGTACTAGTCCCTCAACCTTAAAATGTACCTCTTTCATGTTAAACATCAAATATGGCTTACAAATATGTTCTTTCACAATTTTTGAGTATATAAATATGTAACATATTCAAGTTTCTTTACACCACGTACGCATTCAGACGACTTCGAGTCCTCTGTCTTTGACGCCTCGAAGTTGTCTTTCCCAATTCAATTCCCAGTTCAAATGCACCTGTCAGCACAGGTCTCCGTCTTTAAGTCGACTTGAGGGGCGCCCCTCAGACGACCTGCAAAACGACTTGGAAACGTCATTAAGCTGAGTCTTCTTTGAGTCGTCTTTGAGGCGGTTTATGCTTTGCCTCGAAGACAACCGGTAAGGCGCCTTCAAGTCGGCCTGTGACCAACTTCAAAACGTCTACAAGGCTAAGTCGTCCTTAGGGCGTCTTGAAAACCACTCCGAAGACGACTTTACGGCGGTTCGGAAACCGCTGCATATCACCCGGGTCTGATGGGGAATGGGCAGCGGAGCTGTTATTATTCCCATTGAGCTTATGCTCGATGGTTGTCTGATGTTGCACATTGAGAGAAGCTCGGCCAGAGCTTCTCATGTAGATAAGTAGGGAGAATTGTGTGTGTATTTCAGCAAGATGATACCATGTTTGCAATTCGACATAGCTATGAGACAATGTTGTGGAGAAGGGGGGAGGGAATTTTCAAAAGAGAGAAAGGGGAGAGATGATAGGAGGAGAAGAAAATACAGGGACAACAATATAAGAAAAGCAACAACTTAAGAAAAGGGGGGAGGAATTGGATTTCATATTAATTCCCCCCCAGCATTACCAGGCACCAAGTTGTTTTGAGTCTCCATTGCAATACGTGCCAGGACCTTGTCGTTACTTGGGAGCTGTTGGTCCTCTTCAGTCCAGTCATTGACTGTAGAGATCCCATTCCAGAGGCGGCCGTCCTTTTCAAGGAGAAGGTGTCCAAACACTGAGTTGTAAACTTGGGAATGGTTGCAGCGGACCTCCATATCGCGGCCGATCTCTTCCCAGGCACACGGTACCTTCACGCCGGGATTTGAGATTTGTCTGAGCCGGTTGATGTTAAACATTGCTCTGAGGTAGGCCAGCCGGTGTGGAACTCCTAAAGGATCAGGAAAGAGCTTGAAGGGGAAATAGACAACAAATCTAGTAAGTAGAAGATGTTGAAGCTACAGGTGCTGATGAGGCTGCCCTTCTTGACTAATGCTGAGGGGAAAGGGTTTCACTAAGAAAAAGAAAGAAAAAGAGGTGTGGCTATATTTCTACTAATCCTTAGACTGCTGCTACTAATGGGAACTTAGGTTGTTTAATCAATCTGAGGCAGGGACCTTGAGAGGAGTGAGAAAAGCACTGAGAAAGAGTATAGGGTATGTGTTATGATTGTTATTTGTGTAAAGGTTGATGCAAAAGTAAATGTAAAAGGTTTCAAGGTAAAGGGAAATGTAAACTGTACTTTAATAAAAGGGGAGTGCATGCATCATCTATCCATAGAACTAAGGGGAGTTCTACTTATACAAAAGGGCACAAGATGGCTGATCCTGGCAGTAAAGAGAAAGGGGAAATGTGTTCAGAGGTATACAACCAAAAGAGAGTAGTGATAGTGTAAGAAAGATGAGCCAATGTAGCTAGTAACTATGTATATAAGGGATGTAATGTGACTAGTAACCAAAGAGGATGATAAAGGCAGAAGATGTAACTATGTAATATAAATGACTGTGCTGTACAACTTAATACCAAAGAAGATGTAAACTAAAGAAAAAGTATGTAATATCTGTGTTTTATTTATGTACTGTATATTTATAAATCAATACCTTGTATAATATCCTATGGGGTTGTAGTATTGGTAAAGTTATGTGGTTATAAGTGGTAATATTCTAAGAATGCTAATAACTTCTGAACCAAAGGGAAATCAGGGGTACTTTGAGTGAGTGACTAGGGGTAGTTTTGTATGTAGAATATGATCATGTAATAATAATGAAGTATATGTGAGAGGAAATGTAAGTTGTTGATGTTTGTATGTGAAAAGGTATGGATTACCACATCCTCCCCCAACTAAGCTGTCTGTCCCCAGGCAGGGAAAAAAAAAGGAACCTGATTCAGAGTAATAATGATGATGGAAAAGGGAATTTTAGGGAGAAAACTGAGAGTGGGGGTATGTAGGGGAAGGAAAAGTCCATAGCCAAAGAAGGAAGTCTGTATCCAAGCCAAGGAGGTCCAGTCCAAATAAAAGAGGTGCTGCCACAAAAGGATGTCTGTATCCAAAATAAGAGTCCACTAGTTTTTCCCAGAGAGAAGTCCAGAGAGTAAGGGGGAAAGGGTGAAAAGTCCAAAGCCAAAGAGGGAAGTCCAGATCCATCCAAGGTGGCCAATTCCTAGGTCCACATACTGAAGAAGGAAGTCTTGATCCAAATCCAGAGGCCTAGTGTACATATATTACTGAATCCTGAGTATAGTTTTCCAAGATATCCAGAAAAGCCAATATTCAACATAATCCAAGAGCTCCTAAAGAATAAATCCATCCAAAAAAAACATGCTAGAATGATCCAGGGTTCAATAAAGTCCAAGGTCCAGTGGCCTCCTAGAATTATATTACATTCCAACTCAGAATGAATCCAGGGTCCAATAAAGTCCAAAGTCCAAGGCTCCTAAAAATAAATTCCATTCTAAACAACATGCAGGAGAGATCCAGGGTTTAGTCCAAGTTTCTGCTGTCCAAAGGTCCAAGTCAAGGTCCAGGTAATCCTCATAGAGCCACCATCCAAGTGAGTCCGTTATTCCTTTATCCAAGTCCAGTGCTTTCTAATCCAGAGTTTGTATCCTATAACTGTAAGATGTAATATATGTAATAATATAAAATGATGTAAAGGGTCATTTAATAAAGATTGGAGGTAATATGGTAATAGAGTAAAAAGGTAATGGTGATATGGTAATGGTTTAAATGTAATGGAGTAGTTGTTGATGTGGGAAAAGAGGTAGTGGTAATATGGAGATGGATTAAAAGGTAATGGTAATGGTTTAAATGTTATGGGGTAGTTGTTGAAGAGAGGTAGTGGTGATATGGGAATGGAGTGAGGACTAAAAGAGTAATGAAAGATAAAGGGTAAGGGTAAGGTAGAAGAAGAGGTAGTGGTAATATGGAATAGAGTGAAAGCAATAGTAATGGTAAGAAGGTAATGTAGGAAAAGGGGTGGTGGTAATATGGGAATGGAGTAAAGGGTAAGGATAATGGCAAGAAGGAAGGGAGGTGATGATGATGTGGTAAGAGGGTAATGTAGTATTTATATGTATGATAAAGAAAGAGTAAATTGGTCATGGGTGGTAATTCAAGATAAGAAGGGTGAATGTATATGAGTATCCTATAATATGTAATGATTTTAAAAGATTTATATGTATCAAAGGGTAAAGGATTCTGAAGGAAAGTGATGGAAAGGGGTAATGTTATATGCAAAGGGAATTTTAATATATATATGTTTTAATAAAAAAACTCTAATGGTTAAGGAGAGTAAGAGTTATAATAATTAAGGAGGTGGTCCAGAAATCAGGAAGTGGAGTGAAGAGGGAAAAATAAAAGAGGATGAGGATGATTGATGATGGATGGGGGGATGGGATGATTTCCCCTCAGGATGGGATGATTCCTCCCTTCTTTTTTTTCTTTCTTTTTAGTTGTCCTCCTGGGTCCCTTTTTAAGTCTTCCTGGTGATTTGATTTCCCAGCCTCCTGTATTTTCTGGTATCCAAAAAAAAGAAAATTTAATATTGTCTGTTTTTTTTTTTTAATATGGTCATTTTTTTTTTTTTTTTTTTTTTAATTAATTAATTATTTATTATTTTTTTTAATTATTTATTTGTTTATTATTTTATTATTTTTTTTATTATATATTTTTTGTCTTTTTTTTTTTTTTTTTTTTTTAAAGGTAAATCATGGTCTTGATTTTCCAGCGAGGTGAGAGGTGCAACCGGAAATGAAGTTGGTGAATCCGCGCGGAGAGTGGACGCGGGGTCCCGGCGATACTGTATCCGCGGAATCGCCGGCGTCTCCAAAGCAGGCACGTCCCTCCGGGTCGAAGAACGACCTCGGAGATGAAAAAGCGAACCGTTCTTCTTACTGATAAGAAGAACGGTCCATGGAAAGACCAGGAAAAAGGAAAAAAACTAAAAAGTAAAAATGAAAGATAAAAAGAAAAGAATGAAGCCCGGGTCGTGCACCGGCATCGATAGATGTAGTAGGCCAAAGAAAGAACGTATTCCCGGGTCGTTCACCGGCGTCGAAAATGATGTAGTAGGCCAAAAAAAAACGAACGTATTCCCGGGTCGTTCACCGGCGTCAAAAAATGTATCAATACTTTATAAAGGGTCCGACAACGTCGATGTTCCCCATCTTTTTTTTATAACCTCCTAAGTATTTTAACGAATCGACCGAAAGACATACATCCCACACATTCATCGATGTCTTCCCCAACTAGGCCACTATCTATAACCTCTTCTCTGTCCTCGTCAACAAACAGCGCTGCCTCCCATTCACCAACCTCCAGCAACCCAGTCCCTCAGCTGGTTGCCAAGTGGAGTCGTTCGGACCGTTCGTCCGCGACTCATTTTCCTTAGAGGAGCTGGCCGCGCTCCACGATACCGTGAACGAGCACCTAACCGAGTTTGCCCGGTCCAATCACTGCAATCCCCGGGCCGCGGCAGCATCTCGGCACCGGTTGTACAGCCGCCTCCAAGACGCGTTCGATTCCGTATGTAATCTTCTCTAAAGATACAAAAAAAATAATAAAAGAAACTGATTTTTTTTTTTTTTTTTATTTGTTTTTTTTTTTTTAGATAATGATGCATACCATCATCCAGGAAAGACAGGAGAAAAATGAAAAAAATGAGATTTTTTTTTTTTTTTTTTTTTTTTATTATTATTTATTTATTTATTTTACTTTATTTTTATTTTTATTTTATTTTTGTGAGTTTTTTTTTTTTTTTTTTTTTATTTATTTATATTGTATTTATTTTTTTTATTTTATTTGATTTGTCTTGTACTAATTTTTTTTTTATTATTTTTTTTTTTGTTTGTGTTTTAGGTAAGCCAGGGGAATTTATTTGGTCTTGAATGATATTTTTTAACATGACTTGCTGCATATCTTCTGTTTAATGCAGTGCCATCCAGTTCCTCCAATGAATAAGAGCCTCCAGGATTTTGAGTGGTAATTCTGTAAGGTCCATTCCATTTGTTCTCAAAGAGTTTTCCATATTGGGAGTCCAAGGATTTATTATATACTAATACCAAATCCCCTGTTTGAAGTGGTTCTCTAGGTGTCTTCTTCCTGTTCCAATAGTCCACAGATGTTTTCCTAGTATCCAGCAATTTTTGATGAGCCTTTTGAAGAATGTGATCCCTATTTTCCAATTGGAGAGTCCTGGCCAACAGAAGATCTTGAGTGCTGTTTACTTTGGCCCAATCAATGCCAAAAAAAGTTTCCAACTCTAAGTCAATTGGTAAGATGGGGGGCTGTCCAAGTACCAATTCATAAGGGGAGTATCCAGTTGATCTTTTGGTGGAAATCCTGTCTGAAAATAAAACCAGAGGTAAATAATTCCTCCATTTCTTGCCTTCTTGTCCACATAGTTTAACCAAAGTGTCCTTGATGGCCTGATGTCCTCTTTCCACCATTCCATTAGCTTCAGGGTAATAAGGTGTGGTAACTTTGACTTTTATTCCTGCTTCCACTAGTGATTTCTGGAATTGTTGACCAAATTCTGAGCCTCCATCCACTGTAACTGACCAAGGTGCTCCATATCTGTAGATCCAGTTGTCCAAGAACCATTGTGAAATCTTCTTTGCTTGAATCTTCTCCAAACCAACTGCTTCAACCCATCCAGACAAATCATCTCTAGCAATTACCAGGTATTTCCATTTCCCAGCCTTGATATGAACTGTATCCAAGCTGACTCTTCCAAAGATTGTTGCTGCTCCAGTAGGCTTCTTGTGTTCCATTGGCAATACTGAATTCCTTTTCTGGCAAGCTTCACAAGACTGGACCCACTTGGTTACACCTTTCTTGAGTCCTGGCCACCAAAACCTGAGTTTAGTTCTTCTGTAAGTTTCTGAAATACCTCTGTGGCCTAGTGTTTCATGAAGAGCTTGGAGGATATTGCTTTGGGCTGAGGGAGTGGTAACAACTATCTGGGAAAAAGGTTTGTTAATTCTGTGCAAGACATTATTGGAGAGGAAGAAATTGGCTGATTTATGCAGAATTTGTTTGAAATCCAGGGGGTTGCATCCAGGTGGTTTGTTCATGGTTGAAAGATATTCCTGAAGGTGTTTCCAGATTCCTTGTTGTAGGTTGCATAACTCCTCCCCCAACTTAGCTGATGTCCCCAGAAGTAGGCCAACAGAAGAAATCTTCAGTCCAAAACCAGGGTGAGGCTTTATCCATTTTTCATCTTCATCAAAACTCTGGCAGTTCTCTTCCTCTGGGTCCAATGGTCTCCTAGAAAGTGAATCAGGTAATGTGAAAGTCTTCCCAGGTGTATGACCCAAATCAAAAGAAAATAACTGAATAAAGGCAATCCATCTGTTCATAGGGGCATTGGGCAGTGAAGGGTTGTTGATCATTCCTATAAGGCATTGTGCATCCACTCTGAGCTGAAAATGCTGGCCCCATAGCTTGGTCTGAAGCTTCTTGAGAATTTTGGTGACACCACAGAGTTCCAGTTTGGATTGGGAATATTCTGACTCTCTTTTGGAAAAGACCACTGATTCATAGATAACAGGCCTGTCTAGTCCATTGGAATCCTCCTGGGTGAGTATAGCCCCTGCAGCAATATAACTGGAGTCCACTGATAGTTTGATAAGTCCTGCTTTAGGTCCATAGTCCAACTTACTGAGAGTGATATCTTTGCCAATAATTCTCTTCAGTTCTTCAAAGGATGCCTGGCAATCTTCAGTCCAGTCCCAAGTTGAGTCCTTCCTAGTAAGTTTTCTGAGAGGAGCAGTGATGGTGGAGTAATTCTTGATAAACATTCTGACATAGACACATATCCCAGGAATCCTCTGACTTCTTTTGGTGTGGTAGGGACTGGCCAGGTTTCAATTTTGTTAAGCTTCTTTGTTGATATCTTCCTTCCTTCTTTACAAACAACATGACCAACCAAATCCAAGGCAGGGACACAACAAGAAATTTCTGTCCAGATATAGTGAGTCCAGCTTCTTCAATCCTATACAGAATCCTTTCCAAAGTGATAGCATATTCATAGATGAATTTTCTGATCTGTGGGTTTTCTTCTAGAGTTGCTCCATTGTAGTCTGAAATTGGTCCTTTGATTCCTCCATCATCAATAAAGATCCCCATATTCTGTGGTAGCTCATCCTGAAGAATCCACATCATCTGGGCCTGGTACACTGCAACTGAATTGGTGGCTCCTTGGGGTAATCTGGTGAGTTGAAATCTTCCTAGGGGGGTTTCAAATGTGGTCAAGGGCCTGGATTCTGGTGCTAACTCCCTTTCATCATATCCTCCCATTATGTCTCCTAGTCCATAGCAAGCCCTGCCTGTGAATGATTCAATTAGTTCCTCTGGAGATGGTGGTAGTCCTGCATCCTTAATGGTGACTTTGTTGAGTTTCTGAAGATCATGAACTATCCTCAATTTTCCATTTTGTTTCTTCACACAGAAAACTGGGCTGGAATAACTGGAGCAAGATTGTTCATAGAGGCCAGTCCTGAGTCTGGCCCTTACTAGCTCAATAAATTGGGATTTGATGGGGGCAGGTAAGGGAATAGGTTTCTGTTGCCAAGGTTCATGGGGAATGACTGGGATGATATAAGGTTGTCCATAGGTATGTTTCAGTAGTCCTCTTTCTTCTTCTGAAAAGGCCAAAGCTGCCTGCCTGAGGGTAATGACCCATACTAATAATTTGTGTTCTTCCTTTGACAGCCATCCAGTGGGGCCAAAGTTAATGAGATCCAGTCTTTCTTGTGTGATCTTTGTTGTAGGTATGAATTCTGGAGGATTTGGGTTTAAAGGGGTGGCATATGGATCTCTAGACAGTTCTGGCCTGGAAAGAGGTGGATTGAGTGATAGGGGCATAGGTTGATTGACTGGTTTGATTTTTTTTAGTGTTGATTTATATTTTGCTGCACAGGTGATATGAGATTCTGAAAAGGAAGGGGCATAATTTTCTAATGGTTGTTTTGGCAGGTCCCTTTCCCCTATTTGGAGAAATGGAAGTTCTGCCCTTGGTCCAAAAAATCCCTGGTAACAAGGTTGACTGGAAGAGATGTTTCCCATTTGTGATGGATGGGGAGAAGGATTGGTACCAGGTAAGATTGTCCTTTTTCCATTATTGAGAGTGATTCTTCCCTAGGTCCATTGTATTTGATGGTTGCTGACATGTCCATTAAAAAAGGTTTTCCAACTATGAACTGAACTCCTCCTCTGGCCACCCAGAAATGAACAAGCTTGGTCACTCTTCCCACAGTACTTCCACCTTCTCAGCAATCCCAATTATTCCAGTGTGGTGGCCTCCAATTCCTTTGAGCTTCATTGGTTTTTCTGTTATAACTAATCCAAGGTGATGAGCCATTTCTTCAGGGATGATGTTGACCATGGATCCAGTGTCCAAAAGGGCTTCAAAGGTTTTTCCAGATATGGTGAGTTTGACATATCCTAAAGGGCAAGAGTAATGGGTTACTGAATCCTTTTCCTCCTCATCTCCTTCCTCCAATGCTGCAGAGTTTCCTGTTATATCTGGGTCCACTGGCAATCTTCTGTTACTGATCCTTTTCTTGATGTGGTCCACCACTCCTGGGGCTATGGCACATATTTCTCCTGCTGTGAGTGGTACAATGGCTTTCAGAATCCTGCCAGCTGTTTCTTCTTCCATTCCTGGGTATTCTTTGGCCAGAGTCTTTTCCAAGTAAGTCTTCCTTGGGGCCTTGTCCTTGGGTGGTTTTTCTGATTCTTCACTGGATTGGAACCTGACTTTAGTATTCTGAGGATTGGAAGGGAACCTGGAACTGGGGCCTGGGGAAGAGGTAGCCATTCTGAGTAAGTCCTGTTGATCCATGTCCATTAAAGTTTCCTGGTCTTTCTTGGTCCTCTTTCCTTTATCTGATTCTTCCTCTTGGTCCTTGTTTCCTCTAGTCCTTTTCCCTAGGTCTGCTTCATAGAATCCTTGGATTTCTGGGTCCATTTCCTCTAGTTGGCCAAAGGAAGATATATGTCCAAATGATGTAGTGGCCTCTGAGGAATCCTTGATAAATTTATCCACAACTGATTTGATTGGCCTACTGGAATCCCAGGGAATTGGTGAGCTGTCTGGAAGTTTGAATCCTCTTCCATCCTTGAGAACTGATCCAACTGATTCATCATAGGTTAAGAGACTGCATCTGGTGATTGTGTGGGTTGGTTGGAAGCAGTAGAAGCACTTGAAGTCTGGGTTCCTTGGTCCATATGCTTGTCCAGAAGGATTTCCAGGAAAATGAGGTGGGGCAGATTTTCCAGCAATAAGAGCTGCAAATTGCTTAATGAGGGAGTCCAGTTTCTGATCTGTGGAAGTAGAGGTGGTTGGAGCTGGGGATTTGTATACAGGTGGGAGTTTGACTGGTGGGGCTATAGAAGGTGTGTTGACTGGTTCCTGACTGATATCTTTCCTGGATGTCCTCCTTCTTTCCATTACTGAAGCTGACTGAACCTCCCTGTGTATGTAGGTGACCAGGACCTGGGTATTTGGAAGAATATCACCTCCATCCTTTGAGGCTAGCATCTTGTTGTCCCTGATGAGTTCCTTGGTGACTGAAGATTCCAATTCTGGGCTGAGTGAGTCCAATAATATTTCCCTAGATTCCTCCACATGTGATGTCTGTCCCATTCTGAAAAGATAGTTAGTTATTACCTCATACTTAGTCCTGAATGTTTTGAATTCCTCCAGGGTCTTGATTCCTCCAGCTTGGATGGTAGAGTAGTTGAGCTTCTTTAGGTCCTGCTTGGTATACTTCACCAGGGGAAGAGGTGATCCATATCTGTCCAAGAGTTGTTTCTTCAAGACCTCCCAATCCAAGTCCTCATGGCCAGTCATCTCCTCTACTTCATCCTTTAAGTCCATCCCTTTGAGAAAAGAAATAATTTGCATGGCCAGGTCCCTAGAGGAAGCTCCATCAGCTGATCCAGCATTCTCATAACTTTTAATGAACTTCTCCACAGGCATATTGGTTCCATCAAAGTATAGTTCCTTGTCCAATGGTTTAATCTTGACAGCCTTGGTTGGTCCTTGGTACTTGGGCATTACAGCTTCTCTTTCCAAAAAGTGGGTGTTCATTCTGTCTGAGGCTTGCTGGGTTGGGGACTGATGCCTGGATCCTTCCAAATGGGAGCTTTCTGAGTTTGCAGGGTTATTTCTGTAGTGGGTGAATGAGCCAGGGTTGGCCAGTTGGAATGGAGCAGCAGGCCTAGAGGTATTGGGGTTGTTGGTGATACTAGGTTCCAGGTTGTTGGTGGCTGATCCTTGGTTGTTGTTAGCTGATCCTTGGGTGAGGCCAGAGGTTTCTCCTAGGTTGTTGCTGATGTTCAGGGCAGGGGATTGTTGAGGGCTGGACATGTTGGAAAGTAAGTGGAGAGATAAGGAAGTGATATGTAGAGAAACTAACAGGAAGATATGTTTTTAGGGGTTTTATTTATAGATGATGCACTTAGAAATGGAATGAAGGGATTAGGTATGATAGAATTGATTTGAAATTGTAAGTTGGTGTAGTAGCAGGAAACTAAGACTGAAAGATTAAAACTGAAGGAAATAAGGCCACTGTTGGGACACCACTTGTGGAACTCCTAAAGGATCAGGAAAGAGCTTGAAGGGGAAATAGACAACAAATCTAGTAAGTAGAAGATGTTGAAGCTACAGGTGCTGATGAGGCTGCCCTTCTTGACTAATGCTGAGGGGAAAGGGTTTCACTAAGAAAAAGAAAGAAAAAGAGGTGTGGCTATATTTCTACTAATCCTTAGACTGCTGCTACTAATGGGAACTTAGGTTGTTTAATCAATCTGAGGCAGGGACCTTGAGAGGAGTGAGAAAAGCACTGAGAAAGAGTATAGGGTATGTGTTATGATTGTTATTTGTGTAAAGGTTGATGCAAAAGTAAATGTAAAAGGTTTCAAGGTAAAGGGAAATGTAAACTGTACTTTAATAAAAGGGGAGTGCATGCATCATCTATCCATAGAACTAAGGGGAGTTCTACTTATACAAAAGGGCACAAGATGGCTGATCCTGGCAGTAAAGAGAAAGGGGAAATGTGTTCAGAGGTATACAACCAAAAGAGAGTAGTGATAGTGTAAGAAAGATGAGCCAATGTAGCTAGTAACTATGTATATAAGGGATGTAATGTGACTAGTAACCAAAGAGGATGATAAAGGCAGAAGATGTAACTATGTAATATAAATGACTGTGCTGTACAACTTAATACCAAAGAAGATGTAAACTAAAGAAAAAGTATGTAATATCTGTGTTTTATTTATGTACTGTATATTTATAAATCAATACCTTGTATAATATCCTATGGGGTTGTAGTATTGGTAAAGTTATGTGGTTATAAGTGGTAATATTCTAAGAATGCTAATAACTTCTGAACCAAAGGGAAATCAGGGGTACTTTGGGTGAGTGACTAGGGGTAGTTTTGTATGTAGAATATGATCATGTAATAATAATGAAGTATATGTGAGAGGAAATGTAAGTTGTTGATGTTTGTGTGTGAAAAGGTATGGATTACCACACCGGCCGCGGCGGGGTTGTGTGACTCGTGGGCTGCTTTGGACTTGAGAGCGGGTGAGGCCCTTGAAGTGTTGGTCCATGGCAATGTAGGCATCGGATACTAGCTTGTCTAACTTGGGAGGGGGTATGACCGGAGTTTCACCGGCAAAGCCGGTGCGGAGGTGGTTGGAGAAAACGTTCTTCTCACCCTTGATGACCATCGCAACATGACGGTTTAATTCGCTTTTGTACACGAGGTCCTGAGTGTAATTATCCGGCATGTTGGCCGCCTTGAAGTTGGGACTAGTGTGGTCGATGATTCCCTGTAATAAAGCGATCGAGTTAGCAAGATGATGTGTAAGGTGTACATCATCGGTCTTACCATAACAATCACAAAGGGGGTTGTTTCCAAGGATAGCTTTTTAGCTGATCGTTGACCATACGCTTCAATATTGGGTTGTAGTAAAACTTCTCGGACGGTGTTCCGAATGAATACGCGAAAGGTTGGGGGGATCTTCTCCCGAGAGTTTGTCGCAACTGTGTCAGAAGTGGGAGGGAGTTCGCGAGGGACTTGGTTGTTGGGGCTGATCAGGATAGTCATCAGCCTCAATTCTTCTTTTGGCATCTGAAGAAGAAATGAATGTTAGCTTAATACCTACATGCTTGCTGGAAGAAGACATGTACTACTCACATCCAAGAGGCCTTGAGCCCATTGAACCATTTCATCGCTGAGCCGAAATCAATCACTGATGGATTGTAGCCGTGCTTGAACAGCCTCGATCGATCGTGTAGTTAACCTCCGGCCACCTGCAGATGACAAGGAAGAGGTTTGGCTAGGGGGGATGCTAGAGTTAGATTCAGAGAGGTCCGTAACGTCAGATCCATCCGGATCTGACATAGTTCGCTGGGGTGTGTGATAGATGGCAGGGGACCGCGGTAATCAAGATGCTGGGGGGTTTTGGACGGGGCCTACTTGACTTGGTTGGGGTGGCACCGGTGCGGTTTCATTTGTCAGAGCCAGGGCGGGGTTTGGGACCTGTGGATGATACGGTGCGCCATAGCCATACGGGGGGGTTGGATCAGGTTGATGTCCAGCCATGGGGGGCTTGTTGACGTGGCTGGGGGAAAACGATTCAGGGGTAATTAGTATGTTGTATTTGTTGGTTCATCAAATACTTACCTGGGGTTGATATCGTGGAGGTCGGATTGAAGTGGATGAATCGTCTTGAGGGGTTGATATTGTGGAGGTTGGATTGAAGGGGATGAATTGTCTTGAGGGGTTGATATCGTGGAGGTCGCGGGACTTGTGTGAAACTCAGATATCTCCGGTATTGGGCTGAAGTGTCATTATAAATCCCCCGGCTTTGCCCCAAAACCCAAATACTGTCACAGGGGGCGGGTCAGTGAAACTGCTCCGAAACCTGTGTGAAATATACATCACAGTACAACCTCCCTCTGTAATGAAATACAAGATAAAATACAGCACATGCTCCTGCATATCCTAAACAAAACCAAATATTCAACCTGAATGTGAAACTCTTTCAGTAATTTTGGGCATTTTGGACTCAAAGAAGAGGTACAATCTGTATTATTCAAGGTAAGTTGGAAACTTGAAAAATGAGTCTCATGTATAAAAATGGGGAACTTTTTTTTCTCTTTTCCCTTTTCTAAAGCACTTATTGTATACAGTTGGTCTTCCTTTCATTCCAATTAGCCCAAATTTCTACCATTCAAAGATTTATTCCTCAAAACATTTATTTATTATGCCAATTCCTGGTCAGTTGAACAGGGTGGATATGTATGATGAGATGACAATGGATGATTTTTGAATACTTTATCTTCTAGGTTTTCACTTGGTGCTTCAACCTGATGGTACTGAAAATTTTCAGTGTGCTTCTTGTGGGGGAAAATTGTTAGAGTTGAGAAATGTTCCCTGACACATCAAGAAACCCTTTCATAAAGAGATGGAAGCATCTTTCAATCTAATTAGAAGTTATGAAAACACACAAAAATCATCTGCTCCTTATAGTTCAACTGGTGGTTCATATGGAGAGTCAGGCGTAGGCACAAGCAGACTTTACCTACCTGAATCACAAGTCCTTCAGGGAGGAGCTTCAGTTTCATGCAACACCAGAATTACCCCACATGAATTGAATGCTTTGGAGTTTCAAGATGCAACTTGGAATGTCCAGACAGAGGAGTTGCTTGAACGTCCATTTGAACATGAATACTCCTTACCTCCATTGGAAATGAATGAAGAATCAGGAATGGGGTTTGGTGGGTTAGATGGATATTCTAATGATGGTTCACAAAGTGAAATACACTGGCATGACTGGTTGATGGATGATCCCTTATCAACTATGTCCCAATTACCGGTTGGTGACAATGTGAGGCTACCTGGGGATGATGAAGAGCCAGCCAATGATGATGACTTAGATCCAAATGGACAATGGTATCCATTCCCTGAAAAGATGGTATGTGGTATTTATGCACCTAATTTTCATCATAAATTCTAACCTCACACTCATGAAATATTTTGGTCATTGGATATCCCACTTATTACTGTGTAGTATCTCATGGCTGCTCTCATACTTGGTCATTTGCATCACATCATGTCAAGCGCCATGTATCACCAGATCCGCTTGATATTACAGCTTTGCAATGTGATTATTCCCCACTGGGACACAATCAGGAGAAGAAGGGAGAAAATTTGCAACATGCTGAATATAAAGGTTATAGAAAATCTTTCAGTCTTGAATAACAAGTGTTATTCACTTAGCTTGAAAGACATAATTAGTCATGTGAGTGAGGCTTGAATCAGATACATTAGACCTTTTATGCCCTCTGGAGGATTACTGACACATTGCATCATCATTGCATCATTTGGACCCAATTATTAGGAAGTGGGGAATCCCTATGTCAATGATCATCTAGAATTCTATCCACATGAGACATATGGAAAGAATATACATTCCCTCTATCAAAGTACTAAATGGCGTGAATGTTTGTCTAGGAAAGGAAGAGTACAGATGGTTGAAGTATGTAAAAAACACTATTACATTTTTGAGCCCATCACACTCAAAGGGCCCCAACAAAGGATTGTCATACCAATTTTTTTGTTCAAGGTGGGAAATATATTACATGCCAAATGCATCTCACCAAAGTTGAATGATTATAACCCATTAGATGATGGAACCCCCCAGCTGGCCATAATAATTCCTGGTCATCTCAGTTACCATTCACCAGAGCTTCAAACTATACCTGTTGATAAATTTGACCTGACTTATTATGAAATGCCAGATATTGATGGAAAACAATTCATAAATAGAATATGCCATTGTATTATTGAAGTTGATGATCATGGCCACCATTTTTCGATTCCTGTACCTAACCCCTGGAGGAATAAGGCAAGAGGCAAGGTTATCCGCCATGTTCCTATTACACTATACTCAGATGATACCTCTGGCAACCAATCTAAGAGATGGAATAAACATGTCTCATATTATTTTACTCTTAGTGGTCTACCCCCCTCACATAGCAACATGGAGTATAACTGCCATTTTGTTTCTACATCTAATGTTGCAGGGCCACTGGAATTGGGAGAGTCAATTGTCAAAGAGATGAAGTAGGTCCAGTCTAAAGTGAAACATGGGAGTATGACATTATTCACTGACTTATATTTCATTCAGCTCTTTGACCAAAGAAGGTATCTTTGCATATTATTCCAGTCTCCAAGATGAAGTTTTGATCATGAGTATGGTTCTTTGCTATCTGGGTGACTCGCCTATGACAGCAGAGGTTACAAATACACCAATTCCCGGAATTTGCAAGAATCCCTGCAGAATATGCCATTTGCGGGTTGATCAAGCTAAAGAAAGGAGTAGTTTGGGTTACATCCATGATTTCTTTGGGATAAAAGGGTTACCTTGCCCACGTAGGTGGTATGAAACCGTTCAGAAAACAAATGGTTCTTGGAAAGTACTCAAAACAAAATCCAAGGCAGAATATGACAAACACATGAATGAATTAGGTTTGGTGGACAAACTTCAAGATAAACTCATTGAATTGAGACGCAATAATCCTCACGACCGGCAAAGAATAGAGGTAATTGAAAATACTGAACCTCACCGACTTTGCAATGTATTTACACATCTCCTAGAGTTTGATGGATGCAAAGACACACCTGTTGAAATTCTCCATGTTTTCTCCCTTGGTGTTGTCAAGTACTTGGTCAGGGACTTCATGGAAAAACAGAAAGACCTTGCAAAGATGGAGGCCCTTTTCAACTCAGTTAACTTGGATTGCCTAAACATTCCACCAATCCAAGTTAAATACATGGTCACCCACTGGAAAAGTTTAATTGGAAAGGACTTCCGCACTTTAGTCCATTTGGCCCCATTTGTATTTTTTCCCTTCATGGATGAAACACAAAAGAAATTATGGATTCCTCTATGCAAACTAGGAAGCCTGATTTTCCAGACCACTATAGAAAGCATGGATGGATATATTGCAGAACTTTGAATGAATATACAGACATTCATGTATCACATTCTCATGATGTCAGCACAATGGGTAAATAAGCCCAAGCTTCACATATTGTTACATATCCCCGAGTCCATCCAAAGATTTGGTCCAGCAACTTTATTTGCCACTGAGAAGTTTGAAAGTTTCAATGGCCGTCTCCGGCACACTGCAGTTCACACCAATCGGCTCAGTCCAGGACATGATATTGCCATCAGTTTCAGTAACTATCAGATAATGAGATTAATCCTTTCAGGTGGTTACATGTTTGACCATAATCAAAAAGAGTATTTCCAAGCATCAAACCAAGTGAGAAGTATATTTTCAGGAAACCCAGCGATTCAAAAAGCCATGGGATTCAATAACCAAAAAGTCATGACAATTGGACAATACCCCTACGTCAAATCATCCACAATTCCAGATGCTGGACTTGAACAAGTTCCAGATGCATTGAGACTGTATTACCCAATGACCCAAATCCGACAGATTTGGGTACTGAACATCAATGATAAGGAATCTATTCAAAAGGACTCATTTGTCATTGTCAGTCAAATTTATCTTCTTTTCATATTGCCTATGAGATATAAAGTGCTGAAAGGTCATCCAATACATGAGGAAGAAAAAAATAATGGTAATTCAGGCATCTCTTGTGTCATATCCATTTGGGAAGTCATCCACCCCAAATCTTACTTCATAAAAGTGGCTGAATGTAAACTCAATGGCTTACAAAAGGATTGCTCATTGAGAATTGTGCACAAACAAAGAAATTTTACATGTGTTCCTGTTTCTGTGAGTCAAATTGATTACCACATGTCCATCCCAACCTACCCAATCTGATCAATCTGTATTACTACTCATTAGAAAATCATATGTTGTGTAAATGTGCAACACAACTGCTTTGATGGTGGGTGTCAGGCAGGGGTGTCAAATAGATCAAGAAGGAACAGACAAGAGGGAACCACGGCATCTTGTGAAATACATCACACTTCCTATAACAGCTATCTCTTGAACGCATTCTCACATCACCAATCTGCATTGCACCGGTGCTTTTCCAAATTGGATAATGAACAAATCACAGAACACAAAATGCATGATGCAGCACATGCTGGTCAAAAAATTTGGATTGATAGTATGACCAAAAAGAAAGGAAAAAATGTGGAAGGATCAAGGCAATCAACCCACCCTCAGTTCAGCCCCCAGGTTCCACAACAATCATTGTATAAACCTGTTAATAGCCCTGGTGCTGTGTCTTTTTCATCTCACCACCCAAATGTGAGCCCTCAAGCTGTTCCAAGGACTCATCACAACCCTCAAATCAGCCGGTCATTGTATAACTTCAATTTCAGCCCCCAGGTTGCACCAAGGTCATTGTCTAACCCAAATTTCAGCCCTGGTGTTGCATCAAGGTCATTGTATCACCCTCATTTCAGCCCCCAGGTTGCCCCAAGGTCATTGTATAACCCAATTAGCAGCCCCCAGGTTGCACCAAGGTCCTTGTATAACCCACATTTCAGCCCCCAGGTTGCACCAAGGTCATTGTATAACCCAAATAACAGCGGTGGTGTTGCATGCGCTTCATCTCATTGCCCCAATGTGAGCCCTCATGCTGTTCCAAGGCCATATTACCCCCCTCAAATCAGCCCCCAGGTTGCATCAAGGTCATTGTGTAACCCAAATTGCAGCCCTGTTGTTGCATCCACTTCATCTCACCAACCTCAATTCAGTCCTCATGTTGAAGCAAGGACTCTTTATCACCCAAATCACAGCCCTGGGGTTGTATCCACTTCATCTCACCACCCAAACTTTAACACCCATGTTCCTGTTCCTTCCAGGTCATCTCATCACCCTCAATTCAGCCCTCACATGGCATCAAGTCACCAAAATTATAGCCCCCGTTCTGCCTCAAGCCCAAAGTACTACATGTGATATTCTTCATGTCATTACATGGCCAATTTTAATGCATTCTGATTTGTTGCCACCCCACCTTTTTTCAAAGCAAAAATTACACTTTACTGTTGTTTTTATGCGTCAATTAGTAGATATGGCCAATTAAACGCCAAAATTATTAGAAACATACAGATAAATCATGTTTTTATGATGATATTTAGTAAAACATCATTTATATCTAAAAAAAAGCAAATGGGCATTGGAGGTAATCATGATGAAATGCCACATCTGTGCCAGGATTCACCCCAGAGTAGAGCAAATGACCAAGTTGGTTGTACAGGTCAAACCATTTGTGTAGTTCCCATTTGACAGGTCACACCATTTGTGTAGTTCCCATTTATGACACAATCACAAAAGGACATATGGATCCCATTATGCTATATTGGAAGCCTAACATTTGACACAAAAATAGATGACAAGATTCACACAATCCTGAGATTTGGCCCAGCTGGCTTATTTGCCAGTGAGAAGTTTGAAAGCTATTAAACCAAATAAAAATATAACATACATATATATATCTAGTTACAAGTGTAAGAGGTCAGCCTTGAGGATTGTAAGATCCCAGCCGCTTAAGAACGTTGGCCACACCAGATATTATCAAACAAGCTGGGCCCACACAGAATCCTAGGTCTGTGAGCTCTTTCTGAGACATTCCTTTGAAAGCAGACCAGTTGTAGAAAGAATGTTCAGCCATTACAGACAAAGTGTGTCTGTCATTTTCAGACAAGTATGAAATGAGGAAAAATTCCGCCATGGTGAGATTGGCTTCTCCCCGCCATGGAGTGCTGGTGGGGCATGCACCAGAAATTGAGTGAGAATTGGCCCCAGTTGGAGGGATAAGGGGGAGATCTGGCGCCTGGTTGGTGTTGATTTCATCAGTGGGGTCCACTTCAACCCCATCTTCTGAGGGGGGCCAAGATATGTGAGTGTAGTCAGACTCAGTGGTGCTGAGGCTAGGGGGGGACTACAACAACTTTAAATTAGTCAAGTTGCCCCTCCATTCTGAAAGATAAATCAAATAAATAACTTACAGGATTTTTTGATAATCTCTCCTTGTGTTCAGGGGAGAAATTGATTAAAACTGAGGCAGAAATATCCCCTTTCTTGGGGATATTCACCATGAGGCGTTGAAAGCGCCGGTACGTCGAAGCAGATACCAGGGGGTAGAGGTGGTATCGTCGTGCGCGGCGGAAGCGGCCGGTCCAAGCAAGATGCCGGGAGGCATCCTCATACTTCAGGATGCCTCCGACCATGAAGTCGCTGCGGACCGACTCAAGAAAATCAAAAATGACTTTCTTGAATAGGCACAGGCGGTGGGTGGTGCGTTGGCTGACCGGCATAAACTGAGATTGATTGGTTGGCCAGAAACCTTGCGTCTTCTCAGGCGCACAAAGTTTCAATATGTTGTTGCATAGCCAGGGGTTGAAAACGATGTTGACCAGGTTGGTGGATCTAGCCATAAGGGCTGATGGAGCAGGAAGGAGGGATGAGAATGGTTATAAAAGGACTGCTTAGTGCAGTCCTTTTATAACCATTCTCATCCCTCCTTCCCGCTCTCTCCGGCTCCAAAACAATCATTGTCCTCAAGTCGACCGTAGATCTGAGTCCCGGTCATCTTGAGAACCTTGTGTGGATTCCAAGCGGCTTGGAATCCACACAAGGTTCTCAAGTCAACCGGGACTCAGATCTACGGTTGACTTGAGGACAACGGGGAGCTCAAGCCGACTTGAGAACCTCAAATGGCTCTCAAGTCGACATGAGCACCCCCCTTGGTGGTCAAGTCGACTTGTGGATGGTGCTCAAGTCGCCTTGAAAAACTCATTTTGGTTTTCAGGTCGACTTGAGTACCGTTGGGGGGGCTCAATCGGACTGCATCACACTGTGAGAGCATTCAGTGGTCCTCAAGTCGACTTGAGGACCAAAAATGGTTCTCAAGTTGGCTTGAGGGCCCAGATTTGGCTCTCAAGTCAACCTGAGAACCATTTTTGGTTCTCAAGTCGACCTGAAGACCCCATGGGTAGGAGGTCTCCCAGGCCAAAGCTTAATTTGGTCTGGAAGTTGACCTGAGTGTAAGGTTTAAGGTTGACAACGTGGAAGAACTTTATAAATTATCAAATAAATCATGAGAAAAGAAAATAAACTATATACATAATATTTTGTAAATTACATAATCAATACTGTATATAAACTAGGCCCGCGAGTGGTTGTTGGAGTTTCCTCATCTCTTTGGAACTCTAACAAATCCAGCCGCGGGTCACTTACCAATCATTTGTTTTCTTATAGGTCTGTTTCTATATCTATTTCTTCTTTATTATAAATTATGCAATTTATTATCTCTTTGGAACTCTAACAAATCCAGCCGCGGGTAACTTACCAATCATTTGTTTTCTTATAGGTTAAAAGCCGAGCTATACCGACCAACTACATCATGTCAAGGAAGCCTTCAAAAGGAAAAGCAATCGAAATACCGCTTGAGAGATCCGATTCCCCCCTCACACCACTACCCTCGAGCAGCCAGCTCGTCGTGGGGGAATTGTCCGACAAAACCATTGTCAAACAACTTAAAGACTTAGATTCGAAATGGAGGACCCTTCAACTGAACAATCGGGACACGCGTGGTCAAATTGCCGGCCTTGATCTCAGACAAACCAAGATGGAAGCAAAAATCGATGGGATCATCAATGCCGTTAATAAGCTTACCGACCATATCGAGTTGCAACGCGATCAACCTCCTCATGTGGCCAAACAAGAAGACCACCATAATCAACCACCATCTCAGCATTACTCCTTCCATCAAAAGCACTTCATGAAGGACCCAATGGCACTCCATCGATCCATCCACTCGACTGTTGAACTCCTCAAATTTAGTGGCAAGAATTATGTCAGCTGGGAACGACAAATCAACACGACCCTCGACTTCGTTTTTAAACGAGAAAATTTTCTTTCCAAGGCTTCGAATTGGCTCCTCATCGACGAGGATCAAGAACCTGCCGGTGTGATCCTACTACAATCCAGCTTCGAACAAAAACTCATGCTGACGGTTACCTCTACTAGGCGGCCAAAAGACATATTCGAGAAGCTTGAGAATCGATGCAAGCGTAACGACAGACAGCATAAACTGGCAATTGTCGGCAGGTTGCAGGACTTTTATCACTCAGAAAGGCAACAATCGAACGACGAGTTGATAGCTCAGTTCCAAGAATTTTACCTCGAAACACATCAAAAGAAAATGACGCTTGGGGAAATATTCGGTCTCATGCTCCAATCCATCGTCCGTCCACCAGTACATGTCGATGAAAATTTGCTTCGAAACAATCTTAACCATCGATTAAATACCCTCACTACGATCCCTACCCTTGATTGAGTTTGCCAGGAGATCACTCAAGTCGAGGGCAAACTGCGACAAGGCCAGTCAGATAACCCGATCCTAATTAACCACATGCACACATCAGGGGGTCCTAGCAACTTGAACAGGAACCAACGACGAGAGACTACATCCAAAAGTTCAACTTTTGGCAGCAAAGCACTTGCGAACGCCCTGGCTTTTAAGGGGATGCAGCCAACCAGCACTCAAATGGCGGAAAAAGGGGCTGAATGCAATTACTGCAATAAAATCGGACATTGGGCGTCAACCTGCCGTCGTCTGGCACGCGACCTCCAGGAGGGACGGCTCAACGTCAGCAACCTGGCAACCCCACCAACCCCTGTGCAACACAATAACCCCAAACCTCCACCCGTCCGCGTGCGAGCAATGGATGCGTCCGCCCCGAAGGAAACCACGGTCCTCATCGACTCGGGGGCTTCGGCTTGTGTAAGCGGGAACTCCCCCTTCTTCACATTTGAACGTACACTGACTAACCCGGTCCCCGTGCTACTTGCATCACGAAAATCTACGATGTCGCTGACGGGGATCGGCAGTCTGAAGATACCGACTCCTAGTGGAAATATCACGGTCCGGAACGTGTATCATCACCCGTCAATACCTTATGCAATCTTGTCACTCGGCGTCTTAACCACACACGGACTCCGACCACTTTTCGACAAAGATTGTTCAATGTCCCTCGTCCATCAACACCGTGTTTTCCGGACAACTTTCTCTAATTACTGTTGGCACCTTGTCACTGATTACAAACCTGCTCCCCTCTGCAATGATATCACCCTTAACTCAATGTCTAATCAACCATGCATGACTTCCATTAAATGGCATGAGCGACTAGGTCACGCAAATGACAAGGCGGTAATCAAGTTCCTCGAGAGGTTTGTAGATGAGAAGGAAGCGAAGGCTTGGAAGCCTTTCTTCTGTGAGAAGTGTGTGACTGCTAAGATATCTGGAAAACGGTTCTTACCTATGTCTTCTATACCCAAGCAGGACATCCTCGACTTAGTGGTATCAGATGTCATGGGACCGTTTGAAGAAGATGTACACGGAAATCAATTTGCGTTGACCTTACGCAATCATGCATCTATGTATACTCTAATCTCCCCACTGAAAAGCAAGTCCGATGTTGCTGATAAACTCAAGATTTGGTTTGACACCATCCACAACAGACTTGGCCGGTACCATCGTTTCCTGCGATGCGACAATGGAGGCGAGTTCATGTCAAAGAAGTTACGGAAGATACTTGATTCAAGGGGTATCGTCATGGCCAATTCATCTCCTTATCACCCGGAAGAAAACGGCGAAGCCGAGCGTGTGAACCGGACGATAAACAATATGTCCCGCGTAATGATGAACAACTGCTCCTTACCTCAACGCTTCTGGAGCTACGCGCAGCAGGTCGCCGTCTATATTCATAATCGAATACCTCATACCCAAATTTTCCCCAAGACCCCGTTGGAAATCTTATATGGTCGTACGCCGGTACCGGAGTACATATACCCGTTTGGCGCCAGGGCATTGGTTTTTAAACCTCAGGATAAAAGACATGGAAAGTTCGACAACCATGCCGATGAGTGTTTTATGGTGGGCTATCCAGTGTCAGAGAAGGGTTGGTTGTTTTACAACGAACACCTTAAGACGTTCATTCACTCAGCCAATGCTGTTTTTCCTGATTTCCAAACTTTGCTGGTATCCAGGATTCCGACCTCCAAGAATGACATTGTTTTTCTCCTCAACAACCTTGTACTAGGACAAGAGGCTACAGATGAGGAGGCGCTAGTTCAACAACATGTGATCGATTCTTTGAAAATGACAACGGACGTCAGGATCCCTTCAAATATTCAACATGCAATGACAGGAGTGAACGGCGAGGAATGGAGAGAAGCTGCGGAACAGGAGTTGAAACAACTGGAGCGCCTGGGCGTCTGGGAAGCGGTGGAGCCACCACGTGGAAAGAAGATCATCGGAGCATGATGGGTCTTTGCCCTTAAAAGAGACCCGGTGGGGAATATAACCAAGTTTAAGGCAAGATATGTAGCTCGAGGTTTCAACCAGCGCCCTGGCATTGACTGTGGAGATACATATGCACCTACAGCTTCTTTAGCCACCTTACGTCTTCTGATGTCAATCGCGGTCAACTCCACCTACTCGATCAACTCATTTGATGTAAGCTCGGCCTACCTTTATAGCCCAATAGAGGAGGAAGTTTGCGTTAAACCCCCAACAGAAATGAGGCCGTCGCTCAAAGGAAAAGTGCTCCGACTCAAGAAAGCCCTTTACGGGACCAAACAGGCCGGCAGGTGTTGGTGGCGCCATTTCAAGCAGATCCTTGATCAGTTAGGATTTGCAGCATCTGAAGTCGAATCATCCTTATATGTGTATCGCCGCGATACGACATACATTTTTATTTGGATGCACGTGGACGACGGGCTCGTCGTCAGCAACTCTCAGGAGGCGCTGGACCAATTACGAGACAGCTTGACCCAACATTTAGAGGTTAAATGGAATTCTGTAGTTGACCAAATTGTAGGACTCAATGTGCACCAGCGGAACGGCGAAATTTATTTGGAGCAACATCTGTTGGCCCAACAGGTAGTAACATCTTATACGCGACGGGCCATCCACCAAAACACCACATTACCTGATGTTGACTTGGTATCTTCAACATCTGAACCGTTGGACCCAACAACATTTAGGTCAGTACTTGGGTCCCTGATGTATTTAGCAAGCGGGACGCGTCCAGACATCTCCTACGCGGTCAACATGCTGGCCCAATACAGTAACCGGCCATCTGAACAACACTGGCAAGCGCTCGACCACCTAGTTGGATACGTCAAGAAGAATCCACACCGGGAATTGGCTTTCAGACACGGGGAGGCAGCGGTAAAATTGTTTGTCGATGCGGGGTGGGGAGGCGAACACGAACGGTCAACCACCAGATATGTCCTTCAGCACCACGGGAACCCAATAACGTGGGGCTCGAAGAGGCAAGACGTCGTAGCGATGTCTACGTGCACCGCCGAGTACGTTGCATTGTCTATAGCAACGCAAACGCTAGCGAACATCAAGATCTTATTGGACGACATTTGCGCGTCTGCCAAATTCGAAATCTTGTGCAATAACCAGGCAGCGGTACTCGTGGCTAACGACAATTCGTCTAAGAAGAAGATTAAATACCTCCATAGAGCCTTTTACTTTGTGAACGATTTTGTCCGCAAGCATCGTGTAAAGCTCTACTGGATCAGCAATCAGTTTCAGCTAGCCGATATCTTCACTAAACGCCTCGGCGCCTCCAAAACACTCGGCGGCTTTGGTGGATCTGAACATCCAAGAAATAGGGGCTTGATTTTTTTTTCTCTCTCTTCTTATGTCCAATTGATTTTCTTCCATTTTTATTATTATTACTTATTTTTTATTATTGATTTTTTTTTTTTTCATTTCTTTATTAATTTTTTTTATCACTTATAACGGGTAAAAGTTCTTCAGGTTGGGAGGGGCTGTAAGGTTTAAGGTTGACAACGTGGAAGAACTTTATAAATTATCAAATAAATCATGAGAAAAGAAAATAAACTATATACATAATATTTTGTAAATTACATAATCAATACTGTATATAAACTAGGCCCGCGAGTGGTTGTTGGAGTTTCCTCATCTCTTTGGAACTCTAACAAATCCAGCCGCGGGTCACTTACCAATCATTTGTTTTCTTATAGGTCTGTTTCTATATCTATTTCTTCTTTATTATAAATTATGCAATTTATTATCTCTTTGGAACTCTAACAAATCCAGCCGCGGGTCACTTACCAATCATTTGTTTTCTTATACTGAGGACCAATTTTTGTCCTCAAGTCGACTTTTGTTGTCTGTTTGTCTTGAAGACGACTCAGATGTCAACCAGGTGCACCCGTGGTGTAGATATGTCATTCATTTGAATTATAATTTTTACGTTTTTCTGCATCATATGTTGATATTTAATGTGTTTCTTTGGCCTCAAGTTTAAATTATTCATAATGTATGTAGTTTGGATTTGATTTGATTTGATTTGATAACTCCAATAATTTAATTTGAGCTTTCACCCCTTATTTTGATATTCTGTGTTTATTCTTTGCACCCTTTTCTTTTAAGGTTGATATTCCCCCTTGCCTTATAAATCCCCCTCCTAGTACATATATGTGTATATGTACAACCACCATTTTCAGAGTCAACTATTCCCTCAACCAGTACTTGATCGAGTTTGCCAACGTCAAGTTTAAAACTCAAAGCTTAGCCATCATAAACCGGATATCAGTCTGAGATATCCATCCAGACCATGTCGGACGAAATGAGCACTGAGATCATCACACTGTAAGTAAAATTCAACAATCTCATCAAACTGACTGACCACTTTAAACTAAACTTATGCCCCTTCACCTTTTTGAAAGTACCCGCCATGTCCTTAATTCTCAGGCTAGAACCCCCCAGGCCAGTGGTGACCTGACCATCTTACTCACCGCAATCCAAACAACCTGCAAGTTCATTGCAACCAACGTCCGTCGGGCCCGTCTTCTTAACCTGTTCGTCTACAGTCTATCAAAAATGTTGATTCAAGAATCATACTGATCAGATCTCTGACTCGAACTGATCATGTAGGATCGGTGTTGCTGGAATGACAAATGTTCAAGGAGAAGAGCAGAAAAAATTGGATGTGCTCTCCAATGACATCATGATCAATTCACTCAGAGCGTGCGGAAAGGTAGCCTTAATGGTGTCAGAGGAAAACGTAAGCAAATTCAAAGTTCTATCATGATTTTACGACAGAAAATTACGGCTATCGCTAACCAGAATGCATGCGTTTCTCTCTCTCTCTCTCTCGTGATTAGGATGAGCTGATAATGGTAGAAGATCCCAGACAAAAGGGTAAATATTGCGTCGTTTTTGATCCTCTTGACGGTAGTTCAAATATCGATGCCGGTGTGAATATCGGAACGATCTTTGGAATCTATCGAGTGGTAAGTCTGACTAACGTTCGAATGATTCCCGCCCAGATAGTCAGCTTAAGCTCTATCTTATTAATGGTCATGTTCTATTCAGCCGGAGGGAGAAGAGGCTAGTATTAAACATGTACTCAAACCGGGCAAAGAGATGGTCGCCGCTGGATATTGCATGTACGGATCCAGTGCCAATTTGGTTATTTCGACCGGTCAAGGCGTCAATGGATACACCCTTGATAATGTACGCGTTTTTCCTTCTTATTTTGATCAACTGTTTTCTCTAGAAGAAAAGATACATCTGAGCCCAATGAGATGATCCATTTTTGAAGGGTATTGGCGAATTCATCCTCACTCATCCGGATATCAAGGTTCCAAAGCGAGGAAAGATTTACTCATTTAACGAGGGCAACACGATGTTTTTTCACGAATCAGTCGTCAAATACTTAGAAAGTATTAAGTTTCCCGCCAATGGGAAGCCCTATTCAGCCAGATACATTGGAAGTATGGTTGCTGATGTCCATCGAACCCTCTTATATGGTGGAATCTTTGGGTGAGTGACCTCTTTGGGAAGGACCAAAAAATGTAATCACTTAAAGTTGACCATGATCATTTCATTGTGGTTTTTTATGCTCAAGTTATCCCGCTGACAAAAAATCAACAAGCGGCAAATTAAGGATTCTCTACGAAGGTTTCCCCATGGCTTTTTTAACCGAACAGGTGTGGCTACCTTTTTCTTTTGCAAATCCTTACATCCACTCATCTTTGTACTCACCCGAACTACCTTCATGACTAGGCTGGGGGGACCGCAACTACCGGTACCGAGAGAGTTCTGGACGTTATCCCCACCGACATTCATCAAAGGATCCCTATCTTTTTGGGCAGCACAGATGACGTCGAAGATTGTAAATCATTTTTCAAGTAAAGCAGAATCAAGTCTTTCCAACTGAAGACTCTCAGATGAATATTGTATTTTTTGATTGTTAAATTCTGACCTGGCTTAATCATCTACTCGTGTTAGATCATAGACATTTAAAGCATTTGTAAAACTTTATCCAGATTAATGGTATTATTATACCTTGAACGGTTGTATTGAAACCAAGTTATGCAATTTTCACAAAGAATTATATACTAAACTGTAATTTTGCTTTGAGCGTTGCATACTATGAATATTTGGTATCACCCACAACCAATTGTAGAACAAAATGTGAGAGATAATTGTTAGAAATTTATTTATTCTCAGAAAGGTACATGGCATAGAAAGAGGATTTGTTGGAAAAGAGGAGCAAGGAAGCATATTGAGAGAAAAAGAAAGAAAAGTAAAGGGAAAAATTAAAGGAGTGGGTTAATAAACTTACCTGATTTTGCCGCGTTAATACCCGGTTTTTCCGGGCAATTTTTTTCCCGCGGACCCGGATTTATACCTGGTTTCTTTCCAGATATTCTAATGGCCCAATTGGCCCATTTTTTCAAAAGAAACATTTGAAACTAGAATATTGATTATCAGAACAAGAAACACACCAAACATTAAATATTTCCACCCACCTGTGGAAATGTGTCCAAATGACATCAAAATGGGCCACAGCAGTCCCAAATTGAGAACTATTTTCTTTGGGCCAGAAAACATTGGTAATTAATCATAAAATAAATAATAAATAATAAATAAAAACTTGGGCATAAATGTGGAAAACCAGGTACACTTTTATTTATTTGTTTATTTATTTTTATTTGAGAGTATTTTATTTATTTATAGCTAGCCCAAAAAGGCTTGCCACTTTTGCTGTAAATTTGTAAAACTTTCACTGCAAAAAAAAAATGTCTCAACTTCCTGCAGTTGACATTCAAAAGTAGAAAGGCACCTTTTTACTTTTGCATGTCAACTGCAGGCAGTTGAGCCTTTTTTTCAGTTTTTGTGTGTTGTTGAAAGAAAAATTGCACCTGCACCAAATTCTGTGTGTCCCCCAGGTAGGCTGGGGGCACTTGGTGCACTGAGGTTTTCAATCAATGCTATGAACCCAAGAAAGATCATCCCTAACATTCCAAAACATCAGCTTTCAACAGCAAAAATGTAAATTTATCTTTCATTCTATGATTCCCTTTCTTTTTTGTAGCCATCACTCTCAATCAAAAACTGACCCCCTTTTTTTTCTATTATTAACTAGGAACACCATCTCATCATGAGCTGTTTATGCATGGAAAGCACATCCAAGAACTATTCTCAGAAGGATTGTCACCAATATCAATCAGTGAATGGTTTACTCATCCAGCCACACCATCCTCAGAGAGACATGTCCCATTTTCATTTGATGAGATTGCACACATTGTGTCTCATTGTGATTGCTGTCAAAATTGTTTCCTTCAAAGCCAGCTCAGTCAGCCAGCCATTCAACCCAGTCAGCCTTTTCTTCCTTCCATTAAACCCAGTCAGCCATCTCTTCATGTCATCCAACCCATTCAACCATCTCAAGATAGAAATCCTGCGGCTCCTTTTATTTACAGCAGAGACTGGACTGAAGAATCCATCAATAATGGTAGAGGCCAAGTAAACTTTCCGGTGCATATTTAATTCTTATTTTATGCCCCTTCCTCCATACCAATTCCCAGAAATTACCAAACAGAAAAATCAACTGGATCAGATATTAATTTTCCTAGAACAGACAAGGTACATGGAGGCAAATTTTCAGCAACCCAGAAGAAGAAACTTGAGTCACCAGCTTATTCCAAAATTCCTTGGTGTTGCTAAAGGGGCTTCCAACAGATGAGAAATCATCTGCTGCTTGATCCAAAAGGATCAAAAGACCTTTTTCCAGGAATTTCAATTGTTGTTATGAAAATAAAAATACAATGCATATAAAAGCTTGAAGAAGACAAATTTAGCAGCTGGTTCTACCACAGATAAAGCAAATGCAGAGCCAACTTCTGGGGCATCAAGGGAAGCCAATCATTGCCAACACCTCCACCTATTTTATGGTACTCACAAGCCATTCCCATTGCTATTGGGAATCACATAAAAACATGTTTCAAGAAACCTACAAATCCCTTGGAATTCCTTTTTCTTAAGTATTCCCATAGCTGATGCCTGGGCCAAACCATGGTCATTTGGTCCTTTTTCAGTTATTATTTTTAGGTTTGGTTTGTTTCTGATAAAATTTTCTTCAGAGGACGAATCAAACTGAGTCAACACTTTCTTCACCACCAAATTCTCCCATTTTTTAATACAAAACCAAGGAAAATGCCCATTCAACTCAAAAACCATCTCAACCAGCATACAAACCACTGTGTCCACCCCTGTAACCCACCCATCTCCCATATCCATACTTGAACCCTTACCTACACAACAGTACACTTTATGCTTACAAGAAAGAAATTACCTAAGTGCGTGGTAATTTCCCAGTATTGTTCTATTAAATGAATTGGACCATGATTTGATTGGTTATACATACATGCCATGAGGTCATGGGGACATAGAAAATACTGTGCTCAATTCAATACAATTCCCATTGCATCATAGTGCATTTGAATTGTAATAGATTAGAGCAGAGTATACAAAAACATTATAGAACCTTCCATAAAGAACCTCTAGAATATAAAAGGAGGCCATTTCTGGCCTAGGATTGGTTCCTCAGCATATTCCCCTAGTACCACCTTAGTAAGTACCCTGAATATTCTGCTCCTACTTTTAGAGTAGTGTTATCCCCTTTATTATCCAACCCAGATTATTTACTGGACTATTTATCAAGCTACCTTAGAACCTCCCCATCTTAGAACTTGAACTATTCCTTAAAAAGCAGTTGCTGCAAGACTACCACCTCTGACAGTAGCCAATCAGCTCAAGTGCTTGCCAGCTGCTTAGTAACAATTTTTATTGTTACTTATCTCTCAAAAAGACAGAAAGATAGCCAAACCTATAAGGTTAGCTGTTAGTCTTCTCCTGATTTACTCATTTTTATATCAAATAAGACAATTAAAAAGGAGTTTAGGTTATCCTCTGTGCATAGTTTAGATAATATAGAGAGAATAATCGTAATTATTATTCAGATAACCTTTCAGCACAGTGATAGTACCTGGATTTTTTATAGACTTCAAAGCTAGTTTTTCATGCACATAGCTGACATATTTCATGTGAGAACCAATTACATACATGAAAAAAGGGCACATAAAGAGGGGGCCTAGTGGGCTATAGAACCCTCTGGAAATAAAAATACACAGGAAGGAAATAAGGCCTCTTCTGGGCATGGCATAATTCTAACACAGATCATGTGATTATTGGGGAAGATAGACTACCTGGCATCCTCTTGCTGCAATGTTTCTGGAAATTTGGCCATCATGGTGGAAGGTTGAATTATCCATTACCAGGGAACTTTTGGGGCCTGGAAATGGATTCATCATAGCAATCTAAGAATACTGGTTAGCAAATTATTCCAACCTAATGTTATTTTCATACAAGCCAAGAAGCTCACCAATATTTCTTCCAAGTAGAACTCAAAGTTTTATTGGTACAAACTTCCTTCTTGGACCATAACTGCAACCAAACCCAAGAGAGAAATAGCCAGTATCAAGTTGAATTGGTGGGTTGCATGGAAAACAGGGGCCCAACTTTTATGCTTTCCAATTGGGGCCCATCCTCTAGTTTGGTGAAGACCATCAAGGCATAAACCACTCTCATCTAAAGTTGGTTTATAAAACATAAAAAATATTAGTGTTTTTCATCTAGGATATAGAGTAAGGAAGAAGAAAAAACATATGAAAACAAGGCACTTGTGGTTGTCATGAGCTATTAGACTGATGTAATCAATTTTCTTATTAATATCTTGGATTGGATGGACCTTCTTCATTGTCTTTTGGGTAAATCCAGGTCACAAGTGTACCTCATTTGATAATGTTAGTAATGAGATGCATGCACAGAACTCATTATATTTTCTGTTTTATTTTGGAAAGGTAGAGGGTTGGTGAATTGGTAAAAAGCTCCAATGCCTAAATATTTTCCGCATTGGTAAGAGCTACAGGATAGCTGATTGCCTTATATGTGGTTGGTTCAAAACCCATGGACTGAGATTTTTTTTTTAACTTTCACACCAACATTGGGATTCAGAGATGATGTTGGAATCATTTAAAACATTTGTCTTTTCAAGGCTTTTTCCATTAAGTGATCCCTGAACAACCCTAAATTTTAATAAGTTGTTGTATCTATTGTTCACTGTTGGGAAGTTTAAGGAATTGATATGTTCTTCACTGAATAGGTAGGTAGGGGAGCTTGTATTTCTGGCTCACAGAAAAGTAGGGAGAAAAAGGAAAAGGGAGCTTACCTGGCTCAGAGAGAAGTAGGGATCAGTTCTCTGCTGATCCACAAAGGGAAACACCAACAAAGATAACCTGGAGAATTGACACATGTAGGTGAAGTTGTTTTAAACCCTGACTGAGGAGGGGGTTTACAGGAAGATGGAATGAGAATATTAGCAACTTGAAGGAAAATGGGTAGATGAAAGTGATGAAAGAGAAACTTACTTTTGTAGCGTTGACAGTTGATTTGTTGGGCCACTAGGGATGATGTTGGGTTGTTGATAAATACACACCCTTTTTTTGTGTCAGCACACCAATGGATGGGTGTGCTGTTCACAAAACAATCCACCAGAATGCAAAAGCTGTTTACAGATGGGTGTGCAGCTGCACACCCATTTAACAAAAGGTGGCTTGGATGCACACCATATGCATGGATATACAGTATGAATATCCCATAATGTATAGCCTTGAAGGCCAGAGTAATTCCCTCTGGTCAAAAATGATTTATAGCCTGTTTAATGGAGGGACTTCCTCCAGTCCAAAATGCTATAAATCCTTTTTGAATGGAGGGAATGCCTCCAGTCAAAAAATCTCTATAGCCTTTTAAACAGGAGGAATTACCTTTGGTAAAAATGCTATGAAGAACTTTTTTACTGGAGGTAACTACTCCAGTAAAAAAGGCTTGATAGAATTTTTAACCAGTGGGATTCCTAACTACACTAGTACTAATTTAGGTTGTGAAAAAGGTGCTGATATAAGATTTTCCTTCCTTACTAATGCCAATTGAAAGAGTGTAACACTAACAGTAAAATAACAGGTGTGGATTTTCTACTTTAATCTTAGACTTACTAGTACTTATGAGCTGACTAATAATACCTCTAAGATATGGGGAGGTTAGGAGGATTTGTGAGGGAAAAGGTTTTGTGTAAATGGGTAAATGGAAATAATATCTAAGTGTCTGGTTTGAAAAAATGTCTTTGAAGAAGTTGAATCTAATATTTGGGGTAAACAGTCATACAGGTTGTATGAGGTAGAAATTGCATGGGGGTAATTTAACAATCTAAGTGGAGTATATATGTGTGAGGGCCCTTCAAGAGGGGAACAAATGATGAGCACATTATCAACAGATATGATGATGAGCAAAGGCTAAATTGGTATTAGTGATAAGCAAAAGACTACAATTGTACAAGTGAATTGAAAGTATGTAGTGATGATGAGCATTTGTTTTAGATTATTTAAGATATTTGTTTTACTGAAGAATGCTGCCTTGGATGATGTAAGCCATTAAAACAAGAAAAGAATGTAACAATGGAATCTATGAAGGCTAATAACTTCTAATCCAAAAGGACATCAAAGGTGGTTTGAGCAAGTGACTAGGGGTAACTTAAGGTGTAGAATCTGATTCTGGAATAATAATTATGTATATATGACTAGTTTATATGGTATTGATGGAATGAAGTGAGTGGGAACAGGATTACCACACTGGAGGGATTTGCACTGGTCTCCAAGGCCATATAGGAAGTGCTTATGAAGTGAAAAAGGGCTTTTTCACTTACATAAGCGCTTCTGTCTACAGGTATGGGACACAACCATGCATGTATACATCAAATGTGTGTACCAACCGCACACCCTTTCCTTTACGGGTGTGCCACCAAAACACCCTTTCCTTTACAGGGTTGTGTGGCTGCAAGTTCATTGACTGAAAGATTTTGCACACCAGTGGGTGGGTGTGTGACCTCCACAACCATCCATTGGTGTGCTGACACCCAAAAAATGGTGCACCCCTGGTGTGCATTTATCAATGCCCATGATACTGTGTGGGTTTGCAGTTGATGACTACAGGGCCCCAAGTGCCCCAGAGCTACCAGGAGGGGGGGGGGGGGGTGGACAAAATTTTGTGAGGGTGCAATTTATTTTCAAAAACACAAGCATTTTAATAATTTTACGGCAAAAGCTGCAAGTCTTTTTGGGCTAGCTGTACAAAAAATTCTTGAAAATTCTTAAATGATTTGTTTTTTTTTAAATTGGTCCAATTGGACCACTTGAATACCCGGTAAAAAACTGGATATGAGCACATATTTGGGGCAAAAAATGTAACCAGAAAAAAATTGAACAACAGATCTGTGATGTAGGATCTAAGGGAAATCCTAACTCACTGTTAGGTCACAGATGGTGACTAACCAAGATCAAAAACAACACTCAATGAACATAAGGGAAATCCTAACTTGCTTTTAGTTTACATAACCAAGATCAATGGCAACACTCAATGAACTGGAGAGTGAGTTGAGGAGGAGTTAGAATGAAACAATAAACAAGATGATTGAATGAGAATTTCAAGAATCTAACCTACAGGAAATCCTAACTTGCTGTTAGTTCACAGATGGTGACTGACCAAGATCAAAGACAACACTCAATGAACCTCATAAGATGATAAACAAAGAAGGGTGAGAAACTGATGATGAGACGAGATACAAAACTGAGAAAGAAGCAGAAAAGAGATTTGAACCTGGAGAGTGAGTTGAGGAGGAGTTAGGATGAAACAATAAAAAAGATGATTGAATGAAGAAAGAAAGAGAGTGATACATTGAATAATTTCTGCTATTTATATTCATTCAATCTAGGTTTAGGTTTCAAAATAATTCTCACTATCCCCAGCCCTGCTGCAGGTGAGAATGATTTACCTGAGCTTAGACTAAGTTCAATTAAAAACTGGGTATAAACACAGAACAACCAGGCATTTTTATCAACCCACTTAAAAATTAAAAAAAAGGAGGATACAAACAAGAAAAGTAAAGGAAATTGAAGAATCAAGCACTACACCAGGAAAAATAAATTGTCACCTGACATCTGGTGACATCAAGAAACAATGGATGTAGCTTTGTTGTAGCTATGGTTTTACTGTTGGAAAATAATCCTGTTGGTAAGATGCATATGCAATATGTCATTGGAGTTCGGCCAAAGCAAACTTCAACTTCACTCATCCCGCGGATAGACAGTGACTTGACTGCTGTACTATTCATCGCATCCACTCCGTCGAACATCCGAGCCCTTAATCAACTTTCGATAAACGTCCTTCAGTGCTGTTTGGTTCCGATTCAAAAAACAAGACTAGATTCAGAAGACTCAGGAGGAGCCCGGTTCAGACACAAGTGGAGGTATTACTCGATTCTCATGTTTTTCTCACTAGTACTTTCTATATCTCCTTGATTGTGTTTCTCTCAAATATTAACCTCTTTTCTTTTCATAGGCTTGTCTTGTCTGTTTCCTTTTATTCCTGTTAAAATCTTCCTTAAGAATCTTTTCAAGTTATAGTTAGGACCCAAACTATAAGAAGGTATATGTGATTTCACTCTTTCAATCATACTATCTTTTATTTCATTTTATTAACTCTTTATTGTTCTCAGTGTTATACTACTACTAGCTTTAGTTTTGTGTGCTGCAATAAAGTTAATAAGATCTCAAATTCCTACATGGTAGCGAGAGTCTAAAACTTGGCCACTACTATTATAAGACTAGAGTTAGAACATTCGCATTTTAGGCATTCGAAAACATGGGGAACTCTTCAGATTCGTCGGATAACGAGCGATCGTCTCGAGTAACCTTCAAGAAACTCAGTCGTAACAATTGGGCGACTTGGGTCAAACGGTTCGATAACATAGTCACTGCTAAGGGTTACGAAAATCTAATGAAACCCGAGTGGATCGCAGCAAACAAATCAACTCCTGATTATCGAATGATGTCGGCGTGGGCGATGAACAAGCTGTTTGCTACGGTCAAGGAGGAGTTGCATCCGATTTTAACCGCAAACGACGGAGACATCTTTGGATCTATTGAAGCATTGGCTCGAGCATGCGGCGAAAAATCTGTTATCGCACTGTGTGACAAACTGTTCACCTTAATCAACAGTGTCTATGTGTCAGGAGCATCACTGTCAGAACATCTAGTCAAATTTCGTCGCGACTACACGGCTCTAACGTCATCTATTCAAGCAAATCCGAACTTTATGAGTATATCATCCGGGTTGGCAGCGGCATTACTCCTGCGTAGTTTGCATCAAGATGAAAGCCTTACCCCACTAGTTCAATCTTTATACGATGCGAGACCATTCAATTTTGAAAAAATCTACGATAGGCTCCTTATTGAAGACACTCGGAAGGAAAGCGCTTACGCCGAGTCAGCGTATTTTGCCAGTCAAAATCGTAGATTTGGAAAGAGGCCAGCAGATCAACATCAATCAACATCTGCAAGTCGCGGCTCCCCTTCAACACGAGGAAGCCATCGTGGAGGGTTCTCAGGCCGAGGGAACTTTAGAGGCGTTGCTCCAACTCGATCAGCTCCCACTAGATCAAACGATGACAATTTTGCAAGGCAGTTTCGCGAGCAAATGAAACTTTACATGAGTGGTCAAGCTAATCTGGTTGAAGAAGTCGAAGTCGACAATGCTGATGCAGCCGATGAAGATGATGAATACTACGTGGATGACCCTGAGGAATATGGCTTCATGTTGATGGATGAAGTAAACGCACAAGGATTACCAACTGCTCCCGAAAAGACGACCCTAATCTTTGACTCTGGAGCATCAAAATCAACAATGTGCGACCTGCATTTGTTGATCGACCCAAAGCCAGTAACCAAAGCCATCAACACATACTCCGGCTCGATTCGCATCACTCATGTTGGAAAATTTAATATTGGAGGAGTACTGATTTATCCGGTATTCTATGCACCAAATGGACCCCGAAATTTAATCTCAGCTACTCAACTTGAAGATCACGGATTACGAGTTATGTTCAAGAATCGTTTAGTTTTGGTCCGTCTCGGCGAAAAAGTAATATATCGGTTTCCTAGAGTTGGAAATCTGTATCAAGGAATTGCTCCGAAACAAGGCATCTGCAATTACGCCTTGAATGTCTCTGAACCCGATCCTGCGCTAGATTATCACATCCTTCTGGGCCACCCATCGGACGAGTATCTCACTCGATTTCTTCAGTTATACGGAATCAATCCAATTAATGATTATCAACTAGCAAGGAACTGCGAGGTATGCAAGCAGTGCAAACTCAAACGATCCCCGCACTCCAATCCTCTACCTACCACGGACCGTCCCTTCAAGACGCTACACATCGATGTCCTTCAAATTACGCCACCTGCCAAATCCTCAACAAAATACGTTCTCGTTATCATTGATGATTATACTCGCTTCAATCGAATCTATTTGATGCGGAACAAGTCAGAGTCGGAAGGAAAAATCTTGTCGTACATTAATGAAATATTGAATAAGACGGGTAAGTGTCCCGCTATTATTCACACCGATCGTGGTGGAGAATTTAGCTCTAATTTCTTCATGTCCAATCTTGAAAAATTAGGAATCCGCATTGAAACTGGTCCAGCAAATAGCCCTCAAACGAATGGTCTAGCCGAACGGTTTAATCAGACATTACTTGTGAAGATTCGATGCCTTCTAGCTCAATCTTCGGTTCCCATAAACTTCTGGGATGAAGCTGCAAAATATGCTTCAATGTTAATCAACATTCTTCCGTCTAAATCATTGAACTGGTCGTCTCCGGTAAGCGTGTTGGCCGAGTTAAACCTTTGCATCGAGCCTACTCGCGATGTTAATAAGCTCGTTCCGTTCGGTTTAAAGGTCTTTGTCGCACATCGACCTCCTTCAAAAATTTCGGCTCCCTCAAAGCCGCTTATTTGTTTGGGGTATGAACCTCACTCAGACGCTCTACGATTTTTTGATGCTACTCGTCGACACATTGTTATAAGTAGGGATTACACTCCGTCCCCACTATCTTTCCCGTACAACTCTACCAAATCTGTCACCAAACCTCTCGATACTCTCCCACGTGCGGTGCAAAAAACCTCCAAAACCTCCAGTGATCTTGCCTCCATCAAGATCACTTCCTCCAAATCACCTTCCGATATACATGATCCTGTTCGGACGGAAAATCGTGCTGATCCACAGGAGGATCAATCTTTGGCTCAAACTCAGTCGGCTTCACCTCCGAGTCGCAACTATGCTGAAAATCCTCCTTGTGAAGGCTCACCACCACCGCCTAACGTCAGCGTTCGTCGCAAGTCAAACAAGGTCAATGTTTCTAAACCTAGGCCACCTAAAATTTCGAAGAACTACGATTATGTTCCAGCGAATGTTTCTCCACCTAAAGAAATTATTGGTGATGTTGACGCTCGCAACATTGTAACTGGGTCCCGCCGATCGGCAGCTCGACATGCGCCTGCCTCAACCGCAACTGTTATCCCTCCATCGGTTCAGGATCCTCCTGAAGAACTGTTACTGGTACAATTCGATCCTCCTGAGTATCTCTTTCTCACTGAAAGTGTTACTGTACGCGAGGCACTTTCGAATCTCACGGATTTATCTGGCTGGCAAGAGGCGATGGCAAAAGAATATGATTCGTTGAAATCAAAAAATACAGGCACCCTAGTTCCCCCACCTGGCGATGATAAAGTGATCGGAGGAATGTGGCTGCTGAACAAGAAGAAAAACGAATTCGGCGATTTGTTGCGATTTAAGGCGCGCTGGGTGTGTTTTGGCAATCACCAAGTTCACATGTTGCACTATTTCGACACATATGCATCGGTAGCAAGAAACGAATCGTTCAAATTGCTTCTCACGATTGCAGTAAATCGACAATGGGCTGTGTTTCAATTCGACGTCGAAACAGCGTTCTTGTATGGTGAGATAGATGCTCCGGTGTATGTAGCTCAAGTTCAGGGTTTTGAAGAGCCAGGGAAAGAAAACTGGGTTTGGCGCTTGAACAAGTCCTTGTACGGTACTAAACAAGCTCCACGACAATGGCGAAAGCATCTTGTTGGTACACTCTCGGATCTCGGTCTAGAGTCCTCACCTTTGGATGAGTCGGTTTTTTATACCTCTGATCGCTCAGTGATGCTGCATATGCATGTCGACGATGGTCTTGTAGTCGGCGAGTCGATAGCTCGAGTGATGAAATTGTTGGATGATATAAAGAGGACTTATTCGATAAAAATCAAGGAGAAACCGTCACAACATCTTGGCTATACGCTCGACTGGAAGGAGGATGGTTCGGTACACCTTAATCAAACGGACTTTACCGAAAAAATCTTGTATGAGTTCAATATGCAAGATTCAAATCCAGTCAAAGCGCCGGCGCCAACTAGTCTACACAAGGTGGTTGCAACGGATGCGCAGCCGATAAATCAGAAGCTGTATCAAAAGGCTGTGGGCATGCTTAACTATCTCGCATTACACACTCGACCAGATATCACATTCACTACCAATCTGCTTGCTCAGTTCACGAGCAATCCTAATGAATCCCATTGGTCCGCAATCAAGCACCTACTACGATATCTGAAAGGAACGAAAAACTTTGGCCTTCACTATACCCAAACAGCTGATCCTGAGGAGGGCCTAGTGGGGTGGGCTGATGCCGATTATGCCACGTCTCTCGTGTCGAAGAAATCAACATCAGGGTATGTAATAACAATGTACGGCAACCCTATCTGTTGGTCAGCAAAGAAACAACCAGTCATTGCACAATCAACAACCGAAGCCGAATTCATTTCTATTAACCGATGCGCCAAACAACTCAGATGGCTGACCAATCTAGTACTTCATTTACGTGTGAAAATCAAGGCCCCAATAATGAAGAACGATAATTCTGGAGCAGTTATTATCAGCAAAGAAGCTCAGCTGAATGAAAACTCAAAACACATCGAAGTCCGGTTTCAATATGTACTCGAGTTGGTGTCAAAGAAACAGCTTGAAATTCAGCAAGTCCCCACGCAAGAAATGATTGCAGATGGGCTCACCAAACCTCTTGGATTTATCAAAGTCGAAATGTCAAGAGAACAGCTACATCTTACCGAATCAGAATTAAGGAGGAGTGTTGGAAAATAATCCTGTTGGTAAGATGCATATGCAATATGTCATTGGAGTTCGGCCAAAGCAAACTTCAACTTCACTCATCCCGCGGATAGACAGTGACTTGACTGCTGTACTATTCATCGCATCCACTCCGTCGAACATCCGAGCCCTTAATCAACTTTCGATAAACGTCCTTCAGTGCTGTTTGGTTCCGATTCAAAAAACAAGACTAGATTCAGAAGACTCAGGAGGAGCCCGGTTCAGACACAAGTGGAGGTATTACTCGATTCTCATGTTTTTCTCACTAGTACTTTCTATATCTCCTTGATTGTGTTTCTCTCAAATATTAACCTCTTTTCTTTTCATAGGCTTGTCTTGTCTGTTTCCTTTTATTCCTGTTAAAATCTTCCTTAAGAATCTTTTCAAGTTATAGTTAGGACCCAAACTATAAGAAGGTATATGTGATTTCACTCTTTCAATCATACTATCTTTTATTTCATTTTATTAACTCTTTATTGTTCTCAGTGTTATACTACTACTAGCTTTAGTTTTGTGTGCTGCAATAAAGTTAATAAGATCTCAAATTCCTACATTTACTCCAGCTAGGCTACAATGGCCCCTTTGTGTTCTACAAGGGGCTATACATGAGGCCAACTGTACTACCAATGGGTAGCTCATTGAACCTAAGCTGATGTCACCTGTAGTCCAGTGACAATTTATTTTTCCTGGTGCTAGGTAAATAGATTGATTTACACTAGAAAAGAAAACCTTCCTGTGTTCTTGATGAACTCAAAAAAGAAAGTATGTGACTGTGGGAGATGTAATTGTCCCTGTTTGGGTTGATTCTAAATTTCTTCTTCCTTGTGTGCTGGATGGGTTTTCTCCGTAGGAGTTGATATTGGGTACATAAGTCAAAGAAATGAATGGTAGTCTCCTGTCCTGTACAGAAGGGGCAAATTGGATCAAGACAACGTTTGGATCTGGAGAGGTGTTGATTGAGAGGCGAATGGCCCCATCTTAGCTGGTTGTTTAATGCTAATTAGAATACAGTAGGTAGGTCCGAGATCTTCTCCCGCCGTGATTTCGCGGGTGGGGAGAGAAGCTGTTGGATAGATGGGGCGTGGTCTGAGACGCACTAGCCAGCAGAATGTGATCCGGCTCGGTGCTTTTTTCTGTAGCTTCTGTATCGTCCACCTTTTGAAAGTGTTAGAAATCAAAACTGGGTTGACAACCAGTCAAGAATCCGTGTCTCGTGGTGAGCCCACTCTGTGTCCGTTTCCGGTCTCTAATCGGTGAGGAAAAAGAGAGCGGAACCGGCCCGGGTAGAACAGACTAAATACATGCTTCTAAGTTCTGGTAGCAGAAGCCAATAATTCAAAATATGTTGGTTTGTGTAGTGCAACTGAGATGTGGTAGAATCTTCGGCGGTAGCAAATTCTTATCAACTGCTCAATCAGTTATCAAGGAGTTGTTCAAACACTTGATTGACTCAGTAAAGCCTCTTGAGGCCAGAGCGAAGGTGTTTGACTTCCCAATCAATCATATCCTACTTTATGGGTATTTACAATGTATTTCGCTTTGGTTGCAAAGAGTACACCGTTGAAAAACTAGTTGACTAGCAAAAGACATGAGCTTAACAAAGCCTTTTTGGTTACTTGCTGGCAAGAAGTATGCGAATCAAAGTTTTTGAAGGGCATTCTTTTGGGTGTTGATTTAATCTGGATTGAGCACAAGGCTGTACTTATCATTTAGCTTCTTCACAGGATTGTTGTCTTTTTCAGTATCTAATCCAGATGAGATCTGCATTGAGATGGATTCAAGAACTGTCATCCTCTGCTTGGTGGTCCAAGTGTGGCGGGTTTTATGTTGCTTTCCTTTCAGTTTTTGGGTTTCTTTTTCTTGACCATCTTTGCATTTGAATTTGCCTTCTTGGGATCATGCACGAGATGTGGAAAAATAGGTACAAAACACAGGTTCGGACTTGTTTCTGAAAATCGATGGGTTTGATGGAAGGATGTTTTTTTGTTTCCCCCAAAATATCTGGCACTTTGATACGCCTTTCTTGGGGAAAATCGTTATCTGAAAAGAAGAAAAAAAACCTTCCTCAGGAAAAACAATTTTTCCAACCTGTTATGGTGCAGGCCCTTAAGAGTGGATTCACATAATCTTGAACTCCCTCCGGACTGGAAGCCATGGCTGCACTCCTTCGCCGCCAACTAAGCGAAGCTCCTCGATTGAATCCAGTTCATCTTTTTGGATAGTTTGCTGCAATCTCTTTATAGGTGCTTTAATGCGCCAAGACGAACCGATTCAATGAGAAGATACTGGCTTATACTTGAACAAAACAAAAAGGCTAGGATTAATACAGGGTATGAAGTTGGAGAGAGGAAAAATGAAAAGTCGGGTTCTGGCGTCTTCAATCCATGGCAGAGGGAGATGGAAAAACGTGTTGTACGTGTATACATGATGAACAGCCTGACATCACAGTGAGAAGAAATAGGGCAAGATTAGAGGACGGGGGAGCATTCAAGAAGTTTTAGCCCCATTGCTGCCTCCCCCACTTGCCCCGTTACGGGTTTTTGAATACTTCAAAATCCACGGGTGGTTGGCTACCTGAGGTAAGGGTAATCTGTCTTGAGGATCGTGCTTCAATAACTATTTTTTGTCGTCAGAAGAGGATAATGTAATAGTAGATACAGGTTAAGTTTTTGTCTTGTCATCAGTTCAGACCCTTGACTGTCCCAGAACTCACTTTGCGGATGAGGTCTGCAGCTTCGGGCGACACAGTCGGTGGAATGCTAAATTCGACTTTGGAGATTTTCTTGTACGTGGCTAAACAGCAAAAATATTAAATCAGAGGTCAGATGGGAATGAGGTTGAAGAATCAGGAGGAAATCGATGAGACTGACCATTGTGGCCGGACAGGTCCTCAAAAGGTGGCACGCCCACAAGGAACTCGTAGGTCAACACACCAAGTGCCCATAAATCTACCTTCTCATTATGATCTTTCCCTTCAACCATTTCCGGAGGCAGATAATCCAAAGTGCTGAAGAGTGGCAAAATGCTTGAGTGGATTAAAAACCCATGATGACCTGCTGAGCTTAAGGAACAAATGAAAATTAAATGACGGACCCGCAAAGAGTTTTTCTCCGATTACCGGGCGCGTGCACACTCCAACCGAAGTCTCCGATCTTCAGTTCTCCTTCGACTCCCAACAAAAGATTCTCGGGCTTGATATCTCGATGGATCACGTGCTTTCGATGTAAATAATGAAGTGCATCTGCCATTTGGGCAATGTACCGGGAAGAACGTTTTTCGCTGAACTTTCCGTGTCGATGGAGTTGTTTGTACAGCTCTCCTTTGCCAGCGAATTCCAACATTAAAAATATTCTCTTTTCATCGTGAAAATATCCATACAGACGCAAAATATTGGGGTGTCTGAAAGGAAATATGGTTGATGTATTTGTGAATGAGTAATTGCTTAAGATTGCTAGCTCGGGGGTCAAACTGGATTGAACGAACCTCAAGTTACTCTGAATTTCAATTTCTCTCCTGAGTTGTTTCTCAACCTTACATTCGACCAGTTCTCGCTTGTATAAACATTTGAGGGCGATGATAAACTGAGGTGGTGCTTTAGTTCGAACCATGTATACCCTGCCGAATTTGCCTTTACCGAGGGCTCTACCAATGTCGAATGAGTTCAAGCTCCACTGAGTCTTCGGGCTGGTTTTTGTGGTTTCGATGAGAAAAGATAGACACGAAATCAGTTCTGATTTGGTTTAGACGGAAGAGCCCAGCAGATGATCAAGGACATACAGAGGAGACGGTATCTCGAAATCTAACGTGTCATTCTCAGGTTTATGACCTGGGTCCCAAGATCCTCTACCCGAGGCCTCGTCTCTTTCAAAACCGCCATCGTACTGACCAATTCCCATATTGACCAAGCTAGCGGGGTTAGTGATAGACGGGGCTGAGGGGGGAGGTGCTAGGGCGTATGGCTTATTTTTCGATTGGTTAAACGCTTTTGGGCCAGAGAAAGAGGAGGCTGATTGGTCATTTGAGTGCTGGGTATCTGGTTTCTTCTTCGGTTTGCTTGACTCATCTAAACGGACGTTACTGAGGCTGTTTTCGAGTTGATCAATCTGAGAGCCTCGCTGAAGGACCCGAGAGGTCATCGCAATGAATGTTGATAGGTTTGATATTATTGGTATTAGGTTCTAGTCTTGATTGAAGATCTCAGAAGTTTCTTGAATAATTGGGTTCGGGGTCGAAGCTTGAGTGTCAAAACGAACCTATAGCCCGGATGTCTCGGGATAAACCTGATACCCCGGGGTTTGATTTGTTTTTGAGCCAATGTGACCTTTCAGAAGTTCACCAGAACTATAAATCGAGCTTTCTCACTACAAGGTTCCTAAGTCCTCTCCCAAGACATCCAATCCAAGCTTTTGAATTCAACACGGAAGAAGAGGAGCTTCCTTTCTACTTTGCTACATCAAACTATGAAGCCCACCTCCTTTGGGGGCTTCACAAAACAAATCACAACCATGACATAATCATCCTCATTCCTCACTACCCCAACTCACGGCTCCCAACCCTCAGGAAGGATCCTGAAGGTTGAATATTATGAGCTAGCTAAATCATACTCTTCTTCTTGTTTTATTTTTCTCCCTTTTTCCCTCACCTCTCTTTTCTGTATCATTAATTGTACAAGAGATCCTGACTGTCACATCTTCTGAGCAAGCTTATGCTGAAAGATAAAGAAGAAAAAAAATGGCTCTAGATATCTCACCTTCAATATTTTGAGTATTTTGAATTCTATCTATATTTTCAGTGAAGAGCCCATACATGCAGTTATTACCCAAACCTAGATGGTATTCAAGGAGGAATGATTGTTAATTCAAAGAGGATCCCAAACCCAAAGGGATAAAGGTTCTCAATTATTGGTCATACTTTAAGAATACAAAAATTCTTTGCCAATGACATTGATGGTGCAACACTTCCCTGAAATTCTGTCATCTGAGAAAAAAAAAATTGCAGGGGAAACACTTAGTGGCTTGGGTTCAACCTTCCTTTTATCTGAGTAGTATTGAGAACCCCTTATTTATTAATTATTTTTTAGGAAATGAATGGACAAAGCTTCTTTTCTTTTCCTGAAAACTTCAATTGGCTGGGAAAAATTGTACATATAAAATATAACCCTTCTCCCTAGCTATAAATGACTCAATTTAACCAAGAATATCATCTCCAAGACAGATTTATTTATGACCATTTACAACAGGCACTGCACAGCTCACAAGAAGCTGGACTTAAAATAACTGATGGGCTTCCAGAAACAAAGAATGTGTAAGACTATCTCTTCAACCCCAGGTTGAAATGCCCTTATTCTTGTAATATCATCAAGCTATCCATTAAATGTATTATCAGACTTTCTTGTCTCACCTTTCTCCTCTTCTCTCTTGAAAAATGAAAACAGAAAAGTGAAATAAATACAAATTAAACTTAACAAACCAACATATTAAAACAAATTCTTGATATTTTCTTCCCTTTTTCCCTTTGAAATTATTACTATCCCTCATTTAAAAATATTTTTAACACACAAAGAAATAACTAAACATAAAACATCTTGCCAAAAAATTAAAAACACACATATTCTCCAGAATAAATTTTGCTTCAGTCTCATTTTCTCTTCTACATCTTAGACCTTTTTTCCCTTCTTTTTTCTCTTCTTCTCATCATTTTTCAATTGTAGATTATAGGCACATAATTGAATTTGGGGGTTTAGGAGTGGATTTGGTAAGCATAATCAAGACTCCTTCACTTTCCTGGAGGCCCACAGTAGACAGACTCAAGACCCTTACTGCAAAAAATCCAAGATTCCTCACCTGTAAAAACCCCTCAGACATCAGAAATCAGTACATAGGTCCTCTTTTCATCTCTGCAAGGCACAATACCCTCTCAGAACTTGTATTCATGGATTTCCAGCCACATTTGGAAGTAAAATACAATATAAATTGGGTATAAAGTGGGTGAAATTAAACTTTCATATAGAGATTGGAAAAGGCCCTGAGGTTCTAGCTGCTTCTCCTAAATGTTGAAACTTGCTTCCACCTCCTCAAATTACTGTGACTCCCCCTGTTACATTGATTTTAAACCTTATCAATCTCAAGTACTTTTGTATTACTACAGCTCTCTTGACTCCCACATTGCAAGAATATTTGGCTAGTTTGAGGGTATCCCAGTTAAACTGGGATGTACTCCACAAATGTAAACTTGGTTGTATCTCAACCTATGGAACATAAATCCAAGTGACCCCCCTTGATGTTATACTTCATTGGTTGGAATCCAACCAAGTTAAGATTTGTTGATTGAATCCCAGTTAAACTAGGATACCATAAACCTAGCCAAATATTCTGGCAGTCCTGCCTAATTGCTTTCTCAACCACTATACTCCACTATTCCTTGCCATATTCTAACATCTCCTTAACCAATCTCAATCCCTTATCCACTCCTCAACATCTCATAACTTCTCCTCAAAATCCTCACTTATCCTCAACCACCCCACTTATCCTCAACCTCCTCACTTATCCTTGACCACTTTCAACATCTCTATTCCCTTTCCTTTTAACTTCTTCTCATTTATGATTCTCTCCACACCTTATCCTCAACCTACCTCTACAAAATCAATCCCATCTATTCTTGCTTCTTGGCACAATCTACAACTATCATAAACCTCATGAAATATCCTCAATAACTTACACTGAATCTCTACAGGCTCATCTTCAATTTGGTGAGAAACTCAAGCCAAAAAATAAAACATCCTTGAAGCTTCCTCTTTATCACTTTCAGCTAATCATATTTATTCTCATCCTCATCTCTCAGATTACAATTCCCTAAAAGTTTTCCTTCTCATTTCCTCTATTGATTATAATTTAAGTGGTAAATAATCAGTATTGAATTAATTATATTTGCTCTTTCTCATACATGTGTTTGTTATACCTGAATAGTTCTTTATTCAATTATGGTTCCAAATTTAGCTATAAAAAACTAAATTCTTACACTAAATCCTAAATTCACCACAAGAGACCATTTTCAGACTAATACATACATGTAATATCCATAGTAAATTCTAGAATCCTGCCTGTTCCACTTATCCTCCAAAGATTTTTTTCTTCTTCTTTTTGTAATTGAATGGAATATATGGCTATTCACTTATTTTGTCTTGTGCTTTTCCTAGACTCAACACTAGCTTGTAGAAAAAAAATACTGCCAAGTAGTTGTTTTCCTAGAACTCATTTGTATCAAATACTGCCTCCTTGTTTCCATATATCTTCCACAACCATCTGCAGTATATATGTTTCATATGAGATTTGCAACCCACAATTCAAGCCTATGTACTTATCCAATATCAATCTAGCCTACTATGTAGGAATAACATCATCAGTTTTACCCAGTCATTTAACCAGTACTACCTCTGATCAAATTTCTTGAGCCTCTGTCAAGATAGATTCTGTTCAAAACTCCTCTCATCATCTCCTCCCCTCTTCCTCCTAGTTTCTCATTCCCTTGGAATTATAACATTAACACCTTGTTCCACTTATTATTTCATGTCAAAGTCATACAGTAAGGGCCTGTAGTTTTTTTTGTTTCAGATGCCTTTGTGACATTGTTTTTCTCATTTTATCACTCTATTTTTTGCATGAAAACCTCTTGATGATCCCTGAAGAAATATCAGTAGTACCATAATTCCCCCGCTGTTTTCCACCATCAGATCTTCATATTTTCTGGTAACATTTTATAGTCAATCAGATTTTCATAGCACTTGGAAATGGTCTCAGAAGAGAATAATTACATGGAATTATACCAGTATGTTTTACACATAAAATTATCCCAGAAAGCACTACTCTCTATGCTTCATTGTAAAAACTTCTTGGAAGATTCCATGCTGTTATCTCTTGTTTTAAAAAAACTCTACCAGCCCCCAAAATATATAATCATCATGTGTTTATTCCCCAAATAGAACACCCCAAGTGAACTGGTTGCAATTAATTGAATTGAGTGATTTTTTTTTATGATTCAAAATCATGATGATAATTTATATAATCTTTGATGTAGCTTAGAATTTCCCAAGAAGGCTTGGAATCACCCAGACCAAAATTGGCACCTGCATGGGATCAGGATAGAAAATTTATCCAGTAAAACCATGTTCACAAATGCAAAAAACTGGAACATTTATCAACTCCTTGATAAGAATAAATCAGAATATTTATATCCTTCATGGGCAAATTCCAAGGAAAATTAAATAACTGGAATGAAACTTTCCCATAGAATAATTCCTTTAACTCTTAACATTCTTGCACTTGTGAAACCAGGTTGTGAAAGTGCAATTTATCAAGGTTGGGGAAAGGAATTAGAATTATATGCATGTAGATATTTCTGAGTAAAACCTATTCCCCTTTTTGATAATACTCATGTAAATGTGGAATTTTTCAAGCATTCATAATTCCCCTCTGTTATTCAAGGTGGCCTCCAGGATATCCAAGAAGGATTCCAAGGCTTTTTACCCCCTGAAAGCTATAATGTGTACTGTGTATATCCTCCTCCTGACCTTAGAGAATTTTCTCTTGTTTTTTACCATCCCAGCACAATTTTTTTCTACTGAAATATTTCCTTGTAATTATAAAAACCTTGTGTGAAGAAAATTCTGGAGAAACATTTTACACACATCTGAAACAGGGCAGAATCCTCTGACAAGAAGCCAATAAGTTAAAGCTGTTACAACTATTCTCTGATTTTTACCCTCATAATCAACTATCAGGGGGTATCAAAAATTGCTAAATCTACTTTAAAAACCAGGAAGTTATGTAATTTCTTTTTTCACCAGTGGTTTTCAACAGGGTGTACAGAAATAACCAACATTTTTTGAAGATGGGGATATATTCAAACCAGCCAATTACATAATGTTGGATTTCATATTTGATACCCCTATCATGTACTAGGGGGTTTAAAATATATGAAGTCCACAATTAAAAATCATTTAATTACCCCCAAATATTTTTCTGCTCATGGTTTTCAAAAGGGAGTAGGTAAAGGACTGACATTTTTTTGGATTTGTTTGAGCCAGTCAACTAAATACTTGGGGGTTTCAAATATGACCAAATCCACCATTATGTAATTGACTTGTTTGAGAAAATACACCATTCTAAACAAATTTTTAGTCCTTTACCTACCCCCTGTTGAAACACACTGGTGAATGAAAAAAAAAAACAGGAAAATTGCCTGGTTTTAAAATTGGATTTGGCCATAATTGAACTTGGTTGTATTTGATACCCCTATTATTGATCTTTAGAAATAAATTCATCTTTCATATTAGAGAGAAGAACCTTTCAGTGAAATGGTCACATATCAAGTATGGTGTTTATTTCATCTCAGAAAGTTCAATGAAACAATGAAGATGAAAAATTGAGATAAATAATACTTACAATAGATCTAGCCCCAGCAGCTGCCTGTGACATTTTCAAATGGAAATACTTTTTTGTACCACTCAGCTTGTAAATTCTGGTCAGATTTTCTTCAGAGTGTCAGAATTACAGCCTTTCTTTCCGCTCACAAACTCCTCTTTAAAATCTCTTCATCATCAATTCACATTTTTATTAAATTCTTATCACTCTACAATCAAGCAGTTTTATTTTATCACTCAATAGTTTTGTTTTAAATCACTCTACAAATCAGGTAGTTTTATTTTCATCACTCTGCTATTTGGAAGTTTTATTTCTCTCTAGTATTTAACTAGATTCACATCACTGTCACTGCTTATGCTTGTATAATTTACAGCATATGCTTTTATTTGTTTCAAGAACACCACATGTTGGCCATTCCTGTTGTTTTTACTTAGCCAGATAATTTTTCAGCTGAAATAAAGTCTCAAGTCTGAGCCTAAAATTCTTTTTCACCCTGATCCCAGCTCCTTGTCCAATCAGACCCTCCACCAGATTGCCCCCCTTCTTGAGTCTTCCTTTCTGAAGGTGAAATCTTGAAACAGAGGAATACATGGAAACATCCTGAGGGGATATTCAATTTTCTGAGCTCACCATAGTGTGCCTACTGTACATGGTTCCCTAATTCTACATAGATGGCACCCTGTGTAGGCATGGTAGTTCTTAGGAGGAAACCTCATATCTGTCAAAGATTTTGACCAAAAGCTTCATAATCAGAGGTGACAGACCAAGTAACCATACCTTATAGTATGTGAAACCTATTTCATACATGTAATAACCACCTTATTGCATAAAGTGATAAGGAATACTAAATATATAAGCTTATCACTAGTTTTGGATACAGTTATTTACATAAGACATGTATCAATGAATGCTTTCTAGAGAAGATATGGGGCCACCTCAGATTAAGGATATTTCTCCCTTCTGTCTCATTTACCAGCCGCAAATTCCAGGAGACTACTTGTTTTATTTCTTGGGATAAGGAATACAACTGGTAGCAAACACAGGAGAAAATGAATTGAGTGTTAAGATTTCCCTTTGAGATGAAAATGAGCTCAACCTTTAAATTCTTCCCAAGCCTTTACAGAGTCTTTAGAAGTGCAACAGCCCCCTCACCACTAAAAAAACAGTGGAGGGACAACTAAAATAGTCAAACTGATCAGCCCTGGTTTTTAGACTTACATATTCCAGTTTTGAAAAGTTTAACCTGTTGCTTCTCATGATTATCTTCTTGAAATTGACCTTACCTTTTCCAACAGAGAGGGGGAGAGGGGAAAAGAGATAGAAGAAGGGGCAGACAGGGAAGAACAACTGTGAGATAAACACATTCCAAGAAGGGGACTGACTGAAAATACTTGAAGTACTGGGTGGAAGAGGCCTGTGTTGGTTATATATATGAGCTGTAAGTTGTTTAATCCTTATGTGTCTGAGTTTTTGGTTCTGGGTGCCTTGTTTTTTTGTATCCTCACTGCAGTGTGGGATACACCAACTTGACAAAATTTCAAGGTTTTCTTATTTCATATGGTGTATAACTATAGTTGGCTGACACAATTACACTTTCTCAGCAAGATCTGGCATGTACCTCATGAATAGAGAATTATATGAAGGAGTGAAGACATTGACAGCCATTCATATCACTCACAGAAGTTATGAAGAGAAGGGGAATAACTAGGCAAGTCTATTGGACCGCATATAGTAGGGAGAAGGCTGGGAGGGGGAGAAACATAAGGACGGTAACCCTATCCAGCAAGGACAAAGGTCATGGGATTTGTTCCGGGACATCACATTGATGCTACCTGCTCTGGAGCTTGCATTCAGTGACTCACCTCCAGTCTGCCTAGATCTATACATATATGGAGTATATTCATCAGCTTTTGTTCTTGCTGGTTTTGAGCTGGACTGCGAGATGGTCACTGACCTATCCGCGCAGTTATTTTGGTTTTTGCTTGCTTCATCAAAAGGGGATTTGGCGGACATGCAAGAAACAACGTCGAAGAACTTGGCGGGGCTTGCGGGTATACTGTACAGAATAGACGAGTAAATTCTCATCTACTCAAGAATGTTGAAAGTGTTAAATTTTAAATTTGATTTTAAGTATGAAAACAAGATAAATCCCATGAGGGGACAAGATAGAAAACAGTAGGGTATTGATATGTATGTGGTTTATTTTGAGTATGTATTTTTTTATTTTTTTTATTTTTGTAAGTGAAATTTGGCCTATGGCATTGCCCACTATGAATCTAAGTAACATCTACGTGACACGTACACAGCATAAGAAATCAAACACTACTACAATTATGCTAGCGTTATTTGGGGTGAGGGGGTGAGACTGAAACAAATTTGAGGTAAAAGAGGAAAAGCAATTCAAGAGAGGAAAGAAAAAAGGAAAAAAAAAGTGATATTTATCGTAAGAAATGATCGGGAAAACGTTTTGAGTCTTGAATGAATTTTGCCAAAGCTACTTCAGCTTTCCTATCGCCGAGAACCAAATCGAGTCGATTCGCCCTAAATCGAATGCGTAGCTGTCTGAGATGTCGCCGCAGAGATTTTTTGGTTGTACTGTGGTGTTCAAAATGGCAGTTTATGATGTTATGTAAACACATCTTATGCAATTTTGAACACCACATATGTATAATCTGTAAAGTAGATAAAACTGATATAAATATGTGTATAAATATACTTCTGACTCTGCATGTCGCGACCCCTAAATTTGACGTGGTGTCATCTCGAGTGAGAGCAGGCGAGGCCACTTGCATTCCAACGCCAGGGAAATGGGACTTGCGTTAAGTTTGGTTTCACATGTATTTCTAAGTATTAGTAATGAAACCTGATGTTTTGCGTACGGCTGAAACATCCCTCAAGATTGGTACATATTGTTTAGGAGGAATGCGACCATCGGGAATGGCTTCCGACCTGGGTGTGGTTATTCTGATTGCCACATAAATAAGTAACCACGCACGTCTGGCATGTCCTTGGTTCAGCTGCGTCTATCTCTATCGTCTTGCTATAGCCATGATTGGCCTGAAGCCCAGTCGTCCACAGGCCCTTCTCAGTGTTCTCTTGCTGGCCAGTCAGCTTTCAAGGGGTTGATTCGGCTTGAGGTGGTTGCAAGTCCTCCCCAAGAGGTTGAGCGCGCACTGTCGGTCGAATCAAAAACAACCTCAAGCTTGGATTCTAGCCACCTTGATATTCCAAAGCTAGCTCCTGATTTCAGTGATTATCCCCATCCTACTGCGCCTCCAGGCCCAAAAGGGGAAATTCAAGAAGAGGTACTGCAAACCGATGATGATCTGTCACCGCAAAGCCACAGTCTCGCACAGGAGCCTTGCCAAGAGTGAGTTTGGTTCATTGTGCTTCCCCATCCGGACCGGCATATCTTTTCCTCCAAAAGTCAAAATTTTGTATTCATTCACGGTTCAATTTGTGTAACTGCAATAGGAAAGACAAAGCAGTTTCCCCATCAAAAGCAGATGGGTCGAACAAAGAGAAATCAGAGTGAGCCTCCAATCCTACCTGATGGCAAAGCCTATTTACTAATCATCATTGAGGGTGGCTTCTTCTCCTTGATCTAGTTCAATAGATTCACCGGCTTCTTTGCCGAACTCGAAAAGTGAAGAGACCTTGGCAAGCAAACAGGGCGCCGGAGAAATGCCTCCAGGCCCCGAATCTGCTGGTTCAGAACAAGGAGGCGCTGGTAGCAGCAACATTGGCCAAAATACTAAGAATAGCGGTGTTCCACATAGTGGAGATCAACTCAAGTACCATGCCGCATCTAATGGATCTCCTGAAGTTGAGAATGTTGGCCAGGGTCTAAATTATGTTGGGCACTTCACCTCCGAGAATCCACATACCTCCACGGCCAGCCAACCTGTCCCAAGCTCACACAGCCAGCTGAACAGTGATGCTCAAAAATACCATTCAGGTGCTGCATTAAACCACCCTTCAGTTCCAAATCAATCACTTGTGCATCCGCAATGGCTATGGCAATTGCATTGCATTGAAACTGTAGTACCTCAAATAGTCTACACCGTGCATCAGAGGTTAGCCTATCTACCCGTGCTGCATGGTGCCGATTTTACTCCAACTATGCCACCCATCCATGACATGTCGTATACTCATGCTCAATCAGCACACTCAGCCCACCAAAACTATGCTGGGGAAAGCTATCAGGAAAACCTGACAGGTAGTAGTCAATCTAGCAACCTGCCCGAATTGAGGCGTTCTGGAGATAGTCGACCTCCCAGACGATTCTTACCACCCAGATCGCGGCAGAAAAAAAAGTAAGTCACTTCATTGTGCACACGTTGCACCCTTTGGCCTACATTTTTTTTTCAAGCGTAATGCTTATTCTATCCGCTTGCTCAGGAACAAGTGGCAGACAAGCTCTAACCCCTATGGAAAACCCGAAAGGAAAGCTCGCTCAGCTGTGAACCATAATACGGAAAGAACAGATAATACTTTTAGATTGAAAGATTGGAACCCTAAAATTCTCTCTCGGTCTGATAAATCCCAGCAAGGACCTTACAATCCGCAAATAAATACAATTCCAACGATAGATGAACCTATTCTCACGAAATTTGATGAAACTTTACCCGCAGACCCAGTGGCTGCTGATGAGGATACGCATCCCTTGGAAGATCAGCCTGATTTTTCTTCTCGGGACACATCTCCCAGATCAGACCTTGATTCCAAACCAAGTGAAGAAAGCTTTGTACAGGATATTCATTTTCTACCAAAAGTCCCTCAATCTTTTGACATCAAGCATGGAAGTTACACCAATCAGGCCCTGGAAAAGAAAAATGAAGAATTGGAATCCAAACCTTCTGGGACTGATTCAGTCTTAGAACCAAAAGCTAGTGGAATCAACCATCCCAGACAAAGCAGTGATAATCTAAGTGAATCTCCAGAAATCACTCCACCTCTTCCAATCAAAATTTCTAATTGGCCAAAAGAGGTTCAACAAAAAGGGACTTTGACCTGGTCACAAAAGGTTCAGCAGTCAGAAAGATTGCAAAGTTTCCAAAAATCATCTTTAAGACCGCATGCTTCCAAATTAAAAGGATTGAAAACTACAAAGAAATCTCCCCTGGTTTCAGTTCCAACTGATAACAACTACTCTGATAATAACCAGAGCTTGATGGAAGATGGGGTTAAAGAAAAGTCCAAAATAACATCAAAACAGCCTAAGCAAGAAGAAATACAGCCCTACCTGAAACTCAATACTCCAATTGAGATTCTAAATGTGGAAAACCCAGGAGGCATACTTAAATATTCAAAAAAAGGTCCGGAAATTATTGAAGAAAGCAGTAGTTCCAGTGAAGGGATACTTGCAAATCATGATTACTTAAAGCCCAATAATGATTATTCTTCTCTTCCACAGCAGAATAGTTTTTCAGTGTGAGTGGTCTAATATCACATTTGCGTTTCTCTTCCTGGGGTGCATAGGAACTGACTGTTTATCCAAGGGTCTAATTTTTTAGTCTTGAAAAGACAGTCCCTGAACAGGTTCTCAAGGAGAAACCTAGCAAGACTGAGAAACAAATGAGAAGGAGGAAATACAATAAAGACAGTAAGGCTTTGAAATTTGGATTGAATGGATCTAAGGAAGCAGTATCTTCTTCAAAGATTGTTACAAATCCAGTCGGAATTTCACATTCCACTGGATCTTATCTTGCCTCTACAAACAATGCAATTTTTAATACATGGGGGAGAATTCCAAGGCTTCAATTAAACTTTCCATTGTTTCATCGGTTTTCATTTTCAGAGGAAAGCTTTTTAAATAGGTTGGTCCACTACATGCCTTCTTTACCTCAAGGAAAATACTATTTAGATTTCATGAAAGATTTCAAATCTAAATTCTTGGATGTGGTTGGAAATAGAGTGCAGTACAACATACCCAAATTTTCCCTTCAGTTCAAAAAACTTCTTCCTCAATCCAAACATGAAGAAAATCTTATGAATTTAGATTTACTTCATTCTTCCAAAGTGTCAAGTGCTCAATCTTACAAAAATCCATCTAGAAGCTTGATACAACCTCTGCCTCAAAAATCAATCATTCCATTTGAAGATACAGAGCTTCAACCAAGCAAGGAAAAAATAAATATAAAAGGGAGGTATAAGGAAAGTCTAGGGAACACAGAACTCCAGCCCCAGTATGTTGAAAAATACAAGAGTAAATTCAGAGCCAAGAAATCTGAAACAGATCTTTTAGAATTACTTGGAAGTTTTATGCAAGCAGAAAACCTTGAGTGTAACACTCTGATTACACTGGACACTAAAATCCAAATTATGGAGCCTTGGATAAATTCATATCACAAAATAGGACAGACCTAGTAGGAGTTAAACAATTGGCATGGTTGATTGAAACAATTGGTAAGGTTGAGGGAAGGAGAAGATGGGAAGCAATTTTGAGGCAATACAATCAACCCAAAATTCTGGCCAAATGGAATGAATTCCTGAAGGTTCCAGGCATACCTAAATCCATAAAAAACATATTGGACAAAGCTTTAAAAATAAGTGAACCTTGGCCCACATTTTATGATGCTGATGTTGAAGAATATGATCACACATGGGTGGAAAGAACAATTAAAATCGATCAAAAAGCTAAAATTACATTGCTTAATTTACTGGGAAAAGAAGAATTGAATTATAGAATAGAAACAAAATCAATCATGAAGCCAAATGCTGGGACTCCTTCCAAATGGCTGTCCAGGGTTGATCTTATAAAAGCATATCAACAAGGGTATAACACAAACCGTATTCGTCATATATCCAATATTTTACAGCTTGGGCCTTTGTCTTTTGAACCACTATCAGTTTTTAAGGTGCCTGAACCTGAATTAGCAAGATGAAACAAGTTACTTCATTCATTTACCTTTCTATTTTTCAGAAGTGAAATGGTTGATTGATGACTGGCAAAGCAAGGAATTGGGGCCATGGGCAACTTCAGCAGAGAGAAATTGGCTGTTGAGTGATCCAAATAGGGAAAAGATTTACAAGACAAGACTTGAAAACCTGAAACACACAATCAAGCATCAAAACACTCCACTAAATGACTTACTAGATTTATTTTATGATATCAAAAACAAACCCAATAAAAATAAGAAATCAACTCACTCAGCCTACTCTCAAGCAGAACTAGAATCTGTATGGTGGAATCTCTCAGATGCTCTAGAATGGGCAGAATCAAACCTGGATCATGTTACAATGGTACAAACTGGATTAGAATTAAAAATACCCCAATCACGACATGTTCCTCCAAATTTTGATAATTGGGATAATATAATGAAGAAAAAATCAGTTCCAGAAGAGATGAAAAACCACATGTTCAAGTGGTTCCAAGAGAATACTTTTTCACCTTATCAGGATCCTTTGCATGACCCATGGGTGCCAATCTATCATGAAGTTCCTCAAACATCTGAAAAATTAAAAGCTTATGGTGAACAGGACCAGAATTTTTTCAAAACCAGTCTTGCTAGGTTTAAAAGATTATTATCAAATACCAAAAATTCAGTGTAATCCATCCTGATCATCAGGGGTAAAGTACCTATTATCCAATCAATTATATTTCTTTCTTCAAATAAATCCACAAAAGTTATTTACACAATTTTCCAGCTGATGTTAAGGTTTTTTCCTGCATCTTGAATAAGTTTATTAACGTTATATATTAAATTCTGTATTTTACAGCTTTTCTATATATTCAAATATTCATGAAAAGTTGATTTTATGATTCAAATGTTTTGGTGATTTGAATTTTTTTTTTCTTGTGTTATGACTCTGGTTTTTTTTTTCCAGATATGGCAAATATTTCAAGCTCCAGCTTGCAAAGAAATAAGATAATTTGGGTTCTTAATGTTATGTTATGTTCAAATTTTGGCTTGGTTTGAAAAATAAATCCTGAGATTCTTATCCTTGGCTGTAATTGCTGCACTGATTGATTTATACACCTCACTGTTTGGGTATATTTGAACATTTAAGTGCATCTTTGGTTAGATGAAGGACCAGTCAATATGAGAGAAAAACTGTGGAGTTTTTGCAAAACGGTTGGTTACATAATGGTGGATTTGGTCATATTTGACAAGTACATAGCCCCCAATTTTGGGGGGAGGAACTTGTAGAAAGACACGGATCAACACCAAGATCTGTGATCCGTGTCATGCAACCTAACAGGCCAACATCGACCCGTTAGGTTGCATGTATTGATACTGTACAAACCTTGCATGGTTTGTTTGGCTCGCAAAGGGCATTCCTTTAGTTTATATGTAGATACCCCCTAATAGTAAGATTTATGGATAATTATTATTACCATTTAATTCTACACCATTCATAATTGGGCATATCAAATATGACCAAATCCACAATTAAAACCAGTCAATTAGGATTTTCCACAAAATTACACTTTTGAGAATTCTGAACCATTTTATGTAGATATCCATAGTGTTTAAAAATGGTGGATTTTCAAAACCAGTTGATTAGATAATGGTGGATTTAGTCATATATGATACCCCCTATTATTCTTTTTTCTTGTGATTTTTTTTTGTTTTTGTTTTGAACTCATAATAATTTTTCTTAAGTTTAACTGATTTTTAAAGAACAAGTTTGACTCAGAATTGCTCCAGAATATATCTGTAAAAAAAGGAACCTCCAGGTATACATGCAGGGGGGGGAGGGGGAGGGAGGACTGTACCCAGAAAGATGGGGTATAATAACAAGAAGAAAAAAACCCCACCCGGGTAAGTTTATTACCCCCCTTATAATTAAAAATGATCAATAAAATATGAGAAAATTCTGAAATAAAATCCAACCAAGCCTTCAATAGGGACACATTATATCTATCATAATTGACATTAAATGTGATGAACTTGCTTAGAAAAAACAAAACTGACATGACATATCATTAGATACATATATATATATCTGATATAATTTTTGTTGACCGAATCAATCTGAATAGAATTATTTATGTTGATAAATATGATCATAAATTTTATAAATTTTGAAAGAAAAAGAAAAAAAAAAAGAGTAATTCTAGATATATAAAAATAAATAAAATAAAATGTTATTCTAAATAGACATATCCTCAGTTTTGGTTAGGATGAAACAACATGATCACCTTTTATATAAATCAATGACAGATTTTTTTTTTTTCATTTGAAGTAAAACAAGACTAAGAGTGGAGAGCACTCAGGGTCTCAGAACACCAGGAAAGAAGTATACCCAGAAGAGCACGTCTAACTGGTATGGGCTCAGAACCAAGTGCTGTGTTGTATTCCAGATGGAGACAGATGAAATAAATGAGAAGAAAGGGGCCTCTCTGAGTTGAGGGTCTAGCTCGACTGAGGAATAGAAAAGAATGAAAAAAGGGATCAAAACAAATAAGCCCTCTTTTGGGCATGGGGCAGAATTCTAACAGAAAGAAACAAGAAAATCTCCAGATAATTTGTTCACATTTGAACAATGTGTGGGTAAAGCTGTCAGAACTTTGTGTGCTTGGGCAAGTTTTCTTAGACCTTCTTATGGAGGGTTTGTTTCTTTAGTGTTTTCTTCTGAGAGTGTGTCTGGATGGGTAGCTTGTTTGTTTGTTTGTTGTTTGTTTCTTAAATTCTCCTCTCTCTTCAGAGCCTCATCGATCCTCTAGGTATTTTAATCTCTTTATCTTATCTTTCTTTCTCTCTTATTTGTCTTCCTTCTCTTCTAATGTCCTGAAATAAATACTCTCTAGTTTTCGTCAGAAATTCTACCAGGCTTCGTTGGAAAAAATTAAACTATCTATTGACTTGTGTGGAAAAGGATTAACAGCTAAGCCACATGAGCAGGGCTCTATAGTAGCTAACATGGCCTTACCAGGCGGACAGCCATGTGGACTATTATACTTGCTCCCTGTAAAAGAATATCCTTCTTGGCCGATGCTGGGCAGGTACAGTCTGTACCGACCAGCGGGGGCAGTAGTTCTACTTGTCTACCAGAAAAGGCAGGGCCAATAAAGCAAAAGGTAATCCTCTTAGCAAGCAGATTTGGTTTTTTTTTTTGGATTTATTTCAATAAGTTATATAGGACGTTTGACGATAAGTATTGACGCTGTTTGCTAACTATCTATTTGCTACTGGTGGATCTAGTTGATGTATACCTACGGAAAGATGGACAATACAAAAGTAGGGGTTTTTTTATTCTTATTTGAAGTGATATACATGACGTTTGATCGAGCCCAAGAAAGTGATCTCCGATTCCTCCCTCAGAAGAGAAAAAAAAAGAGATCTGCGTTTTCTGGGATGAAAAATGAATGTACATACATTTCGACTATGTAGTGGAGATACCTCCTGGGGAGAGAAAAACTCTGCTTTGCATTTAAAGATTATTATTATTTTCTCTTGTTTTTTTTTCTCTCTCTGCTTGAGAAGAGTGCTCATGACGAGAGTGGCTTTGGAGTTCAAAGTTCAGCTATAAGTAGAAGAAATTCGACCGAGGAGAAGAGTAAAAGGATGCAACACCTCGAATGGATACGTGTAAACAGCCCAAGTAGGAAGAACGAAACTGATGAGAGTTTGGCTCAAGATTCACCAGACGATCCCTCAGAGGAGCTACTAGAATCGAGGCCCCAAACTGCAAAGGCTTTTAGATTGGGGTTACTGTTTTTCAAAGGCAGTCGTTCTTGATTGATGATTGGGGAAGGGGGCGAGTTCTTGAGAGTGCTAGCACCTGGCGAGCTGATATCCGAAGACGTATGATGATCCAGGTTACGAAGATCAAGTCTTGATTTAATTCTATCAGGATTCGATTGGACGTTGTGGTTAAAAGGAGCCTGGCCCAATTCTTCGGTTAGAGAGATGTTGGGCGCAACATCATCGATATCATATTCCTCGGCCTCATCTTCGTCGAACTCTTCTTGTTTCATGCGTTCAGACGCCGGTACCGATTGCGAGCTCGATTGACTTTCACGTGGCACTTTTGACAATTGGGCTTGATCCTCTTCAATCACAACAAATGATTTCTGTCTTTCGCGCTCGTTCCACTTTAAAGTTCTTGATATGGCATGAAACCAATCAATCGATTGGCTTACACCACACACCGTCGGAAAAGGGTATGCTGAGGCTGTAACTTTGATGTGATCGCCCTCTGGTTGGTTTAATGAAATAACGACCATCAATGATCAAGCTTTGGTTAGTCAAGGTCGCCTTATCTCGCCATATTCAATTAACTGCTTACGACGTAGTTCAACTCTTCCTCTGCCATCAAAGCTAGCCCAAGCAGTACTACGGGATGTATATGGCACGCAAATCCTTAGTTCCATCGTGTCCGGGAGTAACATGGGTCGAAAGGAGAGCGTGTGAGGACAGATGGGGGTAATCAGCATTGCAGGAATTTCGGGATGGACTAAGGAGCCACCGGCGGATAACTGAATGGTATTTAGATCCGGAATTAGATGATAGTTTCACAAATATTACCATCAAGCAGAATTTAGACAAACACTTGACTGACAGAGTAGGCCGTAGATCCAGTGGGTGTTGAGACTGTTAAACCATCAGCTTGGACGGTGGTCATATGATAATCATCGCCTGTAAGGATAAATGCCAACGAGTTAAGAAACTTGGACAGTCAAAATTTTGAGATAGGAAAGGTGGAGAGGATAGAAGACGAGGAAAATTAATCACCAAAGAGTTCCAATAAGCTCACATACGGGCTCGGTCCGCGATCAACAACCAGTTCGTTCAAGACTTCAAATGATTCGGCGGGATATGTACTAAAACAGACGATCTCCTTATCGTCCTTGGGAGCTCCTGAACGAGACGTGGTGCGCTGATGAGAAGGTGCCGAGTCGCTCTCGAGGGCTTCCCAGCCAGACTTGCCGAGGATATTCATAAAAATTTCACCCGTCTTGCCAGACTTGACAGCCCGGCGCTTTGATGGGCGACCGCTGGCTCGATAGACAGTACAATTAAATCGCATCCTCAGATTGACCCTCACACCAAGTTTGATGGCTTCATGTAAGACCTTCTGGTGATCGGCGTAATCAAAGTTGGTGAGGAAACCGAGTGAGCCCAGTGCAAATGGGATGATCGGCGGGACGACCCGTTGAAATAACCAGGAGGCAAAGAGGACCGTACCGTCTCCACCAAGCTGAAGATGGGAATCGAGGGGGGGATCATAAGGTGTGAGAGATGAAAACTTGTACGGATAACTAAGAATCATGAGCAAATTTTCGTTTTGAATACTCACGGTGATTACCAAATCAAAGAGCTCTGGAGATTTAGCACACATCTCTGGAGTCCAATAGCGGAGTCTTCCATCCTCTTGCAGGGAAGAGTCTGTAGTAGAGTTAGAGGCGGAGCTATGACTGCTACGGTTGGAACGGAGTGAGTTGAGCGAAGAGACGGAGTTCGTTCGGGAGACTCGACGCTTGAAGCGATGGTCAGGGGACAAGGGTCGGAACCAATCGGGATAATCCTTCTCCAAGCCAAGACGATCGAACCGAGTGGAATGTCGTAGCTGTTGATCGACATAGATCACCAAGGGCTTGGGTTGATTGGATGGGGTGGACCTCTGTAGTGACTGGGCGATCGGTTGTAGGAGTGATTCTCGAGAAAGTGAGATGACTAATTCTCGAGTCAGACTATTTATTCCAGACAGAGATGGTTTGGTTAGTTATAGTTAGATGGGCTGATGAGGTGAGAGTATATAGTTCTCAAGTTAAAGATATTCATACCGAATCAGATGATGATCTCTAGCCTTGGTAATGATCAAGACACTCTGGATGGCAGTTTTGATCCGAGTTCGACCTAATTGCTTGGAGATCTCTCGTACGCTGGTTGCAGTCTCAACTAGTTGGCGGGTCATACTCTCATGGTTCTCGTCATCTTCCTCGTCCTCATCATCTTCCTCTTCCAGATCATGTCCTCTCTGGTGTTCGTTCAAATTATCATTTGGATGGTGATTGTGATCGGGATAGGTGTAGTCCTGATGGTTTGGCATAGACATGCTTGAAATCCCCTGTGAGTTCGCGTTAGGCCGGGGGGTATTGGGTGAGAGGGCGGGTGATGGATAGCTCTGAGGGATCGTTGGTAGTGGTGGATTGAACTGTTTACTTCGGGATCGTTCGTGTCTGGTCAGGCTACGAGAGATGTCAGCTGGGGGGTATTTTGGAGACAGAAAAGCAGTCAGCTTGATTAGGTAGGATGATTATAATAAGTAATTCTTCTGACGATTGTTTCCAGGGTCGAGATGGGAGTGAACAAAACATGGTGAGTTAGGGGTAGTAGATCTATCATGAAATCTACCCAAGCTATGGGTGTGCTGATGATGAGGCTGAAGTTGGTAGTTCGAAGGTTGTTGATGGGTGGTGGTGTTGGTGTTGGTGGTGTTGGTGGTGTTGGTGTTAGTGGTTGTTGAGTTGGAGTTGGAGTTGATGTTGTTAGTGGATGATGAAAGATTTGAGGAAGTGTTCATATTGAGATGAAGATCAGGATACAAAATGACTTTTTTTTTTGAAAATAAAAAATAAAAAATAAAAAATAAAAATGTAAAATGTACAAAATAAATATTTGTTTAATTTTACATTCGATTATCGGAGGTAATCGGCCGATGAAAGTTAACCTTGAGGATCGAAAGATGAAAGATTGAGTTGAGATTTGATTAAGACAAACTTTTTAAGAAATTTAAATTTAAAATATTGAATTGTATCAATTCTCTCTCTCTTTGACGATTGATTTGTTGGATTATATTTATAAAAGTAGCTTCATAACTGTTTCCTTATAACTGTGTGGGACTTGTCTAAAGACTTGTTTTTCCATCTGAAGAACACAATATTAAAAGCTTTCATGCCCAGTGAAAGTATGCTTCAAGTAAGAGAAAAGCTGAACTCATACCAACTGGAGTGTTTTTTGCTCAGAGATCATCAGGGATTAAGTGATTTATTGAGCTAGAAAGTGGAGTGTAATATCCAAGCAGGTACTGAGGATTTCCTAAGCTAGTAACACAGAGGTGGGGACTGCGGCACACAACAAACAACAATCTGGGGAAGAGGATGGCCAGCAAAAGTAGACCTCTGTTTTTTTTTTTTTGAAAAACTAATGCAACATCTTGAGCTAGCCTGTTCTACTTTTGCCTATCTTTATGCCTTTCCATTGTTGTTTACCAAATTTTGGTTTCTCATCAACCCAAATTACCAAATTTCTACCAAAAATGATAGGTGACTGAGCATGCCAATTCAAGTATCTGAAAACCACATATTGTGCCTTTGAACATTGAAAATCCTTCCAAGGCTCCTTCCCCACTTATTAAATCAATCTACTAAGTATCTAAGCTAAATGTTTTTATCTGTGGTTAAATGTACAATATTGGTAAGCAAGCCTAAAATAATTCATTGCTTTCAAATTCAAAGGCTTGAATCAGTAGTTTGTCATTTTACATTGTTTAAAGTGAGCATAAAAGCTGTGATCTCTGGTTGAGTCTCTCATCAATTGTAAACTAAGCTGATAAATAGTCTTATAGATGGTGTTTATTTCTCCTATTTTCCAAAACCTGTGGTGTGATCTGCCACAGGTTGGTAGATATTGGGCCAAGCTCACTTCCAGCATAATTCCCTAGGTTGTGCACTCACCTTATTTAAACTTATCTTACCTAATGAGATATGTTTCCAAGGGAACCCCCACCCCTCCCTTAGGTTTATATTTCATAGATAAACCTATTTCAAACTGGTTGGATGCATCCTAGTTCAAGTAGAATGACTTCAACCTAGTGGTGGTGTGCAGGGAACTTTTACCTCTGTAAAAATTAATCAGCATCACAGATCCAATCCCAAACCAAAAATGTAGCATTATTTACTTTAACCACATTTACAATGGGTTTTTTTGATGGTATAGTCATTTACTCTATTGAAGATGTAGGTATCTTGCACTTCTGGAATAATTGACTGGGTTTAGGGTATCCCAGTTAAACTGGAATGCACTCAACCAATTTAACTTTGGTCTATCTCAACCAATGAAATCTAATATAAATCCAAGGTAACCCCCTTGGATTTATATTAAATCAGTTAAGATTAACTCATTTTAACTTAGTTGAGTATATCCCAGTGTAACTTAAAATAGAAACAAAAAAACTCCAGAAACTGTACTGGCAGTTGAAATGTAAAAATTACAAATTTGTGTTTGTAATTTTTCTTGTCAACTGAGTATTGTTTTTCAAAGTGTGGAATGACTTCAACCCAGACAGTTATGCTGACAGTGTAACCAAGTAAATCATGCTGAAAGTGTTGGCCCAGGCCCAGTTTGTTCTGAGTAGGGCCAGGAATTGTCCAAATGTGAGCATCAGCTGTCCAGAAATGAGGATCAGTTGGGAAAAGTCACAAAAACCCAGCTGCTTCAGAAAGCTGGCTGGAGCTGAAATTAAGCTGCTTGTCATCAAGTGAATATAATTTTTTCCTAATGCTGCATACTTAAGATTTTACATAGGCAGCTGAAACTTGTGACAATGAGGAAACTTTCTGGGGGAGCATGAAGAACCTTAATTTCATAGTTGGCACATTTATGTAATTTTTGGTGTGCAGCAGGCTGAAGTGTTTCCACTATCTATGTGTAGATTTTTTCTTTCTTTCTGAAACCCCTTGTATCTATATTTGGCCCAGTTCACAGAAGCCAAAACATTTTTTTTTCTCTTTTGTTTTCTTTTTTTGAAAATCAGTTTAGAAAACATTTTTCACCACAAACCTTGCATGCAATATTAAATGGATGAAGAAAATATGTTTGGGAACAAAAACTTGTTCTCCCACTGAAATATTTTCAGAGTGGATACAAGACCTTTTAGTGCACCTGTGGTGTGGTAAGTTTTCATGTTTCAACTTTGATAATCCTAAATGTTATGTTGAAACATATCATGTAAAAATGTAATTAAGTACACATGTAGCAATACAGAACAGGCAACTTCCAATTAAATCTAGAGCCCTTGTAAATTTCAATCCAGGGCAAAATAAAATTGGCAGGCAAATCAAGCTTTTGAGGCTTTACACTGATTCTAATGTTTATAATCCTCCAATGCCACCTTTTTCATCTATCAGCAAGTCACATTTTACTCCTGAAGATAAAATGCCCACAACCCTCCTAATCAAGCCCATTTTCTAAATTTTTTAGTTGGAGGAAATGTTATGAAAGCAGCTGAAAGTGGGTTCTGAGAAATTTGGGAAAAATTTGAAATTATGATATGTGAATTGTTCCTCTTGATGTCTCAACTCAATGTAAAAGAACTTGTGAATGTAATGACTAGTACTACCAGAAAAACTCTACAAACTGCCAGCAGTTGACATGCAGCATACTGTAGTGTAACTGACATTGTAACTCCATGTGATTACATTGAACCCTTGGATGCACAGTCACTGTGCATTGAAGCTTGGTTGAAACAACCTTTGAGAAAGGATTGAGTATCACTACAAGCTTGCTTTGAGCTTCTGCATGTCAACTGCTGGCAGTTTCTATAGTTTTTCTTGTAGTGTAGGGTCTTACAGCCGGAGGCACTAGGAAAATGGGGTTTTCCTGAATGTACTACAAACAAGCTAGAGACAACTAAAAGCAAGCTCCCAAAAAGATTTTATATAGAAGTGTTTATTATTTAGAAAGGTTTCTTTATAATGATTCATGATAAAACTACAAAGAACAAAATATTGCACTAGAGAGACGCACAATCCATTGTGCGTATGTGTGGTGTGTTTATATCTAGTACAGGATTTTCCTTGTACAATGTTAATCTAGTTAATCCTGAATTCTTCCTTACACTTAGGGTTCTCAAAGTTAAAAACATAAAAACTTATCATACTGCAACATAAAATTTTATCACATTTTTTTGGCTGGGATAAGATTTTATGTTGATATGTAACTTTGAACACCCCTGCCATACAAACCACTCCTCATAAACATTTCCCCCGATCATAATTCACCGCACCTGCTCAGCCCACCTCACCACCATTTCCCCACAGCCATGCCTCAATTTTGTCAATTATGTACGTATGTACTTGAATCTGAAGGGAGGGAAAGGGACAAGGAGTGGTTCGGGGGTTTATGCTACCAGTTGCGGCATATTGGTTGACATACATATGTTTTGATATGTCAAATGTGAGTATGGCAGTATGATTTTAACTTTGGGAACCCTAACTGAACCCGGATCAAACATTAAATTTTTGAGCCTGTGGTGTATAGCATGCTGCCACAGAAAACCTTGTTTGCAGGCAAACATTCAAATTACGTCAGTAGAGTTTTGACATTCCTTCAAAATATGGGTCTTCTACAAAGTTTAAGGGGTTCCAATATTGTGGCCAGATATTACGTAAAAGTGTGTTTATTGGTTTGGCCGGGTCCTGATGCAGCTTACTGGATCCTACGCACCACCGCTTCGTATGTAAGAGTAGATACAGCCATCCCAAAAAAGCTTGCGTCTTTTGGCGCAAGTTTAACTCGGCCTGTACAAACCAACTCTCTGCAAACCATAAACCTTCAAAATTGCAGCCATCGGGATCATCTGAAGGATGATCATCATTAGCTGTAAAGTGTCTTGAGCTGATTTTTACATATAAGTATCCACGCATCTCTCAGTTTTTCCTTGAATGAGTTTTGTACCCTAATCCTTTTGTCATACATAATATCATGATTGGCCTGAAGCCCAGTCGTCCACAGGCCCTTCTCAGTGTTCTCTTGCTGGCCAGTCAGCTTTCAAGGGGGTTGATTCGGCTTGAGGTGGTTGCAAGTCCTCCCCAAGAGGTGGAGCGCGCACTGTCGGTCGAATCAAAAACAACCTCAAGCTTGGATTCTAGCCACCTTGATATTCCAAAGCTAGCTCCTGATTTCAGTGATTATCCCCATCCTACTGCGCCTCCAGGCCCAAAAGGGGAAATTCAAGAAGAGGTACTGCAAACCGATGATGATCTGTCACCGCAAAGCCACAGTCTCGCACAGGAGCCTTGCCAAGAGTGAGTTTGGTTCATTGTGCTTCCCCATCCGGACCGGCATATCTTTTCCTCCAAAAGTCAAAATTTTGTATTCATTCACGGTTCAATTTGTGTAACTGCAATAGGAACGACAAAGAAGTTTCCCCATCAAAAGCAGATGGGTCGAACAAAGAGAAATCAGAGTGAGCCTCCAATCCTACCTGATGGCAAAGCCTATTTACTAATCATCATTGAGGGTGGCTTCTTCTCCTTGATCTAGTTCAATAGATTCACCGGCTTCTTTGCCGAACCCGAAAAGTGAAGAGACCTTGGCAAGCAAACAGGGCGCCGGAGAAATGCCACCAGGCCCCGAATCTGCTGGTTCAGAACAAGGAGGCGCTGGTAGCAGCAACATTGGCCAAAATACTAAGAATAGCGGTGTTCCACATAGTGGAGATCAACTCAAGTACCATGCCGCATCTAATGGATCTCCTGAAGTTGAGAATGTTGGCCAGGGTCTAAATTATGTTGGGCACTTCACCTCCGAGAATCCACATACCTCCACGGCCAGCCAACCTGTCCCAAGCTCACACAGCCAGCTGAACAGTGATGCTCAAAAATACCATTCAGATCCTGTATTAAACCACCCTTCAGTTCCAAATCAACCACCTCATGAGCAATGGCAATGGCAATTGCATTGTATTGATTATGTTGTACCTCAAACAGTCTACTACGTGGATCGGAGGTTAGCCTTTGTACCCGTGCGGCAAGGTGCCGATTTAACTCCAACTATGCCTCCCATCCATGATATGTCGTACACTCATGCTCAATCAGCGCACTCGGTACACCCAAGCTATGCTGGGGAGGGTTATGAGAACAACCTAACAGGTGGTATTCAATCTAGCAACCTGTCTCATTTGAGGCCTTCTAGAGGTAATCAACCTCCTCCCAGGTCGCGGTGGAAAAATAAGTAAGTCACTTAATGATTGTGCATAAATCGCATTTCTTGTTCCAGAATCTTTTCTGAAGGGGCCTGTCCCTTTTTTTCTCTTCTTAGAAAAAAGGGACAGACACGCTCAGCACCCGATTGGAAACCTGAAAACAAAGCCTTTCCAACTGTGAACCATAACATGGAAGGAAAATACGATAACTCCAGACCGGAAGCTTCCGAGCCTGAATGTGTCCCCACTTTTGATAAAGCTCAGCAAGAATCTAAAAAGCCGCAAGGAAATACAAATCAAAGGATAAGCGAGCGTATTATCAAGAAATTTGATGAAATTCCGCCGGCAGAAATAGTAGCTACCGATCAAGAGTCACTTTCCTTGACAGATCCGCCTGATTTTTCTTCTCGGGGCACATCTCCCAGATCAGACCTTGCTTCCAAAGATATTGAAGAAAACTTTGTGCAGGAAAGTCACCTTCAACCAAAAGCCCCTCAGTCGTTTGACGCCAAGCAGGGAAACCGCACCAATCGGCCTCTTGGAAAGACAAACATTAAAATAAAATCGAAACCTTCTGAGACGGCTCCAGTCTCAGAAACACAAGTTTTTGAGATCAACCATCCCAGACAAATTAGTGATGAGCTAGCTGAATTGCCAGAAACCACTCCATCTCTCCCAAAGAAGAATTCCCACTTTTCAAAAAACGTTCGACCACAAGAGACTTTGACCTGGTCAGAAAGGGTTCAGGATTCAGTGAGATTTCAAGAGTGTCAAAAATCATCTAGCGGTCAACGTGGTTCTAAGGAAATAGAATTTAAAGTCCCAGATAAATTCCCTTTGGGGCCAGTTCCAGCTGATCAAGGTTCCTCTGATAAGACCATGGTTTTGATGACAGATGACACTCAAAGCCGAGCCAAAACAAAAGAAAATCAGCCTGAAAAAGAAAAACCACAGGCACAGCCCTTAAACCCTGATACTCCAATTCAGATTGTAGATGGAGGAACCCCAGAAAGTATACTCATACATTCAAACAAAGGTGGGAAGGCTACTGAAGGAAGTAGAGGTGTCAGTGAAGGGAAAATCTCAAATGATGAGGATGTAGAGCCCCAGCAGGATGGTGCTCCTCCTTCACAGAAAACTAGTTTTGTTCCGTGAGTGATCTAATACCACAATTTTATACTGTCTGCATGTGATATATAGGAACCAACTATTGATACAAGGGTCTAAATTTCAAGTCTTGACAAGATAGTCTCTTACAAGACTCATGAAGAGAAACCTAGAGAAGCGGAGCAACACATGAGAAGGAGAAGAAAATCTGATAAAAGAAGGAAGGCTTCAGATCACGGAGTGGATGGGTCTAAGGAAGTAGCTGCTTCTTCAAAGATTCATTCAGATCCAGTTGGAATTTCACATTCCACTGGTTCTTATACAACTTCTACAAATAATGCAATTTTGAATATATGGGGAAAAATTCCAAGGCTTAAATTGCAATTTCCATCATTTCATCTTTTGTCATTTTCAGAGGAAGGCTTTTTGCAGAGGTTGGTCCGATACTTGCCCTCCTTCCCCCAAGGAGATTTTAATTTGGATTTCATCAAAAACTTCAAATCTAAATTCTTGGATGTGGTCCAAAGTAGAGCACAGTTCAACATACCCAAATTTTCTCTTCAGTTCAAACAAATTCTGCCTCAATCAAAGGGTGAAGAAAAAAATCCAGTGGATTTGGATTTGATTCATTCTCTTGAACTCTCAAGTCCTGAATCTCACAAAAAACAGCCTTCAAGCAAAAAACCATCTGGAAGTTGGAATAGAAATTTGGTTGAAAAATCAGGGATTTTGTCAGAAAATTTAGAGGTAAAATCAATTAAGGGAGGGCAAACAAGAAAAGGGAGCTATGGTGAAAGTCTGGGAAGCACAGAATACCAGCCCGCTTATGTTGAAGAATACATGAGTAAGAATAGATGTAAGAAATATGAAATAGAGTTTCTAAAGGTACTTGGAAGGTTAATGCAAGCAGAGAACACAGATTGGAACACTCTGATCACAGTAAAAAATAAGAGTTCAGATTATGAAGCCTTGGATAAATTCATGTCACAAGAAAAAAAAGAACTCACAGGAGTTAAACAACTGGAATGGTTGATTGAAAGAATTGGTAAAATTGAGGGGAGAAGAAGGTGGGAAGCTGTTGTGAGGCAATACAATCAACCACTAATCCTGAAGAGATGGTCAAGATGGAAGACTTCTGAAATACCAGAAGAAATACAAGATGCCTTGGACCAGTATTTTAAAATGAGCAAGCCTTGGCCAATATTTTTTGTTAATGAACTTGAAGAATATGATGCAAAATGGTGGAGAGATATTTTGAATTATGTTCAAAGTTATAAGATAGTTTTGCTTGATATACTGGGAAGAGAAGAATTAGATTATAGAATGGTAACCAAATCAATCATGAAGACCATGGTTGACTCTCCTTACAAATGGTTGGAACCACATGATCTCAGAAAAGCTTACCAACAAGGGTACAATACAAATCGTGTTATCCATATGTTCAATATTTTACAGCCTGAAAGTTTTCCTTCCAAGCCTTTAGAAAGTGGCCAGGTCCCTTCATACATTTCTGAAGTGCGCAGTTTTCTTGATAATTGGAAAAGCAGTAAATTGGGACCATGGGCAACCTCAGCAGAAAGAAGGTGGCTTATGAGTGATCCAAAAACAGAGAAGAGTTACCGTATAAGATATGAAAGCCTGAAACAAGCACTCAAATACAAAAATATTCCAGAAGAAGATTTATTTGATTTATTCAAAGGTATCAAGAATAAATCCAATCAAAATACAAAACCAAGTAAAAGAAAAAAACATTTCTCTGTATCAGAAATAGAAAGTGTATGGTGGAATCTGTCAGATGTTCTGGATTGGGAAGAAACCAACCTCGACCATGTTTTAATGGTACAAACTGGAATAGAATTAAAAATCCCTAAATCACGAAATATTCCTTTAAATTTGGATGGATTGATTGAGATTTTGAAGAAAAAATCAATTCCAGAAGAGATGAAGAATTCTATGATCAAGTGGTTCCAAGAGAATACATTTTCACCTTACCTAGATCCTCCTCATGAGCCATGGAAATCAACTTATCATGAAGGTCCTCAAAGGTTTGGGAAAAAAACACCAACCTACAAGGAACAAGACCCAAATATTTCCAAAGGAGTATTATCCAAGTTTCAAGATTATATGTCAAATGCTAAGGATTACCTGGTATTATTGTACCAGGATCCAAGTAATGAATAGCTTATCAATCATGTGATTGTGTCACAATCACCCAAAAAAAAAAATCATGCAGTTTTCCCACGTTTCAAGAGTTTCTTTTTTGATGATTCTTTCAAAAGTATATCTTTGTGGGTGCAATTTTAGAGTGCCAGCTTGTCAGTAGAATTGAATTTTTGTGAAGTGTAATTTTTTTGAATCAATTTTTTTTTGTGCTGCTTCTAATTTCTTTCTCTGGTGCTGTGCTCTTTCCTGGATTATTCTAATTCCTGAATCCAGTCTCAGATCACAAAAAAACAGCTAGAGTTAATATTTCCAATATGCTCAGAGGTTGTCTGTTATTGGGGTAGAATTCTTCTTAGCCCCATATGATTTGCAACAATTTGTCAGAATTCTGGTCACATCTTTACTCACATTTCTCTCTCTTTAAATTAACCACACATAAATTGATTATAGCTCATTAAAGTTATTATTTTCCATCACTAAGTGTGATTTTCTATAGTTAATATTCCATCAATGAAAATTTGATGCCTTCCATTACTAAGGTATAATGCTATTAAAATACATTGTTAAGTGACAATGCTCTCTTGTTCCATTGTTAAGTTACAATGCCACCTTCCATGTGTCAATTAGTTATTAGCATATGTTTATATTACATTATTTAGCTTAACCACGTTTTAGCCACTCTTGTACTAGAATACTTAATCTGGCTTGTGTGCCAGAAGAAATAAAACTATCAAGTCTGAGCCCCAAAAATACCACTACTTCTTCAAGCTCCTTGTTCCAATCAGTTCCCTTAAGATTGTCTCATCTCTTGAGCTCAAATTCTAAAGGTAAAATATCAACACAACCAAGTCCTACACCCTGCTGGGTTTGGACTATCAAAGTTTTTGGACCAAGGTTTTGAAAAAAGTCGAGTTTTTGGTGCAGCTGAGCATTGGGAAAGAGGTTCACAGGAGAGAACCAGTGAGTAGGCAGCTGTCCTCCAGAATCTAGAACATGTTTTACAAATACAGATTAAAAATGAATCTTGAAAATTTGAGGGTGGGGGAGAGGGACTCTGGATTGGAATTTTGATACTCATGTGATGTCTCCCTCCAGCACTTCATAAGCCTAGGCCATATTTCTTTTTCAATCACATTGTAATTCCATCTACTTGGTTTTGACATTTAATGACAAAATTTCTTCAGCTCCTGTATCCTTATCATCACTACAAACACAGTTATCAGAGGTTGGATCTGGTATTATATCAGAAGGTCAGAATCTGATGGGCTTACAATATTAATCCTCCTTCCTGGTGAATCCAAACCAGTCAAAGATAATTGTACCTGAGAAGGTGCCTGGAATTGTTTTTCTTTCAGCAAGACTTCCTTATCTTTTCAGCCAAATTTTCATGTGAGATGTTTTTTGACTTTTTTACCAGAGGCCAGAGCGGCTTTGCCGCTACAACCCAAGGGTACAAGCTAGCCTAACTAAGCCTCTCAAATGGAGGGGGGGCCCGCGTCCCAAAGGGACTCTCCATAGGAGAGGCTTATGCCTTATGTCACAATTTTCGTGTGGGCATTTTGAGTTTTTGTGGCTTTTTTGAGCCATTTTTCATTCAATGCTTTAGTAAACTTCAACCAAACAACTTTGATACCACAAGAGGACAGACTAGCCTGGAATTCTGGCCACAATTTGCCATGCTCCAACGAGTCAGTTTACCGGATTGGCCAAGGCTTCTTAACAAGTGCCTGGACCCTGGGGTAGTTGGGACATCGCATACTATGGATGCCACCTTTATGGGTTTTTGAACAACAACTAGGAGTATGGAATTCGTGGCAAACCTCACACTGTTTTGGATTGATACTCAATTTGCATACTACCCCTTGGTACATGCAGGATACAGGAATATGTGACAAGCATTGTATGTCTATGCACATCATACAATTGTTGTATTTGGAGCGGTGGAAAAGACCAAATTTTGAAGTCCATTGCATCAAGATCATTGGGCTTTTGGTGATGGTTGCGGCAAAAGGTGGGCACAGGTGAGACAAGTCTCAAGATGTACACATCCTCCACCAAGGCCAAAGCTTAGTCTCTTCCTTTGGAGGTCGCGCGTTGCGCGAGGGCGCTTTGCGCCAGCCCAGGCTGTACCAGGGCCCTCCAAAGCGAGGGACTCGTGTTAACAAGGCTCCATTTACCCCATCCTGGCATCGTGCGCCACTAGCCTCGGAATCCAACAACTGACATGAACCATCAAAACAGGACGGCACAAACATTGCCCTGTGACATAAATATGCTTTGCGCCCACTCCTGCACAGATCACCCATGGAAGAATCCTTGACAAGTTCCCGGCCATTGTTGTGCTAGCCAGGTGTAGTGGAGTAGTGAAAGTTTATTTTGACGGGTGAATATATGGATCTCATTATGATTCATTCATTTGATCTTGATCAATCCTTGTGTACCATAGCCAAAGCTGTTCTTCCTCTTAGAAAAACCAACAAACCATTCAAAAAAAAGTGGTGAGAAGAGAACCCAACAAAGAGTAAGGCTTGATTGAAGGAAGACTAGAGGAAAGGACCAACAAACAAACAAAAAGGGAAATAGAAATCTATATTGGAGAGTGAATGTGGTTATGTAGCTGTATCTTCTAGTTCTTTTGAGTGATACTTTATGGGAAGAGGAAGAATAGAGGAATGAGAAGAGCAAGCTAACAAGAGACGATAGAAGTACGTGGGAAGGCTGGGAAATATAGACTGGACAGAAAAGGAGATGAAGGCGAGATAGAGAACAATAACCACTACAAGATCATCGTCAAAAACAAATTCGAAGGAAGCAAAAGTATAAAGTAGAGTAAATAAATAAGTAACATTCTATTTTGTAGTCTCCAAAAATAGCATCCTCATCCTGTTGTCGATTAAGTTTCCAAACAAAATTTGTCGACATAGAAAGAAGAAGAGGAAATAGAGATTCATGAAGAGATCGTGTCTATGTATGTGTACATGTATGCATGTGTTTATGTGCATGAAAGAGAAAATCAATCCATTTACATCTTCTCGAGAACAGTTATTCGAATTAAGATCCTCCACCTGAAAAAAAATTCAAGCTTAGACGACACGACAAGTATTTATAGATGTACAAATGAAAATTAAAAACAGCTGACCAAAACTAAGAAAAAGAATATCAATGGCTGGATGATAACTCAGAATTAATGCTCGTCCTCTACAATTTAACAAAATGAGCCGGAGCGGGTAAGCAAATCAACCCATGTGGAATAACATTAGTTCAAACGTACCAGTGTCAGTATCAGGTTCGCGGGGAGCACCAGTAGAATCGGAGAGCCATTTCAACTTCCTCATCCGTCTACGTTCTTCACGATCCTTGAGCTGTTTACGAGTAAGTTTTTTCTTCTTGACAACAGGCATAGAAGGATCCGCGGGGGAGCCATTTTCGTTATCTGAGTTAGTCGCGCTAGGAAGAGGGGTGGCCGATTTACTCCCGGAGGGCGTGCCCTTCTTGCTATTCAATCCGCTCCCTAATCGTTTTCCATCCTCAAATGCATCACCCTCTACTACCGCCGCTTTGCCCTTATGTACTAACTTGCCTCCATCTACGTTCCAGATCTCCGGACACAGCGCTCCAACAAACTCTTCGTTGTGCGAGATACATACAAACGCTCCTGCCCAGTCTCGGATGGCTACCGCTAAGCCTCCCAGCGCATCTCGATCCAAGAAGTTCGTCGGTTCATCCAAGATTAATAATTGTGGCTTACACCACAGAGCAGCCCTGCATAGTATCGGTTTATTCCAAAATTTTCAATCAGTTCAGAGTTCTACTTCTCATGGAGTCCAGACTAGTATCTATCAAATTGACTGACGCAATGACAACCTTGACCTTCTGACCACCACTCAATCCTTTCAATTCATTGTATTCGGCAATGTCACCGTCCAAGCCAACATCGATCAAGTGTTGTCGGATGCTAGAAGGGGACATCAGAGATTCAAAATTAGGAAGCGCCGTAGAGGATATTGCGCGATTAAACGGACACTTTGAATGATAAGTCCCGGCTACCAGAGCCCTCCCTAGAAGCCTCCAGGTCATCGTGTTCTTGGACTAATTTGCCGAAGCCAGCCTCTATCAATTTCTCTCTCGGAAGCCAGGTGTTGTATCGATGGTCAAGGTTTTTCCATTTTACTTCGTATTGGAACGATTTCTTGAGCTTCTGTCGTCCAATGATCATTTCCACCTTGCGTTTCTCTCCAGTCTTCCCTTCAATCGGCACCTCCATCTGTTTCTTCTCTTCCTCAGACAATACTCGAGACTGTCGAGCGGAGTGTCAGCATACTAAAGAACGACTAGCAATGGAAATTTACAAATCCGACACGACTTACGGCCTTCATAGCTTGCTCACGGTCATGGCCATCTTGGTATCGCCAAGCGATGTATTGGACAGCGGTCTTCTCCAAATGAGCACCAATGTTATGAAAGGCGTGCTGAGCAACATAGGCCACACGCAAGTTAGGGTGTTTTTCGATTTTACCGCTGTCGGGCACAGTTTCGCCCGTCAAGAGTTTGATCAGAGTCGACTTGCCAGCCCCATTGGGCCCAACTACTCCGACCCGCGAGGAGAGAGTAACAGCACATGAAGCGTTCATCAAGCTTGGTTTGGGGGCACCTGGATAAGTAAACGTCACGTTGGTGGCCTTCAGGATTGCACGTGTTTGAGATCTAACTCCCATGAGTGCACCAGGTGGGGGGAATATAAATTTGACCAGAGAAGCCGATAGAGTGTAGTAGCTTCGAGCCGCGGGGTATTTCTCAACGAACTTGGAAAGATTACCACGATAGTAGACCAACTGTTTGGTTTGATAATGAATGATATCTGTGCAAATCGAGTCAAGGAAACCAGAGTCGTGAGAGACGGTCAAGATAGTCACTTTGGTTTGGGCCTTGAGGTAATCTTGAAGCCATTCGATTGACGCCCGATCCAAGTGATTAGTGGGTTCGTCCAAAAGCAATAGATCGGCCTCACACAACATTGCTCTTGCCAATGCCAACCTCATCTTCCAACCTCCCGAGAGTGACTGGACCTTGGACGCTTGACGGGCATCATCAAATCCGAACTCTCTTATTCTCTCTGAAATTTGATCCCGAGTCAAATTCTTTCCCTGGACAAACTTGTCTGCGACCAAAAACTGTAGACAGGTGGCATCCGCATCTTCCCCATCTATGTCGTGCTCGACGTAAAAGGTTGACACAGTTTCAGGAAAGTTTTCGATTTGGTGTCGGTTGATGGCTTTCTGTTAATGATGAAAATACGATTAGATTATCCAGATCAATTGACTTAGGATCAGAGGATGAATGAACAGGGGAGCTGACTAACCAAGAGAGTACTTTTACCACAACCGTTAGCACCACATACACCATAACGCCGACCGCGACGAAGCTGGAGGACGGTATGGTTGAGCAGTAACAGGCCTCCATAAGCCAAGGAAAATGTCAAGTTGACAATTTTTTCAGTAGGGTCATCATCGTCGTCACCGGCAGCCTTGTAGTAGCGTTCCTTATCAATTTCTAGCCACCTTTTCAAGTTCTCCTTGGCGATCTTTTCGGCATCTTCGGTAGGCATGAAACGGGACAGATAAGGCACAGTGTATCGGGTCCACTGTGCTTCTTCGAAGTCACGCTTGCGAACCAGGCTGGCAATACAACTAGCTTGATAAGAGATTGAGGTTTCGATAAAGGGGTTTACAGTGACATGTGCCATCTTTCCAATTAATGATTTAAGCGATCGCTGAGCCAAAATCTCGTCCTCATCCGTAAGCTTAACAGAGGGCGTGCCAGGAGTAGAGGGGACCGGACTAGGGCCGGTACTGGCTAGGGCAGAGTTTTTGAGGGCGGCAACCGTTGCCTCATCGGCACCAGAGGATAGAATGAGTGCGTTGACGGCTTGAAGAGCAAATTCACGAACTTCGGGGAAAGAGGCAGTCTGGGCAATTCGATTGACACCCGGGAAGAGGTTCTTGAGATGAAGGTGGGCGAGCTCGGGAGAACGGACGAGCTTGAATAAGTTTCCGACAAGGATGACGGTTTGTCGTTGGACGATGGAGCTTCGCTCAGAGAGCGCTCGTTGAAGTAAGGGGACCAAGACCGCCAGAGTCGGACCATCGACATCTCTCACCCAAACGTTGGCAGAGAGCTGCTTGATGGCCTCCGGTACGGTATCAGGTCGAGCCATACAGTTGACCAAGACTGGCACAAAGGGTAAGACGTCCAAGTTTGAAAGTACCCCACAGACGGCCATGGCGGCTTTTTGACCGGCACTACTGACTTCAGGCTTAGTATCTCTCATCTCTTGAGTGAGTGGTGGGATGATTTCACCCAATCGTTCGGCAACCTGATCGGGACCGATCTTGACTAGACTGGCGAAGAGGTCGAGAGCACCGGCTTTGGTCTTCCACTTGACGCCGGAGGTGGATAAGGTATCGAAGAGTACCTTGATAAACTTGGGTACGCCCTCTGGCTGAGATAGCTTGATGAGCTGTTTTGCGGCTTTCTCGGCAGCCTTACCGACGACCTCAGCCTTTCCGGTTTCAGGATAGCGTTCCAGTATGACGGGAAGAAGCGGCAATAGATAGGGTTCAGCACCACCTACAGCGCCGACGGTTCGGCAGATTTCCTCGACTGCGATCATCGAGCTCTCACGTTCAGAGCCCACTTTTGAGCGGGAGGCGCGGATCAAATCATCGATGATGGCATCGATAGCCAGGATGTGAATTCCGGTGGATTGGATGTGGTGAGCCAATGCACGAGCGGCGACAGTGCAGCTAGGGGCATCGGGAGCCGAGTAAAGGGACTGAAGCAAGGCAGAAGTCGAAGGACCATCTCCGTTAGTGTTCTCATTCATTTTGAGTTGTAGATTTGTATCTTCAGAAGAAGCTGAAAGTAGAATTGAAGCTATTAACGATTGAAAGAACTGAATAGAGGTAGGTGGGTTGTTGAAGTGATCCTAGTATAGAGTGGACCGTGCGGAGATATTAAGTAGAGCGTTGGGGGATGAGGTGTGGTGGTGGGTGAAAGGGGTGAAGTTGAATAATCAATTTTAAGGTTTCAGCGGAAAATGAATGCGGCTGTGCTGGCCCGACGTCGGACTGCCCGATGGCGTCGGTCGACCCGCCTGGCCTCACGTCGAACTTCTCAGCGAGTCACCGGGCTGAATTGAATAGAGGAGGGGTTTTTTGCGTCAGCTTTTTTTGGAGTGTGAAGGGTACACATTTGGAAAGGGTTAAGTGAAGCGCCTTCCACGGCGGTGTTGGGCGTGCATCGGAGAATCTCCAAGGAAAAATAACATCATACTCATTACAAGAACAGGTTGGCCAATTGATTCATCATAAGACTATAAGGTTTTTTGGTCAAAAAAATCATGATCAATTGGAATTCAAATGGAAGAAACTAACAAGAAATATGCCCATAAAGTAATTACTTTGATTCCTTGACAATTTGTCGGCCAGTTTCCAGAAATCCAGCGCGACTTGAAGTTGGTAGAACGTGACAGTTGTACTCTTGATTTGATAAATTGGTTGGAAGGCAAGATAAAATAAAATAAAATGAGATAGGTTTATTGAATTAATTGAAGAAATTTGCAGAATTTTGATCTGAGTACATTGTGGTTGGGATGTGTCAAATAATTCTTTCATCTGCTTTTGTACAACAAGGATTTGGTAATTTGAGCTCTTGACAGGTTTGATTTTTGAATATGTTTCATATAGTTTATGTTGAATGAAATTTGATAAAAACCAATTTTTGAGCTTGATGTTTGAATGTTCATTCTTGAATTGAATTACTGTGATGATGAATAATTCTGAAGAAGAGTATGTTATTTGTGTCAGCTGGCAAGTAAAACATAGTCACCCCTAGACTGGCCAACATATTATTTTACTACACCATCTGCAATTTCCTTAAGTTTCACACTTATTTCACTCATTTCATTTTAAAAATACTTTACATATGCTTGTATTTGGTCAACCTCAGCAAGCCTCATGTAAATTTTTACCCTCTGGACTCTCTTGATCCCCAGACGTTCAGAAGAGAAGATAATAATATCACCCTTTTATTTACTCATTCCTCTTGAGCTCAAAGATATATCAAAACATCACTACTTCCAGCTTGCTTGACCAAAACACATCTCCATATCACTGTCTGGACCCTCAAGCCTGAAACTCTCAAAACGCATCACCGGCTGGGCATAAATTCCTGGATCAGATTCAACCCCCATCTACAACTTGGAGCCACTGGTCAATTCCAGAAAACTTCCATTGAGTGGATTTTAATCACCCCAGAGTAACCCACTGCTGACAATTTTAGAGGGGATAAAAATCTGAAGCTGAGGTGAAGCTGTACCAGTTTCAATGATGTGAGGGAGAAAACACTTGACAAAAAGCTGAGATTCAAATTTGTAAAAGAAAACTGGTGCACAAATTTGATTGTCAAATTTTTGAAGTGGCTCAATTATATATAAGTGCTGATCATTATTGGTGCACATCTGTGGTCTAAATTTAACAGGTAGATCTTCACACCATTTTTGAGACCGGGTTAATCTTGAATGGTTAAATCCATAGGAATATTCTGGATAAAATTATAGGTTGGGCCCCACAAGAGGGTTTGACAGCTCCTGATGGATGAAGATTGTGAATAAATTGTTTGTTTGTTTTTTCAGGAAAAAGGTTTCAAAAGTATTTTTTTGATAAAAAGAAGGGAAACAATGGATGGAAAAAATATTGTACAAACTTTTTGAACAAAGATTTTTACACCCAAGGGTGTTGTACCCCAAATTCTCTTTGATATCTGCAGGTTTATATTCAGGTGCTTCCAGATCCGTCCCTGTGCCCAACAGACGGTGGACCAAGCCGCGAGCCTAAAGTTGAACTGACATAAGCAGAGGAGGATAGCTTGAATATGCTTGTGGATGGCCCTTGAGCTGATATACCAAGCATATTTAATCAGAAGAAATCCAAAGAGCTCCTGCAGGGAATCCCAGTCAAGGTGAGTTATTTCTCTCTGTCATCATTCACCATTTCCTCCTTCCGACTGTTTTTAATAGGAGACCAAGATTTATCACCAGTTTCCATGGATTTTGAGGCATCATTATCCCGTGGCTGCCGTTCTGGCTCTAAAACTCCTCCAGAATTCTCATCTGCCATTGATTCTGAATTTTAAGAATCCTATGGCTCCCGGCCTGGTTCACAAATTTTTCCGGCAATTTTGTGTTCAAACTGATAATAGATCAAGTCGTCCGGTTTGACTCGATGTCGTTGTTACACATAATCCCAACGTCTGGCCGATCAAAGAAGTATTACAGATCCATTCCTTCGATTGAATTCAACGTCTGTTGTAGATTCTCAACACGAGTTTCTTCATTGCTTTTAATGCTTACATCCAAATACTCCTGGTTTTCAATATAGTCATCCATTGGTAAATCTTCTGCCTTGTTCATAAAGGCCAACATCGACGTAGTAGCCGTGAATGACTTGTCCACACTTGATTCATCCGTTCAGGCCTGATTTGAGAATTTCGTTCTGTTTGATGCCTAGTCAACTGCTGGTGAATTTGGATCTGCTTCTCCTTCATCCCCCAAGATACAAAGTCAGAACACACATACATAGCAAAAACCCCCTCTCCAGTCCAATCAAAACCTGCAAGAACACAAGAACAAAAAACAAGGTGAGTCTTGGGTTAGTTCCAACTCTCACATACCAGACCAAATTAAGATTTCTGTACTTAATAATCAGCCATTGGATTGTTATGTCAGATAACCTTCCTTTTTAAATAACTAAAGGGTAAGATTGAAAAAAAACCCCAGGAGGTTATAATTGGTTCTCTGCCCATTTTAGCCTACTCCACAGACTCTCAGCCTCAGGCTACTGGGCCCCCCTTATCATCCGCCACTGGCCCCTAAGGTGAGTTATTTCAGATTATCCTCCTTTGAATTTCCCCTTCCTCTCCCAACACCACACTCCCTTCTGCTGTCAAGAGATAAATGTCCCACAAAGTCAACTGCAGCCAGCCACACAACTTCAATTCACATCCTACCATTAGGGGAGGGTGTAAAACATCAATTCAACCACCATCTCAAACCGCTTCTCAAATCAATTGAACAGCTTCTCAATTAATGGCTCATGGTTCGTGTAAGTCCTCTTGATTGTTTCATATTATTAACCCTTGCATTGCAGTGGTTAACCCCTTGGCCCCATTCCTACCCCACCTCCAAAACAGATCGCCTGGATATCCTATTTTACTGCTGCCAATACTTCCTCCCTTTGGTTGTGGAGTTTGGGGTAATGATATATCTGGTTGTTTTTTCCCAATGGAATCTGAGATGGATCCATCTAGTTTTGACACAGGATTCTATCCAGCTGTTAAATCTTGCAAAATATATAGCTCTGTTTTTTCCCAAGAAGTCCTTCCCAATGCAGGGATTTTATATGTAGTAGCTGCAGCAAGTGCTCTGCTGGACACCACAGGAAATTTGGAGTGGGGAAGAAGGCTGAGGGAAGAATTAGGTTCAAATTTGGTTTGGATATCAGTTGATGAAAATATCCAAATGCATGGTAAACAAATGCATAACCATACTTGTCTCCTTGAAAATGCACCAATAATGCAAAATGCTGCAGGTGTAGAACCCTAATAGTGAATTTCAAAGCTACCCAGATGGGGGCTAACATGGTGATGCAGAGGGACTACCAAGTTGAGCCACAAGTTTCAGGGCACTTGGGGCCAACCACAGTGATCATTTCCAAAGAACATGTGCAGGGGTAATTGGGGAAGGAAGGGGTCTAAAGGGATGGGTTTCTGTGAAGAAGAGTGAAGTGTAATGTTCAGGTCCGCATTAGGTCTGCAGAATGGGGTATAAATTGTAGAGGGGGGAAATTAGGGTTATGGCATAGGATACCACCCAGGGAAAAACATCACAGGTGAAACATGGAAAGAAGTGTTGTAGTAGTTCAGTCTAGGTGCTTAGTCTTCAATTCTTTTAAAAGGGGAATCACGCACACTCTTAGCAGAAAAAAATTGTCTCATAGCATTGGAGAAGAAGAAACCAGAGGTTATCTGGACTATTGGAAAATGTGTTGAGAATATTTTAATGGCCAAGCATATGTATTTCCACACTGGCCCTATCAATCCAGTTAAAAAACACTCTGGGTGGTCACAGCTCAATGTTGACCAAAAATAAAGCCTTTGCAATCCAAAAGAAACAATTAACTCAACATCAGGTCAGTTGGGTCATCTGGATGGAATTGATAATGATGCCCTTCAGAAAATCTATGTATTTTCAGATGCAAAATTTGCCTTAGCTAATTTTAATTTAAACACCCTCCCTCTTCTGTCAGGTTTTCACAAGGCTTACAACTATGTGTTGAATTCCTCAAGGTTTTCTTTGCTGATTTTTGTGAGCCCTGCTCCTCTCAGGGTTCACACAGTCATATGTCACAGATTACACAAGGTAACTCAAACCAGTAAATATTATTCCTCCACCTTCCCCTATATCAGTAGAGAACCTCAACTGATCTACTTTCTATCTGAGCTAAGTATTTATTTATTCATTTCTCCTCTTTCTTTCAACTTATTATCTTGATTGTAGAGAGAAACTCAACTGATCCACTTTACCTCTGATCTAGTTAATTGAAATCAAAAATACTTTGATCTTATAATCTTTCCTCTCCAAGGATTATTGCCTTGTTTCAAAGAACCTCAAACAGACCAGTGAAGAGCCAAAAAGTGAATCTTACATTTTCCCCTTACTGTCTCAGCAGAGAACCAACCCCTAATCTCTGGTCCAGTTGAGTCTAATTTTCTATTTTATTCCTCTTCTTGTGTCTTCCTTCTCATTGATATTTTAAGAGAGAACTGACCCCTACTTATCCCAGATCCAGAAATGAAAAAGATCCCTTTTTGTCCTTAGAAACTGCTTAGGCTTTTAGCCTGTCCCCTGAGCCCATTATGCTCATACAGTGGAGTACATCAACAGTAATTACAGGTAATGTATTTTTCTCAACTCCATGGTTCTTGATTCAATTATTTACCACATTCATCATCCTTTCTGTTTTGATTAATCCATAAAATTTCACAGGTACTCTGGTCTATGGACTTGTCTTGTTCAAATACAAAGAATGGTCTGTAGGCAAGGCCAATATCTCTACCTTTTTTGGAGGCCCAGAAATAAGCAATTTTCACTACAGAAACTACATAAAGGTAATTCCTGAATTTCCTCTCTGGCCTGATTCCTTCCCCTTCTCTATTCCACACATGATTGATGAACAGTTACCATTTCAATCCATAACAACACATGTGATAAAATTTGTGCAAAGACCATGGATGAACAAATAATCACTTGAAGCTGTATAGCTGACCAAAATGGTGTTTTTATACCTGGATCAATTGAGGAGATGGCTAATTTATGATTCATTTTTGCATAACCTGACCATTGGAAAAAAAAAATGAAAATTATTTTGAAAGGCTCATATGGCTGGCTTGCCTGATGAAATCAAAGAAATCCACCTTCCACCATTATAAAGCCTGGGAAGTAGGATGAGTAGCTCATGCCAACAAAAAAAAATCTGACTTTTACTCCCCAAGATCTTTACATCTCTGCAACCTTTCTTTCACTTCTGGAAATAAAATGACTCACTTTTATCTGTACAAACTTTAAATTTGTGTGAAATTGTGGTTCACGAATCTGAAATTGGAAAATGCACAGTTTATATTGATTCCTACTTCAGGACATGGTAAGAAATGGACCCATTGTCAGCCTTAGAGCCATCATAACTGGCCAAAAGACTGCTTTAGTGACAATAAAACTCTAATAACTTCCAAACTATTGACAATAAGAAAATTCAGATTTGATTTTCTGAATCATCATTAAAAACAAACATTAGTTTTTCTAATCAGTTTCTGCTCTAGACCTCTCCTTCTGTGTCTTTTACTTTATTCCACTACTAATTCTCAAAAATGTATGCACCTCAGCTGACCCAAAAAAATCTTCTTGATTCTTCTAAATTTTGAAAAAAGATTTCACAGTGACTAGTTCTGGGAAGACCAGTCCCCTGTGGTTAGAATTTTTCCTCCAGATTTAGAAATTGGACAACCAGAAACCAGGACTTTCAGGCCTTACTCAGCCCTTAGGATTCAGAGGTCCCTTAATCAGAACAACTTTCCCACTAACCAGTGTCATTTTTCTTCTCATGGAAGTCACCTCTTTCCTAAAAGAAAACCTTCTTTCTTCTCTCCAACATTCTAGTTATCTCAAGAGTCTTTTACTCTATTACCTGTTTATTCCATCCCTCCTGGCATTCCCAGCCTCTTAAAACATCAACATCAACCATAAAAACTTCTTTGGCTCTTCTGTGGTTTTCCCAAATAAAAGACACATAGGTTTCTCTTTAAACAACCTCAGTAATTGACTTGAAAAATAGAGCTGGTGTCAGTTATATTCTACACCAGTCCCCCTTGATACTTATCTAGAGGAGGCAAAGTGAAAAACACTGCCATCTCCACAGCCATCTTATCACATAAGAATGTAAGATTGTTTGATAAAAAATTAACAACAATAAAAAAAATGTACTTCTATGTCTTTTTCTCTGATTATTATTTCTCCCCTTTTTCCTTCTCATTTATAGAAATTCAATTGAGTGACTGCATACCCCAATTTTGCTTGTGTTCTCATACCACTCTAGAGGTGCAGTCTCACACACATATTGAAAACCAGATTTTATTTATTAGCTAAAAGTCTTCTAGCTACATCAAGGAGTAGGTCATTGATCTTATTCTCATCAAATTTCCAATTATTCAAATCAATCATTTGAAAATCTGACCTGCAATTTGTGTCCATGGGGTATCTGGAAAGATGCCCCCCCCACTAAATTGAACTTTGACAGGATGAAATGCTGAAGTTTGGGTCAGGGGATTGCTCATAAATTTTGGAACTCTTAGTGTTTGAATTTGGCCCTTTGGTTCTCCATTTCTTTCCTTCTCTTTGTTGTTTCATTCTTTGCTCTCACTGTGGCCTTTCCTCTTTAATTCCCTCCTATCTCTCATGTTTCCCATTTGTTTCTCACTACTGTATGTATATTATGGACCTTTGAGGTGTGTTATAATTCACAGAAATGTGGCCATGAAGGAAAGCCAAGAAACAAAAGGATATTTGAAAAATTCCAAGTGAAGAAGATGGCCTGGACTGAAAAAACAGAGGGAAAAAAATTAATGATGTGCATCCTTTGGAAAGTGATGCCACATTGCATCAAACTAAACTTAGGGCTGATAAAAACACCATGCTTATTGGGTGCTGGAACTCAAACCATGGGACAATTTTGTCCAGATGTTGTACCAATAGTTCAAGATTCTTGAAACTGTAAACTTGATGTTTTTTTGCCAATGAAAAACTGTTTACTTTGTCTTAAAGAAACTACAACCCCAAAATGCAATTGGGGTCAAAGAAGCTCCAACAGTGTGTCAAATTTGAGCTGCAGTGAGCAGATGAACATTCAGTAAGCCTCAAGGCCCTCCAATTACGGAACCCTGGGTTTCTCCTGTGGTGCAAGGTATAATATATATTTATGTAATCACTCAACCAGATAGAATGTTGTTTTAATGAGAATTGAACAGCTTTTTCACTTTCAGGATCATTCATCCACTTATTCAGTTCTTGCCTCATTGGCCAAAGGCTACTTAAAAAGGTCATGATTTTCTTGTGCAGAAGAAAATATATTTTCCTTAGCTGCAGATTTTTCCTAGCGGTTGAGGTAGCTTCCTCCATTTTAAAATCAAAAGATGCGGTTGAAAGAGGGTGTGCAGTCAGTAGGAAATTTTTCAAAATCACATAGAATTATTAATTCTTATGATAGCCAGAAGAATGACCTAGGTAGAATTAATCCCAGTTCAACTGAGAGGACTTGTATTGTGTTTTTATATTTTGAATTTTATAAGCCCAATTTTGTTCTAAAGCTTTTAAATTTTATGTTATAGATATTAATTATATAAAAACATCAATTAATTCATTTTGTTTATATTTATAATATCAAAATCTCAAAAATGTATAGCTACAGTAGTTTTGGGATTTTTTCTGCTGTTGAGGATAATTAACAATTAAATGTATCTGGTTAGAATTCAATTCAACCAATGGGCTCAGAAATGTGTAAACCAAGGCTGAGGCCTGTTTTCTAAAACACAGCCTTAAATTAGCTGAAATTTCAAAACACTTGTTTCATTCAGAACTTTGTGGGCACAATAGGATTTCTGGATAAATGTTAGCATACCAAAATTGTGCGTTTTTTTCCAGCTGGTTTTGGGACATTCAACCAGGCTAAATACACTTGTGGCTATCAGATTTTATGGCTGGTGCCACTCATGTCTTAATTCTGCAATTAATCAGTACTGTTTTTCAATAACCCAGTTCAAAATGGACAAACACTATCACCCAAAAAAAAAAAAAAATTGGCTCAACTGCCTGCAGTTGAAATACAGAATCTCTACTGAAGCTGTTGGTGCTACTCCAACCTTTTTCAAAGGGTTAACCAGCCAAGATTAAATGTGCAGTCACTGTGCATATGACACAGTGAATTTTCCAAAGCATTTTATCACTGCCAGCATAATTGCCTAGGTTGAGTTCATCCTGGTTATACTAGGATGCAACCAACCAATTTGAAGTAGGTTTACCTCACCCAAGTTTACATTGGTTGAGTACATCCCTGTTTAAATGGGATGGCTTTATCCTAGGCCATTATGTTGGAAGTGCATATGTAAACAGGCAGGTGGAGATACAATGGCAGCTTGGTTGGAGCATGCTGGATGTCAATTGCAGGCAGTTGCCTTAGTTTTTTTTGCAGTTTTTAACAGATATTTTGTGAAACTTTCAAGGAAAAATAATTTTTTATGCAATTTATTTTGAACAAATTCTATGGAAGAAACATGTCAAAATTACAATTATAGTACAAATATGATATTTCAGAATGAAATTGTGAATTATGTTCCCAACACAATCTTGTGATGATTTTGACTTTCTTTTTGATTATTTTGCAATTTAATGTTCCCAATGCAATGTTGTATTGAATTCCACTCACTTCTTGATTGGTTTCCAATTTTAATTACTTGTTCTACGTGGAAAACCAACACAAATGTCAAAGCCAAATTCAATTGAAAAAGGGCTCTTTGTAAATTGCCATGTCAGTTGTAGGCAAGGGATCATAGATGTTTGCTGGTGTGTTCCCCTTCATTTTGCTCATTTAAAACCACGTTTGTCATTGTGTGCATGTATGCTTGAACCCCAAGTTTCGAATTGATGTCACAGAGCACCAGGATGAAATCTGATCACCCAGTAAAGTTTCGACGAATAGAGTACTCTTTGAGTGAGCTTCATCTTCACAATCCCGTAAATATGCTGTAGTAAAGAATAATCATAGATTGAGTGGGTCACATTTCCCGAGTCGCAGGGGAAAAAATGAATTGATTTGTCCTGATCAGGTCTTGGCAAGTCACAGATATCTTTAGTTATATGCGTGGATATTTGTCTGGATTGCCGGAGGGTGTCGCGGTCCTTGAGGAGATTTAGGTTACAGCAGATTGCAGGTCAGAAGAGTTAGAACCCAAGCAGAAGAAAGATAAATTACAATACAACGCGGTCAACTTGAAAAGTTCGCAAGTCAAGACAGGGAAAGGTTAGATCAATCTTTTCTCAATAGAGCCAACCGAGCCGAGAAGTCGTCTATATCGGGTGCAGCACTCCCGCCGCCAGGATTGCCGCTCGGGCCGGCTGAAGAATCACCAACGGCAACAGCTTGTCGCGATTCTTGGACGGTCGATGGAGCTTCCAGTCGGACGGGAGTATCTCCAAGCTGAATGTCAAACAGATAGAATCAGTATCCATTTTCGGCGAAAAACCAACAGCTTGCACAATCTCTCACCTGGTGGCTTAAGTTAATGCCGATGTCATCCAGAACCTCTTGTAAGATTTTATCACTTTCTTCCTCCTCCGTTTCATCCTCATTGTCTTCCATGGCGTCACTAGTAGAGAGCAACACGGAAGTTGAGGTTGGCAGCCCAGGAAAAAAAAACACGAAGGGAAGCTAGGAAAATATGGATCGGGAACGTACTCAACCGCGTCGTTCATCATCTCTTCTTTCATATCCATTACACTGCTTTCTTTTTCAAAGTCCATGAGAATTTTCTGAATTTGGGGTAAATTCATCGTCCGACTCATCATTCCCATTGCCTGAGCCAAGATCGTAGTGACAGAAAGATTATTATGAGACCAGTAAATTGACGGCTTCAGTTGGTTACTCACTCGGGTGGCACCTCGCATCGCTTCAGCCATCTGCTGATTGCTCCTCATGGTCTGTAGTCGTAAGCTTACAGCTTGTAGTTGGGTCCTCATCGAATAAAATTTGGCCACATAGCGCCGGGTGCGAACCAAATCACGAGCCATGACCTTGCAAGAATTCTATTGGTAATTATTGGGAGAATGTTGGTGAGGAGAATCTGGAAAGGAATATTTGATTTATATAATCAAAACTTAACCATTTGGCCTTTCTTGGCGTTGGACTTGATGTCAATTATCAGTTGTTTTTCTTGACTTTCCAACTTTGTACGCTCCCTGTCTAGTTCACGAGTAGCTTTCTGCAACGACCTTTGATGTTCCCGCATCCGTTCAGCCGGTGACTTATAGCGACCGAAAACTGCTTCCTTTATTAGAGCATAATTTTGAAACATTAGCGGGGGGTAAGGCGGTGCACATCCAGTAACAATCTTGGAATGGGCAAACAATAATATTCATCGTGGCTCGGACGTCGCGCAAGTTTTCTAATTTCGGAGGGTGGAGAGACACTATTATAGCGGCTTATTGAAATTGGACGGATTGATGTGGAAACCGTATTGGGCTTGATGGAGGTTGATGGTATGTTAAAGGAGACGGTCAAGGGCTATTGAGCGCGAAGTCCCCGGCCAAGTGCCCCCAGGGGTTCAGCGTGTGCGCAGGGGGTTTGATCGGGTGTGCTCGGGTGGCTCCGGAGCCTCTGGGCCGGCGGGATGATTATGTAATATCGATTACCTGCCACCGGAGTCCAAGACGGTCTGCGTCCATTGGTCGGTTGCCGGGATGGAGCTCGTCTTGACCGGTACAGGCGTGAACTGTGGATTATGGAAAGATTGTTTCCTGGTCGTGGACGTCATTATCAGTCAAGGTCGTGTTTGATAAGCTTCTGCTTGATGTTTAGGTGTTGATGCTGAATGTTCTTGATGACATGACTACCGCAAAAGCTGCATGAGCTACTTCCTGATGCTGGCTCATCTAGGGCCCAGCCAAGCTTCTCCGATTCCACAAGCAACAGTCTTTGGAAGAATTTCAATTCTGCTGGGGCTACAACCGTGTCAATGCGCTCTATGGCCGATCCAGTCAGCAGCATCTTCAGCCAAGGAAGGATACACTCAGACGTCCATATAAGATAAACAGTTGTATCATCCATAGGTCTGGTGCAAATAATCTGTTCCGGCACGCAATCCGATCTGAGAATCGATAGGCTGTTGCTAGGGTACGGCGGGGCCCGAGAGTCGGTAGGACTAGAAGAGGATAGGAAGATGTTGAAGGCATTGAGTTGCTGATGGCATGCTGACTGTCATGGTGGCTTAGGCTCATGGGAGCAATCAGCTGGGGAAGATTGTGGGTTCAAGCTCCGGAAGAGGAGGATAGAAGACAGGCTAAACCGATTCATCCAACATCTCCAGTCCCGTCTCTCACATGAGTGACACGGCCAACTGGCAAACCTTTCAACTGGGTTCCTACATACCTTCCATCCATCAAGTTTCAAGACCAGGGAACCCAACCCGCCTGAAGCTAGCAGATTTCGTTCGACTTGAGACCCATCAGGCCATCTCAGCAAGACTCATAAATATACTTGCCCATCGATCTGCCATTTCTGAGATACAAAGCTCGAGCTTGTCCTGCTGCTGCTTTGGTTCTGAAGCTTCTTCCTTTCTGTCGGACTCCCCTTTAGCACTCCTATCCCTCCCCATCCTTATCTCGCATCCAAAATTCTCAAGTAACTGTGGGCTGGAAATCTGCAACTTGCGATTAATTTAAACTATTACACTTGAACATTCCATCTTTCACACGTATAAATATAACCCATTCTATCCAGTGGCGAGCTTCCCATTAAATATTCTCAGCAGAAGAAACTCTCACTACATACCTTGGTTCCTGTCGTTCCGCCCAGTATAACCTCTTGATTTCCCTCCCCATCTTAGATACATACCTGAACTATTCCCAGTGACCCTGACCGATGAGTGCCCTGAACTCCGCGCCCGAACCTTTGAACTCCAAAGCCCGTCAGGTCAGCTGCGCCATCTTCTTACGTCTTCCGAATCTTTTACCCTTCTCCCCACTATTTGTCAAGCCCGTGCTAACCTGAATGATGCTCTACACCCTCAGGGCAAGCCCAAAGGTCATAAGATGCTTACTGCTGGCTTTCGGCGCCTCCGCACGCTCTCAGGAATTCACCATGGCCGGTCGAGCTCTGACCTCATCGATCAAGAGCGACCGCCAGTCCCAGCGCTCAATCGAGCTTCGTCCGATCAAAACCAAGCACCGTGGCCCGCTACATCTCCTGGAATTCATGGATGCTCTCTCCAAACCGAGCCAGGCAAAGAACCCGGCTCACTCCCACCATCTGTGTCACAGTTGCGGGGTATCTACTTTGTACCCGATGCCGCTCAAGATCCCGATCTTGATCGGGCCTCAAGTACCAACAAGAGTCGACCGCAATCGACCGAAAGCGGTACCACATCGACATCTTCGGCGCTGGAAGATATCACCGGCTCCAATGCCTCCTTTGCTGTCAGCTGGTCCGAGTCACGTGACGGAGATAGCTCATCCAGTCCCAATTCTATATCAACCTTTGAGGATAGCTCCACTGGCACCAATGATGCTTCATCCATGATGGGTGGAGTAATACAGCTCATTTGCCCCGCCAACAAGACCGTCCAGCTGTCGCCTGGAGCCTGTCAGGCTGCATACCCGCCGATCGACCTAGAGTCACCTTACGCTCCATATGCCCCAACTTCTCCCCTTTCGGCCACCAGTCAGCAAAATTCTCAGAACCACACTGCGAATGTCAGCACGTTCAACATTCGAATGGGACTGCGTCATCTGCCCTCTATCGCTCCCAAACCACCGCTCAAACATCATGATTCGCGTCGAGCCACTCAGCATCAGCCTGGTAGCCGTCCAGCAAGTACATTGGATATCCATCTTGAGCAATCTGCCTCATCAACTCAAAAGTGTTTACCAAGTCTTTGCAACGAGAAGAGTCCACCTCACATGAACTCCCCGGTCTACGTGAGTGGATCCGATCAGTGCCACACGCCGACAACCGAATATCGATCTGACCATGGAGCGGAAGAAGCAACGCCAAGATATGGAGGCTTCAAGGAGAAGCTGGGATTCTCCGGAAAATTAAAGCACCGCTACACTCGAAGTGCATCCATTGGACGCCCTCCCAACAACATACCCTTCCCGTGCTCGACCCATGACGACAGCGAAATGGCGCCTAAGCAGAGACACGAAAGAAATTTCTCCGATGGCGCTAGGTCTATGCTCCGTGGGAACCTCAATCAGATTTGGGCTCTGCCGATTCAACGGATCCGCACTTCCTCCTCCATTAGCACAATTATCCGCGGGATGAAGTCCGCCAAAAGTACCCTTCGTCGCTCGCCCTCTGAGATTTCCTTCGAAGCGAGACCTTTCAGCGTCCGCACAGAGTCTTTTTATGAAATTCTGGATCCGGATGCTATACCGCCTTGTGATAGCGTTTTGATACCCAAATAGCCTACCTTCACTGCTCGATTTTAATGATGATATTTACCTCTATGCTTGCCATTAATTCCTTCTTGCAAACTAGTCACATGTATCTCTCGAGCCGTACCGACTCAGGACTGTCATCTTTCGCTTTTTTGGGTGCCACTTCGTATCGACTAATTCACATGTATCCTCCTATCTTTCTTATTTTTTTTATTTCATCTTTTCATTTAGTATTATTGGGCATTCTGTTCCCCCTTGATTAAGTTTGTTAAATCCTCGCTCGACCCGGTATTAAAATCTCTTTGTGGTCAAACTTGATCAACTACTTACCCTTCTAAGTGTGCACTGCTCTTCATGAGGTCATTAGACATGACATGAAGCAGCAACGACGAGCCTCAGCTGCACCAGTTCTGCACTTAAGTACCTCTTCAGTCCATCGTAGTGGAGGTGATCCCGAGTCTTCCATGTATAATCAAACACCACTTCCCAACCAAAGTGGTTCCTTCGTTCCCCTGGGCGGGCTAACGTCTTGATCTTCTTTACCTTAGCCCGCCATGATGCCCCGACTACCTTTCTGCTTGACGTTTGACAATTTGCTCTTGACTACAAGCTGAATAATACTTTTCCCTGCAGTTACCTTTCAAGGAACCATATTATGAGTTTGTCTTGGCCATTAATTTGTGCTCCTGGGTCAAATGCGTTGTTAAAACCCATGTGGTTGACTTTGATGCAGTTGTTTGCAACGGCTGTCCATCTTGTAGTCTAACTTCGATGTCGTGAAGATAAGGACCCCACAAATGAGCTATCATCTATAGGAGGAAGTTAGCCGAAACAAACTCAGCTGCGAGGACAGTTCAGTAATCGTTAAACCGCATACACTCACAGAACGAGACGGACAGGAGGCACAATACCGCATGTCTGTACTTCCGCAGGTGGCTTCAACTACTCAAGATCTTCTTAGGCTAGATGAACACGAACAATCTATGAAACAGAACTCAAGACACCAAATAACTCACAAGCAACTGTCGTTACAAGGCAGTGGTGTTATACTATTGAATCTAAACAACAATACCAAAGCTGCCAATTCCTTAGATCATCAGCCCAACACCACTTACCAAGTCAATTACCATTTGTCCTGACTACTCTTCTGTCCCTTCTTTCAATCAAAATTACTCCCATTCAACGATTCCTTCCAAATATTCATAAAATTAGCAGTCTTGAAGAGGCCAACTCAGAGTAGCAAGTCATGTACTGCTTCTAGTTGCTCAAAATCTAAGATACAGGATGAATTTCCAACTCCATTGCCATTCTAGCCTGCTTTCATTCAACTCAATCACTGTTGTAGGCTGTGAATATTGATATAACATGTTGGCCCTTGTACTCATGTAAATAACCAAACTAAAGGATGATATTTCATAAGTTTAAAGTATGATAAATGACATGAGAAGAATTGAAGAAGAAAGATTAATACTACAGGAAACACAATAAAAAGGAAGCAATAATATTGATGACAGCAAAGAAGTGAGAAGGGTTGCTGTGAGGATTTAAAGATGATTTGTTAGAAGGAGGCAATTGTTTCAGGATAAGTAATAAGAAATTCTTATGGTGAAGAAAAAATGACAAAATGATAATTCAGAAGATGGAGAGATGTTTGCAATAAGATAGGAAAAGTAATGAGAAGGAAAATAATCAGAAGTTATAAGAAGAATAATAAGAAGTTGGATAGTTTATAATAGAAGAATTGTCAAAGGGAATCAATTCAGGAGGAATGAGATAAAAGGAACTTGATAGTTGATGAAGTTCTGAATGAGTATCTTGAGTTCAAAAAAGGGAAGAAAGTCAAAGAAAGTCAGACAAGTTGATAGTATTTATAGATGACAAAGTTAAGAAAAAGGAGATTCAGGGGATCAAGCGGCTAAGTGGTCCACTTTAAGATGATGTCATTCAGGATTTTTAGGGGTTTTTAGGATCAAGTGAGGAAGCGGGGCATTGGGAAGAGGAAGCAGAAAATTGAATATTAACAACTCACTCTAATCACCATGTTTTGCAGTATAAGTTGTCAATTGAAAACATCCAAACTATAATATATATCTGCAGTGTTTAAGATGAGGGATCAAACCATTTTTTTACCCAAAAAGGAGGATTTACTTTGCTCCTGTTTTAAGGGGAATAAAGTTATAAATTATGAGGATGAACAAGTCTTCTAGCTAAAGTTTTTACTCCAGTGATTTTGCTAGTGTGAAATCCAGCTTGGATTATCTTAATACATGCCAGCCTTAGAGCTAATACAATTAGCCTACAAGTCTTCCTTAAGCACATTTTAAGACCAAAACATAATCATATCTTTTACAGTTTTGAACTTTCACTTTTTTTGACTTCAGATTCTGTTTCCTCATAATATTTTAGCCCTAGTTACAACTGAGCATTTTCTCTATATCTTACTCCTTCATGGAGTTAGTGAATTATTGGTGAATTTATTCTAAAAACTGCCACACAGTGTTTCAGATGCAAGCTGACCACAAGCCAGAACTGCTTATGTCAGCAAACTACAAAAATTTTCGAGTCTAAGTATCCTCTACACCCCAGAAGATACACAGACTCTAGAATACTACAAAACAACCACACACTTCAGGAAAAAGGACTATTACCAGTTGACCTCCAGCAGCTTCCTTATCAACACTTTGGAATATTAAGTAAGGCCCTCACTTCTCTGATTATTTCCCAGTACCTCTGTCATTTAATTAATTAGTGAGTCCCTTCTTCTGCTACCTCTTCAACTTCTTCTATCATCCTTCTTCCCCTAGTCTGTCTGTTCCACAGTATCCTCCTCCTTTCACTTTTTCTACTATATCACTGGCTCCTCAATTATTGGCATAAACCCAGAGTATTTAATCCTTCCTAATCAAAGCCTTAGTTGCATTAAATTGCCAGATCACTCTGATCTTATCCCCTTGTTTTTTTGTTGATTTTATCCCTGGAAAATTGACCAGGTTTCCATCTAAGAATCCTTGAGTCAGTTTCTTTTGACCAAAAAAAGATTGGCTGGCTTCAGTTTCCTTTGACCAGGTACCTTCTCCCAGTTTCAGTTGTGGACGAAGAGGCTGACCCTCAGTAGGCAGCTCCCCAGATCAATCAAGATCTTTTCTTTCTTATTTTATAACTAGTGTTTATTTTTCCTACTAAGTAGTTTATTACTTGTTCCCCCCAAATCCTTGTGTTCTGTTGTCACTCAAGAGAAACAGGCTCAAAATACACATTTAATCAAGCCTTATAAATGGGTCTGATTTGTTACACTAATGTGGTTTCTCTCAGGAAGCTTCTGGTGTCACTTTAGCCTTTCTCCAACTTAGTTTCAACCAAGCTTTGATGCAAATTGAATATGCAAAGAAAGCTCTTACAGCTATTGTAGGGAAGGTTTCAAATCCTGTGCATCCCCCCCCAAAAAAAAAAAAATCCCCCACCAAAATTTTGTGCCCCCCTCCCCAAACTTCTGGGGGTGCAGGTTATATCCTGATAACAATTTGTCCCAAGCCATAATTAACCAAGATAAAATTCTACCCTGTAATCCAACTCCCACATAACTCAAGTAAGTAAACTACAAGTTCCTTATTACTGCCTCATCTAGTCTATAATATACAGCTTCCTCTGGTCTATATTTCAGTCAAATCTATGTTAAATTATTTGTGAAGCAATGCCACAAATACTTAACTATTGTATTTCCCTCTCAATCATGAAATGTGAAGCCTAAAGCCCTGAAAATTCCACTTTGATGTGAGCGTCACTAAGAAAATATTTCAGATGAGTGAGCAAGAGGATCATTTCATAAGAGCAGCCTTTGCATTGCATTGATTCATTGTTAATCATAAGTAATGGTTAAACATAAAGATATGGGACAGAAATTTGTTTGAGGAAGGAAAAAGTTGAGTAGCAGGCTAGAATGATAAGGGGAGGACACTTGGGAGATGATAAGGGGAGCCAAATGCATGAGAATTGGGAGTAAACCAATCTGGGTCAAGGGGCCACAAACAGCAGCTGTAAAAAAATTTCAATAACTAAAAAGTACTCTTTTCCACTGGTCATGAGACTCAAATTTTGTTGTAAGGTGGCCTTGTAAACACCAAAAAAAAATTCAATTGAAATTTTGGGTGAGTATACTGGAAATTAAAGCAGAAAAGGGCCACTGGCTTCAACAATATCAGTGACTGAGCCATTGTGGTGGATCTGGGCATTGTCCATCATAAGGAAACTGTTAGGTAAAAGAAAGGGATGTATAGATGGAATCTACCCATTTAGATAATTCAGCCAGAACCAACACATAACCAAACAGGAAAGTGTACTCACCAAGATGGCACTGCCAGCAAAATTGCCTAGGTTGAGTTCATCCCAGTTAAAGTAGGATGCAAACAACCAATTTAAAGTAGGTTGACCTCAACCAATGAAATATAAAACCAAGGGGGGTCCCTTGGATTTATATTTCATCAGTTGATTTCAACCAAGTTTAAATTGGTTGAGTGCATCCCAGTTTAACTGGGATGACTTCATCCTAGGCAATTATTCTGGCAGTGTGGTTTCCAAGAAAAACTTGAAATCAAATTGGTCAACCATTTGCTCCTTGACAGTGTCAACAGTGGGCCCGCTACACTAAACTTTGCTGTAGTGTAGCGTAATGTTAGCTTTTGTTGCTACACTGACACAAAGTTACTGTTGGCTGAAGATTTTTTAAGCTAACACTAAAATATTTTCACCAAAAAAGAAATAGCGGGTAGCATAGCATTAGCGACATCAAAAACAAAACAACAAAGCTACAGAAATTTCCTGTTAGCTGATATTTAGCGGTGTTAGCTGGAGCAAATGCTACACTAACTGTGAGTGTAGAGCTTTTGTCAGCTACTCTAACTGTTAGCATAGGGCTCTTGTCAGCTACGCTAACTGTTAGCGTAGCGCTCTTGTCAGCTACGCTAACTGTTAGAGTAGCGCTCTTGTCAGCTACGCTAACTGTTAGCGTAGTGCTCTTTTCAGCTACACTAACTGTTAGCATAGCACTCTTTTCAGCTACACTAAATGTTAGCTTAGCGCTCTTGTCAGCTACCCTAACTGTTGGTGTGGCACTATTTTCAGCTACACTAATTGTTAGTGTAGCACTCTTTTCAGCTCGCAAACTGTTAGTGTAGTGCCCTTTTGAGGTGCAATAACTGTTAGTTTAGTGCTGCAGTAACTGTTAGTTTAGCGCTATACTTGTGGGAGGATAGCAATCATGTCTTTTCTTCTGGCTTTGATTCTTTTAAATTAATATTTTCATGAATCCTGTTGAAGCATTTATTTTCAAGCTTTACTTGCTTCCTTTGAGTTAAATAAGCATTTCTTCTCATTGTCTGATGGGCATTCTGATTACGGTTCTGGGCAATTTCCATATGAGCAAGATGTGTTATTCAAGTGGAATTTGTCCAGGCAGTAATCATATTTCCCAAAGAAAAGAAAGAAATGCATATACAAACATTGGAAAGAGAAAAGATGGGAAAGAAACAAACATTTTTTTTTAAAAAAAAACAACTTAAAGATAGAAATTAAAAAAAAACAACTTGAAGATAGAAATTAAAGAAAGAAAAAAAAATATAAGCTGTTTTGATTGCTGTACTTGTGCAAGTACAGGAGTTGAAACAGAATTTTGATTGCTTTAATTGTTCAAGTGGAGATTTTTGATTACTTTACTTGTGCAAGTACAGGATCCTAATTGAGCAGAGTGGACCAGCTTTGACCTCAGACAAGGGAATTTATCACTCCTGCTATACTATAAGTAGCTGCAAAATACCTAATCATTGTCTCCCTCATAACAAATCCTGAATCAAAATTATGCGATTGGGGGGGATCCCCACCAGGAAGAAACAATGATCACTTGTCTACAAGTGACATCAGAAAGTACAAAGGCCCCTTTATACTTTGCTATGTCACTTGTAGACAAGTGATCATTGTTTTTTCCTGGTACTCTGGCCAAGGATGCAACCTCCTTGGCCAGAGGGATCCCCCCCAGTTGAGGAGGCTGTATAACCTCCTTGGCCGGAGGGATCCCCAACAAGTAAAGCAATGCGCAAGTATGGCAATAAAACCAGTTTATTTCTGTTTTTTTTTTTTTTCAATTTCTATCTTTAATTTTTTTAATTTTTTAAAAGAATTGTTTGTTTCTTTTCCATGTTTTCTCTTTCCAATGTTTGTATATGCATTTCTTTCTTTTCTTTGGGAAATATGATTACTGCCTGGACAAATTCCACTTGAATAACACATCTTGCTCATATGGAAATTGCCCAGAACCGTAATCAGAATGCCCATCAGACAATGAGAAGAAATACTTATTTAACTCAAAGGAAGCAAGTAAAGCTGGAAAATAAATACTTCAACAGGATTCATGAAATTATTCACTTGTAATCACAGCCTCAATACAAGACAATTTTTGCAAGGGAAAAACTTTCAATGTTCCCACATCCCTTTCTTTGCCCAACCACATCACCAAAACTATTGATAAAACAAGCAGGGATGTAATCCACCCAGAAAATTCTGTTCAGATTGTTCACTCAGCTGGCTCTAAATTTTTTTATCCTGTTTTAAATTCAAACACAAGACATCAATTGGATGTCTCTGCGAACAGCTTTAATGCAACAGGATTTTACCTTTTGAAGCCATACAAACAGTTTTGATGCAGCAGCCATGTTAACTGCTGAAACCTACAGTTAGCGGGCCAACTCAATCTGCTATTTGAGCATAGTTTAGCAGGAAAAAAATCAGCTACAGCCAACATTTAGTGGGAAAAAATTCAGCTAACAGACAACAGTTAAAGTAGTGTAGCATAGATCTAATGCCGCTACGCTAATGGAAACTTCAAAATGTGTTAGCGGGGAACAAATCACACTACTTGTTAGTGTAGCGGTTATTTTCCTAAGCTAACACTACAAATTTTCTGGCAAACAAAATAACTGTTATGCTAACAGTTAGTGGTCAAATAGCATAGCGGCCCACACTGTCAGTGGGGGTGACCAAACCTGAGTTAGATATTTCTGGTATAATTTTGTATTGGTGTGTACTGTTCTTGCAAGGGACCCTTGGTGAATGTTCAAGTACTGCAACCCATCATCTGGTTCTTGAAACAGCCCAAGATCATGTGAGCCTGGGTCTCTAAAGTGACAACAGGACAAACAAATGGGGGACACTACTGGTTGTATTTCAAGATACAGAGGATACAAATATTAGAAGGAAAAGGGGAAGATAAAGGGGAAAGGAGTTAATTGATTGATCTTTATTTGTTTAGAGTGATCTTTGAAATGCAATGAGCTGAACCTGGAAAAGTTGGCTAAGCTGTAACAGAGTCTTTAGAAGTGCAACAGCCTCCTCACAAACTAAGGAAAGAATGGAGGGACAACACAATTATTAAAATAATCAGCCCTGATTTTTAGACTTATAGGTCAAGGTTCTAAAATGGTAACCTGTTGAAGAATTTAATCTGATTCTTTGATTGAAGATGTGTCATCCTGCTACTAATTCAGAGAAATCCTTACTATAGCAAATTATATCAATATACAACTTTTATTCTTAGTTTCAAAAGAATTCACACCTTATGTCTTTTGTTTCAAAAGAAATTATCAAAACAAAACATATAACACAGAATCTACATATAACTTCTAAATTATTAAAGAAAACTTAGAATATTATTTCAGATTATGAATCTGCATGTAAGTTAACCTGGGGTAGCTCAGCAAAAGTATCCCATAATTATTACCCCTTCATATCCCTTCACAGGCCTTCAAGGTTTTATATCACTTGAAGATCTACATAAACCTTGAAATTATGCTAATAGAATATTTAATTAAGGTTAATAAAGTTTGGGTATGATGCATAAATAAGGTTTCAATCATCATTTCTATATTTACATGTACCTGGCACCTGTAATAAAAGCCACAACCAATGCTGTGGCCATACTTTTCCCACTAAGGCCAAGATAGCCCAATTGGTTGGTTGTAAAGGGACTAATGGTCCAAAAGGAAGGAATAAACAAAATTATTCACCTTACTGGGAATAAAAAACCGCTTTGGGACTTTTGAAACATGTAACTAAGCCCTACCGTAACCCAACCAGTTATACAGGCAACTAGGAATTAGCACTGCCAGAATAATTGCCTAGGATGAAGTCATCCCAGTTAAACTAGGATGCACTCAACCAATTTAAACTTGGTTGAAATCAACTGATGAAATATAAATCCAAGGGACCCCCCTTGGTTTTAAATTTCATTGGTTGAGGTCAACCTACTTTAAATTGGCTTTTTTGCATCCTAGTTTAACTGGGATGAACTCAACCTAGGCACTTATGCTGGCAGTGTAGTAGAAGACTAGACTGGGAAAAACAGAGGTTCTGCTTTTCCCCCAAGGGAGCAGAATGAATATTTAAACAGCCCTTCCTTCCCACGGAATGATATCCCCATCTTCATTTACATTTACCAGCTTTTACCATCTTATACACCAGTCTTATAGCCTGTTAAATAGTATAGTGTCTGCTTGTTTTATACCTGAAGTTCATTCAACCACCTGTTTTAACCTGTTTCATCACTCAACGATCACCTTTTACCAAACCTTTTGTGCGCTTCTGGACCATCTACAACCTCCTGAAGAATCCCTGATTGAAAATAGAACCAGCAAGTCTATTTCCTCTATTCCTTCAGTAGTTATAGTCTAGGTGTACTCCTTGTTCAAAGGACTAGACTTTCAGGTACCAAAAATACTGTTGAATATTGTGATCCACAGTGTTCCCAATATCAGCACATTGGATAATGACTTGGTAGCCTAGTTGGTAAAGCCAGCACTTCTAGTATAGTGTCTTAGCTTCTGCTAAGGTCGCTGGTTCAAATCCTGCCCAAGTCAATCATTTTCTGCTAAATGTCTGAAATATGTGTTATTAATTCTAAAAAATACCCTGTTCACTCAGGTCCTGATTATTTTAGAGGCACAGTAAATAACCCTGCACTGCCAGCATAATTTCCTAGGATGAAGTTATCCCAGTTAGACTGGGATGTACTCAACCAATTTTAACTTGGTTGATATCAATTGATGAAATATAAACCCAAGGGACCCCCTTTGGCTATATATTTCATTGGTTGAGCTCAACCTACTTTAAATGGGTTGTTTGCATCCTAGTTTAACTGGGATGAGCTCAACCTAGGCAATCATGCTAGCAGTGCTGAAACTCAGGCCCCTCTGTTAATAAAAACTCCAAAGTTTTATTTCTTTCACCTTTTTTACCCACTTGTCACTGCAAAACCTGCAGCTGTTGTTACCTTGCACCCTGTGTATCTAGAAGAATCCAGTTGTTGGTATCACAGAGTCTGACAAGATGGAGGAAAGGGGAAAGAGGGACAAGGAGGGGAAGACAGAGAAGGACTACTTTCAGAGAACCAAGGTTCAAAGAGGGAACTGACTGAAAATACTTGAATGAATGGGTGAAAGTGGCCTTTTGTTTTTTCTAGTGGTGAACTGTAACTTGGTTGAATCCTTGGGTCCCTGAGGTAGTGGTTCTGAGTGTCTTGAGGTTGTGTATCCTCCCTGAAAGGGAGGATACACCATGCCTTATTTAATCTTACATGTAGATGTTGTTGGCTGGCCTTGTTTCACTTTCCCAGCCAGCTGTAGCATAAAATCATTTATTTAATTACTCTATATGAAGGAGTCGAGTAATTAGAATTGATTAGTTACAAAGCGTTCAGTGAACACTGTGGTTGAAATTGCATGAGGAAACAGAATTTTTATTCAAAACAAACAATAAGCTTAAGGATAAAGAGATACAGGGCACTGGTTGATTAAATTTAAGGAAAAACAGGAACAAGGCATGCTTTAGGTTAGATTCAATGACTCTAAGGCTGAAAAATAACCCCAGACTTATCTGGCCATGGAAATGGGAGTTATAATGTTAGAAATGATGATATCTCAAGAAAAAATAAAAATACATGGCTCACCTGTGAATACTAAGCATTCCAAAGGGATACAAACCACCCAAGAAATCTACTGAGCCCATTTGTAGGGATCCTGTTTAGGATTAACTGTTTGCATTGTCTTTCTGTAAATATTCAATAAATGGTGGAGAGTTTTCAAGATTTTCAAGAGGGATATGTGTGTGCCATGCTTCTCAATCAAACTTTAATGGATTTCATCAGTGTAAATTAAGGGTTTCTCAGAGACTTGCTCCTTGAAAAGCTTCAGTTCTTCATTGGTCATATAAAGTGTGTGTCCTCTTGTTTTATAAATATCCAGGTTGAAAACTACCACCCAAGTACTCATATAGAGGCAAGTCAATCAATAAATAGAAGCAGGATGAACCATTTCTCCCAGGGATTTGTTTATCTTGTCCATCTGCTTGCCATTGAGTGATTATTTGACCACTGTGGATTCCAGTTCCAGAAAGTATTTGATGAACCTCATTCCCTGAATATTGAAGCCAAATTCGATTTAAATGTTAGCAGATGTGGAGGGGGGAACAATGAAGGGGAAAAAGGAGAATCATTAGTGAGGCTGTAATAATAGACTAGAGGAACCTGTATACTGTAGAATAGAGGAGGCAGCAAACATGAACTCGTAGTGGGGCTGTAATAAGTATCTTGTGTAATAAGAAGCTTGCATTGTAGGGAATAGGAGAGGATGTGCAGAGAAGTATATGTAGTAGAGGAGGTGGCATGAGCCTAGTAATACTCACACCAAGTGTTTTGGGACTTGATTTATTGTTTGAATTTTATGATTCTATTGACTAGAGCCCACACATCATATCTCTTGATATCATGATATTCAAGCTCCTCAGTGTTGAAGGTATCAAACCGGGTTTTTCAACAAAACCCCAGCTCTTGAAGGGCCAAGTTGAAAACAGGACAGTTGGAATTGATGCAACCGTAGGGAATTTATTTTTATAGTTCAATGTGTTCATCTGAAAGTACCAGAAAAGAGGAGGCTGGGGGGGGGGGCAGGAGAAATCACAGGAGCAGGAGTGTGGTGACTGGTTTGCAAACTAAGAATGTGAGGAAGACTTTGATGATGGTAGGCTTTTGGTGACCCATAGAAGCTGTAGGTATAATTGGTTGTGGCATTTTTAGGTGTCCAGGTTTCATGTAGCCTGGGTTGTTTAACAAGGCCACCATGGGGCCAGGAAAGGTAGCAAAATGTTGAGTTTTTTCTGTTCCTCCTCTCCAAAATTCACTCTCTTTTTTATAACTTCTTGTATCAACCTGGACTAGACCAGAACACAACATTTATATACTGAGTTTTATTTTAATTACAAACTCTTAGGTCTATTGTTTGATTATTCTCTTTTCTGATCCATTTTCTTATATTAAAATTTGATTAGTATGAATTAACACCTCATTTTATCTGTGACTTATAAAAAATATATCTTGATTAATTTGTCTTTCATGACTAAAAGAGAATGAGATGTCAGTATAGTCAATTATTTTACAAGAACTTGTTTTTTATTTCCCTCAAATTTTATTCAAATTTTATTTATTCATTATTATCTCTTTATTCATTATCTCTTACCACAACTTGACCCACTTGTATCTAGACTATAAATACATAGCCTAGTACCAGTAATACCAACCATCAGTTCTCCTCAGTCCAATCAGTCCCCAATTCTGAGTCCCCCTTGAGTCTGTTCAAAAATCCACCTCCTCTTTGTCCGTTTAAATTTCAACACACAAGATATGGAGTTTTCCTTTTTGACCTTTGGACCTTATTGGGCTAGACTGTGGTGAGTTTGGATTTTTTTCAGGGGTACCAATACCAGACCCATGCTCCTTTTGCGTTTGAGGTATCAAAACTGGCCCCAGAGGGGGCTGAAGTGGAGTAAACTGTTCAGGATTAGAAATCTGGAAAGCCCAGCAATTCAGAATGCCAGTAAACAGACCACATAAATGGACAACTTACCATTGGTTTGGCACACCATCATCTTGGTCATTGAGAGTAAGATTTACTTGGTCAGATTATTTGGATCAAAAAGTCAAGGGGTCTCATGGGTGCCACTCAGTTTTTTGCAAGGCTCATGTGCTTCCCTGAGCATTTTGATTTGATTGAAAAAAGCAACAGACATATTTGATCCTCCTTTTGATGGATTGGGGGTTTTGGGGGTGCCACTGGGATTCTTCTTCTTCTTAAGCTGAGAGATAGTAGCCACTTTCTGCTTTAACAACAGTTTTATAGTACTCAGTTGAGTTCTGCTAGACATATGAAAAAATCAAATGAGATATTCTATTCACCTTGGAAAGTATCTTGGGATTTTTCTTCTCCACAGCTATGGAACATTGGTGTGGCCCTCCATATTTGCACCCCTCAAGGGAAGCCTCAAATGAACCCAATTCAGTTATTGATTAATTGGTTGGTTTTCCTTTGCTTGGAACTCAAAACTGTGCAGAATTGAAACATTCTAGCATATAGAATTGAGAAATTCCTGGTCTTTGGGGTGTGGTTGGCCAGCCCCTTTATCTCATAGTCATTAATTATCTGGAAAAAAGTTTCCTTTAAGGTGGAAAGTTTATCATTGGTGAGATCCTCATAAAACTGACATTTAAGGGAGTTTGTGGACTTAAATCAAGTGTTTTTTTGATTGGAAAAACTGGAAATGATTTTTTGGTTGTGGGAGACTTGAGTGTTGGGCTGTTGGGATACAAGGGAAGGTAAATAAAACAGGTAATGTACGGATATCAACCTCTTTCCTGCTTTGTTCTTCTGCAGGTCATCACTGGCTTTCTCCAGGGGAGAATTTCCAGAACCTGCCTGTTGGTTGCCATTGCAGATGTCAATGAAAGGGTTTTGATTTAAGGGTCTTCAATGTTGGTAGCATCTAATTCATGTGTGTGCCTTGAAAATTAATCTGAATTATTCCCAAAGTTTGATATGCATATTGTTGTTGATGATTTATCTAGAAATCTTGTGGAACTGAAATACATGTATCACTGAAGTGTATCACATAATCCACTCTTCATCCCATCATTAATTTATCTCATCCAGAGCAATTACCAATAAATATTCAGCCAAAAAAAACACATGTTTGGACTTGAAAAAATGCCAGTGTGTCACCCAAATGTACCCCCGTAAATTTGTGTCCCCAAGGATCTTTGTAAAATTCACTTCCCCTTGATTTCCAGATGAGTTTATATTCAGCTGAAAAAAAATAACATTTGTTTTGACTTAAAAATCCAGTGTGTCATGTGAATGTATGTGTATAAATTTGTGTACCAAGGTGTTATGAGAAATTGGATTTCCCTTGAGTTCCAGATTAGTTGTGATAGAATTCAGCTTTAGATGCAGGTGGGTTCAGATCAGCTCATGTTTGAATTGTTTTTGATATCAATATGTTCTCCTCATTGGTTGTGACATATATCAATCTTTTTTCAGGTTTTGTTTCATGTTGACCTGCTGGATTTATTCTGGCAAGTTCTATGAAAAACATGATGTATGGCACCTGACAGCAGGTTCCAGAAATTTTCCCCTGGTTATTTGTCTTCACGTGCTTTTTTGGAGCCAGAGTTGATAGAGGTGACACTGAATGGGAAGCAGTATTGACTGAAGGGGCCTTGCTTGGCCAGTTGTTAGCGTGGCTAGCAAGGTTGTGTCTGACAAGATGGTGGGTATTCTTCTTGGCTGCAGTTTCCAGGGTGGTTGAAATTTTATCAGGCAGATGATTGTCTGGGGTTAGAAAGTTGGGGGATTGTTGATTGTTTAGCCAGTCCTCAACCTGGTCAAATGATGGCAGATCAAGGCAGAGCAGATCTGGAAATAACAATGCTCAAGCTCAGCTTATTTTTCATATTCCTGAGGATTATAGGCAGAGGAATAAGAAAAAACAAAGAGAAAATATTCCTAACCTTCCAACTCATCCATTGCCGTTTTTGAGATGGTTTACGCCGGTTTGGTACTGGATGATATCTGCATAACCTATCAGGTGGCAGGTACCCTGCGCCCCCGGAATTTCGGGGCGGGGGGCATTTTTTTTTTTTGGGGGGGGGGGGGGGGGGGGGGGAAACGCCCGGGATTTGCAACCTTTCCTGCGATAGCTGTACATTAAGAGCTGAGATTTGCAAAGGCAGCTGAGTCTCCCACATATCAACTGGTAGCATAGGCCCCAGTTTCCTTCCAGTGGCACAAAGGACAATATACATATATCATACATATTATTATGGCTATCAAGAGAAATTAGCAGAAAAAATCACATTGCAGCCTGTCTGGTAAGTCATGGGCACCTTCCTGAACTGAAAAAAAATAAAAAATCACATTGGAAGCTCAGATTTTCTATCAGAAATCTTCAAAATCTGGTATCTGCTCCGGGTCACCGAGTTTCAACACAGCCCCGGCGACGTTGAGATGGTCCAATCGATCAAGGCTACACCGACTCAACAACCCGTCACCGTGTCCCGGCATCATGCCGCAGTTGAGCATTTAAAACTCATGACCAGGGGTTATGGCGGATGTCAAGCTCCTGTATCAAAGTGAGAAAAATATTTCCGTCTCAAAGCTGCACTCGAGGACAGCCTGTGATCTGTATTTGATAACCTTGGGAGTTCCAAAACAAGCCAATTTGTATGTGAATAAGCGTTTTTATGGATCCATTCGGTCGCAGTGGGTTTGGCAGGTCTTGACCCTTGCCCTATCCACCACGGCGTAACTTCATCTTCAGTCGCTCAACAGCAACCTCCTACCTCGCAGCTTTAAAGTACTGAGTTTTCTTGTCGCTCGTTCGAGGTTTCACTCCAAGATTGTCGGTGTCGGTGGCTTCATTGTGGGTTGCGTTGTTGAATCTTAGTCCGTTTGGCAGATTAGTAATCAGAATGACCCGTTTACTAACTGTAACGAGAACTAATCTATCAAGCGTGCAGTGACGTTTTGAAGAGATCGGCCCGTGGTCACCACTTCCATAGATACATGCTGGCGACCCGTCAACCGCGTGAACTTGTGTGAGAAATTGCTTTTGCCAAAGTGTTATACATAATCCAAAAGAGTTGCAGTTAAAAATCTTATCAGTTTCGATACCATGTGAAGTGGCAAAGTCTTCAGTCTTTGCTGCCAGCCTTTTGTTTTTGCATTGGCCCATCAACCTTACAATTATCCTCGAACAGTCAACTTCTCTCGGCTCAAGCTTCGAAGTATCCATGCTCGCCAATTCTCGCTCGACTTCCACCGACACTGAAAGCGAGAGCATCAGTTCGTACGGCAAAAACAAAACAATGTTCGACGAAGAGGAATCATACAATACACTGACAGATGTATGCCTACCCGAGGCCAAGCAGCTTCCCAGTCAGAAAATCGGCCCAAATCTCGCATGCACAACTACTTCTAGCTCGCTATCATTATCCATAGGTTATTACTCAGTGCAGAACAAGCTTGATGACGATGGTTTAGATTTTGAGCAAGAGGACTCCAGACCATGCTCACCTGACATACTGCACACGCCGTCATCGCCCTACCGGCGACATGGGCCTTGTCGCTACATCTTCGAGGAAGAACATGGTTTTACGGTACATTCTAAACGTGGATGGCTGAATTGCAGTAAGTCTACCCTTGCCGTTTATGATTGTTGAATCAGCAAATCTCATCACAAGTACTTTCTTAGCTGCTCTTGTCGTGATCACTACTCTGCTCCTTTGGGCGTTTGTCGGTTAGTTTTCGATTTTCATTTAAAACTTAACAAGCAAGAGGGTACCCGCTCAAAATTATCAATCATTTTCTAGTCTGGCCCGTGTGGAGGAAAACAGGTTATCACCAACATCGCGGTCCGCCTGATCAACTGGATCTGACTCGCCAAGGTGGACCCTTCCTTCTGTCCGAACTTCCACCCAACCCTTGAGTCGGGGCTCGCCGCTTCTTGATATTTGTATCGGCGCCAATACCCGGTCTAGATCGAAATTGTCACACTTGCTGTGAGAATGATCTACCAAAACCTCCATTTTGTACATAAACCACTCTTGACCCGGGGGAAATTTTTGGTTGTACTACATATTCCCAATTTCGACACTTGTTGGCATTTACTCCTGAAGAATTGTCTTGGACACCGAATGTTCAATTATTTTATTTATTGATCTTCCTCAATGCGCAACCCGCCTAAACCCGTAAACAGAAATTCTTTAGGGAACTGACTAGTCGGATTACTTCTATGTTTATTTTTCCTACTCATTTTTCCAGCAGTTCAACTTCAACTTGTTACCAAATATTGGCTGAGGATGAGGTTTTATGCTGTGTGCATTCTACTTTCAGCTGAGACATATTTGGATAACACTAAAGTTAGACCAAGACTGGTCCGCTATGCTACACCAAAAAACAAGCTACTAGCAGATTACACCGCCCTTTCTGCAGAATTAAACCACTTGAATTGGTTGGAACATTCTAGGAGCCTCCCTGATTTAAATAGTCCAGCAGGATCATTCTCTGAGGGAGTCAGGACAAGCTGGTTACCAGCTGCAGAGCCAAACTGTTATTTGGCAGACAGATAAGCTAGCATGGTCTGCTTTGCTGCATTCAACTTGCTTGCCTTGCTTTCCTTGCTTGGATTTCACTATAAGCCTCCCTGACGGATTAGTCAAGTGGGACCATTTCAATCAGGGAGTTTGGACAATCCTCTTCTCAGCTGTGGAAATTTTGAAGTTAGCTGACATCTGGGGCAGCAAAGCAGCCCAGTTCTGGAACTTAGATTCCACAGCATCCATGGCATTTACTTTTGATTGAGCTCTATACCTCCCCAATTTTTAGATTTTTGCATAGATCCCCTCAAGTGTTGTGACACTTTTGCATTTGGTAGTCAAGGAAACAGATTCAAATAAAGGCATTTACAGTGGGGGGATATTAAAATTTGTGAGCTAAAAAGCCCCAACTGTCATATAGATTTTGAATTACTGGATAGAAAGATCATGATACACCCCCAAAGAGAATCTAGAATGGGCTAGGTTTGGGTTCAGAATTTGATTGCAATTCCAAGACAATACAGCATACTCATTATTTCTATGAAGAGAGAAAGAAAAGGTTGTGTGGCATGACCTGGTCTGTGGAGAGGAAGACAGTTTTTCTGGGATCTGGGATCTGGTATTCTGGATCCTAATTTGGTAAGTTTCAGGATGTATACACTAACTGTATCTCCAGCCTCTTAAACTATGAGTATGCTATCTGTGATATGTATATGATAGTCAAAGTACATGAAATCAGTTTCTGCTACATCTCATAACATTGCCTTAATAATAGACAAATATTAAAACTATGTTTGTGCTCTTACTACACCTTCATATTAGCAAGAATATGAACTCCTGTGTTGGTACCAGTAGCAATGATGGGCCCACTGCACTAACATCAGCTTTAGCAAAGCATAGTGTTAGCTTGTTTAGCTACACTAACAAAAAATTACTTTTAGCTGGAGATTTGGGAAGCTAACACTAAAAAAAATTCATCAACACAATACAAAGTGGTTAGTGTATTTTTAGTGCCATTGAAAAAAAAAATAACACTACAGAAATATCCTTTTAGCTGATGTTTAGCAGTTTTAGCTGGGAATAAAGCTATGGTAACCGTCAGCATATGACTCTTCTCAGCTACAGTAACTGGTAGTGTAGCACTCTTTTCAGCTATAATAATCAAAGCTCCCCCCCCCCCCCAAAGAGAAAACCCAGTCCAGGGAATAAAGAAAACGGGGGTTTATAAATACACTTCCCTGGCCACACGCCCATCAAAAAAAGGGTGTGCAGCTCGCACACCCTTTTTTTGACGGGTGTGTGTGCTGCACGCCCTGTTTTGGGCATGAGCACGCCCATCTGCAGGTGTGCAACAGCCCGTAGGATGGGCGTGCAGATGCACACCCTGCTGGGGAGGTATACAACCTCCTTGGCTGGAGGGATCCCCCCCGGTCAAGGAGGTTGTATAACCTCCTTGACCGGGGCGGAGGGACTCCCTCTGGTCAAGGAGGTTATAAAACCTCCTTGGCCGGACGGAATTCCCCCCCAGTCAAGGAGGTTGTATAACCTTCTTGGCCAGAGGGATCCCCCCAGGTCAAGGATGTCAGCCTTAGAGACAGCACAGCTGACCTAAAGTCTGTCTTATCTTCTTCTTTAAGTCAAAACTGTCTCATATCTTTTTAACATCAGATTTTAATTTTGTTTTGACTTCAGATTCTGATTCTTCATCAAATTTCAACCTTAGTGTTCACTGAACACTTTGTAATTGCTCAACTCCTTCATGGAGTAATTAAATAAATAATTCTACGCTACAGCTGGCTGGGCAAGTGAAACAAGGCCAGCCAACCACATCTACATGTTAGATTACATAAGAAAACCTTGAAAATTTTCGAAGTTGGTGTATCCCCCGTTGCAGGCAGGATACACAACCTCAAGACACCCAGAACCACCAACTCAGATCACCAAGGATTCACCAAGTTACAGCTCACCACTCTAACCAACCAAAGGCCTCTTTCACCCAGTACCTCAACAGTATTGTCAGTCAGTCCCCTTTCAGAACCTTGCTCTTCTGACAGAAGTCCTTCTCTGTCTCCCATCTTTTCCCCATCCTTTTCCCTTTCTTCCTCCTCCATCAAGTCAGATCAAATCAAGCTCAATCTATCAGATCAAATCAAGCTTCAATCATCTCAAGAGATCAATCAACCTAGCTTCTGTCTTTTTCTGTGGTTTTTCCTTGAAACAAACCACATAGGTTTCCCTCTAAACAACCTTGACTATCTTGCTTGACCATAGTCTAAAAAACTGGGCTGATTAGACTTGTCTTCTCAGATACCTTCCACGTTTCCATTGTGTGAAGAGGCTGTTGCATTTCTCAAAGTCTCTGGCACAGCTTTCCAACTTTTAAAGTTGTTGATTATCATTAACAAGAGCACTCAGATCATTCAAATCATCAAATCATCAAAAATATTCCCTTCTTTCTTCCCTTTCCGATCTTTCCTCCTTAACAGTTGTTTTCCTTATTCCCTTGAAATACAACTGTTGCCCCCCATCCTTGTGTCCTGTTGTCACTTTAGAGACCCAGGCTCACAAAGGAGGTTATACAGCTTCCTTGACCGGGGGGGGGGATCCCTCCGGCCAAGGAGGTTTTATAACCTCCTTGACCAGGGGGATCCCTCCAGCCAAGAAGGTTATACAACCTCCTTGGCCGGAGGGATCCCCTTTGGTCAAGGAGGCTGTATAACCTCGTAAACAGGGGGTCCCTCCAGTTGAGGAGGTTGAATAACCTCCTTGACCGGGGGGATCCCTCCAGCCAAGGAGGTTGTATGACCTCCTCAACTGGGGGGGATTCCCTCCGGCCAAGGAGGTTGTATAACCTCCTCAACCAGGGGAGTCCCTCCAGTCAAGGAGGTTATACAACCTCCTTGACTGGAGTGAATCCCTCCGGTCAAGGAGGATACACAACCTCCTCAACTGGAGGGAATCCCTCCAGCCAAGGAAGTTTTATACCTCCCCAGCAGAGTGTGCGGCTGCACACCCATCCTTGGGGCTGCTGCACGCCTGTAGATGAGCGTGCAAACTGCACACCCATCTAAAGGTGTGCCCACGCCCAGAACAGGGCGTGCAGCACCCACAGTGCCCCTGGCATGGGCATGGATTTATCATCCTCCAAATAAAACATCAAGCAGAGAAAGAATCACCAAACTTTTTGTATATAATACATATACAGATGTTTTTTTTATTCATAATAATCAAGCAAAAAAAAAGAAATGATATTGAGACCAATTAATAAAAGAAATAAGGATTTGTTCTTTTTGAATTATTCTCATTGCTTTCATTTGATGTTTGAGGAGTGTTGAAAAATCAAAGATTTTATCCTTTCCAACAACCATAGGATTCCTGCCTACCATATGTCTTGTTGTTTCTTGTTTTCCAAAAAAACCCCTTTGTTTAGAAAAGAGGTTCTCCAAAGTTTTTTTGGCCTCCGCTGATTTTTCAGGCCAGAAATGAGAGAAAATTTTGATTTGACAATTTGGGTGGAGAATTGTGGCCATGACAAGTGTTTCACATTTGAGTGCCTCTTGCTTGTAGAGCTCAAAATTTTCAAACATTTTTACATACATTGGATGTAATCAATCCCATGAATTTCACCCTGGCTCTTTTTGCAAAAAAAAAAAAAAGAAAAAAAAAACAGAGATTGTTTGATAATATTTTGGAAATACAAAAGCACCTGTAGAACCATTCACTTCCATATCCTTGGTTAGACAGTTAAAAGGCTGTAAACAGAAATGAGTGTCATGTATTGAATAACAAGATAATTCTGTGGTATGATAATATGTTAATTCCAACTCCTGATTTAATCCATTGATCATCATCCATTCCTTGCTTGTAAACTGAATTTATTTGAGGTAGCCAAATTTCTTGTTATTTTCTTTGTGGCTGGATCTCAAAATTTAATTGTGGAATTTATCATAATAATCATAGAGCATCAAATTGATAACCTAAGTTCAAGAATATCAGTACCATGAAATTACTTGAAATTATAATTGAATCACACTTTCTCTTTCCCTGTGGCTCTTGGCTTTGATATTTGAGTTTCCAGAAAATTCTGTAACAAGAAATCAGTACATAGATTTGTTTTTACCTTTGCACTTCTGGAATGATTCTGAGCAGCAGTTAAATTTGGATCTCTGTGCACTTGATGAGGTGATTTTTCTCACTAAAAATTCCAGCTAAATATGAGGAAGAAACAGAAAAATTCAGTAATGACCAAAAAGACAATTCCAACCACTCTGGTAAGCTCATTTAATACCTTAGAATTCTTCCTATTTGCTGATCATGTCTTATTTTTTTAAATTTTTGAACCCATTTGTTGATTGCTTTCATACCCATTTCCAGATTTTTCATTGGAGTCAACAAGGTCTACCTCATCATCATCAAAACCATCACTATTGATATCAGACTCATCTTACATCCCCTCTTCAAAAATAATCCTACCAATGTTTCTTCTTTGTCTTCTTCAACTATTCGGTCCAAAGGTTCAGAAACAGGGAAAGATTGCTCCAGGGAATGAGTTTTTGAGCTTTGTTGAAGGAGGAGCTTTGAGACCCAATTCCTATAACCCAGAATTTATAATCAGTGTCATTTAATGACAAAGCCACTTAGCTCTAATTCATCTCTGTGCATTGCGTGAGGGAATGCAGTCTTTAGTGCATTGTTTTGGCTATTGTTTTGTTATCTGATCATGAATCAGTAGGCTGGCTAAGCATGTAGTTAGGGGAAAAAGAATTTTTTTTTCACAGATGACCCATGATGCTATCTTATCATGTAATTAATTCTTATTTAATGAATTCACAACAGGTTCATCTGACAATATTCCCTTGTGTTTCCAGGTAACTACCTTGAGAATCAGATGTAGCACTAGATAGTTTTAATCCTTATTTATAAAGAGATGAAAGTGCCAATAAATCCAAGTCCATTTCCTTTAAGCGCAAATTGCTCTCAGAAGCCTGTTGAGATATAGTGAAAAGATGAATGAGTATTGTTTGCATGTAATTGAATTTAATGAGATATCTCACCTTCAACTGGTGGATCATATCCTCTTTTAAATACAAGTATACAAATTGTGAATAAGTTTCAGCCCTCTTTTTTTAAAAAATATTGGCACCAGATTGATAATAGTGAAATTCAGCTTGGAGATAGGGGTATTTAACACAATTCCAAGGTAAGAATTTTTGTAGTAGCCACAGGTTGATTGTTTGATTGAGAACCTGATTATCAAAAATTTCAACAGGGAAAAAAAAAATGTGATTGCTCCAGACTGGGTAGTCTTGTTTATTTTTTCCTGTTCAAGTACAGTTGGTGGAAGCTTGGCTCCTGCATTGATTTCTTGATGAAAGTTGGTGCATCCATGAGAAATCTTTCAATTTTGAAAGGAGCCATCATGATGAGTACAAAGGTCTGAAAAGCTGCTTGCAGAGACTAAAATCTTTCTTGCACCAAAAGCAGGTGTAAGTTGAAGGGGGTTTGTTTTCAGAATTTTGTTTAATATTTAAATATATTTAAATCAGTATATATTGATTTAAAACAATCAGTAATAATAAAATACACATGTCACCTGAATGCTGTTTTGGTTCATAGAATAAATCCATTGGATAGATGAATTAAGGGTTTTTTTTTTCAATATTTGGGTTTAGCCTTGGTGTTTTCCTTTTCTGAGTCTTGAGAAATGTTGATCCCCTGTGAGCTTGTAATTCACAAGGTTGATTTAGGCTGACTCAGAGTTTTCTTTCTATTTCTATTTCCAGGAAAAGGAGGGCCTTTTTCTTCAGGCAGAGAATCTGATGTAAGGTCCATCTTTTTTTCAGATTGGAAATTTGGTTTCAATGAAAATGCTTTTTGATTTTTTTCCAGCAAATTTGGTTTCAAAATTGATCAATGTGAATCTGGCAGATGCTGAATTATTCTTGATTTCCTCATGGGGTGATTACTGGAGATCTGTGGGTACTGTCTCCTGATGAATCACTTATGTTTCCATCCCAATTGTGCATTTGTGCTGGTTGAATTTACTGTGACATGTTTGATGGTATTATAATAAACATAAATTTAGCTCTGAAGTGATTATTGACAGAATTATCAGTTTGAAGTTTGGCTCCAAATCACAAATTTTGTAAATATGTTTAGAATGACCCCAGATGCTTGGATCCATTGAGATTATGGATGGTTCATTGTAAAAATATTAATTCATTTGACAGCATATATTTTTAATTTTGCACAAAATAAACACACAAAATTAAATTCTTAAACTGTTTGGAGCCATAAATAACCACAATTAAATGTCTGGGTTGATTAAAATGTTGGTGGAATTTGCGTTGGTTGAATTGAAATGATGAATTGTTCATTATTTAAATAAATAATACTGAACAGTGCCAAATATTGTAACATAAATAATTTTGAATTATTCCAGGTAAATTTAATTTGGTGATTGTTGATTTCCTTTTTCTTAATTCTTAAACCCAAATCTCAAGCTGAATACTTCAAAGACTAATCCCTCATTCTTGATTTTTCTGTTTATTAATTTATTGGATATAAAATAATAAATCATATAACAGAAATTTCAATATTTAATATTTTCAAAGTCTTGTAAAATAAGAGTATATATTTCATAAACAAAAAGAAAAAGTAAACACTCAACTAAAACATTTTATTAGATGAAATAGCTGTTAAAGGCCTTCTAGCCATACCACAAAACATACAAGAAAATTATCAGCAAATTAATGAGAAGCATCTTGATAAAAATCATTCAAATATTTACTCAAAGCATTAGAAAGAGTAAATCAATTTGGATATGCAATCCAAGATGAGAAAGAGAAGAGAATTTTCAATGAGGAATATTAAAATGGGTATATTTATTATTTTTCCAAATCATGTTACAAATACCATGCTGATGATCAAAATAAATACCATGTTGAGATACTGACACTCTCTTTTCTCCTTACATATTCTCAGATTGGCTAGTATAGGGTAGCATGGGTGGGGAGTGGGGGGACTCACTTTGGTGGTGTCCTGAGGGTAGCAGGCTGAAAGGGTAGCAATGTTGGAAGGGTAGAAGCTAAGGGTATCAAACACAGGAAACCAATCATATTGTTTGGTTTAGGGAAGCATAGAGGGTGGACTCAAACATTGCTTCCTGAGGATAGCAGGTTGGCAGGGTAGCAAACACAACCAACCAATTAAATTGGTCAGTCTAAGGTAGCATTGGTGGGGGGTGACTCACATTGGTGGTTTCCTGGGGGTAGCATCAAGGTCAACAGGGTAGTGGGGGGGGGGACTCACAGATGGTGGTTTCCTGAGGGTAAGGGGTTTTCAGGGTAGATAGCTGAGGGGATAAAAATCAAGGGATGGGGGGTAGCAGATGAGGATACAGCCTGACTGGATAGAAGAAAGCAGGTGGGGTGAAAAACAGAGGCTTGATTTGCAGGTTTTGAGGTTCAAAAAACAAATTGAGAAAAGAAAAAGGAAACTGGGATTAAAAAAAAAAGAAAAAACACCAAAGACAAGCAGTGAGCTGGGAATTAAAAAAACACACATATTAAGCAGGGTTTATGGTAATTATTCCCACAGATTCCCATAATTATCAGGGTAGCTCTGGATAAAATGGTTTCCAACCTTCAAGCTGGTATAGCTCATTGCAACCAGCTAATCAGTCAGCTGCTTGAAAGAGTTCAGGCTATGGAGCTCCAATACCAGATGGCCAACAAATATTTCCCAGTCTCTTTTTCAACAGGATTGGTGTGCAAGAAGAAGCAAAATACCCCAAGGTAAATGATAATTGCCCAACCAAAGAAGCAAAAATCAGCAATTTTTCCAGAAAGGTTACTCCAGACAAGCAGCTTTCCCACTCAAAAACTCCAATTTCCACCAATAAAATTTGCCTCAAACTGAACAAGCAAGATTATCCAGAATCCTTTGAAAATACCAAGGTCAGAAAATGATTTTTTTATTCCATTGTTATTTCATCTACTAAATTTATATTAAATGCTACAGACGGCCTTCTATGTACACATGAACGTCTTGTGGGGCTTAATTGCCAAAGGTTCCATTCCCTTGACCCCATCCAAAGAGAAATTATGGTTGTTTTACCAGTGTTTTTGATAAAGTGAAGAAGTCAAATTGACTATTACTGGAGGCCAAAAAATATTTTCTTTTGAGATTATTGAAGCTCTCAAGAAAGGAAAATTAAATAGCATAAAAGTAGGACAGAACATGATTCACTTTTCTGAATTGAAAATCAGATACATTCACTCATCCTTGTCAAAACTGGGAATAACTTCCTGGAAGCCCAATCTCAATGAGCTAGCCAGTTCCCTGTAAAACCTAGCGCACCAGAAAGCAGCAATCAAGAAATTCCACAAGTTAGTTTCTGGCAGTGCTTATACCTGTATGAACATAAGCCAGACCTATATAGAAGAATTCAAATTCTTGGAACAAGCATATGAACACAAAGTACACTCCCCTGGTATTCTATATATACCAAAGAAAAAAAGAGCATGGGAAACATGAATGAGAAAAATTAAATAAATTAATCCAGAGCACCTGAAAACAATTCAGTATTTTTAAATTCAAATTCTTGATGCTTAGATACAAAAAGTCCCTCAATCTTGCAGCTCTGTACTATCCAATATAAGTTTTCAATTGGAAAAAGTTCTCCCAAGTGGGAAACTGAGATCATCACGCTGGTGCATGTGCACATTTACCAGGAGTACTACCTGGAGCAAGAGGTCTAAATTTTCAATAAACTTCCTTTCCAATATAATTCTGTCAACATCTTCTTCCATTGACTGGACGAAGTCATGAAGCAAGCCAAAATTGACAATGGAAAAACCAGAGGTCCACCCAGGCATTGTGGTTGAGTTAAAAATCCCACAGATACCATGACTACAAAAGGAGTTGTATTGCTTACAAACCCCATAGTAATTTCTGCCAGAGTTGAACAATTGTAGATTGGTCTGGGAGACCAATCTTATATCAGCTGGGCCCATAAATAAATTAAATGGCCCTTTGAATGTATTTGTTAGAATTAACAAAGCATTTTTCAGACATTTAGCAGAAAATGATTGGCTTGGGCAGGATTTGAACCAGCAACCTTAGCAGAAGCTCAGACACTATACTAGAAGTGCTGCCTTTACCAACTAGGCTACCAAGTCCATACCTAATGTGTTGCTGAGAGAGTACTGTGGATTACAGCATTTCAACAGTATTGGTAGGCTCAGCCAATACAAGATTGGTCTCACAGACTGATCTTATATTGGTTAGCTCTGGAAAAAATTACTGTGTAGGGTTGTGAGAAATACAACCCCTTTTGCAGTGCATCCTTCCAAACACCCCCCATGGCATGCCACTTGACTTTTACAATGCAAAGTGGTTAAAAAAAGCTGCCATCCCAATGTCAAAATCTAGCCATCTTGGAAATTTTTGTGTTTCCAAAAAAAACTTTGGACTCCTTGAAGTTCAAAGATCCTATTGAGAAGCTCAAGAAGGCAAAATTCAATGAAAGAAACTGGGAAAAAGCAGCTAAGGACTACAAACTTGAATTGTTGGTGCAATTGGAGCCATATTCTTTATCTGAAGATGAGGACAATAGTTACTACGGAGGGAGAATTGATTTGGACAACACCAATAGTGAAGAATCTGATTAACAGGAAGAAAATGGCAGAGAGGAGTAAAAACAAGAATATGGTGAGGAAAAGGTGATGCAAGCCATGTGAGAATACAGAAGTGAGGGTATAATCAAAAACATAGCTGCAAGGATTGGTAAGCTAAACCATCCCGCAGCCAATAAGCAGGAATGCAGGCTGATGAATAAACATTCTCATACTCAAGACTCAGGCAGACCACAGGTCAAGAACCAACATCTTTCCCAAGACCAGGTGGCTTTGAAAACCCCAGAACTATTAGGCAGAATCTCAGGCAATCCTGTAATTTGTAAGTTGTCTGTTATTTACTGGCTAACTCAAGAGATAGAAAGAAACTAATGATGCACTACTGTGCTGATTATTTAGAAAAGGAAAGAACCAAATCAAAACCAGAGTGTTTCAAATCTATACCCTAACAAATTATAGTGTTTGGGAGTAAAACACACATAGACTATAAAATACAGAAACAGCAAGCAATAATAAAATGGAATAGAGAAGTTCTAAAAAAATGTTGTATCTTTAATTTTTATTAATGATTGATATACACAGTTTTTTTTGTCTCTTATATTCAACTACCTCAAAGTATCTCCCATCTCTAACTCTATCATCTCTCATAAAATTTCCCTACATATTCCTATCCAGAATTTCTGGTTGCTCTTAGGTACAATTACTCTCTATTTTTGTTCTTTTTATGCTTGCTACTTACTGAAATGAATTACTATTTGTTTCTAATAATCTTTAAGCCACAGGGATTGGGATGCAAAACTCAGATTTCAACTACAAGAATTATGAAAACTACAATTAGGAAAATGAAGTTGTCCACTATGGCAAGGGTTCTTATAGTGGGGGACTTGCCAATGAAGAGTGGAACTCATGGCAGTAGCAATGGCATGCTAAGACACTTTTCAGAGAGTTAAGTTGTGGTTACCTGAGAATACACATAAAAAATTCATATTACTTCTTGGCTCTATTAAATATATTCACCTTCCCTGTCCTTATCATATTTTCTTGTATCTTTATCTCCAGTGATTTTGTCGATGTGTCTATAGAAAATGAAAGGAAATTTGATGTTGGATTTCATTTCTTAGACTGACTGTTCCCTTTTCCAATGTACTAGGTTTGATCATACTTACATACTTCAAAATTTTAATAACAAACTGATTTTGAAAAAAAATAATGTTCACTTTCACTTGCTTACAAAGGACATTTGATACAATTAATGGACGGAAAATATGTAGGAAAATGAGGTCAAACACTTTATTGCAAGATAATACCAAAAGCTAACAGTAGTAAATAACTTAAAAATAAATGAGAAGATAAAAACATAAGCATGAAAAACATAATGATGAAAAAGAATGAAATCACTATGTAAATTCAGTTGTTCTGGTCCTAAATTTGACTCAATAGGAAATAGAAATGATTGTTTATAGGAATGAAAATAACTAACAAGCCTGTGATAAGAAAGAAAGATCAATATGACGCACTAACACAAAGGAATGTAAAGAAAAGTTGGATTATACCTCCACTTGATTTATAATTGGGCTCCTCCTGAATCTTCTTCAATCTTATGGGGTGGTGTAATTGGAACAGGAATCATACAGAAAGGATTGAAATTTGCAGTGAATTAAGGGCTTGAGTTGTCAAAAGCGGGTAATTGTAGTGGTTCTTCTCTAGTCTAGTGTTCACACACATGAATTGCGGGCTTTGAGAGTACTCTAATTGTCTTCATATTGCATATGCAATCTTCTGATCATTTCAAGTTCAAACAACGGCATTGACAGATCAGAGGCACTTATTTGACAAAATAGACTAGAGAGACATAGAGGTGAGAAAGTACAGGATAAAATTCAATTGGAAATGACCATGTCATCTAACCCAGGCCACTGACCATTGGAAAGTTGGCCAAGTGATTGGATAAGATAAATTGGATGGAAAATACCAAAATACCAGGCTGTTAAATTATGGTAAGCCATTGGCATCACCACTTGTGTCACATGAAGGTATTCAGCTCCATGCAGTTGAAATTTCAATACATTCATATGGAAAAAATGAACTGTAAATTGTCCACTCAAAGAAACTTCTTGGGCTTGCAGAACCTTGTAAAACAACTGGATTGACTTCTCCCATTAGTTCAATAATCTCACAAACTTGGCCATAAGTGGTTTGAACTTCAATTGTGTATTCAATCATATTTTTTGGTGTTTTCTTTGAGATCCACTTCACTACCTTGCACTCCAAGATTTCTATTTCTTTGGCGTAAGTCAAAAGAAGCTTGCCACACCTAGGGTGCAGAGCATCATAGAATGAGTAGATATCTGAGACTGTCTTGCCGCAAAAATTTAAGATGCTGTGTTGAGACCAACAACTGAGCAATACAAGCAAGTCAGTTGTGAAGTTTTTGTTGGGAAGGATAAGAGAGTTACCTTCCCGCTTGTATGCTAGTAATATGTAAGTGAAAGCTGAAAGCACACAAATTATGGAAACCATGGATACATGAGGAGACATAAAGATAGAGTACATGGATACCTCAACATGTTGTAAACTATTTTATCCATCTCAAACTTGACACTGCGTACACTCTTCTGCCTTGTTTCAAGGGCACAGTCCAGCCCATGTTGAGCTTTCAGCCTCTGGAGCTGACAAAACCTATTCATTATTGTGATACCGGTGTGTCATAAAATTCAAAATCAGTTAAATCTTCAACATAGCACTGTTCAAAGAATGCTCACTTGGATTTGCATTTGTTTTGCACTTTTGAAGAAATCCAATAAGTCTCTCCCCAGGGAATTTGGATACAGTCATTAGAGGCCCCCACAATTTTAGTTTCTGAGAGATGTGTAAGGCATAGTGGTGATTTGGTAATACCTTCAAATCTGGGAATAATGTCATTCATGTTGCTGTATATAATTTGTACTCATTTGCAAAGTTTATGCAATCTTGATTCGTAATCGTCTTTCAGCTGACAATGTTGGTGCATTGGACCAACAAACAGATCTTCTTGATTATCTTGATTTCTCTTCAAGCTTTTATTGATGTCTTTCCCAAAAAACATGTCAAGGGAAATCAAGGGCAACTGGATCACAAAGAGTGTGTGCCATTTGGTTGCCTTCAGTTTTCCATTCTTTGCTATACCAAAAAGTCTAGGCATATAAGTCACCCCGGTGGGCACCACGACTTCAAGGACCGCATCAATCAACTTCTTATTTATACCATCACTCCAGAACATGTCTACGAGCCCACCTTCAACCCAGTCTTCATTTTTGGCTGTATAGTAGTCTGACTCTTCAAGATAGCTGTCAGTGTCCATGGGTGTGTATGGGAATAATGAGTAATGTGTGTGAAAGGTCACTATGTGTGACACCTGTTGTAACTAGCTACATGTGTCCTCGTTGTTGCCCGCTCTCGTCTTCTTTCTCTTCATCCTGTTCTTTCTGTCTTCCATCCTAGGTCTGCCTCCCCTGCCCCATCAAGCCCAAGCCCCAACTGACAGTATCACCATCGACTGCCTCCCCTATAAGGTCTGCCTCCCCTGCCCCATCAAGCCCAAGCCCCAACTGACAGTATCACCATCGACTGCCTCCCCTATAAGACTTATTGTCTTTATCCCACAGATTATGAGACCGGAATACTCTAGTATTCCCTGAAACATCATCAACTCACCCGATTAATCCCTCTCACCATGGTCGAGTTCTCCGTCGACCTAGGCGAAAAGAACAAGCTCAACGGCTCTAACTACTTGGACTGGAAGTCCAAAATCTCGTCGATCCTCCAATTGAAACACCTCCTGCGACTTGTCCTCAAAAAGGAAGACGCTGACGAAGCCAAACAAGCCGATAAACTTGACCGCAACCGTTACGATGATGCACTCGCCATCCTCAAGATCAATTGTGAGACCAAAATCGCCGACCAGTTTGATCTAGAGGCTAATGGGAACCCTGCCGTGTTCTGGGAGCTTCTCAAGGACCACTACCAACCCAAAACAATCCAAAACCAAGCGAACGTACCTTAACCAAATCTTCACAACTACTTTGAACTCAAACGACCTCAAAGAAACCCTCTCCAATCTTTCTTACAACACCCAACAACTGTGTGCTCTCATTGACAACGCCAAAACCAAGCCCTCAGCGCTTCTTGACACTGTCATCGCGATGTGGTGTATTATCAACTTGCCCCTCAAATACAAGAACTCAGGCGAGCTCCTCCTAAAAAAATGCCAGATTGAGAAGAAGTCGCCTACAATCAAGGAGGTTGTCGAAGAAATCCGATCGTATATGCACCAAACTTCTGAATCTGCTGAAGGCTCCAGGGCTCTCGCTGCCTATCGTAAAGGTCCGCCCCCTCAATACACCTACAACGGCCCAAAATGTTCCCCAGGCTACCACAACCCCAAAACTTGTCACCGGCTTGAGGAATGCCAAAGCGTACACATGAAACCTCGAGATGATAAGCCGGAGAAGGCCCTTCACGTATCATTGTCCAACCACAAATCCATCCTAATCCTAGACTCTGGAGCGACCACTTCCATGTTTAACTCCGCCTATTTCTTTCCATCATTCCAAAACATCCACGACCACGTCCACCTTGCAAATGGAGACCGAGTAAAAGCTGTCGGTCTGGGAACAGCAACGATAGAACTCCCCCACGCCATACTCAAGTTGAAGAACTCTCTACTTGTCCCCTCTTTAACCTCCAACCTCATAAGCCTTAGCGCTTTTATCAAACAAGATTACTCTCTCAAATCCGGAGGTCAAGACTTATTCATACTATCCGACGAACAAGGAGTGCCCGTGGTTACCGGATCTCTTGCTGATGGAAACTTCATCATAGACCAATCATCCCACTCTGCGTGCAAGGTCAACATCCAATCTCAATCCATCTACGACAAACATCAGGCCGCTGGCCATCCCTCCCCCAGCTACTTCTACCGTATGTTCCCCAATCTGCCAAAAGTTGACTTCACCTGCAACACATGTGATGTGTCAAAATCCCATAAGGAACCATTCCTGGGCAAATTTCCTAAACCTAGCCGACCTCTAGAATATCTACACGTCGATCTATGCGGCCCGATTTCAACCAAATCCGTCTCCGGCCATTGTTACTTCCTACGAGTTGTGGACCGGTTTTCACATTTTGTCTGGATCCGTTTCCTTGCCTTCAAAAGCGATGTCAACAAAACTTTAAAAGAACTTTTTCTCAAGATTGAAAACGAGTCTGGTGTCTCCATCATCAACCTAGTCTCCGACAACGGCACTGAATTCAAAAACAACGATCTCTCCGCTCTCTACTCTTCCAAGGGAATCAACCACCTCACTACAGCTCCTTATACTCCAGAAGAAAACCCATTCGCTGAGCAAGGCAACCGGACCACCGTCGCCAAGCTCAGATGTCTCCTAAACGACTCTAATATACCATCACCCTACTGGGCCGAAGCCGCAAATACAGCAGTGTACTTGGAGAACATCACTCCCTGCAAATCGATTGACTTCATCACTCCTTTCTTTAAATGGCACGGAAGAACTCCTTCCGTTAGTCATCTTCACCCCTTTGGGTGTGAAGCTATCTATCATATTAACAGGGCGGCAGGGAAGCTAGGAAACTGTGGGGCAAAGGGGATCTTCTTGGGCTACGGGGAGGGGCACAGGTCTTACAGGATTTTGGATGCAGAGACAGGTAACGTCAAGATCACGCATCATGTTAAATTTAACCACCATGTCTTCCCCAATTTTCCCTCTAATGACCCCAGTCCTGACCTGTCTGATCTCATTTTCCCAGCTGAAAATGCAAATGTCTCCCCCACTACTCAACCCAAAAACAACCCCAACGCCTCGCCAAATCTATCTGAGTCCTCCAACGACCACGCCAGGTTTGAAGAGGCCCTGGTCGATCAACATCCCAACCGTGAAATCCAACCCATGTTACCCAATCCCCCACAACCGTTACCTGAATCGCCGCCACCTGCTTCCTCCAAACACTACACCTGGGTCCCCAGCAATCATCCAGCTCCAGAAAACATGACTAGCGATATCGACCCATCCAACATCGTCAGCGGGACTCGTCAATCTGGCCACTCCACGAACGCCGTTGCCTACATGAAAGAGGATCCTCAATCCTACAACGAAGCATTAACCTCCCCCCAGCAAGACGACTGGCGTAAAGCCATTGGCTCAGAACTAGCAAACATGGACAAACATTCGGTCTGGACCCCAGTCAAGAAAACAACCGAAATGCACCCGTTGTCAACCACGTGGGTTTTTCGCCGGAAGACTGACCAAGATGGAAATCTCACCAAGTTCAAAGCCCGGCTTTGCGTCAGGGGCTTCCTCCAAAAAGAAGGCCGCGACTATACAGACGTGTTTTCCCCCACCGGCCGACTCACCTCGCTTCGTATCCTATTGACCCTGTGTGCAATCAACAACTTCGAAATTCATCAGATGGACGTCAGGTGTGCTTTCCTGAACGGAAAACCCGACGAGCTACTGTACATCAACGTTCCTCAAGGCCTGAACAACAGCGAGGGCACCTTATTGAAACTGAACAAGTCGCTTTACGGACTCAAGCAAAGCCCCAGATGCTGGCACCACGCCCTCACTGCCGCCCTCAAATACATCGGCTTGATTCCCTGCCACTCCGACCCCTGCCTCTACTTCTCAAAAGACAAATCCAAGCCCATGTTCCTATACGCCCACGTAGACGACCTGATTTTTGGCGGTACCTGGACCAGCAAATTCAAATTGAAAATAAATAAATTCTTCGACATGGAAGACCTGGGCGTTGCCAAGTATGCTTTAGGTATTCAAATCATCCAAGACAAGGGATCCATCAAACTCATCCAAGACAAATACATTGGTAACATCTTGACTGAGTTTCAAATCAATAACGACAAAAACACCCAAATCCCTCTTCCAAACAACTACCAATCCCTCAAATTCACCCCGTCCGAATCCCCGGATCAGCCTCCATTCAGTTACCGCAGAGTTGTGGGGCTGCTCCAATACGTCGTTCAATGCACCCAACCCGACCTAGCATACGCAGTCAGTTTTCTCTTGCAATTCCTAGAAGACCCTAAGCTGTCCCACTATCAAGCCGCTCGACACACCCTTAGATACCTGTCCCATACCCGAGACAAGTTACTCATCCTCGGGAAAAACGATCTTAATCGACAACCTCATGAACTGGTGGGATACTCCAATGCAGACTGGAACGGTTCAAAAGCTTGGAACTCGTACTCGGGATCAGTGGTCTACTATTATGGTACCATCGGTTGGAGAAGCCACAAGCAAGACGTCGTTGCGCTCTCGTCCGCGGAAGGAGAATATATTGCCCTCACCAAATGCAACCAAGACTTACTCTGGGCGTCAAATGTCCTCGAAGAAATCACTCAATCAAAGCCCACTCTCACTCTATACACCGACAACCAGAGCTCAATACAAATTGCCAGCAATCCAGTGTACCACCACGGCACTCGACACATCAACTTCAGATATCACTTCATTCGGGACCACATCAAAAGCAAACTCATCAATCTTAAATACATACCCTCAACACTCCTACAGACTGATCTCCTCACAAAGAATCTCACTGGAAGCAAGACCGCTGAACACACCACCCGACTCTTGGGAAAAAGCGCTGGATTTATGAAAGAAATGAAAAATTGAGGCGGTATATGGGAATAATGAGTAATGTGTGTGAAAGGTCACTATGTGTGACACCTGTTGTAACTAGCTACATATGTCCTCGTTGTTGCCCGCTCTTGTCTTCTTTCTCTTCATCCTGTTCTTTCTGTCTTCCATCCTAGGTCTGCCTCCCCTGCCCCATCAAGCCCAAGCCCCAACTGACAGTATCACCATCAACTGCCTCCCCTATAAGGTTATTATCTTACTCATTATCCTTGTCCAATATTTCCTTTCTCTTATCTAACCGACTATGAAATATAATCCTGTTCTTTCTGTCTTCCATCCTAGGTCTGCCTCCCCTGCCCCATCAAGCCCAAGCCCCAACTGACAGTATCACCATCGACTGCCTCCCCTATAAGGTCTGCCTCCCCTGCCCCATCAAGCCCAAGCCCCAACTGACAGTATCACCATTGACTGCCTCCCCTATAAGACTTATTGTCTTTATCCCACAGTGTGCCACTTAAATGGTCCCTGTTCAGATAGAAATAAAATCATCAGTTCTTCTGCATTTGGTGCCTGAGGTCACCCATAAAAAATCTTGTAGAGTGTGGGCTTTTCCGCCTCTCAAGCTAGGAGTCTCAGAACTATTCAGAGGTCCTTTGTTGTTTTTGGCCCCAAAGTTTCCTCTGCTGGCTTTTTTTCTAAAGCTCTTGAGCTCTGGCTTTTTGCATCATTTCTAACAGTTAGGATAGATCAAAGGAAGGGGGGCAATGCGATTCAAGATTTTCATTCTTAAAAATTTGGTGAATTTTATCTATCTTTCCAAATTTCAGCTAGCTAAATAATAATTCGAGGATTTTGAACAGCTAAATATTGGATGATGTCAAATGACACCAGTATTGAAGTTAGTTTTACAGTCTAAGCGGAGCTGTATTTCTCTCATTTTAACATCTTTCCAATCCTTCGTAATCCCAAGATCCTTCTGAAATATTTTTTTGTATTCTTTTGGTTTTTTGAGTTGTGTGAGATTTTTATCTGGGATTCTATCAACTCCCAGAAAGCAGTTCTCTATCTGGATAGAAGTGAAATTTCTGTCATTTCAATGTAACCCGCTTTACAAAATAGTCGCGTAGTGGTGTGTTGTCTTAAATGATTCATTCGAGATGCATATATCAGCATTGCCCTGCAGTCTGTAGAGATACATTGGGAAACAACATATGCATTCAGAAAATTTTGTTAATATATTTTCGTTATATTCCATAGAGATCAAGTAAATATCAGAACAAGACGCTTTTATCGGTCAAGAGTTGGTGAAAAGTGAGGATGGTCACAGGGGCAACCAGGCACATTTGATAATTTACAAAATTCCAGATAAACAGCTGATTTTTACAAATTCTAGCGTTAGATGAAGCTTGCAAAGGATTTTTTAGAAGAAGTGGGTTTTTCTTTGCGAATCATGCTCTTCCCGGAGATGATCTGGATGAACACTGATGCTTTTCGATTGAGGTTTGCCACGTTCATCGTGAACAGCAGCTAGATGACGATGTAAATCGTGGCGCCTGGAGAAACTTTTCTGACATCTGGGACATTGATCTAAGTCTCAAGACGTAAAGAAATGTGGATGTTTAGCAAGATAGTCTGAATGATTATCGGAGATAATCAAGCAAACTGACGGGGGCGATAACCAATGTGAGTTTTCCGGTGTGTTTCCATGTTAAAGGCGCGCGCAAACATACGCCCGCAGTCAGGACCTGTGGCTCAGCTCGCATTTAGCTTGTGAAGATTTGGTTCTTTAGTCGATAAGAGTGCTTACAGGGAAAACGCTTCTCGTTTGGGCGCTTCGACTTCTTTCCGGCTGATGTCGGATGTCGTTCATAGGGCTCAGATCGCCGTTTCGCAGATTTCGAAAAATCAACTTGCCTCACGGATCCTGAAGTATATTCCGACTTGGAGAATCTTTGATCTCGCTCTAAGGGGTGTTGATTTCCCAGTTCCTTCTCTTTCCCGATCGGTTCCAGAGGCTTGAAGACTTGATTGATAAATGTGTATCTTCCCGGATAGTAGTCTGTTCGGGCCTCTGTGAGGTTAAAGTGAGTCCGTTTCTGTGCCGACGTAGGTGAAGAAGAAGCAGAATAAACTGGTTCACACTCAGTGTTAACTGCTGACCCAGATGGCAGCGTGTGTGAAGGCCTTTTTCTCCACGAAAGGTCATACTGGTTTGTATGATGAGTCGGAGGGCTGAAAACGACAGAGAAGTCACCAGGGCCGCTTAAGGTTTCAACCTTATGGTCCCCTTTCCACGGTGGTTGATAAGTAATATATTCCTCATTATAATTTGAGACCGGTATAAATGGATCAGAGCAGTTGGAGTTTCCATGATTAGGTGTCGCTGTAATCGGATGAACTTGCCCCGGAAGGGTATTCAGACGATGATCCGGGTAGGCGGGTGGTGTGCCACAGGAGCTATGGGAGTGGCTGCGGGAATGGACCCGAGGTAAGTCATACTCCACACTTGTAGAGTACTGAGGTATCTCAGGGCCATTGGGTAAGAATTGTCCCTCTTCAGCAGCGGCACGACGGGCTTCAACTTCCAACGCCGACAGTGGTGAAGGACCTGGGTACCAAGGATCCATCATTGGGAGAAGCCTGATAAAATTTTGAGTTTGCCCGGGGGTAGATTAGCAAAAATCAAGTCGATAAAACCACGAAAGGGAGAAACGTGGACGATACGACAGTTTACTCACTTGATAACGAGCCGAAGAGGCTGATCAAGATTGATGAAGGAAAGTAGATACCACTTAGACACAGTCTTCAATTGATGGAAGGATGGTAAAAAAAGAATTAGATGATATCGGGCAGTGAAATATTTCACGAAGGTATCAGAGGGGAAGGTTTAGGGGATTATCGAGATATTGACTGCGAACGCAAAGTAGCCTTAATTATCTACCTCTGAAGCACAAGTGATTGAATGAATTGAAACCAATCTGTCACTAGCTAAATTTCTGTAAGCTGGTTCTGCGGGAAGAGGGGTTGTGTCAAGTGATGATCAGGCAAATCTGGCTTGATATCTTGAGCCTCTGATGAGCCTCAGTGGCGATGAAAAGATTACTTACATCAGGGCTGTCTTTTGTTAACTTTTATAAGCGGGGTGTCTCTGAAATGAGCCGAATGGTTCAAATGGGCGCTCTGCTGGTGGGTATCCAAAGGGGTGATCAAGATGGACCAAAGCAACTGTGAGTCAGTCACCCCTTACCAACCTCAAGATAGTGTTGTCACATTTTACCTCCATATTTTTGCCGAACATGCAACAGTGAGATCTGCCTTTCTATGAAAACAGAATGCCAGACAGCTTTGATACTCACTTGAGATGATCAAACCTTTGTCGTCCAGACAGATTGAAGATGGCACGCTCATGAAATTTTTGCAGTGCGGTTGCCCTTACGCCCGATTCGCCAGACAGTCCCACCAACCTTCTTTCTCGCTATTTGGGCTCGACAAAGTGTATTTGAGAGCCAGTTATATCGTGATATATATACTGTGGCACTTTCTTTCCTTTTTTTTCCAATTCAGGGTAATCTGATACGCGATGAGATATGTACGCAAAAACTCATTTCGGTCGGACTCTTCGATCGGACGCTCATACACCCCAGGTCGGTTTGTCTCTGTGCTTGAACCTACTCGGAACCTGCGTTGAACGACCACTCGGCCGCCTTTGCGCTCGGGAATTGGTATCCGATTGTCTCTAACTTTAGCGTAAATAGAAGTAACCTTCCATGAAGTGTTACACCGGGAATCCATTGTCGTGTCTTGTCTTTGCGTTACACATAGGGTGCGACAATCAACCATAAACTGCGCCTGTGAGTCCGTCCCGTGACTCGCCTTGGCTAATTATGGCAAAGGCCGGCCTACCCTCACTCCTATAATCAGCGCGATTTTTTTCCCCTCCCGCCGGACCTCTCGCGCTCTTTTGACCAGACGGGGGAGGCGTATTCAAGGGCTTCTGGGACTAAGGGGCGCTTCAGATAATGTAGGCCCGACGGATCGAGGTTGGATTAAGGTAATGTCGATTGCCAACGGCTGCTGACCGGCTTCCCTGCTTGAAGTTGTAGCGACCTACTAGTTACTTTGCTTTTCTATTTTCTTGTGCTGCTTGTTTCTTTTGTTTATCTCTTTAGATTTCCATCGACTTCGATCTTTCCTCCCAAATTTGCAGTAAAAAGTTGGATTAACGAGTAAAAATGATCAATTCCAACACTATGTATAGGTGTTTTCTGTTTCTGATCATGACTATCTTTGGCTGATTGTGTTCAACTGCCGCGTGTGGGTTGGAGATCACTGGCGGCCTAAGGTTGGATCAGGCCAGTCAGGGCATGGTTGGGGGAAGCTTGGCCTCTAGTGAGTGTCAAATCTACCTCAGGCGTCACCTTTTCAAACAAGTTGTCGTATTTTTTTCCACTTGGGCCGACATCTGGTCAAGTAGGACATTGCCAATCCACCGCGGGACTAAAACCAATTTTTGTCATAATTGAACAAAAAACAGCAACCAACTTGAACCAATGGTGGGCCCACTGCACTAGCATTAGCTTTGGTGTAGTGTAGTGTTGGCTTTTTGAGCAACGCTAACAAGAAGTTACTGCTAGCTGGAGATTTGGTAAGCTAACACTAATTTTTTTCATTGACAGAAAAAATAGTGGCTAACAACATTGAAAAAAAAAGTTAATGCTCCAGAAATCTCCTGCTGGCTGGGAAAAAAGCTATGCTAACTGTTATGCTAACTGTTGTTGTATCCCCAAAAGGGGCTACATGCCAAGTACTTGCTGCACCACTAGACCTCTCTCTTGCTCCAAGTATATAACTCAAGAGAGAGAGAGAGAATGTGGAATAAAACATTGTGGATGTTCAACATTTTCTCAGATTTTCAGTGGCTAAGTCTCTAAATTATGAGCCCTTGAAAATGACTGACTACTATTTTTTTACCACCTGCAAATCATAGTTTTGGGGATTGTCTAATCCACAACTTCCCAATATCATCTCAGTTTGACCTTCTAAGTTTTTGATTTGGCTTTGACTAATCATCAAACTGTATGTTTATCATAACAACTAATCATCAACACCAGGAAAAATATCTTTTCACTTGTCTACAAGTGATGTAGCAAATTACAAAGGTGCCTCTGTACTTTTTGACATCACTTGTAGACAAGTGACAATAGATTTTTCCTGGTGGCATGTTATTCCTTTTGTCATTTTCTTTTCATTGGTTTCTCTCAATATTCTTTGTTCTCCATCAAATACTAAGACCCTGGCAAAGAGGTAGTGAGACTAGCCATCTTGCAAAGATGAATTTATTGGTAGAACTTTATTGCTGTACATTTTGGAGTCAGGGAGACGCTTTTTTTTGATCCTCTCTAACCCTTTTCACCTAGTATCAGTAAAAAAAACTTTTATATGAACTACAAATAACCCATCTACAATCTTGTTTTTATCTTTTGTATATACCCCTTCTGTTCTACATCCCACACAGCTTCTTCCCCACACAAGCATTGTTTTTTCCCCTCTCCGACCTAAACCTTTTTTCCTAATTTCCTCTCACATATACTATCCCCAGTACATCAGTCACTCATCAGCAACCTACAAGAACACAGGATGGTAGAGAGGATGGTTGAGAGTCTTAAGAAAAAATTCCAGACAGTATTGAGAGTGGAATACATGAATGTCTGGCATTGACTGAAGCAATGGTGTTTCAACAATGAATCTCCTACAGACAGAATTGCCTCATCTCTGAAGGAAATGTATACTGAGATGCAAGGTCTGAATTTGCAAATTCAGATTTTTTTTTCTTGGGTTTGTGCTCCAAATTAATTGGTGGTGCTGGCATTGGGTGCCAGTTTTGCAAAAGATTTTGAGAACTGCATCAAACAGGCCATTCAAAAAGATAATGAATCCAAAATCCCCTCATTTGATTCACTTGAGGTTGTGCTGACTTTAGACATATGCCCACAACAAAATATTTTGTGCTCAAACCTGGCAACCAAAGTAGAATTTTCAACTTTTGAACCACCAACTATGTACAAGAGGATTGATTATTCTGATTTCAGAATTGTCTTTCTTTATTTTGAGGAAAAGGACTGACCAGAAGCCCTCGATTTCTATACAATTATAGTGGGTCAATGTTGGACTTGAGGAGGGGAAGTTCACTATGCAAGAACAGCTGCCAAGGATCACACTTGGTGGAAAAGAATTTCTCTGACACAAAAGAACATTGCAGTGGAATCCAAGAGCCAGAACAAAATATATGATATTGAATCCAAATCCCTCAAGCTGAGTGCCAAAAGTGAAATAACCAATTCTCAAATGGCAATTATGACCCAGGATCTTGTGGATCTCAACAAAAAGCAAAAGGAGTACTTCCAGCTAACACAAGGTGGAATTCTTGCTGCTCTTAGGCCTCAAGAAAGCTACAGTTAAAATGTGTGTCCCTTTTTTTGGTTGATTAGTTTTCCCCTCCTTAACTATAATAGACTCACATATTTTTGTTCTTGTCTCTTTACCTTGAAATTATTAATAATTTGGAAAATGTTTATCATTTCTCTCTATTGTACATTTTTACTCATTGTTACTTTCAGTCAATCCAAAAAACTTTGTATGAGAAATGTGACAAAAAATTGTAGATGAAGAAGAATCACGACCTTTTGGTTCCCATTGATACGTGATTAAATCCTTCCAAAGTTGAAGGTAGCCCGCTAGCTCTTGGATCGCATGAAAATTGAAAATAAACTTGGATAAATCTGTTGATCCATTCCTTGAAATCTGAACGGGAGTGATTACTGCCAAAGGTGTGGTATTGTAGTTGTAATAAGCTAGGTACAAATTATTCTCATCCTCCACAATTGTGTTGTGGAGTATGATACAAGCTTTCATTATGTTGGAGAGTTGGTGATGCTTCCATCCGCAAGCTGGCTGAGATACTATTGCAAAGTGCACTTTCAATACACCAAAATTTTGTTTGACATCTGTTTGTCTACTCTCCTGAAATTTGGATAAGTGTTTCTCATCCAGTAAATGGTGCTGTGAGAGTTCCTTCACCAGAATTTCCCAGTTGGGGTCAATTTTGTCTGCCAGGAAATATTTGTGATTGAAGGTTTGGTCATTAATTGAATATTCATATTTTGGAGATTTGTCATTCAGGAAATTTCTGAATAGATGCAAAGTATCCAACACATTAATATCACTGCCAGCATAATTGCCTAGGTTGAGTTAATCCCAGTTAAACTAGGATGCAAACAACCAATTTAAAGTAGGTTGAACTCAACCAATGAAATATAAAACCAAGGGGGGTCCCTTGGATTTATATTTCATCAGTTGATTTCAACCAAGGTTAAATTGGTTGAGTGCATCCCAGTGTAACTGGGATGACTTCATCCTAGGCAATTATGCTGGCAGTGTATCATTATGTGAACCTGGCATGCCAGATCCACATATCTTGAGATGCAATGGCTACCAATATGACAGTAGGGGTCTAAACAATTTTTTTTTATAATTCAATAACAGATGAAAGTTTTTTAAGAAGACCGCACACTTTCTCCGTGAGCCTGGGTTTCTTATGTGACTGCAGGACACAAGGATATGGCATTATAAAGCCAGAAAAATGTGAGTATTATGTAAATCAAACCCTAACTTTGGAAAAAAGGTAGTAAGTTATCAATGGACAACCTCTAAACTAGAATATAGGTCTGCAAAGATTCTATTTAATGGTAAGAGGGTTTTTTAACCATAAAGGGAGGAAAGATTTTCTTCCTTTGTTTAAGGGCAATAGTTGGTGGAATAATAATGTAAGAAATGGTTCAGGATAAAAAAGCTACTAGCTAGAAGGCTACTTCAAGGATTTATTAAGGCCGTGTTTGGGAGCGCAATATGACGGGTGTAATATTGTATGCAAAGTTCATGCAATATGCCAATTATTACGCACCGTAATAATAGATATCTTGCCGGCGTAATAATCAGCTGAGACAGGGTTGATTATGAAGCTATGTGGAGGCAGTTGCCAAACGGTCAAAGATAATAATAACAAAAAATCATGATATTACACCCATCATATTGCGCTCCCAAATGCGGCCTAAGACAGTACTAAGAATGTAATTCTTGGTGATGGCTTAGAAATCTGGGTGAAAAACCAAAAAGGTAGTAAATGGGTACAATGGGTACAATGGGCCATGTGCTTTGTAATCAGTCTAGCACATGGTGTTTGAGGCTTAGTATTGAAACAAGTTGCTTAGAATTCTTAATCTGGAATATCCACTTGTCTTAATGCAGAAACCATTCATTTTTACTGTTTTATCATGTTTTACAGTATCATATATGGTTTATGTCTTTTATCTAGATTATAATCCTTATCTTTCCATGGACAAGGTGATTATCCTATATGTTTAAGATATTGTAAGGTATGTGCTTTACTCTTTATGGGTTATCTGTTATTACATATTTTACATAGTATCATTTTCCATTTTAAGGTGTGTCTTTTTTTTATTTGAAGTCTTTAGGGCAATAATTGTTGGCCTAGAGGTAAGTTTAGGACAGCTATATTTTCTCTAAGGCTGAATTCTTCTTCCCTTGATATTTCCCTGCCCAGCCAGAAGGGAAGTTTTTCAACTTCAAATGTGTACAATCAAGTGAGCCCAGACACTGCCAGCATAATTGTCTAGGATGAAGTCATCCCAGGTAAACTGGGATGCACTCAACCAATTTAACCTTGGTTGAAATCAACTGATGAAATGTAAATCCAAGGGACCCCCCTTGGTTTTATATTTCATTGGTTGAAGTCAACCTACTTTAAATTGGTTGTTTGCATCCTAGTTTAACTGGGATGAACTCAACCTAGGCAATTATGCTGGCAGTGAGAATACCTGGGAAGCCTCTTTTTGCACAACTAGAAAGAAATCTCTCCAACTCCTCTACAGTTGGGTGTCTGCAATATTCCAATGAAAAGATGTTAAAAGTTGAATTACAGAATCTTTCCATGCTTTCTAAAGATTTGGATTAAGATAGCTGTAAGTATTCATAATGAAAGTCAGCAGCAGCACCATATGTAAGCATCTGTAGGGCTTCAGTGATATTGTCAGCCACCAAGATATTACATGTAGTATGTAACATGTAATACTTGAAACTGCAAGCTTGAATAATTATAATTATTCTTTATTTTTTATTATTATTATCTTTTATTTTAACAGTCTTAACAAAAGGAAAATTAAACTCCAACAATACCCAATTGTATAATAGTCTAACAGTTAAGGACTGGCTTAGTAATAACTGTTCTAAGCTTGAGGAACTGAGTTCTAGTCACACTCATGACCACATTCAATAAAAACATTGATATAAACTCATGTCTATTTTTTACCAAAATTAAGTTATAACTTAATTAATGAAAATCTTTGGAAAATTAATTTTCAAACATGCAATAAATGGATTAAGAACCATTTATTGGCATAGTTTTCTTCTTGAAAATCCTGGAAGATCCAAGATTAACACATAGTAATTCATAGTATAAAATTACATATAAATAAAAGTAAATCTTTATGTAAAGTATATTAATTATGCAATAATGACTTGTAAATTAATTCCCACATGTTTTACTCTCCAGAGCAAGCGCTTTTCCAAGCTCTAACCCCAAAGGAAGTTACATGTACATGTGATTAATATTTATTTAGTTTAATTAAGAAAGGGCATTAATAAAAAAACCCGGTTTTTCCGCATTTACACCCGGTTTTCTGCGCAGCTGCGGCTGCGCAGTGCACCCGGTTTTCCGCGCAGGCACCCGGTTTTTTTTAAATTTTTAATTTTTATGCAAATAGCATATGGAGGGCGGCATTTGATGCGCGTGACCCCAATACAAATAAAATGAATAAATAGAACAAGTAAAATAAACAAAATGATACAATATAAAATGATATAAAATTAAATAAATAGAATAAATTAAATGAATAAATTAAATAAATAAGTTAAAAGCAAGAGACATAATTGCAAGTTAATGATTTATGAATAATGCAACCTCCCCAATCATCCTCATTCAATATTTTATTTAAAACAAATAAAATAAATAAGTAAAACAAGTAAAATAAACAAAACAAAACAAAATAAAAATAAAATAAAACAAAATAAATGGAATAAATGAAATGAATAAAATAAATAGATTAATTAAAAGCAAGAGACATAATTGCAAGTTAATAATTTATGAATAAATAATAAATGTAATAAAGTTAATAATTTATGAATAAATAATAAATGTAATAAACAACATGTAACACTCAGCAAGTTAATAATTTATGAATAAATAATAAATGTAATAAAGTTAATAATTTATGAATAAATAATAAATGTAATAACCAACATGTAACACTCAAAGCATTATGCAATGTACCATACCTCTGTGTATCATTGTATTTCCATTTCTTTGTCATGAAATCTGATAAGAAGTTAATTTTATAATCAGTATTTGTTTCCAATGAATTCTTCAACCTCTAAAGTGTATGAATCCATTTAAAAACTCCCTGAATATCTTGAAAGACAGACGTGAAGGTGTTTGGAAATAAACTGAGTCCAAAAATCATAAAACTCCAACCAGTGATTTAAAAAGAAAACTGTTAGTCACATTAAACTCTACACCCCTTAAAGTTCTTTAAAAAAGTTTAAAATGTTGAGAAATCCTGGAAATTAAGCTGTGAGGATTTTTTATGAAAAAACCAGGTGGATTGGCCAAAAAAATAGAAGACATAGTTTTTTTGCAAAATAAAACATTACCATAAAATTCTAAACCCCTGTAAGTATGATAAATAAATTTAAAACTTTGAAAAATAATGAAAATCCGCCCGCAAAAAATTAAATTAAAAAAAACCGGGTGGATTGGCCAAAAAAAATAGAAGGCATAGTTTTTTTGAAAAATAAAAATTTCCACAAAGTTCTACACTCCTGTAAGTATGATAAATAAATTTAAAACTTTGAAAAATAATGAAAATCCGCCCGCAAAAAATTAAATCAAAAAAAAACGGGTGGATTGGCCAAAAAAAATAGAAGACATAGTTTTTTTGCAAAATAAAAATTACCATAAAATTCTAAACCCCTGTAAGTATAATAAATAAATACAAAATTTCGAAAAATAATGAAAATCCGCCCGCAAAAAATTAAATAAAAAAACCGGGTGTAAATGCGGAAAACCAGGTGTACTGCGCAGCAATTTGGACGTCGCCGCTGCGTAAAACCGGGTGTAAACGCGGAAAAACTGGGTTTTTTTATTAATGCCCTTAAGAAAAATAAACATTAAATTATTTTAATTAATGTGAAATAAATATGGCATCATTTTAATTAAAAATGACACCATGTTTCACTTCTTACCACGAACAGGCTGATCAGATTCACCTGGTAACATTGCCTCAATCCCCACTGTCAAATAAATTGCAGAGGGATTAATACAAAATATTTATTATTTAAGGAGGAGGTTTCTTCACCAAATTGAAGACATCCTCCCCCCATCAACTTTTACCATTACTAGATAACTTATTATAAGCTACCAAGGCGTACACCTTCTCCTGTAAGTTAGGAGGACTGGCATTTTCTACTTATAACTATCTTTAATAGTTAGAGTTCTTCAAATCCCCCCAATTAAATTAATACTTCTTAATTTAATTGGAAGAACCGTTTTAAAGTCTGGTTAGCCCTTCTGAGGATATTTATTCCCATAACAGAAGTCTGGCAGCAGGGTAGTAACCTGTTTTTTTTATACTTAGTGTTTTTAACAAAACACCAAAGTAATTTTGCTTATAGTTATTTTTGTTACACTTTTTTAAGTGTAAGACCTTTTATTCCTTACTGTACACGCCACTTTTTGTGGAATAGAGTCCAGTTTGTTGACAGATATTGAAAATGGGTTGAGTGGATCTGGCCCATGCTTAAAATATGAATCAAAAACTTTGACTGTCTCAACTATCCTCAAGGAAAACCAGACTGAAGATGTTTTTGTTGCACAATGGTCTTGGGGAAAAGTAGTGTTCAAAAAGGCGCTTATAGCTCCACTCAAAATCACAGGGGAAATTTGGATTCTTTACTTGCTTGCATATGCCATGCAAAGGTTGAATGTTGCTGGAATTGTTTTTATCCACCAGAATAGCCCACCTTGGAGATTGGGGACCTAGAAATAATTTTCTTTCTTCTAAAGAAGAGCTCAACAAGGGTGATATCAAATTTGATGGATTTTTGAGTTTGAAGAGTAAAAAAAATGATTTCTTGTGACCACAACTCATATTTTCCCGGGAAAATTGGAACACCTTTCCAGGTGGCCAAGTTACCAAATCAGTCCCTTGCATTGGAAATAAGCTTACAGGTGGGGGACTCAAGGTGCAGTACAGTAGTGCAAGTTCAAAGTTTACTCATATAGACACACAGGGTGGATATGAGTCTTTTTCTGTAAGAGGGGCAGAGTTTTCCCCATAAACAATTCTTTAAAGTCAGCCAAAAGAGGTGAAAACCACTTTTGGATTCTCACAATGTCGGTCTTAAAAACTCAATCAATCAACTTCAGCCAACTATTCAATATACCTCTCTCATCCTATCAGCTCAACCTCAACCATTATTATCTGTTCATTCTATTCCCTTCTCTTCATTGCTTAAGGGGAAGCACACTCACACCCACACCTCTATTTTCAGTTGTGCATTCCAACAAACAATTGTTTTTTCGAATGTTATACACACACTCTGTGTCAAGAAAAAGCAATTGCAGGTATGGAATGTCTGCTGGAGATTTTTTAAGTGCTTCCAGCAGCAGGAAAACATTAGTTGAGAACTTATACCCCTGAATTTTGGGTAAATTAATTGTGAGAAGGGCTTCCTCCCAATTTGTGATTTTTGCATTTTGGAAGTAAGCCTTCCAGAAATATTCATTCATACTAACTGTATGGGCTTCCTCCCAATGAGTGATTTTGACTCCTTGGGGGGGATTCCTCGCAAAAAATGGCTTCAGGGAATACATTGCCACCACAATTTACCCATTTTTTTTATGGTGAAACTTTATTAAATCCACTTTTCAGGATTCAGTCCCACAATAAATACTGCCTTGGAGTAAATTCTCCCAATTAGTGAGTATAACTAGTAGTTTTTCTTCCTCCCAATGTGAATTTTCAATTCTTGGGAAGGCTTCAAACGCACAAATGGCTTTAGCATGTACAGTTTCACAAAACTTTTGGCACATACATTATTGTGACACTGGACTAAAGCCCCTTTGTTGGAGGAGATCCCCCCTTCCCCCCAACAGCACACATTTGGAGCAAGCACTTTCAAAAAGTGGGTTATGCTAACTGAAACTGGGTGCAGTTGGCTGTAATTTGTCACCAAAAAATATGCACATACATTTGGATGACATCATTCTAACATTATTAGAAATGAAATAAGATAAAAAATGAAATGAAAATTAATTACAAATCAAGCAGAAAGTGAATTGAAAATCAAGCAGAAAAAATGACATAAAACAAATTTAAATATACACAGTTTTTCTGCATTCATACCTAGTTTTTCTGGGTCCATTTTTCCCACACTCTGGAGGCTTGATAAAAGCATTCCCACACCAGTGGCACACCCTGTTTATGTGCATATTTATGAGGATATCCATAAATATGCACATAAGAAGGGTGTCCAGCCCACATGGGGTTAATAAATGTACCTAGTTTTTTTGGATACATTTCCTGCCCCCTGCCGGCCCTAGAGATCCTCCAGAGTATCCTAAAGAACTGAATTAGCTGTAAAAAATAGTAAAAATACTGTGTAACTACTGAAAATAATGACATGTAATAAAATATTATTAGATCAATCAACTCAGAATGTAAAATTAAGTGGGTTAGCTCACTCAAACCACCACTAAATTCCCACTCCTTCTATTAATTTATCACATATTCAAGGTACTTAGTAAGAAGAAGGAATAACAAGTATAAAATATGAGTTAAAAATTATTGTCATACAATCTGAGAGACAATCACTTTATGTGCATAAATATGTGAATAATAAGCCTTCTCCTGATTGAATAATTCACAAAGCAAATCTGACAATTATAAGGAGTTTAGGTTATCCTCTGTGCATATGTTGGAAACTATAGAGAGAACAATAGTAATTATTATTCAGATAAACTTTCAGCACAGTGATAGTACCTGGATTTTTTATAGACATTAATCCAGTGTTTCATACACATAGCTGAAACCCCCAATCCACATTAATACCTGATTTTTTCCAAGGAATTCTAGTGGTCCAATTGGACCGCTTCTTTCTTAAAAAAACATTTGGGAATTTCAAAGAATTTTCAGTAATAAAACTTTGTCAAAAAAAAAGAGAAGAAAAAAAGGTGTGTCCCTTTTTTTTTTATTTCAGACATGGTTTTTATTGTGTACCTGTTGTTTTTATTGCACACCTGTTTTTCCATTTTTATACCTGTTTGTTTTTTATTTTTTATTTTATTTTTGTTTGTTTGTTTGTTTGGTTTTTTGTTTGGTTATTTATTTATTTATTTTTATTTTTATTATTATGATTATTATTATTTAAACTTAGGCCCATTTTGATGGACATTTGACACATTTTCAGAGCTGGAAATATGTGATACATAAAGAATAGAATGTCTGTGCATAAATTACAAGCACAAAGATTTCATGGCACAAAGGACTGTGAATAAGCTGTGAACCCTGAAATTAATAAACATTTGTGTTGAATACAAACAGTAAATATAAGCTTTGGGTGGGGGAATGAATAGAAAAAAAAAAGTAGCTGTATAGAATTTTTTACAATTGTGAGCCTGGTTCTCTAAAGTGACAGCAGGACACAAATATGGGAGGCAAAAGTGGTACTTCAGAGGATCAAGAAAACAACTGTTAAAGAATACAAGAAGAAGAATGAAAAGAAGTGATAATTTTTAATTGATCTATGATTTGAATGATCAGAGTGCTCTTATTGATGATAAATCACAACCTGGAAAAATTGGAAAGCTGTGCCAGAGTCTTTTGAAAAATTTAACAGCCTCTTCTCACAATGGAAATGTGTAAGGAACCTGAGATTACAGAGTCTAATCAACCCATTTTGTTAGACTATGATCAAGCTGGATATTCAAGGTTCTTTAGAGGGAGACCTATGTGGTTTGTTTCTAAGAAAAACCACAGAAAAATATTGGAGTGAAGCTTGTGGATCTCTTGTAAGGATTAAGATTGATCTGATCTGATGATTGAAGATTGATTTGATCTGGTTTGAAGATTGAGGATGAAGGGAAAAGAGAAAGAGGAATGGGGGATACAGAGAAGGAATAATTTCAGATGAGCAAGGTTCAGAAAGGGTACTGACTGAAAATACTGGTGAAGTACTGGGTGAAAGAGGCCTTTGGTTGGTTAGAGTGGTGGGATGTAACTTGATGAATCCTTGGTGATCTGAGTTGGTGGTTCTGGGTGTCTGGAGGTTGTGTATCCTTCCTGCAAAGGGGGATACACAAACTTTGAAAATGTTCAAGGTTTGCTTATGTAATATTAAATTTAGATGTCATAAATTTCAGGAAAAAAAATGTCCAGAAAATGCTCAAGAGGAACAAGAAAAAAAACTAGGCATGGAAACATTGGTTATGTCTGTGAATCCCCAAAATTGAATAAGGTAAAAAAATGATGTCTGGGGGATGCCTGGAAGTACCAAGAGAAAAACTGGGTACAAAATAAGGCATGGGGGGGGGGAAGCATACCTGGAAAATGTGGAAAATCTAGGTACATTAATTAATCCCCTCAATTAAAGTACAATTATTTCACAACAATTGATAATTTAATTTCTCATTAAGTTGTAAATCCATTTCTGGTAAAAATTGGACATTTTGGAAATCAGATTTTATCAGAAATTAAACTAGAATTTGTGGGGAAGGGGTAAGGCTTTCTTTCATACAAAGAATCTACAGGCCTTCCCTTTGGAATCTTGCTGGTAGGCTTGGATAAGATCTAACTTACATGAGTCCTCCCTGAGTTATGGATGAGTGGAGAGTATTGGCAGCACCCTGCCAACTACTGTGGTGATAAAAATGCTTTCTGAGCCATAAAAACCTCAAGGTTGGGTAGTGGTGTGTTGGAAAATTCAAGAAAGAGTAGCAACCAAAGTGGAGTTTCTTCTCCTGCCGTGTTGCCAAGTTGGGCTGGCATGTAGTGGCTCGGGGAGCCCCGGGGGTGTAGACACATCCGCCGGCGGAGAGGCGTGAAACAATTACACATCAGCTCCACAGGATCCCGGACACATGGTTTTTATGGCAGCATTATCAAAAGTACAGCCTCGAAGACGACATGAAAGCTTGAAGAGTAGACTTAAGGAGGCCGATCTTCGGATTAATGGATCGATCTCGGATCGCTTACAGCTTGATCGGGATAGGCTGTTAGAGGAAGAAAATGCACATAAGGATCGAGTACGTTTTCTTTTTAGTTTTCCTGTTCAATACGATTCTTGCAAGACAAAGTATGTGGACCAAAAAAAACCCAGAAAAAACAAAGCAGATCAAATTAAACCAAATCCATAAAATCTAAATGAAAATTCAGATGGATGCGATTGCAGGGTTTCGAAAGACTGAAATCATTCCGATCGGGAAATTACAACGGGCGATAGACGAATCAGATACGGAATCGGAGCCGTTATCGGAGAGTGAAGAGGCTGGAAGTGGTCAACAGGCTCTCCAGGTAGAAGGAGTGGGCGGAGTCACCGAGGCATCGCAACGATTTGATGTTTCGCAGGACTGGCACCGCAACAACGACCAGAGCCAAGATGACCAACGTTCCGACGGGCTGATGCCTCCTGAAGATTTAGATGCTGACGTGGAAGACCTTGATCACGAAGAGTTCGATTACAGTCGTGCTACTACTAACCCTGATCTATCCAGTCGACTCGGTCAGCCCGACCAGGGTTATCAATCATTCGAGGGCGAGGATTAATAGATAGCTACAAAATCCTTCATCGTCGCTCCAAGCTCAACTTCACTTGGACGCTGGTGTTGTATACTAGAGCCTCAAGGCTCGTGTATCTCTTATTTACCCCTTTCAATTAATTGATCTCATGACAACATAATACACTTTAGGTTGTTTGTTCTCTAGGAAATGAGGTTTCTTGGAGGTTGCCACCACAGTTTTGTGGAAGCATGGCATTAAAAAAGACAAGCTGATAGTACTGCGAGCAAAAATCTATCATCACTTATCTACAAGTGATATAGGAGTGGTAAAAAACTGGGTGGTTTGTTAGGACACGAAGCGCCAAGGCAAAAGCCTTGTGTGACTACCCCCCCAGAAGTTGACGCAAGTGCCTCTCTACCTTTCGATGGCTAATGAGTTCATTGATCCTGACGGCTTGATCCAGCTTATAGTCAAGCCTCAAGCATAGGACCAGTATGTATCATGGGGTTGAATTACAAAAAAATGGTTGCATCTAGGGTTCAATGGTTGAAGTTCTTCACCCTTAGGCTCAAAGCTGGGTTTTGGGTTATGGACACTTTCGGTCGATTGAAAGTTTTAACAGAAATAAATCAAAGCTCAACTCACAAAGCAAGCCTATGTCAGCAGAGACTTGCCGTATCATCCCAAATTGGGGTGGCAAGAGTTCAACTTTGATTTGCTGTTGTTCACAGATCTATAAGCAAACGTGGTCTTCACCACCAGACCTTATCACATCCTGAGAGAGATTCCTATGTACGCAAAAAATCAGCCTCAAATTTCGTACACACATAAGCTGCCAAGTGCAGCTGTTAAGTTAACCCCGGCTTTCTGATTCTTATACACTTCATGCATAGATGTATTACAACACCTGGGCAAAAAGGGCAATGAAACCTATAAACAAAAAGGTGAGACCAACCTCAGAACGGGATAATTTTTAAAGAGAACAGATGATCAAACTAGTTGCACAACCCGCATCAAGACTCAGAAGTTTGGAGTTCTCAGGGAGACTAAAGAGATGGGTGAAAGTTCTAGTTTGTTGCAGTTCTTGGCCAGGTGATTTGCCGAGATTACCGTGTTCGTTCCATCCCCATCCCCAGATTTGAACTGGGTTATCAAGGGTAGAGATGAGGAGATGCTCGGAGCCGGCGGTGAGGTTTGAATAGAGTACAGGGATTTGTCGGTCGAGGGTTGTTTGAGAAGGCTCGAGGAGGGTATCTAGTTGGCCATGAGAATTGCCACCAAATCCAAGTAGACGTTTGTGTGTAGGTTTGGTAGGTTGGTTGAGGATGAGGAAGGTAGCGTTCCAGGTGGCTTGGATTTCGAGGATCTCGGCTGGAGGGAGTTTTGTGAGCTCAGTTGGGATCTGTCCGTTCTGATTACTCCCCCAACACCAGATTTCTGTTGGACAGACCACCACGCTGTGTTGATTACCGAGGGCGACTTTGATTGCAGAGGGTGGGATCCGACGCGGGATAGAGATCGGAAGAACCGTTGGGATTAACGTCCGTGCCCGGCTACCGTCGTTGGTACCCAGTCGTGCCAGTTGGCCGTGCCGAGCCGCGCCCCAGCCAACCAAATTAATCGGTCCTCCACTGCACCCATATTCGATCACCGCGATCAGATGTTGAAGGCCTGCATGAAGTTTGATCCTTCGGTTTAAGGGTCCTGAACGGCCGTAGGCGATCGGGAGATTGACCAGGTTGGGCACGCTAGGATCTGCGGGAAGGGTTTCCTTGTTGGTCGACCCTCTGAGGTCGAAATCGTTTGATCCAAAGGCCAGGATGTAATCATCGTATTTTATCTCCCCTTTGTCTTCCACCTCCTCCTGCTCTCCAACAGAGGTAGACATTCGGGCAAGATCTTCAAAGGATGGAGATAAGACGACGAAGCTGGTTTCCCAACAAGCTTGAACTTGAATTGGCCGATATTTGTGCGTGAGCAAGTCTTTTAACTCTGGATCGATATTCCAAGTACTCGAGACCAACTGTTTGTAGTCTATCTTTTTCATCGTACTAGTGCTGATCGATAGTGAACTTTTGTCGATCGGAGGTGATGGTGAATCTAGGCTGATTGAGACAGCAGGGCCGAGTTGACCTTGGCCATGATCTCCGCAGAGATAGATCTCCGGATGGGTAGGATGGTGGACCAGGAAGAGGGCGTGTCGGCCTCCGATGGAAGATGAGACTGATTGGGGGGACTGGGTATTCTCGGATGTCCATCGATGAGTTTCTTGGAATCCGTGTAGGTCTTCTTCTCCATCACGTTTCGTCCCGAGTTGTCCATGTGAGTTGGAGCCTGAGCCGAGGAGCTGGGCCATCATCCCATTTTGAGGTGGCAGTTGCCCGGCTGGCCCAGCAAGGTAGGTCTCCGGTCCCTCCCCCGAGGAAGGCATCGGGTGAATGTGTGACCCCCCGAAACGGCGACAAACTAATATTAGGCAGATCACTCATCGACAGTTCAGCTGATAACCCAGGCTCAACCATGGTCTCAACAACCGAACCAGATCAACACCAAGATTTGCTATCATCCCCATCCCCTCGGAAACGTAAGCTGGTCGGATTAAACCAAGAGCCTGTCGAACCAACAGCTGTCAGCAACAAGCGCACCGGGCCCCGTCTATCAAACACCAATCCTGCCACCCAGAAAGTCTCGATCGACAAACGTCGCAAGGTCGATAGGATCTCTCCTATCAGAGCTGACCTTGGAAAGAAGAAATTTGGGCCTGGCTGGATTCATCTTCGGAAATGGTGTATCAGATGGGAAGTACCTAGGAAAGTACTCCATACGAGCATCGGTCAGTCTTCTCTTCACTTCTACCAGGCAACTTTCTTCCCAGATGTTCTTTCTTCTGAGTCGCTCGACATTCGTTCTTCGTAGGATTTATCACCCTGCATCAATGGCTCAAAGGCACGACTAGTGCACCAAAGATCTCACTAGGACTCAGCAAAGCCTTGATCGTCATCGTCTCCGCCGATCTCTTACGTTTTCGTTCGACTAGATTCGCTAGGTTTTATGAATCTGTTCTCGGCTTCCTCATGAGACCTACCGAAAAAAATAACTGGAATGGCGTCATCTTCTATCTTATTGGCGTGATCACCAGTTTGAGCACTTTACCTCTAGGTGAGCACAAACAAATAAAACCCCCACTATTTCTCTCTCTCCTTGAATTCACTACATGTGCCTCTTTGTCCTGTGAACTTATACATATAAATTACAGACATCAGCGTCTTATCGATCTTGATCCTCTCATGGGTGGACACGGCAGCCTCACTAATAGGACGGGCGTACGGTACGGAGCAAAACCGACTTCCAAGTCCACCGTTTGCGCGTAGGAAGTCACTAGCAGGGTTTTTAGGAGCATTGACAGTAGGCACAACCACCGCTTGGAGTTTCTGGTCAATGTGGGCAGGACTTGGCGGGATAGGCGGGGAAGGATCCAGCTGGAGCCGCGTAGACATCCCACCATCGTCATCTATCCTCCGCCGACAACGCGACTCCTTTGAAGCGATTTATCCCCTCCTCAACTCTTTCCTCCATCGTATCCAACTCCCTAACCCACACTCTAACCTGCCCATCGCCCCCTTAAGTCTCGCCTGTGGTCTCGTCGCTGCTGTCGCTGAGTCCTTTGACTTCTTCGGCTGGGACGATAATCTGGTCTTGCCCATTTTATCAGGCTGGAGCATTTGGGGCTTGATGAAAACTTTTAGTTGATATGCTCAGTCTCATTCCTCCTTTATTTCCCTTTGTTTTGGGCAAGTACACGTTTTCATTGTTCCATTCGCACGCTGGGATTGCACTTGTGAAAAAAAAGTTTAATACTCCATCTCCCGTCCGGTTCTTTTTTTCTTCTATTTTATGTTTTGGGAAGAATTTACTTATACACTCATGAGCATCATGTCAACTCTTTTCGGTCTACTTTCAGTACGTACGGGGAACAATTTTCACATTTATTTTATTGACTAGTGATATTATCGGTTGATCTCTGCATATTATATTTTAGTTGGCTCAACGCTTTTTGTTTTATTTTACAAGATAAATATAAATATGAAAATAGACAGATTTAGAAAACCATGAGGTCGTTTACAATTTTTCAGTTTTTTAAAGAAAACATCGGTAGTTGTCAAATTCCTGAAAATCGATTAGATACATGCAGATCAAGAGAAGCCCAGATCTGGAAATACACGGGAAACAAGGAATCGTGGTAATTATCAAACCTGAAAATTACTCGTATCTCACTCAAAATGACATAATAAGTAGAAACACGGTGTTTCAAAACAGATGGAATACACATTTTAAGTTGAGATAATCAAGTGGGTTTTGTGTACTTTTGAAACGTATTTCTAGATCCCAAGTAGGAGAGAAAAAGACATCCACAACTGAAAAAAGGGGGCGATAGAGGACGAAGTTTTGTTTCGAGTTCATGTGTTAAGAGAAAGAAGATCATAGATCTATATCAGAGACAGAGAGGGAGGGCGGGAGGGAGGAGAAAGTGTACTTAATCTTTTCAACAGTGAGAATAGGTGAAATATTCAATTGCATAAATAAAACAAAAAATCCCCTGATTGATGAGCTTGAGTTAAATATTCAAAGAAGACGGGGTGAAGTTTTCATTTTTTCTAGTGAGTAGAATCGCTGTTATTGTTGAGTGACGAAGGGGCATGAGGTGGGGTGGGTCTACCAAAGATACTAATCTGACCGGTTCGTGAAGCAACGACGATGAGGTCTCGATGGTAATGAATCGAACTTAACGGATCAATGCCAATTTCTTTAACCTTTTTGTTTTTTTTGAAAAAAAGGCAAGTAAAAAGAGAATCGAACCGGAAAGAAGTGAGTGATTGTCCAGAGCTTTGATAGATAAAAAAAAAAACAAGACAAAGAGAAGTTGGAGGGGTTCAAAGGAAAAGCATACCATCACGGGTTGTAAGATAGCCACCTCATTTCTACCAGGAGCAGGGTGGAAGTCTCTATTACATAACTCAACTCCAAAGGTGTTGGCTTGTTGATTAAGATAGTGGCGGGGGACATCAGAGATCTGGGGGGCGGAGAGGGTGGTCGAACTATCGACCAAGCCGACTTTGCCGCGTTTCTGGGTTCTCCCAGTAATACAGCTGCTGCTCGCGTTATTATTTTGCTGGTTCGGATGGTGGTGGGCCGGGGTCGAATTAATCGAGGCTAGTGATTGCCGTCGACTGGCCCCGTAATTGCTCTGGCTGTTAATTTGCTGTAGGCGTGGTTTGGCTAACGAAGCTCCTGATAAATCCCACTAAGTCAAACAAACAAACAATTTTTGAGCTTGAAGGAAAAGGAATGATGGTCAGGGGATAATAGGCGTGTTTGTCGATCTGGCTTACGAAAATTAATTGACAATCTTCAGAAACTGAAGCGAATCGACAAGAGCGATCATCACTGAACCATGGATCAAAGGATAATCCGGTGACAAAGGAACCATGCCCTTGGCAGCGTGCGATCACTCTCTGTTCGATTGGAGAATAAGCGGTTACCAGATCATCCTGTCCACCCGTCTAACTTACCAAGGAAATCTTTGTTAGCGACAGAGACTGTTTATTGTCATGGTTTTATCAAGAGAAAAATGCGTCTAACAGGAAAAAACTCACAAAGACGAATCTCCCATCCGAAGACCAACAGACACATGACAGAGCACCGAAATAACTCAGATAAGTATCCAATAACCTGCAAATATCCATGCATTATTAGCGTGGAATCAGCATTCATCATGAATACTCTTTTTCTTTCTTTTTTTCGTTCGATAATGCAGAAGTAGCAGTGGAGGAGTGGTTCAAAAGAGGAGATCAACAAACTTTTCAGAGTAAGTATCAATGATCCTTAAACAACCATCCTCACTAACGATGGCACAGAATTTAGAATCAGGCGAAAACGCAAAATCTAGAAGATTTGGAATTCAAAGAAGCGAAAGAGGGGGGAAAGGGAAAGAAGGAGAGATCTGATTGGTATGAATAAATATCAACCAAGTCCTTGTTGAGATAAGAGAGGAAGTAATGAGATCGACAGGGGGATAGAAAGAAGCACACCTGTTATGGTTTTTCGACTAACTTTCCAATGGTAGACCGGATTTAATCGGTTGCGTTTCTCGACGGGCAAATTGTGGTTGAGACCACTGATGATGATATCGTGATCTCTGGGATCAGCATGGGTACGAGAGGAATGGTTAAGTTTTTTATGATTGAAAGAGGGTGAAGGAAGGGTAGTGGAATGGGCAGAGGGATGAGGGGTGGATTGAAGCGGTGCTTTGGGCCAAGGGTTGACAACAAATCCGTTCCAATCTTCCCTGTCTTTATCCCAGCATATTAACGTTCCGTCGACGTGCGATGAGACAAAGTGACCATCACGCCGAGTGACTGTTGGTGCTAGCCATTCGATTTTGCTCACGGCCGAGCCTGAGATGCATCCACTCTTGTTCAGCCTCGTATATCGTGCACAAAACGGATCGAAGTAGATCAGATCGCCGGTTGAGAAGCCGATGACGACGTCCAAGGAGGTTGCGGAGACTGTGTGGTGATTGACGCTGACGTGAGTGGGAAAGGCTGCGAAGCTGAGGCGGAAGAGTGTCTCGCCTGTCGGACGAGCCGGTGAGAGCTGAGCGAAGATAACGGACTTGTTCCAAGTGTAAAAGCCAAGGGTGCGCTCTTCTCCTTCATCGCGACTAGTTGAAGAAGACTCGGAGGATGAACCGTAGAAGGTCTTGATGACAGATTGCGGCAAGGGTAAACCTTCGGAGGACTTGATAAACGTCGAGGTAGAGCCTTTGAATGCAGCCCGGGGACGTGATGAGAGTGGATTGAGATTAGATTGAGAGCTGGTAGAGTATGGGGTTAAGGAATGTGTGCCATTCCTTGACGCGTTCGATAGGGATGACAAGGATGAGAAAGTCAGGCCACGATTCTTGATGGGAGATGCAACAGAGCGAGTACTGGGTGGTAGAGAAGTTTTTTCGAGTGATCCACCAGCTTGGTTGTTTGATGAAGGGTATGTATTGTTCGAAGAGCTTGATGGATCATCGACAGATGAGGCATTCGAGTCGGTTTGTTCGCTGGGGTGGGGCTCATAAGCCGATTGATCGCTACTGGTGTCTTTCGATCGACCGTACTTGGTAGCGGCGGTGAGGAAACCGGGATGGGGGAAGGGGTTGGGTGGGGGGACGGGTGGAAAGTTGATGATTACGGTTGCCAGCGAGCACGGATAGAGTGGTGGGGCTACGAGGTTCTGGGAGACGTCAGCATTAGCAGGAATACCGGGTACGGCAGGGACCTGGACGATCGGAATCTGAGGTGCGCAATTGGTGTTACCAGCGATAGCTGCAGGAGCGTTGGCGGTAGTAGAACTCGATGGGGTCTGGGTTCCGTTTGGGTTAGGTTGAGTGAGTGAGTTGGCGGCCAAGGGAGTGATGTTTGAGTTGGAGGATGATAGGGAGACGTTGGAGACAGAACTATTGAAAGATTTCGAGTGATGAGCTTCACCACCATTCCCACTGCCATTCGCAGCGCGTTGAACGTTGAGATCCATGACCAGGAAGTAGCTTCCCTCCGGAGCCGAGAAAGCGATGGAACCAACGGCCATGATGTTGAAGATGGAGCAGTTAAATATTTGATTTTATTTATTTATTTACCTTTACAAATCAATCTTGAGTGGGTTTTGATCCATCAACTTATTTCCCTCGTTCTTTCTTAGTCCACGATAGATGCGTTCCTGCTTGGTAGCATGTATGTAACAGAAATTATCTAATCCAGGGATGGGCTGGCTTTCCAAAGTAAGAAAATGGTCAGCTTGAGATTGAAAGTGCTTAAAGGGAGCTGATCACGAGACATGAAAACGATGTTGTAAGGATGAAGACATACCAGTTTTGGAAATCGGATCTATTGACGTTTGAGGATGAGGAACGATAAATTGGTTCTTGCTTGGGAATGGGAGATGGTGGTGTTGGTGGTGGAGGGTGGTGGTGGGTGCGGCGTGGCTGTCTGCAAGGTAAGCATGTACCGTGCTCGGTATGTATCTACGGTACATCGGTTACTGAATTCAGCAACTTGCAGGGGCCTCTGACAACCCACTCAAGTCTCACCACACCCACCAGCTTCACAGCTCAATTCACCTCCAGCAAACATGATTTTCCTCAAAACCTGCTCAGCCGCCCTCATCACCCTCCTCCCCCTCACCCCGGCGTTCCTCTCCGTCCGGGCAGCCTCAAACAACGATCCATTCTCGAAACTGGTTGCCCTGACCAAAGCTGGCAAGGGAGTCGCACCTCTCAACGATAAGCTATACGATGAGATCATCTCCGGGCCAAGGAACTTCTCCGTAGCCCTCGTGCTCACCGCGCTTGGCTCCCAATTCCAGTGTCAACCTTGTCAGTAAGTCTGAACAACGCCAAAACAACGGCGCACACATCCACGCTCCCCCCCTCTCTCTATCCTCTTTCAAAGGATCATAGCTGGACCTAACTCATTTTTTGTTTCGTTTCTTTGCAATAGGATTTTTGACCTGGAATATCAACTACTCGCTCGTCAATGGGCAAAACAACCTGCAGAGATTCGGAATACCCATTTTTTCGCGATGCTCGATTTCAAAGAGGGCAAGAACACGTTCGCCAAGGTGAGAAGATTCATTATTTACACAGTCTCGATCAAGCCTAACAGGCTGATTTGGTGATCCGTTCCGAAATAGCTTGGTCTTAATACTGCGCCTCAAGCACGCCTATTCTTTGCTAACGAGGGTCCAGAGCTGGCGCCGGATCTGAGCAAACAAGCACTGAGTTACGATTTCAACAAGGGTGGTCCTCGCGGTCTGACGGCCGAAATGTTCTCCGAATGGGTGGTCAGCTCAACCAAATTGCCCCCCTTCTTCCAGCGCCCTCCAAATTATGGAAGGATCTTCGCTGCCTCTTGCGTCCTCTTGGCTACCCTGATTCTTACCAAGGTTGCATGGCCTATCGTCAAGTTGGTTCTTACCAGTAGATTCATCTGGGCTGCTGCACTCCTGGTGGGTTACTCTCGTCTCATTATCTCAAATGATCGAGTTTGTCAAACGGGGGGGGATGAAGTACTCATGTTATTCTTGTTCCTCTTTATGATGCGTATTTGATCATTCAATGGTCAGCCGGTCATCTTACTCATGATCTCAGGTCAGATGTGGTGTCAGATTCGATCACCACCTTACATGGTCAAACAACCAAACGGAGCACCTTCTTACATTGCTGGAGGATATTCCAACCAATATGGTGTAGAAACTCAAGTGATTGCGAGTCTTTGTGAGTCTCATCAATCTTTTCCCTCCTAACTTTAAGTCCACCGCACTAACTCGCTCGCCCTGTTCCTGTATTTTAGATGGGGTTTTGGCTTTCGCTGCTTATACGCTGGCCTTTACGGTTTCTAAACTTGATGATCCTATTCGCCAAAGAGTAGCGGTCTACGTCTGGCTTGGCGTCTTTCTCACTGTTTCGAGTATGCTGCTCAACATCTTCCGAATGAAAAAGTGAGTCATTACTCTCCTGTCTTCAAAATAAGTCATTGAGCTAATATTTTCGCCGAACGTCGGTCTTGCTCTTGTCCTGTTGTATTCTTCACAAAAAAGTGGAGGTTATCCGTTCAAACTATTTCTCTAATCCGAGCAAAAAATATAAAAGAAACCTTCGGTTTTGGGTTCATACTTCCTCAGGGCTTGTATACTGCAAAGACGTCTTACTCTCACCTACCCATGCAACAAGGACTCGGAGAGTGGATCTTTCTGTTCTTTCAATTTTCAAATGAGAGAAACCTATAGACAGGAGAGACCCTTCACACGTATCTGTCTAGACGTGCTGCTCAGGTGATATTGTTTACCCGTACAACATATCCCAGTGAAGTAAAGATATCAAGTTTGTGTGCCTATCAAGGCTTTAATATTATTCTAATATTCTGTAAGCTATAAACAGCCTGTGAAGGACTGTCTATCCCCCAGAGAATATTAGAACACCAGAACAGTACATAAAAATTATTTATTTACCTTTTCAGTTCCCTCTCCCCCATCAAATACCCCAATTCTGGATGAATTATAGTCTAATACTGCTATATTTTCAAGAATTGGCCCCACCTGACCTTTGATCAGTTAAGAACCACAAACCCAAGTGAGTACATCACTGGGTGCCTATTAGTATTGATTTGGATGCACCCTGTTTATAGCAAGCCTCTAAGATAAACATGATTATTGAGGATTAATCCTATGTTACAGGATATTTAAAAACAAATCAACCTATTACCAAATACCAGAAGACCAGCTAGCATCTGGATCTGGTGGGGCATAATCCTTGTGGAGTACTGATCCAAGTTTGAATGCTTTGGTTGCTTGTAATCCCAGATACCACATATTTAAGCCAAAGCTTACATAACCACCAGAAAGTTTTGTGACAAAAGCATGAGGCCGCCAGAGGGGTGTGGTGATTCAGCCCTGCCAAGGTTGTTGTAGCTTCATTGGAAGCCAAAGTGAGAGTTATGGACCTTTGAATTATCAATTCAAAGGGGATCCCATTGAGGGCACTGCTTTTTCATATTTCAAAAATCCCAGCATTGATTTTCAAAACCATTTTGAGTCAAAGTATGCCACTTCAGAAGGACAGAAGAACAATGCCATATTTGCAGCTAGTGTGTGGACCTGAAATTGGTTGCTTGTTGTCTTGGTCTTGTTTTCCTGTAAAGCTGACGTAATCTGATCCATGTTGATCATGTCTGGAGCAATCAGAGACATTGTACTAGAAAAGTGGAGAATGAATTTCTTCTTAAGGGCACACAAGGATCTGTCAGAATTATTTTTGATAAAATCCTCTTATTAATTAGAATTACCTGATTTACAAGCCATCAGATTTATTTCAATGTCCCACCAAACTTGTTCCTTACAATACTGGTTCATCAGGGGGTGGAAAGAGAGCATTTGGGGGAGGTGTTTAACGGTATATGCGATTGTTTTTAGCATAGCCTAGGCAGATGGGATATACCATGAGATGCCATGCGCCAAATTGGTGTTCAATTTTTCTACCACTGATTGTGGAAGCTGTGGGCCTGGTAAAGAAATTTTCACAGTCAGAAAAGGCAGATATAAATGATTTCCAGATGTGGTTAATTTTTAGAGGGGAGGGAAATTACTCACATGCATCCTGTGCCACCCTTTGCCAGACTGTGTGATGCTAAGGATAAGTACTTCTAGCTAAATGTGGGGCAAAAGTAGATGATAAAGAGTCAAATACTCTGAAATATAGTTTTTAGGGGATACTACCAATTTTATATTGGGGATTACTGTGTGAAAAATAGGAAAAAATAGTGGTAATTATATTAGGGGGTATCAAATATGACCAAATCCACAATTAAAACCAGTGAATTAGGTTTTTCAACAAAATTTTACTCAAGAGAGTTTTGAATCATTTTATTTTGATATCCATTGTTTTTAAAAATGGTGGATTTTCAAAACCAGTTGATTAGATAATGGTGGATTTGGTCATATTTGATACCCCCTATTAAATGGATTTAACATAATTATGGTCTATCAAGCCTGTCTGGGCACAGGCCCAAGTCCCGCTTTGCACTATGCCACTGGGGCTTGGGCTTGTGCCCAGCAGGCTTGGTTGTGTGCCCAGGAGGATTGACTGGCCGGGCTGGGCCAGCCACAAATCTTGGCACACAGCCAATTTTTGCTGGCTCAGACCCAAGCGCTTGACCAATTGGAAATCAGTCAAACCCAACGGCAACACACCTCTTCACAAACAACATCTCTGACAATAAAATTAAGTTTTCTGTCTTTCTTGCTACTTCTTATTGTTTTTCAACTTCAACTGGCACCTGATTTGACAGTGATGGATTCAGTCAAACTCAAAATTGAAGCCAAAAAGGTCCGCGCTTGTGAACTGCTTGACAACCTCTGCAAGCTGAAGAAAAAAACCTCTCAAAACAAGGCCATCCAAAAGGCCTAAAAAAATGTTACTCAAAATTGAACCTACAAAAACAAGCAACTTACCCATAAGTATTGGAAACCTAATGCAATCATCAAGCCTGAAGTCCAAGAACTTATACGCAACATTTTACTATCCAAGGGTATGAAGGTATCTGATGCAATGGAAACCTTCAATGTCTCACATTGTCAAATTCAAAGTATCAAAGCCAAGGATCCCAACAGCATCCAGGTTTATAAAAAGCAACCCAGTAAGTTTACCAATGATATGACGACCAATCTTCTGTCTGAGCTTGACCAAAAATCAAGCACAACACTTCCCAAGATGGTCAAATTTATTCAAGATTGCTTCAACATCACTGTTTTGACCCAAGCAGTCAGTACCCTGACCCATGATATGGATATATCATGGAAGCAGGTCAAGGATATTCCAGCAGCATGGAGAAAACCAGACCTGATTGAGCAGCAAGCCAATTCATTCAACCATAGGGGTTTGGACCTTGGTTTAAAAAGTGTTTTTGTTGACAAATCTGGATTCAATCTCCACTCTTGTCAGGCTTTTGGATATGCCCCTTCAGGGTCAGTTTTTTTCTTCTTAACTGTTCTGATATTTGATCTAACTTTTATTGTTTTTTTTTGTTGACTCATGAAGTTCAGCCTGCTTTCCTGAGTCTTTTACCCAAGGACAAACAGATCACTTTAATTGGTGCTCTATCTGTTGAAGGATTTTACTATTACAGAATTCTCAATGCCAATGGCACCAAGTCCAAAGGAGTTGGAGCAGATGAGTTCTGCCTCTTCCTTGTAAGTCTTTGTTCCAGACTTCCTTGGGATTCTGTCATCATCATGGATAATGTGCCCATCCACCCAGGCAAGCAATTTGAGGAAACAAAACTCTCACTTGGCAGTTCAAAATTGATCAAGCTTGAGTTCCTGACACCATATTCACCATTCCTGAACCCAATTGAGTAAAGCTTCCCCCCATGAAGAGTTTTTTCATTTTTTCTTTCCTACAAAAAAAAAGAAAGGCAAAACAAATTGAAATAAAATGTTTTGTTTGAAAAAAAAACAAGCAAAATTAACCTGTATGTTTGCAATAATAATTATACTTACATAATATATTCTAAAAAAATTTTAACAAGTTTATACTAGCAATTACATCAAGTAATGAAATATGATCCTTTTTTTTACATGTGGAGTGCTAGCCACCGCAAATTTGGCAGGCATGGCACTCTGGCTTGGGTGTGGCCAAGCCTGGCTTGAGCCGGGCCCACCCAAACTTTGGAGTGTGCCAGGAAAATCTTGGTAGGGTTCCAAGAGCGCTAGGCACAGTGTCCAGCTAACTTTAGAGCTGGCCAAGTGTGCTTTGGGGCCGGCCCAGCGCTTGGCCTTTTTTTGGCCTGACTTTGGCCTGTGCCCAGACAGGCTTTATAGACCATAAAACCAGAGGGGCCTGATGCATCAGGGGTTTTTTAACCCCTCTAAGTTATGGTGAAAAATGCAGAGGATTTAGGTACCTGAACAGACTGGGGTGATTTAAATCCCAGGAGAAATATGATGGATAATCTCAAGAGAAAGGGTAAATACTTACTAGTAATAATAACTTAATGTATTGAGGTTCTTCAAGGGGGAAATAGACAGTTTTTAGCGCTTGGACAGGTTTTTTGCAAAGATGGGTGGCCACTGTAGAGCTTCCAAAGTGAAACAGGGCTTTAAGAATAACTACTAAGGACTTGACCCTGGCAATTTAACAAGGGTATCTCTATTTTAAAAGCTAGGTAAATGTCTAATTGGTATTGTAAATCTGAGGGATCCTTCTGTACATGGTTTAAGAGCTCCTTAAATATTACAGGGAATCCCCCTATGGGTGCCAAAGGACAACATTTGGGAGCTTCTGGCCTAGTATTATCTCACCTGGTGATGCTACAGAGGCTTGAGCCTTGAGAATCAGTCACTAATTTCAATGTATATTTTTATTATGAGATATTCATTATACTATTTAATAGAGCCTTTTGGTATACTGTACTGCATACGTGTAAGTAACTGTGGCTTGGTTCTGTATAATTGTATCACAGAATAATCCACAGTATTATTTTATATGGTCTTTTACACGTGATTAATATGGAAAGGGGCTTGTTACAGTCCAGTTTGGGCATGCAAGTAGGCATGCGGGTCGCCATGCTGCACAGCCTGCAGCAAGCAGGCTTGAAGATGCTCACACCTCATTTATACTAACTCCTTCAGTTTACACAAGACCACATTTTTGTGACTGAAAATGGGGTTTAATCAGATATTGTAAATAAAAGCATACAGGTGCTTGTTATCTTGAGAAGTACCTGTTCTACTTTTAATCTTGATTTAACTAGTCAAGGAGTGAGATTGCCCTTATGTGGGTTGTGATGCTGGGATTTTTTGGATTTAGGATTGTCCAATATTGCAGTTGGAAAGCAGTAGTGAGCATATCTTGGGTGAATTTCCAAGACTGTGGGAAGCAGGCATGGTGGTTGACCAGTTGAACTCCTGGGGATGCATGGGGCAGGAGGTTGGTTATACCACAAATTCTGTATTCCACTAGGTTCATTTTTTTATTTAGTGTTTTCTGGTTCCCCCTTGGTATCTTTGTCTTCTGAATTCTCACCACGGTCATGTGATAATTAGTTAAAATTTAATTCAGTGTTTTTTGCAGTAATACTGTCTTGGAATGCCTCACCAGATCAGGGGGTGAGATAGGTTGAATGGGGTTTGATGCTGTGCCTGCCCAATCTTTCTGAGGGGATTTTGTAGTGTTTTAAATGTGTTTCAAGTATCAAAATTACATAAAGGTATGGTTTTATATCAAAAGGAGGGATATGATTGGTTTTTTTTCATTGCATATTTGGAGGGCATTGATAAATGCATGCCCACGCCAGGGGCATGCCAACAGGTGGCATGCCAAATGCCAATGTGTTGGCGTGCATGTGAAACACACCAATGGCAATTGGCATGCTTTAAAAGCACGCCAATCAACAGTGGTGTGTTTCTTGGCGGCCCACCTGCACGCCAATGGATATGCAGGTGGGGCCACACACCCTGGCATAGCAAAAGTAAGTCGCCCATAGACCATAGGCCAGGGCATGCAGCTCCACCCGCACAACCATTGGCATGCGGGTGGGCCACCGAGTGGCACGCCAATGGGTATTGGAGTGCTTTTCAAGCACACCAATACCCATTGGCGTTTCTCACAGGCATGCAAACAGTTTTGCAATTGGCGTGCCTGGAAACATGCCAACGGGAATTGGCGTACCCGCCAAACCTGCCAATTTGGGCTGGCGGGGGCTTCAAAACACACCAAATTCCCCTGGCGTGGGTGTGTGCCAGGAGTGTGCATTTATCAAGCCCCTATTTGGATGCTACAGGGTATTTAACCCTTAGTCACTCTCTGAAACTACTAGGCTGTCTGCACTCAGACAAAATTTATTCAGATAAATTTGATTTTGACAAGCATAAGGAAATATTAGTTTTAGTAAACCAATAGTACAAAATATAGGAGTGGAGAAAATTATATGCTTAAAATCTTAGGGTATAGTAATATTTATAGTCACATGTATAGTCAGTACATGCATAGTCACATGGAGAGTCACATGTACAGTCACATGTATATTCATATTTAAATTCACATGTTTGATAACATGCTTCTCCACATGACTCACCAGCTAAAATAATTCCTATTTTTCTATATACAGGGGAGGTTTTTCCCTCCCAGGAAAAGGGGAATGCCATTTTTGGTGTGATTTTTTTTTGGCAAACATCACACATCTCACTCATATTTAAACAAAACCAAACACATGTAGCATTTATCAGTTTTATATCAATCAAGATTTCCCCTTAAAAAATCTTTAATACCTCAGAGAACCTATTAAAGAGAAACAGTAGTGTAGCCCCTTTGAGTCAGCTCAGTGGTCAACTATCCCCAAGATCAAAGAATAAATATATACCATTTTAATACACCTATATGCCATATAAAATTAGTTATATTGCTATACACAAACCACTCTACAATTTTTCCTACAATAAAATCCATCAACCATGACAAAATGTTTTCACTCAGATTTATCCCTCCCTCATCCCATATGGGTAAATATTATATAACTTTCTTTTATTGAATAAAAATTTGATATAGGTTTGATTGAGACTGATAATTATAGTTTTATCTATCATCAAGTTATGCCACAAGAATAAATGAATTTGTTGTCAGAATTATGTGCAGTATAATAGAGAGGCAGGTCTTTCAAAACACCTTTAAAAGTAGTATTAATTAGCTGGAATATCATTTTGTTATTTCCCCCTGACAAAAGGATATCTGAAAATGTAGGCATATGCTGGGTTTGTAACGTTGGTCCAGCTGTTGTCAATTAGTGCGGGTTCCTCCACTGCTGTGGGATCAATCAAAGGTTCCGGCTGGTCAACTGAGAGAAATTCCAAGAAATTTGGGCCACTGCCAGCATAATTGCCTAGGTTGAGTTCATCCCAGTTAAACTAGGATGCAAACAACCAATTTAAAGTAGGTTAAACTCAACCAATGAAATATAAAACCAAGGGGGGTCCCCTGGATTTATATTTCATCAGTTTATTTCAACCAAGTTTAAATTGGTTGAGTGCATCCCAGTTTAACTGGGATGACTTCATCCTAGGCAATTATGCTGGCAGTGGGCAGGATTTCCTAGCTGGAGTTGGTTGGGAAGATCATAAAACCAAGGAGTGAAATTCTTGCTGTTAGGCTTGTGATATTGAATGCTTTGGCTAGCTGGAGGGTCAAACGTGTTTGTTGGAGCTTGACTTTATTGGCTTGGCAACGTGGGAAAGGTGTCTGTTGGATATGAGCAAGTATTGGATGTTGTAAAAGAAGTTGCTGAGGTTTTTTTGGCAGGACCTGGGACTTTTGAGGGCTTATGACCTTCATTGCCTGACTGCTTGTAATTGACCTTTATTTTGGAAGCTAGATTGCTCAGAATGGAACTTTGTTTGGGAGTCAAAGGAGGATGCTGGGCAATTTCAGTGCATTTTTGCAAGAGGTCCAAACCTAAGTTGCAGTGTTTGAGAGTGGAGAATGGTAAGCAGGAGGTTCATTATCATACATTATAGGAGTAAAAAGGACTTACATCCAATGTCACAACCACCAGAAATGACCTTTGCGTATAAATACCACTATTGTTTGAAGAAGAAAAATTAAATGGAGTATCAGGGTTGCTGTTGGTTGGGTTGCAAAACAAAGCAGATTTCAGCTGGTACTAGAAGTATGAGCCTTTTGAGAAATACCAGCGAGTGCGGTGAGCAACAAGGAGAGAAGGGTCTCCGAGTAAGAGCGAGCAAGAGAAGCGGGATGACTAGTACCTGAGAAATACCAGTGAGTGCGGTGAGCAACGAGGAGAGAAGGGTCTCCGAGTAAGAGCGAGCAAGAGAAGCGGGATGACTAGTACCTAATGGAGGTACGCGAGGGTGACACAATGAAGAAGATGAGTCTGGATTGCATGAAGAGCAAGAGAGAGATGAAACGGAAGAGACACAAAAGAAGAGAAGGAATGAAAAGCAGACCTGAGAAATACCAGCGAGTGCGGTGAGCAACGAGGAGAGAAGGGTCTCCGAGTAAGAGCGAGCAAGAGAAGCGGGATGACTAGTACCTAATGGAGGTACGCGAGGGTGACACAATGAAGAAGATGAGTGAGGAAAGAAACAAAGAGACTACAACGTGGATCTAAGTAGATGAGAAATTAAACCTAATCTAGCTAGATACACAAGGTTGAGTACACGCGCAGCTGTCTAAACCTAACCCAAACTATGTGTCAACCTACTATGACGTGTTCATCGTCACAGCCCCCTGTGCTCGACAGGCTATCTTCAGACTGGTGATTCGCAGGCCTTGAGGGAGACGTAGGCGAGCGCTTGCCTGGTCTTGACGGGTGTCAATGCTTTGGTAAGAAAGTCGGCGAGATTCTGGTCAGTTGGAATGTAGGACAGATGAAAGGATTTGTTATGTTCGATGTGATGACGGAGCCAGTGGTACCGCACGTTGATGTGTCGCGTGCGATGTTGGTAGATGGAGTTCTTGAGGAGGGCCAGAGCGCCTTGGTTGTCACAGTGGAGGGTGACTTCGGCGGGGGGCAGGGTGAGGAAAGGGCGAAGTGAGTCCAGAAGTTGCTGCGTCCAGAGGATGTCTTGGCCGCATTCCGAGCAGGCACGATATTCTGACTCGGTGGTTGAGGTGGCGGGTGCGTCAGAGTCCATCTTTGCGCAGCGCCAGCCAATGAGACCATTGTGAAGGATGGCGCTGCCCGCGAAGGAATAGGCTTGAGTGGCAGTGGCGTAGCTGGCGTCGGCGTAGGCCACTAGAGTCGAGGGGGTTGGGGAGACGGCGCCAAGAGTGAGGCCGTAGGATTTGGTGTGTTGTATGTATTGGAGGACGTGAAGGAAGTGGTTTTGATGGGTCTTTGATGGATTGTTGAGGTACTGAGATAGGTAACTACAGGTGAACGCTAGATCCGGCTGGGTGCATTGTACGAGGTAGTTCAACAGGCCAACACCACGGCGGAAGTTGAAGCCGGGGCTAATTGGAGCCGGGTCAATAGGGCATGTGGTGGCGTTGGTGGGGAGCGGAGCACCAATCGATCGACAATCAAGCATGCCGTACTCGTCCAGGATCTCCTTGCAGTAGCGGTCCTGAGACAAGGTGATGGTGCGATTAGGACGGTCCCAAGTGACTCGCATGCCTAAGACCCACTTGCAGTCACCCAAATCGTCCATCTCAAAGCGATTCGTGATGGCGGTCTTGAGGAAGGCGACGTCAGGACCCACAATAACCAAGTCGTCCACGTGTATGTAGACACAGCAGAAACGCGCCGGGTCTTGATGAACGAACAGGCACGGGTCCACGGCGGACGGTTGGAAGTTGACTGAGACAAAGAAGTCCTTCAGGGACTTGTACCAGCAGCGAGGACTCTGCTTGAGGCCATAGAGGGACTTTTGGAGTTTCAAACCGTGACCTGGTGGCAGTTGCACTCCTACGCCGTCGGGGACTTTGATGAAGAGGTCCTCGTCGGGAATGCCATTGAGAAAGGCACATTTCACATCCATTTGTTGGATGTCGTAGTCATGAAGTGCCGCCAGACCGAGTATGAGCCTCAAAGTGGTGAGTCGTCCAGTGGGAGCGAATGTAGCATCGTAGTCGATGCCCTCAATCTGACGAAAACCCCGTACGCACAGACGTGCCTTATACTTCAGGAGTTCGCCATCGGCGTCGAACTTGCGCTTGAACACCCACGTGGTGTCGAGCGGCTTGACTCCAGGGGTGAGAGGAGCGACCACCCATACCTCGTGCCGACGGATGTTGTTGAGTTCGACTTCCACGGCCATGAGCCAGTGGGACTCATCAAGCCGGCCGAGAATGTCGCCGTAGGTCCGAGGATCTTTCAGGGAGGCGGGTTCCCCTACAATCAAGTTGGCTTGGTGGCGTCGTATCACTAATGCTTGGCGTCGGCGAGATCCTTCTATGATGTTGGACGGATCAATGGCTGAGCTGATGTCCTGGGGTGCTTTGTCAAAGTGTGGCACCAGGGCATAACTTTTGACCGACGGCTCGGCAGGGGCAGGGATGGAGGGAGAGGTGGAAGGAACGGAAGGGGACTTTTCAGCCAGCACCGCGGGTGGTGCGGAGCTCCCCGAGCCAGTGGGTGTGGCGCAATGTGCCTCCTCCCCACGTGATGGTGGCGTGAGGGGGGTGTGTGGTCTGGATTCAGGCACATCGTCGGGGAGCTCAACTATGAGGGCTGAAGAAGATTCAAGGGGAGGGGATTGGAGTGCGGAGAAGTCGAACAGTGTGGTTGAATCGTAGCTGCTAGAGGGGGAAGGGGAGAGAAAGGGAAAGGAAGAGGGAAAAATTTAACATGATGGGAAACAGAAATCTTACGAGTGGAGGGGACCCACAACTTGTAGGAGCGATGATTCCCATCATAGCCGAGGAAGATGGCCTCCATGCCGGAGGGAGAGAATTTGGAGGCGCGATCGGACTTCTCAAGATATTTCACAGCTCGGCATCCGAAAGGGACCAGGTGGGAGAGATCTGGAGCTGCGCCGTGCCAGAGTTCGTAGGGGGATTTGAATTGAATAGAGCTGTCGGGGGATCTATTCTCCAGATAAACGGAGGTGATGACGGCTTCACCCCACCACTGAAGTGGCATGCCAGCAGTGGCGAGCATGGCACGAGCTTTCTCAATCGTCGTGCGGTTGCCCCTCTCCGCAAATGGGTTCTGTTGTGGGGTGTAGGGAGCCGTGGTGAGGTGTTGAATGCCGTGATCTGAGAATAGAGAGAGGAATTGGTTGTTGACGAATTCCCCGCCGTTGTCGGAAACGACGGAGATAAGTTTGTGGCCGGAGGCGTTCTCCACTTCGGTTAGGAAGGTCCTGAAGGTGTGGAAGGTGTCCGATTTCCGCGTGATCGGGTAGATGAATCTGTACTTCGAGAAGCCGTCGATGATCTTCAAGAAGTAGAGGTTTCCTCCGCGGGAAGCTGGCGTCATGGGCCCGCAGAGATCCATATGAATCATTTCCAAAGGTTTGGATGCCTTGGGGAACGAACCGGAGAATGGTTGGCGATGCATCTTGGAAAGATCGCAGACTCGACATTCAACTTCGGGGATGGAGATGTCCGGGAAGGCCTTCTTGAGATACTCGAGACTCGGATGGCCCAGAGCTCGATGGAGGTCAATGGCGGTAGGTCGGGGATTGCCGACGGAGAGAGCTTTGGGCTCATTCAGACTTATGAGCATGACTTGTTCGGTGGTGGTTCCGATGCAGAGGGTGTGATCACCGCGTCGACAAGCAAAGCCCAGTCCGTCATTGGTGGGGAAGACGGTGTATCCGAGGCAGACGTAGAAGGTGAGAGGTAAGAGAGAGTTGGATAGGTCCGGAGCATAGAAGGCTTCGGAGATGACGATTGGGCCGGATGCGCCCTGAATTACTGCTGAGCCGGTGCCAAGGATTGGAATGGCGGCTCCGTTGGCCCCAAACACCGAGGACTTGATGGGTATGAAGGAGGTGAAGTATTCCTTGCGTTTGAGATAGTGGCCGGAGGCCCCACTGTCCAAAACAATGGCGTCCGCCACGCCGTAGTTGACGCTGAGGAGGGCTTTCTTGGCCAGAGCGGCGTTTGCTTTGTCAATTAGGCCTTGGTGGTAGGCCACGGCTTTGGCGGGATTGAGCTGGTGGCAATCGGCGGGAGAGTGGCCGGTGCATTCGGGATTATGGGTCCCGTTAGTGCAGAATGGTCTGCGCTTCTTTTCAGAGGGGTTGGATGGGGGGTTGGCAGAAGTGGGGGTTCGACCAGATGCGGCGCTTCGAACAGCAAGGGCGGTGGCGGTGGCAGCAAGTTGGGCAGTGCTCTCTTGCTGGCGTCGAAGCTCCGTTTCCAGTTCAAGGAGAAACTTGGTCATGGTGACCATGGTTGACTCGCTCTTGAAGGACGCGAACTGGAGAGTGCGAAACATGGTGAAGGAGGCGGGCAATTGTTTGAGAGCGAAGAAAACCCAGACCGCTTCCAGGGTCTTCTTGTCGAACTTGGAGGAGCTGACCTCGATCATCAGCTGGAATGTTTGACGGAAGGTGTTGATGCTTTGTTGCATGTCCCCTTCGGTGAAGACCACGTCGTGAAGCTTTTCCATGATGTTGGCGGCGTTCTCGACGGTTTTAGAGGCATGATACTCCAGGATGGAATCCCACAGCGCCTTGGGATCATAGACATTGAGATCGTCCACAAAGCGGGTGGAGTCCTCTCATCCCAGGTGAAGCCGGATGTAGGTGGTGACTTGAACCAGGCGTTCCTCGTAGTCTGGACGAGCCTTGAGTTCGGGAGAGTGCTCTTTGATGAATTTTCCTAGTCCCATGTAGGCTAGGGTGTTGAGCATGTCGTAGCGCCATGCTGCAAAGTTGTTGTTGTTAAGCTTCTCAGTGCATAAACGGAGGGAGTTGGTGTTCAAGGAGGAGCTGCTCGAAGAGGGATCGGCAGACATGTTGTGACTAGTGGAGTCGGGATTAGGGGTGAGGTCCCGGATGACTTGGGAAGAGTTGGAGTCGCGAGTCGGCGACGAAGATTGGAAGGATGAGGAAGAAGGAACTTCTTGCTCAAGAGAAGTACTGACTCGAGGGGTGGATGGCGAATCCGGAGGTGGTGTTTCTGGATCTGGTGTGGGTTCCGGGGTGGATGGAAGGAACGATCCAGGGAGTTTAGATGGATCCGCCACGGTAACGAAATCCGCGGTTCCTTGTCGTCGTAAACGGAGAACCTAACCTAGTCCTGTGCTCAGGAGGCTGGGCTCATAACCTGAGAAATACCAGCGAGTGCGGTGAGCAACGAGGAGAGAAGGGTCTCCGAGTAAGAGCGAGCAAGAGAAGCGGGATGACTAGTACCTGAGAAATACCAGCGAGTGCGGTGAGCAACGAGGAGAGAAGGGTCTCCGAGTAAGAGCGAGCAAGAGAAGCGGGATGACTAGTACCTAATGGAGGTACGCGAGGGTGACACAATGAAGAAGATGAGTCTGGATTGCATGAAGAGCAAGAGAGAGATGAAACGGAAGAGAAACAAAAGAAGAGAAGGAATGAAAAGCAGACCTGAGAAATACCAGCGAGTGCAGTGAGCAACAAGGAGAGAAGGGTCTCCGAGTAAGAGCGAGCAAGAGAAGCGGGATGACTAGTACCTAATGGAGGTACGCGAGGGTGACACAATGAAGAAGATGAGTGAGGAAAGAAACGAAGAGACTACAACGTGGATCTAAGTAGATGAGAAATGAAACCTAATCTAGCTAGATACACAAGGTTGAGTACACGCGCAGCTGTCTAAACCTAACCCAAACTATGTGTCAACCTACTATGACGTGTTCATCGTCACACCTTTGGCACTGATATGGTGATTGAGGGTGGAAAAAAACAAATGGAGGATAACACCTCTGTGGGGTCTTGAAGGGAGGCTTTGGGCACTGGAGTGCCTCCAGTGGGCTTAGTGGGGACAATTGGGACCTGGTATGCCTCTGTGGGGATTTACCAGGACCCTTTAGGCCCGGATGTGCTCCTTGAGGGATTATACAGGTACACAGGGGCTGTGAAGTGCTACTGGGGTCTTGGGCAGAGGCCTAGTGGGCCCTGTTCAATCCTTGAAGGCTTGAAAAGGGCCAACTAGGCCCTGTTAGGCACTTTGGGCCTGTCCCAGCATGTAGAAAGGGCCTGTTAGGCCCTGTGGATCTTTAAAACTTTCAGGGGGAAACAGGAGGCAGGAAATAAGGGAATTAAAAAACTTTACACTTTTTGAACTGGTTTTGGTGTTGGGTTGGGTGGCTTAGTTCAGGCAGCTTGGGCTTGGTGTGAGGGGGTGTATGGCTGTTGGGGGGAGTTGAGGTGTTGGTTGAGAAGGAATAAATGTTGTGGGGTGAGGAGTACAGGGGAATGATTATGTAAGCAAAAACAGATCTGTGTTTGCTACATAATCACTCCTGTGTACATAGGTATGGGGCACATCTATACCTATATACATGGAAAGGGTGTGCCAACTGCACACCTTTTCCTTTACAGGCAGCTGCATTCCTGTCCTTAGGTGGGTATCACACAGCTGTGGAAGTAAGTGTGGACTACATGCCCATCCATTGGTGTGCTGACACTCAAAAAAGGGTGTGCAGCCTGCACACCCTTTTTGAAAAGGGTATGTGGGCTGCATCCCCCTTTTTTGAAAGGTGTGCATTTATCAAGCCCCCTCCTAATACCCATAAACCACCCCTACCCCAGAAATATCCAAAAGCCCTTGCAAACCTAGGTTCCCTAAACTTGGGGAATATCCAAGGTAAATTGTTCTTCTCTAAGACGATTCTTTTCGGAGTATGACAAGTCCCCATATCATGAAATCTGTCACCAGGATAAGTCTGTAACATTCAACTTGGTACACTCCACTCCTCATTGGGGTCCAGCTTATGCATTGATGATCAAGCCTCTTCCTAAAATTATTTCCACTCCAATTTCTGTCTTGTCATTCCACAACTTCTTCATGTTTTGTTTTCCACCAAGAATGCCTATTACACTGGTAAAAAAAATTCTACTGTCAAAAATGCCACTTAAAAACACTGCTGTCATTATTCATCTTGCCACAAGTCCATTCTCTTATTTTCAATTGAATCCACTGCATCCACTCCAACCAAACCTGCAATGAAATTTGAATCTGTTCTCAAGAATGTTTGTTCTGACATTTGATCAATATCAGTTGTCTGAAAAATTCAATCTCATCAATATTATTCTTCAACCAGTAGTTTGATCAAACCTTTCTTTTCATGTTGTCTGGCTTGCTACGTACCTCTGTTCTGGAGGATCTTTTTTTCTTTACATACGGTCCACGGGTTGTGTAGTTGGGTGCTCTTACACATCCAGCGGTCCGCCATCCTAATTTTGATATATTGCACAACATGTCCTAACCTATGATATCATATTCTTACGGGGTAAGCTCTCCACACGGCCATCAGCTCAGCGGATCAAGATACCGGTGTACCAGAATCCGGTTAGTTATGGTCCATCCCCAGATGCAATTGCACAAAATTAAACATCCATTGAGGGGGTTCACGTACTGTTGATTTCGAACCCAGGCAAGGTTTACCCTGCCAAACCAATGTATTTGGCAGGGAAAATCCTGCATTGTTTTGCCTGCTGATCTACATATAACTAAGCAAATGGCCTTTGCGAGCCAAACAAACCCTGACAACGTTGTACAGTTTCTAACGCCGAGGGCGACATGACCTGTTCAGTTTCTAACGCCGAGGGCGACATTAAAGAAACTTAATTGAATTTTTTTTCGCTTTTTTTTCGCGTTTTTTTCCGCTTTTTTTTTCGCTTTTTTTTTGCTTTTTTTTTCGCTTTTTTTCACTTTTGTCAGTTTTTTTTCACTTTTTTTTCACTTTTTTCACTGTTTTTCACTTTTTTTCACTTTTGTCACTTTTTTTTTGCACTTTTTTTTGCACTTTTTTTTTGCACTTTTTTTGCACTTTTTTTTGCACTTTTTTCTGCACTTTTTTTTGCACTTTTTTGTTGCTCCTTTTTTGGCTCTTTTTTTTGGCTGTTTTTTTTTGGCTGTTTTTTTTTGGCTCTTTTTTGCTTTTTTTTTTGTTTTCTGCTTTTGCTTTTTTTTTGGCTTTTTTTTTGGCTTTTTTTTTTGGCTTTTTTTTTGGCTTTTTTTTGTTCACTATTTTTTTGTTTTCTGTTTTTACTTTTTTGTTTTGCTTTTTTTTTGCTTTTGTTGTTTTGTTTTGTTTTGTTTTGTTTTGTTTTGTTTTGTTTTGTTTTGTTTGTTTTGCTTTTTTTTGTTTTGCTTTTTGTTTTGCCTTTTTTGTTTTTGTTTTTGCTTTGTTTTTTGCCTTCTGTTTTTGCAATTTTTTTCCCTCTTTTTTCTTTTTTCTTTTTTCTTTGCTCTTTTTTTTTTTTTTTTTTTTGCTCTGTTTTTAATTCTCTTGCTTTTTTTTGCATGAGCTGTATTCTTTTTCTTTTGTCCCTCTTTTTGTTTTGCTCTGTCTTTTTCTGTTTGTTTTACATACTTATTTGGTCATTTTTTTTTGACATTGTGCACACTTCTTCACTAAAGCAACCAATACTGTTGCCAACAACCAATAACACATTATAACAACCAATCATGTTGCTACCAACCAAAGTACATATATTGTAGACTGTTGCTGGCAACCAAGTCACATTATTTAATTAATGTTGCTACCAACAGCTACCAACAACTAATTAATCAAACTGCTGCTACGCTTTCTCCAGCCACAAATAGAGCTCTTCTTCACCTGACATCTTCCGCTCCCCAATTATATCCCACTGTTACTACCATCATTCTTCAAAATAATAATCCACCACATACTCTTATTGCATCTGACACATACTCTTATTGCATTTTACTTTTCTGCTCCCATTAATCTACAATGAACTGGAATATTGATGAATTGAGAAGAGCATACAACAGGGAAAGAAATGCTAGGTTTTGTCAAAGGGACTTGAATTCTCTACTCAATCTGCCCACCACCCCTAACCCCAATCATTTCCACCATCCATCATCTCCTGTAACTAATTATTATTTTTTCAACTCTCACAATTCTCCAAGTCATCAGCACTTCCAATGTAGTTTAATCATTAATCACCACCCTTCCCATATTCAGCATCTACACAATGACCCTCAAACACACCATCCACATTCCCATCAATTCTCTCAACATTCTCATCAAATCTCTCACCAACTCCAATCCTCAAGGTCCCGTCCAATCTCTCAGCAAGTTCCATCCCCAATGTCCCAGCAAATATCTTATCAACTACCAGCCTCAGTTTCTCATCAGAGATCTCATCATATCCATTCACTTACTCCCCATCAAAACTACCATTCAACTCACTCCCCAATCCAGTTGAATCAACATCATGTCCCATCACAAAGGCATCCATTGTCTCAAATCACTCAACTGATGTCTCATAACCACACCCGTGGAATTACCAATTAGACCAATAGAATTAATAAAACTCCTAAATCTCCCTCCAGGGTTTCCATTTCTAACTTGGTCCATTCCCAAAATCTTTCTCCCAAAAATCAGATTAATATCAATGCCAACTATGATAACTCCTCAAACCTTCCTTCTGTAGAGCAAACATCACACTTGGAGGATGATATTCCAGAAACCAATTGGGAACAGCTTCTAAATCAGGTTGATCATCATTTTTCCCAGATTGGATTTGAAAATCCTGCAGGTTCTGTTTTGGATGACCATCCTTTAATGAATGAAAATGAAAACTATGTAGCCAAAAACATTCCCCAGATAAATTTTTGCAGGGTTGGGTTCCAAGTTTCAGACCACACACACTGAGAAGAGAGAGGCAATGTCCATTATGCCAGGCCATACTATTTCAAGGCAAGACAAATGCCCTCTGCCGTTTCTCTGGGAGGATCAACATAAATCAACCACTCCCTCCTACAGATTTACTCCAGCTTTTCAAAGATGCAACTCAAGACCACTTGCCTCAAGGAAATCAACTGATAAGTTCCATACATTTTACGAATAGCAGCTATGCATTTACTTCACTTGGTATAAATTGTGCTACAAGATCTGCTTTGAACAACCAAGGACAAGGTATATATACTTTCAAGGTGAAGGAGAAAATTCACCACAATATTGGAAGCTTCATGCCAATGTCTCAGGAAGTCCCAAAATTCTTGCAGCTCTACATATACAATAATGGACATGAGTTTGAAAATCTTCACATTCATGGTCAACATTTCCTCCCAGAGCTTATGACAAGGATTCAATAAATACTTCACTGGTGCAATCCTCTCATACGCCAGTTTGAGCATTTAGCATCTGAAATCACTCCAAACCGCTAAGGCTTACAGAAACGGCAACAAATGTGGACCAAAGAGTTTATCACCTCCCAATAGGGGACCAAATTGCAGCCATCTGGGTAGAAGGTATTTCTTTCTTTTTCACTTTCACTAAGTTGTCATGCTCTGAAATTTCTTACCGTGAAGGCAATGTCCCTTTGAAAACAGCCACAAGGGATGTTATCATCAAGTATTGTGGTCAATCCCTTGCAAGAGTATCTGAATTAGACAGCAAATATGACCCTCTCCATTATGTGCTCTTACATCCAAATGGAGATCTTGGTCAGAGTCCTGAACTCAAGCAGGAAATGCCACTTTCAACTGCCTTGAAATATTATTCTTACAGATGGCCTTCCGCAATCCATCAACACAGTGCAGCTGGGGATCCTCACTTTCAGCAATTTTCTATCTGTTGGGAATGTAGAAGGTATCACTGATTTTTCAAACAAGATACAGCTGCCTGCTTCAATGGTAATTCATGGTGGATCCTACAAGGAAAATTTGGATCATCTCATCACACAACTATTCCCACATATTTCCAGGTCTTTCTCCCAACATGATTACTTTTTGGACTGGGCTATTCTTTGCTGCAAGAATGTTTCAGTCAACCATATAAATGCTAGGATCTTGCAAGATATTCCATCAGAAGACAGGAATTATAAAATCTATGATTCAGTGGAAGATGACCCCCAAAGCCTACACTTACAGGAATAAATAAATAGTCTAACAATTTCAGGCTTTTCACCTCACATTTTGAAATTGAAAAGGGGCTTCCCAATAATAATGCTGAGGAACCTTGATAGAACAATGGGACTACATTGATTGTGGAAAACCTGGGCCCAAATGTTATTCAGCAAAGGTAATTTCAGGAAATAGAGTCAATAACTTGGTGGCTATACCACACATTCCCTTCATATCAGACCCTGATGAGTCTGTATTGCCTTTCAAGCTCATACGGAAACAATTCCCCGCAAATCTACGGAAACAATTCCCCGCAAATCTACGGAAACAATTCCCCGTAAATCTGGCTTTCTCAATAACTATAAACAAATCTTAAGGCCAGAAAATTGGAAATGTAGGTATTGTACTTCATGATCCTGTATTTAGTCATGGACAACTCTATGTTGCATTGTCACAAAGTAAGTCCAGCCGTACTACAAAGGTAGTAGTCCCTCAACCTGAATTTGGCCTTCCTTGATATGAAACATCAAATATTGTTCACAATGAGGTTCTTTCAAATGTACAGAGGCAATAGTTATATTAATATTTTTAGTTTCTCATCCTTTTTGTTTTTTTTGCTTCATAATTTCATTTCTTTTTGATTTCAACATGAAATGTTATCTTTGTTCTTATATTTCCACAAATAAAATATTGTGCACCTTTCTCATCAAGCCCCTTTTTCTAAACCTCCCTCCCCAATCCCCAAAATTGGGGGCTATGCCCTCGTTTTGAAATAAGCAGTAAGGTCCTTGTGTTCTAGTTGCCGCTGATATTATTCATTTGAATGATCCGCATCTCGTATGCGATACGTTTGTATATGTACCAAAAAATAAACAAAGCATGGTGTAGATTTGAGAGGAAAAACCCGTACATGTGAAGGAATGATGCAAGCCTCTGCTGACATGCCGGGATATTTCCTCGTTGGTTAATTCAACCATGCACTCGACAAGAGGGCGGGCCATTCAAAGCCCATTCAACTGTTTTCAACAACTGTGTATCTCCGCTTTATCCCACCAAAAGACTGTGCGCGCACAGCAAAACCCGTGCCGGTCGAGCCTGGGTCGTCTTTCTGAAGTGGGCCGAATATCTCGAGTATCTTGGAAGGTGATTGATCGTGCTTTTGCTATTGAAAATTTGTCACGAGTGATACATATCCATCTATTACACATTTATGTGGTGGATTCTCTCTCCGAGAACCAAACCTGTCCTACATCACATGCATCATGTCAACAACGGGCGAGTTCAGGAATTCAAGATTTTACATGTTTACATATTTCGTTTAATTTTGTGCACCACCCGAGCGCCATCTGTCGCCGGTTCCGACGGGTTGCGTAACCTTTGCCCGACCATGCAGGACCTTGCTGTTGGTTGAAGGCAGATCTGCAGGCATTATGGTCAAGGAGGGCAACGCACCTTCGCAAGCTTGACCGGCAAGGGGCGGCGGCCCAACGTTCGGCTAGCGCAGAACTCGTGAGCTGGCGCACTGTGATCGGGTTGTCTGTACGTCGGTGTCGGCCCGGGGGCAGATGCCGGCATGTGGATCAGATTGTGATCTTATAGCCCAGGGGACCACCCAACTACACAATCATAGTGAGCATCCGCTCCCCCCCCGCGCTGGTATAACACCAGGCCACAACATTTGACACATCTGAGAGGCGTCCAGTCGGGCTGCCCGCAGGCTACCTGTTTGAGAAGTCACTAACATGGGTGAAGCAACTTGAAAAATATTTCCCACACAATGCTGGAGCATCCTCCATAGTATTGTGGTATATACTTATATTATGTATTAGTACACTGTTATTAGGTATGTTTATATTGTGTATTTCCTTCTCCCTGGGATGCTGGTGAATTCTCTTTTTCCTCCCTCTCTTTTGTTTGTTTATCACCAACATCCCAGGTAAGTGCTGTTATTCTTCTGATTATATCTTTTCTCTTTTCTTATAGTTTTGTTTTCTACTGCCTTGATCAAAATCTCACTCTCTTTTGTTCATTTATCACCAACTGTCATATGATGGGTATGACATGTAGATAATCTTGAAGATAACAGACCATTCAATCTGTTGTCATAGCCTTTTCAGGTTCAAGGCTCAGCGTTAGTGGTTTGAGATTTCGAAGCATGAAATGAAAACAGATTCTTAGATATTATCTACATGTCATACCCATTGTATGACACCAAAATCAGCCAATACAGCATCTGAGACACACCAGGGCATAGGAAATATAGCACCTCAGTGACATCTGATTTGTGTTGAAGACAAATACCTGAGAAAATCTGCCTCCAGGACAACCTTGTACAAACTTTTGTCCTGAAGGCACCCTGAAGACTGCATGTTCCTGGGAATCCTTTCTCAAGTCACCTCACAGACAAAAATGTCTGCTGAAAGGTCTACTGAACTGAAAAAAAGGGTCTTCAAGATGCCAAAAAAGCAACTCAAAGGCATCTGAATGCATCTGTGGTGTAGCTGGCATAACTCTCAGGTGTAAATACTCAGCCCTCCAGTTGGCAGTGAAGCTGCCATGGTGTTAAAAATATATTTGAGCAGTTGACCAACCTGCCAGCGGCTGTGCAAGACAGGTGTCTGGCACTTACCAGTCAAGGTCTTTCCTGGAGGTCTAGTGGAAAGCTGGCTGGGAAGGGAGTGTTGTAACCCAGTAAGGGGTTACAGATCATCTCACTTGCTGCAGGCCTACATCTCTCCCATAATACCAAAAGTTCTTTTGGGAAATTAATTGTGATACAATCTATCCTGGAACCATCTCATTGTCAAGTCGGCCACAACAGGGAGTGGTGGCAGACTGGCAAGGCAGCTATATGTACAGGCAGATGGTTATTCTTCTGCTAAGTTTACTGTTCCTCTTGGCGGGTGGACCCAAATTTTACACCGTGGGTGCAGCCAAATATATTAAACCTGCTTCAAAGCCATTTCAAGAATATTTTTCAGCTCATTGAGTGAAGAATTCAAGAGGAAGTCACAAATCCTGATTTCAATTCTTTTTTGTTTTTTTTTGAAATTTCTCAGAACCTGCTTCCAGCTTTTCTTGGAATATTCCCTCAAACCAAAAATCTTCCATTTGAGCCAGAGAAAAAAGGTTTAGGTTTTTTTTGAAAAAAAATATATTAGTCAAACTGTTTCCCTATCCACATTTTTTGGGAAAAATGTGGGGGAAACAAAATGGGAAAAATAAAATGTCATATGTTTTTGTTTGGCAAAAAATATTAGGGGGGATTGAATATGACCAAATACACCATTATCTAATCAAATGGTTTTAAATATCCATCCTTTTTACAAACAATTGATATCTATATAAAATGGTTCAGAATTCTCAAAAGTGGAATTTTGTGTAAAGACCTAATTCACTGGTTTCAATTGTGGATTTGGTCATTTTTGATCTATTGATAAATAATGCAAAATATTTAATTGTTTGTTTCATTTCTAGTAATTTCTTGTGTAGAAAATACTTAAATATTGATAAACATAGATTTTGAAAATACATTTTTTTTGTTCTGTGGTTGTCTTTGTGTTGACACACAAGATTTTTCTGTTTTGGCTATGCACACCCTGCAAGAAAAAGATTCCACATTTGAACATCTGGACCAAACTGTCACTTGGTTTTGTCAATGCAGGAAGTTTGGGGCTTCTGGAGTCATGTGTTACAGAAAAAGTTTTGGTATGTCTGGCCTTGCTAATATTTTTTAAATCTGCGTTGGAACCAGCCCACTGGGCCAAATCAGCTGCTGGTGGAGTTGGATTTCCTTGAGGTGCTTGAAATATGGAGGAAGTGGGGGCTGAAGGGAAAGATTGATGGTTTACTGGTAACTGAGGAACCATATCATCAGAACAACAAATTTCAGGCATTCATCACACCACCCAAACTCAACCTGGGTTACAAATCTGGTGCACTTCAAAAATTTAACCATCATAAATAATTTGAATGAGAATACTTCTGATTTTCAGGCTATCATATCATGCTGCTTCTCTTAAGTTGAAAAGCAGCTGCCTGCTAAAGCGGACTACAGGTCCAAATTTTCTTCTGGTAGTGTTTTTTTGGCACACAACATCTACTTCAAAATCACAACACCCCCAAAATCAAGCATGGCCATGTGGAAGACACTTCTACTTTTCTCAGCAACCCCATTTTTGTAACAGCACTCAAATCAGTCATCAAATCTCCCCAAACATCAACAATACTACTACTCGGTACAGTTCTCACCTTAGCAATCTTCCTAACCCCCAACAGAAATATCAAATTGGTCTTGGCCCTGCTAGCCCAGATCACCCACAAACCATTCAGAATACTACCAAACATGCCAATCATGCACCCAATACTCGGAAAAACCCACATAGACCCAGATAGCCACACAAAAAAAACACTGAAGCACTATGTGAAATCAATTTTGGAATTAAAACTGCTGATCCTACCCAAAAAGGAGCCAAGAAGGCCAAAAATTTGGGCCCAAAACAGAATGAAACAATCTCAAGATTCCTCAATCACAAAAAACTGCCTCCTCAAACCCTAGAAGCATCACAGCTAACTGTGGCTGAGCTCATGAACAAGACAACTTCAGAGATACACCAGATTGTACACAAAAAATTGAAGAAGTTTAAGACAATATATGAAGAGATTTTTCATACCAGCTCCCCACTTCAGATTTTGAGTAAATTAGTTGCATTTTTGAGTCAATGAATGCAAGTTGAGCTTCTGATCAGTGGTTCAAAAAGGTCCAAAAATTGTGACCATAGCTGTTCCGTACCCTCACTATTGGACAGGCCCCAGTTGATTTTGTAGCAGGGATTTTAATTTATTTGAAATTCCCAGTTATGGAAGTATGCATGAAAAACATATGTACCAAAATTTCTTGTGAAAATGCAATGCAGAGTTCACGGGGATTGTGTAAATAACCTCAAGCTAACAGTGGGTTGACAGACTGGGTGTCTTGATGGCAAAAATGGCCTTTGATGAATGATTTGTATGGTATATCTGACTCATGCCACAGCAATTGGAAAAGCTGTAAACAGAATATAGCACAGGCTGTTCAAGGAGTGATTGGTGATGCAGAAATGTAGCCATGGTAAAATAGTTGTATGGCATCAGGTATGCAAGAGCAAAATTTGATTCTCTGTTGAGGTAATTTATCTGCCAAGAGGTTTTGTTTCAGTCAGTAGTCATTGTGGAGGGTAGAGTGGTAGTGTAAGATTACTTGGCAGGAGTATAACTCAAGTCTACACACCTATGACAGCAATGTGTGCACACACAGGCCTCCAGGGGATCAAGTCACTTCATTGAGCTTGTCCAGTGTTGGGTTTGATATTGGCAGGCATAATATACAGCAGTCATTGATTTTTTTTTATTGATTTCCAGGCAGCAGAAAGTTTCTCCCTTTGGATGACGTACTGTGTAATAATCTTGGGGGGAAGGAGGGTGGGCTTGGTGTTGTGTTCCTCTTGATTGCGGAATTCACCATAGTTCTGCTGTTCTAGTGCTGGATGGTGTTGCAGAAGTTGTGTATCTTGTGTTTGCTGGGGAGGTGTAAGTAGTAAATTGGGCCTCATTTCCCCTTGTCCATTGTTGTAGTTGGCTGGCTGCAGGTTTCTGGGGCTTTCCAGTTGTGCAATGTTTGTTCACATTGGTGAACAAATCCCATCCGGCTTCTAGAGGGAATTAAGGTTGTATGGATAGATGCTTGATGGGGTTTGTGGTTCTACTGAGACCGTAGCAGATGGCAGGCCAGATAAAATGTGAATTTATTTTGTGTGCATAGCAGACTGAGTACCTGAAATCAATGGGAATTGAAGGGAGGTGCGCAGCTGGAAAATGAAAATCTACAAGTCCTTAAAACCAACAAAAGAAATAAACAAAGAGGATGCTTGGGGGTTGTGTGAGGGTCCAGAATGACCCTTCACTGAAGGCACAGTTGAACAAGGCAGTGAGGCCTTGGAGGAAGTTCTAGAAACAATCTGTGGGGCTTTATTGCATGAAACTAGCTCAGAGAGATGTGTTGGTCTACAGTGATCTCTGCTTGTCTACGACTAGTGAGGAGAAAGAGAGAAGGAAATGTGAAAGGGAAATTGGCTTACCTACCCCAGAGACAGTGATCTCTGCTGAGCTAGGGGAAGGATCAGGGAAAGACTAAATACAAGATAATTATGACTCCTGTGAAGGTTCTGTGACAGTCCTTGTGAGAGACCCCCAAGGTGGGGCTTACAGCTTGCTGAACAGTGTGTAGTCCAATCGCAACTAGTGTGTAGTCCAATTTTCAACTTATGGCTCACTTGAAAAGGGTGTCGACCCGGGTGCGTGCATAACACAGTATGGTTGCTGTCGTATATGCACATCAGAAGAGGCTTCCATAGCCCTCGGTTACGAAGTCGCCAGTACATATTTACAAACATGGTGCAGATTAAACATCTGGAATGCGATAATACATACAGGCATCTCACATGTTATTCTAGTATCAATCAAGTCGCAAATCGCAACTGTGGTAAATTGGCCGGCTTTATACATTGAATTGAATCGGTTCAGCGAGTCAGCGGACAGCGGTCCTTAACACTTGCATAAAACCACTGGATGGTTGTGCACCCCCGACCGAACCTTCTCGCCTCACCTCCATTGTCGCCATCGCCTCTGCACCCTTGAACACCCAACCCGTTCCTCCCCTTTGCCTCAAGAGTATTGTCGCCGCGGCTAACTTTGGTCAGTCAGTCAAATCTCATCTTGGGCTTGTTTTTCAAACTTATTGCCGCCAGTCCGAGTCACCTGGACTATTCCTCTGCTTGCCAGACCTTCTCCAATTGTGAGACATGAGCTTCTTGAAGTTTCTGTGATTAGCACGTCTTAGTTGATCATCTGAAGATCTGCCCGGGGCCCTCTCTAAAAGACCTTATCTCTACTATAATCTCTGTAATGATGCTTGAAACATCCAACAGCCTTCACAATCTTCCCTCTAACTGAGATTAGTTTAGGATGATTAGTGCGGAACATTACGTAGATCATCAAACTTTCTTAAGCACTTTCAATTCTGCGCTCTGCCGATTGTTTATGATTCCGAATTGGGACCATACCTACAAGGCTCTTGTCCCCAACCAGTCCTATCTACACATCCTCACTAATAAGTCCCACTGCAATCAGTACTCATGGTGTGCTAAAGCATCGGTGTTTTCCACTTCAACCAAAAACTCCTCCAGCCAGTAGACGATAGATAGAGCTTTATGAGACCAACGCTGATACTCATGTTCACTTTCTCTTAGAATTAGACACTCTTCATATATATCTCATCAGACATTTTCCTGGAGTAGGTGAGTAACTGCTCGCTAGATCGGATTCGTGCTCTTGATTATCATACGGCTCAACAAACGCCTCGATGAACCGACTACCGAATCTGCAGTTTCCGATCGTGCAAACCGGATCACCATACTAAGTCGACTTTGTTTTATCGAGCAACCTTGATACCCCCACAGGACCCAAAACTGTCGCGCCCGCATCACAGGGATAAGCTTTTGAATTCCAAAGAGCATATATTTCACCCCCAAGGTTCGTGTTAGTGACTCAGCGTAATATGGCAATTCTTTCCTCCTCCTCAAGCATGCTCCGACCCCTTTTACATCTCATCAATTTGTTTGGTTCTGATTGTTGTTTCTCCCGCTGGTTGCCTTGCATCACACACCGCATGTGTTCAAATCAAATCGTAGCAGGGTTTCCAACGCACAGGGCACACTTGCTGTACTCAGTTATTGAGTTTTTGAGTTTTTAAAGGGTTAGACTGTTCAGCTATCAACATTAGCCCAACCATTTTCCTCAAAGTGTGTCCCTCAATCTTGCTTCGCTCAATCCATCCCCTATCACATTAAAACTATTCAATCCCAAGGGGCAACATATATCATTGACTATCTTCTAAATTACTGATCCAAATTCTCTCACAGACATCAGGTCCAATCCAGAACGCGATATAAAACCCCACTAAAATCTCAGATATGAAGCAAGATAGCTGTGACGCAATCACCTTGCCTAACAATCAACGCCCCATGACACTCGCTAGCACTCATTCCGAAATTATCCAACATCGCTCTGGTAGCTACGTCACAACTATGCACAGAAAGGTTAGTAGATAGGCGCTTTCAAAGTAGGTCCGACAATTGCATGGATCGACTCACCATTATGTTCCTTGATCCGCTGTTCTCCAAATTGAAATAGTTCGCCAACCCTGGCCCCCTTGGACTTTCAAGTTAGTCGCCTCGAACTTCTTGGCGCATCAGTTACTCAACGGATAGGAAGCCCAAGTTAATCATGTTGTACTTTTTTTATAGGTTTTGCGGCTACCACATTTCTGCTGTCTCTATTTAACCTCCAGACTAGGGAAATCAAGACTGAGAATTTGATCATCTCTATGGCATTCGCCTATGGCGAGTTTCTCTCTTAAGTCTGTTGATGTGAGCATATCTCTCATATTACGTGCTATGAATAGGTGGTTTGGTACAGGTTCTCGCGGGGATGTGGGAGTTCGCTTGTGGTATGTTCAAATCCCCAGTTGTCAGCATACCAAGGTGGATCTAATTTTTTTTACCTGCGATGTAGGGAACACGTTCGGAGCAACTGCCTTTTCGTCTTACGGTATGTTGTTCTTTCGTGTGTTGGCAATCTGATCAGCGACCGAGCTAATTTTCATTGTATTACTTAGGTGGCTTTTGGATTAGGTATGTCTCAGTTACCAAAGCTACTAACCAGGTGGAAAGAGAAACTAAACAAGCAAAATTCCACATAGCTTTGGTCTTATTTTATCTCCAAATTCGGGTATCTTGGCTGCTTACGCCACTAAGAAAGATGAATTGGAAAGCGCCCTGGGATTATACCTGTTTACATGGGTAAGCAGTTATTTCAATGCGCTGAAGGTCGTGATTTTCACTCAACTGACATCATGTTGTTCATATGTTTTCAATCTGTTGCATTGCTCTGAATATCAACAGTTTATTTTTACAGTGAGTTGGCTACCTGTAAACACATGATCGGTTGGAGTTGGCGCAAGCTAACTTAACATTGGTGCACCTTAGACGGTGATGCTACTTGGCTCCTTGAGGACATCAGTGGCACTCATTGCCTTATTTTTCTTCCTTGATGTTACGTTCTTGCTGCTAGCGGTTAGTAACTTGAGCCATATGTCCAACAACTTCTTAATCCAAGCTGAACCCGTCATTCTCCGCTTAGATCGGTAAACTCTCTGCCAATACTCTACCACTCACCAAGGCTGGTGGAGTCTTTGGTAAGTGTTTTTTTCATACCATTATATCCCGATTTTCAAGCCATTGACGTCTCTCGTACATTTTTTCCAGGTATTATCACTGCATTGTAAGTGTTTCAGGCCTAAGCATGATCGTACGGATTTGTAGACAAATATCTTGACCAGGTCCTCTTCTTAGCATTGCGTGGTATGTAGCGGCTGCCGGTCTGTTGGAGGCCGAAAACAGTTTCATCAAGCTACCAACTATTCCCCTAGGGTAAGCTCTCACTTCCGTTGAACACAATAGACCCGAGTTCACGACTAAACCTAGAATTTCTGACAACCAACCGCAATTCCTGCTTTCTGTCTTAACAGGGATTCAAACGACCTCAAAGAAGATTGATACATCAGAGATGATTGCTTGGCGCCCCAGTGTACTCTTAAGATCCCCTTGAAACTCGCGTGGTTCAAGTGTTGAATCCCGGCTCTTCTGCACTGAATTGACTCAATGCCGAAAAGAGTTAGACTTCATTACTTATCTGGGTCCCTCAGAAAGGCCATGTGATAGTGTCCGCGAGGGGCTTCGATAAATGGTATTTATTATTTAGTGCACAGACATACAGTTTCACCCTGGCAGTGATGTAATTTGTTTTTTAGATTTTATTTTCATACTCTTGCATACTTTATTTCTTCTATTTATGGGTTGCCACTATTTTTCTTGTTTAATAAGTTTATTTGTTTGAGTATCTGTCGAAGTTCATCGTTTCAACTCAACTACTTTCCTTTACTACAAATGCGGCCTATGAGGCTACACCACGGGTGCACTAAAAGTTTTCAAACCCCCTTTGAAAATATTCTTGTGGGAGAACATGTTTTTGTTAACAAAAACATCTTGTTCATCTACATACTTCAAAGTATTTTACATAATTTTCATAGCAAAAATATTTGTAAAATATTCATTACAATTTTCGGGTTACAAATATTTTGTAATCTCCTTCTGAAATATTTCAGATAACATTTTTGGAGAATATACTATTTCTCCAAACTTTATTGGGGAAATATTGCTTCTCCTAACTTTTGAACTCCCCGACATGCAGGTAACTCTGGGTCGGAACCTTCAAGGCCCATCCCAATATCATTGATTTTGTGATGGGCCCTGTGAGATGCCCATTGGGTACTTCCCCTCATTGTGGGGTTGATGGTGTCAACGACGAAAACCATCAAACCCATTCACTAATTTCCTTTGAGCTTGTTTGTTAGACCAACTTCAACCAAGGAGCTGTTGGTTTGAGTGCTTCTTAAGCGACTGGCTCAAAGAAACAGCCTCTTCCACGTAGCTGCCAACCAACTTAAAAGGTTGATCCCGCTGACTATCAATTATGAACTCAGTCTGGGCAACAACATCCTCAAGCTTATTGCACAGGATTCCTTTCCGGCCAACCATAAACAGTGCATCAACTGTATTGCATGTGTTCAACAAATCAGGCCGGTTCCGTCGATTCAAAGAGAAGATCTTCTGCCACCTCGATTCAACTCGTGAGGATTTCAAAGTTGGGAGCATTATCGAATATGAGGACGCCCGAGGTCGGCTGAGCTGGGTTGGAGTTATCTCAAAAACGAAAAAAGCGGACCGGTATCCGTTACCAACAAGCTACACTCGGTTTTGTTGATGGCCGCTGCAGCTGCCTCAGGGGACCACCGTATCATTAGAAATGAAGCTGTCTCAAGCGACCTGGACAGTTCTACCAAACCCGCTATAAGTCCCGTTGGCTGCTTGACAAACACCACTATGGTAGCACAACAAACTAAATCTGTCATCAAAAATAAATCAATATACCACTGGTCTGTCTTCAAGGGCATTTCATAGAGGGAGCTCATGGAAGCAGGTTGTAAACTGGGCCCTGCTTTTTTGACAGTTGCTGGTGTGGCTGCTGCTATCAAACAGTTGGAACATGACTCCCCTGTACACAAATAGGGGTGGTATTTTGTCATCATCTTTTATTTAATTGTATCTTGCTGGTGTGTTGAATATAAAATGTAAATTAGTATGCAATTGACTTTGTGTTGTTTATGCCTACAAATATTACAAATTGACTTGATTCACCTATATTTTATCATACTTTCTGTGGCATTGAATATGGAGGATCAATTCCTGCTATGGAGAAAATGGTAATATGGAGCATTTTTTTCCAGAATACTTTTGAACAATGTGGTCTTCACATAAAGAACATGTGGTTGTTTCCCTGTGATTGAAATTGAGAATCCAATAGTGGACCTGTGGTGCCTGTTTACTTTGATTCACCCTATGTATCTATCATAGTAGCTAAATATAATTGAATAAAACTAGCAAGGTATAAATATAAAATATATGAACTAAGAACACCTGTGAGATGATATATGTAGTATGTTTGTCATAAGAACTGAGATGAGAGATTTAAAATAAATCTTTCATTGAATGTTCAATAAATTTGCAGCAGAAACTACAGGGATGACCACATCAAGAAGAGTGGATCTGTGAACCTCAATGAGAAACATATCATGCAAATAGATGCATGGGGATTTATCAGATGTCCCCTGTTAGTGAGCCAGAAAGCAGATTGATGACAATAGTTGGAAAGCATGATATCATTTGCTTTTGAAGAAGAAATTAAAAAGATTAACATCCCTGACCCAGAAATCAGGTATGATAATTATAGATGGGGTAAATAACAAAAAAATTAATCCTTCCTGTTCCTGTCCCTACATGACATGAAGTTAAAGATAGAAAAAATGTCACTCACTGTGAAATGAGATGAAAAATAAGGGACAAAGCACACCTGAATCATAATGGTGAGATTTTCATCTCTTGCTTCCATATATGAAGTCCTTGAAAACAGAAAAGCAACTTCCTGGGTTCCAAAATTGGTTCAAACTGGATTTCAGAATGCTTGTGGTGTAATGTGGCTGCATGGTGAGAGAAAGAATTTAACAGGTATTGGTTGGTACTGGAGTTTTGTATTTTCCAATTCACTGATTCACTTCCTGACCCCCAGTTGGGTCTATTATGGTGTTAAGGGGAGGAAAATTACCTGATAAGCAATAATGCTGTAAATTCAAAGTGCATATCAACTTTTGGGTTGGTTTGAGTTTGATGAAAAATTGTGGTATAAATTTATTTCCAGTTGTGCTTCAATACCTTGATAGTACTGACAGGGGATTGATAAATCTGCGCCCCTGGCTGCACACCCCAGCCAAGGAGGTTGTATATCCAGTTGGCAAGGTTATACAACTTCCTCAACTGGAGGGACTCCCTCTGGTTGAAGAGGTTATACAGCCTCTTCAACCTCTTCAACCAGAGGGCCTTCCAGTCAAGGAGTTTATACAACCTCTTCAACCAGAGGGCCTTCCAGTTGAGGAGGTTATACAAACTCTTCAACCAGAGGGAGTCCCTCCGGTTGAGGAGGCAGCCTCCTGAAGGGCGTGAAAACCGCACACCCTGTTTTGAACAGTGGGTGTTTTGAACACCTTTAGATGGGAGTGCAAACTGCACGCCCATCTACAGGTGTGCTGACACCCAAAAAAGGGCATGCAGCAAGCACTCATGTCAAAAAAAGGGCATACGGGCTGCACACCCTGTTTTTGACGGGTGTCCCCCTGGCATGGGTGTGTGCTTATCAACCCCAGTACTGAAATCAACTGGGTTGTACACATATCTATCCTGCTCAACAAGGATAGTAATTTTATTTTTGTGCTGTACCCCCATCTTCATAAACTTGTTTTTTTTGGCATAAAATACCCAGGGACCCAGGGATTTGTGGCGGAAAGAGTAACAACCTACCAGTGCGAGGAAGTTGATGTAGGAATTGTATTGAAAGAATGGGGGATTTGTCATTGGGAAAAGAAACCCGGTCAAATTAGGTTTTTTGGATGGTATGGTTGTGGGTGTGGAATCCAGGGGGTTGATATTTGCACTCCCCTGGCTGAACGCCCACGCCAGGGGCACACCCATCAAAAAAGGGGTGTGCAGCACGCAAACCCTTTTTTTTGACAGGTGTGCGTTCTGCGCGTCCTGTATTGAGCGTGGGCACACCCTGTATTGGGTGTGGGCACGCCTGTAGATGGGCGTGCAGTTTGCACACCCATCTACAGAGGTGTGCAACACCCCCAAACTGCACGCCCTGCTGGGGAGGCATACAACCTCCTTGGCCGGAGGGATCCCCCCGGTCAAGGAGTTTGTATAACCTCCTCAACCAGAGGGAATCCCACTGGTCAAGGATTATACAACCTCCTCAACCGGGGGGATCCCTCCGGCTGAGGAGGTTGTATCACCCCCTCAACCGGTGGGATTCCCTCTGGTCAAGGAGGCTGTATAACCTCCTTGACCGGGGGGGATCCCTCCGGTGGAGGAGGTTGTATAACCTCCTCAACCAGTGGAATTCCCACCGTTCAAGGGGGTTATACAATTCCCTTCCGTTCAAAGAGGCTATACAACCTCTTTGACTGGAGGGATTCCCCTCCGGTCGAAGAGGTTGTATAACCCCTTCGACCAGAGAAAATCCCTCCGTTCAAGGAGGTTATACAACCTCCTTGACCGGTGGGATTCCCTCTGGTTGAGGAGGTTATGCAACCTCCTTGGCCGGAGGGATCCCCCCCGGTTGAGGAGGGTGTATACTCCTTGAACGGTGGGATTCCCTATGGTCAAGGAGGTTATACAACCTCCTCTGCTGGAGGGATCCCCCCCAGTCAAGGAGGTTATACAACCTTCTCCTCCGGAGGGATCCCCCCCAGTCCAGGAGGGTGTATACTCCTCAACCGGAGGGATTCCCTCTGGTTGAGGAGTCTATACAACCTCCTCAACCGGGGGGGATCCCTCTGGCCAAGGAGGCTGTATGCCTCCCCCGCAGGGCGTGCGGTTTGGGGGTGTTGCACACCTCTGTAGATGGGCATGCCAGCTGCACACCCATCTACAGGCGTGCCCATGCCCAATACAGGGAGTGCAGCATGCACTCCCATCAAAAAAAGGGTGTGCAGGCTGTATTGATGGGCGTGCAGCCAGGGGAGTGCAAATATCAACCCCCTGGAATCCATGGTGGGGGCAGGAATCGGGGGGGGAGTGGGGTACCAAAAAAATTCTTGTTCTGAATCTTCAATCAATGAAAACTCCTACCCACAATATGGAAGACTTCAAAATGGAAATACAATATGTAGGGGTCAGAACAACTTGATAATTGGCAATTGGTGGCTGGTGCCTCACAATACCTACCTCTCCGCAACATATCAGTGCCATATCAATGTTGAAATTTGTGCAGAAATATCCCCAGTCAAATATCTCTACAAATATATATACAAGGGACATGATAAGGTAGTTCTGGATTTTGGGGAAAGTATTGATGATATCAATAGATTCAGGGACTCACACTGGGTTGCAGCACATGAAGCGTTCTGGAGGATATTCTCTGTTAAACTGTCTTCCACCCAGCCATTGGTCAACAGATTGGACATACATTTGCCCAATCAACATCAAGTAACATACCTCAAGATGAATCATGGCAAAAAATAATTGAAAGGGCTTCAGAAGGTCATAAAATGCTCACCGGTTACTTTTCAAGAAACAGAATTGATCCACCTGCCAGGTTATTGAAATACTCAGAATTCCCTAGGTATTACACATGGCATCCCAGGACAAAAGAATGGAAGCCAAGGCAATGAGGTAACTCAATAGGAAGGATTTATTCTGTATTTCCATCAGACCCAGAAAGATGGTATTTACTGTTATTGTTGAATCATTTCTGTGGATCTACTTCCTTTGACGATCTCAGAACTTTCCATGGCACTATTCATGAATGTTTTTGTTCAGCTTCTTGAGCAAGGGGTCTCTTGGAAAATGATTGTTATTTGGAACAAACAATGGCAGAAGCTTATTATTCAATGAGTTCATCTTACTTGCAAAGACTATTTGGTATACTATTGTCAACATGTCAACCTTCAAACCCTGTCCGCTTATTGAATTTTTATTAAAATTACATGACAGAAGATTGGATCCATCAAGGCTGTCAAGATGATGCCCTCATGAATAATTGGATAATTCAAGTAATCAATCCAATTCTACTCCAGAATGGTCTGCAGAGATTGTTTTATCATTTCCTGATCTTCCAAGATATAATCCTGCAGCTTGAAGTAACCACCTAATAAGAAATTGGATGTTGGATGAAGAGCGGTCAAGCTTCAATGTGGATCAAAGTCAAATTGATAATCTAAATCTACTCAACCATCAGCAGATTTTGGCCTTTGATCAAATTCTCCATGCCTGCAATTCAAAACATCCACAATGTTTTTTTATTGATGGGCCTGGTGGCTCTGGAACAAATTTCCTATACAATTGCTTACTTGCACATGTAATATCAACTCAAAGGATTGCTATTGCATGTGCCGGTAGTGGTAAGAATAAATTTCATGACAATTTGAACATACATATTCCAACTAATTTCTGTTTCTATCTTACAGGGAGTGCTGCAATGAACATGCCATATGGAAGGACTGCCCATCTCACCTTTGTAATTCCTCCCAGGATATCACACCATTCAGTTTCTTCTATTGCCAAAAACTCACAAAAAGCAGATGTTCTCAAAAAATCAAAGTTGATAATATGGAATGAAGCCCCAATGAAAAATAGGCTTGCACTTGAATTAGTTGATAGATTAATCCGGGACTTGATGGACTCAGATGTACCATTTGTTGGAAAGGTACTGGTCCTAGGGGGAGACTTCCATCAGGTTTTTCCAGTTGTAAGGAAGGGATCACATCCTCAAATTGTCAATTCTAGCATTGGCAACTCTCACTGCTGGAGACACTTTTGCCAGAACATAATCTCTCTGTCCATCAACATGTGTGCAGCTGGGGATCCTCACTTTCAGAAATTTTTACCCTGTTGGGAACGGAGAAGGTATCACTGATCTTTCAAACAGGATACAGCTGCCTGCTTCAATGGTAATTCATGGTGGATCCCAAGAGGAAAATTTGGATCATCTCATCACACAAGTATTCCCAGATATTTCCAGGTCTTTCTCCCAACATGATTACTCTTTGGACCGGGCTATTCTTTGCTGCAAGAATATCTCAGTCAACAATATAAATGCTAGGATCTTGCAAGATGTTCCATCAGAAGGCAGGAATTACACAAGCTATGATTAAGTGGAAGATGACCCCCAAAACCTATACTTTCAGGAATACATAAATAGTCCAACAATTTCAGGCTTTCCACCTCATATTCTGAAATTGAAAAGGGGCATCCCAATCATAATGCTGAGGAACCTTGATTGAACAATGGGACTTTGTAATAGGACTAGATTAATTGTGGAAAACCTGGGCCAAAATTTTATTTATGCAAAGGTAATTTCAGGAAATAGAGTCAACAACTTGGTGACCACACCACACATTCCCTTCATATCAGACCCTGATGATTCTGGATTGCCTTTCAAGCTCATTCAGAAACAACTCCCCGTAAATCTGGCTTCCCACCAACTATAAACAAATCTCAAGGTTAGGCAATTGGAAGTTTATTTATTGTACTTCATGATCCTGTATTTAGTCATGGACAACTCTATGTTGCATTGTCACAAAGTGCCCTCCTACAAAGGTAGTAGTCCCTCAACCTGAATTTGGCCTTCCTTCATATGAAACATCAAATATTGTTTACAAAGAGGTTCTTTCAAATGTCCAGAGGCAATAGTTATGTTAGTATTTTAGTCTCTCATCCTTTTTTTTCTTTTTTTTTGCTCATAATTTCATAATTTCATTGCTTTTAGATTTCAACATGCATTGTTATCTTTGTCCTTATATTTCCACAAATAAAAAATTGTGCACCTTTCTCATCAAGCCCCCTTTTCTGCAACTCCCTCCCCAATCCCCAAAATTGGGGGCTATACACTTGTTATAAATACACATTTTATTCCTGTTGTATTTATTTCTCATTTGCTATGAGATAAAAAAAACAAACACCCAAAATATTATCCCAAATTATTATTTATTACTGAATGAGAAAAATAAAATATTTGATTCAATACTTTTGACAAACTTATACTCAAAGCTCAAAAGGTTTTCCCTGACTTTGTTTTAGACAAAAAAATCTCTCCAAACAAAACAGGTCATTTGAAAATTTTCTCTGATAATTCAGCTATTCAAGCAATTTTGGCCAATTGTTTAGTTGTGAGGCTCAGCAGGTAACTTTTTAGTTCAAGAGAAATATTATGCGACCGGCTGGGAGTGGGTTCTGGGAAATCTCCAGAAATGTTTGAGATCAGGATGTGGGACTCGTTTGTCTTGACGTCCGCACTGAATGAATCGAAAAATATTTTGAACTCGGATTGAAGGGGGGTTCAAAATATTTTCCTGCACCCGTGGTGTACTACCTCAGTTTTATTAGTTGTTCATCAGAACAACGAGTCTGAGTTTTGACCCGTTGCCAACCTAGCGTTGAGTGAAGCTTCAACCCCTCCCCCGACCGGCGTTGGGTGATGACTATAGCGCCGCATGAAGACGCTAGAGCATATTTATTCCCTGTGGGACGGCGCAGAATAGGGCTTCCCTTCAATTCTAGTTACTCGTGTCCGGGTCAAGTGAAGTCAAACAGCGTCAAGTCTACAGGGCAGCGATGAGGACTTGGAAGTAGCGCACATATTCCTGCTTATATCACCCAAACTTCACGCAAGTATCGTGTCCCAGCATATCCTCCATTCTTTGCCGCGGGCAAGGTTGGCATGCGAGTAGCAAGTCGCCACTGTCGCATCGAGTGGATCAGTCCCTCTGGGGCTCCCACAGGAGACTTGTCGCTTGTTCGATGTAGCAGAGTTGGGCGAGCAGACGCCGAGCTAACGATCAGTGATCAGAGCACCAGCGGATTGGAAAATCTTGTCCCTCCGACCAGTTCTCCTGCCAATCGTGAAATTTCCTTGCGGACCGAACTCGGTCGGAGATATGAATAAAGCTCCTTCAAGGCTATTTATGCATTTAAACTGTAAACTAGATCCCACCGGGACCTTCATTGATTTTGTTACGCTAAAGTTGATCATTGATAATTGACGCTCCGATCACTGTTTAGAGCCAAGCTGTTGCTCTGCTCAAAGATGTGTAAGGCCCTCGGCTACCGGATTCAATGACAACCAACGCGTTTTAATCATTTCATCAAGGTAACTGGTCGCTCACCCGCCCCGTTAAAATATATCTCTCAAAGGCACGAGTTGCTTACCCACATCCCCACATACTTTCATCTTTGGGAAGCGCCTTCACTCGGCATATTATTCTCAACCATACCCAAGAATTCGAAAATGGCACCAGTTTTCGATAGCCAAGACATCCTTGTTGTTTTTGTGTTGGGAGGACCCGGTGCAGGTAAGTTGTTCCACCTCCTCAAAATAAAGATTTGCTGGGCCGCATTCAAGACCTTCGTAAAGAGTTGAATGCGTTTTTCGTCTCCGACATTTTAGGGAAAGGTACTCAATGCACGAGGCTTGTAGCCGAATACAGCTTTGCTCATCTTTCGGCTGGCGATTTACTACGAATCGAGCAGCAGCGCGAGGGCTCTGAATACGCACCAGTCATTCAACAGCACATCAAAGAAGGCAAAATTGTTCCTATGGAGATTATATTGAAGCTGATGCAGGAATCTATGGCGAGTTCCATTGAGGAAGGGCACACAAAATTCTTAATCGACGGCTTTCCGAGGGAAATGGAGCAGGCAATCAAGTTCGACAATGAGGTGTGTTATGCGAGCTCGGCATTCTAGTTTTGTGTGTGTGTTCTAAGCACCTTAAATTCGAATCGATCATTAGGTTTGCGAGTCCGCTTTTGTCCTGTTTTTGACGTGCCCAGAGGAAAAGCTTCTTCCGAGGTTGATCGAAAGAGGCAAAACAAGTGGCCGGGAAGATGACAACGAGGAAAGCATCAAGAAGCGTTTCCGTGGGCCCACTTTCATCCAAGGTTTCTCGCTGGAAAATCTTTACGCTGACTTTTTTTTGTTTCTCATCTAGGAACGTTCGTGCAGACATCAATGCCGGTAATTGATTATTATTCGTCCAAAGGAAAGGTCGTTCAGGTATGTAGAATCCTACTGGTCGTCAATTGTGCATCTGCCTGGGTTGATATTCTCAACCAAATGTAAAACTAGGTTGATTCTTCAGGGACAGTGGACCAAATCTATAACGATATCCAGGCCGCATTAGACGGAAGACTTGCCAGTCGCGCTTCTTTTCCTGAACCTTCTGAACCTCCCACATCATCAACAACTTCACTACATGCTTCCGCTATGGAAGCAGAAGTGATCGTCCCTGTAACCAAAAATATCAAACCTGTTGTCCCGGGTGAAACGCCCAAACCGAGAAACTAGCGTAGAAGCAATCACTTTTGTATGGCTGTACTTTGTATCCCGCTCTATCCCACTTAGCTACCTCTGGAAGGAACATTCAATTGTCTCAGCGCTCATTGTAAACGTAATGAAAAATCTCAGACTACGATATGCCTGTGACGCTCCAGCGTGTCAAGCATGGGTACGGTGTTTTGTGGAATCTTGAACAAAGTATCCTCTTTAATTTCAGTTTTTCTCTTGAATCACTCATCAACTCGATTGACGATTTCTTCCATGAGTCGAGGAAAATTGTTTCATACTCACAGGTCTAATATCTTTGAGGGACATATTTTCATACAGCCTGAAAAAGAATTAGCCGAAATCCAGAGAGCATCAACCAGGAATTAAATATAAACACGTTTTTGGAAAAGAAAAAAAAAACAGATTTGAAAGCTTTTTTTAAAAAATGAAGCAAGGAATAAAAAAAAAATCAAGTCCCCTACTGCCAAGTCTTCAGCATTTCTAGAATTTGGAATTGCAATATCCTTACAAGTCTTAATTGAGAAGGGGTTATTGATTACATTCAAGCATACTGAGAGTCACCAGAAAAGCAATTCTTAGATTTAGAATTCTGGTTGAAAGAGTTTCAAATATGTCAAGGGTATTCCTAGATTTTGACTTGCTAGTTTGGAGGAAAGTTGAAGTGTTACTGATTTGAATGTCACACAATTTCTGGTGAAGATTTTGAAGCTGAGGATGCATTCAAGGCTTGAAACTTGAAAGTCAATGCTGAGCCATACCAAGCTGAGCTCATAATTAGTTATAGTGTTCAAAGTTCTTTCATTGAATCTCCAATGCTAACTCTGATTGTCAACCCTTACTTTAAACCTTAAAAATCTCCTTCTGATCCCCAGTGCTTCCATTAACTTGGACAGAATTGTTAGAAAAGAATTGTTAGAACAGAATTGTTAGAAAAAAGATGGGCAAGATGAAAGTCCACAAGTGAGTCAGCCTACTTCTTCCACTAATCATCATTAAAAGCCTGTCTATCTCTTTTTATATACCTTGTAAGAATACACTTTAGACATCTATTTTGTGTGGTGGCTTTTTTTTATAATATAAGAAGATAGCAAAATCTAGATACATGTTAAGGAAAGAACACAGTAAATAAGCTGAAAGATCTCAAAACATCTTGGTTGAGCTTTCAAGGAGGAAAGAGAAACAGACTTATATACACCAAAGCTTTCTGATGTATTTCTTGGGGATTGATAAATACACGCCCACGCCAGGGGCATGCCCATCAAAAAAAGGGTGTGGGCACACCTGTAGATGGGTGTGCAGTTCATACGCCCATCTGCAGGCGTGCAACACCCCCAAGGATGGGCATGCAGTTTGCACGCCCTGCCAGGGAGGTATACAACCCCCTTGGCCGGAGGGATCCCCCCCGGTCCAAGGAGGTTGAATGACCTCCTTGACCGGATGGATTCCCTCCAGTCAAGGAGGTTATACAACCTCCTCAACCGGGGGAGATCCCTCCGGTTGAAGAGGTTATACAACCTCCTTGACCGGGGGGGATCCCTCCGGCCGAGGAGGTTGTATGACCTCCTCAGCCGGAGGGATCCCCCCCGGTCAAGCCGTGCGGCTGCTGAAAGCACAGTCCCCAAAAATGGGGACTATGCCGTCAGCACAGTCCCCAAAAATGGGGACTATGCCTTCAGCACAGTCCCCAAAAATGGGGACTATGCCTTCAGCACAGTCCCCAAAAATGGGGACTATGCCGTCAGCACAGTCCCCAAAAATGGGGACTATGCCGTCAGCACACCCTATGTACATAGGTAGGGGTGTGCGTGCCCCTACCTATATACATAGAAAGGGTGTGTGGCCTGCACACACTTTCTATGTATATGGGTAGGGGCATGCACACCCCTACCTATGTACATAAAAAGGGCGTGCAGGTCGCACACCCTTTTTTGAATGGGGTGTGCAACTGCACGCCCCCTGTTTTGGGTGGGTGTCACACACCTGTAGACATGCTGACACACAAAAAAGGGCATGCAGTCACACACCCCATTCAAAAAAGGGCATGCGGGCTGCACACCCTTTTTTTTATGGGTGTGCCCCTGGCCTGGGCGTGCAGCCAGGGGCATGTATTTATCAACCCCCGTATTTATTGCATCCAAATCTTTCAAGCTTGGACTTCTTTTTTGTGTCTCCAGCATCCTCCTCCTCAAAAACAGATTACATTTTTATTTCTTCCTCAATCTTACCATCCAGATAAAACCAAGATCATTCATTCCTTCTATCCTGGAAGTTAAACCAATTCCTTGTGATGTCAAATGACGCAAACTATAGATGAGACAGATGCACGATTTCCCAGATGATGAAGGGTGATCAGATATAGAAGATTAAAACAATCACTTGTCCTGGGGGAAGTGAGGAGTGTCATGAAAATAAGCCCCAACAAAAAGGGAACATGTGATGAAACAGTAGGCCCAAAACCGTTAGCTACACCACAACCACACTGTTAGGCCATCTCCACCGTGTGGAGCTATCCAGGTTGCTAAATCAACTGTGCCGGGGCTCCTTGCCGGAGTCATAGCAACCCAAGGCTGGGTTGCTACACACCGCAAGCTAAAATATATTGCAGCTTGAGGTTGTGCCCGGTTGTGTGTGGTGTAAAGTGACCGGGGGGGAGGGGCCAGATATCACACTTTTTTGCTGTGTGGTACCTGGCCAGTGGGTTGCTATTGAGTTGCTATAGGAGTGCCAGATGTGGCACTCCTATAGCAATGCAGGTATGGGTTTCTGGGGTATAGCAACCCTGGTGGAGTTGCTATATCGGGGTTGGGTTGCTATATTTAGCATAGCAACCCGGTTTAGCAACCCCGGTGGAGATGCCCTTATGGTTTCACTTTGAACTAACATCAAAGTTTGCCTTTTTTTACCAATGGATTCAAAGAAATTTTGTAGAGAAATCAAAGGCCAGGTGGAATCTTCAAAGAGCAATTGAAGATTATACCTGGAGCATTGGAATATCTGTGCAATGCACGGATTTCCACAGATGAGGAATCAAATTCAAAGTACATTTGAATTCAATTTTTTAATTTGAATGATCTTTGAATTGACATGAAGGTCCATTGAAATCACTTCCATGTTCTATTACCATTGAAGTTATTTTGAATGAGATTCAAAGTCAATTTGATGATCATGCTACATGAGACTGGATATCAGATTGAGATTCTCTCCAAGCCCTGCACACTTCAACATGGCTCCTCCATGTGTGAAGTGTGCAGGAGGACAGGCAAGGTGATCAGTCACCACTGCAGGGGTGACTGCTCACCACTGCAGGGGTGACTGCTCACCACTGGAGGGATGATCAGTCACCCTTCCAGCTGATCAGAGGCGTGATCAGCTGCTGAGGTACATTCCTTGATCCCAATCCCCACCAGCCACCCTTCCATACTACATCCTTTCTTTACATCCATAGTAAGGTCCCACACACATCCTCTTTACATACATACATACACAACCTCCATCATGTCTTCATACCAGCTTGTCATCATTTATCATCCTGCACTCTGCAACAAAATCATCAGCCTCCTCTTCCCAGAAAAGCTTCGTAGTAATCACACTGAAATCTCCACCACCACTATGCCTGTGCAGCCTATAACATGCAGGTTTTTCCGCTTCAGGCCAAGGTGTCCGAACATCTTGATTCTGTGCACTCTGATTGCAAATTTGGGGGACTCCTCAAGTATGAAGATGCTCTTGGCCACATAAGTTGTATTGAATGCATCCAAAGGGGGGATAACTACAATCTCTACCCTCTTCCTTCAAAGTACAGGCAATTCTGGAACCTCTTGGAGCAATTACCAGCACAGAGAGATGTTGTGGCTTCTCTGCGCCTGGATTTTTCTTGCAAATATATAGAATCAAAAACTCAGGAGGAGGTGTGTTGTTTGATGATATTTCTGGACATTTTACTTTTTAGCTGATGTGATTTTTTTATAGTCCATCCCCAGCTGCAGCACAACAGATTCTGATTCTAGAAATGTCCCATGGCATTCATCATAAAACCACACCTAGGATATCTGCCTCACTTGTACCTTTGGAATGATCAGTTTTCTACTCTAAATATTGCTCTATCTCAATTATTTTGCATCCTTTTATTTTTCTATCAAGATGTGATACAATTGGCCATGATATGTATATTGAAAAGGGAAATTCATCTGAGATATATACAAACTGTTGTGACTTTTTTGCATGTGTTTGTTTTTATTTCAAGAGGATATATACCAACTGTTGTGATTTTTTGGAAATCTTTTGTTTTTATGTCAAGCGCATATATCCAAACTGTTGTGATTTTTTGGAATCCTTTTGTTTTTCTGTCAAAAGGTATTACGTTAGAAATTCTGGAAGAAATTGATCATAACCACTGGAACACAAAATTTAGAAGAACTTCTTGAAAAATTTGGTCCAGGAACCTTTGTTACAAAGATGAAAATTTCCCTAGTAAAGATTTCCAACCTGACTGGACAGAGATGTAAAACTGAAATTAACATGAATAGGTTTAATTACTGAGATCATCTTCATAATTTTCTGCCTGCCACTTTTGAAGGCCAGTGTGTAAGGCTTGCATCATTTGGCCCTCTGTAATATCCTTAGGCTTCAAGCCTGATTCATTTTGATGTCTTTCAGATTCATGGTCTGAAAATGCATTCAATAGATAACTGTTATGGTTAGTGTGTTGTATGTGATTACACATGGATGTCCCTTCATGTTGTGGGTTTACTGGAACCGGTTCTTCAAGCGCAGCACATCCTCCATCAAAGCAGTTGTGCTGGACATTGAGGCAACACTTTATGAACTGATGATATTTATTTTGAATTTCAAAAAAGATTTGATGATTCCAAGTCAATAATCCTTTTCAGAAGTTTCAAAATGAATCTAATTACTTAAATTGATGGGAACAATCATTGAAGAGGTCCTTTTCTCCAATGTTGGCATTTGGGTATGAGTGTTTATGTGACCTTGCCAACATTCCACATGCCTCACATAATATTTGTTACCAGGTGTGACCTCCCAGAGTGATTGATTTAACACATACAATTATATTTCCCCGGTTGGCAAGGCCTTTCTCCTGTTTTCAAGGTATTTGAGAATGATAAATATCAAGAATTTTAGTGTGAGTAATAACTGTAAATGGAAATTCATTTCCACAGTGTTTTGGCTCACCAAATAAAACATGCCAGTAAATTCTTTTTCTTTTGTATTAAGCTTAATGGCTTCCACTTTCCTAATCATGTGGTTTGGGTAACTTTCACTGAGACTATCTGGTATTATTTCAATCTCTAATTGTTTCACTTTGGAATTGTGTAAGCATGGGAAGAAACTCATGCTTTTGATTAATGCAGAGTTGTAACCAAAAGATTCTTGAACAAGTTCATTTTTCTCAAACACATTGGTAACCACTGAATACATTTGGAATCTCCTACTTTAGTGTCATATAGATAGGCACCAGAGAATAATAGCCTCTGTATTTGATAGTTAGCAAAAGAGTGGGCCAAATCACAGCTGGGTGCCTGGCGATTGGAATGGATTGATGCTGCTCTAACTATTACATTGTATCTCTTGAATTCTCAGCGGTAAACAGACTAGCAGGACCAAAGTGTCTGATGGATTGAGGTAAGTGGAGCAGTATATACACTTTGGGTTTATTTGACCATTGGCCTGACATTTTGGAAATGTGATATGTGAACTCACTTATAACAGCTTGCAGTTTTTGAATTTAGGTCTCAAGTTCAGGAATGCAATTCTGGAATTCCAAGCTGGACAAGTAGCGCGTTGAAAACCAGAGAGACTTCATGTCTTCTTACATAAGTGGAAAAAAAACAAATGGTGCCACCTGTAATATTGTACAAAAATCTTTAAAAATAAAGGATCCATGGTGTGACATCATGCAACTTTCTTGAATTGGTGGAATTTCGAGTCCATCAGTATTGAAGGACTTCAAGCTTGCCTCCACTTGATTGAGTTTATTCTTTGGTATTCTATTTTTCATGAATTCTGCAACTACATACTTCACTGACCCCAGTAGTATTGCATGTAATATCTCCACTGGTGTGTCATTACAACGATCAAATGAGGCTTGTTCCAAAAATTAGTTGGATATTCTTGGTTGGGAAACATTTTCAAGTTCAGTAATGCGGATTCCTTCATGTGCATGTTTGGTCTGCAATTCAATCAATTTATGGGTTATTTTGTCCTAAAATCCATACTCTGCTGTTTTCAAATTGGATTCATTCTTGGTCTTTTGATCAATTATGTCCCAGAGCTCATGTGAGTGAGTCCTTTTTTCTTGAAAATTTCTAGCCACTGGCAATTGAGGAATCCCAAAGAAAGATCTGAGAAATTCCAATGAGCACCGGTGATCTTTGGATTTTGTACTGAGATGAAAAATTTGGCATGGATCATTGGATTTCCCTGGGTTGGGGCTATTGAGTTGGCCAAGAAAGAAAGTGGTACAATCATAAAGAAAACTTCCTGTTTAAAACCTGCATCATATGCAGCACTCCCTTCATTGGCCAATTGACTTGAATGGAAAGTCAGAAATTACTATTTGATATGCATTGAAGATATATGTTACACTCACTTGATCTCTGCAACAATTGGCTCACCAATCTCCAATGCAGATGCCACATTAGATTTTGCAATAAAATGACAATTATATTCCATATGGGTCATTTCTGGTGGCAGTCCACACAATGTGAAGTAGTATGAAATATGCTTATTCCACCTGTTTGATTGGTTACCTGATGTGTCATCTGAATAGAAAGTGATAGGCACATGCCTAATCATCTTGTTGCAAGCCCTCTTCCTCCATGGATTGGGTACAGGAAATGGGGAAGAACCACCAAATTCTGGCAGATGAAGAAACCTGTTAGTATCCATTGCTTGGGATGTGGGGTATAGCTGAATTATACTTACCCCATATCTGATGGTCACACTTTGAAATCAATAGGGATCCATCTCTCTGATGGATTTCTGAGTGTATCTTGTCCAAATGTCTCACAGGAATATCAAGTAGGTTGTGGTCAGTGTAGTTGATATTTCCTCTTAAATATGAAATCATCTTTCCATGCTGGTCAGGTCTAGTAAATTTGGCCACAGCACACTTTGAATAAAATTTCCATTTCAAGCTCATATAAGAATATTGGTACCACAATGTAATTATCCAGTGATTCCTTGAGTGTGATAGGTTCAAAAATGTAGTAGTGTTTCCCATACATTGGAGCCATTTGCACATGGTGTTCAGATCCCAGATGTTCCTGCCATTTGGCACTCTGATACAGAGCTCTAATTTCTTTTCCTTTTGGATCATGTGGGTAGAAGTTCATCTGTGGGTGGACTATTGGATTTGCTAATTCCTACCAAGTTGGAAATGAATGGAAAGTAAGTTTTATTTATATTTTCATTGAATGAGTTTCAGTCACCTACATGTGCAATTATGTCTTTCAAACTCAGATAGTAGCAAGTATTATTAAATACTGATAAATTCTGATTTATTTTTATATCCATGTTCCTAATCTTCTCCTGATTTCTTGTTCAACCTTGATAATTTCTTTTCTCTATCATATCTACCACATCTTGTTTTTATTCTTGGTTACAACATAAGAAGTGCATTGTTTACAACAATACTATGAAAGAAAAGCATTTATCTATTTACAAAAAAAAAGTCGACCTTGCAAAGACAGCGGCCATTGACAAGATGAGGAGCTTGTCTGGCAGCCCCGGTGATCAAAATTGATTTGGATAAATTTGAAAAAAAAAAAAAATTGAATTGAATTCAAATTCAATTTGAAATCACCCATGAACACAGAAAACCCACTCAGGTAAACTACAAAATATCTTTGATTGTTTTTGGGCATTAATAAAAAAACCCGGTTTTTCCGCGTTTACACCCGGTTTTACGCAGCGGCAACATCCAAATTGCTGCGCAGTACACCCGGTTTTCCGCATTTACACCCGGTTTTTTTATTTAATTTTTTGCGGGCGGATTTTCATCATTTTTCAAAATTTGAAATTTATTTATTATACTTACAGGGGTGTAGAATTTTATGGTAATTTTTATTTTGCAAAAAAACTATGTCTTCTATTTTTTTTGGCCAATTCACCCGGTTTTTTTTTGATTTAATTTTTTGCGGGCGGATTTTCATTATTTTTCAAAGTTTTAAATTTATTTATCATACTTGAAGGGGTTTAGAATATTATTGTGATTTTTATTTTTCAAAAAAACTATGCCTTCTATTTTTTTTGGCCAATCCACCCGGTTTCTTTTAATTTAATTTTTCGTGGGCGGATTTTCATTATTTTTCAAAGTTTTAAATTTATTTATCATACTTACAGGGGTTCAGAATCTTATGGTAATTTTTTATTTTGCAAAAAAACTATGTCTTCTATTTTTTTGGCCAATCCACCTGGTTTTTTCATAAAAAATCCTCACAGCTTAATTTCCAGGATTTCTCAACATTTTATACTTTTTTAAAGCACTTTAAGGGGTGTATAGTTTAATGTGACTAACAGTTTTCTTCTTAAATCACTGGTTGGACTGTTATGATTTTGGGACTCAATTTATTTCCAAACACCTTCACGTCTGTCTTTCAAGATATTCAGGGAGTTTTTAAATGGATTCATACACTTTAGAGGGTGAAGAATTCATTGGAAACAAATACTGATTATAAAATTAACTTCTTATCAGATTTCATGACAAAGAAATGGAAATACAATGATACACAGAGGTATGGTACATTGCATAATGCTTTGAGTGTTACATGTTGTTTATTACATTTATTATTTATTCATAAATTATTAACTTTATGACATTTATTATTTATTCATAAATTATTAACTTGCAATTATGTCTCTTGCTTTTAATTTATTTATTTATTTTATTCATTTCATTTATTCCATTTATTCCATTTATTTTGGTCACGCGCATCACATGCCGCCCTCCATAATTTTATTTTGTTTTGTTTATTTTCCTTGTTTTAATTGTTTATTTCAATTGTTTTAAATAAAATATTTAATGAGGATGATTGGGGAGGTCACGCGCATCAAATGCCGCCCTCCACGTGCTATTTGCTTAAAAATTAAAAATAAAAAAAAACCGGGTGTAAATGCGGAAAACCGGGTGTACTGCGCAGCCGCAGCTGCGCAGAAAACCGGGTGTAAACGCGGAAAAACCGGGTTTTTTTATTAATGCCCTTGTTTTTTTGATTTCACTTCAAAAAAACTTCGAAAAAAGCTCGAATCACAATTCGAAAATCATTCCAAGCAGGATAACTTCAAACTGACTTCGAACTTTCTTCGAGTTAAATCTGAAATGAATTCAAAGTAGGATCGAAGTCTCACCTCGAAGTCATTTCGAAAATCGTTACGACCCAGGTTGCGACGTCCCCCCCTGCTGGCGGGGAATTCGAAGTCTTTTCGAATTGTTGTCGAAAAGTCTTCGATTTTTTGCGTCCGTGGTGGAGAACGATCCAAGCCATGAGGTTGGAATTTCTTGATTTGGCATCCGCAGTTGGCAAAATTTGGAACATCAAACGGTTGTGGGTGCTTGGCTGTGACATGAGTGGGACAGTCAAGAGGGAATGAATATTCAAAATGAGGAAAGACCCTCGGCATAGTCGGCGTCTGGGCGCCATGAACCGATCAATACAGCTCAAAACTCGCTTAACCCGAAATGCCTTACTCGCTATGTGTCTTGGGTAAGTTCATTCCAATCCTGAGCCCAGGTTACTGGATGCGGAGGTCTTGCTGATGGATAGGCAAAATATTATCAAATGCGGATGCAGGCTGCGGAACCATGGGTGTTTCCATCTTATCGGGAGTGATCGAATCGCTCAAAGACCCAAAGGATATCCAATCATCGTCTTCAGTTCCACAGAGCCCCTCGGCTAAACCTGGCCCCGATGGAGATGCGCTACCGGAAGACTCCATCCCGGACCGTTTTGTAACGTGCGTTTCGCGACTTGAATCAGCCCGGAAGTTAAAAAAACTTTGGCTAGAGCTAGGTAGAGAAGACATTGAAGTCCGAGTTTCCGAAAACGTTCGCTGCGTAGCCGAGTCAGATGTGATACTTCTCGGGTAAGTGCTTCTCCCTTGTAGCAATCTAATTGTTTTTGCTTTGGTAAGGGATCGCTAAACCACAACTATTTCTGGCAAGGAAGTTGCAAACCTCAGATGGCCGCTGACGTTTTGGGTGCCCCTGGCATGCAGGAAGCATTGTCTAATAAACTCGTGATTTCAATCCTGGCTGGTACAACCACTTGCCAGCTTCGATCACTTGTCCCGTCCAGTACTCGCGTAGTCAGAGCAATGCCAAATACTCCTTGTCAAGTAAGTTCCTGTGATTCACTGAGTTGTGAGCTGAATTTAATACTTGCCGAATCTAGATCCGAGAAGGCATGACAATCTTATCAGCCCTATCCCCGAATTGTCCATTTACTTCTCAAACTCGTGCAATACTTCTTGCATTGTTTACGCCAATTAGTCGTTGTCGATTTTTGGACGAAAAACATTTTGATGCCTGTACTGCTGTTTCTGCCTCCGGACCTGCCTTTGCATTGGTAATACTTGAAGCGATTGCCGATGGAGGAGTCATGATGGGTCTTCCCAGGGCTGAGGCATTGGAATTAGCTGCTCAAGGTACTGTCCTATTTAACTCATCTTTGAAGGTATCAGACGTAGTTGACTTGATCTCTTGGACAATGTCTCCAAAAGCCATGCAAGGCGCGGCACGGATGTCGCTACAAACAGGCTTACACCCGGCTGCCCTGAAGGACAGTGTGACAACACCTGCTGGCTGTACCATCGCGGGCCTCCTGGCAATGGAAGATGGACGCATTCGTAGCACACTAGCTAGGGCAATTCAGACTGCTACATTGCACGCCGCTGGCTTAGGAGGTGCCCCTAGACCAACTCTCAAAGACTGAGCTTTTTCTTCCTCTCCTTGTGGAATTGCGGCTATTTCTTGATAGTTTTCCGGATTACATGTGATTTGTGCACACATCACCCCCTTGTCTAACACTCCTTGCACTTGCCCAAATATTAAACTTGAGACCTATGACTGTATTGCCTGGTGCAGGGCCTTGGCCAGCAAAAATTTGAGAACAATCACATGGGTATAACCGAATTTTAACCCGAAATTTCAATCCCATGCCCGTGTTAAGCTACCTATTTGATTATTAATCGGCAAGATTGATTTGAGTTGTGGACATAAAAGTCCCAATGTAAACTGGGCCATGGAAAGTGTGTCACATGTCTACAAGTACAGTGTGTAAACATAAGTTGGCATCTCAGCCATTTTGACGCAAATTCTATGAGCGTTGGACCACAGGCTGCTGTGGGAATGATAGTGGATTTGAAAAAATAACATTGCAGTCGGAAATCAGAATCAACAAAAAATTTGAATAGTTCAATGTGGAAGGGAAACATTAATCATAGATAATTAGATTGAAGTGGTTTGATTTTGTTCATCATTTCTCCTTGGGGCATGTACTAAACGAAGAAAATAAAATTTCTAGTATTGCAAGGAAAACAACAGGGATATGAACTTGCAACAACTTGGGAAAGTCTTGAACTAAAAGGGGTTATAGAAAAATCCCAAAGCCTAGGAATAGACCAGCCAAAAACATTTGTATACCGCTTCTGGGACAACAAATCAATCATTGAAGCCCTGCAAGGATAAAGAGTATGGATGCTTTTAGAGGCCGGCAGAAATTCAAATACAGGACCTGAAAAGCAACAAGATGAAGCTGTATGCTAAAAAGCCCTAATTCCCCAGAGTTTACAAAATACTTGATAACCATTGAAGGAACTGGCACAGTTTTTTCATTGACTGATGAATACATTTATAATTTAAACAAATTACTATTTCCCAACAACTCACAAAATTGGAATTTCTCCCCCAAAAGCAACTAAGTCACTAATTCTCAATCAGATACACTTGAATATTCAGATTTAAAATGCTTACAGAAAATCTTTCTGGGTTGATTGTATCCCATTTAAACTAGGATGTCACAAAATTGGAATTTCTCCCCCAAAAGCAACTAAGTCACTAATTCTCAATCTGATACAGTTGAATATTCAGATTCAAAATGCTTAAATAATTTTCTGGGTTGATTGTATCCCATGTAAACTAGGATGTACTCAACTGATTTGAAATTGGTTGATCTCAACTGATGAAATATGAACCCAAGGGTAATAAACACAAAGGTCATGGTTTTCCCAAAAACAGATGTTGGACACTACAAAGTGAATAACAGCAGAGAAATAAGGAGAAAAAAAATTCCAATCTTGACCCAAAAGGGATCAGAGCTAGGCTTCAAGGTGATGATGTTTAACTGTTCAAAATCAACACAGTAAATAAACAGCTGCCAATAAGAGCCCAAGCAGAAGCTTTGACCTGTTAAAATCAGAAATTAGCCAGCACCTCCTACAGAAAAACCCAAATTCATAGTTCAAACACCAGCAAATAACAAGGAGCCAAAAGAAGATCCTGCTTTATGCTCACATTTTTCAACCATATATCAGCAAAGCCTGTGATATTGAAGCAAAAGTTCACTGTTATTTACATGCAAAAGCTTGGTTTTTGGGATGCTAGAAGGATGATTATATGGCAACTCCACAAGAAATAAACACACAGCATAAAATGTATAAATATTTTAACGTTTTTCATAACTTGGAAAAGAGTTTGGATTGACTCAAGAATGAATATATAGGAATTTGTGGGAGGAATTATTTCTATTCTACCCATAGTGGAAGCAATTCCAAATGGCTTACAGACCCCTGTTTTATTTTTCTTTGTAACCTGGCCCTAAACCTTCTTCCCTTATTTATTAACCCCAACCAATAATCCACCCATTTTCTGTTCTTTTATTGCTGATTGTCTTCACTTTTCCCATCTTGTTTTTCCTACTCCCCAACCATTTCAGGATTTTCAGAAAGTTGCTTCCCCTGGGGATTTGGCATGCAAGGATTGGTGTTCTAGCTATGTTGAAATGACTGTTTGGAGAATGCTTATTTTCCACAATAAATTTTATAGTTTCATTTATTTATTTTTCATTTAATTGTTGCTCTTGATTGTTGAATTGTAAGATAAATTTTCCGGTCAATATCACTCCCCTGCATGCAATTTCATCCCTGTGCCCTCCAAAACATTGAGATAAGGTATCCTAAATTCCACATACTTCCAATGGGCTACTTACTTATCAATACTATAATTTATGGGTGCAGAGAACTTCTTCTCTAAATGTTTTCAGAATTAGAAAACACAGCCAAACACACTAGAAAATTCATGTTGATTTTCATTTTCATGGTCAGTTTTTTGGATTCCTACCACACCTTTGGCTCTGGCATTAATTCTGAGCTAAACCATTACTGATAATCAATGAAAGCTGAAAGAAATTAAGATTGGAAATTTCTTGCACCTGCAAAATTTCAGTTCCCTTGGGTGAATCAAACAAAAGCAATAATAATTTTGTTAGAAGGAATTTTTATGCAATGAGTCAACCCTTACCCAGTTTGTATTATGGCTGTAAAACAAATTGGGGGCCTCAGAGGAGCAGGAGAATGGTTATGTTTTTTTATTTTTTCTTAATTATTTTTGTGGAATTAGCTAAATGGGTCCCATCCCTGGTTTTTTAATTCGAGAAAAACCTTCCAAACAATCCCTGAAAAAAGGATCTTACCTGTTGTTCTCCAAAAACTGGATTATGTTTAACCAATACCCTTTTTTGTGATGCATATCACCAGGAACAATCCATGATCCTTGTATACAAGTGACCTAGAAAAGCACAAATGGATCTGTATACTTTTTAATTTCACTTGTAGACAAGTAACTATTTGTTTTTCCTGGTACCTTTTTACTTTTAAATTAGGAAATTTGTGGAGAGGTGTGGAGGCATGAGAGAAGAATGAATATCTACTATAAAACTAAAGAAATAGGCTCCTGGAGCCAAACAGATCATGTACCAAGTGTACAGGATCAATTGATACAACCAAACGGGTCAATGCCGGGGGATTGATAAACACACACCCATAAAAACAGGGTGTGCAGCCCACAAATCCTTTTTTTGACAGGCCTGTGGGCTGCATGCCCTTTTTTGGGTGTCAGCACACCTTTAGATGGGTGTTAAAACTGCACGCCCATCTACGGGCGTTCAACACCCACCCAAAAAAAGGGTGTGCAACTGCACGCCCATGTCTGGGCGGGTGATGGCATATTCCCCATTTGCGGGGACTATGTGGTCACCCTGAAGCCGCACGTCTCAACCGGAGGGGTTTCCTCCGGTCAAGGAGGTTATACAACCCTCTTCAACTGGAGGGATTCCCTCTGGTCAAAGAGGTTGTATAACCTCTTTGACCGGATGGGTGTCCTCTGGTCAAGGAGGTTATACACCCTCTTCAACCGGAGTGAATCCCCCCATTCAAGGAGGTTGTATAACCTCCTTGACCGGAAGAAACCCCTCTGGTCAAGCCTATGTACATAGGTAGGGGTGTGCGTGCCCCTACCTATATACATAGAAAGGGCATGCGGCTTGCACACCCTTTCTATGTATATGGGTAGGGGCGCGCACACCCCTACCTATATACATAAAAAGGGCATGCGGTTTGCACACCCTTTTTTGGGTGGGTGTTGCACACCTGTAGATGTGCTTAAACCTAAAAAAGGGTGTGTGGGCTGCACACCCTTTTTTTATGGGTGTGCCTCTGGCGTGGGTGTGCGGCCAGGGGAGTGGATTTATCAATCCCCTTGATGCCAACATGTAATTAATGTTGCATGAAATATCAATACATGCAACCTAATGGAACAGTGTCAAACTGTGTCACCTCCCCTCTTACTGAGAACAGCCATTGATTCTGGCTGTCCTCAGCAGAGAACAGCCAGCTTTGCTGATGCCTGTTCTCAGAAAAGGACAGCCATCAGCAATTTCTGTCCTTTGAATCTTCTGTTCCCCCTCCAAAAAATATCAAACAGATGAGACATAAAAACATACAAAATCACAAAAAAACCATATAAAATCATAAAAAAACATAAAAAGACATAAAAAACATAAAAAAAAATATAAAAATAAAAAACAATAAGAATAAAAATAAATAAAATAAAATAAAATAAAAACAATGAAATTAAAAAAATCACAAAAAATAAATAAAAATAAATAAAAATAGGGCATAAATAAAAAAAACCCGGGTTTTCCGCGTTTACACCCGGTTTTCTGCGCAGATGCGGCTGCGCAGCAAACCCGGTTTTCCGCGCGCACACCCGGTTTTATTTAATTTCGAGTTTTTATTCAATATGCAAAATGAGGGTGGCATATGATCCGCACAGGCTCCCCAGGTATGCTCATCCAACTTCCAACATCAACCACATCAAAATCCACTCACCACAATCAAAAACCAACACCACCCCCCCCTAAATCATCAACCCCCCGTAACTCATCAACCACTCAACCGATCCACATAAAAAAAACACCAAAATTCCCCATTTTTCCTCCTCTCCGCAACCCCAGTCACCAATTTCACTTTTTTTCCCCAAATTTTCCCAACTCCTCCCACCACCCATTTTCACTCCCACCACTACTCCTCATCCATTTTCCACCCAAACCCACTAAAAATAACACCGAAAAACTTCTTTTTTTTCCCTCTCCACGCCACCTCAAAATCTTCCATACCCCACCAATTTTTTCAACCTTTCCCCCAATCCAAAAAACCCCAAAATCCAACATGTCTCACATCAACCCCCTCTTCCTCGCCAAAGATGCTGCCACCACTCCCGCCACCACTCCCGAAGTACCCAACCTTGCTCCTCCTCCTGAGTTAACATATCAAACAAAGGAGGAAATGCATAGCTCTGTCCAAACTTGGGCCAAGAAGCATGGCTATGCCCTCTGCATAACCCATTCCTCCACTGAAAATGGGGAGAACAGATGCACTTATCAATGTGACAGATCTGGGGCTTTTCAGACCAAAGATGGTACTCAATTGGGGAAGACCAAGAAGATTTCCTGTCCTTTCAAACTTACTGGAAACTTCTATAAGAAGAAAGGCTACTTCCAAATCAAGATCAAAGATCCTAGCCACAACCACCCAGCTTCTGAAGATCCTTCCATCCATGCTGTCCATCGCCGATTAACCAAAGAACAAAAAACCACTGTCACCCAATTAACCCATTCTGGAGTTCGACCATTAACTATTAAGACTGCATTATTGCAAGACACCAATCTCCCCTCTTCTGTCACCCTCAATACCATCTACAATCACCGTAACCTCTTGAGATCCACCCAACTTTAAGGACGTACCCTGATTGAAGCTCTCGTTCATGAAATCCGCCATCATGAATTCTACCACACGATTGATACCTCCAACGGCCACATGACCTCTTTGTTCTTTGCTCATCCGAAATCCCTTGACTTGGCAAAACAATTTCCCACCACTCTCCTCCTTTACTGCACCTACAAAACCAACAAGTTCAAAATGCCCCTTCTTCACATCGTTGGTATTAACTCCTCAAACAAATCTTTTTACTTGGCTTTCTGTTTCCTTTCTGCTGAGAAGATAGCCAACTACTCTTGGGCCTTGGATCAGCTTCGCATCTCAATGGACAATCAATCTCCATCCGTAATAGTCACCGACAACAAGGCCGCCCTAATCAAAGCAATTGAACACGTCTTCCCAAATGCCTCACATCTCCTCTGCTCCTGGCACATTATGAACAATATCCAGTCCAACTGCTACAAACATTTCAACTATGAAGAAGAATGGTCCACCTTTCAAAACCATTGGAATCAGTTACTCCATTCCAAAACTGTTTCAGACTACCACAAGAACTTCACTCAGCTGTCTATGACTTGGAATCCACCAACCGCCAACTACATCATCTCCAACATCCTCCCTTGCAAAGAAAAAATTGTAGCCTGTTTTGTCAACAAGAAACCCCACTTTGGTAACACTATCACCTCTAGAGTCAAAGGTCTTCACGTGTACATCAAACGATTCATCAACTCTTCCACTGCCTCCTTTGCCGCTGTTGTCAAACAAATCCACAAAGCTCTGACCAATCAACTTCACGAACGGTACATTGAATCATCTCAGCACTCCTACAAACTCCTCACTGGCCTCCCCCCTTGTGTTGGTGATGTAAATGGCACCATCTCCCACTATGCCCTCAAGATCATCCATTCTCACCACATTTCTAAACCGCCAACTTCCACTTGCACTGGAAACTACTCTTCTCACATGGGAATCCCTTGCATCCATCAAGTTCACAAAGCCAAAGGACTTGGCAGCAAATTCACCCATTTCAATTTCCATTCTCAGTGGCATGTTACAAAGGATCTTGAAGTGAGTTGGCTAATATGATTTCCTGGTTTCTGTTTCTCTTTCATAGTTTTATAGTTCTAATTTGTTTTTTGCCTCCATTTATGAGCAGACATTCATTGAAGAGGAAAACAACGATGGATCAAGTGACGGTCTACTTCCCACCAAAGAAAACAACGAGGAAATTTTCTTAACAGATCTCTTTAAGGAATTCCAAACGTTTCAACCTGGCGAGCAAAAATTCTACATTGGCAAAATCAAGAAGCTCTTTCAAGGGAACTACACCACAGTGGCCATCCAGGAACCTCTCTTTAGCAAGGATCATCAAGGACAAGGAAGACCAAAGGGCGCCAAAAGGAAACACAAATCAACTACTTCAACAAAAAGGGATCCTTCAGGCTATGAATACACAGAATTGGAGAAGAAAGGAAGAGGAAGGCCAAGGAAGCAGGTGAAAGAACACAAGGTATTTATTCATTTATCTCTTGTCTGTTTGTCTTTGGTTATTGATTTCTTGTGAACTTGTAGGAACCTTTGGCCAAGACAAAAGGACATGGTAGGCCTAAGAAGATGGATGAATCTGAGGAATCCAAGGTAATGATTCATCTTTATTCTTCACTCAAATATCACATCTAATTCTTTCTCCTTGTGTTTTCTAGGCTGTGTCAACAGAAGAGGAAATTGAGGAGGAGTCTGAATCAAGTGGAGAGCTTCCAGAGGTGGATGATATCATTCAACAGGGCTCAGAACATGAAGGAGGAAATTTGAAGACTGTAAGTGTTTTTATTTCCATCTTGAGTACATTATACTGAAGTTAAATGATTTTTGGATACATCAGAGGTCTGGAAAAATACTTAAACAGGTGAAATTTGAATCAGTTAAAAGGACCAAGACATATGAATACACTTTGGCAGAAAATGATGCTTATAGGCCTTTTGATGTGAGTTTTCCTAATTCTTTTTGAAGAGATCTTTACTTCTGAGCTTCTTATTGGTTACCCCTTTCATAGACCTCAATGACTGCCAGCTCAATCTCTAATCCTGACACCTATATGTCTGAGGCACTCAGTTGGAGTACTTACAATAATGTGGCTGTTGATTTGGTTAGTAATTTCCTTTTATTTAGTGTTCATTTTATATACAATTAATCTTTTCTCAAATTATCCTTCAGTACAAGTACAAAGACCACATTCATCCCAAAGAAGCCATCCAACATCTCTCTACGATTACCGATGTCAAAGGCAATGGGAATTGTGGATTTTGAGCCGCTGCGGTCAGCATGGGACGTTCCTCAGACGAATGGATGAAAATTTGCAAGGAAATGAAAGAAGAACTCAAATCAAACCCTGTCTATTCAAACCATCAGATGCTAAAGAACATATGGGGCGCCAACCACAAGGATCTAATCGATGCACTCTCTTGGGATGAAAAAGGACAGGCCCCACTGAAGTATTGGATGACCTTCCCTGCTCATGGATACTTGATGGCTGACACTTATAAAAGACCTGTGGTCTTGTTTTCTGGTCTAATGCCCACCATTTATCTCCCTCTCTCTTCTCCACCCACCACCCACTCTCCCATATGTCTCATACTCATTCCCAGTCTTCTCCATCTCATCAGCTTCACGTTTAAGGCTGAAATATGGCCTTGCCCTAGGATTGATCCATATTGGCAACATTGGGCTGAAGAGGAAGCTCTGTTGTGGAAAGAGTGGATTCAGCCCAATTTGGACCTTGGGGAAAAAGTGCTTTTCCCTCCAATAAGAAGATCTGCCAGAATTAATAAGATTGTTGATGTTGAATAGTTATTTGTCTATTTTCCTATATTTCCATTTCATTCTGATAAAAATTCCATTTTATTCTGATAACAAGTTAATTTTATAAGGAGTATTTGTTTCCAATGAATTTCCCACCCTCTAAAGTGTATGAATCCATTTAAAAACTCCCCAAATATCTTAAAAGACAGCCGTGAAGGTGTTTACAAATAAGTTCTGTCCAAAAATCATAAAAAAAACCAGTAAATTTAAAAATAAACTGTTTGTTGCATTAAATTCTACACCCCTTAAAGTGCTTTAAAAAGATTTAAAACTTTGAGAAATCTTGAAAATTGAGCCGTGGGGAATTTTCTTTGAAAAAACCAGGTGTATGGGCAAAATAAAATGGAAGATGTTGTTTTTTTGGAAAATAAAAGATACAATAAAATTCTACACGCCAAGAAGTATTTTTAGCAATTTCAAAATTTTGAAAAACCTTAAAATTCCGCCCGCAAAAAAATAATTAAAAAAACCGGGTGTAAACGCGGAAAACCGGGTGTACTCCGCAGCAAAATTTACGTTGCCGCTGCGTAAAACCGGGTGTAAACGCGGAAAAACCGGGTTTTTTTATTAATTCCCTAAAAATAAAATTCAATGAAAGTCAATAAAAATCAACCAAAATAAAAACCTACAAAGATGATTTTTTTCAACAACTGTTTTTTTCCAAATACTGTGAAATTTCAATTCAAAAATAAAATAAAATAACAATAAAAAATAAAAAATAAAAAATAAAAAATAAAAAATAAAAATAAAAAATAAAAAATAAAAAATAAAAAATAAAAAATAAAAAATAAAAAATAAAAAATAAAAAATAAAAAATAAAAAATAAAAAATAAAAAATAAAAAATAAAAAATAAAAAATAAAAATAAAAAATAAAAAATAAAAAATAAAAAATAAAAAATAAAAAATAAAAAATAAAAAATAAAAAATAAAAAATAAAAAATAAAAAATAAAAAATAAAAAATAAAAAATAAAAAATAAAAAATAAAAATAAAAAATAAAAATAAAAAATAAAAAATAAAAAATAAAAAATAAAAAATAATAATCATACTAAATCTTGATCATTTTCTTTGCACCCAAAATCACAAATAAAACACTTGATAAAATCACAAATAAAATACTTGGCATATTTTCTAAATTGAATCATCAAAATGTGTCTTTTCCACAATATCAAACCTAAATTTCTTGAAAAATGAGCTACAACCTCGTGGGCCAGGAGGAGTTCCTCCTGGCCAGCGAGGTTGTATAACCTTGTGGGCCAGGAGGAGTTCCTCCTGGCTGATGAGGTTGAGTAACCTTGCTGGCCAGGAGGAACTCCTCCTGGCTGGCCAACAAGAGTTCCCACACGCCAAGAAATGGTGTGCACTACCACCCACCATTTCTTTTTGGCGTGTAGGCCCCGCACGCAAAAAAAAAGGTGTATGGGACCCACAGGCCAATTTTGTTTGGTGTGCGGGTTGGCATTGGCACGCGCCTATCAACGCCCCACATTTCCATCAACAGAAATTCTCTGGCTATGATGAAATATTGATTGTAATTTTTGGTTGGTAGCTCTTCCCTTTTCTTGTATTTCGGTTTCATAGGCTCTTCCCCAGTAATCAACCCTGAATAACCTTGTTGGCCAGGAGAATTTCCTCCCGGCCGGCGAGTTTATACAACCTCGTTGCCCAGGAGGCACTCCTCCTGGCCAACAAGGTGGTATAACCTTGTTGCCCTCCTCCCGGCTGTCAAGGTTGTATAACCTTGTTGGCCAAGAGGAGTTCCTCCCAGCCGGCAAGGTTACACAACCTTGTTGGCCAGGAGAAACTCCTCCTGGCCGGCCAAAAAGAGTTCCCACAGGCCAGTTCTTTGGTGTGTGGGGACTTGCTCACGTAATCAAGCCGGTCCACCGGTTTGACTACGTGAGCTATCCCACATGCCAAAAAATTGGTGTGTGGGACCCACACACCTTTGTTTTTTTGCGTGCGGGGCCTACACGCCAAAAAAAAGGGCGTGTGGGACCCGCACGCCAAAAAATGGTGTGCGCTCCCACACGCCAAAAAATGGTGTGCGCTCCCACACGCCAAAAAGAATTGGTGTTGGCGTGCGCCTATCAACGCTCAAAATGTGAACCACTCTAACAACTTATATAATCAAAACCTTCCTTCAACCTTAATTCACAACAAAATTTTCTCACACACCTTTGAGAATTAATTACCAATCCACAACCATGTTATGGTAGATCAAGCGCGTCTGGGCACAAACCCAAGTCCCGCTTGACGCTGCGCCAAGAGGGCTTGGGTATGTGCCCAGGGGGCTTGGTAGGTCAGCTTGGGCTGCCCCCTAATCTTGGAAAATGCTCAAGTCCCGCTTGGCCAAACCCAAGCTGTTGACCAATAACTCCATCTGGTTGAATATGATCCACCGTTTTCTTGCATTATCAGCAACCTTACCGTCCCTTTGCTGACATGCAAGAAATAACTGGGCCACTCTTGGCCCATCCTGAGTAATCTTTTTTATTTTTTTTCATTGCAAATTGTATGTTTTTTTCTTTTTTTCTTATTTTTATCCTTTAGTTATAAAAAGGGACTTGGTTAAACAACTCCCTTTTTTTGGAGTATCGACTCCCAAAAGAAGCAGACGTTGCCGCTACCCCCTCTCAACCAAGATGCAACTGTTTGGGAGTCAATCTCCCAATTCAGCTTGAGAATTGGGAGTTGGCAGGATAATTGCCAAAAAAATAAAAATAAAAACAGCTGCGACCCCCGTGGGAGTTGCTACACCAAAAATGAGCTGAGCACAGGAGTTGATCCCTAAATACCTCTGACCATGCCTCAGAGGCAGTCATTGACTCCCAATCCAAAAAAAAAAAATCACACTCAAAACAAACGGAACAAACAACCAAGATGCTTGAATTAGCAAACGACACCGACCATCAAATCACTCCACCTGTCAACCCACCCAACCACACAAAATCAACATGTCCACCATCCCTACAGATTGCCCATCCCCCTTCCTCAACCCCTCATTCTACCAGAAACCAGGAGAGAAGATAGAAAAAACAGAAACAACTCCAAAAAAAAATACAAATGAAGAAAATGAACAAACAAATGAACAAGAAGATAATCCTAGTAGAAGTAGTTTTGTAAATACTAGTCCTGATGTAGAAGAAGCTAACCAACAGAAGCTAATTGAAACCTGTTTAGAAATACTAGAAAAAAATAACAAAGAAGATGAGCAAGAAAATCAAAATCAAGCTACTGAACTAGTTCAAAATTTAGAAATAAGAAAAAATCAATCCACTGAACAAGAAGATGAATTCAACAATCAAGAACACTCTGATAATCAACAAGAAGAAGCCCACAATACTCCACCTCCACCTGAAGGCATTTACAACAACTTGGAATCCCTCTCTGCTGCCATCAAGGAATTTGCTCAAGCTCAAGGCTATGCCATTGTGACAAAGAGGACTGTTGCTGGAAAAAGTGCCCATTTTAAATGTGACAGGTCAGCATTTTTCTCAAATTTTTCAAGTCATAATCTTGTCTTCTCTTCTCCTCATCCCATGATTTTAACTGATTCTGACTGGTTTTTATTTCTGTGTTTTATCACATTTTTTGGGGTTTCTAGGCAATTTTGAAGGTTTTATCTTCTCACAATATCCTGTTTTTTTATCTCTTTGGTCCTGTTTCTAACATTTTTTTTGTCTCTTTTCTGTCTTGTAGGGGAGGTAACCCCAAACGTAACAAGCGCAACGGCAATGGACATCTCCCCAAGGTTACCCGTTTGATCAACTGCCCGTTTGCCGCTTCCACTTATTTCCAGAAGAAGAAGGGCCACTGGAAATTTTCTGTTTCTAATCCCTCTCAAAACCACCCCTCATCTCTTGATCCCTAATCCCACATGGCCAACCATCAGCTTACTGAATCCCTTTTTGAAGAAATGAAAAAACTTGGAAACGCTGGATTGAAACCCTCAGTTATCCTTGAAACTCTGAAGAAAATGCACCCCAACAAGACTATCTTGGCCACCATTTCTACTATCTACACAGCACGCAAGGAGGCCACTCAACAAATGCTCCAAGGCATCAGCCCCATTGTCCATCTCAACAAAACTCTCCAAAACTCTGAATTCACTACTACGGCTAGAACTGAGAACAATGGCGACCTCACTGCTCTTTTTTTCTGTCATGCGCGCTCCATCAAACTCCTCTCCTCTTATCATTACGTGCTTTTTCTTTATTGCACTTATAAAACAAACAAATACAAGATGCCACTCCTCCACATTGCCGGCGTAACTGGAGCAAATAAATCTTTCAGTCTAGCTTTTTGCTTTCTACGTGAAGAAACTCAAGATTAATACAAATGGGTGCTTCAAAATCTCCTCAATATTTTTACTTCAAATGATATTCCCCTTCCTGAAGTAGTCATCACGGACCGCAAACAAGCTCTGATCAATTCCCTCTCTCAAATTTTCCCCAACAACCACATGCTGTACATTGAGAAGAACTTGGTCACCAACAGCGCCAAATTCATCAAAGAAAAGTCTTCTGAATACAAGATGATTCCACAATGGAATCAAGAAATCCAAATATCTTCTCCATTGGAGTTCCAATCCGCTTTTTCCCAGTTTTCTTCCCAATTTGGCGCCAGCTTTCAGAAGTACATGGACTCTCAGTGGCTCCCAATTGCAGAAAAATTCTCAAATGCTTGGACCAAATCAATCACCCATTTTGACAACCAAACAAGTTCTCAAATGGAATCTGGTCACGCTTTCATTCAATCTCATCTCCTTGGTCCCAACCATTCCTTCACTTCTGTCATCAAGATGATCACTAATGCTCTGGAGGCTCAAGCACACAAAATCTCAGCTCACTATCACCAACAGAAGATCAACTCTTTGTGTAATATAGCCAAGATATTTGAGAATTGCCACAGACGCATCACTCACTACGCACTCTGGTAAGCTCAGACAAATTTAACTGCCATTTCATCCCTTGACAACAGCAACACTTGCCATGGATTCCATCACAAACGGACAGGGATCCCTTGCGAACACCGTCTGGCAGAACTGGTAGATTTGGGTACATTGGTGGATCCAGATGAATTCCATCCTCAATGGCATATTCAGGTATGTAACTTTTTATTATTTACTCTTTGCCTTTTGTCTTTTTTTTGGGTTTTTTTGAGGGGGGGCACTGGGAGTTGTCACCAAAAAAACTTGATTTCAGAGTGTATTTTGGGAGTCAATGGGTGTTGGACATCTAATCCAGTTGTTGCAATGTGTGTGTTTTGGGTGTCGCTGGGTGTCTGCTGGATAATAGTGTATGTATTATTTTTTCTTTGGGAGTTGTCATTCTGGACTTGCACAGATGGGAGTCAGGTCCCTAATTTATTTCTTTTTGGTTTTCAATTGGGTGTCAATTGGAGTGGGCAAACAATTCAGAGAGACATAAATTTTAGGATGGGAGTTGTAAGCCTTATTCATCCCAATCGGCAATGGGAGTCAATAAGCTAATATTTTTTTATTTGTTTTTATTTGGGTGTTGATGGAGTTGGCAGGCTAAAGCAATTGACACAAAATCTTTGTTTGGGTGTTGTTGACGCACTTTTTTGGGAGTGGCCAGATCAGGGAGTCGGCATGCAAAAATCAATGTTTCCATTATTTATTTAGGAGTCAATGGGAGTTGCTTCCCCAAAGCATCTCAAAAAAAAACTCCATACCCCCTCAAAATACACAACCACATCTCCCAAACCATTCAAAAGTCATATGCTGACTTTTTTCACTTTTAATCATCCAATTAAGACCCAGCCACGCACCTAGCTAAAACCTGATGCCACTGTGGAAGAAAGACTCAATGAGATAAGAGAAAGAATACTTCAAATTAATCCTGAACAACACGATCTTCAATTGGACGCTATTTCCCACCTTTTGGACGGCTCTGGGACTGTTGTGGACATCAAGCTTCCCAAGAAGGCGCCTCAAGGATGTGGAAGACCCAAAGGCGCAACCAACAAGCCCAAATCCACAGCTAGCACAACCAACAAGGCTAAATGCACAACTAGGGACCCTTCAGCATTTGAATATTTGGAAAAAAAAGAAGAGGGACACTCTGATTGCGGTGAGGATCAAAAACAAAAAAGAAAGAGAAGAAAAATTCAAGAAACAAGATGAAGCAGAAAAGAAAAGGACAAAGCTGAGAATAAGAAGAATGTATCCGCCCCACCCACCTGCACTAGACCCATGAGAAAAGCCGCCGCAAGATCTTATAAAGTTCCTGAACCTCCAAGAAAAAAGCTCTGTGCTGCCCAAGTTGCCAGCCGCCTCCCAATATCTTCACCTGCGCCAGATTCCCCAGAATACATCCAACCACTACGTGAAGCATGGGAAGACTCTAGCTACAAGACTGACCTCCCAGGGATCCTTCTAGATTATGTCAAAACTACTCTCAATGTTGATTTGGATGGCCATTGTGGATTTTGAGCTGCTGCGCACTGTCTTGGACAAGGGCAAAACATATTTCCCAGCATCCAAGAAGAACTTTATCAACAAATTGTCAAAAACAGAAGATTCTATGAAGGCAACAAATTTTTTGAAGACATTGACACCATGCTGAGAAGGATAAAGTCTCCAGACATCCAGAAGATATGCAATCCACCCAACTGGATGTGTATGCCAAGCATGGGTGACCCACTGGCCAATGCCTTCAAGTGCCCAGTATTCTTTTTCTCCAAAATCAATTCCCAATCTTTTTTTCCTGCCATGTGCCCCCCAAACAACAATCCCCCCATCTTCCTTGCCTATTCTACTTCACATTTTGCTGTTGTTCAGCTAAAAAATCCTCTGCTCTTTCCTGCTCCCAACATCCAGATTGACTGGGAGTTTGCAGCTGACCCTGAGGCATTGGAGTGGAAGAAAAAATATGCTCAATGTTTTTCTTTAACAGGTACTCTCAAGGCTGCAGCCCCCAAGGATAAATATAAACGTTATTAGTCATTTGTTTCTCATTGTTTATTTTTTCTTCTTATTTTGGTCTTTTTTTTCTAGATTTTTATTTATCTTATTCTAGTTGATCTTATCTTTTTTATTCTGCCTCCCAGTCCCCCAAATATTTCACTCATCAGCTGTAATCTAAATTGATCAGTTGTTACATGTGAATCTGATCAATTTATGAGTAATTTTAATAATTATCTGGTCAACTCCCAAATTGAGGGCTTGAATTGGAGCATCAACTCCCAAAATCATTATTTTTTATTATTTTTGAAAATTATCTATCCCACTCCCAACATGCACGCCGGAATTGGAGCATCAACTCCCCAAAATTGTGCTTCAGCCTTTTTACATCCTGCTTCAGTCTTTCCCTGGTCCAGAGGAGGTGACAACAACGTCCGCTTCTTTTGGGAGTCAATACTCCAAAAAAAGGGAGTTGTTTAACCAAGTCCCTATAAGAATTAAAAATTAAACATATTTATTTATTTATATAGTTAATACAATTTTTTTTTTAAAAATAATGTGTAAAAAACTGTTTTGCTGGGTGTAGCACCTTTGCTTGGCTTGGAAAAGTGGAGCTTGGGTCCAACCAGCCCTCACTTGGGTATGTGCCAAGCGGGAGTTGAGCCAGTGCCAACAAAGCTTGGGCCAGTGCCAAGCTAGCTTTAGGGTTGGCCAAGCGGGCTTGGGCAAGAAATTCCCTAACTTGGCAGGGTGCCGAGACCTGCTTGATCTACCATATTTCCCACTCTCAAACATTTTGGGACCCTATCACTACCTGAACCACTCACATCCAACAAACAATCCCAAAGGCTGCATTCACAATCATCAACTGACTTCTGCAACCCAGCACTCTCCACCAATATCACCCTTCCCATTATTGTGAATATGAAAATCAAAGACCAATGTCTCATTCTTCACACCCCCCTATTCCTCACCCCTCTCATAGCACTCTTTGTCTGCAATTACATCAGTCACAGCCACCTCATCACCCATTCAATTCTAATAAAAATCTATTACCAACTTGTCATCCTCATGATTACCCATCACACCCTGATAATCACCCATCACACCAAAATATAACCAGCATTCTGAGCCAAAGCTCACATGGGTTTCCCCCTCCTTATTCTCAATCTCATTTTATAGGCTACTCACAATCCCACCATGGCAAATTTCAGCATCAAAGAAGGCACTCACAATCACTTGAACCCTCTGTTTCTTATGAGTCTCATCCCCCAGGGAGATAACCTTTATTCTCACCTCACAATAGAATATCACATAGTCAACTCCTAGAGGATCACCTTTTGCATCTGCATGTGCAAACTTTGAACAACAGAAATACTACAACAAGTCCCTTGAAAATAAAAGTAGTTCTCCAAGCCTCTCACCTGTTGAGGTACCAAGAAACTGGGGTGATGAGCTTCCAGAAATTGATCTAGAGGGATGGGAGTTAGTCTTGTGGTAAAACCATCCATCTTTATAGATTTTTGCGCTTACGTATGCAAGAAAAAAGCATGCTCAAATACATTTTGATCCAACACTATTTGCCACAAAGGCACTAATGAGTGTAAAACAGTTATTGATTTGAATGTCATTCAAATAGAGAAGAGAACACATGTCTTTAATGAAGCAGAGCAATCAAAAGAAATTGGCACTATGAGGACCCAAAATCAAATGCAAGAGTCAGAAAGCTGGAAGTGTATTTTTCTTCAAGTCAATGTTGAATTATTCACCTTAGTTGAAGAGTGCAAGTGTTATGGGGTGTAACAGTCCACGCAATCCATCATGAATAGATGCAACTTTTTCCAACAAGGGCAGGGCTGCTTCTGGTTCCTCCTCATCATAAAGTTCATGCCACTGATCCTTGAGGTTGGCTAGAAGATTATGCAGAACAATTCAGGTGATGATCCACTTACTGTTGCCTTCATTTCACAAGGGTTCCTGATTGGTGATAAAATTTCTTGCAAACTGGCAAATCAACCCTTTAGAATACCAATGGAATGCTTAATTTTTACTCTTGATTGGGCTAGGTAGTAATTGAAATCCACATTCTCAGGTATAAGCAAATCAGAACCTTTGTAGGAATGGTATGTTGATCACTTGAAAAAGCAGAGTTGGCCAGGAGGAATTGGTTTTGGTCAAAGAATTTTTCTGGATTTTGAGAAAGCTTCATATTAGAGAAGCCATAACAATTGTGACAGGATCCTGGGTAGCCTGCAAGGTAGGATATGAACTTTTTTTTTATGTCACAAACAAGAGTGACCAAAATGGAGTAACTGTTTGGCAAGCAAACAACACATCAGCTAAGAATCTGTAAAATAGTGGAACCAATGCAAACAAGCCAACTGTTGTTTTTCAATCCCAGTAGTGGTTACTGTCCACTGGTGGATTTTTAATCAGTGGAATGGTTTTTCCATCAACAAAGCCAACACATCCAGGGAAGCCTTCATCTTGCATGACCTGAGATGATTCCATACATTCTTCTTGAGTTGGCCATGATACCAAGTGTGAGCGCATTTGATAAAGAATCTTGATCTCCCGACAGGTATAAAGGTTGATTGTTCCATAGCAAACTTGGAAGAGATTCTTGAGTCTGAAAACAGCAGCACAGTTTTTGTTTGATCCAAGATGTAACATAGCCATAGCAAGTTGGACTGATGGGTCTTGTTGAGGATTCTGAGAGGAGTTGTGAAAGATTGTATTTGACTCAATCAGTTGAAGAAGATTGAGGAAACATGGGAACAATATTTGAAAAAGCTGGAGGAAGCATGATTGAGGCAGTTCTTAAATGATTGAAAGGTCATATCAAGGACGGAATTGTGTAGTGGTGCCTCTGGCATTGAGGTATTTTTTCTGGAGTTTTGATTGACAATAACAATAGAAATCTTCAAGTCCTGAGTCATTGTTATCTGAGTCAAAATTCAATACTGTTGCAGCAGAGTTGGCTGCTTGAAATAATTGCTTGTTGCATGTGTTTATGAGGTGAGGTGTGATGTTTGCTTGGTTTGACAAGAGGCAATGGATTTAATGGTGAAGCGTGAGCTGATGTGAGATGTGATTTTAATGGGTTGTTTTGGAAATGAAGGATTTGGATGGAAAACCAGGGTTTTTGATTTTCAAAATCTGTTTGCTTTTTAGCTACCCCGTTTTGAAAACCCGTTGATTAGACATTGTGGATTTGGCAATTTCTAATCAACCGCGGGTTTTAATTGTGGATTTGGTCATATTTGATACCCCCTAATTACAGTACATAATTCTTTTTTGGTAATATTTATTTCCCCCTCCCAAACAAAAACACCCACTCTAAATAAAACTCACCTCAAGTCCCCAAACTTGGGGGCAATTGCCCTTGTGAAATATATAAAAAAATGTTTTGGTTTTATTTCATTTTTTTTTTTTTGATCTTGTTGAGATGAGATGATCCCTTGATCTCCAAAAGGGTTGTTTGGATATCCTGGCCTCTGGGGATGTTAATTGGCAATATGAATTCAAGGGTTGCAGATATGTTTAAGTTGATGTGATGTACACGATAAACTTTGTGGATGGTTGATGGTGGGAGGTTGATGAAGTGAGTTCGACTGGGAGGTCGTCAGCCCAACCGAACACATTCTCTCTGCAACCACCACAAACACTCAGCACACGATGAACATCAGAAACAAACCCAGCCTCGTCCTACCTAACCTCAATCCATCAGCCGAACCAAACCAACCACCAACCTCCTCATCATCAACCTCCTCATCTCCACCAGCATCCTCATCCCGCCCCAGCTCACGCAGACCGCCACTGACCATCGCCTCAGTCTCATCCGTCTCCCGTAACAGGAACCTCTCCGTCAGCAGCCAAGTTAGCCACCACCGCTCCCAGCAGTCCATCTCGAGCTTGGGTGGCGCCCATGACCAGCAGACCCACTCCCCATCGAGTACCAGCAACCGATCGATCGGCGCAAGCGTCTACCCTACCACCTTCTCATCTACCTTCGACCCACTCTCTGAGGATGGCGGAAAACTCAACGACCCTCAGAAGATTATCGATGATATCCAGGCGGCCATGAACGGTATCAGCTCTACCAGCCTCAGTCCGATGGTCCAGGATGGAAGAACTTATTCGAATAGGGCTCGCTCTGGTAGCTCCACCTCGGTCATCAAACCTATCTCCGTTCGAAGACCAAGAACTGCCGAGACGCTCAACAAAACCAACAAGCTAGTCGACCCCAACTCCTCAAACTCATTAACCGTTCCATACAGAAGCTTAGACAATCAATCCGCAACAGGCTTACCAGGCTCCTCATCGTCATCACCATCGCTACCTTCATCAACCACAGGAGCAAGCAATCTCGGTCCTTCAAACACTACCACCCATCCTGGTAATCAATCAACAGACCATCAAAATCAATCGGCTGGTTCCTCTGACGATCAAGGCTTTGATGAAATTGAATTCGAACCATCTGATCTGGAAGTCTTGAACTCACTCGGTGAAGGCGCGGGGGGTGAAGTTAAGAAAGTACTACACCGACCATCCGGCTTGTACATGGCTAAGAAGGTTTGTTCTCTCGCCGCCTCTCTCTCTCTCTCTTTGACTTATTGCGGTCAGTGGTCAGCTGATAGATATCATTTCATCATTCTAGACAATCCCTACCTCTCCAAACCCTTCTCTCCATCGACAGATCTTGAGAGAACTCGCTTTCAATAGGGAAGTCGCTGATGGTGAATCACCTTCAATCGTTAAATATTATGGCGCATTTTTGGAAGAGGTTGGTGGAGTACTATTTCTTGGATAGAAAATCGGCCCGACAGGAATTGCACCATAGTCAGGAACAAAACACTGAGCTTGAACGTCATTTTTAAACTTTCGCAAAAAAAAAAATGGATAGAACAATACTCAAATAGCCATCTTAATGGAATACTGTGAGGGAGGGTCATTGGAAGCGATCTACAAGAGGATCAAACATCGGAAGGGAAGGATCGGGGAGAAGATCCTAGGCAAGGTCGCCGAATCGGTGCTATCCGGACTGAGCTATCTGCACACCAGACGGATCATCCATCGGGATATTAAGCCCTCTAATATACTCGTCACCAGGGACGGCTTGATTAAGATTTGCGATCTCGGCGTCTCCGGTGAACTGATCGGCTCTATGGCTGGCACCTTTATGGGTACTTCCGCTTACATGGCTGTTCGTTATTTTTTGCCTTTGTCTTTTCTTCTTCTCTTTCATTTCCTTTATTATCTTTCACTGCACACAAAACCCTAGACAAATTTCATTTTGATTTAATTGCATAGCCTGAAAGGATCCGAGGAGAGACGTATTCGATCACGTCCGATGTTTGGTCCCTAGGCCTAACGCTATTAGAACTAGCCATGAATAGATTCCCGTTAGTGAACATAAACGAGGATGGGTCAGCGACGCCTTTGCAACCGTTTGAGCTCCTCCAGACGGTTGTCACATTTGAGATGCCATCAATGAATGAAGAGGAAGGGATCGTCTGGACCAAAAGCTTACAACACTTCATCAAGACTTGGTCCGTCTACATTTCTCCTTTCTTCTCTTATGCTGTGAAATATTTCTCTCATCAATCGTATCGTTTGTCTTTTTTTACAGTTTGGATAAGAATCCGAACCAAAGACCAGGCCCCAAAACTTTAATGGAACAACACCCCTGGATCGCTAAATCCAGAACCTGGACCCCTGATGTCAAGACCTGGTTGATCAAAGTGTGGGACTGGTAAACCTCTTTTCCTTTTTGGTCTTGGTTCTAGCCCCTCCTCCCCTTTTTTGCCATTGGATGTACTTGTTTATAGTGTGTTTATAATGTCTTTAGACAAATGGATGTGCTTGTTTTTTTTTTCTTTTTTTTTTTTTTTTTTTCTTTTCTTCTTTTTGTTTTGTGGAGGGAAGAGTGACCATTCTTGTTGAGTACCAATAATATCATAATATAAATTGAAGGTCCTTTCTTTTTTTGGCTTCAATTTTTGCTTTGTATGTGTCCCATTGTATCAAAAAGGTAGCAGTTCCAGATCTGGAACTGCTATAGCATCTCAATAGCACCCCATTGGCCAAGTATCACACAGCAAAAAATTGTGAAATCTGGCCCCTCCCACCCCGGTCATTTTAACACACACACAATTTGGTGACACTCAAAAGGTTTCACCTCTCCAAGCTACAATATATTGTAGCTTGCAGTGTGTAGCAACCCTGCCTTGGGCTGTTAAGACTCTGGCAAGGTGCCCCGGCATAGTTGATTTAGCAGCTCAGATAACTCCCTGCGGTGGAGATGGCCTAAGTTTGGCAAATGGCAAAGCCACTAACCAACTAAACCTCTCAAACTGAGGCGGGGGGCTTGTTCCAAAGGGACTCTCTCCTCAGAGAGGCTTATGATTAACCCAAAATTTCTGCATGGGAATTTTGAGATTTTGTGGCTTTTTGAAGCAGTCTTTTAATTCATACACTAAATATCAAAAACCAATCAGCCTCAGGGGAAGCTACCAAAAGCCACACTCACCAGGCATCCTGGATTCAAATTTTTACTCTCCAAGTGATAATTGAGTGGGTTTACTGGATTGGCCAAGCCATCTTAACAACTAGAGCTTGGTTCTTGGGGAACTGAAGTACATTGTCATACTGTTTGTTCATGGCTAGTTCAATCCATATGCATTAGGAGGTATCAAATATGTCCAAATCCATAATTAAAACCAGTGAATTAGGCTTGTCCACAAAACTTCAGTTTTGAGAATTTTGAACCATTTGATATTGATATCCATGGTTTTTAAAAATGGTGGATTTTCAAAAACAGTTGATTAGATAACTGTGCATTTGGTCATATTTGATAGCCCCTGTTGTACAGCTCAAGATTTCTTGAAATTGCAAACTTTGATGGGTAATGGAACAATAAATTTTGGATCTGGACCTTCAGGGATGTCCAGTATCAAAAGATATACACATGTGAGACAAGTCTGAAGGTGTGAAATATTGAGCCGAAAAAATAATTTCACACATTTTTCACTGTTATAGTTGCAAATTTCTCCCCTGAAGTAGTTGAAACCTAGATTCTGTGATTACATTAAGAGCCTGTGGTAACCTTTTTCCAGTTCCCTTTTCTCTCTTCAATCATCTTGGTCTCAACTTCTTATCACTGATTTTCTCAGGTTTGCTATCTTTCACTTGCTCTATTTCTTGATTGTTTCTCACTCAATCCTCTTGTCTTAGGTTGGCTTGTTGTGTCTTTCTTGTTGTTCTCCAAAATTTCTGGCTCAAAAGTGTTGCTTGTCTAAGATGTGTGGCTGTAATACTTAATTCAATCATATTGGTCTAAACTTCTTACCACTGATCCACTTCATTGAATGTCTCAGGTTGGCTCTGTGTCTTGCTTGTCATTCTCCAAACTTTTTGGCTTGGAAATGTTGCTTGTCTCAAATAAAAGACACAAACAGGGCCTGAGGGGAAGAATGTGAAAAATTAAATGGCACAAATCCCATACCACACACCTTCACAGAAATTTTACAAAAGCTTCAAGTCCCTTCTGTTGATTTTGCACTTTGAAATAGCCAATGCTATATTGGTGCCTTGCACAAACAAGGGACTTGTATGAATTTAATCAAAGCCACCCCTCTTTCTGGGAGGAACTTGCAGCTCAATTCAGGGTACTTCCCTGAGATCACTCACCAATCAATGATAAAAATTCAGCATCAGGCTGTCGATCCCAGCAACAAAAAATCAGAAATTTCAGTAATTTTCCCATTTTTCAGAAACCATGACCTCATCATGATACCAACATATTTTTACTTTTTTTGGATGAATTTTGGGTCCAGTCAAACAGATTCAAGACCACACACATCTCAGCCTGAGATTGAACCTGCAGAATAAAGTTTGGTGAGTTTCCTTTTCTTCTTCTTCTTCCTTTTGATTCCTTTTTTTTTTTTTTGGGACCAATCTGTTAAAAAACTAGTCAAGTGAAGGAAGTCTAATATACAATTACATCTTTTCATCCTCACAACTACATATTTAGTTTATAATGAGACAGACGTGCCACAGGATATATAGATTGAATTTAGGTTCTCCAAGATCAAGTTGGAAGTCCCACCTGCAGGAAGGGATGGCTTTGAAACCAGACAGTGCTTAATACAGAAAGCATGGATGAGACCCCTTTGATCCATCCACTTTATCTCATCCAGTCACAGTAATGTGATACCTGCTGAAACACATACTAGGATATATTGAGATATTGTAAATAAAGAATTAAAATCCTTGAATGAAGAAAGGATAAAGTTAGCTTTCACATCAGGTATCATGTCATCCAACCATAGATTTTTATATATATCTATTTAATGAGTGAATGACTTCTCACCAACTAAATGGCTTGATTTAGGTGGTGGTTCCAAACCACAAACCTCATCATATGCCTTACCAGGGGGCTCCACGCTTGTGGATTGATATGATTATTCTTTTACTGACAAACAAATCATTTCCACCCTCAGAGACCTTCACTGCAAAAATAAAACTGGCTCAACTGTCTGCAATTGAAGTGCAGCATCCCCCAACCAAGCTTCCATTATATCTCCACCTGTTTACATATGTAGCTGTTTTGGCACAGTAACTGTCATTTACACAGTGACTGTGCATTGAAGATTGGTTGATTCACCCTTTGAGAAAGTTTTGGGTAACACCACCAGCTTCATTAAAGTTTATGCATGCCAACAGCAGGCAGTTGAGCCAGTTCTTGTTTTTAGTGTTTGTCAACTTGGCTTGGTAAACCTGTAAGAATCCTGGACATCCTTCTCCACTCACATTTCTCAATTCCTTCTATCATCTGACTCTTCCAGTTTTCCTTTGTCCTTTTTCTGCTGTACCAGCAGTGTCACAGTTTACTTAATTAGTCTTCTAAATTAACCTGCTGACCAAGAAAACCATTCACCAAACTGTACCAGTCCAGTCACCCAAATATTTATGTTCTTTATGCTTATAGTTCCTATGAGTAGTTATTTGGTCACCCACAATTGTGCTCAATCCTTTTCTCCTTATTTAGTCTGCCTATTTTTCATCCTGAAATAAAGAGGATCAAGTCTGAGTCCCTCAAATCTGTCCCACTGTCTCCTTGGTCCAATCCAGAACCCCTTAAGGATTACCCCATCTCTTGAGCATCTTTTTCTGAAAGTCAAAAATCAACAAAACCTTGTTGAACAGAAGAAAAATTTCATCTGGTTGAAAAGTTTAAACAACTTTATTGACTGAGATGGATTCCTCTGGGTTTAAAAGGTTAAACAGCCTCATTGACCAGGAGAAATCCCTCTTTATCAATGAGGTTGTATCACCTGATCAAGCAGGAGGAATCCCAATCAACAAGACCGTGTCACCTCATTAATTGGAGCTCCTCCTGGAGGATCTCATTAGCCCAAGGGGGTATCTCCCTGTTGATGAATTTCAGCAACCTCATTGACCCCAAGGGGTTTAAGCTTGTCAATCTGGCATCCCTCCTGGTTGATTAAGTGGTTTTACCTTGTTGACTAGAAGGAGTTTTCCTTCCGGTTGACCAGGTTGGATAACTTCATTGACCCCTCCCCGTTGTTATGTATCTGGGTTTGGAGACAGTTAATTGGGGCCCAATTAATCCTACCCTCACCAAGTTTGGTAAGGTTCCTAAACTTTAGAGACTTGGACAGATAATCTTGCCGGGTCCCATTAAAGAGGCCTACCGAGGGCACGAGTGTGGCTCGCGGGCTCTATCTCTGTAAAAGTTGGGTTACCGAGCCACTTACAGAGACGATTGTGGATGTCCCAAGTCAAATTCTCTTGTTTGAGTTAAAGCATCGAGTTATGGCATTCTTCCTTCAGGACCATCCTGGTTGGAGTTCTCTTATCCCGGAAACACTAAAGAAGAAAAGCAACCACCAACTCATATTTCAACAATCGCCTCTCCTTCTTTGCCTCAAAAAAGTCCTCCATTTTTACGTTGTTCATAGATGATTTTCATCATCATCATCTTCTTCTTGGCAGATAACTTATATCGTTCATATTCCGATTTGGTTCGATTATGAGGAGGCGGAGGCGCTGAGTGGTATAATGGTGCTTACTAAGCATGAGGCCGGGGTAAAGTAATGATAAGGGATCAGAAGTAATAGAAGCCCGATCTAAGTGACGAAAAAAAGAACAGAAACCATTGAATGACTCTGTGATTAGAAAGGGTGGAACTAGCGTACTACAAGGAAACGGGCAATTCAACGAAAGAGAGGGAAAATAAAAATAAAACAAAGCAGGGAGCCAGAACATTTTTAGATATAGAGATTCATGGGGGGGTTGGGTTACTGTTGGTTACATTCTTCGGATTCATCTTTCGGTATCAGTTTCGCATCAGGCGAGAGAGCCGAGGATAGGCGGCGGAGGAGTCGGGGAGGTTTGGAGGTAGGGGAAGCAGTACCAGAGGGAGGATCAAGTTTGACGGGAAGAAGGTTGGGCAGGAAGCTTTCGAGCTGGGCAGCGGATCGTTCGAGCTCAGCGATGCGAGGTTCGAAGCGCCCGACCAAGTCTCGGATGAGCTGGGTGAGCTGATGGTGTCCGTTGGTGAGCGCACTTTGGACGGTCAAGTTGAGGTCTTGTTGCATGAACTGGACCGACTGGTGAAGGTTGACTGGGATCTCCTTGGTGAGGATCGTCTGGACGCTTGACTTGAGTTCATTTATCTGTCCATCTAACCGATCGAGCTCTCCTCGTAGCTCTAAGAGTTGGGTGCTCGACTGCTCTCCTGGATCGGCTTGGTTGAGCTTGAATTCTCCCTGGGATTGAGGATGGGTTGGTTTGATTCGTTAACGTTTTGGGGATTGAGTGCTGCTGGTGAGGGAGATGAGGATGGGTTGGGTAAGATCTCTCTTAGGGTTCGAATTGCCTTTTTCTGTGCTCCGATCTGTTGTTGAAGGCCATCGATGGCTACTTGATGTTCGCAATCGATTCGTTCGATCTCGTGGGCATGTTTGCCTATTCGCTTATGTAAAATTTTGAGATCATTGGCCAAGTCGACCGGGGGGCTTTTGGTTTCGGTTTGGTCGAGGCTAGAGTCGGGAAGATTTCTAGGATGAAAGCGATTAGGTTGTTGTCCTGGGGATAGGGTAGGTTGTAGGTGACAGGTAGTAGAAGAGTTTTCTAAGAGTTTCCTATGTAGATCTTTGGTGATCCCGATTGCTAATTCTTCAATCAACTTGAGAGATTCATCTCGAGCAGTTATCTTCCGGGTTTGATCAGCTTTGAGGAGTGAACTAGTAGGATTCTGACTGATCAACTCTGTATTCCTATCGATCAGCTTATCCGAGGCCTTGAGGTCGACGCCATGTCGGGTACCTTCGACGAGAAGACGTCTATAGAAATATGGACTTGTTAGTAACCTACATGAGTTTGGCGATAATGAACCTTAGGATAGACTTACTCGATGGCAGATTCGATGGCAGAGCAGAATATATTCCCGAACGGATCTGATGGGAGCCGATGATCTTCTGGGTTCATCGAGCCACTAGACTGTTCTTCTTGCCAGTTTTTATCTTTTGATTCGATACTTAACCTTTAATTGTCTCTGTTTGGTTGTTGAAGTGAGTGAGTGTCTTGTTGAAGGAAAGCTTAAAGTGGAGTCAATAATTTATCACATCAAGTGAAACCGAGTATCAACGGATATACTGATATACGCATATCCAACCTATTTTGTAATTAGAATCTTAGCAATTAGTGTTTTTAAGTTTCTTTTGAGACCAACGCCTACAAGGAAGTAATGGAGCAACAGAAAGCTGCACCAGATTGTTTCTTTTCTTTTACTTAAAGCTAAATACAAGGGGTGTTATCAAGCATTGCAACCACAACCTCACTACCTTTCCAGCTACATTGGGAACCCACAAAACCAAGTGCTGTGGAAATATGGACGCTCCACTGTTAATATCTGCTGAGCTTGTCTTCTTTAATTGGTCTGAGTTGTTTCTTTGTTGTGGGACACTTGTAGACTAGAAAACCTGGAGACTGTATGTGTATTTTCCTGAAAAGACTACCTAACTTCCTAAACTATTATCCTAAAACTACTTGTAGGTGTCCTATGGTAAACATACAAGAGGATACCATAAACTCCACCCATCTAACCTGCCTTTTATACTGCACTCCACAACCCTAACCAATACTTCTCCACCCCACTGTGTCCACAATTACTGTGTAGACCCCCGTCCCTTATAGCCCCTACTTCCAATTACCTGCGGAAGTCCTTCTGCAGCAACCTGTAGGAGTTCTCCAAATGCCCCAAGCCCTGTGGCTCCACCCACTTCAGCCCCCATCTGTGCAATCCTCAAATGCACTTTGTGAAAGTCCACCCCTGCAGTATCCATTGTGCTTTCCCCCCACGCATCTGAATATCCTTTTCCGGCTGTGTTACCACCGGTGCATTTACAAGTAGAAAAGAATGAGTGTGTAGGATGGGTACTCTACTCTCATAAGCACACATGTTCTTTTTGAGTTCTTTCCTCAGCCTACTTCCCTACTGTAATGACCACTGAGCACTTGCTGCACCTGTCCAATATAAAATCCCACAGTGCCCAATGGGGCAATAATCATAGACCAAACCTCACTCAGAGCTATCCAAATGATGATGGATGTGAATCTAATGGAGCAACATATGAATCAACTGCTAAAAATGACAGAGTCATACAAGTTGCATCTTCAAGCCCTGGAGAACATCCACATGGTACCTCCAGTCCTTTTGGCCCCAATGGGAAAACAATCCTATGCAAAGGAAACTGGAGTATCAGTGGCCCCCAGGCTCCCTCCATGATTCAGGTAAAGCAATTATTCATTCCAACCCAAACAAAACCAAGATTCAATTGGTACCATGTGGATTCCTTGTCCAACATGCCAATGAAGTTTTTCAAAAATTAGAAGCTCAGGTTGAGGGCAAGCAGATATTGAGCTGTGGGGCCCAAGTTCTCAAATCTGGCAATGTCTGTTTCTTCTCAAAAAATAAGTCCCACCAGAAGTGGCTGATGGAAAATAAGCACCAATGCTCAAAGGAAGTTCATCCAAATCTAACAGAAACCCCAAGAACATATTCTATAATTTCTCATGGCATTCCAAAACAACTTGACCCACTGGCTCTGGCCACCATTGCAAAACTATTGGGAGAGAACAAATCCTCAGAAGGCAACCTCATCTGTGTTGTGGGACATTTGGTGAAGCAAATTTTCAGCATGAACTCACCAGAAATTCAAGTGGGGCAGTAGGCTGAAGAAAGCACTTTGAAAATCACATGTGTGCATATCAAGGAAGGAGTACTCATCTTACATACTCATGCTTTTTCTACTTGTAAGTGCACTGGTGGTAACACTTTTAAAAATCCTGCAACTAAACCGTCACATTTCTCATGAAATCACACCAAGTCCCCCTAATCATTCTTGTGATTTTACCATTTTGCTGCTTCAGGAAACATGGTTTAACCCCTTTTCTTTCTCTCCTCCTGAGCACCAGGAGTGGAGAGTATTTACTGAATTCTTAACCTGCATTTATGTAAAAATTTATGTACACTCAGGAAACATCAATCAGCTAAGTGGATGTGCCCAATTACTTCTAGGCCTTGGAATGACCATGACACAAAACTTTACCATTAGGCTGACAGCTTTTACAACACACCTAGAAATTTCTAGCACTTGTTCTCATCCAATGCCGGTTGAACACCCACAATTTCTGGAAAATCTCAATCATCATAAGCATGGGCACTAACCTACATCACCCTCATTGTAATCCCTGGGTATTTTCTCCAATAATTTTCAAGCACGGTGTGAGAACTCCATTTGGGATGGGGGTAGTTTGGTGAGGGGGAAATAACAGTTATAGTATTTCAGGTATAAATGAATCTATTACAACTGTTAAGGGTGGTTTGAAAGACCTGCCCCTCTATTTACTACAAGATTTAACACAACAATTTTATTTATTGTTGTGGCTGATAACTTTCTTTTTGTTTTCTTTAAGAGAACTATTTATGTAGTAATCTCTTATCAGACAAAGATCTAATTTCAACTACAAATAATCAGCAATGAGCTTGATGAAAGGATCAGGGAATTAGATAGTGGATGGATTGTTACAGAAAGTTCTGGTAAATGGAATACAAGCTTTTGGAATTGACAAGGAACAAGTATTTGTATGTTTATCATTTATTTATTTATTTATTTCTTTTTAGATGCAGTCTGAGAAAATGAGTAGAAGGATGTTTTGGTATAATGTGAAATATTCAAAGTGTTTTACCCTCTTCCTTAAAATTTAGTTAAAAGAGCACAATTTTCCTTTTGTTTCTTTTGTGTATTTTAAACTGATATGAAAGATTCTGTTGTGGGTCACCTGATTAAGATCACACTATTATATGGATGGGTAATTTTATTTAGGTTGCTAGCTGGATGGTGGGGAGTGGGATGATTCCAATTTCTCTCTATCTCTGCCTCCTTATATAGTAAAATATGAGGGATTTTTGCTGGTGGGACTTCTGATTGATGTATTTATGCTGGTGGGGTTTCTTGTTCTACACTGCCTTTATGCATGGAGTGCATAAAGTGAGCTATTTGTGCTGGTGCTGTTTTTTAATCTTGCACTGCTTCATGCGGGGAGTGCATAAAGTGAGCTATTTCTGCTGGTGATGTTATGTACTTAGGCTGTGCCACAGAGCATGTGCTGCATCTTGTGACCAGACACTAAACTATATGCTACTTCTATATATATACTATGTACTTATTATTCACTATAATTCTTTTTAACTATATATCTTTTGATTTAGCCATGCAAATCCTAACATGAATGGGTGACTATAGATTAAATTTACCCTAGATTTCAATTATGCACTGATATTGCTGCTATTATAGCTTCTGGGAGTTGATGAAAGAATATAAACCTGCATGATACTTGAAACAGGATTTGGAATACCACAACGGGACCTACTGGAGCTTTTTTACTGGCTTCCCCTAAGCAAATTCCTACTTTCTATTTTTCCAGAGGTGTAGGATATACTATAGAATTAACTTGGGCTAAGTTCCTTGCCTCAAAGATAATCAGAAGCTCAGAGGTTCTGCTTGAAAGCCATGGTTGGACCATAAACCAATAACCCTTTGCCTCAACCTAAAGGTCCCTCAGAGGGAAAAGAAAGTTGCCAGACCCTACTGGGAAGTAACATACCCCTCTAAAACTTAATATAAACTTGAAAAATTGGCTGAATCCCATTATTCTTGTTCTTTTACCTCCATAGATGAAAAGGTTCAGTCCCCTAAAAAAGACCTAAAGACAGCACAAGACAGCCTTGTAAAATTGGTGGTAATAAATGGAAATAAAGGCAAAGTTGTGGTGGTGTAATCCCACCCTGGAAACTATCATTGAGACCAAAAACAGAGCACATATATGGCTAATACTTACTGGAAGCAATGAAGAATGCAAATGCTACAGGCAGTGAAACACTTACTTTTGGAACACCATTAAGATCCTCAAGCAAAACACTTGGTGGAGATTCCTGTAGGACAAATATGACAAAGCTGCCTTGAAGGCCGCCTGGTTCACTAAGAAAACCAAGGCAAATTCAATTCTCTCCCTTCACCATGAAAAAGGGACAATTAACAAAGATAAAGCTGAACAAGATGAGTTTCTCTTCTCCGGAAGATTTTGCATCTCTGCTCTACTGATTTTTCCAATTTTCAGCCCAGGCCAGCATCCCAAATTGTTTGTGTCCCCTTTAATATTTGCAATGAGGTCTTAGTTGGTATTCCAAAAATTGCATCCAAGAGGGCCCCAGGTATAGATGGGATTTCCAAAAAGATTATTAAAATAGGAGCTAAGTCCTTTGCACCTATTTTCTCTTCCATTTTCAACTCTGGCATTGCCAGTATCCTTTTTCCCACCTGGAAATGTGAAGTCACTGCGCCTATTAATACCAAGCCAGGGAAAGAAGACTATACTGACCCAAAGGCTTACCAGCCTATTTCCTTCCTCAGTGGTATGGGCTAATTATTTGCACTATTCATAGCCAAAAATCTATCAGAATGGGCATAAAAAGTGGGGGTACTCATGGATGGAAATTTGGGTGACCAGAAAGGTGAGGAAATGCAGGTCCTACTTGACATTTGGGTCTGCCAAAAGTAGAAAGAGAAGAAATATGTGGCTGGATTGTTTTTGGATTTCAGATCTGCTTACCCATTGGTCCACCCCTGGGGGGGTTGATAAATTCACTCCCCTGGCCGCACACCCTTTTTTTGATGGGTGTGCGGGTTGCACGCCCTTCCGGGGTGGTATACAACCCCCTCAGCCGGATGGATTCCCCCCAGTCAAGAAGGTTGTATGACCTCCTTGGCCGGAGGGAATGCCTCCGGCTGAGGAGGTCATACAACCTCCTAGATTGGGGGGGGATCCCTCCGGCCGAGGAGGTTGTATGACCTCCTCACCCGGAGGGGATCTCTCCGGCCAAGGAGTTTATACAACCTCCTTGGCCGGAGGGATCCGGTTGAGCAGTTTATACATCCTCCTTGTCTGGAGGGATCCCTCCCAGTCTAGGAGGTTGTATGACCTCCTCAACCGCAGGGAATCCCTCCGGTCAAGGAGGTTATACAGCCTCCCAGGAGGTTGTATGACCTCCTCAACCGGAGCGATTCCCTCTGGTCAAGGAGGTCATACAACCTCCTTGACCGGGGGGAACCCCTCTGGCCAAGGGGGTTGCATACCTCCCTGGCAGGGCGTGAAAGCTGCACACCCATCCTTGGGGGTGTTGCGCGCCTGTAGATGGGCGTGCAGTTTGCACGCCCATCTACAGGCCTGCCCAAGCTCAAAACAGGGCGTGCGGCCAGGGGAGTGCACTTATCAACCCCCCACCCCTGGAGGCTGATTTAATCAAGTTTCTCATTCAAGGTGCCCAGCTTTTTCGGTTGGAATCATTGACTCCTTCTTGTCCAAGAGACAAACAACATTCAGGATGGAAAAATACACCTCGTCTCCCTTAAAAATTGATGCTGGACTGCTACTGGGGTCCCCAATTTCTGTTATCTTATACAACCTATACAATAGCTCACTCCTGATTAAAGCAAATTGCTAGATGCTGACAAAGTGTCAATAGGATTTTTATTCCCCCTTGTTACTGCCAATAATTCCAATGAAACAATTTCAAAAATAAACTTTCAGGGAATGCAATTCCTACAATGGGGAGCCAAATTTGGAGCCTTTTTGGATAGGAAGAAGGCTCAATTTATTTTCTTGAACAGAAGGGCCCACCAGTCTTTTCTGTTGTCATTTGGAGATAATTTTTTAGCATCCTGCAAGGAAGTGAAATGACTTGGCATAATCCTAGATAACAAGCTAACATACTCTGTCATGCTCACCTTCCTTGAGCAAATGGCTTTGGAAAAATTCAAGCATCTACAACCTTTGGGAAACTCTAAATGGGGATTAAAGGAAAAGGATAGAGTTTGACTTGTAACCACAGTTCTGATGCCAAGGGTATTTTATGGTGCCCCTGTTTGGGCCACCTATGCCAAGTCTTCTAAGCTCAAATGCATGGCTTAAAAAACCAACAATTTAGCTGTCCTATACGCTTTAGGCACATTTAGGTCAACCCTCATCCAGTGGAATGCTTTCAGAACTGCAGTAATGGATGCAGATGCAGTCTGAAAAAAAATGTGTGATATTGTTTACACACAGAAACTGATCCAACAACGCGCCAAGAAATCATTCAAGACATACTTTCCCACCAAGGCCTAGTACAACTCACATGGTTGGGCAAGCATTTATCAATCTTCAAAGAGAAAATAAAGCAGCTTCAGGGGATGAAACCCAAAAAGATACATATTGAGTATGGTTTGGGACCTGCTAGGCAACCAAAGAGGCTGGCCTTCCTGCATATGGATCTGTCAAAGAAGGCTTCCATCAAGAAAACCATGAACTGGAACAACTGCAATATACACTGAAGGATCATATGACAAGTTCAAAGGAGGTGTCAGCATGGCTGTATTTCCTGAGCCAAGTTTTGCTCTTTCTGTGGCTTTAGGGTTCAACACCCTGTTTTCTAACCACAAGCATGAGGCGTTGGGGTTTTTTGTTGGCTTTCAAAATTCTGGAAATATTGCTGCATACTTTTTGGACATCTGAGGCTTTCATCCTCTTGGACAAAAAAGGTGTTTTACAGCATATAGCAGATTGCAGTGCTGCAAAACCAGGGCAATATTCTCAAAAACACTAATTTTCTGGAGGAGACTCCCTGCTGACATGATGATTTCTTTGGTTTGGCGCCCTGGCAATGGTGTTATCTTGGGCAATGAGGCAGCAGACATCCTGGCAAAGGAAAAAACCCTCTGGAACTCCATGCCAGCTCAATTATTGCAGTCTAGTGCTTCAAAGGTCTTTACAAAATTGAAAGAAACAATTGCAACACCCACCTAGTGAAGACCTGACAAAACAATGCTCCCCTATTATGCAATCAGAACTCATCAACAAACTATGTTCTGGCCATGCAACCCTCAAAAATTACCTCTTAAAAGTCAAACAACGCCTGGACCCCACCTGTCCCCACTGCAAGGGAAGGGAAATAACAATCCACTTCCTGGACTTGTGCCCAGTACAAACAACCTCACAGGATTCTACTCAGACAGGCCTGGGAAACCAGATTGTGGTTCAACTCAAACAGGCCTCACATCCTCTTGCTTGAATACATCTCCTGAATGGCCCACCCTCATTCTGGAAGCTCAGCCACAAGCACATGTCTACCCTCATGATTTTGTCAAGCCTTTTTATTCTTTCTTTCTTTCTTTCTTTCTTTCTTTCTTTCTTTCTTTCTTTCTTTCTTTCTTTCTTTCTTTCTTTCTTTCTTTCTTTCTTTCTTTCTTTCTTTCTTTCTTTCTTTCTTTCTTTCTTTCTTTCTTTCTTTCTTTCTTTCTTTCTTTCTTTCTTTCTTTCTTTCTTTCTTTCTTTCTTTCTTTCTTTCTTTCTTTCTTTCTTTCTTTCTTTCTTTCTTTCTTTCTTTCTTTCTTTCTTTCTTTCTTTCTTTCTTTCTTTCTTTCTTTCTTTCTTTCTTTCTTTCTTTCTTTCTTTCTTTCTTTCTTTCTTTCTTTCTTTCTTTCTTTCTTTCTTTCTTTCTTTAGTGTTCAATGCCAGTGCCAACGGCAAAATTACCCTTTTGTTTTACACAAATGGGTATTATGTATTTATGTCATGTAAATACATATTTATTCAAATATGACGCCATCTCAGAGAACTTTTTTTTTGTTGCGGTTCAGCCCCCCGAGCCCCCGAACATCCCCCCTGCCCCGGCGCGATCGATCGATCCTACCCAGCCAAGAACCCAGCAATCGGGCTCAACCAAGAAAACCACTGGCAGGAGGTCACCAGATGCTGTTGACCATTCCAGAAGAACTGGGTCATGCCCATCAACTGCTCTCCATCCTTGCCATCCTACTCATCTCGCCTTTCTCATCCATCTCATCTGAATCAGTACCCACCCATTCTGATCCAACCTTTCACGAAATCCAACGAGCTACCAACCAATCACTACTATGGGGTACCTACCGACCAAACCTCTACTTCGGCCTCAGGCCTCGTCAACCTCACTCCTTAATGACCGGAATGATATGGTTTGGTACTCAGGACTTCCATAGTTTCCCTAGTAAGTTCTCATCACCTTTTGCGATCTCCAAATCGATCCATCTAGCTAGTTACCAACTGACTATAACCGATAACATCACATCACCATAAAATCGTTCCCTCTCAGAAACCCGTCACTCGTGTGAGCAATCTGACGAAATCAAAGGCTACGGCTTTGATAAACACGATGGAAGAAACTTTGCTTCTCACTACTTGAAGGATCAACTCAATAACCTCGAACTACGAGTAAAGATGCTCAAAGTACCCGGTGGCCAATACGGTTCGTGAGGCAAAAAAATAATCCAAGGATTCATCCTGTTAGACGACTCAGCTTACTCGAAATCGCTGGCTTACTTTTTATGTTTTCCAAAAAATTCAATACGCGGATTTCTTTCATATCTCTCAAGGTGGATCCTGGGCCCTAAGGATTAATGGAAAGAAATTGGATGAAGGTACTGATCAGGATTCTTTTTGATCATCTTACGTGTTTATTTATTACTAATCAGCACCATGTTAAGCTCGGCATTCGAAAATCAGTCTAATCAACTATTTCGGATTAGATGGATTGGGCTCTTTCCAAATAGAAAACGAAGAGGATGACGAGGTTCATCCTTTTCTTCTTGTTCCTTTTCCACATCCGGTTTAATCTTACATAACCAATGAGTCGTGTGTTAACAGGGACTCGACGGGGAAGTCAAGATCTCTGGCTCAACTAATCAACTGGGGGACTTTACAATTCGGATTCAAGATAGTCAGTACACTCATATCTTGACTCTATGTATGATCAAAATCAAAATCCCATATTCTGACAATTTGGTTCTGAAAAAGGCCCTGCAAACAAACCTGCTACTGCTGCTCGACATACTAAGGACTTTGGTGAAAAACTGTTGAGAACCCAGTTTGTCGGCGTTCAAGTTCCTGCAGGCTCAATTTGGAAAGCCAAAGGTAAGCGATTTGCCAACCATCTGAAGCTTTGGCCATACCAGCGTCATGAAACGGTGACACTTGGACAGAAGCATCTGAAAGTTTACCCATCAAATCTCCAAACAGAATCGATCATCTCCGCCATCAATGAATATGTCCAGTCCTTGATCGAGAAATATACCGTCCAAGATATGCCTGACCCATGTCTAGCCTTAAGTCTACCCAATGAGGTACACTACGGAAGCAATCTCTACGCGCTTCAAAGGATGTACGAATCGCCATTTGAGTTGGATATCTACTTTGACGGTGACGGCGCGCCTCGGATCGATTCGGCAGCTTTATCAGCTGGATTGCTAGCCGCCTCCACTGCGTTTGATGAGCGCTTCAAGGCTACGTTTCCCAAGATCGTCTCTGAATACTCGGCAGAGGAACAGGCTATGGCCATGGAAATGGTTTCTAGTATAATTGGTGGAATCGGTTACTTTTACGGCTCATCGATTGTCGACCGTAACTTTGCTCACGACTACGACGATGATGGACTTTTATTTACTGGGAATTCTGAAGATGGTGATGGAGGAAGTGATCGCAAGCGTCAGCCTCAGCTAACAGAGGATCGTGAACTGTTTACGGCCACTCCTAGCCGCTCATTTTTCCCTAGGGGTTTTTATTGGGATGAAGGCTTCCACTTGGCTTTGATCGGGGCCTGGGATAATGACTTGAGGTGAGCTAAAATATCAGATCGATGGATTAAGTCTTACTAACTAATTTGAAGAAATTTTATTACCATCTCATTCTTGTAGCTTAGAAATTCTCCAAAGTTGGATTAATTTGATTGATCGGGACGGTTGGGTCGGTCGAGAACAGATCTTGGGGGAAGAGGCTCGAAGTAAAGTGCCGTCGGAGTTCCAAGTCCAATATTCTAACCATGCCAATCCACCTACGTTGACGATGGCAGTAACTTCGTACCTCAAAAGATTAAAACATTTCCAAGGAGCCGATGGGCTCAAAGACACACTTACAGATGCCGATCTAGGAATGGGAACCGGTCAGCATGTCTTCAAGACAGCGGCACAAGAGGGCAGAGGGATTTCTGATAAGCTTCTCGAGGACGTTGGACTGGCAAGATCCTTCCTAGGATCAATTTACCCCAAACTAAAGCTCCACTATGAATGGTTCCGGGAGACTCAAGTCGGACAGATCCGAGAGTGGGGCCGGGAGTCACGCAGCAAAACTGAAGGCTATCGATGGAGGGGTCGAACAGCTGAACATGTACTAACTTCTGGGATCGACGACTATCCCAGAGGGCTGCCCCATGTAGGAGAGTTGCATCTCGATCTATTATGTTGGGTCGGCTTCTTCACTCGGACACTGAAGTCCATTGCCGAATTTATGGGCGAGAACGACGATGTTTTGGAGTATGAGAAGAACTACGAGGCTATCGTTGGCAATATTGACGGTAAGCATAATCACTTACATTCCTTAAACATTGCGCCGAGGACTAATATCTTTGAGCTAAATTCGATATCTCAGATTTGCATTGGAATGAAGATAAAAAAATGCATTGTGATGTTAGTGTAGACGCAGATGGTAAACGACATTCCATATGTAATCAAACTGGCCAGGGTTTGAATAGAAGGATCTAATTTTTGGTTACTTGACGTAGATGAATCATATTTCGTTTGCCACAAGGGCTACATTTCGATCTTCCCATTCTTGTTGGGACTTGTACCACATGATTCACCCAAACTGAAGTACATTTTGGACGATATTCGCGATCCCAATGGGATATGGTCCGACTTCGGAATCAGAAGCTTGGCCAAATCTGACGAATTCTTTGGGAAGAATGAGAATTATTGGAGAGGTCCGATCTGGATTCCGATGAATTACATGGCTTTAAATTCATTGTATACAGTCAGTCAATCTTTACTCCCGTCTGTCATTAGAAGGTTTGTTTTTGGTGATGCCATGGAGATGTTGGGTTTGGGAGGAACTGACCTGGACTCGTGATGTGTAGATCTATGCCAAAGAAAGTGGGCCCCATCAAACCCAAGCAGCCGAGTTGTATGAAGAGCTGAAAACGAATGTGATAAAGAATGTATTTAAAGTGAGTGAACTCTAAACACCTCGACTAAGATCTCCGAAGGACCTAGACGTCATGAGCGAAATAGTAAACAAAAGCGACTCTTTTTTCCTCTTGAAATGATGCACAACCACATCAGGAATGGAAACGGACTGGATTCACTTGGGAACAATATGATCCTATCAACGGTGAGGGAAAACGATCCAAACCATTTACGGGCTGGACCAGCTTGGTGGCTATGATCATGGCCGAGGATTACAACATGTTAGTAAGATGACTGCCAAACCCCTATGATGCCAGAATAGACCTCCATACTGAATATTATTGTTATTTTTGCCGTTTTGCTTGGTTTATATATTTTACATTTGTCTCGCTTCTATATATCAATTGGTTGATTGATGGTCTATCAGGTGATGTAATTGGAGGAACCTTGCATACAATAAAAAGAACCAGTTAAACCTCTGGTCGTGATTTGTGAATATACATACAAGTATGGATGTATGTATTGTATTTTCATTAAAGCTTGGAGGCATTTTTTCTTTCCTTTGGTCTGTTTCTTATTTTTTGCTCTCAGAAATATGGATTTAGCCCCTCAAAGCGTTCTTGCTAACTTAACACAAGTCCCTCGCATTGGAGGGCCCTGGTACAGCCTGGGCTGGCGCAAAGTGCCCTCGCACAAACCGCGACCTCCAAAGTGTTAGGCTTTGCCTGGGATGTCGGTGATACAATAAATAAAGAGAGTCAATTTTGATGGTTTTTAAAGAAAAATATAGATAGTCGGAAGAAAGGGAACATAGTGTGAAAAGTATACATAATCAAGACAATGCTTACCTCGGTTGTCGGTGATGAAATAAATCGAGGGAGTGAAGAGAAAGAAGAGATCACCGGCATCCCAGAGAGGAGGCTTTTAGAGGAAAGATAAACCTGATATAAGCAACTGTGATATGTGTATGCTAATAATGTATAGTCTATGTAAGTATGTAAAAATAGCCACCCCCTCAAAAAGACTCCGAAGTATGGACAAAAACTTGGACATCAAAAAAGAGGAAGATTAAAGAAAAAAAAGAAAGGAAAAAAAAGCACAAAAGAAGAGAAGGATAAAATTAAAACAATAATAAGAATGATACTATTAATAATAAAATTAAGAAATGAAAAATAATAATAGAATATGAATGAGAACACAGGAAGGACAAAACAAAGGTTGAAATAAAAGTTGAGTAAGGAGGAGAAAACAAAAAAAAAAGGTAATAATAGGGCAAAAGATATGATAGTAGATGGACAGCAGGTAAATAAGGTCAGTGTGAAAACTTGGGGGCATTGCTGAGTTTGAGATGATTTGTGGGGTCACAATTGGAAAAGTAATCCAGGCTGCACCAGTTGATACTGTTAGAAATGAAAGTGAAAAAATAGAGGAAGAAGAGTGTTTCCATCTCAATTCAAAATAAAGATCTAAAGGTAGTGATTCATGAGGCAAAGATGGACAATTGCAGGGGGTGTATATGTCTTGCAGCTAGTGCATACTGACCCCCCTGGTATTTGCCATAGTGGATGCCGCTCACCCTGGAGTCAACTCATTGAGGCTGGCTAAAATCCCATCAAAAGAAACTGGCCCTAGCACCTTTGTCATAATGTCAGCAAGGTTTTGGTCCGTTGGGACCCACTCAATGCTTAGACACTTGGGGTATAATTGCTTGTTTACATATGAGCAGTTGTTTTCCAAATGCCTTGTCCTTTTTTTTGCTGATTTGTCCTTCAAGATTTTCACTGCAGTGTCATTGTTGCACATCAGCTTTGGTGTGATTGTTTGATTTGTCATATCAAAGAAAAGCTCTTTGAGACAAACTGTAAGATGAGCTGCCCATCCAAGTGCCATGAACTCCATGTGGAAGGTTGATGATGCCACAGATGGTTAGTGTTTGCTTTCCCAGAGGACATGACATCCAAAGAGTGTGGTGATAGAGCTGTGTGTTGACCTGCCAAACTTGCCACCCCAGTTTGTGTTGACCCACATAAGCATCTCAGATGTCAGCTCAGTGTAAAGGATTAGCCAGGGAGGGACAAGGTTTGCAGGGAGGATTAACTTTAATCCTTATTTATTTGTGAGAATGATTTATGAAAACAAAATAAAACCCATAGGGAAAACTCAAAAATAAGGTAGAAGTAAAGGATATTTAAAGTACAAGATTCAAGCATGTTGCATGTCTCAATAGGATTTTGAATATATGGATGGATGGACTCAGAAAAATAACCCCCTTTTACCCATGAGTTGTTTGCTATCAAACCTCCCCACCATCTCACTAGATATTAATGAGACTTGTGGGAGAGGTTAGGAGAGCTTTATCCAATCAATGATTCAACTTTTAGCTTGCTCCAAAATTCATGATTTAGGGAGGTTGGTCTGTTAAGTTAACTAACTTGTCTTAGTCTATGTTATATCTGCTACATACATTCTAGTTTATAGACATTCCTTTTTCTATACATGTTAATTAGTCAATCAGTGTGCTGAGAAAAGCAGATGTGGAAGGATTCCTCTCCTCATCCTTCCACAACATCATCCACTCACTATTAGCCTTGTGTCTGCTGTTCTCAGGTGAGCTCAATGTTTCTCTCTTTCTTTATGTTTTCATTCTCTTCTTTCTCTCTTTCATAAATGAAATCTATCCTTCCACAAAATCATCCACTCACCATTAGCCTTGTGTCTGCTGTTCTCAGGTCATCTAGCTTATCATGGTCCCCACAGATCCCTGGAACCAATCTGGTTGTGAAAATCCTATGAATCCAGAAATAGAAGAAGTGAAATGTGAAAAACTGGTCAAAGCTTTGAAAGATCCTCTGGGAGAATCAGCTGATAAAAATCTGGCCCCAGGAACTTTCCAATAAGGAAAGGACCTAAGTTCTTGAAATACAGATTCCCAAACTGCCAGGTGGTGGGTATATTGTGTCAAAGTAACCATACCCAATCCTCTTCCTTATATGAGGGAGCCTATCTGGTGCTCTGATCAAAAAAGGCCCTTTAGTGTTGAATTATTCATGATTTCACTCGAGTTAATTCTGAACATTCACTGTCAACAACATGTCACTCTTTCAAGATTCAGCCGCAGCAAAAAAGAATGTCATCAAATAGTATCACTTAGGGTTTTCTGCTGAATAAAAGAAGAACCGGTCTCAAGATTCATACTTCAGACTCAACAAGAATCTCAAAAATTCTCACTTCATCAAAACTCAAGAAACTCAATCAAGGCTCAAGATCCTTATCCGACCATCAAGTCATCATCAAGTCCTGACTATGTAAAGTCAAAGTCCTCCCTGAAATTTCAACCATCCCTTTCTAACATCCCTCTTTTCAATTCCCTCCATCAAGATCAAGTTCAATCCAGATAACTTAACAGGCAGCTCTTCTATTATTATTTAAAACACTAGTAATCTATAAGATGTTTGTTTCTCTCTCTCTCTCATTTCATCTATTCTCTTTGTTTGATGAGTAAATCTCTGATCATTTATTTTCTCCTTCAGTTCTATAAAATCTTCTGCGCTTCTAACTTCCATAAAAAGTCCTCTCAACTTTACTTACTCCTACTTCCATCATTAGTGGTATGCTTTCTCCTCTTTATCTCTGTTATATCTCATCTCATCAAAAAGGCTTATTATCTTCTTGTTTCTAGTCTGGTTTTAAATTCTTTGATTCAATCGTAATTTTAGTATTTAGAATTCCTTAGCACAGGTCAAATTATTGGACAAAGCTTCCTGAACCAAGATTAACTTCTTGAGTAACAAATGAGATGCTGGAGCTGTAGATACCTTTATTAAAACATTTACCAGGGTTGAAAGACATGTTGTGAAAAGGAAGGGGAGAACCCCATGGAAGTGGAAGTTTAATTATTAAATACAAGCTTGGCTATCAGGAGCAAGTCTACCCAGTCATCCTGTCTGTCCAACACAAAATTCCGTAAGAATTTTTCTACTGTCTGATTTGTCCATTACATCTGTCCATCTGTACAGGGGTGGTAGGCCGTTTATGGGGCTGGCTTTATTCAAAAAAGCTGTTGGACCTCCTTCCAGACGTGTGAGAAAAACAGAGTGCCTTGATCAGATACAGTTTTATCAGGGAAACCATGAAGACAAATAAAATTATCAAAGAAAGACACAGCAAATTACACCACTTTCCAGTATTTCTTCTTGCTGTAATGAGGAGCATTCCCTTTCAGAAGTGATCCACTATGACCAGTATGGAACTTTATACCAAGGAGATATGGAGTTTAACCACAAAATCCAATCCAATTGTACTACTGGTTAGAACTTATATCTGGTATAGTCAGGGAATTCATTAGCCCTGGGGGCTGCTGGTTAGAATGTTTTTCCCTCTGGCAAGAAAAGCATGACTGGTGTAACTTATTACATCCTGTCTAATACCCGGCCAAGTCATTGTCCAACTAGATCCAATGTCTTCAGGGAACCCAGATGAGCCACTTTTGGTTTGTTGTGAAAGTCCTTCAGGATCCTGGAACACAAACTTGTAGTCACAAAAATCCAGTCCTTGATCCACCAGAGAACATCTCAAAATGGAATCCATTTTCATCTTTGGCATCTGGGGGGTCCTCTGCATAAGAAGCTTGTAGAAACTCCTTCAACTGGGATGATTGAGCACAGAACAAGAGATCTTTCATAGAGGACCCAACATTAGCCTCCTCCTTGACTCTGGCTGAAGGGAGTATACACCGTCTTTGACCAGAGGGAATCCCTCCAGTCAAAGGGATTATTTCCCCTCTTTGAACGCAGGGAATCCCTCCATTTGAAGAGGTTTTATCCTCTTTTTTACTGGAGGAATCCCCTCTGGTTGAAGAGGGTTTATTAGCCTCGTTGACTGGAGGGATTCCCTCCGGTCAAAGAGGCAATACAACCTCATTTACCACAGGGAACCCCTCTGGTCAAGGAGGTTGTATCCTCTCTTTGACCTCCGGTTGAAGAGGTTGTATCCTCTCTTTGACCGGAGGGATCCCCTTTGGTTGAAGAGGATGTATCAGCCTTGCTTACTGGAGGGATTTCCTAACAAGGCAATACAATCTCATTGACCAGAGGGAACCCTCTTGTCAAGGAGGTTGTATCCTCTCTTTGACCAGAGGGATTCCCTCCGGTCAAAGAGGGTGTATACTCCCTTTGACACAAGGGGTTACCTCTTGCTATGTGTATAGGAAGGGTGTGTGTGTTGCACACCCTTCCCAGGAGGGGTGTGTGGGTCACATGCCCTTCCTGGGAAAGGTGTGTGTTTATCAACTCCCTGATCTAACTCAAAATAGCAGGATAATATTTATTGAATGAAAGTTTTCAGTGGATGATGTTTAAATTTTGTCCAGCCACATTGAGACTTGAGTTATAAATAGTTAATAGAAAATGGGGCCCAAAAGCACTGAGTCAGCCCAGGGCCTGCAAAGCTCCACAAACAGGCCCTGCAAGGCTCCGTGAAATGTGACCTGTAACATACAGTCTGAGGCTTTTTCTCCAACTTGGGTGGCTTTTACTCCTGCAACTGATACAGACCTCTTCCTCCCTCCAACTCAACTGCAATTTCAACACCAACCATTTTATACCCTCCAGATACCCCCCAGACCACTGTCTTCTTCTTCCAGCCTAGCTTGGGGTGTTGTGAGTCTTTTGCTTTCAGAGAGGCAGGGTTTTCACCCATCAATACTTCTCTACATTCAGCCAAAAGAGGTGAAAACCACTTTTGGAGTCTCACAACGTACATTTGGATCAATAGCCCACGGTTCATCAGAATGGTAGAAAAGTCCATTTTTACAGAAAGCATTTTCAAGGGACATCCGGCTGAGCCTTTCATATGACATCAGTTCATCCCTTCCAACCTCCACGCTCAGTTGGTTAGGAAACTTCTGCATATACTGAGAATATTGCATGTTATACTTGTTAATCAACTTCACTATTTCAGGCCTCCAATTGTTGATTGCCTTGAATATTTTCTCTTTCAGCTTTGTTCCTAATTGTGATCCATTGTTATTTTTATTAAAAAGAGGCTGTCTTTCAGCCCTGAGATGAACCACCTGAATGAATAATTCTGATTTCACACTCCAAAGAAGGAGACACATTTGTTTCTCTTTGGCTAGATTTTTGAAAGACTTGAGTCAATAAAGAATTATGTACAGAACTAACCATTTCCAGCAGGCATATCATCACCTGATAAACACTCAAGTTCTTCCTTAAGCTTCTCTGATTCCAACTCAATTGAGTCTATCAGGTCACGCACTTCTGACTTGCTTGCAAGAAATATTCTTGGGTTTTGTAATTGACACCTGGGATTGGTACAGGTAAGTGAGCTTAATAAATACTTTTGGTAAAGATTACAGTGAAAAATTACCTCAACAGATCTAGAACATTCTCTCTCTGATATAGAGCCACTATTTCTTTCATCCGTACCTCCTCAACGCTTGTGTGGTCAGTCTGGAATGCATGTTGTGCTGACCATTGTTGCTTGAAAACTTCACGGGTGTAGTTCCTACCAGTAAGGCTATGTGGATTCTTCTGTCCAAGAGGAGCTGCCAATGAGGACCAAGTCTCTTGGCAACGCTCAACAGCTTTGTTGAATTTGAGTCTTATCCAATAGGCTGCATGGTAATAGATTAAATCAGTGAAAACTAAATTGAGAATAAGAGCTAATAAGATTACATAGCTGTTTGATCCCTTTACTATTGTGGTGTGCCAGACAATGAGATATTGAAGCCAAGCGGTGGTTTTGAGTAGCATAAATTGAGGGGCTGGCCAAGGGAGAAAAGTATGACCACATGCACTCTAGCCCCTTCCCATTGGAAAATCCCCAGCCCTTGTGTAACTGTGGATGGTAGTCTAACTGGCAAGTCCAGTTATGGACATATGCATGGAAAACGGAGGTGCCAAACTTGATTTGTGCATGATCCTCTGCAAGAAGTTTACACTGATGGTCCAAAAGATATTCAATATAGAATAGAAAAATATTGATAGCTTTTCTTGAAGAGCTCAAAAAGCTGCCATTTGACAAGCTACAACACTGTGCTCCAAAATATGGACATTATCAATAAATTACCGCTGAAGAAAGGTATTGATTGAATCAGGCTTACTTTGCCTATCAGTGTGAGGTATATTTGATTATTTGCAAGCGGAGACTAATGGTAAATCCTGTGCTGGACCATCTTGGATCATTGAGCCGTATTAGGGGCTCTACATGCTTCAATCTGTTTTGCAAGTACAACACAGAGGCAAGTTTAACCTATCTTGATGGTTAGTGGTTTAATTTTTTTTATAGATATATACATATAGTCATTAATATAACACATTTTCTCCTTCCTTAGAATCCATTTATATCAATGAAAAAAACACAATCTGCAGCCACCTTTGAAAAAATCTCAACATTGAAACACAGCAAAAATGGAAGGACCCAGATTTTCTTGAATCAATTAAGTCTAGCAATCCTCTAACTGAAAACAACAATCCTACCATTGAAAGCGCTGCAGCACTCCATCTACATAAGTCACAGTTCAAGCTGAATCAGTGGGCCCGTGTAATGAAGAAAGATGTGAGATAAGTCAATGGGTTATTGCTTTTTTTGTTAGCTTACTGCCTGCTTTGGTTTGTTTCTGCTAGCTTAGGAACTTGAGTACATGTCATAACCTTGAGGGGTTCCTGGTTCTAGTATCAAGAGATCCCGACTTGAATCTGATGGTCACAGGAGGTAGTTTGCTTGGCAAGCAATTCCTTGATATGATGACCAAAAAGCAGGTAAATCCTACTTTCCCAAATGTTTGCAGAACTTTTTACTAATTTTTTGTTAAGATAAATTATGAATGATTGGAGGCGATGACTGGGGAGTAAGTGAAAGAGTAGTTTCAATGTAAGCACCTGAGGAACTTTCAGTGTTTTTAAACTCAGACTTGATGATTCTTAATTTCATCACTGAGACTGACTCAAATAGACAACTAGAGAGCCCCCTCAGCAAGATCCAGAAGGGGGACTAATATTCAGGACATGAACAACACTGAACATGAGAAAAGAACAAGGAATGACATGTTACTAGACAGGACAGGAGAGTGACAGGGAACTGGGAACTGAGAACTGGGAACTGGGAACTGGGAACTGTGGAACTGGGAACATGGAACAGGGAACATAAAACTGGAAGTTTGATTATTGTTTAGTTTGAGAGGTGAGGGGAACAGACAACATGGCTGATATCCTGAAATTTGTGACTGGACAGGTGGCAATCAAGGAAATCACTGGTGCGGAACCATCCCTTCCAGTAATCAAAACTCACTCAAAGCGCAAAATTGTCTTTGAAGATGACTTGGAGCGTATGTATGACAAAGGCTAGCCTTACTTCTAGAATATGTCATGCAAAAGTAAACTGACAGTGTGGTTCTTTGTGATTCTTTTATCATAGGAGAGGTTCTTTGTGATTCTTTTATCATAGGAGACAAACCTTCTAACCTTCTTGCTGTTTGCAAAAAGTTGAGAAATGCTCTATTTACGGCAGTAGGATTTCTTCATCAGTTTTAGGCAGAATTGTAGCTTATCTTTTTTTCTAACTCAAATAACAGCTGATGCAACACACGGTCACGCAAGAGATGGTTGGCCTGGAACAACCACATTTTCAACATTGAGAAAGCTAGATGTTGAGTTGAGGGTCAAGCAGAATTATAAAGGAATGACTCGCAATTATTTCTGTACTTTTCCCGCGGCTATGAAGGAGATACAACTGGTGTGCATTCTTGTAGCACTTGGGGAAGGATGGGTACAGCTTATTGGCCCACCGTCACCTGATGTTCAAGCTGAAGGGGTTTGATCAATTGGGAGTGGTACAGCAAACTCCGGTGAAAATGATGATCCTAATGATAATTCTAATATTCTAACCAAAAACAAAAGAGCAGTTGTGCAAGTGGGGCAACACCAATTGGCTGGTATGAAGAGACAGACAAGGATAATCCAAAATAAAAGCGCAGCAGACAGATTGAATCAGTGTCGCAAAACAAAACAATTTCAGCTGATTATCAACAGTGAATCCAAATGTGACCAAAGTGCAGACGGGATACAAAAGTGATTTAATAGTTTTTAAGACAACATTGCCTATGAACACCGGATAGAAATAATTCCTCTTCATTGTTGCTTTTCATTGTTTTTTTCACTCACTCCTTTCTCACACACAATCCACTAGCTTGCTTCTTAACAATGCCTTGTAATATACTCCTTTATCAGCTCTTAGTTGGTTCCATCTGTCTTGCTTGCTTGATTGTTTAGTTCATTTCTCTTACACTTGCTTGATTGTTTAGTTCATTCCTCTTAACTTTGATTTCTACCAATTTCTCTTTCTTGACATTTAAAATCTTTTCATATCATCAATTTATAATATTACACACACAAATAATTTTAATCATATCTGACTATTATTTTGCACAATTGATAAAAGTAATCTGAATGATGACCACGGAATGATGGATTTGGGAATTAAATTGTAATTTAGCTTGAGGCAGTAAAGTAAGATATTTTCCCCGGTGTGATGTGCTGTGATAACTGTGTTTTGTTTATGTATCAGTTGTGTAGTAACGGTTTTTGTTTATAAGGTCAAGTCGTGTGGAGCGGGGAGGTTATGTGTAGTTGTGTGGTGGCGCGCGCGCGCGGGGAGGTGTGTATGTGTCTTGCATCGACTTGGAGATTTTTTTTTTGGGGGGGCTGGAGATTCGGATATCCAGAGATCTCAGATATTCTGAGTTTTGCGGGTATCTGGGGGGTATAGGCTGAATGAGAGCGCGCGCGGAGTCCTGCTTTAGCATTGGTTCTAGGGTTGGCCACAGGTGTGATTTCTATCATCCTCCATCTTTCGTTGAAAAGAAGAATTCATACATAAAAAGCCTTTACCACCGCGTGTAGCCTTTGCTCCGCCGCAGACCCACTTTTCACATTCCTGTAACCGCCCCGTTACAGGGGGGACTGACCGTTCCCCGCTGATCTTCGGCGGTTGAAAGAAACAAATCCGAGGAGACAACAAAAATGGGGGGAGCGTCACCCTTTGGTGTGGTAGCTCATGTGTCTAAGCTTCGGAGTTGTGCTGGTTGTCGACCTGAAACGAAAACTTCTGTGAAGTGAGTCGGGTCCTGTCCTCCCTACGGTGAATGAGATTCAGTGGTGAGCGGCGTTGGTATGCGATCAGTGGCCTCGCGATGCGGACTCTCTCACTGATCCACGGGCTCGGTTGCCCGAGATCGAGCGAAGTTATGTATGTATATGTACATATATAACCGAGAAGCTCACATCGACTCCATCAGAAAAATTGGCGCAGGGCTATTTACTAATGTACATGTATGAATTGAGAGCCAAGTTCACCAGCAGTGTTTTTGGTTAAAAACAGTCCACCATTGTATCCATCGTCCGTTACTTGGGAAACATAAACTGTTTGCAGGATGTATTCGACCTGATGATGTCAATCGCTACTTGAAATTGTTAACGAGCTTTTTTCATTATTCCCATGTTACGCACCAATCATCAGTCTACAGTGTCCGATGAGCTGTAATGCTATAAAAGAACCCAAACTTACGCCGTCTTCATCCACCTCTTACTATTATTAACTTGAGGCAATTATTTCTTCTTTTCTTCTTGTTGCTCGGCGATCATTCAATCAGCTTGTTTGACAAAAAACACAAAAACAAACAACAGAAAATGTTGAAACACTTGCTAGCTCTTGCTACGCTTGTCTATCCTCACATTCTCCTACCGAGTTATGGCTCCAGTTCTGACTTCTTTGGACTCATCAGCCCTCAGCTCCAACACTGGAATTCGAATGGCTGGGCAAACAGTACAAACTCGATCTGCAAGCCCCAAGAGTCACCCTTCTTTTCCTCTACCTCAAACTCAGTATACAGGTGGGATAAAGTTACCCCGCCAGTAAAATTGACCCCATTCCGGGACGGGTTCTACAAATCATCTTGTTTTGAAGACACGATGGCGCATGAACCGGTAACGTACTGCATATTTATCAACCCCACTATCAACCATGGCCAAGGAATGGTGATACTCACTCCCCCGGAAGAATTCGAAGAAAGTCTTGTCTATGGACTTGATCCCTCCAATGATCCACCGAATCCCGAGGCGCTAAAAGTCGTACCTATGCCTGAAAAAGGTGGTTGGGGAGCAATGGCTGCTCGCAAACTTGACAGGGGTGATATCATTCTAGACACCAGTGCTGTTGCCATCGTTGCTGCTACTCAGCCAATTTGGGCCACTCCCTTGGGCCGTAGTATTCGCCGACAAACTATCGATCATCTTCCGATCCAAACCCGGGCTGCTTTTGCAAATCTTTATGGCGAAGGCAAAACAGAGGACGATTTTGTCGCAAGTGTGATTGATTCTAACATGTTCGTCACGAGGCTCTTTGGGAATGCAGCCTCTCCTTTTGGCGCAGTAGTCTTGCCGGCATCGTAAGTTTGGTTTTGAAATCGATCAAAACAGCTAAGTGCATCAACCTGACACATTATCACAATTTTTTTCTTTACCGTAAAATTTTCAGTCGGTTGAACCACGCTTGCCGACCCAATGCGGTCTACTACGTCGACCATCAGACACAGCGCTTGCGTCTCACAGCCTTTGAGTCGATTTCGGCAGGCGAAGAGTTGACCCTAAGTTGTAAGGAACAATCTCAATCCGGATCCTGCTTGGTTTTTTGGATGTACTCTGACATTACCTGATCAATATTGTAGATCGTTCACTCGAAATGACTCGAGCAGATCGACGGGAAAGCCTCCAACAGTCCTACGGCTTTAGTTGCACTTGCTCACACTGTCAGATGAATGCAGAGCTTGGGCAGCTCTCAGATCAACGACTTGCACGAATTGACGAGCTTAGAACTAGATACTTCGACGAAGATCCAACATTTTCCACGGAGGACGTCGATGAGCTCATGCAACTGTGCGAAACGGTATGTCTGATTCTTCAGCATCATTCTTGGACGAGATGCATCAATGAATCGTGTACAGTATGGTGATGGATTGAACTGAATGTTACCACATTGGAAAACAGGAGCGAATCCCTTGGTGTATAGCAGTCGCGAAAATCATCGCGGCTGAATTCTACAATTCGCTAGGAAATAGTGAGAAAGTCAAAGAATACGCTATAGAAGCGAAAAGGATGGGTCTTCAAGTTGGTGGACCGCACTGGGGCGATCGCAGTGAGGTGGAACTACTTCTGCATGAACCTGAAAAGCACAATTCACATTTTTCAAGAAGATTTTGAACGTCAGATCAACCCTAACTTTGGAAAAATCTTACATAAAGACATCATCTGGAAGTTTTCAACATAAACTCATTTGCTCTATTGACAATTGTAGAATAAATTTATCATTCACCAATATTTATTTAATTGAGGGGGTTAGTAAATGTACCCGGTATATTCCGGGTAGGTTCCCCCCCAACCTGCGTTTATACCAGGTTTTTTTCTGGGTGTTGTAGTGGCACAATTTGCCTAATCTTTCAAAAAAAAAAATCTTAATTTTATTATGATTTATAGTAAATTGAAATCACCAATTTTTGTTTGATTTTAATTTATTTACTTTATTTGCATACCTGGTTTTCAATTGTGTACCTGGTTTGCCGCATTTATACCCAGGTGTTTTTTGTTTTCAAAAAAAAACCCCTTTTATCATTAATTATCAATGTGTGTTTTTTGGCCTAAAAAATCAAGTCCCAAGTTGGGGCCCCTGTGGCCCATTTTGATGAAATTTTGACACATTTCCAGAGTTGGAAATCTATGATACACAAAGAATAGAATGTCTGCACATAAATTGTTGGAATTTCATGTCTCTGTCTCTCTTTCTTTCCCTTTTCATTTCATGTCACTGATTTCCTTCCCTCCTGATGCATATTCATTACACATTCTGTCCCACAGATTTTCCTCTAGTCATAATAGTTATATGCCTTAGATAGAGGAGAAACAAAGATCATCTGTTCTCTGCGCATGAACCCTGAGATCATCTTTCAGTCTCTTGTAGTGAGCACCTTGTTACCTCTCACAAGCTAGCAGATTTAGCCCCATAAAAGGGCTTCTTTGTCTTATTCTCAACCTCTGAGCCTTCATCCTTGAGGTCCTTTTTCCCAAAATGTTTTCCTCAGCTTCATAGCTTCAACATAAATTACAAGCAAAAAAAATTGGGGCCCAAAGAAATGTGCATAAACAGTGAACTCTGAAATTTGAAGCAATAGTGTGGCATCAGAACATAATTAGACATAAGTGTTGTGCAGGGGACTAAATAGAGAAAACGTCGGTATTTTCAACTCAAAATTTGACAGGAGCATACTTGACCATCATCTACAACCCAGTTTTGAGTCTGGAACAATCAATTTCAACTAGCGTTTCATGCAAAGTACCACAAACACTGAAGCAAAGCCTTTTTTGTTTTTTTGCATCGAAACTGTTTGGTCCCGCGCCGGTTCCTCATTATTGGGACAGGAAAACCAGGTGCATATGTACGCAGGAAAGAGATGTTTCCACCAATGCCTTCATTGTTATCGATTCATTATAGAGCCTGTATTTTATATGCTCATAGTCAGTACACTGGGTTGTATATCAATCTGTAGGAAGTGATGGTTTTGTTTCATGAATGATTTGTGCTGGAGATTGATGCTGTGAATTGAATAGACTCGGAGATTTTACAGATTGGAAAAATTAAGATATGCATCGATGTACTTGGGGGATCAAAATAACCAGGGTTAGGTCATAGAATCTTCTTCAATCCTTCGGGCCACTTGGCATCCTCGGAGGAGGGCCTGTTGAAGTGAAGGGGGAAAGACGAGGAAACCATCCACGGGGGTGTGAATTCTTAGCGCAGGATTGGGCTCGTAGGTATTTGGGACGGGTAAACCTGTCTTGGATTGTGCTAGGAAAGAAAATATGATCGATGCCGGATCACGATCGTTCATGTTTTGGGTCTTGGTTCGAGTACCTGTATCGAGAGAACATCGATCAGCATCATTTGTGTTAACAAGGGTCGGAGTAGCCAAAATAGCTTAGTTATACATGGGGAGCTGACCAAGTACGTGAATATAGCTATCCGCAGAGGCAGACTTCCTGGAGAGCGCCAAATCGCGTACATAGGGGTCATCGAGGTAAACACCAGAAAACACAGAATGGAGAAGTTCGATGAAAGAAAGGTTTTCCTGGAACCTTCCCTGAGCAGACAGTGTCCCGAATACGGTGGGTGAGCCTGAATAGATTGGCGGAGTATCAAGAAAGGATAGTTCGCCCGAAGATTGATGGTGGTAGAGGGGCGTGGGGTAGCCGGTAAGTTGTTGTGGGGAACGAGACGGGGTGCCGGTAATGAAAGACCGACTGGTTGATACCGAGGCGGTCCCCATGTGGGCATACCTGGTGATATTGAGCCTCATCCTTTGTTGATGTCGGCCTTGAGCCACTGCCGCCCGGAGGATGACTCTTACCAAATCCCCCGGGTAGGTCGGACGGGGAGGGTGTGCTCAAGTGATGCCACAAATTGCCAAGTCCTCCAGAATGCTCGCATCCAAACACAAGAGGAAAGAAAACATTTTATACCTTCTTATAGTCAAACCCTTGCTATTACTTAAGGAGACTGGGGAAGATGTAGAATGGAGAAATGAGAAGTATTCACAAGCCTAGGATAATGTTGAAAATAAAAAATCAATATTGTGAACCACATGAAAGAATGAGAAAGGGGGAAAAAAAAAGAAGCAGACCAAGTACCTCCACTTGGAATTCCACCAGGCTCCTCCTGGATCTTCAAATGCTTTGTTGAGTAGTACTAGTAGTAGTTGAGCCGGGTAAGATGTGGCAATTAGGGTACTTCAAGTTGAATTAAGGGAAGTTATGGCATTGTTTGATTGTGGTAGTTGATTGTTTAGCTTATTGAGTCTACACCACAGCCACATTCAGACACCTTTGAGTCATTGTGTTTGGTTTCTTGAAGACCATTTTTTGCAATTCAGTGGACCTGTGGGCAGGTGCTTTTGTCTGCAAGGCAAATTGAGAAACCATTGAAAGTGAAGGACTCCCAGACAAATGTGGTCTTCAGGGTGCCTTCAGGACAAAATTTTGTACAATACTGTCCTCAATGTGGCTTTTACCAGGTATCTGCCTTCAAGACAAATCAATTAATGTCACTGAGGTGCACCCATGGTGTAGGGATCTGACTTGGGCACTTGTGGGAGTTGAAGTTTGTAAAGACTTGGAGAATCCACAGTTGTCTCTGTAAAGTGGCTTGGTAAACTTTACAGATATGGAGCCCCTGCATGCCACACTTGTTACCTATTTGGCCTTCTTCAAATAGAGACTCTGCAGAATTCCCTGTAGGAGTCTATGAAGTGAGACACCTCTACAGAGCATAGTAGGGTAGCTTCTATCCAAGCTCCCCAAGTACCAAACTCAAAACTACCCAATTTGCCCTCTACAAAAAGCTTCAACAAGTACCAACCACCTCCAAAACCTCCATCTGAGAACTATATTTAATCAAAGATAAAATTTTGTATGTTATTGGTGGTTAGCCAATTTCCTGGGATGGATTCAGGGAGGGAAGAGCAGAAGCAGACCTTTTGTATGTGATTGATGTGTGGTCAGCATCCTGGGATGGATATATATCACTTCCAGCATAATTACCTAGGATGAATTCATCCCAGTTAAACTGGGATGTACTCAATCAATTTAAACTTGGTTGACATCAACTGATGAAATAAAAATTACCCAAGGGACCCCTTGGTTTTGTATTTCATTGGTTGAGGTCAACCTGCTTTAAACTGGTTGGTTTCATCCTATTTTAACTGGGATGACCCCAACCTAGGCACATATGCTGACAGTGTATTCAGGGAGTGACAAGCAGCAGAAGACCTGAAAAATGGGAAAACAGAAGTGATGAGGAAAAGAAAAAGAAAAGACAACATGTAATAAGAGAGAAATAAAACTAGTGAAAAGTAAGCCCCTAGTTACATCATCATAGACCCCTTTTGAATTCACTTCCACTCTCACACCATCCCACCAACTCCTTCAGTATTCTGTCCGCTACCAAATTCTCACTACCATTTACAGTCCCCCCACTAAAAACTCCAATCACCCCAGCTTACCCTGAATCCTACTAACCCCCCCTCCCCCTTGGGCCCATGGCCCCTCCTCTCCCCCCCATGTAAGAGTTCTACTACTAGGCATTGTCTCCTTCTTATTTGGATAGAGTGGATAAATGATTGAATTGCACTCTTAATTATAGGATAAACAACTTAATTATAATAAGAAAAGTAGAGTAAATATTATGAAGAACAATTTATAGATTTATTGGTTAAAGTAAGAGTGATACCTTAATTATAACACTGCAGTTATTCTTCAATATATTTACTGAGATCCAAGAAGTTCAGGCCCTGGACTAGGAGTTTATTGGAGGGGAGTTGTTGTAGTGTGTGGATTCCTTAGGTTGTTGAAGGTGCTGGTTTGAGTTGATTATTCTTCTTGTGAAAGATTCCCAATGAGATGGAAAGAATATCAGTACAGAAGTATTCAAAAAATGAATTGTTCACACTATGGATACTTCATTCTACTCCTCTTACGCTTTGGACATGGTTCAATAGAGGAATCTTATGTTGTGAAGCTTTTGATAACTTCAACACCCCAATCCCCCCAACCTGCTTGGCGTCACGTCAGATGCAATAATAAAAAAAAAGTTTGGAGCCAATGGATGCAACCACAACACAATCTCCTCCCTTGTCAGTATTCCTAGCATATCTAGCTAGTTACATTGGAAACCTGCAAAACCACGCTCCTGATGGGGAAATTATCATAGATCCAACCTTGCTGGGCGCCATCCAGATGATGATGGACACGGAATCCACATGTCTGAACCAGCTAGAACAGCGTATGAATCAGCTATTGAAGATGACCAAATCATAGAAGTTGCATATACAAGCTCTGGAGAGCAGCTGTATCATCCCCCCTCTAGAGGTCCCGGCCAAGACGAGGAAACAATCTTATTTGAAGGTGGTAGGCGTGTCTACCACCCCCAGAATCCCAAAAATAGCCCCCCCAAAGCAAATCCTCCTTAAGTCCCTCAAACCAGGTAAGGCCATAACACACTTGGACCTGGAGAAGTCTGAGCTTCAATGAATCCCTAGCGGTTTTTTGGTTCAGAGAGAAAATGAAGCCCTTCAAAATATTGATGCACAAGTTGAAGGAGAGAAGATCTTGATTCATGCGGTGCAAGTCCTCAAGTCTGGTGATGTGTGTTTTTTCTCAAAAAACAAGTCTCATCAAAAATGGTTAATGGAGGATAAAAATTGATGGTCAAAGGAGGCTCACCCGCACCTGGCTGCAACCCCCAGCACATACTCAATTATTGCTCATTGCATCCCAAAGAATCTGAACCCGCTTTCACTGTCCACAATCTCAAAATTTTTTGGTGAGAGCAACTTCTCAGATGGAGATCTTGTTTCTGTCAAGTGGCTGTCAGAAAATTCTGAGTCAACCAAACGCACAGGATCCCTGGTGTTATCATTCATGAATAAATAAACCACAGCCAGAGTGGAAAAATCAGGAATTTTCTTGGATTATGACTACCACCAAACTGAAACATTCAAACCTTTCCCCCCTCAATGATTCAAGTGTCTCAAAATGGGGCATTTTGGTCAGTGGTGTTGAGTAAAAGGAAGATGCAGTAAATGTGGCAACAAAAATGTGACCAAAGATTTCCCTGAAGGCATTGGCGGTATCAAGACATGTGTGCTATGTAAAGAAGGCTTGAAGATTACAATTCAAGGGGTCACCAATGGTGACCATACTCCATTTGATGTCACCTTCTTCCTTAAGAAGACATGGCTTGAAAGGAAACATATCACAATCCAATGATAGATACGCCTGAATTAACCCATATTTTAAATTCTCCCATCCCTCTTCCCTTTTCCCCTTCCCCTTCCCCCCAAAATCCAGTTTCTCATCTTGTTCATAGCCCAGATTTACCATCAAATGCAATGTATCAAAGTTTTGAACTGCGCATGGCCCATCTCTCCAGAGATGTGAAAATTCTTCAACTGAACTGCCACACATCTTGAAAAATCACGCTAAGTTTTCTCAGCAAACCTCTGAATTTACCTTTCTTCTATTTCAAGAAACATGGGTTAAACCCTTCTCTTTTTCCCCTCCTGATCATCTGGAATGACAATTTTTTACTGCTTTTGAATATAGGCCCACCAAATGGACTGATTGACTCCACACATGCATTTATTTAAAACGGAATATACCATCTGGAAATATTAACCAGCTAAGTGGTTGCGGTCAACTTCTTTTAGCGCTTGACATCAGCCTCTCACATAAGTTCACATGCAGATTGACTAAAATTTATAATACTCCCAGGATTTTTCCAGCTGACCTGATCATCCAACAGTGGCTCAACACCCAAAACTGCTAAAAAACCCCAAGCATCATCTGCATGGACGCAAATTTACACCACCCACATTGGAACCCCCCAGGAATTTGTTCCAATCATTGACAAGCCCGTAAAATGCTTGAATTGTGGGGCAAACATTGTTTCTGTGTTGCTTCCCCTAAGAACCTTCCCAGCTTCTCCCATCCCATGGTGTGGGATATCTTGGGCTAACGTTTTGGGGTTTGATAAGTGCACTCCCCTGGCCGCACGCCCATACCAGGGGCATCCCTCCGGCAGAGGAGGTTGTATAAAATCCTTTACTGGAGGGAATCCCTCTGGTTGAGGAGTTCATACAACCTCCTCAACCAGGGGGAACCCCTCCAGCCAAGGGGGTTGTATACCTCCCAGGAAGGGCGTGCAAGCCACACCCCCCGTTTTGAACAGGGTGTGCGGCTGCACACCCATCCTTGCGGGTGTCACACCCCTGTAGATGGGTGTGCAAGCTGCACGCTGTGGTGATCCTCTTCCTTCTCACATCATTCTTTCTACGTTTTATATTCCATCCATATATCCATCAATATTATTCCAGATTCAGATTCTACACCTTATTTTACCCCTAGTCACTCACTCAAACCACCCTTTATTTCCTTTTGGATCAGAAGTTATTAACAATGATAGTTTTCATAGGTACATTCTTTTTTTTATTTTCCTTTTGGCTTACATCATCCAAGTCATTATTAATTCAGTAAATAAAACATCTTACATAATCTACAACAAATGCTCATCATTACTACATACATTCACTTCACTATTACACTTGTAGTCTTTTGCTCATCACCATTACTATTATGGTCATTGCTCATCATCATATCTTGTAATGATGTGCTCATCATTTGTTCCCCTCCTGAAGGGCCTTTCCACATATATACTCCACTCTGTTGTTGTATTACCACCATGCCATTTCTACCCCATACAACCTGTATGACCTTTTACCCCAAATATTAGATTCAATTTCATCAAAGACACTTCTTACCTAGACATTTTTAGATATCCTTGCCATTAAACCTTTTACACAAACCATTTTCCACACAACTCCTCAAACACTCCCCATACCTCAGAGGTAATAGTAGTCAGCTTATTAGTACTAGTTGTTGAAGTGTGATCCAAACTCAATACATGTCAGATTAACAATATGCAATATGATAATGTATGCATGTGCAAATGTCAAGTCTTCTATTCCGGCGAGCTTGAAACAACGTGTAGACTCAAGAAGCCGCTCATCAACCAAACCAAAAATCCCAGCATTTCCCTTAATACACCGTCAAGCATCCATTTGCCCAATCACATCCATCAACCAACTTCTTGATTTGAACCAGTGAAGATTCAGGAGGAGCCAGTTGTATTCCAAGTGGAGGTAGTTCATTTTTTTCTTTTCTCTTCTATTTCAATTGATGAGGTTATTAATCTCCAGTTTCTCAAATTTCAAATTAGGCTTGTGAATATTATCTTATCTCCTAAAAACAATCTTCATTTCTTTTCAATCAAGCTGCAGCTAGCATCTGATCATAAGGAGGTATAATTCTTTCTGATGTTGTTGAATTTTTTTTCTCTTAACATCACTAGATTACTTGTTTGTTTCTCTTTATTAAGTCATTTACTACTATTAGTTTTTTAAGATTATTCTACAATAAAGTGATACTCAACCAGAATTTACACTAGTCAGTCTAAGATTAAAGTAGAAAAGCCACACTTTTTTTTTTATTCTTAGTGTTACACTCTTCCCCACAAGCATTAGTCAGGAAGGCACCTCTTATATCGGCACCTTTGTCTTAACTTAAATTAGTAATTTGCATTTGTCTTCCTGGTGATGCCCTTCTCAGTTCTGCTTGTCCGCACACGCTGAAAGTTGCTCAGAGTTCTTTCTCAAGTAAATTGATGTCTATGTACGCTGATGTTGATAGCTATCTACTTTGATGATAAGATAAGATCCTTGCAAACTCTAACACAACCCTCTATTTATACACCATCCCCTGGTCATTTCCCGCAATCCCCGGTACCGTCCTGGTACCCTACTTGCCTGTCTCCCTGGTTCCGCATTTGTTGCCCCCTGTGTCCACCCTGCTCCGTTTGCGGGCCGGGTGCCCCAAGCCCCGTGGCTCCACCCGGTCCCTCCTATGTTGCGCATACTGAAGAGGCCCTTTTCTGCTCAACCAATTGCCTGCACCAACTTCAGAATTTTGCATGCTGCACCCTTGTGCTTTTCCCCGCAAAATGTCTGGTGACATTTGGTACCTACCCCCTTCCTCAGTCTGACACTGAGCCCCCAGTTGCGGGCTCAGCTTAAGTGCTGCACCCCCTGTATACAAGTTCTCCCACACCAGTCTTTAGACCATCTCCACCATGGCTGCTATGTGGCCATGAAAATTCATTTAATTCAGGTGGCTGCAAAGCTTTATCAACCAATACTGAACAATGCTCTGCACTGAAAGATTCTTAATTGGACTAATAAAATGGTGAAAATCAGGTCCCTGTGACCCCCTACCACCCTTCTCTTCAAAATCATTGACTTCAACCTTGTTTATCCAGGCTTTTCTCAGCATCATGGTAAAAAAACAGCTGCAGACCTCAACTCCCATGAAATTGAATCTTTTCACCCCAACTCTTAGCTCAAAGAAAACTCCTTGTTGAAATTTCAAAGGCCAGAAAAAACCTACTCCTTGAAGCCCCAAGTGAGATTTTGGAGGATTACAAGAATTTCAAACAGAAAATGCCTACTAATTTTGGATCCAAGCCTGAAAAATTCCACACAAACCACAGAGTTTTCAATTTTCTATGATCAGCTTCACCAGAAACAATTCTCTGAATCCCTCTGTATGAAAATAAACTTCTCCAATTGTGCTTCCAAATTTCTGAAGCATTATTAATAAATATTTACAATGCATCTGAATATCATGAAACATATTTACAGAAGAAACCCAATGAATTAGGGAAACTTGGAATACATCCTCTTTTAAAAGTCACAGCTGCTCTTTAAATGCTTAACTGCGGAATGGCTGGTGAATGTAATGATGAATAACTGCACCTTTCTGAAAAAAGCTGAGTAAAGAGCATGGATCAATTCTGCAGTGTAATTGTATTCATCTATGAAGAATAATACCTCTGCCAGCCAACGTTTGAAACCTTGGAGCAAATTGGTGCCTCAGGGTGCTTCCCAGGCATGCTTGGTTCTGTGAATTAAATGCATTGGTGTTTGAAAAATTGCCCCTCCTGTTTGGCTGGACAATTCCAAGGCAAAGAAAAAGTATGTCTCATTTTTAATTGATCTTTTCACAATTAATATCATCTGATCAAAAAATTATCTAAAGGATCCAACAGTAATTCTTGAAGCAGTGGAAAGCCAAGATCTGTGGACCTGGAATGCCTAATTTGGGCTTTGAGGATCACATAAAAACATGAATTTTTGAGATCAATCCCCACTCTTCAAGAATCTACTGAAAGGCAAGAGTCCAAAATCTAGCTATACAATAAATGGCCACAATTGTCAAAATGGCTACTACCTCTACCTAGCTGATTGAACCTACCCAGATTGGGTATTTTTCAAGATTTTATCCAAGCCCCAAGGTCTAGAAACAAAGCATTTGGTTAAAATCCACAAAGGCAAACCAAAAGATGTTGAAAAATATTTTGGTGGTCTTCAGGTGACCTTTCCAATAGTGTATTGACCAGCACAAGGCTGGAAGCATCATAACTTTAAACATTTCATGAAAGCTTGAATCATCCTCCACATGATTGTGGCAACGGTGGGCCCGCTACGCTAACATTAGCTGTAGTGTAGCGTAATGTTAGCTTTTTTTGCTACGCTAACACAAAGTTACTGTCAGCTGAAGATTTTTTCAGCTAATGCTAAAAAGAATTCAGAAAAAAAGAATAATGTGAGCGTAGCATTAGCAACACCCAAAAAAAAAAGTTAACACTACAGAAATTCCCTGTTAGCTTGTTTTTAGCGGTGTTAGCTGGCACAAACACTACGCTAACTTTTAATGTAGCGCTCTTGTCAGCTACACTAACTGTTAGCGTAGCGCTCTTGTCAGCTACACTAACTGTTAGCGTAGCGCTCTTGTCAGCTACACTAACTGTTAGAGTAGCGCTCTTGTCAGCTAAACTACCTGTTAGCATAGCACTCTTTTCAGCTATGCTAACCGTTAGCGTAGCGCTCTTGTCACCTATGCTAACTGTTAGCATAGTGCCATTTTTTTGGTGAGCTAACTGTTAGCTTAGCACTACACTCACTGTTACTTTAGCACTATACTTGCAGGAGTATAGCAATCATGTCTTTTCTTGAGGATTTGATGCTTTTAAATTAGTATTTCAATGTCTCTGATGATTAAAATCAGGATTCCAGAACAGTGTTGTCCCAAGATCCATCATTTAAAATCAAAGTCATTTCAATATAAATAGATCAGGATTCTGTCCGCAACCAACATCTCACCACCTTTTGTCCACCTCCCCCAAACTCACCCTTTTCTCCGCTCGCACCCAGAATCCCACCCAATCCCTCCCCCACTGGGCCAATGCCCCCATCTCCCTCCCCCCCTGACCCCCCCGGTTTACCAAACGTCGTGTCGGACGCGATAATGGAAGACACCACTGACCCCGGCAACGCGTCAAGTGCCCAAATGCCCCCCAGACCAACGGTGATGCCACCCTCTTCAGCCTTCCTCGCCTACTTGGCCAGCTACATCGGCAACCCCCAGAATCGTACGCCTGATGGTGCCATCATCAGCGATCCGACTTCGCTAGGCGCGATCCAGATGATGATGGATGCTGAATCAACCCGCCTCCACCTGGTGGAAAAAATATATGGACCAGATGATGAAGCTCACGGACACGTATGAAGCGCGCTTTGCAGCCTTGGAGAATGCTCGAATGCAGCCAGCGACATCAACAACTTCACAACCCAAACCGTCGTACGCTAGAGCCACTGGCCCTGCACCAGCCCCGAAAGTCCCAGCAATACAGCCCCCCCGTCAAATAGCCCTTCGTTCCCTCAAGCCAGGCAAGGCTATCATTCATTCAGATCCCAAGGAATCCAAGATTCAGACCGTCCCGCGCGGTTTTTTGGTACAACGCGCAAATGAGGTGCTTATGAAACTCGACGCGCAGGTGGAAGGCGAGCAAGTCATTATCCAAGCGGCTCAAGTTCTTAAGTCCGGCAACGCCTGCTTCTTCTCGAAGAACAAAGCTCATCAGAAATGGTTGATGGAGAATAAAAATTGCTGGTCCAAAGACGTTCATCCTCACCTCAAGGCCTCTCCGAGCACCTATTCAGTCATTGCCCATGGGATCCCCAAGACTCTTGACTTGCTAAGCCCGGCGACCATCAACAAGCTATCATGTGAAAACAATTTCTCGAACGGTGATCTAGTCCGCATCAAATGGCTTGCGGACAACTCTGACACCTTGAAACAGGCTGGATCTATTGTCCTTGCCTTCAGCAACAAAGATATGGCAGCAAGAGTTGAGAAGACCGGGATTTTCTTGAATTACGACTACCATTGCACAGCAAGATTCAAACCACGCCCCCCTCAATGCTTCAAGTGTCTGAAAATGGGGCATTTCGGCCAGTGGTGCCGAGAAAAATCTCAATGCGGCAAGTGTGGTGATGATCACGTTACCAAGGACTGTCCTGAGGGGATAGGAGGTATCATGTCATGCATCCTTTGCAAAGAAGGTTTGAAAATGAAGATTGAAGGGATTGACTTGGTTGACCATACTCCTTTCAATATCACCTGTCATTTCAAGAAGACCTGGCTTGCTAAGAAAAACTCCTCATCTCAATGATTATTACAACCAATGAAACTCACATTTTACCTTTCTCTCCTCCTCCCCCTCCTTCTCCCATTCCCCCTTCCCCTCTCCCCTCTCCCCCTTTTCCCCCCAATTTACATGTATCTAGTATGCATACGACAGTTTCTGATGTAGGTGCAATGAATTCTTTATTTGAACCCATTGCACCCCCCGCCCAACAATACCTGAAAATATTGCAGCTCAACTGCCACGTCTCCAAAGAGATCACGCTAAGTGTTTTACATCAATCTCATAATTTCACCTTCCTTCTACTACAAGAGCCGTGGATTAACCCCTTTACCCTCTCCCCTCCCGAGCATCAGGATTGGAGGGGCTTCACCGCTTTCGAACACAAACCGCTCAGCTGGAATGATCGGCATTGCACGTGCATTTATACCAGGAAATGGATTCCCTCTGGAAACATAAAACAGCTAAGTGATTGTGGTCAATTCCTCCTTGGCCTTGACATATCACTTCCCCAAAACGTCTCCCTCCGCTTAATCAATCTTTACAATACCCCCAGGACCTCACCGGCTGTGAAACTTCTGCGGTTATGGCTTCTCAAGCATAACTGCAGACAAGTCCCCACGATTATTGGCATGGACGCCAACTTGCACCACCCCCATTGGAACCCCCCGGGAATCAGATCCAACCACCGGCAGGCACGGGACCTTTTGGAAATATGCGGCCAAAACGGCTTCTGCGTTTCCTCTCCTAAGCACACTCCAACCTTCTACTCTAACAAAGGTTGCGGGTACACTATTGATTTGACTTGGATGAACTTTCTAGCGTCTTGACTCCTCGCCAACTCCACCGTCCCATTGGAGAATCACGGGTTCGACCACCAACCAATTATCACCAACCTTCGCCTGCAACACCCTCTGCCTAGGCTCCGAAGAACTACCCCGGCTTGGGCCTCAATTACTCCTTCTACCGTTTGCGCTAAATTTAATCAACTGACTGATGAATGGTGCTCCCTCCCCATCTGCCCAATTGACTGAAAGATTCAGCTTATCACCAAAAGTCTCACAAGTACACAGGACAGCTTTGGCCGTTTGGTTCGGGACAACCAGAGCAAGGCGAAATCCTGGTGGTGTCAAGAAACCCTTGAACCAATTATTGAAACGCGGAATCGTGCCCAAAAATGGTTCATCCTAACCCGTAGTAGTGCTGCGTTGGAGTGCTACTCGGCGTGGAGCTCATACTTTTGTGCAACAATCAAGATCCTCAAACGCAACGCCTGGTGGCGCAACCTTAAAGATTTGTCAGACAAGGCTGTCTTCAAAGCCCTTTGCTTCACCAAGAAAACTACCGCTAGAATGATTGTCCCCTTGCGATGCAGTGATGGGTCGTTCACCGCAGACAAATTGAGACAGGCTGAGTTGCTCTTTGCAGGTACCTCTTTCATTAATGCCCTGATTGATCTTTCTGACATCCCCCCTAGGCCGGATACTCGAATAGTCTGCTTCCCAAAGACAAACAAGATGGAAATCCAGGCCGGAATCGAGAAGATCTCCCCCAAGAAAGCGCCGGGAATTGATGGTATCGCCAATGAGGTCATCAAGCTGGCAGCTGAGTCTCTTGCGCCACTTCTGACTGATGTTTTCAACTCACTGCTTGCACAAAGCTACTTCCCTGCCATGTGGAAGTGCGCTGTAACAGCCATTATACCCAAGGCAGGGAAGGAAGATTATTCTGACCCCAATTTGTACCGCCCCATTGCCCTCCTAAGTGGGATGGGGAAACTCTTTGAACTAATCATAGCGCGGCGGCTTTTGGAGTGGGCTGAGAAGAAGGGCGTCTTGGCTGACGGTCACTTGGGAGGCCGGAAAGGTGCTGGAACCGATGATGCCCACCTCTTACTGGATTCGTGGATCCGCAAGAAGTGGCACAATAAGAAATATGTGGAAGGGCTATTTTTGGATGTCAAGTCTGCTTACCCATCCATCCATCAGCAGAGGCTGATCCACTACCTTGAACACCTTCAGTGCCCTGCCTACTTGGTGGGGATCATCCAATCTTTCCTAGTTAACCGACAAACCACTATCAGGATGGACGACTACACCTCCCCTCCTTTTGACATTGGCATTGGTCTCCCGCAGGGGTCTCCCCTTTCTGTCATACTTTACATTCTCTACAACAACTCATTACTTATCCACTCCTTTAGCTTAGAAACGGACAAGGTTTCCATTGGTTACGTGGACAATGTGGTCCATCTGGTGGCGGCCAAGACCACGGACGAAACAATGAGTAGCCTAGAGACCCAGGGTGCTCGCTCCCTCCTTTGGAGTTCGAAGTTCAGAGCGGTTTTTGACAAAAAGAAGGCCCAATTTGCTTGGTTTACCTGGCGCCAAACCCCTGATACTCCGTTCACTTTGGGTGGACAGCTTCTGTCACCGTGCAAAGAGGTCAAGTGGCTTGGTTTGATCCTTGACAACAAACTGACGTATTCAAGTATGTTTAGCCTCTTAGATAGAAAGATCTCAGCTACCTTCAAACAACTCCTTCCCCTAGGAAATTCAAGGTGGGGTCTAAAGGAAAAAGACTGTGTTCGACTGATGAACACGGTCCTGATGCCGCGTGTTGCTTTTGGGGCCCCGGTTTGGGCAACGTTGGCTAATGCAACCAAGGTGCGGAACCTGGAAGCCAAGACTAATAACCTCGCAGCAATCTATTCTTGAGGTACATTCAAGTCGACCCCCATCAAATGGCACGTTGAACGATCTGCGGTGGTCAATGCTGACGCGGTCTTTCAGGCCTCCAGCATCGGTTTTTTTGCAAGAAAGCTAACAAGAAGGTGTCTGGATCCTAAAATCCAGGACTTGTTATCAGATCGGGGCTTCCACCGCCCTGCCTGGTTAGGTAGGTCTCACCCCTTATCTGCTGACATTCTGAATCAAATTGTACAGAACGTGCCGGAACAAATTCACATTTGGTATGGCCTGAATGGCCCCGCGCTCCCCTCGCCATTAGTATTTCATCACATGGACTTGCCCAAGGATGTATTGATTTTGGCCACTAACAATCTCATTCTATCTCTTGAAAACTTGCCTGAGATTACCGTTATTTACACTGACGGCTCTTTTGACAATGAGAAAGGAGGGGCCGGCGCAGCAATCTGCCCAAGCCTGAACTTAGCTTTGTCCTGCGCTTTAGGTATCAATTGGTTCTTCTCCAATCACAAGTGCGAGGCTGTAGGCCTGCTCCTTGCCTTCCAGCTTCTCCGGAGAGTCTTTTCTAATGGCAACGTCTCGGAAGCCTTCATCCTGACAGACAACAAAGGGGTCCTCCAACGCATGAAGAACTGTTACGCAGCTAAACCAGGGCAGTATCTTTTTCTGGAAATCTTAAAGATATGGTACTCCCTCCCGACTGACCTTAAACTCAACCTTGTTTGGTGCCCAGGCCACGGTGGAATCCGCGGCAATGAAGCCGCAGACCTTCTAGCCAAGGATGCAACTGCAAGAAACTCCACTCCGGACCGACATCTTCCCTCCAGCTCATCCAAACTGATCTCTTCTTTCCAGCAACAACTTCAAGCCCCGGCTGTGGAGGCTCTGAAGAAACAAATCTTCCCTCTCCCCATTGCTTACACTGCGATAATCAATCAACTCAGATCCGGCCACTCCCCCCTGAATCACCACCTCTTCAAGATCAAACGACGTCTTGACCCGTCCTGCCCATATTGCCCCGCTAGGGAAACGGTCGCCCATATGTTTGATTTTTGCCCTCACTACCAAATCCTCCAACATTCCTTGATCAAGAAAGCCAGGACCGCAAAGCTCCCCATCAATTCCAACAAGCCCCATCTCCTTCTAAAAACCCCAAAAGCGCACCCACTGATTGTCAACTTCATCCGGCAATTGGGCTGCTTCCCATACTTAGCATGACCAGACTTCTTTAGCTGGACCAATTTACACACCTCAGGATTCTTCCCGTTTTGTGCCTCTTCTTCCTTTTTTGTTCCCTTTTCTTTTTCCTTCTCTTTCTTTTTGTTGATTCCTTCTCTCTCTTTTCTCTCCTATATGCTATGTTTTGATTACCTTGTCCTCTCTCAGAGCCTACCAAGCTCAAAGTTGTTACGTCAGAATAAACCATTCATTTGGTGTTGTTTGCTAGTTTATGTTCATAGTGTGCAATGCTGATGGCAAAATTACACTCAAAAAAAAAAAAAAAAAAAAAAAAAAAAAATATATATATATATATATATATATATATATATATATATATATATATATATAATAGATTGGAAATCAACATAAGGACATAATCCTAAATTTTGAGGCCAAATGTTGAAGTTCATTGAGCCAAGAGCCACATGGAAAAACAATTTGTTTTTGAAAAAAAAAAAAAAAAAAGATTGAAAAATGAAAAAAAAAATTCAAAGATAGAATTAAAAATAAATAAATCAGAAATAAGTTGTTTTTATTGCTGTAATTGCTCAAGTACACAAGTTAAAGCAGTGTTTTGATTGGTTTACTTGTGCTAGTACAGCTGTTTGATTGCTTTCCTTGTGCAAGTCCATGATCCTAATTGAGCAAAGTGGACCAGCTTTTACCCAAGACAGGGGAATTTATCACTCCTGCTATATTAAAAGTGAGTGCAAAATACCTAATTTGTGTCAACATCATCACACATCCTTCTCACCAATGAGGGTGACACTGATGAGGTATGTTGCAGTTATTTATAGCATAGCAGGAGTGATAAATTCCCCTGTCTGAGGTCTAAGCTGGTCCACTTTGCTCAATTAGGATCATGTACTTGCACAAGGAAAGCAATCAAAAAGCTGTACTTGCACAAGTAAACCAATCAAAAAACTGCTTTAAATCCTGTACTTGAGCAATTACAGCAATAAAAACAGGTTATTTCTGATTTGTTTATTTTTAATTCTATCTTTAAGTTTGTTTTTTTTCAACTTTTTTTTTTTTTCAAAAACAAATTGTTTTTTCATGTGGCTTTTGGCTCAATGAACTTCAAAATTTGGCCTCAAAATCTAGGATTATGTCCTTATTTTGATGTCTAATTTATTTTTATTGAAATGACTTTGATGTTAAATGATGGAACTTGGGACAACACCATTCTGGAATCCTGATTTTAATCATCAGAGTCATTGAGATACTAATCTAAAAGCATCAAAGCCCCAGAACAAGAAATTTTGTGCAAGGGAAAAACTTTCACCATTCCCACATCCTTTTATTTGCCCAGCCACCTCACACCAACTATTGGTGAAATAAACCAATATGTAATCCCCCAAAAAAATTCTTTTCAGATTGCTCACTTTGCTGGATCTAAAGTTTTGGTCCTGGTTTGAATTCAAACACAAGAAAGAAGTTGGATTTCTCTTCTGAGAGCTTTAATGCAGCAGGATTTTACCTGCTGAAGCCATAAAAACCGCTTTTATGCAGCAGCCATGTTACCTTGTGAAACTAACAGTTAGCAAACTAACAAAATCCTGCTATTTGAGCATAGTTTAATGGGAACAAATTCAGCTAACAGCTAACATTTAGCAGGAAAAATATCAGCTAACAGCTAATATTTAGCAGGAAAAAATCAGCTAAAAGCTGACATTTATCGTAGCATAGCGTGGATCTGATGTTGCTATGCTACTGGAAAATTCAAAATCTGTTAGCACAAGAAACATTATGCTACTTGTTAGCATAGATTTCAGCCTCTGTGATCCCAAGAACTGGATTCTTCTAGCTACACAGGGTGCAAGGTGAAAACAGCTGCAGGTTGTGCAGTGAAAGGTGGATAAAAAAGGTGAAAAGATATAAAAAAACTATAAAGTTTTTATTAACAGAGGGGCCTGAGTTACAGGGGTATTTACTGTGCCCTCTAAAATATTCAGGACCTGAGTTAACAGGGGGTATTTTGGGTACCTGAAAGTCTAGTCCTTTGAACAAGGAGTACACCTAGACAATAACTGCTGAAGGAATGGAGGAAATAGACTTACTGCTTCTATTTCCTGTCAGGGGTTCTTCAGGGAGTTGTAGGTGGTCCTGAAGCGCTCACAAGGTTGAGTAACAGGTGGTTGTTGAGTTCTGATAAAGGTGAAAGTTTTGATGAATGGTCTTCAGGTATAAAACAAGCAAAAACTGATTATATAACAGGCTATGAGGCTGGTTGACATGGTGGGTAAAAGCTGGTAAATGTAAGTGAAGATGGGGATATCATTTTGTGGGAAGGAAGGGCTGTTTATATATCCATTCTGGGCCCTTGGGGGCAAAGCAGAAGCTCTGATTTGCCTGGTCTAGTCTTCCACTAAGCCCTAGTTATCTGTATAACTGGTTTGGTTACAGTAGGGCTTAGTTACATGCTTCAAAGGGCCCAAAGTGGTTTAATGTTCCCAGTAAGGTGAATAATTTTTTTTCTTCCTTCCTTTTGGACCAGTAGTCTATTTACAACCAACCAATTGGGCTATCTTGGCCTTAGTAGGACAAGTATGGCCACGGTGTTGGTTGTGGCTTTTATTACAGGTGCCAGGTAAATGTAACTATGGAAATGATGATGTAAACCTTATTTATGCATCATACCCGAACTCTACTAAACTTAATTACATAGTCTACTAGCATATATTTAAGGTTATGTAGATCTTTAAGTCATATGAAAACTTGAAGGCCTTGTGAAGGGATATGAAGGGGTAATAATTACGGGGTACTTTTGCTGAGCTACCCCAGGTTAGTTTACATTTAGATTCAGAATCTGAAATCATATTCTAAGTCTTCTTTATACTTTAGAAGTTATATCTAGATTCTGTGTTATATGTTTTGTTTTAATAATTTCTTTCAAAACAAAAGATGTAAGGTGTGCATTCTTTTGAGACTAAGAATATAAGTTGTATATTACTATGATTTGCTATGGTCAGGATGTCTCTGAATTAGTAGCAGGCTGACAGTAGCGGTGAATTTTCCCAGCTAACACTACAAAAAATTAGCTTGAAGAATGGGTTGCTACGCTAACTGTTAGTGTAGCAGAGTGTAATTTCAGCTAATGCTACAGATTTTCTGGGATAAAAAAACCCTGCTACGCTGACACTTAGCGGTCAAATAGCTAGCGTAGTGTAGCGGCCCACTGTTGATTGTGGGGTAAGAAGGTGAAAATCAATTAGATTGTACCTACAATGAAAGCCCAGAAGCAGTAATAACACCTAGTGAAATTTAAAAAAATAGATTGATCTATTTTTCTGATTTTATTGATAACTATCATTTGATGAAAAACCTAGAAACACACATTCAATTACAAAATGATCTAACAAAAAATAAGCTGGATTTGAGGGTTTCACAAGAAGCAGAAGAACATATCTTATTTCTTAGATTGTAGTAGTATTATTTGAAGAAATAATAACTTTATGACTAACAAAACAATGAAAAAAGTGTTTTTTTTTAGGTTGAAGATCAGCTTGAGTGAATTTTAATCTTAGAAAGAGTTTCATTCCTCTTTAAATTTAATCAATCCTTACAATCCAAATCAAGATAAGAGGGGTCCTGGTTCATTATTTTAATATGTGAATTTGTTGCCCCAGTCTGAGGAATCAGTCTTAATTATTGGGCTTCCTTATCAAAGATTTTTTTTTCTTTTGCAACCAGACCATGAGCAAGATAAAGCTTTTTCAGCTGATTTAATTTGATGAAGTGGCCTTCCTTCTTCTTTCCAATCAGCCATTCCAGGCTAGACTGATCATTTGTATTTAAATCAATATTAGACAGGGATTCAGAGGTAGCAGTGGTAAAAGTCAGGGCCCACTACTGGGACTTCATAGCTTATTCATGATTTTTATTTCAGTTTTTATTGATTTAAGTGCACCATTTGGGTAATTTGATAAGAACTTTTTAGCATTGTGGGTGCTTGAACACAGATATCTGATTTTCAGAAAATAGTTGCAAAGATTGATCAAGGGAATCCTCTGCTGAAGCACCACTTTGGCTGTGCTGTTTGACTTGGTTACCACAGGAACAGAATTTGTTGATTATATTCTTCAATACCCTTCAGTGCGCCATCAATCTACCCAAGATGTGATTGAATTCTGGAAGCTCATAGTTGAAGTTGGTAGCAATTCAATTCCAAAACCTACTGCCTTCCTGGTTTTCTCTGACCATCATATCTTCTTATATGGCTATCCAAGATTGGAGAAGTTGGAAATCTTTGGCCTTTTGATAATTTCCCAATTAATTTTTTGCAGATTCATCATTCATTTGGGCTTGGTAGGGTTGACAATGAGCTACTGGTAGATTGATCCTATGAACTGGAATTGATGTAAAATGAATGGATAAGTCTGCTGTCAATTTGTATTGAAAAAAGTAATCAAGTGAAATAACTCACAATTTTCATTGTTCAAGATTGGATCAACCAGAATTTCAGGCATTGGGAGGATTGGATTGGATTTGAAATCTGTGTGGTTGGCAAAAGTCATAGTGTTGATTGAGTATATTCTGCATGCTGGGTGTCAGGTATTGGGTAATTTGGGGCTAAAGGACCACACACAAAATATGTAGAACTTTGGATGGAGAGCTGCTATAGTGTTTCTACATTTGGAACAATTATAGCAGCTCAAGTCCAAGATTTTCAAAAATAGAAGCTTTTGGTAGCCCTGGTGGCACTGCCATGGGGTTGGGGCACTATACTTAGTATACCTCTCCAATTTAGCGGTTGTGGTGGAGATGCTCACATGGGGATTTGTAGCTGCACAAAGCTTGACATACTGCAGCCAAATCTGACAAATTTGCGGCCAAAGTCTCAACTAGATTTGGTACATAGCTGAAGGGCCATAAGATTGGTCACTGACCTCTTTCTCTGGCTGAGTTAGGGCTTGGTTCAAATTCTGTTTGCCTTGAATTCTCACACAATTTTTAGTTGGTCTTAGCTCTTGATGCATTTAGTCTACATAGTTTATGCATAATCAATGAGTCTCACAGTTGTGTCCACAGTTTTTTGTGATTTGTAAGAGCATCCACAGTCTTTTTGATAAATTTTTGAAAACAGTGAAGCTCTTAGCAAGCTCAATAGTTAATTGGAAAATTGTGTCCCCACTTGCGGCTCAATCACCTGGCTCTATTGCTGAGGTACCAAGCCGGTTTGTGCTCCTCTGCAACTCAATTCAATAACTCAAGTTTCCAAGGAGCACTAAACAGGGTTGTTTTTTTACAAGTGTGGAGTTCTCAGGGTCGTCAAATTGGGGGAGGGTTCACAATAAGGGGACTGGTGAAAGTTATTCACAAGTTCCCTTATCAAGCTCAATAGAGGTCCATAAATTTCTGGACCTCTATCAAGAATCCTAGCAATTTGACAGTTATCAGGTGCTATTGAGCGCACAAGTGGGTGTTGTCTTGATAAAGTTAGCTCATCAAGCCAAATTATCAAGACAACTCCAATCCCTGAATTCAGCCTCCCCCCACCCGGAGAACATACATAATAAAAAAAGCAAGTGTCACCAAAATAAAAAAGGCAACTCATACCAAAATAAAAAAAATAAGTCTTTTTTTTTCCAGTTACATCCAGCTGAACTGTCCCCCTTCCCTCCCCCCCCCCCCCCCCCCCCCCCCCCCCCCCCCCCAAAAAAAAAAAAAAAACAGGAGTTTGTTTGTCATTTTTTATTTTTTTTTCCTTGTATTCTTTGTGTTGTGTTTATTTTTTGTATTTTTTTTTGTTTTGTATTTTAATTTCAATGTGGTTGTAGTACTTGTTCCTCTGCAACACGAGTTGTTGACTCGAGTTGCAGAGGAGCACGAGTGTGGAACCGGCTCGGTACCTCAGCAATAGAGCCGGGTTATCAAGCCGCAAGTGGGGACACTCTTGACAAATTAACTGTCGAGCAAGTGCTCCACAGTTGTTGAATATTTATCGAAACGACTGTGGATGCTCTAACCTAGTTGAATTGGTATTAGCCCAGTTCACGTAGCAGCTCATCGGCAAATAAAAAATTTACAACAATATAAGGGCCTGTACCATAGTGCCTCCCAGCCCGCTGTTTTCTGTTTTTATTGGCCAAAAACGTTTTTGACCAAAAACGCGTACCACAGGGGCTTATTTCAGATCAAATCAAGAAAACAATTTTGTGCATTTTTTGCCTGTTTTCAGAAACACCCCCCCCCTGTTTTTGAAAACAGTTTATGCCTTCGATCTCAATTGCTGAGCTCCACAGCTCAATCGCTGAGCTCCAGCTCACAGCTGAATCACTGAGCTCCAGCTCACTTGCTGAGCTTGATCTCAATCGCTGAGCTCTACAGTTAAATTGCTGAGCTCCAGTTCAATCGCTGAACTCCATCTCCGCAATTGAGTGATGCTGCCAATGACATAGTGAAGTTCTTCGAGGTTGTGTGGGTGAAACAGGTGATGATGTGTTTGGTTGGTGCTCCAGTGGTTGATGAGGTGAAGTGAGTTTGTTGTGGTACGCAATTTTGTAAAAAGTGTTTTCAAGACCTGTTTTCAAAAAAGCGCATATTCAAAAACAGGTAAAAACGATTTTGAAAACTGGGCCGCGCTGTGGTACAGGCCCTAATTTTACCATAAAATCCCCCCGGGATTTTATCCCGACAAGCAACCGCTATCTTGCAACGAGCAGATGGAACAGCAACCATCATCACAAGTCTCCTTCAACGTTTTTCCCCTATTCCCCCGAACTATTCCACTTCTCCTCAGCACACTCCTCTCCCCTTCAAACATCAACTATTCCCAGCCCTCAAGTCAAGTCAACTATCCCGGCATACCTGTAAGTGTATTTGAATCCTACATCATAGTGTGTGCTTTGCAATACATTCTTCAGTCTTTACCCAGCTTTTTTATCTGCCGAACCAGCCGATCGCTAGAGACCTCGGTTGATAATGAAAACATCCCAGCGATGGGCAGATGCGTCCGCCGTTATCTCTAAAACTGTTCATTAGATGTATCCCCTCAACCTTATCTGCCATCTTGGTTTCAATCAAACCATTTTCCATTGCGACCGAGTTGCTATCTCATGGCGTTCACCCTACCTGTGCAATCGAGGCTTCCTGAGGGCACTGTCAAGCTATCCCCTCACACAGTCGCATCGCCAGAGAGGGCTTTTTTAGTTTGGATCCAGAAGTGACGTTGAGGCCTAGTTTACATAAATTAAGATGTGAGATGAGAAACAAGACATACCAAGTTTTGGAGCTGAGATTCCATGTTGCGTGTTTGGTTTTCTTGAGGTGTGTGGTGTGTTGAGTTGGAGGTGTAGAGTAGTTGGGTGAATGCTGGACCGGGGAGTGAGCGGTTTGGGACTTTGATTAGATTTTTTAAGGGAGGTGAGTGTATACATGAGCAGCGCATGTTGAATTTTTATGCTTAAAATTTTAAGGCATGAGCAGATTAGATTTTATGAAATGTGCATAAAACAGCCCTACGTGAACTGGGCTATTTAACCTTAGTTGTCTTACTCTTGGTCCTCTAACCAATCAACTTGTTCAATCTCTCATTTAACTATCTGCTGACCACCTTCGACTCCGTCTACAGGTTTGTCCTTCGTGTTGTTGCCACAGCGTGTTCGCTTGTGCCTAACCACACTCCATCATCATCAAAGACTTTTTGTCTCATAATATTTTCCTTCACATTAAGCCTTTGACTCCCTCCGCATTTCCCTCCTCTACTGTCATCTGTTTCCATAAAATTTGATGAAAGAAGTTATACAATTGATATTTCCTGTTTTTTATTCTTATTTTTTGTTATTCTTTCTGTTGTGTAATAATAATTTATTTCTCATTGCTACCCGGAAGCGAGAATTCAGATCCCTGAAAGCTCTCCTTAGTGCCACTCTCCTTAGTGCCAAGAAACAATGAAACGAGATGATATGTACAACATATCATGATGAGGTTGAAAGCTCATCGGTCCAGCCCAAGTGGAGCTTTTTGCCCAGCCGACCCAGCATGAACCTGTGAGAGTCTCAACCCCTTCCTTCGGTTGCAACTTGGGCTTGAAAAACAAAGCAACATTGCTTCAGGATTAACCTGACGTGGAATGGAATGGACTTCAGTGATCTATCTGAGGCACTCACGCTCTTTCTCAACCTTTTTGGTGATTCGGTTTTTGAGCTCTCTTGCACGTCTTCCGATTCCCTCTTTCATCCAAATGCTGGTTCGGACGGGCCCGTATTGCATTGCACCGCGATGACGTGAGTTGAGTGATTTCCGATGAGCGGATTCGACTGCCTTCTCTTCAGGGCTTTTACTGGAGATGATACTCGAAAGTCTGAACGTGCCTGCATGTCCATTGCTGTTCGTACTTGCCCCGCTATCGGAGCTGCCACTGGAATTTTTCTTATGAGCCAACGCATGAGCGTTTCTCAGCGCCTGTTCAGCTTGGCCCTCGGTGTTATCGTAGGCTTCAAACGTATGCCTGGCCACCGAAGTTTGGGCATATCTGTCACGTGACGAAAGAATCAATGCTAGTCTCTCACCGGGGGAATACTAACAATATGCATATGTTAAGGAAATCACTTGGCATGCTCGGGATCCAACCCAGGATCCACGCGGGCTTTGAACGTCAAATAACCATTTACGTCGTAATTGTGATGCGCGCGTGTTTCTGAGTACATCATAGCCAAAAGAAGAGTGTGTTCCCAAAATGAATAATGGTTAGTTCCCGATGACAGAACTCGGCAAAACTGATTAAAGGAGGCGCATACGGTCATTGATGAAATTCTGCCTGAGGGTGGTCAGATTAGGGCCGGACAGAATCGGCAGGCGGATTTCCTGCTCGACATCGTCCTCCAGGGTATGCAACCACAGAACAGCTACGTGCTTATGAGCGCCTGATTCTCCTGGAAGAAGAGAGCTAATCACAGATTCTCCGCCTATTTGGAATGTGATATTGGACTTGTACCTCGAATAGATGGGAACTCTCAGCAGAGTGCGGTCGTGGTCAGGGATCTGGGACTCGTTTGCCCACATGACACTAGTTGGACTTGATTCTTCTTCGTTGATCAGAGGAAGCTTGATGATGTCTTCAACAGTCTTCAGCTTTAGCTTCTGGCCCTTTTTTCTCAAGTAAGCGGCCAATTCGTCTGATACCTCAGCTCTGATTGTCGAAGTTATTTCGAGCGTCGCAGTATTCCATCCCAAGAGATTTCGTGGTAGTTGCATCTGTACAGATTCGAATAAAACCGACACTTGCGCCCTGCCAAATCCGACCCCTTCTTGTAGCGAGAAAATCCGAGTAACCTGTGAGCAGGAAGAGTCCTCAAACAGCTGTTCAAGGTCAATGTTGATAACCCCTAATAGTGGGTCCTTTTCACGAATCCTAGAATCTCGAATGGCTATCCTGATGACGGTCTCGGTCCAGTCGCGGATAAAGTATTCGGTTCCGGCTTCAAAGAATGGCATAGTAGTATACTGCTTCACCCGAGTACGGTAGACGAGCTCGTCGTTAATGATAATTTCTCCGTAGCCACTCGGTAGATTGTCATCTTGCTCGCTTGGTGCTGCTGTATCTTGACCTTGGGCCCCTTCACGATCACCGCTGGCACCTTTGAGATTGGCTCTTTCCAGGTTGTTGATGTGATGAATGATAATTGATACGATACCAGATCTCATCTGTCGATTGGGGGGAATTTTCGTAGTCAAATCTTTACAGTCCTCCTTCATTTCTGGTTGTACTGGTGGACTGGTTGGACTGCCTTCATAGCTGGCCTCTGCCGCTGGCTTTCGGAGGTAGGAAGCTAGATCCACTTTCGAGAAGTATCCAACTGACCAAGTCAGCTCACCCGGCATATCATCCGCGTCTTGAAATCCTTGCAATTTATCGGTCCGACGACTGAGTTGATTGGGATTCTGAATGATCTGGGAGACGGGAAGCTCGATCCGGCCCACCAAGTCATCTGCAGACCTTTCATCTGTTTGGCACAGAGAAATCATTAACTTGGGGTTTATTCATGGTATAATTTCAACTACAAGATCCTGACCCACCCGAGTCCCATAGCATGACACTGAGTTTTTCCTTTGCTTCAATCTCATCTTGGGAAAGCAACAGGAAAGCTGTTTCTTCAAAGACAGGATTTAATTCCTTGCCAATGATCCGTGTAGAGTATATTGGCTTGCCAAACTTTGCATACGCAAGTACGATGTAGGGATCAGAGTAACCTGAGGCGTCTTGCGAAGAAAGCCCCGTTGCGTGATGAATAGTGACCATGATCACACCCAATGCATTAGTCTCGGTTTTAATACCAGAACCAGAAAGCATCTCTTGCATATTCATCGTCATGAATTTCGGGGCGACATATTCTGCGCACTACAAAGCCAGAAGATCAACGGAGCCGCGGTTCACGCGTTGGAGATCAGATCAAACTAAATCCGTTGATATTATCGGGCAACTTACGGCGGCGGCAATCGAACTTTGAACGAATCCAGAAATCACTGGTAGGTCTAAAACATTAGGAATAGAACGTATCATCGGCTTTGCCGATACCGACACCTTGGGGACTCCCATCATCGTGAATGTAAGCTTTGAGGTGTAGGCCCGCAAGAATTTAAATTGCATAAGTTCTTTGCATACTGTTTGGGTCAGACAAGTCACTGACTATTCGAATGTAGGGAGGTTCTTGGATCATCTGAAGTCTCAAGCGGATAGTTCCAGCAAGTCCCTCAATTTGAATCCCTTCCAAGCAAGATAAAATTTCATAGGCCCAACCAATTAGCGCGGCCAAAGATGTATCCAGTGGAAATGGTACTCACAAATGGGAACCGGAATGTGAATCCAGTCGAAAACCCCGACGAAAAATTCAACCATCAAGCTGTTTACTGAAAAATGATTATTATCTTGTTACTTTCAAGTTCTCAACAGGTGAACTTATCACTGACTGAATATTGTGAGCGCGAAGTCTGTTCGTTTTACCCGGCTGAGCTTGGTATGCAAACGCGACTTCGTAATTGACATAATCGCCGCTTTGTTCTTCTGTAAGCTTTTCTCCTTCCCTTTGATGATAGTCCCCTGTGATCCAACTTTCACGAGGATACTCTGGGTCCCCGGGTCGATCGGGCAGAGCTCTCATAGAAAGAATACGCAAGGGAGTGTCACCCAATCCAAGGTCAGATACCTTGACCGCATCAATAAAGCTAGGTAATGAGGCTTGCATAACGTCTTCAATGGTGTCCGCCTGACGGAAGAAATTTCTTGAAGCCCATCAGCGCCATAATTCTTTGGGGAACAGTTCAAGAAACACATTACCAATGGTAAAAACATATCGGGATTCAAAAGTCCCATCAGCGTAGAGATGACTTCATCATAGAAGCAGCTTGATTGATCAGTTCTCCCGAAATGGATCCAATGCATGAAGGAGTAAAGAAATATATGAATAATTACTCACAGGCGTTCAACCATTCAGCTGATTCAGGAGTGGGTGGAGAGTTTTGGATTCCCCTCTGACGATGCATTTCAAATCGAATCTTTTGGAGAATGAAACATATTGGAAAGATGAGATTGTTTGCAAGTGGAGCGGTAACTATAAATTCTATGTTATCACCTTGTCAAGTTCTTTTTCAATCTTCCTGCTGAGTAAGCCTCCTTGGAAGAATGAAACTACCCCGAAGATCCCAAACAACAAACTTCGCCAGAGAAAGGTCGACACCCCAGCTCCAAAAGCAGTTGCCCACCACATGACCAAACAACTGGCAAGGATAAAGTAAAATGTTTTCTTGATGCCTTTGTCGATTTCATCCAAGAGGTCCGAGGGCACTGGTGGTGGAAAGGGTTGAAGGCAAATATTCCCCGGTGCCATGGGAGAGGGTGATATGTGCAAACTAGGATCTTGCCCGTTTGAATTTTGGGGAGCGGAAAATGCATGATTGCGGGAGGCTTGGCAGGCGGAAAAAGAAAGTCAGGGGACGCAATAAAAACTACTCAATGTCAACATTTCCACAACATGACAGACCTTGATTTATATCAAATTGCGCATCACTAATGATCACGTTGGAGTTAGTAACAGGATCTTTAACTGTTCGCTGCCCACGCAACTGAAGCTCTTTAGCAGGATTCTCATCGTTACTTTTCATGCGCTTCATGATTTCTTGCTTCTCAGCTTCGGAGTGATCACTCGAATCTGGCTGTTTTCTCTGCTCGTCCAAATCGTCAATCCGAGACTTTGATGGGTGGTCTGACTCGAACTTGGAGGTTGAATTTGAGCTAATCGAATGTTTCTCATTATTTGTAGTCGGCAAGTTTTTTATACTTTTTTCATAATTCTCAATGGTTGGTACTGGGTTTCGAGCTGAATAGTCTGAGAAATAAGGGGTAAGCGGATCCAATGTTTTGAAAGGAGAGTCGAATTAGAGATAAACGAGGAGGCGAAGCCTACTTTCTTGAAAGTGGTGCCCAGTGGGGTGAATTTTTGCATGGGTAGAGTCCATTTTTACAGTGGAGGTTAACTTCAATTTGTTAGGCCATGATCAAAGGTTCGTTTTGCAAAGGGAGAATCGAGTCAGCTCTGCATGTCATAGCTTAGTGGAGTTGAAAGGAAATGATGAGGGGAATCAAGCACCGGACAAATAAAATCGATTACCAACGGCGTCCTCAAGGATTGACGGACCCAGTTGACTACGTAGGTAGCTGAAGGTAATGTTGAAGGTTCAGGGCTAGATACTTTGTTAGAAATGGAAGGGAACTCTCCGCAGAAATGGTTTAATAGGAAGGGGTGACTGTTTCCGATCGAGTGAACCGAGATCGCTCATGATGTCATCGATCGCAGTACACATCATATCTTCACGAATGACGTCAGCTTACGTCAGCCGAACACCAAGTCGTTGTATCCCAAAAGGAAGTACCGACTCCGGTCCCTCATATCAGCTCCTCCAGTCAACCAGGCACCAGTTTCTTTGGCAATCCTACAACCAACGCATAGCTCAACAACAGCAAGATTCTGAAGTAGCAGCTATGAGTCCTGGCACTTGTAACAATGGGTGGTCCTTTCCGGCAAATAAAAACTTATCTATAAACACGGGCGGATTTCCCTGGAAAACCTCTATCAGACAGTGCGTGGGCGTATCTATGGAGCAGTCAAAGCAACTGAGCATTCATCACAAAAATGGGCATCAATGTCCAAACATTTGACACCTTGCTGAACAGTTTTACAACCCAATGGCATTCAGAGACAATTGCGCAAAACAATGTCAATCGACATGGAGACCCGCAAGGTTTTAGGCGATCACTCGATGCTGCTGGCTGTTTGGGACTGGGCCTCCACTGGGTAAGTTCAACAATGTTGGCATCCTCCCTCCAGCAAATTTTTGCTGTCACACCGGCTATCTGTTCTTGATCTCTGGAGACAGGCCTTCAGCATCTCCTTGTGTTTTTGAAAAAAATTCAACAAGAGCGGATTGTCTGGCCATCAACCAAGTGCGCAATTAAATCATACAGCAAGGCAATTGAGAAAAAGTTTCCACTGCTCAAACGGTGCTTTGGGTTTGTTGATGGCTTGAACCTGCCAGTCCTAGTTTCAGAAGATGATGAGTAAGTCCCATCCATTACAGACGGCATTGGTGCACTTAAATAAATTTACCAATTATTTTATTATTATCAGTGTTCAGAATGCATACTAAAATGGTTGGATGTCAGCCACCAAGATATTACATGTAGTATGTAACATGTAATACTTGAAACTGCAAGCTTGAATAATTATAATTATTCTTCATTTTTTATTATCTTTTATTTACATTGACATTCTCAACAAAACGGAAATTAGACTTCAACATTTTATCCAACTGTATAATAGTCTAACGGTTAAAGACTAGTTTATAAATGACTGATACAAACTGAAGGACCTGAGTTGAAGCCACACTCATGACCATATTCAATAAAAAATCCTTTATTTAAATTATATTTGTTTTTTACCAAAAATAAGTTATAATTTAATTAATGAAAATCTTTGGAAAATTGATTTTCAAACATGCAATAAATGGATAATGAACCATTTATTGGTATAGTTTTCTTCTTGAAAATCCTGGAAGATCCAAGATCAACACATAGTAATTTATAGTATAAAATTACACATAAATTAAGGTAAATATTTATGGAAAATATATTAAATATGCAATAAAAACTTATAAATTAATTCCCACCTGGTTGGCTCTCCAGAGCAAGCACTTTTTCAAGCACTAACCCCAAAGGAAGTTATATGTACATGTATTTAATAATTATTTAGTTTGATTAAGTGAAATAAACATTAAATTATTTTAATTAATGTGAAATAACTATGGCATCATTTTAATTAAAAATGACACCATATTTCACTTCTTACCACGAAAAGGCTGATCAGATTCACCTGCTAAATTTCCCCCAATCCCCACTGTCAAATGAATCACAGAGGGATTAATCCAAATATATTTATTATTTAAGGAGTAGGTTTCTTCACCAAATTGAAGACATCCTTCCCCCATCAATTTTAAAATATAGATAGATAACTCATTATAAGCTACCAAGGCGCTCACCTTCTCCTGTAAGTAAGGAGGACTGGCCTTTCTTTCTTATAACTATCTTATTAGTTAAAATTCCTCAAAACTTCCCCCAATAAATTAATATTTATTAATTCTATTGGAAGAACCGTGTCACATTCTGGTTAACCCTTCTGTGGAACATTATTTCCACTAAAAGTTTGGTAGCAGGAATCTAGAACCTTTTTTATTAATTACTTAAGTGTTATTACACTCTAGTAAATATTCTACAAAGCTTATAATTCTTATTTACACTTTTAAAAGTGTAGTATCTTCTTTTATTCCTTTCTGTACACACCAAAACCAGTGGATTAGAGTACAGGAAGTTGAAATTTAGTGTCCCAACAGTGGCCTTAAATTATTTGGCCTTATATAAATTAATTTATTAATTTTTTTAATTTTTTTTAAAAAAAAAAATCGAAAATTTCTATTAAATTTTTTTTTGATTGAACTCTTTATCTTTATTACAAATTTTTTTGATGAGTTTATCAAACTGACATTTTTCTTCTATTTTGCATTTTTTTTTTACAGAAAAAACTCCAAAAATACACTCTAAAAAGTGGATTCTTGTTATAAGAATCATAAAAAATACAACCTTTTTTTTCAAAAAATCACAACTTTTTCAGTTCTCAACAAAAGTAAGATCTGAATCCATCAAAAAAAATTTGTCTTTTTCAGTTCTTTAAACTGATATTCAACTTGTCTGTAGTGTCTGACGTATTTGTCCCCCGTGGTCGTACCTCTAACCATTGATCTCGCTCGTCCAACGACAAAAGCAGAGTAATTTCTGCACCTCAAAACAAGGACACCGTCATCCCAGGCACTGTTCCCATCCAAACCAGAAGCTCTCCTCCCCCCAGAGAAGCCAGAATAATCACTTCAGAAGTGTGGATTCCTATTACCCCATGTGAATTTTTTTATTTATTATTATTGTATTTCAAGTGAAGACATACTAAAAATACATATTAAACTAATAAAATACATACTTTTAAATGTCTACTTGCAGAAACACCAGCCCAGATAGCGGAGCAGGACAAAAGTTAGTACCTTCTTCCCGTGTAAGCAATCGTCTAGCTGGGAAGATCACTGATTTTCCTCCGCTTGCTCCTAGTACACGCAAGCCTAAGTCAGGCAGCCAGGGTGATACTGGATCAGCACCAAGCCAATTTTTGAGGCTACCAGGAAGATTTGTTGGCGGATACAGAGATGAAGGATCTTTTCTTCACTCAAGCCCTAGCCACGCACCGCAGCCTGACAAGGCTCTTAGGGACTCTCAAGACCCTGATCTTGACGGAGGGGTGGAACCCCTTCTCCATAAGGAGAGAACTTTGTCAGACCCAGGCCTCTGAAGCCTCGACCAATCCATCAGTCACGACACCGGTCACTCCCAACACAGAGACTACCATTGAGATAGTCAGAGAACCGGTTCAGGTACCGGCGCCGCAACCGCAGCCCCCAGTGTCTCCAGCGCAAAACCGCAGCCAGCAGCCCAACTGAGCTCAAGCCGGTCCGCAGCGCCATATGTCCAGAAGAGATTATTGGAATTCAGTATACGGCGAGATGTTCCGTCTGGCCCGTCAAATCCAAGGGACCTACCAGTACATAGATCATTCTTGTCAAGACCAGAGGGCTCGAGACAACAACAAAAACAACCAAGATTAGATGATGTTGTAACAAAAGATTTTTTTCAGAACACTTTAACTGATATGCTTCATAACATAGAATCAATTGTTGATAAAAATAAATTAAAAACAGAAGAAAAAATTTACTCTCAATCTCAGTTTATCTCAGAAGTTTGTTCTAATCAAACTAGTATTTTGGACATGTGTAGGAATATTACTACTGAAATACAAAAGTATTTCTTGGAAAGTTGAACCTCTTAATGATCATTTGAGACATGTTACAAATAAAATTGAAAATGAAGTTAAAACATTGAGCTTTAAAGGTAAAGAAATTAAGACAATTGAGCAGAAAATAGATAATATTATCTCTGATTTATCAGAAATACAAATTAATCAATCTTTGATTACTAAAAATTTAGAATCCCTTCAATTGAATTCTTCTGTTCCCTATTTAAATAAGGAAGTTAACTCACCAGTTGTTAAAAATCTTCCTTTAAATTCTTTTGGAGATAAACCTTTAACTCAAAACACAAACTCTTATGTTAAATTAACAACTCCTACTAATTTAAATAATCATCATGCTGATACACATCTAACAGATGTAGATAAGGAAGTAAGGAAACAAATGCTGTTTCAGGTGAAGGAGAATATGATCATACAGAATTCATTGAATGGATTGATACTTTAAAATCTGATATAGATTTACATGATAGAATTATCATCTCTAGATTGAATTTGTTGTTTAAAAACTCTGCCAATAAATGGTATAAAGGGATTAAAAATCAATTTGGCCTTCAATCATGGGAATGGTGGAAACAACAAATTGAACAGAAATTTGGAAATGATACTTGGAGAAGAAGGGTACAAAAAGCCTTTTATACTTCAAGATTTGATGCCAACAATCCTTCTGTATCCTCTTGGGTTACCAAACAATACAGAAGGATTAAGTCCATTGAACCTTATTTAAATATTGAACAAATCAATATTCAACTGTTAGACTTGTGTGATGGAGAAGTTGCTTATGCAGTTAAATGTGCATTAGACACTACTCAAGCAGATATTAGCACATTTATGAATGTTTTACAAGAAATATTTGATCAGACTAATCTAGGTAAAAGATCAAAGTACCAGAACAGACCTTTTATTGCTAATCCTCCTGTTACATCAGATAAAACTAAAAATTATTCTGATGTTAAATGTACAAACTGTAATATTAAAGGTCACACAGAAAAAGACTGTAGGAGGAAGAAAATTATGAACAATATATCTGAAAATAAAGATTCTGAAGAATCAGAAGATCCAGAAATTTATGAGGACTCTGAACTTGAAGAAGACTCTCAGAATGTTGTTGGTAACATATTTCACATAGAGGAAAGCAAAGGCAAAAGTAGTGTCATGAGAATGAAATTGAATAACATTCTTATAAACACTTTACTTGATTCAGGTGCTCATGTATCTTGTGTTGGTACTAGATACTTGTCTCAAATAGACAAAGATTATAAATCTAAACTGATTAGTCCTGACAATAAAACTTTGAATCATAAGTACATAGTATACATATAGAAGTAGTATATAGTTTAGTGTCTGGTCACAAGACACAGCATATGCTCTGTGGCACAGCCTGATTACATAACATCAGCAGCATAAATAGCTCAATTTATGCACTCCTTGCATAAAGGCTGTGTAGAACAAGAAACCCCACCATCATAAATACCTCAATCAGACGTTCCACCAGCAAAAACCCCTCATATTTTACCATATATGGAGGCAGGGACAGAGAGAAATTGGATTGATCCCACTCCCCTCCATCCAGCTAGCAAACTAAATAAAAGTATCCATCCATATAGTGGTGTGATCTTAATGAGGTGATCCACAACAAAATATTTCATATCAGTTTAAAATACACAAAAGAAATAAAGTAGGAAACATTGTGCTCTTGTCAGCTTGCTACTATGACAGAGCAACCTGTCACATGCATTCAAAACATTTGTTACAAAAATTACATAAAAAATATAGCATATCAAATAAAAGTTAAAATATTATTTGATATTCTAAATCTACACTAAAATTAACCTAGGGTACCTCACTCATAGGTACCCCCGATTCTTACTCCTTGACTATGTAAATTAGCATTTAATAATTAGTAATAAAATGCACTCAAATTATTGTATGCTTATATATATATATATACATATGCTTAAAACCCCATTTCCAGTCACAGAAATGAGGTGTTGTGTAAATTAGGGGAGATAGTGTAAGAGCATCCACAGTCGTCTCGATAAATTTTTGACAACTGTGGAGCACTTATGGAGCTCAACAGTTATTTTGTCAAGAGAATCCCCACTTGTGGCTTGGACTTCAATTGGCTCACAGTTTTGAAAAATGAAAAATCATTTTTTGGAATACAGATTTCTGTTTTTTCCATTTAAAATACATAAATCTGTATTCCAAAACTCCCAAAAGGAAATGTCAAATTCCTTTTGGAAGTTTCAAAAATGTGTTTCACCCTCTGCAATTGGGAAAATGAGAACAGACTTCCTCCTTTTGAACCAACATAAGGAGGAAGTCCAACAATAGTCATTGCCAAACTTTTAACAGTAGGTTTCAAGTGTGATTCTTGTCTTTTAATCTGGAGGATAGTTGAACTAAAAAAATCTTCAGATGCCCTGGGATTTTGATCTGTCAACCTTCCTCAATCAAAATGGAAGCCAATCAAACAACAACTGAAAATTCATCACATTCAGGATCAGATGACTTGCCTTATAACTCAGACCCCAAAAACCAAAGGAAGTGAGGATGAAGATCAATCTAAAGAAAAAAAATATAGCTTCCAAAGATTTTGTGAGGCAAATAGTCAAGCAGCTCTTGTGTGAAGGCCACAAAAGACCAAGGATTTGTCACATACTGCAAGAGCAGCATGGGCTCTCCATGTCTGCAAGCACTCTAACTCACAGGCAACAAACCTGGGGCCTGAGACAACTTGAAAGGCAACAATTCACTCAACCAGAACTACTACCTCATATTTGTGCATCCATTGACTCATGCTTCTGCTCTCAAGTCCAAAAACAGCTGCCTGCTAAGGTGCACTACAGGTTCAAATATATATTTTTCAGTTACATGTTTTATGACTCTTGTCACGAGACAACTTGGTCTCTCTATGTTTGTGCAAAATGAGGAGACCTGTTCTCATCTTTCCAGTTGCGGAGGGTGAAACACATTTTTGAAACTTCCGAAAGGCATTTGACATTTCCTGTTGGGAGTTTTGGGATACAGATTTCTGTATTTTAAATGGAATACAGAAATCTGTATTTCGAAAAATGATTTTTCATTTTTCAAAACTGTGAGCCAATTGGAGTCCCCTGTCGGCTTCCGTATGGACTGGTTTCGTCAAACGTTTCCGGCTTGAATGGTTCAACCAACGTACTTATGCTCGAGGCCCACTTTTCACTATTGTCAGCTTGTAGTGTCATTGTGGTAAATGGTTCATTCCAAAACATAAACATGTACTCCAGCTTCATTAGACATCCGTGTTCTCAGGAGCCGTTTCGCACATGTTACTTCGGCTGAAATTAGCTTGGTTTTGCTGGTGGAGTTCCAGCATTACCACCGCTTTACAATATATGTACATATTAGTTATGTACATCGACATATCAGACCCACTTTTGTCCCAAACCCATCATGTTATCCTGGATTAGGTAGAAAACAGAGCAGCTAGAGAATCCCATATTCGTGCCCTTCAGCCAAGCACTCCTTCGTGCATTCTGACCCGACCCAACGTTCGATAACAGCTTATTCACCACAAGTTGGGAAGCCATGAGCGGCCCTAAGCCAGGTTTCTTACAGGTCGTTTACATTGCCCTCTTGCTGCTCAATGAGCTTCCAAGAGATTTGACCCGGCTTCAAGTAGTTGCCATCATTCCAAGGCCCGTCGAACTCGCCTCATCAAGTGGATCAAGCGAGATCTCTGGGTTAGAACCCACTCGTTCTGAGATTTTGCCCGCAACTCACAGTGTCGACACTCTTGACAAGCTTGATGAGCCTCGAGACCACGAGAGGAGAACCGACGCAAACTTCGCAAAGCTCGACAACATTCTCCCGGCGCATGGCCACCCAAAGTGAGCTTGTAATTATGGCTAATAGTAATACTTAAGTGACTTTGTGAAAGTCCTCACCCTCAGTTGATAATTAGTATTCCAGAAAGGGCACCTGCCACTAGCAGTAGCCGCGCCGACACCGATAATCGTGATGTTGGGCATGATGGGAAACCGCGGCCCATCCGTGACACACAAGCCAACCCGGTGGCGGTTGAGAAAGGCCCGGGTTATACTGGCAGTAACATCAACGCTCATCCATACAATCCCCATGGAGGACAACCCATTTCAAATAATCTAGGGGAGGCGGACCAAGGATATCGTGGTGGCTATTACTACAATCCTCCAATATCCCACTTCCAAATGGTTGGCTATTACCTCGATTACTCTAAACCCGTGGTTGTACCATCGCAAGGCTACGTTTACGCACCTGTGATGCAAAGTGACATTCGATACCTCCCCGATCAATCGCACCTTCAAGCCGCATCATTCGCTCCATCTCACAGCAATGTTCAACCCACGCGTGCTCCAACTGTTCCAGGACATTCTTCTCAACACAAAAATGTGTCGAACCTCCCTCCCCGATTCGGTCGCCTCTTCCAGTAAGCTGCACAATCGAGCTGTCTCTACTGATGTTTTCCGTTGATAAAAGAGCACTGGCTGAACCTGTCTGAATCTGGTCCGTTGCCTTAGAGGACACTCTCAGAATGACCAAGCCCCTTCCCAATCCAGAACTTCGGATCAAGTTGGCTCAGCGAACCATGTTCTTGCAGAAAAAAAGGAACTGAAAACCTCCGATCTAAAGAGTTCGGCGGCAGAAAGTTCATCCCGGACCAAGTATCAAGTTAGCTCAAAGAACCACCTGAAGACCTCGCCAGCAGAGAGTTCATCTAAGGCTATAAACGACAAATTTAGCCAAGGACCCGAGATCCCAGACGGGTCGAACAATCTGGCGCAGGGCTCATCTGGAAGACCAAAACATCAATCCAAAAAAACGGAAGCCAATGGTAAAAGTAGCGCATACGAAACTCTAGAAAAGACAGTGAAAGCTTCCGAAGCTAGACCTTTTACTCCAGAAGTACTTCATCAAACCACCAACTCTCTTGAGGAAGCTTCTGAAGCTAAACATTTTATTCCAGAAGTACTCCATCGAGCCACTGACTCCCTTAATCAACCCAGTGGTATGCCAGGTCAAGTTTCGCAATCCGCGTCATCTGAGCTGAAAAAGCCTAACCTAGAAGATTTGAAAAATTCTCAAGGAGTTCCAAACGCTCTGGGACCAGCTGCAGATCTCGATAACTTCGAAAGAAAAGAATTAGCTCCTGGAAAAACAATGCCTGTTCCCTCAGTCTCAGCCACTGCAGTTTCTTCGCATGACAGAGTCACTTTTGGAAGTAGTGCTGCGGAAGCTCCCAAACGCGTTAATGCTCTGGAAAGTGTGGAACGAGTAAATCAGGTACCGAGTGAGAAAAAACGACCACCCTATCGCAACCCAACGATTGCAGGATCAATTCGATCTTCCCGGAGGAAAAATCCGGATCTTGTGGCTGCAGTCACGAAGCTGGAAGTGGTTAGCTCCCCAAGGGCAGCACCACTCCCCAGAGTCGCAATAGACCGGATGCTGGATTCGGCCCAACCTCCTCAAGAGAATCGATTTGCAGCGTGAGTGATGTGATCAGACTAGCTTTGCCGAAATGCTGTACATTAATTGTCCTAATCTGTAAGATTTGATATGGACTGATTGGTGTTATCTCGTAAATGTCTAGTCTTGAAAAGTTTTCCAGCGCGACTCCGGACTCTAATTTTGATGACCAAGCTGGAGCGGCTGAGCGACTGGTGGAAAACAACAACTCTGAAACGGACAGCGCTATCCATGAATCGGATTCTCACGATCATCCCGGAGCGGCTGAGCAACTCGATGAAAGCGAAAATCATACGCCGGAAGTCAGCGGAACGCCAGATAGTGCTACTTCTTTAAAGACAACTTATAATCCTAGAGTAATATTGGATTCTACGAGGCCTTACCTGGAATCTGGGGCGAATTTGGCCCTCAATGCTTGGTACAAAGTTCCAAGTCTCCGGGCATTGGTCCCATCATTCCTGTTCCAGACATTCACCATGACAGACCATTTCTCAAAAAAATCGCTATGTAATTTCTTGGCAAACTCCCGATCCAAATTTGGAAATACGGTTTCTAGAGGGATAGGATACAACAGTCACCCAGTCCCCATTGGGTTCGAAGAAGAATCTTCCCCAGCATCTTCTTCGAAGTCATTGATTTCTAAATCAGGCGAGTTTCCTATCAGGGATGTAGGTGAAGGATCCCCACAAGGTTCTGGGATTCTGAACGGAAGACCCGGGTTTAATTCAGTCCAAACTGCCAAAGAAGAGCCAAATCCAAGTTCAAGACGCAGAAAGAACGTTCAACTAATGCCCAAAGAACTCCTTCCGGATTACATTATTGAATACACACGAAAAAATCCAGCAGCTAATAAGAAAGAAATTGATTTAGTAAGAGTTCTTGGGAAGTTTCTGAAAGCGGACTTGGTGGAAAGAAACACCCCGATTAACTTCCATAAAGGGGTGATTTCCTTGGACAAAGAGCAAGACGCAGCGGATTTAAAAGCAATAGAAGATTTTATATCTCAATCCGAGGGTCGTTTCGTTCAGAAACAGCTCAAATGGTTAGTTGAAAAAACGGGCGACATTGAAGCGAGGAGAAGGTGGACAGCACTGGTCAGACAATGCAAACAACCAATAATCGTGCGCCAATGGGAGCAGCTCCTGAAAGCGACACCACATCCCGAAGTTGTAAGAATTGGAGGGCTAATAAAAATGGGCGAATATTGGCCCACGTTTTATCACGCCAAGACTTCGGGTTTTGCATGGCCGAGAAACGAGATGCGTCCAATATTGGACATATTGGGAAAAGGGGAACTTGCATTTAGGGTGAAGAGTATTTTTATGATGTCTCGCCGCGTGTATCCCCGCAACTGGTTGGATCCAGAAGGTCTGAAAGCGGCTTACCAACAAGGGCTTGACACCAATCGCATCATTTTGGTTGGTGATTTTCTCCAGTTTGGAAGGGACTACCACAGTCTGGACGGCGGTCCCGGGCTTGCTTCATTTCAGGGGGTTTACAAATATCTCCGCGCAATGTGGGATTCCGACACGCAATGGGGCGCTTCAGCGGAGAAGATGTGGTTTCTGAGCGATCCAGACCGCGAAAAAATTTACACCGAACGGTACCAACGTCTGAGAAAAGCTTGGAAGCACTCCAGCATAAATCCTATGGAGCTCATTGATGTGGATATTGACGACTTGAGAGGAAAATTAAAAAGCCTAAAAGTGTGGGAAGTATGGTGGAATTTATCGGACTCGATGGATTGGAGGGAATACTGTATGGCTCCCTCAATAATGGTGAAACTTGGCTTAGACTTGAAAATACCCCAAGATAGAAACCAAGACGTGAATTTGGAAAAGTTGGATGAAATTTTGGGTACATCAACGACGATTCCAAACAAGATGAAGAAGATAATAAAAGATTGGTTTCAAAATAATGGCAAATCACCCTACGATTACCCCAATAATGTTAGAACTTTGAGAAGTTCAGAACCTGGTTTCAGTTTATCCAGAGAGCTGTCTAAATTGAGGGATTGGTCAGTAGCATCTTGGCGTCAAGGAACCTTTCGGCCATCTTCCGATTTTGATTTACTGATTGGAAGTAAGATTTTACTGGTTGCAAGTGACGACTCAGGAAATAAGTTGGGCGTCACTGACGACGAGCTTATTTCATCCTTAATAAAAGGGGTCAAAAAACATAGGGTCCGATCAGATTAATTTTTTCCAGTTTTGTCACCCACTTTTCTGTTTTGACTAGCCTTTAGATAAAAGTGATCTTTCTGAGGATTATTTTCAAACGCGAGTTTACCATCTAGTCATTCCTAACTCACTCTTTTAAACAAATACATACATGCATTCTCTCCACGGTCTAACCACCATTCATGTAAATACCCTCTGGACTGCCTGTGCCAAGTTTTTTAAGTGTAAACATTTGCAGGCGTGCAGAAATACTGCAAGCCCTTGCTCGTGCGTGTCTGAAAGAGGAGGCTCCTGGGGAGACGGCAGTTCTGTACGGTGGCCGGGTCCCTTGGGGAGCCCGCCCGGCCGCCGGTTGAAGTCAGTTGACCATCGCGGTCTTGACACCAACAAAGTTGCACAGGTTTTCTACCTCCTCCTTGTCGTTGACCAGCAGCTGCTATCATCAATCATCGTTAAGGACTGCTTCGAGCTTGATTTTGTAGATCGGCCTCTCTGGGCTCGGCTGTTGCTTGATGATGAAGAGGAGGACTCGGTTTCGATTCGACCGTCGAGTCTTACGCTGCCCTTCGAAGCTTGTTACGCCAAGCCAACTGCAGTTTGTCTGCTGTGGAAAAGATCAAGGAGATATCCCCTCTGTTAGTATCCAAAAGCTGTGCGCGGTCAACGCAAGTATTCCTTCTTCTTATTTCTTTCTCTCTAGTTACTTGCATGAGCTGCTCATGACTCGAGGAAACCTGTTGCTCAACGGAAGGCCTTCAATAATCTGGGACGCCAACCATGAACCATGCACTCGTATCGGCTGTCTCAATGAAGCAAGTCCCTTAATATCATTAAATCTTCACATAACCCATACTTAACGATACACACATACATATTTATTTATTTAAATAAATTCTAACATTTATTGGTTTATGTATATTTACATACAATATTCATTTATTTAATTACCAAATCATTCCCGCTTCCTCTAAAATTTCCAAGAGTTATCTTATACCACTAACAACCACCCAGTCCCAACACAGTTCACCGATCAATCCGGTTCTTGCCCATTCGAAATACTGGCTCCCATTCGGCTTGGGTCAACCCACGACTTCGTGTACATATATCCAAGCCTTCATCATGGCCTCAGCCTCGATTGCCACCGTACCATATCGTCCTCCACTCGCAACCGGTACCCCAACCATTACTCAGTCTACTATCCCATATAACTATGGTACCTCGACTGCTCAGCCAGGTCACACTGATGTGTATCTTTACTACTTCATCGTTCCCTATCTCGACGCCCACGTCCTCAGTCCACCCTCTTGGCGGTATGCTTACATTGTGAGTCAGTCTCTCGCCATCTGTCGACCTTTCCAGATCTAGTACTATCCTAATATAAGAATGTAATAGATAACTGACTTCTAACAATCATCCTTGCTCATTTTTTTTCCTTGTGCCGACTAGTTCTGGCTCTTTATTCCTGCTTTTCTAGTAATCTGGACGGTAGTCTACCAACTGAATCGATTTGCTGCACTCAGAAGACCAAGCCCATCAAGTCACAACCCCCCTAACAATGCTTTGCACAAGCGGCCTTGGAACTTTCATCCTATTAGGTGGATTCGGGGACTTCTCATTCGGCGATTGATTCCGACCAATACCTCAATCTCTAAACGTCCGAATCGCAAGACTCAGCTGCCACGATGGTACTCTTCTAATATCAGCATCGGTCAAGCCATCTCCCTTTTAACATTTACCGTCGTCCTACTCGCCCTCAGCTTGGTTGGTGACGATTACATCTCCCCCACCACATGTACCTGGGGCGGTCGCTGTCCCGTCCAGGTCTTTAACCAAGGACCCCCCAAATCCACCTATGCCCCTTTGTCTCGGCGAGCACGAATTCAAGCTTTAGATAAGATTCCTCCTCCAGAACCCGCTCCTGCCGCTCGACCTCATTCTCGGCGAGATAGAAACGTATTACTCCCCCGAGCGACGGCTCTGAGTCTCAATCCAAATGGCTGGGCCCCATTCACCGATCCGCTCCTCTCAGCGCCCAACGTTGATGTTCCCCGGACGATGTGGACCCTATCCTCTCGATTCGGTTTGATTGCTTACGCCATGATCCCTTTCGTCGTTTCTATCGGCTTGAAATCATGGCCCTTCAACATCTTTGCCATCCCTTGGCTTACTCATTACGGCTTCGATCGCACTAGTATTATCCATCGTTGGACGGGTAGACTGATCTGGATTTGGAGTACCATTCACACCATCACTTTTGCCATTCAGCTCAGCCGTGACATCAACCCTTATGGTAATACACTTTTGACAGATGTTTGGCAATACTATCGGTTCAATTGGGGCGTTGTTGTAGGTCTTCAATCAACATTTCTGTTATATCTGCTCCCCTGTGCTGCTAATTGAATGTTTTTTTCCTGACGCAATTTACGCCTCCAGGCTTACCTTGCCCTTACGATCACCGTTGGGTTTTCATTCAATCCGTTACGAAATCGCTATTACGAGTTTTTTTACTGTTCTCATGTTATACTTTCAATACTATTCTTGGTCGGCTGTATCATCCATTACGAACCTCTTTGGGCATGGGCCGTTATTGGCTTGGCACTCTGGGGCGCTGAACGTGCATACAGGCTTAGCATCTGGCTTTGGTTCAACGGATTCGCCGCTTCACCATCACGTTTTTGGTCTAACCACGCTACAACTTCAAGTCATATTAAGGCTTTCCCATACGATGCAAAGCCTCCTACACATCTCCCAGACGGTGCTCCAAACAGTCAGCACAGCTACCCACCTTCTTGGCTTCCATCATCGCCAGGACGGACTTCCTTCTTACCCTCCTCGTACGAAGAAGGCTTTATGAGAGTTCCGCCCAAATTATCGGCGCCTTCAGCTCAGATACCCCCTGGGTTTGCGCTAGTTCAAGTTTTGCCCGGCCAGACACTTCGGATAACTCTCAGGATGATCAAGGATTGCAAGTGGGAGATTGGGCAGTACATGCTCCTATGCGTCCCCTCCGTATCTTGGTGGCAGACACACCCATATACGATTTGTTCATCGTCCTCACTCTCGCAGTTTGATAACTGCAGTCAAGGGTCTTCTGGCAAACATGTTGTTCTACTTCTTCGGACCCGACAGGGGTTCTCGAAACAATTCTACGAATCCATCATCCGTGCAAAAGCCGATCGATTCCAGAATGATGACAGCGCTCAGCCCACCAATGGGATTCTTACACGCTGTCAAATTAGTCGGCCCCTTGGAAGCTCTGGAAGGATTACTTGGGACTCTCTCGATAGCCTTGTCATTGTCTGTGGAGGCAGTGGGATTAGCTTTGGAATTGCTGCGCTCGAGGAGACTTGCTTCAAAATGTGCACTCGGTCGCATGCCAAGACTCGTCACGTAAAGCCAACCATTTCAAGGGTTCGTCTTGTTTGGATCTTCCGGGAATATGGTCAGTTTTGCACACAACTTGATCATCGTCAAAATACCACCAGTTCAGCCCACTCAAGGCAATTTTGTCGTTTTTAGCACATTTATCTTGGGTTGCACCAGCCTTGAAACGCTGTTTGGCCATGGTTTCTAGTGAGGAGTTGCAGATTGACCTATACGTTTCCAACTCTCTCCGCCGAAAGAACCTTCCGAGCGAGCTACAAGATTTCCCAAGGCCACCGCCAGGCATTCCAGTTAACAACAAGACAGAAATTTCAGATAGTCAAACGTTACTGATGCCGCCTCACCCGCCCTTTTTGAGGCTAGAAGCCGAATCTGATTTCTCCCCGTCACCCGCAAGAAACTCGTTCACAGGCTCAATCAACGTCAGCGAGAGCGATTACAGTCATGGGCTTGATTCCCAGGATGTCCCCCTCGAATTTACCGAGTTCGAGGGCGAGGCCCGTGGGGGGACGATTGCAGAGATGATGGTTTCGGCCAATGTTAAGGACGAGGGCAAGCGTCGCCGCAAAAACACGATGACTCGCAATAGAAAGGGCGTCGGTGCGCTTGGTGGATGGACGAAGCCTCGCGGGATCTTCGGAAAGCGGACGAGTAGGGAGGTCAGTCTGGGCGAAGAGAAAATCAATGACTCCCATCAGATGACCTTGGTCGATGGTGGTGAGAACCAACAAAGCCTCACACAGCAACTCGAACATTCTCCCGAACATCCTTCATCCCCATGGAAGGACGAACTGATGCGTGAGATGGGAATTGATCTCAGTCCTCACGAACTCGTCGCCTTGGAAGAATTGTCCGAGGGTATCAAGACTGGTAGACCCCGCTTGCCCAAGATATTGGACGAAGAGGTCGATCGATCGGCTGGTAAAACTCTCATCGCTTGTCAGTCTCTCTCCCCCTCTCTCTCCCCCTCTCTCTGTTTCAACTGCTGTTATATCTCATTGTCTTCCAATCCTAATCATTTTCTTCCATCTGGATAACGACATGTTTTCATGCATTGGCAGGCTGCGGACCTGAGTCCTTAAACGGCTTCATGCGTTCATTGGTCGGCCAACAACATCTTCGTCTTATTGATAAAAAGACCAGCTGTAAGGAAATCGATATCTATACCGAGGATTTTTCTTATTGAATTAAAAACCCATTTCTCAATTTATCACATGATTATCTCAATTACTTCAAGAACACCAAATTATGACATTTAACTTATATTTGGACAAAAAAATATGTATTTCATGTATCTGGCCAACCACTTGTATTATTGTTTGATGTAACCATCTTCACTTTTTATCAAAATAACTAAATAATTAATAGGCAACAACCTTGTCACGAAGTAGATTTGATGTTGTTTCCTCCCAACATTGTAACGATTCTTAGCGAACAAGCCTCGTAGCCCTGGCATTCTGTGTGTGTTTTGTTCCCCTGAAGGGTTAGCTGTTGTGCTCATTTTTCTCATCTTCCTCGTGACATTTGTATTTCATGGGTTAACCAAAATTGTTGTAGCTGTGGCACTTAGCAGTACTTACTAACAAGAGTCTATAGGACACATTATTAAGCTGTACAAGCAAATTTATTTTACCCATCCTGTTGTGTACTAGCTTGTTAGCTTTACCTGTGGACTTCATCCCCCTTCTTGAGTATTGACAATCTTGATGGTCATTTCTACAGTCCCTCTGGCAGGCTGGCCACACCCACAATGAATGCAGTAATACAGAGCCCAATTGGTGAGCTCATCAGAGATTTCCTGCCACTTTTGGATGATTGAATGATTCCAGCCTTCCTCATGTCTTGATAAACCCCAAGAGTCTCCATTTTCCAGCCATGACTCCAGAAGATGAGTGGATAAGGGGGTAGAAGATGTAACTTTCATCCTCACCAACTGGCTTAGCTCAACCCCCTCCCGATTCTCACAGCACACTCCTAGCTGAGGTTGGTTGGAGGAGATGAAGGGCCTTGAGGACTCCTACGAGCTTACAATTGCGGACCAAGCCAGTTGTGGCTTACTGATCGACCAGATACATAATTCCCCCGCCTCTGCGTGAAATCGGCGTAAGTTGCTTACATAACTTCCAATATTCACTCTTCGATTACCCATGCAGCGAAAAACAACAGGTACAACAATAACCAGCAAGCTCAACATACTCACACTTCCAAGCACAACGCAAGCAAAACCCCCAAAAAATCATTAATAGTCATCCATTCCACACTGGGTATCCCCCGAAGATTCAAACTAAACCCACCAAATCATCATCGTTAAAACTTAACATGCCGGGCTACTAGGCGAATAATCGGGGCTTCCTTGCCTCCTTATCTTCATGTTGTTTTCCTCTTGTGTACGTATTGGGATTGGTTCGCTTCCGATAATTATAGATTGGTAGATAGTCTTCCCGAAGGATTAAAAATTCTCATACATAGAGACAGCTGGGATTGACTAGGGGTATCAACTCCAAGAGCAAAACAAGAGTTGGTGGTGATTTCTTATGAACTGTAGAATGTTAAACATATAACCAAAACCAAGTCGGCCACATTGTCTCACTTGAATTAAATCGACTCAAAGATTGATTATCGATTGGACTCCCCCTGACCAGAGATGATAGAGTCACCTCGAAATACTTAAAACCTTTATATAATAGATATACTCATTATATCTTAACAATCTTTTGGTCAGGAGCTTCTCTCTTCTAAGATTCGGTAAGATTTATTTATATACAAAGAGTTTTATGTTCTTGGTAAGTAAATATGTAAAACCATTCACACTCTCGCTCGAATCCTTAACAACCTCTGGTGCCTTGCCACTTGTTTATATATTAGGGGCAGATGATAGGTGAGAATCCGAAAATTCTGAAATAGTTTTGTACATTATACACCTCTTATCAAACTTTATGACCCGCATGTTAGAAATCAGTAAGACTTAGTTGTGGATGGTTGAATTTATAAAAGTAAGAAACCAAATGATCAAAAGCTCCTAAGTTCAAACCAAATAAGTGTCTAATTAAACAACTGCTCCTTGTAACTATCTGAGTTTTGGTATCATTGAACACAAAATATTCCACATGAACAGTGGGTTATCCTCTAAAGTTTTTTTATACCCCATTTTGTTGTTTCATGTGAGAGCCGTGGTAGGACTTTGGGGTTTCACTACTCACAAGGCTTTCAGGGGCTGATGAAGAAATCATAAAAATTTATTTTATAATTACAGCATTGAAGATAAAAATAAAAAGGATTCAACACACACACACATATATATATATATAAATGTGATTTTTTTAAATCCTTGGATAATCTTTTAAGATTGGGGAGCTTGTCAGAAGGTAATCTTAACCCACAATTAGGTAGTTTTTCTGAATCCACAGTCACTGCGGACTGATGCTCACTAACCTCAGATACAAAGAATCTCTGCTTCTTTCAAGCTGTGCATCTCCCATGCACGCGATCTATGAAAAGATATACCAGTGAGAGGCACCAAAGAGCATTTATTCCGGAATTCTGGATGTATTGTTTTGTTTCACAGTGACTTCTTCCTACTAGCACAGTTATACAATAAAAAATTTGTGTGGAAGTTGAATAGAAACACATCTCACAGATAATTCAATATCAACAAGAAGGAATTTTGTCTGATCAAAGAGCTTGTTCAATTTCCTCCGGTAGAAGAGGATAAATCCTTCTGGTTCAAGATTGTTTATAGCCTCTCCAATCAGAGGGATTTCCTCTAGCCCCTTAAATATTCTTGGTGGTTTATACAGTACCACATATGTATGCTGAGTAAAGCTGTGCAGAGCAAACTAAATATGCATTTATTTTACTTACAAAAACACTAAAGCACTATCAGACACACATAGCTGAAGTATCTACATAATCAAGCAAGACTGAGGATTCAGGCTACAAGAGCATATCAATGAAGACTCAAAATATCTGGGAAAAATTCATGAAGTGGTTGGTGTTGAGGTTGGCCTCTGTTATACCCAAAGTAGGGGAGAAAGTGATATTGAGGTTGGTACCTCCATATTGGAAAGTGGGAGCATCTGGATGATCGGAGAGGGTGGAATAGCTATGGAGAGGCAAATGCAAGGGAATCAATGGGTATATTATGGTTCAAAAAGAAGACAAACTAGGGGTAACAGAAGTGAGAGCTTGCCAATGGACAGAGATAGCCCAGAAGGCTAGGAAAAATTAGATGTGGTATAGTGGAAGAGGCAGGCTGAGGTGTGTGTGAGTTTTAAGTAGGGTAGAATAGATGTCAGCTGTATTAGTGCAGAGTGTGTCTTACAGAAGTAGACTCTTGAAGCCTGCCAAATTTCAAGTTGTGACAAGTGGGGATTGGGAGTGTTCTATACCCGCTTTGGGCTTGGCCAAGGAGGATTTGGGTTTACACAGGTCCACTTCCACAATAATTGGCTTGTTTGAGGCTATCCCAGTTTATAATGGGATGCACTGAACCAATTAAAACTTTGTTGATCCCAACCAATGAAACTTAAACCCAAGGGATCCCCTTTAGTTTTAATATTATGTTTCATTGGTTGGAATTAACCCATTTTAAATTGGTTGGGTGCATCCTGGGTTAGCTGGGATGAATTTCTAGGTTAGATGGGATGACTTCAACCCAGGCTTGGCGTTTTTTGGACAAAGTGTGACACATGCTCAGATGGTCTTGCTACACTATAGATGCAATGACATATACTTGTTGATAAATTGGTTTCTGTACTTCTGTAATAATTTAGCTTTAAAAACATTGTCTGGACAACTTGTGTTTCCAGTTGAACAAGCAGAAGTTGATTTTTGACAGGTTCAGCTCTTGACTTGCTTGCTTGTTGTTTCCTGTGTATTGATTTCACTTTTCCAATACATAGCCCCATTCTTGGCTGCCTAAAGAGAGGAATGCCTTGACTGTGGCAGTATCGCCTTGCAACCTTTCTTCTTGGCCATGTCAATTTTTTTAGATTAAGCTCGAGTTTGGTTGGTTTTTTGTGGTAGAGTTCTAAGTTTAAAAAGGTCAATTTTGAGTGTTAGTTGGTTATGAAGTTGTGGACTTATACATTCTGATGAAATATTTTGGGGTTGAAGAATAAAAACAAAGATGGGTATGATTAGATGGGGGATGCAGTGTGGCTTCATAAAATCCAAAGAAATACGATGAGGCTGTGAATCTGGCTTAGACTTACAACCTGCAGATCCAGCTACGCACGCGGGGGCTGTAGAAACGGCGGGAAGTTCCTGTTGTGACATAGATGTCACAGGCATCTCCTGTACTCGCATCTACCACGAACTGACAAGTCATACCTGAATAGTTCCAAGCTTCAAGCGTGACAAGTCTTTCTGCCTTTTTGGCTGTGTTGTGTGGGTATTTACATAATCATCCAGCCAGAAAATAAACAATGGGGTAGGCAGGAGCAGCAAGGGAACAAATTTAGGAAAGAGGAACAATTGAACCGAAATCCTCCTTCCCGACCAACAAGGTGATAAGAAGCCTGTCATGAACAAATGAGAGCAACAAGTAAATCGATGAATTGTTCCGAATAAAGAAGAGAAAACAAAGCTAGTGGTGAGAATTCGTGAAGAAGGTAGTCGTTTGGTATTGAGAAGACAATGTCGTGCGGATTGTTTAAAAAAAACTAAAGCTGTTTTAAAGTAGAAGAAATACTACGTGATGAAAACAAACCAAAAGTTCAAAAAGCGCAAACAAGATCGATTCTGAGAAGAAGAAAATGAGTGCAGTGATGGGTCGGTTAAGCGTCCTATATTAGGAACGGATATGGGTTCTCCGAATTACGAGGCGATCGATCGGGTATGAAATTGGCCAACTGAGCCTAAGGGAAGGGGAGAACTTGAGGGAGATATCAGAAATTATGAAAGGTAGCACCCGAGACCTGTTTCTCGTTTTCGAAAGAAAAGCCGTCATCGTGAGATTTCAAGTCGGATAGATCGGGCTGAACTCGCGGCAGTTCGCTGATCACAGTCACTCGTCTGGTCTTGAGATGGGTTTGGCCGGGCCAGAAGTACTCGAACCGATCGACGTCCATCTGCCAAACCGATCCGCTCACAGGCGAACGTCTTATCTGGTAAACAACGCTGGCTAAGAGCAGGAAAGTCGGCAAGGCGATCATGGCCCATCCAAGCCAGGTAACGATAAAGATGAAGATGTAGCCTCGACAGATAAAGTAACGGCCCTGAGAATGCGACAATAGTCCGTCAGTCTTCATACCCTAAGAAATGATGTAAAACGTTGGTGACTAACGCAGCTGGTCATCAAGCCAGGAGTTGATTCGTGCAATGAAACCAATGAGGCTTTAATCGCATGGGGTTCAAGCAATCTCGTCAGTCTACCTCATTGGAGAAGTTAAGATGGGCAGAACAAGAAGAAAAGACTGACCTGCGATCCCTATAGTGAGTGTACCAGACCACAAGAGTTCCTGCCAAACGGCTCGCATGAAGGAGAGCCCATAGGAGCCCAAGTGTTGGTCACTCGGAAGCCAAGCCAGGCCGATGATAAGGAAGCCGACCGCGCTGGCGCTCAAGATCTCGGGGATGGAGTGAAGGAAGGAGCCATGATACATCTTGATGGAGTAGGCTAGGACGACTGAGGTAGACGAGAGCATGAGGACAGACATGATGGCCAATCCCATATGACAGAACAGACGGATTTTGTGCATCATGAGGATAGAAGGATTTTGACACCACGATAGCATAAACATTGTCATGATTTATAGTGGGTTCGTCGGTCACAGGCGGTATTCTTGTCTTGTAAAGAGGTAGGAATCTGAGGGGTTTATTAAGACTAGTCTTCTATGGTCATGCGATGTCAATTTCAATTCGCTAGCAGTCAGCGGGTTTTTCAGTTCGAATCAATCACCGGTCGGTCGATGACAGGAAACGAGAGACGATAGGGAATCTTGAGATGCTTGCCAGTCGGACTCGAAGTCGTGAAGGTGAGGTGTGTGGTGAAGGATTGGATCTTCGTTGGGAAGGAGAAAAAAAGCGAATGGGCTTGATCCTGACAGGCAGACCCAGACAACTGGTTAGTACTCTCTCACAGACAATTATGGCGCGCCGAGATAATAATTGTATGTGTGAGATACTATGGGGTTATGTAAGCACATAATGATACGCAAGACACTATGGACTAATCTACACACAATTATGCGCACCACCAGACCACCGGGCCGCCTGGTGCGCGCTGAAGTGCAATGAATCGTCGCATCGATGATCGAACAGGGGCGCGCGGGCAAACCCCACTGCACGACTAGCTATTTACGGAAGAATTAGCTTGAATTGCTTGCCAAGCATTTTTCACCAACATCGTTACCAACTCTGAAACCTGCAAAAAAAATGTTCTTCTGGTTTTTGTTTTTGGTGGCCGGTCCTGGTCCACCGTACATGCGCCCCGATTCAAACATTACTCGTCATGACACGGAGGGGTAGTACGCTCGTTATATACGGGCCCCAGTCCACATGTTGAAACATGTTTTTGGTGATTGTGGAGTGCAGAGACAGTATTAGAAACTGCAGCGGAGATACATACATGTCCATTAGCTTTACCCAACCGAGCACGGCAAACACGTGTGATGGGATGAATTCAAAAAAGAATGTTCGGTTTCATCCCGAGGACTTTTGAGCAGCGAGAGGCTGGTACTGGATGAAAGAGAATCGATCCAGAGGGCCCGTTTGTTCAATATCCAGAGGGTTGGAAAAAATTCTACCTCCAATCCTACCCGTCATCAGAACTCTTGCGATTCACTTCCATCGGTCGATAATGTGTTCCCAGCGACATGGCGGTTGGCAGACCTTATGTGTGATGGTAACGCTGGCCTCTCGAATTCAATGCATGAATCACATCCCTCACACCCCGACTGAGCAATTCGCAGCTTTGGCACCACCACCTCTCTGGGAGGGTCATCAACCATGGATGCCCGAGCAAGCTCAGCCAGGGTGGCGTGCTTCATTCGTCCCAGGCCCCCCACCTACTCATCTCTACCCACCATATCACCAAGGGGGAGTGCCAATCGATAGTTATTCATCAGGTCCATACTTCCTTCCCAACCCCGACTCTCTGTCACATCCAGTACCCGAGGGTCACCTCGTCATTGAACAAAATTCAATTCCACAGGATCAACCAAGGATAGTATATCTATGGCCTGGAAGGATAGTACCATTGTCGCACTATCCGCAAGTGCCGTACCATCCGCCAGCCAGTGGACACGTTTCGGACATTCATGCGGCGCCATCCGGACCTATGACTAGAGATAACGCTAGAGCTTTAAATGTAGAGAGAGCAGTCCAGCCGCCTGAGGATAAAGAAATGGTACATCCGAAGGCGGAAGTCAAAATCCAGCATCTTGCTTTTCCTGTGACTGGAAGTGCCCCAACTTCGACAATTAAACCGGCGGAAAAACCGCGAACTTCTAGCTTACAGACGAAGACGGGCCAGCTTCATTTACCCGAGACCAAAACTAGCCCAGCTGAACTACCCGAATTCGAAACTCCTATTCCCAAGAAAGCAACAGGAAAGCCATCGCATCCCGAGAGGGAAAGTAAACCAAGTAAATCTGCAATGGATACGTTCAATACCAATTATTCGAGGTAAATTTTGTCACTAGGTTTAGAGAGTTTTCTGATAGCGTTTCCCTAAGTCAACGTTTCGCTTTTGCCATTTTTTGAACTAGTGAGAAGAGCAATGATAAAATGACCGATGGGGGATTGAAACAGAAGAAACCGAAAAATACTAGTTCTAGTGGAGTGAGTGGTTCTACTAAACTGCCCACCAATCCGGTAGATGACATCAGTAAACCAAAAGATCGGCAAGAGGGACTCGAGGAGCCTTTGTCAAACTCCTCAGGAAAATCTCAAGTGCATGGCTTTGCAACTCATCACACTTCCGAGCCGGGACTTGAATCTCAGCGAGATTTGGAACAAAAAACACGACATCTCAAGGGCGTCTTGAAGATTCATGACAACACCGTCCCTCAAGAAGCAATGAAAGTGGGTACGCTTACATCTGACTCATTTTAGAAAGGTCAATTGAGCTGATTTTCCTAAGTCTCTTGGACGATATAATAATTACTGGAATGCAAATTAGTTTAAAGAGGGTTCTGAAACAGAGAAGAGCCGAGGAGAAGAAGCTCAAACACCCAATCAACCAGAAAATCTTTCTCATCTCGAGTTTCACCTTGACAGAACCGTGCCAAATCATGAGGGTTTGGCTAGGAGTCCCTCGGCCATTAAAGCAGCTGAACCAGATTCAACTCAGCTCAACCAGAAAATACCTAAGGGAGTCACTTCATCTTTGCATGGGTCTTTTGGATCCACTGGAGAAATCGCGCGAGCAAAAATCCCGGAGAGCCCCCCGGTTGTGTCGCCTGCATCGAGTAGCCAGATAGAAGATCAAGGAGTAATCGGGAAGCCACCGATGTCTTTTTCAGACACTCAAGCGCCTAACACGGGACAGCCCTCCTTGATCGAGTATGACAAGCAGTTTCCATCATTGACGGCTCTTTCAAAAGAAGCCAATGTCGGTCAGAACTTGAGGAAAAGTCCTCAAACAATCATTGTCCCTTATAAAAAGACTTCGCAACGGTCAAAGAAGGCTATTCATAGAGCTCCTTCTGCTACTGAAACTAAATCCAAAGGTATCAAAAACTCCAAAGATTTTGACCAAAACCCGGATGCTACTTCCACGCGAAACTTTTGGGATGATAAAACCGAGAGACTCGCGGCGAAAACAAGAATGCTGGTGGATAAAATCCTTCCTGATAGTTCGTCATCAGCATCCGAAAAGGCATTAGATCCATCAGTGTCGAAAGTAAAAAAGAAATCGGTTTCGATCAAGTCGCCCCAAACCACGGCAGAAGGTGAAAAGGCTACGACGACTCATTTCGATTCCTTGAACCTCAAGGGCCATGTAATTTCAAATGCTCCCTTCTCTACGAGTGTTGCTGACGAGAAAAGAGGTAACGTGGCCCATACAAAATCGGATACGGATTTGAAAATTACCCAGTGAGTCCCAACTGTATGAATTTTTACTTGAACAATTAGGTCAGATTTAGTACTGAGAGTTAAATTCTGGCATACAGGCCTTCTGATCAAGAAGAAACCGCGACGACAAATTTGACACCAGCCAGTCCCATTCCAGAATCAAAAACCAAAGTCAAATCAACGATACAAGAAACTGATTCTCAAATTTTTCCAAAAGGCACGTTTCATAGAGCCACGCCCACCAAAAGTGAACCCGGCGGAAAAAAAATTGAATCTTCCAAAAAGAATTCAGCCGCTCCTGTTCTACCTCAGATTCCTACGATCGAAAAATCACTCAGAGCAAAAAAACCGCCTCCATCCGGAAGAAACTGCGCGCATGTAGTGTTTGACACTCCCGAAAGAAAAGCCGTTGAAGCGGTGGTCAATCCGGTTCAACTCAAGTCCTCTGCATCAATTTCTCCAGTGAAGAAGCCCCTGGAAAGGAAAGACCAAGCTCTTCGGGATGATCTGTCGGCAAGCTTTCCTGTTGATCAGCCTCGCGAAATTCAATCAAAGGATCTTAGAAACAAGGCAATCGTTGAGGAGAAAACAACCAAGTCGATTGATTCTGAAAGTAAAACTAAAATGACATCGGAACCCGGCCCGTCTTCCCTAGATAGGCAAGTTGCTGATATTCCACCGGTCTCTAACAAGAATGAATTGAGCGTCTCTCCAGTGCCTCGTAGTACTCCTCCCAACGAAAGCATCCAAGAAAAAGGTGAAATTTCTCTAGAGCCCCAGTCGGCGGATGTTATTTCAAATCAAGCTGCTCAGCCTTCTGGAGTAAAAAATCGAATAAAAAATCGTGAAATTACAGAATCACATCCATATCTCAAAAAAAGGTTTCGTGAAATCCGATTCCCTGATCAATCTTCTCATGTCCCAGAGGTTTTAACAACAACCAGAAGAAAAATGAGAAAAGCTCAATCCATGTCCAAAAACTTATCTCGTGCACAGTTTTCCGCAAAGGAAAAAGAATATATTACTCTTGCTAATGCCTGCCTTTGGTTTGGTCGAGAAAATGCATTGAAAATGGCTGAAGAGGGGGTTGATTTGTGCATTGCAAACACGTTGGCAATTTTCTTAAACCCTCTAGATGTCTCATTACATTACGGTATAGATACAAAACTCGATCCCGAGATGTTCACCTTACTGCGATATGATTACGTACAAAACTTCTTAAGATATCGCGGTGCCCAGGATTCGATTGTGAAACTTATGGAACCTACTGAAGCGCACAGACGATGCTTGGCATTAGAAAAGCTGTTCAGCAAGTATCGAGTGGCAGAAAAGTGGATGATCCAAAAAAAAACCTTTAGAGTACACGGATATAGTGAGGCCAATCTGTTTGCTATGGAATCTCGCTATGCACTTTCTGTCAATCCAGTTAACATTTTCAACATCCCAAGATTCCCGGTTCCATCGTGTATTTACAAGCTTCCTTCAGATGAAGGGAAAATTCTTGCGGATGTAATGGGGGCGAGAAAAGGTTTCAGAAAGCTGAAGTTGGCAACGTACTTGAAAAATCGGCCGAATCCTGTCTCATGGTGGGAAAGCTACAATCTTGAAGATGGAAGTGACAAATTTGGCTTAGATGTTTTCACAATCATTCAAGTAGGAGATGCACTCCACTTTGGACACGGAGATTGGCGTTCACGATGGCAAAACTCAGTAGCAACGGCTGATTCATCCTATGCAAAATTACTCCAGATTCTTTCAAATGAAAAAACCGCATTTGGGCCCGAAATGAAATGGATTGATTCACCAGAACGAGCATGGCTGAATTCTTTGCCTGAAAACATTTATCAAGAGAGACTTCTGTATCTCAGTTCTTTCATATGGAATTTAAAAGATAACAAGACGCGCTGCCCGAAGTCCATAACTAAACTTGACGATGCCTTTTTCGGTGTTTTGTTAGGTAGAGAAAGATTATCGTTTGGGGTTGGAATTACCCTGGTATGACGCTGGACTGGATCTGTATGGATTCTTGTGGATGTTAGATGGTTTTAAACCCCCACGCCCTCAAACACACCATGCGGCTCAGCAACTATCACCATTAGAAAAACATACCTTGCACACTTGGATCACAAAACGACCAGAAGAGGCTAAGGAGAAAATCGGATATAGTCTTTCCTTGAAAAACTTGCGAAAGGTAATCAGAAACCTTTTTCCCTTAGAATGGCCAGGATATTTGTCTCGGAACTTGAATCCATTCACAAGAAAATCGGCACAGGAGTCCTCATTATCTACCTGAAGGGAATCTAACGGAGTTTTCTTAACTGCAAAAGCTGTTTTTATGTTGCGATCTTAATAACTTTGACTTACATCTTGCTCATTTTCATTCCTTAGCTCATAGTAGAAGCAGATCTTGTGCAATGCAGTATCCCGAAGTTAGCGCGTTAACCTAGATGTGCTTTGCTTTGTAAGGGTTGTCTAACCATCCATCACTGTCTAAGAGCATCCACAGTTGTTTTGATTAATTTTTTTGACAACTGTGGAGCTCTTAGCGAGCTCAACAGTTAATTTGTCAAGAGTGTCCCCACTTGCGGCTTGATACCCCAGCTCTATTGCTGAGTTATCACGCCAGTTCCACACTTGTGCTCCTCTGCAACTCAAGTTGCAGAGGAGCACTACACAGGGTTGTTACGAGTGGGGAGTTCTTGGGGGGAGGGTTCACTAAACAGTGACCTATGAAAGCTAGGGACAACTTACCTTATTAGGCTTGATAGAGGTCCATAAATTTATGGACCTCTATCAAGAATCCTAGCAATTCAACAGTTATTGAGTTCTATTGAGCACATCAGTTGGGTGTTTGTCTTGATAAAGTTAGCTTATCAAGCCAAATTATTCAGACAACTGTGGATGCTCTAAAAACAAGTTTTGATTTGCATAAGTCATAAGCAAGAATCAGGCAACCAATAAAAAGAACAGAAAAGCCAATTTGAAGAAACAACCATGATGAAAAGATAACAAGATGAATGTAGAACAAGGTAGAAACTGTGAGCCTGTACCTCTAAAATGGTAATATTGAGGTACAATGTGCCAGGCATACTCTCATGTGCCATGCTTTGGATGCAGACCATCTAGAGTTGAACCTAGTTAATGAGACTTGGAAAACCCTATCTGTAGATGTATACTTCAACTGGTTTCACTCTCTGTTGTTTTCATTCATCTATCATATTGTTTCCAATACTCATCAACTCATTCAACTATCTTCACTTGGTCTTTGGTGTGCATTCACCTTCACCATCATCAAATTGATAGTCCCTCTTACTAACAGCTACATTGCTTTCTCAGGTGTTATTGGTATACACACCTTTTGAGTCCATTAGGTAACAGGGAAAAATAGAAATTGGGGTTGGCACTCAATTGAATTTCTAAATATAAGATAGAGAGAAACTTAATTGAGGAGGAATAAGGAAGGAAGAGGGGAATTTCAATAAAATGAAGAATGTAGAGAAGTATATTTATTATATTTATTATTTCTTTATTAAAAAGTCTTACTTTCTTATCAGATAAGATGGCTGTGGAGATAACAGGATTTTTCACTTTGCCTCCTCTGTATAAGTATCAAGAGGGACTGATGTAGAATATCACTAACACCAGCTCTGTTTTTTAAGTCAATGACTAAGGTTGTTTAAAGAGAAACCTATGTGAGTTGTATTTTGGAAAACCACAGAAAAGCCACAGATATATTCTATAGTTTTGGTTGAAGTTTTAAGAGGCAAAGACAGCCAAGAGGAATGGAAGTAAAGATTGATAGAGGCAAAGACTCTGGAGATGGCTGGAATAGTGGAGATGAGAAAGAAGGGTTTTATTTAGAGAATAGGTGACTCACAGAAGGAAAATGACACTGGCTAGTGGGAAATTAGTTCTGAGTAAGGGACCTCTGAATATTAAGGGCTGAGTAAGGCATGAAAGTCCTGGTTTCTGGTTGTCCAATTTTTGAAATCTGGTGGAACAATTTGACTGGGAGGGACTGTTTCTTCCCAGAACCAGTCACTGTGCAATTTTTTTCCAAAGTTGGAAGAATCAAGAAAAATGTTGTGGGCGAGCAATCAAGAAAAAAATTGTGGGTGATCTTGGACACATAATTTCTTGGAATGGGTGATCTGGGACACACTTTCTTGAAAAATAGGAGTAGAATAAGGTGAAAGACACAGAAGGAGAGGTCCAGAGCAGAAACTGATTAGAGATACTAATGCTTATTTTTACTGAGGTTTCAGAAAATCAACTCTGAATTTCTGTATTGGAAATGTATTTGAAGTTATGGGAGATTTATTATAATTTAAGCAGGTATTTGGCCAGTTATGATGGCTCTAAGGCTGACAGAAACAGATCTGAAGGGCTAAAGATACAATTGAGAAATAGAAACCCAATGGGGAGGATGAGGGCAACATGGAGTGCAGCCATGGTAGGAAAGTGATATAACTTTGAACAACTAAAGTGCTGTTTCCAGCTCCTTATAGGCTCTCCAAACACCTCAAGAAGCCTTCCAATTGATAGTAGAAACAGGCGGGGTGTGCAAAGGCCAGGGATGTAATCAACGCATGATAATGAAATAAACTTACTAGTTATTCCTTGTTGAAGAGAAAAAATTGCAATGAGCTATCCCCAACATCAGTTTCCTTGTGTTTCATTTCTCTACTAGCATAGCATTAGTATAGAAAAAAAAGGCACAGAGGGTACCTTGTTGTGCAACCACAAGTGTTAAAAGTTATACATGTGGGCTGATTTAGACAAATACAATAAACCCACCTATTGTTGTTAGTGAGGAGATGAAACAGAAAAGAAAAATAGAATGAAGAAATTAGGAAATAGACACAAAATACAAGTAGATTATTTAAGTAAATCACTCAGGTTTTGCATCTGTAACAATATCACTAGAATACTGGTTGAAGAGTATGCTAATAGTTCAATACCCCCCCTTCTCAAAACCTGTTGATATTGAGCCTGATAACTGAGTCAAAATGTTTGATTTTGAAAATTGCACTTGTGAGGAAGTCAGCCAGCTGGTTGTTGGTTAAGAAATGTTTGGTTTCAGTTTTCCTGTGTTTATAAATTCACAAATCCAGTGAAATTTGATATCAATGTGCTTCTTTTTTGCTGAAACATTGGATTGTTTTCTAGCACAATAGCAGATTGATTATTCACCAATAGGGTGAGTTTCTTTGGCAATTTAACATTGAGTGAGTCAAGTAATTCAAAAGGCCATTTTACTTCTTGTTCAGCTTCAAAAAACAAAAAATATTTGGCTTCAGTAGTCAAAGTGGATGTGGTTGGTTGTTTGTGGGATTTCCAGGAAAAAATTGCATTGCCAAGCAATGTTATTTAACACAAGTAGGATTTACAACCAACACACAAATTTTCCCAGTCCACATCACAGCAAAAGTTTATTGAGGCATGGCCAATATAGATGATTATTGTATTGTTCTAGCCTCCTTGGAAACTTCCAAGGTGGATAGATAAAAGTGTCCTACGGCAAGTACATGACATGTAAAACAAGTGTTAAAACAAAATTGACATTGGAAGAATTTGAGGTTCCACCAAGAAGCAGTACATACCCCCATGTGCCCAACAAATAGCACATTAGATGCACAATTGCATTCCAGGGAGAGATACCGATTCTTGAATGCTTTCCAATTCAAGAATTTTGGAATCCCCAAAACAGTTGATCATTTTCTAGTTTCTTGCACCAGGTTCACATTTGCACAAATTAAGGCCAGGAAGATTCGCTTCAAAGAGCAAATAAACACCATAACAACCAGAATTATCCTCTCCAACACCACTACTTTCAGGGTCGCTGTTTATTTCCTGGAAACCTCATCCAGGATCCCTCAACTCAGCCAGTGAAACCCCAAAATAACTACCTAGGATAGTCCTCCATCCCCCCAAAATCAGCTTCATTGGTCTTTACCTTATTTGTTTGATTTTTTCTTTCCCTTATCATCCTTTTTTTTCTTTTTAGAAAACAAAAAAAGAAAAAAAAACAATGGCATCACTGTCAGCCTTAGAGCTAATACAATTAGCCTACAAGTCTTCCTTAAGAACATTTTAAGATCAAAACATAATCATATCTTTTACAGTTTTGAACTTTCACTTGTTTTGACTTCAGATTCTGTTTCCTCATCATATTTTAGCCCTAGTTAAAACTGAGCATTTTCTCTATATATTACTCCTTCATGTAGTTAGTGAATTATTGGTGAATTTATTCTAAAAACTGCTACGCAGTGTTTCAGATGCAAGCTGACCACAAGCAAGCACTGCTTATGTCAGAAAACTATGAAAATTTTCGAGTCTGAGTATCCTCTACACCCCAGAAGATACACAGACTCCAGAATAACACACAACAACCACAAACTTCAGAAAAAAGGACTTTTATCAGTTGACCTCAAGCAGCTTCCTCACCAAGGCTTTGGAATATTAAGTAAGGCCCTCACTTCTCTGATTATTTCCCAGTTCCACTGTCATTTAATCAATTAGTGAGTCCCTTCTTCTGCTACCTCTTCAACTCTTTCAACCATCCTTCTTTCCCCAGTCTGTCTGTTCTGCTTTATCCTCCCCCTTTCCCCTCTTACTACTACATTCTTACTTCCCCATTGGTGGCATAGACCCAGAGGATTAAATCCTGCTAGATAAAGCTTAAACCAGCAATAAATTGCTTGATCACTCCAAGATCCTTTCCCCTTGTCTTTTGTTGATTTTATCAGGGAAAATCAACCAGGTTTCCATCTAAAAATCCTTGAGTCAGTTTTCTTTGACCAGAAAAAGATTGGCTGGCTTCAGTTTCTTTTGACCAGCCTCCTTCACCCGATTTCAGTTGTGGAAGAAGAGGCTGACCCTCAGTTGGAAGCTCCCAAGATCATTTAAGATCTTTTCTTTTATTATTTTACATACTAGTTCTATTTTTTCTACTAAGTAATTAATTACTTAATCCCCTTTTCTTGTGTCCTGTTGTCACTTAAGAGGCACAGGCTCACAATCACCTACCACAGTGAAAACTACCAGCATAGCTGCCTAGGATGAAGTCCTCCCAACTCAACTGGGATTCAATAAACCAATTTACACTTGGATGTAATCAACTGATGAAATATAAACTCAAGGACCCCCCTTGGTGTTATATTTCATTGGGTGAGGTCAACCTAATTTAAATTGGTTGGTTAAAATCCTAGTTTAACTGGGATTTAGTTTACTCAACCTAGGCAATTATTCTGGAAGTGAAATTTTCCACAGTCCTTCCTTCTATTCCCAATTGTATTACACGGCGGTGTGGAACTACTCTAAGGCCAGAATAGAGCTTGGAAGGGATATTTATAGCTACACTAGTACTAATGTAAGTTAAGACAATGGTGCTGATATAAGAGATGCCTTCCTGACTGATGCTGATGGGGAAGAGTGTAACACTAAGAATAAAATAAAAGGTGTGGCTTTTCTATTGTAATCTTAGACTGACTAGTACTAATAAGCTGACTACTATTACCTCTGAGTTATGGGGAGTGTTGAGGAGGATTTGTGAGGGGGAAAAGGTTTGTGTAAAAGGGTTTCATAAAAGGTCATACAGGTTGTATGGGGTAGAAATTTCATGGTGGTAATACAACAACAGAGTGGAGTATATGGTAATACAACAACAGAGTGTAGTATAACAGTATTACAAGATATGATGATGAGAAATGACCATAATAGTAATAGCAATGAGAAAAAGACTACAAGTGTAATATTGAAGTGAATGTATGTAGTAATGATGATCATTTGTTGTAGATTATGTAAGATGTTTTATTTACTGAAATAATAATGACTTGGATGATGTAAGCCAAAATTAAAAGAAAAGAAAAAGAATGTACCTATGAAAACTATGAAGGCTAATATCTTCTGATCCAAAAGGAAATCAAGGGTGGTTTGACTGAGTGACTAGGGGTAAGATAAGGTGTAGAATCTGAATCTGGAATAATATTGATGGATATATGGATGGAATATAAGATTTAAAAAGAATGATGTCAGAAGGAACAGGATTACCACAGCGGTCAGGCTGCTTGGTAAAAGTTTGTACTACACGCTTGAATATGCATATTGCACAATGTCAAAACAAATCTGAGCTTAAAAGAAAGACCTGGGAATTCCAGATTCTGGGATAGCTGAGAGACAGTGAAAGCCATTTGTTGGTCATGTGAAAACAGCAAGAGACATCAGCATGTTCACCACTCTGCAGTAATTAGCTTCAACCCAAATAAACTTGTCCTTTTCTTTTTAAGTTGAGAGAACCAGTTGAGTGATGGGAATCATACAGAACAAGACCACACACAAGTTGAAAATATTGTGATAACCAAGGAATTTAGCAAGGTAGGTTTTCCCCTGTTCTTTCTACTTTTGGACCAATTAAACGTTTAAGAGGAATTAAACTTTTGAGAGGATCAGTGTCTTCAATGATGAATTACAAAGAGATGAGCTTCTTGAATCATTGGAAATCCTTAGTGATTATGACCATATCATCAACATACACGTGGAAAAAGCATTCCCATGACCCATCATTACTTAAAAATAAGCACAGATCAGCAGGTGAAAATTTGAAGTTGATAAAATGGAATAATTGACTTGAGAGTTGAGTAACAGACCCTGGGGGCTTTACACAAGCCATAGATTGCCTCTTTCAACTTGAGGCAATGATCAAGGGGAAAAGAAAGCCAGCTGGCAGTCAAAGATACACATCTCCCTTGAGGTTGCCATTCAGGAAAGCATTTTTAGCATCCATTTGCACTGCTAAAGATATTTTATCAAATTCCCAAATCTGAAATTACATCAGTTGAAGAAAATCTGATATTGTTTCAGATAAAACTGGTATTTTATCTACCACAACTGATATTATATCTACCTATGATGCTCTGATGAATGAAATCAATCATACCCTTTTCTGCTTTCCACTCTCTTAATCCCTCTCAACTCAAACACTTAAATCTTTTCTTGTTTCCTTTCTCAGTCTTTCTGGCATGAATCCTGCAACACTTCTTTTTTTCAATTTAGAATTTACTATATAAATTTCTTTACCTCTCAAATTCTGGATTCATCACTTTCTCCACTTAGAAATAAAAAATTGCCTTCATCAAGATATTAGCTGTTATTTACTGTTCTCTCTTATTTCCCTTCTATTCAACTATCTTCCAGTTCCATTCCCTCTTATCTGACTCTTATTGAGATCTACTGACATCAGTCATTGTAGGTTTTCACCCAGAATCTCTTTCTGGATCCCTTAGACCATAATCATTAATTATCTTCTTGTTTTATTTGCTTTGTTTGTTTCATCTCTTCTGATCTTATTTGTTGGGTCTCTCTACCTAATTGCTTCTGCCTTAAGGTATATTATTTTCTTCTGTTTATATGTTTTTGTCATTTTTTATTATGTATTCTATATTTCTTAAGCTGATATGTAATACACCGTAAGTTTGACCATTAACAAATGCAAGGGTTAATATTACTTTCAATATTAAGGCCAGTGTCATAGTCAAGCCACTGATGTCAAATCCTGAAAGCTCAAGCTTTCAATTGTCATTCCTCAATATTTGAAACTTCCAAAAGATCCCTCAAGCCTTAAACCTCAAGATTCAATGAACATCAACAATTCCTCAAGAATCATCAATAATAAAGATCACTTCTTCAAGTTGAACAGCTGAAAATAATTCTTCAAGGTTCATTGATTGAACTAATATTTCCTTTGTGTAACTTCAATTCATTAAATTTGTTGTATTCTTGAATTTGTTGTCTTCTCTGGCTACGGAATAAATTCTGGGTTGTGATTTCATTATTTGTTTTTATCATTTATTTTTCCTTGTTATGATTATTATTTTCATCTCCTGTGTTTTCTTTTATCTGTTTGGTTTCTTCTTTTCTCTTGCTAGTTTTGAATTTTATTGATCTTTTCATTTTCTTGGTCCTAATACATTTATGTGGATTTATCATATCATTTTTGCTCATTTTTTTTCTGTCTCTTATCTTCTTTTTCTTTGACTCTCATTTTTTTTCTTGGGTCATGCCTCAATCTCTGTCAATAGTTTGGTTGTATGTAGGGAGATGATGACATGATTGTGACAGGTACCTTGTCAGACACTGAGAAAATAGCCCACATGTCTACAAATAATACAATTCATATAGTCCAATGGTTAAGGGGTTCTATTCAAAAGGTGGACTAGTAATTTTTAATAAGTTACAAGCTTAATTCCTCCTTGATCCATATTTCTTTATTCATTTTAACAATAAAATAAGTATTGAGCATCCCCCCCCAGGTGATTACATCACTGAACCCCAACTGGGACTTGGTGATGTCATCCCACCTCAACGGCTGGGAAAATCCTGGCCATGAGGCTGTATACAACCTTGATGGTGGCCGGGTCCACTGTCAAGGTGCCATTTGGGCTTGACAGTTGGGGTTCTGCCATGAGGTAAAATACAATCTTGAAGGCCAGGATTTCCCTGGCCATCAAGGTGAGTGACATCACCAAATCCCAGCTGGGATTTGGTGATGTCATCACCTGGATCTTTGCAATGGTTGTTTTAGAGAAACAACTCCCATCTGGGAGTTGGACCGTCTGAGGACCCTGAAAAGCGGTCCTCAGGTGGTCAACTAGACATCCAGGAATTTTGGGAGTTGTTTCTCAAATTCCTGGGAGTGGTTTAACCAGGACCCTATTCTTTTTAATATATAAAGGGAGGTTCTTTCAAAATACTTTCCCTTAGATTATTACCATACAAAACTGTTCACCTTACTATACCTTGGTGAGTGGGTTTTTAATTATAATGCCTTACACACTTTACCCTTTTTATCCCTTCCTATTTTTTTCCTAGTAACTGAGTTTTATCTTGAGTGACTAGAAGTACTTTACCACTTGCAGGGAGCTGTTGAAGCAATGGTGATGGCCTATCAGTTTAGCTGTTTCCCTTTGTTATACAAAGGTGCTAACCTCTACACTCTCTGTGCCAAAAGGGCTTATGTTCACTGACCTCACGGTTATTGTGCAACCCTGAAGACTGTAAAAGGGTATTACATAATAACCTAAGTCTAATTATATTCTATCTTTTGTCAACTAAGAGATGGAGGCTGACATACCTGGAACCCAAGTTCCATGGAAACTTGGAGGAGATGGTCCAGGAGAGCATTCACGACTGATCCAAGTAAAAGGAAAAAAAAAAATTATTAATCTGCAATGAAGAATCACAAATCAATCATCAGAATCTGGAGTCCCTAAATCTTTTTTTTTCTTTATTCAAGTCTCTACAAACCAAAAAAAACCGCTGTCAAGAATAAAACCCCTTGAAAAATACCATCAAAACCACCTCCCACCAGCTATATTTTTTGATCATCAACTCAGAGCTCAAATAATAAGACCACCCAGAGGCAGCCTCATAAGCAAATTCCCCTCACACAACTGCCACCACCTAGCACAGAAAGAAGTCCCTCATTGGGGCATAGATTTTAAGAATGTCTTTGACCAATTGAAGTGAGCCTTGGGTGTACAAGTTTTCTTTGAACTTGAAAAACATTGCTGTTTTTATCAATCTTTTTTCAAAACACCCAGATCTTTCTTAGAAGTTGAGTTTTTACCAGAATGCAAACTAGTCCCAGACATTGAAATTTTCCATAGCAGTCGGCTTGCTGTGAATAGCAGATTTTCACCTCAGTGCCTCAGGTGGAATCATAGCATGATTGTATGTTTGAGGAACACCAACTGAGATGTACACAGTGGGATGAATGTTGTTGAAATGTTCTTCAATTGCTAGGTTGGCAAAAAATTTGTGACAAATGATGTTGATTTTATCTATGGAAGAGGATGTGTTTTCGGGTGCCTTTTCAGATTTAAGAACTAAGTCCCAGCCAGATTTTGGCCCAACTGGAGGAATTTTTCTTCACAGTCTCATTGGTTAAAATTTCTGCAGTTGATTTAGATGTGGTGTGTGTAGTTGTGTCTGTTGGAGCAACAAGTTCTTCTGAATTGAAGCCATCTGAATATTTGCCATCAGGAAACATAGAATTTAGAGCCCCAACTAGTACGTTGGTATAAGAACGCAGGCATCCAAATAGAGGCTATTTTATCTTCCTCCATAAATAGAGTGATTATGGGCACATTATCACAAATATCAACTGAAGAGAGAGAGGATACTCCTGGAAAAGTTTCTTTGTCAAAATTTAAATCATGAGTACACTAACTCTCCATCCTGGAAGTAACATGTGCCAGTTGTGCATACCCAGTTGATCAACCAAATGTCTATCCTGGCTGTGTCTCTGAAATTTTGATTCTGCATTTTTTTTGGAATATTAGCACAATATTTACACCCAAAGGGTTGAAGCCTAGAGGTATTGAAAAGTGATTCAAACAATAGTTTGTAAGGTGTCTTCCATTTTAGTTTTTGAACCAGAGTAAAATTTTCCAGAAAGACAAATTTTCATACTGCGGGCGTTGATAAACGCACACCCACGCCAAGCGCACGCCGATAAAAAAAAAGGTGTGCTGCCCGCACGCCTTTTTTTTATTGGTGTGCGGGCTGCACGCCCATCCCTGGGCGTCAGCACGCCTGTAGATGGGCGTGCAGCACGCACGCCCATCTACAGGCGTGCGACACTGCAGGCGTGCAGTTGCACACCCCGTTCAGAAAAAGGCATGCGGTTTGCACGCCCCTTCAGAAAAGGGCGTGTGGGTTGCACACCCTTATTATGTGTATAGGCAGGGGAGTGCCCCCTGCCTATACACATAAAAAGGGCGTGTGACCCACACGCCCTTTCTATGTATATAGGCAGGGGGCACACCCCTGCCTATACACATAGATCGGTGGACCGCTGACCTATGTATATAGGCAGGGGCACACCCCTGCCTATATACATGATGATGTCATGCGTACACCAGAGTGTACGCATGACATAAGCACCCCCCCCGCCCCCCACCCCCCCTCCCCCCCAGCGGATTTCAACCGCAACCACCACCTCGCTCGATTGATCAAACAATCACTCCCCCCCCCTCCTCACAGCCAGCCCTCCCACCAACCCCCCAGACGAGCCGAGCCGACCCACCCAACCCGATCCAAGCGAGCCAGCCAACCAACCCGACACGGAACAACCGGACGAACCCCTAAGTGGGTATTTTTCCTTTTGTTCCCCTGAGCCCCCCCGTGCCCCCCGTGCCCCCTGTGCCCCCGTAAGATCAAATAAAAAATTAGAAAAAATAAAAATAAAATAAAATGAAAATAAAAATAAAATAAAAATAAAATAAAAATAAAATAAAAATAAAATAAAAATAAAATAAAAATAAAATAAAAACAAAATAAAAATAAAATAAAAGTAAAATAAAAATAAAATAAAACAAGAAAAAAACAAGAAAAAAACACAAAAAAAAACAAAAAAAAAGATAATGATAACAAAAACTAAGAATTTGATCAGGGCCCATTAGGCCCTGTATTGACAGTGGGACAAGCCCCAAAGGGCCTAGTAAAGGGGCCAACAGGGCCCACTATGACTGGCCAAAAGGAGCCAACTGTATGACTGGCCAAAAGGAGCCAACTGTGCCCTTCCCAGCCGCCCAAGTTTGACATGTTAGGCCAAAAGGCCCCTTTATATCTCCGCATAGGTATCCAAGGGCCCCATTCCCCTTGTCCAAGCCCCAGACGGGCACACCAGCACTTGATGTTCTTCCACTCAGATCCAATTAATCTCTCCACATCTTCATTATTATTATTTTCATGCCAGCTGATTATTTCTTCTTGTTCCTCTGAACGCACAGATATCAGCAAGTATTCTTCGCATCAACTTTTATTACCCTCCAGCAGTGTAAGTGCATGTCTATCAAAGTAAATATCATCCAAAATTACTCACTCTGGCCGTTATTTACAGCAGAAAATGTCTCAGCCAGGCCAAAACCCCTCCTACTACCACATATCTCCCAACCCATATGGCGTCCACAATCAGCCGCACCCCCAATACCATAATGCAATAACGCATGCCAGTGGTCAGCCTAATGTCACCCAGTCTCACTTGGCACAGCATGTAAGCACACACAGCCCAATTCTTCTACTTAAATAACTTTCTCACACCGTCCTTCCTCCCGCCTCCATCAGCCGCAACCACCAGTTCCATTTGGGCAACCCCCTTGGTTCCATGCCCCATCCAACTCCCCCATCCCTCCTCAAACGTCTGATCAATTCCCCGGCTTCCCCAATTACCTACACAATTCTGTCCCAATCACAAATAATCCCACAAACCAACACCCCAGCTTCACCAACCATGGCCACCCCGCATACCCGTCAAACTCAATGGCCTTTCCAATTCCAAATCACGGGCAACCTGCACCCCATATGGGCCACCAAATACCATCTTTCAACCCATACAACAACCTCCCGCCCCACCAATCATCCCAAACGGCCTCCTATAACAATAGTACAGCCTTTCCTCACATTCCAGTCACCGGCCAACTCAATCCAAACTTTCCAAACTACACCAATCCAGCAATCACCCTGCAACAGACGTCAAACATTCCTCCCACCCACCAACCCAATCAACCAAGCTCCTATACATTACAGCAGGAAATGTACTCCAACAACTGGAATGCCCCCCAACCAATCCAACACCCACCATCAATACCCAGCAACCCATATGCATCAATACCCAGCAACCCGTCCGTCAACCAGCCCACATACTACTGGGACAACAACACCAACCAATCCGCTGTCGAAATCAATTCTCTGCTTGACTCCTTAAGTCCGCCTGCCCCATCCGCGCAACTACCTACATCAATTGATCCACTGGCTTCCTTGGTTGTCCCTCAAATGACTGACAATACTGCTCAAGGTAGGTCTAACTTTCTCTTGTAATGTATATTTATTGAGAGCTGACAAACTGTAAATCATCAGCTTTTCCCCCTGATTTCCTGCGTTCTGCAAATGACCTGCCTGCTCCCTCTTTTCCCACCCAAACCAATGAGGATCAAGCTCAAGGTGGGTCTTAGTTTCTCTGGTAAAGTTGCTTTATTGGGAGCTGACTATTTATTGATGAATCAGGTGGTTCCAACTCTACAACATCTGTGGTACCGTCTGCAGTCCTGGCTCCTGCAAGAACCGCCCAGGAAATGTCTGTTCCCTCCCCAATCCCCCTGGAAATGTCTGTTCCCTCTCCAATGACTGAGGAAAATCCCCAAGGTGATTGTAGCTTTCACTTCAAAAAGTCCTTTGCGGTGTTCTTACCAATGTTTTATTGTACAGATCCCAGTGCGTCTGCGCACCACACCAACAACTTGTTGATGCCCCCAAATCTCCCGGATGGAAATGCTTTGCCCAAAGCCCTACTGACCAGTGAGGATGTCAGATTGTTTGACTATTCTGTGGGAGGTCAGTGCCTCATTGATTTATCATACTGTTTCCTAAAAGAATGTTGATTGATAATTTATTGCCTAAATGAAACCGACACACTTTGGGAAGAAAACAATTAGAAGATGTAAAAGAAGAAATAAGAAAAGAGAAGAAAGAAGGAATTGAGATTGAACCAACATTGAAACAAACAGAGATATGAGAAAGTGACGCAGCTTGAAGAGAAGAACTGAGAAGAGAAGATATGAGGGAAGAAGGCTGAGAAGAAGATGTTAGTTGAGGACATTGGATTAGAGTGAAGTATTGAAGTAAGATCTCACCAGACAAGAAGGACTGAATGATAATATAAGAGAAGAGATGAAGAAAGAAAGAAAAGGAGATGAATGGGAGTTAAGGATTGAGAGGGGTGTTGATGAGTGATGAAGTTGAGGTGGATGAGTTGAATGGTTGAATTGAGGAGTTGAGTCGAGTGGTAATGAATGGTGAAGAAGAAAGGGAGAGTGAGAAGAGGAGAGTTTGAAGAGGAGGAAGAATGAGATGTCACGCATGTGATATGACTGGGATTTTTACATTTCCAATGGATGCTCATGGGAATTAATTTTGTAGAGCCAATGGACCCTCCACCTGAATACCTGTTCACCTGTGTTGTCGATCTGAAGAAATTTGTGTCCACATGGGCCACCGAGCATGGTTATCGGCTGGTGGTCTCAAAATCCAAGGCGGGGAAGAAAATTTACCTTGCCTGCTCACTCGCTGGAGAAGACACTACCACCGTGGACTCCTGTCGGGCTCGTGAATCACGTAATAAGCGAGTTGGATGTGCCTTCAAGATTTCTGGCCACTGTTCATGTGCCAAGAACCGTGAAAACAACTATTGGGATCTCCGCAGCAAGACTGTCCCTCACAACCACAATGTCATCCAGCACAACTACGAGGCCATCCTGCCACAAGAGGTTGAGTTCACCCAGTTAAACTAGGGGTAGGTTGACAACCAATGAAATATAAACCAAGGGCCAAGCAACCAAGAGGTGGCTCGACTGGCCTCTCTTGGTTTGCAACCACAGGCAATTGCCCGGCAGCTGAGTACGACTGAGGGACGCTTTGTCACGAACAGGAAAATTTACAACACAAAAGCAGCGCAGAAGATAGAGCGGAGGGTCGGCAACACCCCCATCAACTATCTTCTACAATGCCTCAAAGGCTCCAACTGGGTTCACGATGAAGTTTACGAATGATGACGGAAAGCTCCTCTACCTATGGTTTGCGCACCCTGGATCAATGTTACTCGCTCGCAAGTTCCATCATGTGTTTAATATTGACTGCACCTACAAGACCAACCTCTGCAAGTACCCCTTACTACATGTTGTTGGCCAGACCTGCACGAACAACTCGTTCTCAATTGGATTTTGTCTCATGAGGAATGAGAAAAATGCGGCATACTCTTGGGCTCTGAATAAGTTGAAGTGAGTGTGGTGATTGTCTTTTTTAGTATCAGATTGATAATCTGATGGTAATTCTACATACACCTATCAATTCTTGCAGGTCGGTATGGGAACCAGAGAGCTCTCCAAAGGTCTTTGTGACGGACAAAGAGGTGGCTCTCCGAAATGCAATTTCAGACCACTTCCCAAATGCAACCTCAAACCTATGCGCCTGGCACATTGATCGGAACATTGTCACCAACTGCAAACAGGCTTTTGCATCCGAGGCAGACGAATGGACGAATTTCTTGAAGCTATGGCACAAGGTTACATACACTCCGGACAAACCCTCATTCAACACAGGTTGGGGAAAGCTTCAGGTGGACCTCAGGGAACGAGCAAATGTTCTGGAATACCTTCAGAACCATGTTCTGCCCTTTCGCAAACAATTCATGTCTGCATGGGCTGGGAAAACCCCGCACTTGGGGAATCTGACTTCATCTAGTGGTGAATCAGCTCATAGCTGGCTCAAAACATATGTGACATCTGGCAAGATCGACTTTGCTACCCTCTTCCTGACCATTTCGTCAGCTGTGGACCGGCAACTGGACAAAGCACAGGTCACCATTGGCCATGAAAGGATCAAAGGGCTATCCGGACTCCCAAACGTTTTCAAGCCGCTTCACACCAAGATCTCCACCCATGCGCTCAAATTGGCCATTGGAGAGTACAATAAGTACTTGAAAATGAAGAAGGCCAAGCATGACAATCCGGTCAGGCAGTGTACGGGGAACTTCAACGCGGGAATGGGGGTCCCATGTGCACACTTGATTGAAAAGCTGCTTGAAGAGAAGGGTGATGTGGAACCAGCGGACTTTCATCCCCAGTGGCAATTGTGTTACAACCCAGATGGACCAGTCAGTGTATGAATCTGCCCCCTCCTCCATAACCCTTTGGCTAATCCTGTTTGACCTTGCTTAAATTACAGAACCTTGATGAGGAGCCGTATAACTTTGACAATGATTTTGAGGCGCTAAAGCAGGAGATCTTGGAATCTCACCCCTCCACAGCTTTGCCGGCACTGATGAAGAATTTCCGTCGAGTTGTTGCAAACACACATGTGGTCCCACTGATCAAGCCAGACCCCATCAGAAAAAAAACCAAACCAAATCAACCTTGGAAGAAGAAGAATGGAAGCCGCCGTGTTCAAACCCGAGATCCTACTCAGGCAGAAATCGTGGAGTCTCAGATTGAAAAGGCACAGACAGCCAAAGGGAAACAGCGCGCAAGGACCAGTCAGAATCAAGCGGCCCGGAGAAGGACGGACAAGTTGCAACAAGATAGCTCTTCATCAATGGAAGACCCTGATGAGCTGCCCACGTTGGCCAGACTGACCGCCCCAAAACCCCGAGGCCGACCAAGAAAGGCTCCCGATCCCGCAACATCTTCTGAAGAAGACAATGAATCTTCTGAAGAAGACAATGAGAGCCCACCGTTTGTGGCCGACCTCCAAAGTCTCAGCTACCATCTACGTATGCAGCCAACAAAGACTACCAACCAGGCCGCACGTCACATAAGCGGAAAGCAAGTCCCCCCACTTCCGACCGGCCCAAGTCCCAACGCCGTATGGAAGAAAAGCCCTCAGTATCATCTGCATTGAGTCAGATGTCTTTGGCAAAAGGGAGCCCTGCAGAAGGCAGTCATTCTGGGTCATCTAGTGGAGTATCAGACTCATCCAATGATCAATCTGATGGCAGTGATGGAGATCCCTTTGGGTCAGAAGGAGATGCATGTGAATTTGCAGAGGACAATCCGATTGATATTCCTCTCGCCGGACTTCAATGTCAACTTCCCTGGTAAGCCCCTTTAATCAAACCAACAAGATTCTCCTAATAGTGATTGGCCTAATTGTTCTGTTGTATTTTGGCAAATCAGCACTGACAGCATAATTGCCTAGGATGAAGTCATCCCAGTTAAACTGGGATGCACTCAACCAATTTAAACTTGGTTGAAATCAACTGATGAAATATAAATCCAAGGGACCCCCCTTGGTTTTATATTTCATTGGTTGAGGTCAACCTACTTTAAATTGGTTGTTTGCATCCTAGTTTAACTGGGATGAACTCAACCTAGGCAATTATGCTGGCAGTGCAGGATGCTATTCCTATGTCGCATACGGAAGGTGATTATCAGGCCAATGACCCCCCCAGGCCACCCACTTTGGAGGTAAATTCAAGGGTTAGGATGAGCCCATTCAATGAGTCAACATTATAACTGATTGGCTTTTCTGGTTGAATTCAGGATGAAAGTATGGTTGTAAAAAGTGGTCCCACCTTAGGGACACTGGCTCAAGCCTCTAAAGAGGTTCTGTCTGATAAATCAGTAAGTGAACATAGTGTGAATTCATTATGATTAGTCATGAGAGCAAAGCAATTTACTCACTCTCTTGTGCTTATGCTGAATTTTCCCTCATCTTCCTCAGGTTGATCAGTTACCTCCATGGGTCATTAAGCATGTCCAATCAACTTATAACCCCAAAGGCGATGGAAACTGTGGGTATTCTTGTGTGGCACATGCATTGGCTGCTGAAAAACCCGAGGGCCCGTATGCTAGAGACAATGGGTGGTATCAAGTGCGATTGGACATGTTACACGAGCTGGACATCAACAGGGCACTTTGGACAAGGAAGCTAGGTGGACTAGAAATGTTTGAGAAGACCTACGACAGCATTCGCGTGGAGAATCCCAAGGGACCAGTGCCCACTTCCAAGTGGATGGGCAGGCTTGATGGTGGTCCTATTCTGGCTAATGCATACAATAGGCCAGTGGTGTTCCTCACAAACGAACCGAGCAGCTGGCTGCATGACGTTTCTCCCTTCAACTGTTGCACCCGACCCCAAACCAGCCAGCCCAATCTACCTTGCACTAATTAACGGGAATCACTGGTTACATGTTATAGTCAAGCGTGGCCTAGTACCTTTCCCTCCACCGTCCATACCTAGATCATTTCCAAAGAGCCAAGCTGCTGGTTGGTTGAGCATCATTGAACCAGCCACACTTCTTTACTCCAAAACTTGCAAGCCAATGTAACACCCCTCCTCTGATTTGTAAATACTATATTAAATTTGTTTCCATAAATCAAAGTAGAGTAATGGCTGTCAACATTACTCCTGAATATTGTCAGCCTCCTTGATGCCAACGACAAGTCTTTCTAGCAACAAGTGGTGCAAGGACATAAGGAAAGAGTGATATTACTCTGGGTAAGGATTTAAGGTTACAGTTCCCAAATAAAACGGGGGAAAGGAGCCTTCTTTGGGCGGTTGAAGAGCTCCTTAAATAGTATTGAGTTCCCTCTGGGGACCCTGTAGGTATTATTGGCCAACATGTGGGATCTTGGACCACATTTTGGCCATTGTTGCTTGCTTGGTGACGCTTCAGCAGCCCCTGCTTGGAATACACATCACCAATTGATTTTATTAGTTTAATTATTTATTTATGTTGACTTACAGTCTGTAGTACATTAGTACTGGTTGTTATAGATTAATACTAGTGGCTTATTTGTATTTTATAATAAGCCTCAGTATTATTTGTACTGTTTGTTCAGTCAATATAATTTTATTTATATTTATAAATAATAATACAATCTAATATAATTAATTATTTAGTCCCCAGTAGTCTTCATTAATGAAGTTACTGGGGCGTGTTTTTGTTGCTTTGGGTGTACCTTGGGTGACTTTGGAGTCCGCGCGCCAAGCTGAGAGTCTGTAAGGGGTCTGGGGCTTGCGCGGGGCTTATGTTCCAACTTTGGCCCGGGCTTTCAGTCACGCGGGTTGAACTTCAAGGTATGCGGACTGTGGTACGCAGGGTTTGAGTAAAACACAGTGTATTTACACTATCTCCCCTAATTTACACAAACCTCATTTCCGTGACTGGAAATTGGGGTTAAGCATATGTATATGAGTATATAAGCATAAAGTTAGGTAATCATACTTTTAACTGATCATTAATACAATTTTCAGTTATTAGTATCATATCATATGTATAATAATAAGTTTTAGTTTCACACCAAGACTGACACCGATAATGTAGGAAAAAGATAAACCAAAAGGCAAATAATGTATCATTTGGGGGGAAGTGATCAATAGAACATGCAACATGTAGAGCTGGAGACACAGGATAGGAGTTAAATACCATACAAGTTCAGAAGTGATAGTTGGACAAAGCTATTTCTATATCTTGAGAAAAAATGTGGAGTAGGTGGTGAGTAGCAAAGTAGTGGTGAAATTCTTTGTAGGTTCTTTCCCAATCCACTTGGGGGAGTCCATTCTCACCAATCTTGTCAAAGCCCATAGCACACAAGAAGGCCAGAAAATATATACGAAAATTGTCTAAAGTTTGGTGGGGCATTGGGAGAGTAATACCACCATCCACCTTTTGTTTAAGGACTTTGGCCCCAAATTCTAGCAAGGCTGAAGCATTGGCATTGCTGGCAGTCTGTCTGTTGAATGTGAAGACTGATGTTGGACCAAAAACGAGCAGACCAGCTAGCATCTGGATCTGAGAGGGTGTATTCCTTGTGGAGCACTCGTCCGTCCTTGTATGCTTTGGACGTGGCCGGGTAAAGTCGGATAAGCTGCAGATATACACCAGAGCTGACATTGCCCCCACCAGGTGCTGTGACACAAGCATGAGGCCGCCAAGGTTTGGTGAATTGGCATCGAACATCCCCAGGTTCTCGTAGGTTCGTTGGAAGCCCCAGTGAGCAGAGTGGACCTTTGTTGTATCTAGTGGAAGGGGTTCCCATTGGGCGCCCTGCTGTTCAAGATGACGAAAAGCCCAGCATTGATGTAAAGCAGATTTGAGTCGGAGGTATGCCGTGTCAGGAGGAGAGATGAATGATGCCATGTTTGAGGCCAGTGTGTGTACCTGAGTTTGGTTGGTTATCGTCTTGCTTTTGTTGGCCTGGACAACTTCAATCTGATCCATGTTGATCATGTCATGAGTGATCAGAGACATTGAAGTAGCAGGGTGGAGGATTTTTTCTTAACCGCACCACAAAAATTATTCAGTGTCATTTTTAATTAAATAGATAGTAACTAGGAGAATTACCTGATTTGCAAGCAGCCAGAGTTATTGTAACGTCCCGCCACACTCTTTCCTTGAAATTGTGGTCCATTGGGCCATGACGAGAGAGCATATGGGGGAGGTGATTGAGGACATAGGCGATGTTCTTTATCATCTTCTCAGCTGATGTGATGGACCATGCAATGCCACGCGCCAAATCGTTGTTCAAGTTTTCTACCACTGATCTTGGAAGCAGTGGGCCTGGTAAAAATAGTTCCACAGCTGCAACAGACAGACAGACATGAGTTTGAGAAGTGTTTAATGTTTAGAGGAGAGGGGGATGACTCACATGCATCCCGTGTGGACCTTGCAGGGCGAGGAGGGCCTGTTGACCTCTTGCTGGGGTTTGAACTGGAGCTGGGCATTGAACTGGAACTGTCCACTGCACTAGTGGTTGGGGTGCGCAAGAACTTCATGCCTTTCAAGTGTTTGGCCGTTATGACAGTTGGGTGAGGAGTGAATAGGTGGCTTGGGAAGTTTGGGCCAGTTTCCCTTGGGTCGATATGCACAATCTGTTGATGAGAGGTAGAGGAGCCCTGTTGAGGGACTGGGCTTGCACCACATGAGGGAGGATTGTCTGGACTTGGGGTGTGATGCCGGGATTTTTTGGATGTAGGATCATTGGATGTAGGATCAACAAATATTGCAGTTGGATAGCGGTAGCGAGCCCGGCGTGGGTGACTTTCAACAATAGTGGAATGTGGGTGTGGGGCTGCACGATGGTTGTACGGCAAAGAGACTTGTGAGGCTGGAGGGCTGATTCCCAATTCTTCAGGGTCGGTCTCCCCCTTGGCATCCGGGTTGTTTATATTGTCATCACGGTTTTGAGATAAGTTATGCAAGGCTCGTTTGGCATTTTGGGATTCCATGGCGGTAGTTATAGCATCAAGGTAAGCCTCATTAGAGGTGGTGAGAAAGGTGCTTTCGCCTTTGCTGTTGCACCTGGGTGATCTTATTGGGTGGATGGGGCCATATGCTGGGTTCATAACGTTGGGCAAGCCGTTGTCAAATGGAGCGGGTTCGTTGTCCCATTGAGCTGGTATGTTTTTAATTCGAGTGGGTTCTGGTGTGCGTTGAAGTGTTGGTGCCACATTGTTTGCTGAGATAAAATCTGGCAGTTGTGGAGCGGTTGTTTGAGGTGGTGGGAGGTCTTTGGGAAGATCAGGAAACCAAGGAATGAATTGGTTGAGGTTAGGAGGTGGTTGGTTGACGTTAGGAGTGGAATGTAGGATGGTTTGGCTAGCTGGGGGGTCAAACGTGTTTGTTGGAGCTGGGCGAGTTGACGACTCATGACCCTCATTGTCTGACTGCTCGTATTCGGCTTTTATTTTGTTGGCGAGAACTTCCAGATACTTGTATTCCTTGGGACTGCATGCGGGATGCTGAGCAAGCTCAGTGCATTTTTGCCAGAAGTCCAAACCTGATTTGCAGTGTTTTGGGGTGGACAGTGGTAAGCAGGAGGTTTATTGTCATACATCTTATGAGGAAACAGAACTTACGCGATTGTTCATGACTACCAGACATTGTTGTTGCGTGGAAATACGTCTAAAGTTTGATGGAGGAGGAGAAAACGGTGTTGCTGTTGGTTGGATTGCAAAGTAAAACAGATGTCAGCTGCTGCTCCTGGGATTAAGTACCTTTTGCAGTGGGAATACGAGTAAGGGGAATATCAGCCCTTGCGGGGGGTTTGGGGGGGGCACTTTGGGTGTGTAGGGGGCTTAGACGGGGGACTTGGGGCCTGATATGCATCTGTGGGCATTTCCATGGGGGCGTTGATAAACGCACGCCAAGCGCGCACGCCAACGCCAACCCGCACGCCAATTTACACGCCATTTTTTTTGGCGTGTAGGGTCACAGATAAATTGGCGTGTGAGACCCACGCCAAAAATGGCGTGTGGTTCACACGCCATTTTTTTTTGGCGTGTGGGCCCCGGGTTTGCGTGCTCTCACACGCCAAACAATTGGTGTGGGAGCGCACGCCAAACAATTGGGGGGCTTGGGACATAATCGGGGGAGGGGCCTCGATTACGTGAGCGTGACGCACCTCGTCATTCAGGCTATACAACCTCGTCGGCCAGGAGGAAGTCCTCCTGGCTGACGAGGTTGTATAACCTGTCAGCCGGGAGGACTTCCTCCCGGCTGACGAGGTTATACAACCTCGTCAGCCAGGAGGAAGTCCTCCTGGCCGACGAGGTTGCCAGGACTTCCTCCTGGCCGACGAGGTTGTATAGCTCGTCGGCCGGGAGGACTTGGCCCGAGGTTATACAACCTCGTCTCCTTATACAACCTCGGCCAGGAGGAAGTCCTCAGAGGTTGGTCAGCCGGGAGGAAGTCCTCCCGGCCGACCTATACAACCTTGGCTTCCTCCTGGCTGACGAGGTTGTATAACAGGAAGTCCTCCCGGCTGACGAGGTTATACAACCTTCAGCCAGGAGGACTTGGCCACGAGGTTGTATAGCCTCGCCGGCCGGGAGGAAGTGGCCGAGGTTGTATAACCTCGTCAGCCGGCCTCTGTAATCGAGTGGTCCCTCCTCGATTTGTGCGAGGGGGGACACGGCCGGCCTCGCTCACGGAGTGGTCCCATCGATTATGTGCGAGGGGGGACCCGCACGCCAAACAATTGGCGTGCGGCCCAGCCAATTTTATTTGCGTGCGGGGCCCACACGCCAAAAAAAAATGGCGTGGGGAACCCCGCCATTTTTGGCGTGTGGGTCCAGCCCTTTTTTTTTGCGTGTAAACCCTACACGCCAAAAAAAAATCGTGTAGCCCCGCACGCCAAAAAAAATTGGCTGCGGGTTGGCGTTGGCGTGCGCCGTTGGCGTGCGTTTATCAACGCCCTTTCCATGGGGCCCTTTAGGCCAAGATGTGTCCCTTGCACATTTTCCCGGGGCCTTGGGTGCAATGGGGGGCTTGGGAGGGGGCCTAGTGGCACATTCACACCTTGAATGTGTCCATAGGGGCCACTGGTTCTAGTTGGCCCCTTTTGGCCAGGCCCAGGTGGCCCATCTGGCCCCTTTTGGCTGGCCCATCTGGCCCCTTTTGGCCAGGCCCAGGTGGCCCATCTGGCTCCTTTTGGCCAGGCCCAGGTGGCCCGTCTGGCCCCTTTGGGCCAGGCCCATCTGGCCCCTTTGGGCCAGGCCCATCTGGCCCCTCTGGGCCAGGCCCAGCTGGCCCAGGAGCGGGCGGGGTTTTGGGTGGGGGGCGGGGGGAAGCGGGGGAAAAGGGGGAAAAGGGACATTGACCTACCTGTCAATGTCCTGGCGGCTGGCTTGAGGTTGTTGGGCGGCTGGGTCGTTCCGGCGGCTCGGGTTGGTCGATCAGGGAGGGTGGGGTGGGCTGGGTCGTGCGGCGGCTGGCTGCTAGGTGGGTGGGGGCGGTTGGTCTGCTGGTGGGGTTGGTGAGATGGTGGTTGGGGAGGGACTTCAGGAAGGGGGGGGAGGTCCGATTGGCGAAATATTGGGGGGAGGGGGGGGGGTGCTTATGTCATGCGTACACTCTGGTGTACGCATGACATCATCATGTATATAGGCAGGGGTGTGCCCCTGCCTATATACATAGGTCGGCGGTCCGCCGATCTATGTGTATAGGCAGGGGCGTGCCCCCTGCCTATATACATAGAAAGGGTGTGTGGGTCACACGCCCTTTTTATGTGTATAGGCAGGGGGCACGCCCCTGCCTATACACATAATAAGCGCGTGCGACCCACACGCCCTTTTCTGAAGGGGCGTGCGAACCGCACGCCTTTTTCTGAACGGGGCGTGCGACTGCACGCCTGCAGTGTCGCACGCCTGTAGATGGGCGTGCGTGCTGCACGCCCATCTACAGGCGTGCTGACGCCCAGGGATGGGCGTGCAGCCCGCACGCCGATAAAAAAAAGGCATGCGGGCAGCACACCTTTTTTTTTATCGGCGTGCGCTTGGCGTGGGCGTGCGCCGATGGGCGTGCGTTTATCAAGCCCCCCTCTTCCCAGCATTCATATGGGAGATTAGCCCAAGATGTTTCACTTTTTGTTCTATTACCTTTTCCACACTGCAAAAAAAAAAATCTGCTTCAACTGTCACCAGTTGACATGCAGTATACTTGAGTCCAGCTTTGTTCTTACTTGAAGATTAATTTACAGTGAATTTTGGTGCACATTAACTGTGCATCATGCACAGTCACTGTGCAGCAAATCTTGTTTCAAGTATGCCCAGAGTAAGGTTGGAGTAAGATCAAAGCTCTTGGATTTCAACTGGTGGCAGTTGAAGCAGTTTTTTTTGCAGTGTCAGCTACTGCACTCAGTTGTGGCGTACATGAGGCTTTCACATGTATCAAGACACCTTCTGATAGAAGAAAAGAAGGAAATTCTTCAGAATGAAATTAGCCACCACTGTCCAATATTAAATTCTTTATTGGTTTATTTCAAGAAGTAGTAAAATTGCTTTAATAATCCTTACACTTTGAGAAGGCTTGGGATTTTGAAGAGAGGATGACAACATGGCAATAAACTGTAAAAAATTGGTCAATTTAAATTAATATATTCTTCCTCCACCTGATCCCAGAGTTTTGAGTGTTTATCCTAATGATTAATACCATGCTCATAGTGCATCCCAATAATTACCTGCTGCCATGCATTTACCCCTAATTTACCAGTTGCTTTGAGACACTGCTCTCTCTGTGATTCTATCCTCACATCAAATAATCAAGAAGAAATAGTGTCAACCACTTGATCTTACTTCAACTCTTTGAACAACCAATGATGATTGATCATTGACTACTGCTCAAGGGGTTTTCACTTGTGAAGTAATTAATCACCATCACCACTTAAAAATTTGAAATCATCCTCACTTCCTTTTTCACTTACTCTAAATACCTTACCATTCCCTTAGATTGATAATCCCATTCTTCACTTCCAATCCTCTGAACTGATTGAGTAAAATAATATATTACTTATCTTTGCCTTATTTCAATACACCTTTTTCTCTTTTAACCATTTCCTGTTTTTTGTCAAAATAACTAATTTGGTACTCTCACCTTTTCTTTTTTTCTCTTCTATATTCCTTCTTTTCCAGACCTCCTCCTTTCTTCTTCTCCAAACACCACTGAATCTTCATAGCCTATTATTCAATCCTATTCTTTAATCAGAAGTATGCTTATTCTTCTCTTCTCTATGTTTTCTTGTTATCCTCTCTCTGGTAATTCTTTGTTGTTATTCTAGTTCTGGTTTTTAGTTTCCTAGAATTTTTTTTTGAATTCTTTAAAGATTTATTTTACCACTCAGATCCATGTGAAAGGAATTCCAAGGATTATTTGCCATGGTAAAGTGAGACAGGAACTCCAGAAAATGAGATTTTGAGATTAGACATGCATCAAATTGTACATTAGGCAGTTTAATTCCAAAAATTCTTTTCAGCACCTTTTTGCTGCAGTTTACAGAAAGACTTTGCATTATATTGGCATTGGTTATTAACAAGGTGTAATCCAATCAACAGTGGGCCGCTACGCTACGCTACGCTATATGACCGCTAAGTGTTAGCGTAGCGGGTTTTTTTTTTCCCAGAAAATTTGTAGCGTTAGCTGAAATTTCACTCCGCTACACTAACAGTTAGCGTAGCGACAAATTTTTCCATCCATTTTTTTTGTAGTGTTAGCGGGGAAAATTCACCGCTACGTTAACAAGTAGCGTAATGTTTCTGGTGCTAACAGATTTTGAAGTTCTCAGTAGCGTAGCGGCATCATTGCTACGCTACGCTAAATGCTAGCTGTTAGCTGATATTTTCCCGCTAAATATTAGCTGTTAGCTGATATGTTTCCTGCTAGATTTTAGCTGTTAGCTGAAGTTTCTCCCATTACACTCTGCTCAAATAGCGGGGTTTTTTTGCTTGCTAACTGTTAGTTTCACAAGTTAACATGGCTGCTGTATAAAAGCTGTGTTTATGGCTTCAGCAGGTAAATTCCTGCTGCATTAGAGCTCTTAGACAAGAAATCCGTCTTCTTTCTTGTGTTTGAATTCAAACCAGAACCACATTTTTAGATCCAGAAAAGTGAAAAATCAGAAAAGAATTTTTTTGGTGGATTACATATTGGTTTATTTTACCAATAGTTGGTGTGAGGTAGTTGGGCAAATAAAAGGATGGCACAAGATGGCTTGTTGTGCGGCTTTGATGCTATTAAATCAGTATCTCAATGACTCTGATGATTAAAATCAGGATTCCAGAACAATATTGTCCCGAGATCCATCACTTCACATCAAAGGCATTTCAATAAAAATAGATTAGACATCAACATAAGGACATGATCCTAAATTTTGAGGCCAAATGAAGTTTATTTTATAGTTAACAGGGGGGGATGGCCAACTGGACAGCTCAGAAAGCCACAGTGGATTGTGTTTTTATGAGCCAAAAGCCACATGGAAAAACAATTTGTTTTTGAAAAAAAAAAAAAAAAAAAAAAAAAAAAAAAAAAAGACAAAGAAAAAAAAGACAAAGAAAAAAAAAAAGACAAAGAAAAAAAAAAGAAAAGAAAAGAAAAAACTTAGATTAAAAATAGATGAATCAGAAATAAGCTGTTTTGATTGCTTTACTTGCTCAAGTACAGGAGTTAAAGCAGCAGTTTTATTAGTTTACTTGTGCAAGTACAGATTTTTGATTGCTTTACTTGTGCAAGTACAGGATCCTAATTGAGCAGAGTGGACCAGATTTGACCCAAGACAGGAGAATTTATCACTCCCGCTATACTATAAGTAACTGCAACATACCTCATCAGTGTCACCCTCATTGGTGAGTAGGATTTGTGATGAGGTTGACACCAATTAGGTATTTTGCACTCACTTTTAATATAGCAGGAGTGATAAATTCCCCTGTCTTGGGTAAAAGCTTGTCCACTCTGCTCAATTAGGTTCCTGTACTTGCACAAGTAAAGCAATCAAAAATCTGTACTTGCACAAGTAAACTAATCAAACTGCTGCTTTAACTCCTGTACTTGAGCAAGTACAGCAATCAAAACAGCTTATTTGATTCATCTATTTTTAATCTAACTTTTTTTCTTGTTTCTTTTTTCTTTTTTCTTTTTTCTTTTTTCTTTTTTCTTTTTTCTTTTTTCTTTTTTCTTTTTTCTTTTTTCTTTTTTCTTTTTTCTTTTTTCTTTTTTCTTTTTTTTTTTTTTTTTCTTTTTTCTTTTTTCTTTTTTCTTTTTTCTTTTTTCTTTTTTCTTTTTTCTTTTTTCTTTTTTCTTTTTTCTTTTTTCTTTTTTCTTTTTTCTTTTTTTTTTTTTTTTTTTTTTTTTTTTTCAAAAACAAATTGTTTTTCCATGTGGCTTTTGGCTCATAAAAACACAATCCACTGTGGCTTTCTGAGCTGTCCAGTTGGCCATCCCCCCCTGTTAACTATAAAATAAACTTCATTTGGCCTCAAAATTTAGGATCATGTCCTTATGTTGATGTCTAATCTATTTTTATTGAAATGCCTTTGATGTGAAGTGATGGATCTCGGGACAATATTGTTCTGGAATCCTGATTTTAATCATCAGAGTCATTGAGATACTGATTTAAAAGCATCAAATCCTCAATAAAAGACATGATTGCTATACTCCTGCAAGTATAGCACTAACCTAACTGTTAGTGTAGTGCTAAGCTAACAGTTAGTTCACCGCAACAGGGCACTATGCTAACAGTTAGCATAGCTGAGCAGGGCGCTACGCTAACATGTAGCGTAGCTGAAAAGAGCGCTACGCTAACAGTTAGCGTAGCTGACAAGAGCGCTACGCTAACAGTTAGCATAGCGTTTGTTCCAGCTAACACCGCTACAAATCAGCTAACAGGTAATTCCTGTAGCGTTAACTTTTTTTTTTTGAAGTCGCTAACGCTACGCTAACGCTATTTTTTTTTTTGACAAAATTTTTGTAGCGTTAGCTGAAAAAGAAAACCGCTAACAGTAACTTTGTGTTAGCGTAGCGACAAAAGCTAACATTACGCTACGCTACAGCTATTGTTAGCGTAGCGGTCCCACCGTTGATCCAATGGTTGAAAACTTGACTGACCTTCTAAAGTTCTTTTTATTTGCAGAATACATTGTCCCCCAATTATGAAAGCCTTAAATACTGCCTGACCTTCACATACAAGAGCAAACAATTATTTTTTGGTTCGTTTAATTTCACAACATTGTATAATTTCCCAAGGCTTATTAATGTAGAGCTGAGTCCAGGTATGTGCAGAGTTTTTAGAGGTATAATAGAGTTGTCTCCTGCAATAACATTCACAAAGCCGCTGCCTTGAACTTGAAGCATGTTGCCATCTGCTAGGTCAACTTGAGTATTCTTGGATCAATATTGTTTAAAGAGAGATTGATTGATAGAAATGTGGTGAGATGCTCCACTGTCCAAATAACAGAGATTTGGTGTGTTTATCATGCACATAGCTTTGATTGTGCATTGGAGGCCATTACTTGTTGAATCAGAGTTGTCTGTTGAGATATGCTTATATCACTATATCTGTATGCTTCAACCATGAAATAAAACAATGTTGTATTTAGTCTACACAAGATTGATTCTGGAGTTTCCTCTCTTAGCAAATCAGAACATTATATATTCTCCCTCTCAAGTGTCACTAGACTTTCTGTCTTGGAAATTTAAGCTCATAATCCCTGGTTACCCTGAAGATCTTTTCCCATGGGATCCTTGACTTGCGCTGTCTTGGAATTATTGAGAGGTTTGCTCAATTTCCAGAATTCCTTTTTGAAGTGTCCACACTGTGAAAGGGGTTGTATATTGGTCTCCCAGACCAATCTTATATTGGATGGGCCAACCAATACCTTAAATGGACCTTTAAATATATTGGTGGGCCCAGATGGTCTAAGCTTGGTCAGGGAGGCCAATCTTATATTGCTTGGCTCTGGCGTGGAACTCCTAAGTAACAGGAAAGAGCTTGAAGTTAAAATAGACAACAAGTCTAGTAAGTAGAAGAAATTGAAGCTACAGGTGCTGATAAGCCTTCCCTTCTTGAATAATTCTGAGGGGAAAGGGTTTCACTAAGAAAAAGAAGAAAAAAATATAGGTTTGGCTGTATTTCTACTAATCCTTATCCTGCTGCTACTAATGGGAAACTTAGTTTGTTTAATCAATCTGAGGCAGGGGCCTTAAGAAGAGAGAAAAAAGCGCTCAGAAAGAGTATTGGGTATGTGTTATGATTGTTAATTTTGCAATGGTTTGATTGGGTTTCTAAATTAAATTTAAAATTCCAAGGGTAAAGGTAAATGTAAAGTGTACTTATAAAAAGGGGGGTACAATATTCCATAATTCAAGATATAATTAAGGGGAGCTCTATTTATAACATAAAAAAGAGCACAGGATGGCTAATCCTGGCAGTAAAGAGAAAGGGGAAATGTTTGCAGTGGTATACAACCAAAAGAGAGTAGTGAAAGAATAAGAAAGATGAGACAATGGAACTAGTAAACTATGTATATGAGGAATTTAATCTAACGGGTAACCAAGAGGATGATCATGAAAGAGGATGCATTTATGTAATATAAATGAGTTTAATGTACAACTTTAAACCAAAGAGGGTATGGCCTAATGTGATATATGTCATATTTATTTTTGATGTATATACTATTTATTAATAAATCAATAACTTGTATAATATCCTATTATGAAGTAGTAGTGGTAAATCTGTTGGGTAAACAATCCTGGATTGCTGCAGTAATTTGGTGTTCAACTGTTATATTCATTATTCAATGAAATATGTAATCACACCTTAAGTTTGAGTGCAGTTCCCAGATTGAGAAGGACTCAGACTCAAGAAGAACCATCAAGACTCATTGCTTTTGAATTTATAGCCCTTAATTCACTTTCAACTCCATCTGATCTGCTCAAGGCTATTACCAATCCAACTACTTGATTAGACTAAGGAAATTCAGGAGCCCAAATCTAACTCAAGTCAAGGTAGACTCTAGCTTCATTGATTCTTTCTTATTGTTTTCTCTTTTTTTGTTTATGTGCTGGTATTTATTGTCATTCATTTATTTCAGGCTTTTTGTTTATTCTTATCTTCTAAAATAATTTCCCGTGTCTATATTTGAGTAACCATTAGGACTAGATAAATCAAAGGTACTTTAACTTAGTGAATTCTCTTGTTTATGTCATTAACTCTCTAACTTAAGATTACTATTTTTTGTTTCAATTCTTTTGTTTTGTTCAGTAATTACTACTAGTAGCTTATGAAATTTGCTACAATAAAGTACTTGACCTATAAATCTTACAAAATTTATGTGGTTGTAAATGGTAATATTCTAAGAATGTTTATAACTACTGAACAAAGGGGAAATCAGGGGTACTGTAAGTGAGTGACTAGGGTTAATTTTATACATAGAATATGATTTTGTAATTGTAATGGAAGTATATTTCCACAGAAATGTAATTTGTTGATAAATGTATGTGAAAAGGTATGGATTACCACAACAGCTGACATTACCGTGGGGGGTTGTAAGCAATACAAACCCTTTTGCAGGGTCCGATTTTGGGGTTTGTTTGCCACCAGAGAAACATTCTTGTTTTTATTTTGGTTTTCCTTTTGATGATGCTGAAATAGCAGTGTCTTTAGTTTTGATGGTAACTGAGGTTGAAGTTTGTTTTTGACTTTTGTTGTTGAGTGACTCTAACACAGTTTCAATGCTTAAGGGTTGTTTTTCATGAAGCATTTCTTTGATGCCAGTAAAATTTGTTGGAAGTTTTTGAAGAATCACTTCTGCAATGAATGCTTCTTTTACATTGCAATTGGGTCTAGAGAATTTCATTCCAGCAACTATCTAAGTAAATCATTTAGGCTTCACATCTGCAAAACAATTACTAGACAGCCTGTTGAAGAGTACTCTAATACTGAAATATGTTAATAGTTCAATAGTTTTTACTTAGTCATCCGCAGCAGAATAACCTAGTCAATAATTTTAGTAGCTCCCTTATCGTGTTTGTATGGCTCTCTAACCAAAAGTATCTCAAGATTCTGCCTGCACACTTTTTTCATGTGTCTATGATACAACCTTAGTTCTGTTTCTATCTTCTCTCTTGTCTAATTACTTCTTTTTATCATTTCCATCTCATCTACTAGGTTTTTTGTCTTGTGTCTACCACTGCTGCTATTGCTTGCTTGTGTCTTACACACCTCCAAACCCCAAAATGTTTCACTGCCAGCATAATTTTCTAGGTTGAGTTCATCCTGGTTGAATTAGGATGCAAGCAACCAATTTAAAGTAGGTTGAACTCAACCAATGCAATATAAAACCAAGGGGGGTCCCTTGGGTTTATATTTCATCAGTTGATATCAACCAAGTTTAAATTGTTTGAGTGCATCCCAGGGGACAAATTCATCCTAGCCAATTATTCTGGCAGTGTTTGTTGTCTTGTGTCTGCCACCGCTATTGCTGGCATGTGTCTTACACACCTCTAAACCCCAAAAGAATTTTTGTCTTATATGATAGTGCTTGATGAGTAGAGGGTTTCGGGATCGAACAAGGCCTGGAAATTGGCTGCGGCATATTGGTTGAGGAGAAGCGGGGTTAGCTGTTTTGATAGGATGAAAAGATTGATGCAATGATGAATCCTGAACGGGGCATAGCTGAGACGCAAGAAGGTTCGATTGCGGTAGGCGATGTTGGGGAGGAGATCTTGAGTCGAGGTTTTGGGTCGCACCGGTGAAGAGCAGTGGCTGGGGTTTCGAGGTTGGGTCGGGTTGAGGATGGGGTGGTGAGACCTAAAGTCTGAATCTCATCCGAGTCATCCTGAACGTGAAGGGGTTGATCCATCGAAGATAAGTTTGGTTTAAAAAAGTCTGAAGGCTAGGATTATTATAGGAATGTGAATAGTGGTATTTGTTTAAATATTTATCAAAGTAGTATTAAGATGGTGGACGAAGATCACCCGTACCAGCGTTCCCAATCTATTAATAGTGTTAACAGTCAAAGCTGGCTGGAGATGGCTGAAGGGGAATTTGGCTGCAAAAGGTGTGCTACTGGAAATAATAACCACCTGAACCGCAAAAGCCTTTGGTCTTTTGATGGTTTTTCTATGTAAGTTGTGCGAGTGATAAGCGAATTGAGATTAGATCACAGTCTTTCGTGGCAGGCCTCTCGGATTCAGGCTGGGGAGGAGGCTTCCTAGTTTTCGGCAGCCAAAATGGCACTGTTTTCAGCTCGTGCGTAGGCTTGATTCGAAATGATCACATGTCCCGAAGTGATTGCAGCCTTGGACCGCACCTTGACCAAGTCCCATCCTGGTCCAAAAAATCATCAGACATCCTCAGCCGGAATCTCAGAGTGGCGTAATGGCATGTCTTTTTTGCTATCTGTGTTATGCGAATGTCTCAGTATGTACAGGAGTAAATATTATGCAAAGTAGCTATCAACAACATGAGGAAAAGTTAAAGGGGTGGGGTACAATCATCACAGTAATACGTGTATGATACAGATCAGTTAAAGAAACATAAAGATGTAAACAATCCAAAAAAAGAAAAAAAATTAAGAGACAAATTCCACGAAATTCGACAAGTTACAGAGCTTGAAGTAGGGCAAACTTTCTGAGCTGTCTTTAACAGATAAAAATGGTTTCAAGGATGTCGGGGGCAAGAAAAGTGGTATGTAGACATGCAATAAGAAGGAAGTATGATTAGCAAAAGTGGCTAGAGAATGATTAAGAGCTAGGTAAGACCGGCGAGGGAGGTTGGGTTGCTTGCTGCTGATCACTGAAACCAGGACCGGCTGGAGACGAATGCAGATTATCGCTTGCTGTTTCTAGTGCTGGGAGATCATGATGGTGAGCGCTAATGATTGCGGTGGAGACTTGTTCAGGATTCATTTGGCGAGTCTCCCGAGATGACGGAATCGAGGTTGAAAATAAGTTCGATGGATCGGCTTTTTTGGTCACGCCTTCTGTCGTTTTTTTGTTTTTTGCTAACTTGGGGTGGTCGTAATAATCGACCTGATTTAAATCAACGTGATTATTTCCGAAAGAGTGAGAACACCGGCTTAAGTATACAAGGCTGAACAGAGGTTGATAAGAGAAAAAAAATAAAAACTTGCAGTATGGCCCTCGGCATCTCTCCAAATACCATCAGAGTTGACTTGCCCATAAAGTTGAGTGTTTTGGTTCGCGATCAAGCAGTTCATCCAGTCTTGAACGATCTTGGGCGAATCTATCATGACGTTAATCTCCTGCGAATGGAACCAGGACTGGGTATCCTGATTTCCGTTTCCTTGAATGCCTACCGAATCATCTATCGCCATAAACTTCACTGTTCCATTTCGTCCAAAATGGTTAAAAAAAAGTCAATCAACTGCTGTTTTCAACATCAATGATCAAGTGGAAGTTATTCACCATGGCAATTTCTTGATTTGAGCACTGCATTAATTGGTCTGATCTGGTCCTTCCCAGTATACCTGTTCGAAGGGGAAAAAAGAAATTAGCGACCGCCCGGAAAGTTTTGCCTGAATCAAAAAGAACGGAAGACGAACCAATATACCAATAAGTTACGTTGACAATTAAATTTCTTGAGGGCTTTATACATTTTTATGACTACTTCTTGATTAGTCCCACCTTGAAAAGGGATGCTTTCGCCCTTATCATTAAACCCTACAAAAACGAAAGAAATGAACACGGTCCCCCAAAGCTAGAAGATTGATATGGAGAATGAAGTGGAAGGGGGACAAACCGAGATCAAGATAGAGAATAACAGAGACGCCACGCTTTGCGGTGTCGACGCACATTTTGACAACAGGAGAGGAGTTGAGAGTAGGGGTCTGGATGAATACCTTCTTCTTGGCGTACTTGAACCCAGCCATCCAAGCAGCATTCTGGGGAACCCGGATATCATTATGACCGGGCAAGCCATGAGGAGGCCGATTAACCATCACGATTGGAAACTCAGTATGCTCTTCATGGATCATGTGCGGTTGGAAGTCGCCTATGTCATGGTCCGGTGAGACATTGGCATCCGCCTGGCGTAGTGTGCCCGCATTCTGGAGTTTTTTGAAAAGAAAAAAATAAAGAGCTCAAGACCGTGAATTGTGTGATGTGGTTGTGGGTATTTGAGGATCTTACAAGTGCATCTGAGAGAGCTCTCATTCGATTTTTGACATGCGAAAATCGTACATTATGTCTTTTAGAAGGAGGCGGAGAAGAGTCTGTAATTCCAGCGGCAGCTGCACTAGCAATAAGCGTACTTCCATCGCTGGGGCCTCGAGTGTGTCGTTTATGAAAATCGTCGCAAGCGGCATAAGAATCAGGTAGCTGCGCTTTACTCAAGGTAGATTGTGACTGATGAGCACCCTCAACGGACGAACGGTGACCGGTGGATGTGGTGAAAGTGTCAGCAGTAACCTTACTTGCGATGGTGCTCATGGTAGTCGTATGTTCGTCCATGGACTTAACGGTCGTCGAGGGGGATGCAGAGGCTGTAGAAGGTTGATGCGGATGAGAAGTGCCGGCGAGAGAGATTTTAGAAAGTGCTTGGTTCGCAGTAGCATCCTTCGAGCGCCGCTGTTCTTCGAGGAGCCTTTGTACCGCATTCGAGAACCGGACTGTGGGAGGTAGTGAAGATCCCAATCTTGGGGATTCATCGGTATGAGAGTTGGGAGAATCAGGATTGTGTTGGTGGCGTGACCAGCGCCGGTCTTCCATGAGATCTCTGACTACATTGGTGAACGTGGAATTCAATATTCCATCCTGATGGTGGTGCACTAGTGCGTTACGATCAGTCTCGGCCTCCCTGTGTAGTGTGGCTCGTGCATCTTGCGCGGACTTCACAACATCGATGTTACGCAAGAATGCATTGTTGAAAGCAAATCGATAGGCACGAGGTTTAGAGCACGATGTCTCAGCAATCAAGGGCAGCGGCGGATTCAGAGGGTTGTTCCAGGAGATCAGGAACATGTCGTAAAAGGAGTCTACTATGGGCCCTTCTAAATGAATCTGTTGTCGGGAAAAGGGTTCCACGCTTGGTTAATGGACTGGCAATGAAGATTAATGGCGAAATGGTCATTACCATCATCTCAAGGTTAGGACGATCCTGAATGTTGTTACTAATATGATATAAAAGTGACGAATCAAGTCGAGTGGCCTGAATATCGAGCGAATAAAGAGTTGGATAGATAAAACACGTACCTATTGAGCAATGCGACCCTCTTATCAACAATTAGAAACTTGGAATGGAATGTACCGAGCAAAACTCTGTGAAAATTCTAGAAAGTGACAGATTAGTCGGTGGTTTAGCGTGTGGTATGGATAGAGATGAATATCACCAAGATGATTGAAGTTGATGACTAACGATAACCTCTAGTTCCAAGTTTGGAATATCTTTCAGATTGGGCAGTCCGACTTGTTTCCATTCAAAACTATGAGGTTTAATAGATAAATGATTTTTGAAAACCTGTTTCCAATTCCCACGATCGTAAATGACTACGTTGGCAAGTCGGTCACGTCATCGGAAATATGGAGAACAGATATTTACATGAAAAAGCAAAGAGAGTTAGATTTCCAACTTGATGAACTTTAGCTTCTCAGAGGACGTGACAGCAATGTATATATTTTCAGTCTTGGGTAGCTGTTTTCTTTGTCTGCCTGTTTGGTTAAATCAGGAATATTACAGACTGACGTTTTACGACAATTTTGTCTTTCTGTTGTCGAGTTTCCGCGCGCTTTGAAAGCTCGACCAGTGCCTGACAAATGGTACGCTGAGAGTCAGATTTTCTGAGTCGGTTAACATGAAACAATAGATCAGTGTCTGCATTGTTTCATGTAAACATATGTATAAGAGTTAAAGATCAGGGGAACTAAACGCTTACTGAAGATAATTTGTGGCAAGAAGTACTTCATGCTGAGCCAGCACGATGCAATCATAGTAGTGCTGCATGATATCACTACATAGTTACAGAAGATTAAAATGAGTCTATGGGTGGTATTGTTCAGTTTTTTCAAGCCACTGACGGGATTACGCTCAGGATGGTGAGGGGGATGACACCACATGTAGCGATGAGGGGGGGAGACACGACACCGGCGAGTTGATTTCGTTCCAGACAGAGCAAGACGTCGGAAAACATCTTGAGGAACAGGTCCGATGGCCGAACGGTGGTTCCATGCTGCGTTGACCATCTTCCGGACTGATAGGCCAGTTGGATCTGATGGGCCGATGGTTCGACTCGGTGGTACAGGTCTTCTTTTATTTTGAATCTTAGCCAGATTCTTTTTGGTAGCGAAGGTCGCGGGAATAGTTTCTTGGTGAGGCTGTGGGGTGATTGGCTTGGGTCTAGTGCTAGTGCGGAAGTAATTGAGGGTGAGTTGAGGTTGAGGTGAGTTTGTGAGCTTCGTTCAGGTTTGGATGTTGCCATGATATGTTGCAATGCAATTATTAGGTAGCAAGTTGTTTGGCATCCAGTTTTATTGCTTCTTTAGTTTTTTGATGGTAGTGGTTGATGTGTGGTGATGGTGGTGATGGTGTTGGTGATGGTGGTGATGGTGTTGGTGTTGGTGTTGGTGTTGGTATTGGTGGTGGTGGGATGTATGCGCAATCTTTCGCCGTTTTCGTAAACTGGGCGATTGTGTATCTGCATGCCAGGAATCTGTGAAAGAGTGGACAGCAGAGCTGTGACATGGAATCTCCGCAGTCGGTTTTGTGAATGCCAATTGGGCCGGGTGTCCAGCAGACCGCCCGAGCCCATCTGCGTTTTGTCCCGCCGATTTGAGTAAATCGGGACCTTCCGCCCGACACAGACCCGGATCGGGAGCTGTGAGTTGTCCCTTGTTGAGACGTCAGCCCAAGCCGAGTGACACCTATGCCCCCGTTCTTGGAAGTTAGTCAATGCCACCTGTGATTAAGGCTGTCGTCCAAATGAAGGCACAAGCGCACTTGCGCCCGGTTTCATTCCATTTTGCTCATCCTGGCAGGGGCCCCGGGCGGCGCAACCCATCATATAAATGTGTTAGAGCATCCACAATTGTTTGGATAACTTTTTGACAACTTTCAAGCTCTCAGCAAGCTCAACAGTTATTTTTTCAAGAGTGTCCCCACTTTCGGCTCAATAACCCGGCTCTATTGCTGGGTTATTGAGCTGGTTCCAACTTGTGCTCCTCTGCAACTTGAGTCAATAACTTGTGTTGCAGAGGAGCACTACCCAGGATGGTTATCAAGTGCTATTGAGTGCACAAGTGGGGAATTTTCTTGATAAAGTTAGCTTATTGAGCCAAGTTATTGAGACAATTGTGGATGCTCTTAACTATGTTGTATTAGGGCATCCCCACTGCAGCTGCTATATTGGGGTGCTGTGCTAAATATAGCACCCCAAACCTCATTTAGCAGCGCCACTGCAGCTGCTAAAGTAGCATTTGTTTAGTTGGCTGTGATCTTGAACTGCTATAGAATCTGGATAGCAGCCCATGGGCCAATTATCACGGGGCTTGATAAACGCACGCCCATCGGCGCACGCCCACGCCAAGCGCACGCCGATAAAAAAAAAGGCGTGCTGCCCGCATGCCTTTTTTTTATCGGCGTGCGGGCTGCACGCCCATCCCTGGGCGTCAGCACGCCTGTAGATGGGCGTGCAGCACGCACGCCCATCTACAGGCGTGCGACACTGCAGGCGTGCAGTCGCACGCCCCGTTCAGAAAAAGGCGTGCGGTTCGCACGCCCCTTCAGAAAAGGGCGTGTGGGTCGCACACGCTTATTATGTGTATAGGCAGGGGCGTGCCCCCTGCCTATACACATAAAAAGGGCGTGTGACCCACACACCCTTTCTATGTATATAGGCAGGGGGCACGCCCCTGCCTATACACATAGATCGGCGGACCGCCGACCTATGTATATAGGCAGGGGCACACCCCTGCCTATATACATGATGGTGTCATGCGTACACCAGAGTGTACGCATGACATAAGCACCCCCCCCCCCCTCCCCCCAATATTTCGCCAATCGGACCTCCCCCCCCTTCCTGAAGTCCCTCCCCAACCACCATCTCACCAACCCCACCAGCAGACCAACCGCCCCCACCCACCTAGCAGCCAGCCGCCGCACGACCCAGCCCACCCCACCCTCCCTGATCGACCAACCCGAGCCGCCGGAACGACCCAGCCGCCCAACAACCTCAAGCCAGCCGCCAGGACATTGACAGGTAGGTCAATGTCCCTTTTCCCCCTTTTCCCCCGTTCCCCCGTTCCCCCGCTTCCCCCCGCCCCCCACCCAAAACCCCGCCCGCTCCTGGGCCAGCTGGGCCTGGCCCAGAGGGGCCAGATGGGCCTGGCCCAAAGGGGCCAGATGGGCCTGGCCCAAAGGGGCCAGATGGGCCACCTGGGCCTGGCCAAAAGGAGCCAGATGGGCCACCTGGGCCTGGCCAAAAGGGGCCAGATGGGCCAGCCAAACGGGGCCAGATGGGCCACCTGGGCCTGGCCAAAAGGGGCCAACTAGAACCAGTGGCCCCTATGGACACATTCAAGGTGTGAATGTGCCACTAGGCCCCCTCCCAAGCCCCCCATTGCACCCAAGGCCCCGGAAAAATGTGCAAGGGACACATCTTGGCCTAAAGGGCCCCATGGAAATGCCCACAGATGCATATCAGGCCCCAAGTCCCCCGTCTAAGCCCCCTACACACCCAAAGTGCCCCCCCCAAACCCCCCGCAAGGGCTGATATTCCCCTTACTCGTATTCCCACTGCAAAAGGTACTTAATCCCAGGAGCAGCAGCTGACATCTGTTTTACTTTGCAATCCAACCAACAGCAACACCGTTTTCTCCTCCTCCATCAAACTTTAGACGTATTTCCACGCAACAACAATGTCTGGTAGTCATGAACAATCGCGTAAGTTCTGTTTCCTCATAAGATGTATGACAATAAACCTCCTGCTTACCACTGTCCACCCCAAAACACTGCAAATCAGGTTTGGACTTCTGGCAAAAATGCACTGAGCTTGCTCAGCATCCCGCATGCAGTCCCGAGGAATACAAGTATCTGGAAGTTCTCGCCAACAAAATAAAAGCCGAATACGAGCAGTCAGACAATGAGGGTCATGAGTCCTCAACTCGCCCAGCTCCAACAAACACGTTTGACCCCCCAGCTAGCCAAACCATCCTACATTCCACTCCTAACGTCAACCAACCACCTCCTAACCTCAACCAATTCATTCCTTGGTTTCCTGATCTTCCCAAAGACCTCCCACCACCTCAAACAACCGCTCCACAACTGTCAGATTTTATCTCAGCAAACAATGTGGCACCAACACTTCATCGCACACCAGAACCCACTCGAATTAACAACATACCAGCTCAATGGGACAACGAACCCGCTCCATTTGACAACGGCTTGCCCAACGTTATGAACCCAGCATATGGCCCCATCCACCCAATAAGATCACCCAGGCGCAACAGCAAAGGCGAAAGCACCTTTCTCACCACCTCTAATGAGGCTTACCTTGATGCTATAACTACCGCCATGGAATCCCAAAATGCCAAACGAGCCTTGCATAACTTATCTCAAAACCGTGATGACAATATAAACGACCCGGATGCCGAGGGGGAGACCGACCCTGAAGAATTGGGAATCAGCCCTCCAGCCTCACAAGTCTCTTTGCCGTACAACCATCGTGCAGCCCCACACCCACATTCCACTATTGTTGAAAGTCACCCACGCCGGGCTCGCTACCGCTATCCAACTGCAATATTTGTTGATCCTACATCCAATGATCCTACATCCAAAAAATCCCGGCATCACACCCCAAGTCCAGACGATCCTCCCTCATGTGGTGCAAGCCCAGTCCCTCAACAGGGCTCCTCTACCTCTCATCAACAGATTGTGCATATCGACCCAAGGGAAACTGGCCCAAACTTCCCAAGCCACCTATTCACTCCTCACCCAACTGTCATAACGGCCGAACACTTGAAAGGCATGAAGTTCTTGTGCACCCCAACCACTAGTGCAGTGGACAGTTCCAGTTCAATGCCCAGCTCCAGTTCAAACCCCAGCAAGAGGTCAACAGGCCCTCCTCGCCCTGCAAGGTCCACACGGGATGCATGTGAGTCATCCCCCTCTCCTCTAAACATTAAACACTTCTCGAACTCATGTCTGTCTGTCTGTTGCAGCTGTGGAACTATTTTTACCAGGCCCACTGCTTCCAAGATCAGTGGTAGAAAACTTGAACAACGATTTGGCGCGTGGCATTGCATGGTCCATCACATCAGCTGAGAAGATGATAAAGAACATCGCCTATGTCCTCAATCACCTCCCCCATATGCTCTCTCGTCATGGCCCAATGGACCACAATTTCAAGGAAAGAGTGTGGCGGGACGTTACAATAACTCTGGCTGCTTGCAAATCAGGTAATTCTCCTAGTTACTATCTATTTAATTAAAAATGACACTGAATAATTTTTGTGGTGCGGTTAAGAAAAAATCCTCCACCCTGCTACTTCAATGTCTCTGATCACTCATGACATGATCAACATGGATCAGATTGAAGTTGTCCAGGCCAACAAAAGCAAGACGATAACCAACCAAACTCAGGTACACACACTGGCCTCAAACATGGCATCATTCATCTCTCCTCCTGACACGGCATACCTCCGACTCAAATCTGCTTTACATCAATGCTGGGCTTTTCGTTATCTTGAACAGCAGGGCGCCCAATGGGAACCCCTTCCACTAGATACAACAAAGGTCCACTCTGCTCACTGGGGCTTCCAACGAACCTACGAGAACCTGGGGATGTTCGATGCCAATTCACCAAACCTTGGCGGCCTCATGCTTGTGTCACAGCACCTGGTGGGGGCAATGTCAGCTCTGGCGTATATCTGCAGCTTATCCGACTTTACCCGGCCACGTCCAAAGCATACAAGGACGGACGAGTGCTCCACAAGGAATACACCCTCTCAGATCCAGATGCTAGCTGGTCTGCTCGTTTTTGGTCCAACATCAGTCTTCACATTCAACAGACAGACTGCCAGCAATGCCAATGCTTCAGCCTTGCTAGAATTTGGGGCCAAAGTCCTTAAACAAAAGGTGGATGGTGGTATTACTCTCCCAATGCCCCACCAAACTTTAGACAATTTTTGTATATATTTTCTGGACTTCTTGTGTGCTATGGGCTTTGACAAGATTGGTGAGAATGGACTCCCCCAAGTGGATTGGGAAAGAACATACAAAGAATTTCACCACTACTTTGCTACTCACCACCTACTCCACATTTTTTCTCAAGATATAGAAATAGCTTTTTCCAACTATCACTTCTGACTTGTATGGTATTTAACTCCTATCCTGTGTCTCCAGCTCTACATGTTGCATGTTCTATTGATCACTTCCCCCCAAATGATACATTATTTGCCTTTTGGTTTATCTTTTCCTACATTATAGGTGTCAGTCTTGGTGTGCAACTAAAACTTATTATTATACATATGATATGATACTAATAACTGAAAATTGTATTAATGATCAGTTAAAAGTATGATTACCTAACTTTATGCTTATATACTCATATACATATGCTTAACCCCAATTTCCAGTCACGGAAATGAGGTTTTGTGTAAATTAGGGGAGATAGTGTAAATACACCGTGTTTTACTCAAACCCTGCGTACCACAGTCCGCATACCTTGAAGTTCAACCCGCGTGACTGAAAGCCCGGGCCAAAGTTGGAACATAAGCCCCGCGCAAGCCCCAGACCCCTTACAGACTCTCAGCTTGGCGCGCGGACTCCAAAGTCACCCAAGGTACACCCAAAGCAACAAAAACACGCCCCAGTAACTTCATTAATGAAGACTACTGGGGACTAAATAATTAATTATATTAGATTGTATTATTATTTATAAATATAAATAAAATTATATTGACTGAAAAAACAGTACAAATAATACTGAGGCTTATTATAAAATACAAATAAGCCACTAGTATTAATCTATAACAACCAGCACTAATGTACTACAGACTGTAAGTCAACATAAATAAATAATTAAACTAATAAAATCAATTGGTGATGTGTATTCAAAGCAGGGGCTGCTGAAGCGTCACCAAGCAAGCAACAATGGCCAAAATGTGGTCCAAGATCCCACATGTTGGCCAATAATACCTACAGGGTCCCCAGAGGGAACTCAAGACTATTTAAGGAGCTCTTCAACCGCCCAAAGAAGGCTCCTTTCCCCCGTTTTATTTGGGAACTGTAACCTTAAATCCTTACCCAGAGTAATATCACTCTTTCCTTATGTCCTTGCACCACTTGTTGCTAGAAAGACTTGTCGTTGGCATCAAGGAGGCTGACAATATTCAGGAGTAATGTTGACAGCCATTACTCTACTTTGATTTATGGAAACAAATTTAATATAGTATTTACAAATCAGAGGAGGGGTGTTACATTGGCTTGCAAGTTTTGGAGTAAAGAAGTGTGGCTGGTTCAATGATGCTCAACCAACCAGCAGCTTGGCTCTTTGGAAATGATCTAGGTATGGACGGTGGAGGGAAAGGTACTAGGCCACGCTTGACTATAACATGTAACCAGTGATTCCCGTTAATTAGTGCAAGGTAGATTGGGCTGGCTGGTTTGGGGTCGGGTGCAACAGTTGAAGGGAGAAACGTCATGCAGCCAGCTGCTCGGTCGTTTGTGAGGAACACCACTGGCCTATTGTATGCATTAGCCAGAATAGGACCACCATCAAGCCTGCCCATCCACTTGGAAGTGGGCACTGGTCCCTTGGGATTCTCCACGCGAATGCTGTCGTAGGTCTTCTCAAACATTTCTAGTCCACCTAGCTTCCTTGTCCAAAGTGCCCTGTTGATGTCCAGCTCGTGTAACATGTCCAATCGCACTTGATACCACCCATTGTCTCTAGCATACGGGCCCTCGGGTTTTTCAGCAGCCAATGCATGTGCCACACAAGAATACCCACAGTTTCCATCGCCGTTTGGGGTTATAAGTTGATTGGACATGCTTAATGACCCATGGAGGTAACTGATCAACCTGAGGAAGATGAGGGAAAATTCAGCATAAGCACAAGAGAGTGAGTAAATTGCTTTGCTCTCATGACTAATCATAATGAATTCACACTATGTTCACTTACTGATTTATCAGACAGAACCTCTTTAGAGGCTTGAGCCAGTGTCCCTAAGGTGGGACCACTTTTTACAACCATACTTTCATCCTGAATTCAACCAGAAAAGCCAATCAGTTATAATGTTGACTCATTGAATGGGCTCATCCTAACCCTTGAATTTACCTCCAAAGTGGGTGGCCTGGGGGGGTCATTGGCCTGATAATCACCTTCCGTATGCGACATAGGAATAGCATCCTGCACTGCCAGCATAATTGCCTAGGTTGAGTTCATCCCAGTTAAACTAGGATGCAAACAACCAATTTAAAGTAGGTTGACCTCAACCAATGAAATATAAAACCAAGGGGGGTCCCTTGGATTTATATTTCATCAGTTGATTTCAACCAAGTTTAAATTGGTTGAGTGCATCCCAGTTTAACTGGGATGACTTCATCCTAGGCAATTATGCTGGCAGTGCTGATTTGCCAAAATACAACAGAACAATTAGGCCAATCACTATTAGGAGAATCTTGTTGGTTTGATTAAAGGGGCTTACCAGGGAAGTTGACATTGAAGTCCTGGCAAGAGGAATATCAATCGGATTGTCCTCTGCAAATTCACATGCATCTCCTTCTGACCCAAAGGGATCTCCATCACTGCCATCAGATTGATCATTGGATGAGTCTGATACTCCACTAGATGACCCAGAATGACTGCCTTCTGCAGGGCTCCCTTTTGCCAAAGACATCTGACTCAATGCAGATGATACTGAGGGCTTTTCTTCCATACGGCGTTGGGACTTGGGCCGGTCGGAAGTGGGGGGACTTGCTTTCCGCTTATGTGACGTGCGGCCTGGTTGGTAGTCTTTGTTGGCTGCATACGTAGATGGTAGCTGAGACTTTGGAGGTCGGCCACAAACGGTGGGCTCTCATTGTCTTCTTCAGAAGATTCATTGTCTTCTTCAGAAGATGTTGCGGGATCGGGAGCCTTTCTTGGTCGGCCTCGGGGTTTTGGGGCGGTCAGTCTGGCCAACGTGGGCAGCTCATCAGGGTCTTCCATTGATGAAGAGCTATCTTGTTGCAACTTGTCCGTCCTTCTCCGGGCCGCTTGATTCTGACTGGTCCTTGCGCGCTGTTTCCCTTTGGCTGTCTGTGCCTTTTCAATCTGAGACTCCACGATTTCTGCCTGAGTAGGATCTTGGGTTTGAACACGGCGGCTTCCATTCTTCTTCTTCCAAGGTTGATTTGGTTTGGTTTTTTTTCTGATGGGGTCTGGCTTGATCAGTGGGACCACATTTGTGTTTGCAACAACTCGACGGAAATTCTTCATCAGTGCCGGCAAAGCTGTGGAGGGGTGAGATTCCAAGATCTCCTGCTTTAGCGCCTCAAAATCATCGTCAAAGTTATACGGCTCCTCATCAAGGTTCTGTAATTTAAGCAAGGTCAAACAGGATTAGCCAAAGGGTTATGGAGGAGGGGGCAGATTTATACACTGACTGGTCCATCTGGGTTGTAACACAATTGCCACTGGGGATGAAAGTCCGCTGGTTCCACATCACCCTTCTCTTCAAGCAACTTTTCAATCAAGTGTGCACATGGGACCCCCATTCCCGCGTTGAAGTTCCCCGTACACTGCCTGACGGGATTGTCATGCTTGGCCTTCTTCATTTTCAAGTACTTATTGTACTCTCCAATGGCCAATTTGAGCGCATGGGTGGAGATCTTGGTGTGAAGCGGCTTGAAAACGTTTGGGAGTCCGGATAGCCCTTTGATCCTTTCATGGCCAATGGTGACCTGTGCTTTGTCCAGTTGCCGGTCCACAGCTGACGAAATGGTCAGGAAGAGGGTAGCAAAGTTGATCTTGCCAGATGTCACATATGTTTTGAGCCAGCTATGAGCTGATTCACCACTAGATGAAGTCAGATTCCCCAAGTGCGGGGTTTTCCCAGCCCATGCAGACATGAATTGTTTGCGAAAGGGCAGAACATGGTTCTGAAGGTATTCCAGAACATTTGCTCGTTCCCTCAGGTCCACCTGAAGCTTTCCCCAACCTGTGTTGAATGAGGGTTTGTCCGGAGCGTATGTAACCTTGTGCCATAGCTTCAAGAAATTCGTCCATTCGTCTGCCTCGGATGCAAAAGCCTGTTTGCAGTTGGTGAAAATGTTCCGATCAATGTGCCAGGCGCATAGGTTTGAGGTTGCATTTGGGAAGTGGTCTGAAATTGCATTTTGGAGAGCCACCTCTTTGTCCGTCACAAAGACCTTTGGAGAGCTCTCTGGTTCCCATACCGACCTGCAAGAATTGATAGGTGCATGTAGAATTACCATCAGATTATCAATCTGATACTAAAAAAGACAATCACCACACTCACTTCAACTTATTCAGAGCCCAAGAGTATGCCGCATTTTTCTCATTCCTCATGAGACAAAATCCAATTGAGAACGAGTTGTTCGTGCAGGTCTGGCCAACAACATGTAGTAAGGGGTACTTGCAGAGGTTGGTCTTGTAGGTGCAGTCAATATTAAACACATGATGGAACTTGCGAGCGAGTAACATTGATCCAGGGTGCGCAAACCATAGGTAGAGGAACTTTCCGTCATCATCGTAAACTTCATCGTGAACCCAGTTGGAGCCTTTGAGGCATTGTAGAAGATGGTTGATGGGGGTGTTGCCGGCCCTCCGCTCTATCTTCTGCGCTGCTTTTGTGTTGTAAATTTTCCTGTTCGTGACAAAGCGTCCCTCAGTCGTACTCAGCTGCCGGGCAATTGCCTGTGGTTGCAAACCAAGAGAGGCCAGTCGAGCCACCTCTGCTTGGCCCTCTGCCCCAAGTGTCTTGTGGATGGCCTCGTAGTTGTGCTGGATGACATTGTGGTTGTGAGGGACAGTCTTGCTGCGGAGATCCCAATAGTTGTTTTCACGGTTCTTGGCACATGAACAGTGGCCAGAAATCTTGAAGGCGCATCCAACTCGCTTATTACGTGATTCACGAGCCCGACAGGAGTCCACGGTGGTAGTGTCTTCTCCAGCAAGTGAGCAGGCAAGGTAAATGTTCTTCCCCGCCTTGGATTTTGAGACCGCCAGCCGATAACCATGCTCGGTGGCCCATGTGGACACAAATTTCTTCAGATCGACAACACAGGTGAACAGGTATTCAGGTGGAGGGTCCATTGGCTCTACGAAATTAATTCCCATGAGCATCCATTGGAAACAGTATGATAAATCAATGAGGCACTGACCTCCCACAGAATAGTCAAACAATCTGACATCCTCACTGGTCAGTAGGGCTTTGGGCAAAGCATTTCCATCCGGGAGATTTGGGGGCATCAACAAGTTGTTGGTGTGGTGCGCAGACGCACTGGGATCTGTACAATAAAACATTGGTAAGAACACCGCAAAGGACTTTTTGAAGTGAAAGCTACAATCACCTTGGGGATTTTCCTCAGTCATTGGAGAGGGAACAGACATTTCCAGGGGGATTGGGGAGGGAACAGACATTTCCTGGGCGGTTCTTGCAGGAGCCAGGACTGCAGACGGTACCACAGATGTTGTAGAGTTGGAACCACCTGATTCATCAATAAATAGTCAGCTCCCAATAAAGCAACTTTACCAGAGAAACTAAGACCCACCTTGAGCTTGATCCTCATTGGTTTGGGTGGGAAAAGAGGGAGCAGGCAGGTCATTTGCAGAACGCAGGAAATCAGGGGGAAAAGCTGATGATTTACAGTTTGTCAGCTCTCAATAAATATACATTACAAGAGAAAGTTAGACCTACCTTGAGCAGTATTGTCAGTCATTTGAGGGACAACCAAGGAAGCCAGTGGATCAATTGATGTAGGTAGTTGCGCGGATGGGGCAGGCGGACTTAAGGAGTCAAGCAGAGAATTGATTTCGACAGCGGATTGGTTGGTGTTGTTGTCCCAGTAGTATGTGGGCTGGTTGACGGACGGGTTGCTGGGTATTGATGCAGATGGGTTGCTGGGTATTGATGGTGGGTGTTGGATTGGTTGGGGGGCATTCCAGTTGTTGGAGTACATTTCCTGCTGTAATGTATAGGAGCTTGGTTGATTGGGTTGGTGGGTGGGAGGAATGTTTGACGTCTGTTGCAGGGTGATTGCTGGATTGGTGTAGTTTGGAAAGTTTGGATTGAGTTGGCCGGTGACTGGAATGTGAGGAAAGGCTGTACTATTGTTATAGGAGGCCGTTTGGGATGATTGGTGGGGCGGGAGGTTGTTGTATGGGTTGAAAGATGGTATTTGGTGGCCCATATGGGGTGCAGGTTGCCCGTGATTTGGAATTGGAAAGGCCATTGAGTTTGACGGGTATGCGGGGTGGCCATGGTTGGTGAAGCTGGGGTGTTGGTTTGTGGGATTATTTGTGATTGGGACAGAATTGTGTAGGTAATTGGGGAAGCCGGGGAATTGATCAGACGTTTGAGGAGGGATGGGGGAGTTGGATGGGGCATGGAACCAAGGGGGTTGCCCAAATGGAACTGGTGGTTGCGGCTGATGGAGGCGGGAGGAAGGACGGTGTGAGAAAGTTATTTAAGTAGAAGAATTGGGCTGTGTGTGCTTACATGCTGTGCCAAGTGAGACTGGGTGACATTAGGCTGACCACTGGCATGCGTTATTGCATTATGGTATTGGGGGTGCGGCTGATTGTGGACGCCATATGGGTTGGGAGATACGTGGTAGTAGGAGGGGTTTTGGCCTGGCTGAGACATTTTCTGCTGTAAATAACGGCCAGAGTGAGTAATTTTGGATGATATTTACTTTGATAGACATGCACTTACACTGCTGGAGGGTAATAAAAGTTGATGCGAAGAATACTTGCTGATATCTGTGCGTTCAGAGGAACAAGAAGAAATAATCAGCTGGCATGAAAATAATAATAATGAAGATGTGGAGAGATTAATTGGATCTGAGTGGAAGAACATCAAGTGCTGGTGTGCCCGTCTGGGGCTTGGACAAGGGGAATGGGGCCCTTGGATACCTATGCGGAGATATAAAGGGGCCCTTTGGCCTAACATGTCAAACTTGGGCGGCTGGGAAGGGCACAGTTGGCTCCTTTTGGCCAGTCATACAGTTGGCTCCTTTTGGCCAGTCATAGTGGGCCCTGTTGGCCCCTTTACTAGGCCCTTTGGGGCTTGTCCCACTGTCAATACAGGGCCTAATGGGCCCTGATCAAATTCTTAGTTTTTGTTATCATTATCTTTTTTTTTGTTTTTTTTTGTGTTTTTTTTCTTGTTTTTTTCTTGTTTTATTTTATTTTTATTTTATTTTATTTTACTTTTATTTTATTTTTATTTTATTTTTATTTTGTTTTTATTTTATTTTTATTTTATTTTTATTTTATTTTTATTTTATTTTATTTTATTTTTATTTTTATTTTATTTTTATTTTATTTTTATTTTCATTTTATTTTATTTTTATTTTTTCTAATTTTTTATTTGATCTTACGGGGGCACGGGGGGCACGGGGGGCACGGGGGGGCTCAGGGGAACAAAAGGAAAAATACCCACTCAGGGGTTCGTCCGGTTGTTCCGTGTTGGGTTGGTTGGCTGGCTTGCTTGGATTGGGTTGGGTGGGTCGGCTCGGCTCGTCTGGGGGGTTGGTGTGGAGGGCTGGCTGTGAGGAGGGAGGGGGGAGTGATCGTTTGATCGATCGAGCGAGGTGGTGGTTGCGGTTGAAATCCGCTGGGGGGGAGGGGGGGGTGGGGGGCGGGGGGGGGGGGGGGGTGCTTATGTCATGCGTACACTCTGGTGTACGCATGACATCATCATGTATATAGGCAGGGGTGTGCCCCTGCCTATATACATAGAATTGGCGTGCAGTCCGCACGCCGATTCTATGTATATAGGAAGGGGCACGCCCCTGCCTATATACATAGGTCGGCGGTCCGCCGATCTATGTGTATAGGCAGGGGCGTGCCCCCTGCCTATATACATAGAAAGGGCGTGTGGGGCACACGCCCTTTTTATGTGTATAGGCAGGGGGCACGCCCCTGCCTATACACATAACAAGGGCGTGCGACCCACACGCCCTTTTCTGAAGGGGCGTGCGAACCGCACGCCTTTTTCTGAACGGGGCGTGTGACTGCACGCCTGCAGTGTCGCACGCCTGTAGATGAGTGTGCGTGCTGCACGCCCATCTACAGGCGTGCTGACGCCCAGGGATGGGCGTGCAGCCCGCACACCGATAAAAAAAAGGTGTGCGGGCAGCACACCTTTTTTTTTATTGGGGTGCGCTTGGCGTGGGCGTGCGCCGATGGGCGTGCGTTTATCAACGCCCAATTATCACACAGCAACCACTTGTGAAATCTTGCCCCTCCCCCCCACCCCCCGGTCATTGTAACTCACATACAACCAGGACGTCTTGTTAACACCCAAAAGGTGTCACCATTCCAAGCTATAATATATTGTGGCTTGTGGTGTGTAGCAAACCTGCCTTGGCCATTAAGACTGCGGTGAGGTGACCCAGCACAGTTGATTTAGCAGCTTGGATGACTCCCCACGGTGGAGATGGCCTCAGAGCATCCACTGAACTTAACACAAGTCCCATTTCCCTTCTGTGGGTGGTGCTGGAATTGGCCTTACCCCTGTTGCATTGCGCCAACCACAGGCAGGGACTTTCATGCAAGCCATCCCCAATGGTGTGGATCCTGAGAGCAAAATCTAGAATTTTTCTCAAAAATCACTTCTGACCACCATTACACAACTTTACCTGGTGCCAAATATGTTAAACTGGCACCAAAATTATCACTGGCTTCTTGGCTTCAACCTCACCATCTTCTCTACATCCTATGTTGAAGTTCTGTGACACCACTGTGACAAATTATAAACCACTTAAGATTCCCCTTCTCATCCAACTCTGTCCTCTCTCCACTTCTCTTTTCTTCATCTATCAAAGTCAACTCTAGACAACATTAAGATCATTATTAGCCAACTCAACTCAAGATCAAGACTCCTTTTCCTTCAAGTTCAAGTCCGGGAAGCTTTAACAGTGGACAGCCTTATTAGCTTCCCACTTGGTGAGAAATGCAACAATAGCATTTCATCCGATGATCTTCAAATCAACAACATCACTAATCCATTCTTTTCTCATTCTTAGTCAATTCCAGTCTAATCTGATCTTCAATCAAAAAACATCAGCTAGCTTATAACCTATAATCTTTAGGGTTTGTTCTCTCATTCAGCTTTATATCTCTCAAAACCAATCACTAATATCATGTCAATCTTAGTCTATAAGTCCTCTATTGTATTCTCTATCACTCTACTATATCATTCAGCTAGAAAACAACATTCATCTAGGGTTGGTCTTTAACTCTGTCTCTCAGTTTCATTTCTAGTTCTTTTCTATTCTAATCATTTTATCTAGGTTTTCTGGTCTTTATCTTTGAGTAACAATATCAAACAGTCACAGTTCTAATACCTATCACAACCGGCTGAGGTCCCATTGGTCCTCAAAGTTGAAGACATCTCCCAAGATTTACCTCTGTGTCCACTCCACAAAATCTGTAATTTACAGTTTTGAGAATCACAAAAACCCATAATAGGTTTATGATGGGTGTTTGTCCTATATTGAATAAATCAGAATTTTTGTGTGTATGGCATCCAATTTTGTATGATTCAGTCATAACATATAATACTGCAGGCAGAGATGTACCAGAAGTTTTAGAAGAATACATCTATCCCTCTGAGAAGGTGCACAAGTGAAATAATTTCCTTGCATACTTAGAACCAGTCAAAACATCATTTTAAATGTTTTCAAGATGCTTGCAAGAGCTAGCCTGATCACTTTATGAATTTTACCTGGTACCATTCCCTGCACAAGAAGAAAGGCTACAAGGAGAACCAAGACCAGAATTGTTTTGAGTGATTGATTAAAAATATATGATTGATTTAATAAAAGATATGAACTTTTGGTCTCTGAATTTCTCAGGATCCATGCCCAATTCAGTTTTTTGCAGGTAATCCTCTCTGTGAGACAGAGACCCTGTGGACCCCTCTGGGGCTCTCACTTGAGAGGCTTATGTTAAGCTCAAGCATTCACAGGTTTTTCACTAAAGTTTCTGCAACTGCGGAGAGTTGATGGAGCCCTTTAGCTACCCAACCAAGAATATCTAAAGTTGTGCTTGGTACAGGGCTTCTGCAACTTCCAAACCAAGCCACCCCACACTTGTGGACTTGTCAACTGGGCTTGGTAAAACTCAAACACCGGTTTTCATATTTAATTTACACAAATGTGTGCAGGATTGCCGTGTACTTGTATTTGGAGGATGGCTGTAGGAGGCTGTTTCTGGAGGCTGGTCATAGAAGGGGGGCTTGAGGAGTTTGGAGGTGAGGAGCTTGGATAAAAGTTACCCCACCAAGCTCCACACAGGCCCCTAACTTTAAAGCCCCAGTTAAAGAGGGCTCAAAACCACAAGTGTGGCATGTGGGGGCTCCATCTGTGTAAAGCTGGCTTACCACACCACTTTACAGAGATGAGAGTGGATTCTCTCACAGAAATAATTTGATGAAATAATAGAGTAGGGATTCATTTCCATCCTGATTTTGTGCAACACAGGAAGCAGAGTAGTGAGATAATCAAAGGATCAAACTAGATTATAGAATTGTCTTTGATTCAATTTCTGGATAACTTTCAATAGTTCTCTATCACTATTTATTCTCATTTAGGTTTTCAATTTTTTTTTTCTTGGCATTATCACGTAAGGTTGTTCTTTGATGAGATGGGTTTGGAAACTAAAGGTTAGAAATTCATATCATCCAATTTCTATGTATTTTTTTGATTAATTGTGTGCATTCTATGTGGGAAATCATGTCACTAAACCAATTTTATGTAAAAAGATTCAACAATGAATCTTCATAGGCAGCCACCCAGGTTTCCACATTCAAATGATAGCTAAAACAAAAATAACAAAAATTCAGGGTCATATCCCCATAGGGGTGAGAGAGATTGGGTATCAAACTAATTTGATTGACCTGGTTTGTAGTTGGCTCCTTTGTGTCTACTGCCTTTTTGTCCTCTGGTTCCTCTGTTTCCTCTTTGGCATCTGCCTCTTCTTTGGCAACTATTAGCTGCACTCAATCAATCCTTGTTTCAAAATGGAGTTGCCCTAAATTATGGCTTGTTCCATGTTTTAATCATTTAAAGACTCCACATGAAGATCTGAAATATATCTGAGGAATAAAAGACTATGATACAAGGTGCCATTAAAGATGTAAAAATTATAGTCTGATGGACCATGAGGGCAGAGATAGATTCTGCTTCTGTTTGAGGCCTTTGTAGAACTGATGATTTGAAATGTTGGAACTTTCACAGAATCATGTTGCACACTGAGGCCTGAGACAGGTTTCTGATGTAAAATGAATTGTGGAGTGTGAGCAAAACCAAATTATGCAGCAAAAATATTATTTGTGATTATTCCAAGATATTTTAAGTAGCTGAAAATAATTCCAATAAATTTAATATCTCCAAAGAAACAATGCAATTATCACCAATTTTGTCTTGTTTTATGGTAGCTAACACTCAACAGTTTTTGAATTAATTTTATGCAAGAATTTTAATTTTATGTAAGAATGACAAGCTAATTAAGGCAAAATTAGCTGCATGAACTGGTTAGTAACCATTCTGTATTCCAAACCCAAAAAAAGAAACATTGAACCCAGAGATGATGAATAAAATTTCTCATTCTCCCAGACACTGGAAGAAAGGTAACAAATCTCACTATGGTTCCAGAACATGCATCATTCACTATCCCAGAACTCTTAGCTGGGATAAAATATGACTTGTATACAGGTAAGTTATTTTTCCCAGAAAACAACTAGCCAGGCTAATCAATGGCTTACATTGTGCAGAGAAATTTTTCAGAAAATCAAACATCTAGTAATTATTATTCCATTTTATGACAAATGTTTGTGATTCTTAGCTAAAAGAAGAAAAATCCCAGAAAATGATAAGCAAAATAGAAGTACAATCATTTGACACGCAACCTCTATGGAATTTAACTTCAATATTTCACAGAAAAAGATCTCAACAATTAAACCTTTCCATCAAGAAATTCAGTTTCTTCATCAAGAGACTCAATCCTATTTCCACTTTCCTTCTCTATATTCTCCCTTCCTCTATTTCCTAAATCAATCAAGTCTTGTACTTTTTCAGGTAAATGTCTAGTTTAAACCTCCTCTGATGTCTCTACAAGGGTTTTTATCTATGATCCAAATGGAGAAATTAACTTGAAGTTTCTTTTAATCTTACATCTTCCAAACTGAGATTTCATAAGAAATGAACTAAGTGTTATAAGGAATTAATTCTAAACCTAACACATCTTCTTTCTCCTTCACAGAGGGAGAATGGGCCCCAGATGTTTTTCTTACTGTGAAATGATTAAAGCAGCAGCAAAGCATTCCTTCTGGGTACTTCTGCTCTTCTATTCTGGAAAGATATGGCTAATAATTCCCTCCCCTCTTGGGAGCCACTTTTGCAGCCCTCTGGTCCACAGTTTGGTGTTCTAAATGTGTTCAAGTATCAAAATTACATAAAAGCATAGTTTTATATCAAGAAAGAGGGACATTATTAGTTTTTCTATGGAAAAATTGGATTCTACAGGTGATTTAACCCTTAGTCAGGCTTAATGTATAGTCACATGTATATTCACATGCAGAGTCAAATGTATAGGCACAAGTATAGTCACATGATTCATCACATGTTTTTTCTAGAACTCACCAGCCAAAATGCCTCATATTTTACTATATAAAGGGGGTTCCCTCCCAGAAAGAAAATCATTCCAGTTTTGGAACAGTAATTCTATTCATAGTTGCACAACACCAAAACACACATAGCATCCAGTAGTGATCTCAATTAATTTTTCCCTTTTGAGAAAACCTTTAATACCTCAGAGAAGAAAAACAGGTAAAAGAAGTAGTGTTGCCCCTTTTTTGTGATCTTAAAGCAAAGTCTTATCATCACATTTCTGTATTAGGTGAAGGTTAAGACAGAAGGCAAGACAATTCAAATGGTTCACATTGATTCATCATCCATCCCATAACAAACATATCTTTGCTAAAATATTATTGTATGTGTCAAACAGGTTTCCCCTGGTTCTAGGTGTGATTTAAATTTACGGCTCATAAAAAGATAAAGTAATAATTCAGTTAAGATCTCTTTGTATCAGTTTTAAAATATTATAGTAGATCAAGGAAGAAAGGAGAAAGGTTTCTGGTGAGCCCTGAGATGTGAGTTATCACAGCACAAATATCTTTTGTGGTGTCCTTTGAATAGAGAAGTTTGCATCTATTCAGCTGTATTAGCCTAGCACTTGAGTGTGTGATATAATGAGACCCCGTTTGGCACCAATATAATCAGCAACATATTTCACAAATATTTCACAATTATATTGGTGAAATACTGATGGTGTTTGGAAAACTGATAGATACCACATTTTGTAATCCACTTGCTACAACTCAATATATTGGAAGCTCACAAAGTCAGACCCACCCATGACACCTGCAACTCACAACCTCCTACAAACAATCAACAGCCAAGCTCCACCCAATGAACCTGAGATCTCTCAAGAACACCAACAATCTACCCCGCAATTTCCTAGCACACCTAATTATTTCTGCCGTGGCGGCAGGAAGGGTTGTCCAAGAGGTTCACGTGCAAGAGGACCTATTTGTCACAGTGCAGGGAATAATGCAGCTACTATTGACACAATAAAGCTACCTGGTCCACAATATCAAGACTCTCCAGCAAGCGGTACAGAAGGGAAACATGAAGATCAGAATATCAAATGTTTACAGCTGCTACTCCCTCCCACCAAGGCCCAAAAAAAACTATGCTGGACTGGACCAATGGAGGTGATGTTGTTGGATCTTTACGCCCGAGAGGTTGAGAAAGGCAAATGATCCAATAAAGGCTTCCAAAACACTTCACACCAACATGTGGCACAAAAACTGAGGGAGGAATTCACTGAATCCAAACAGCTACTTGACTACAATAAATGCAAGACTAAGCTGAACCAATCTTTCAAAAAAGACTATGACATGATCCTTGCATGTAAGGAATCAAATGGTTTTGGTTGGGATGAAACAATGTGTGAGGTCATGTCATCAGATGAATTCTGGGAAAGATATTGTGCTGTAAACCACTCCATTGTCCTTTTTTCATCTTGATGTCATGAGATCTTACATGTCTTTGTGTTTTTTGGTTTTCAAGGTTCACCCAAATGCAAGGAAGTTCTGGGGAGTCCCTTATCCGGAATTTTGCAGCTTGGACAAAAGTTTTGGTACCTCATTGGCTACTGGAAAAGGATCTTGGTCACTTTCTCAGTGATTGCTCATGAATACCCAACCAGCCAATTGAAACACTTCAAGTAAAATACTTGATTGACTGAATGAACCAGGCAAAAGTACCTTTCTCACAGCCACAAGAAATACTCTTTTGCAAATGCAATAAGCAGCTTGGTTGGCTACATGGACACCCAACGGCTTGAGCAAAACAAATCTTGCAAAAACCATCTTTAGAAGCTGATGGAGCTGTATCAAGATACTCACGCTGAAAAATCAAGTCAAAATGAGGTGTTGGATGCTTTTGAAATCTTCTGAGACAATATAAATGTGCAAACTCTTTTGAGAATTGAAGACAAGGACCTCTGATCCTAATAGCCCAAACAGCAGATTGATAAAATGCACTGTAACTGATTTTTTTTTTGTTTTAATTCACCCTAAATAAAAACCTATCCTCAAATTAAACAAAACAGAATGGGTTTTCTTCTCTCTGATGAAATTCCAGCCTGCATTAAAAAAACACTTGAGGTATCAAAAATGTGAGAGATCCAAACATGATGTGAGAGAGATAAGATAATTTGAAGGAATAATGCTAAAATTGATTGCAAACAAAAACCAAACTAACAAGAAAAAATTAGAGAGGATTGAAAAAGACAGGAATTTTTAAAGAAGATAAAAGAATAGCATACCACTAATGATGGAGAAAAAAAAGGAGGAGACAAGGACTTTTTAATAAGAGAGGTGGAATAGATTGGTAACAGAGGTAATGGGGATTGAGGCTGATGAGAGAGTTTCAAACTGGGATTAGTTATTTATTTCCTTGACAAACAACAAGAAAGAAAGAAAACAGTAGAAAAAGAGAAGAGAGAAAAAGAAGAAGAGAAAAAGACAAACAGCACAATGATGTGATGTTGAGTAATAAAGCCTGCGTTTGAAGTCTTGAAAAAGTCGAGATTCAGCACTTGATTGTTGAGAGATTGAAAATGTGAAGAAAATGTGAGTGGTACTTCGAGGCGAGGGATTTGAGTAGGGATGATAACTTTACACGTTCAGGTCTTGATGAGGGCGATCTTGATTTTCAAGTTTGAGATCTTGATTGAAATTGAAGGAAAGAATTTGAGAGTCTTTTTGAGTCTGATTGAAACTGACTCGATTAGATTCTAGCTTTTTTTAGGCACTGGCAGAAAAACCCTAACCAAGTATGTCTGAGAATTTGATTTAACTGTGGTGCGCGCTACGGCTAGATGTTGTACAGCAATTTGTGACATTTGCCTCAACGGAGGCATGAACAAGGAATTCAGAATTTCAACATAATTTATTAAAACAAATATGGAAGCAAGTACAAGTGCAATCATAAATGTTGCCTTCTGGCCAAGGTTGAGATATACTGCTGCCATAGACCCTTGGAAATGGAGTCTTGCCAGTTTTCACACCTCCCTTTCACAATCACTAGAGTAGACACCTTTGGGGGTGGTATCAACAACCTCTTAATTGTGGAAAAGACTGTTGCTTCTGTCAGCATTTTCCTGATCAAAAATTGGATTGGTATGACCGTTCTGTATGATGTTGATAATGTGTATGTAAGCACATGCAAACACAATATCATATTGCTGCTCAAGATTGTACTTGCCAGCCTGAATCATAATCTGAAATTGATGTGTAATCACCCCAAAAGATTTCTCAATAAAATTCCTCAGACTTAAATGTCTTACATTAAATAGCTCTTCTCTTTTTGCTGGTCTAAAACCCAAAAAATACAATTAGATATTTGTGTTTTTTTTTCCAAGATCAAGAGCTATCAAAAATAACCTTCTGCCAATAATGGCTTGCTCTCGTAAGTGATAATGCGTACCTTGATAAGTCACCAAGATATTTGGTTCCAGCGCATAACCTGCATTGGCAAGATAAAAGTGGCCAGGATTGATTTTGAAATCCTGTGACTGTGAATCTTGAATTACTTGGGCATCATGTGTGCTTCCCTTCCATCCAACTTACATGTATGTGAACTTCATGCTGAAGTAACACAAGCCTAGCAAATTCTGAGACAGAAACCCTTTTTGATTGCGGTATGCTGCTTCTCTTTCAGCAGGTAGACTTGCTGGAACATGATGCTATGTAGTGATGGGTTTGTTTGGGCAAAGGAGCCATGAAAAACTTTGGGGAAACCTGGAATACAAGATCAAGGATGTTCTGGAAGACCCTAATGGCAGGATTTATCAGCTTTCAAAAATTCAAGTATCCCAGAAGAAAATTACACAGTTTGATATTGTCTTCCTTGCTGAAACCGGTCTTGAGTCTGTTGATTTGGGTTATTTTGTCCAATGATGTAGAGGAATATGGCTAGTTGTTTCTCCATTGGGAGGAGTTTTGAGGCTGGGTCAATCTGGAAATCCAAGAGCTCATCACATTGTGGTGTTCCATTTGTGTGACAATGCCAAAAGCACGTGGTAGAAGCATTGTGACAGCATATACACAAGCAAAATTCATTACAAGAGGAGGAATAGTATAATAAATTTAAGAGACACTTCTATGCAGGACAATATGATTACAGACATCACAGCGCTGTGGGGAATGGAATGGAGGACAAGGGGTACATAGGATGAAATAGGGTGCAGAGGATGGGAATAGAAGAGGTGGAAGGTATTGGGAGAAATTTTCTCAACCAGGAAGGGAAGAGGTAAGGTGGTAATTATGGGGAGAACATGTCTTGACCAGGTATGGAAGGGAGGATGGAAGGTTTTTATGTTGTACAGGTAGTTATAAGGGTATACCACTTTTAAAAGGGTGGTATATGGAATTATAAGGGTTGAGGAATCAGTATGTTGTTATTTGGAGGGAGGAATTAATTAGTTGAGGAGGAAGAAGGGAAGAATGAGCAAAGTGGGAGGAGAGGCTTTGACCCACAATATTCTGGGTGGAAGGAGTTAACACTGGGTCAGGCAGGCATGTGGATTATGTTTCAGGTTTTTTGGGTCCTGTATCAACACATGATGTCATGCAGTGCAATATATGCAGGCAGATAAGGTGTACAGGGTGTGTTCCTGCAGTACAATTCCCTCATTGTTTGTACATGTAGGCCAATTTATGCAGGCAGATAAGGTGTAAAGATGTGTTCCTGCAGCATAATCCTTTCATTTTTTTTACCTGTAGGGAAATATATTCAGGCAGATATGGTGTATATGTGGTTTCCTGCAGCGTAATTCTCTCTCAGTGAAAAATCTGCAGCATAGAACACTCATAAGGAGCTCCCCTGGAGCATAAATCCCTCACTCTTCAATATATAAGGAGGCCTCTTTCCCCCTCTTCAGTTCCTTTTTTGATCATCCGCCTACAGAGGTTTGGTGACAGCGGTTATTTTATTAAGTGTTAGTGTGTTAGTTAGTTGTAGTGGTTGCAGTGGTAGTAGTGGTAGTGGTAGTAGTGGTAGTAATAGTAATAGTAAAAAATAGAATTATTATCAGTAACAAGTAGTATTAGTAGTAAAAGAAGCTCTAGTATTTATCAAAGTGCCTTATAAAGCAATTTATCAAGAAAGAGATCATTACCAACCTTCTCAATCAAAAACCCAGTATTAGTATCAATTTGTATCTTATATAATTAATCACACTGGATTATTTTATTGATCCTCATCAGAAGTTGTAACAGATCTACGCAAATAATGATTTGAGGTATCTAGGTCTGATAGAGATTACTATATAAAAGTAAGATCTATCTTGGACTCAGCCATATATTTATAAATATTGATTACAAGGCTCTTATTTATTTTCATAGTAAAATTTAGAGGCAGTTGTTTCACACCACCTGTGAGTTGTAATGGCATTTCAACCTATTTGCAATTTATTGCCCCCTCAGCGGATATTTCACCAATTTATATTTAGTGTCCTACAAGAGTCCAACAACGTATAAAAAGAAAAGTTGATGTGGTTACTTGAAAGACATTGACAGGATGGCAAGGATTTTGCTGAAGAACAGCCAGGGTATATTCTGCAACAGATAAGGGGAAGTTGTTGTAGGGACTTGGAAAAGTTCCATAGGAAGTCAAATTTTTCAGAAGGAGTGCAATTGCAATCATAAAAATATTTTTGCCATCAAGAAGAAAATTGTCTTCTTTGGCATTCAGGTCCATTAGCTCTCTTGGTTGATTGAGTAAGGTGGTTGGCTGTTGAGTGAGGTGGGTGGTTGGCCAATTTTCTTGGTTGTTTGTTGGCTGTCTGGGTTTATTATGATTCACTGAAAAACACTAGCAACATTTTAAATTAAATTTTATTTCAGGTGAAATAATCAGAATGTCACTGATTATTTTGGTGCCAAATGGGGCCTGAGTGTGTATCTTGTAGCAAAGGCTAAACTACAAAGATTTTTATGGATTAATGCCCAGTTGCAGGAGCAGGTTTCAGGATATACCCTGTCAACAATCCTGGAAAATCATAAATTATCTCAATGGATTGGCACAGATTTAGAATCATTTTTAGTAGGTCATACTTTTTTTTCCGCACCACATTGTTCTTAATGTATCCTTCAAGCTCCTACTCAACCATGAAAAGTTCCACACCATAGTGTTTAAACCTCTCCAATTTTGGTTTCCCATTCCATCCCTGTTACCCCCTTCCATTTTTCAAATCTCCCCACCAATTTAACAGATTTAGCCTCTCAATGCCCTTTTTCTAAAGATTTTGAATTTCCATTGAATAAGGAGAGTGGCATCCCTGATATTGTAGGACTTGATTTTGGAATTTAGAGATGTCTAGATGAGCACACATCTAATCTCAGGGTTAGGTGAATGTGTCCTTTCACCAAATATCAAGACATAGGCTGGGGTATTGGAATCTGAAGTGGTTGCAAATACAGAAGGAGTTTGGCCACCAGGGGGCTTTACCACTGAAATTTAGGAAAAAAACAAGAGCCTATCTGAAGGTATTGTGTTTTTACAAATGCTTGGACTTTTTGAAGATTTTCAGATGGCAAGGTTATGGGATTAAGGCCACAGCCCTAGTTTAATCTTCAGGTTACTGCCAACAGCATCAGGCATCAGCCATGGTTATCATTAATGACCAGATCATGGGTTTTGAAAAACATAAAATATTGTTTTTTTTGACAGATTCTAACAAATCTTGATGCAAATCATCCAAGCATTTAGAAAAACACAATACTTGGCAATATCATTTTGGAGAATTGAAATTTGTCATGAGTGTATAAAGACCACTCTGATCTACTTGTGGTCAAGAGCCTAAATTAGGTGTCTACCCCTAACTCGCAATAAGTTAGGGTTAGTTTACTGGGATCAGGGAGTGCAACCCTTCAAGACATTAAGGTAAGAATCCATCCACGTGAACAACTACTCTGCTCTTTCAATAAGAACTATGTATTTTCAGTTCTAAAAGTGTACTTGAGTCGCAGGTCTTGCCTAGGAGCAACAGCTCAGTTAAACTTAGTCGAGTCTGCGGACTGTGAATTAAATGACCGAGTGAACAGATCCTGTGGCACAATCATGAAGGTGAATATCATTTTATGAGCGGTGACTTGAGAGTTACAAAAGATAGTAGAATGACACATGACCCAGCTCCTCCAGGAGCAGTCTACATGAGGGATGCGTTGACAATTCATGATAAATTGTTCCAATTTTTTTTACTTTTGAAGTTTTTCCTTAAGCATTGACTTCAGAGTTTCGGCATCCTCAGCAAACTTTCGAATTCCCTCGTGGAGCTTGTCCCATGCCATCTCCTCACTGAATAAGGCCCATCTGAAAGCGGCTTCGTCATCCACGTAGGATACCTTTGGAAGCTTTTCACCAGTGGTCGCTAAGAAATTTAGGCAGATGAAAGAAAGAAATAGAGATGAGTGAAGGGGTTTTGTGAAAAATGGAGAAAGGTGCAATAAGTTATACCTTGAGCGGCACTGAGTTTTTGTTCAATCTTCTTGTCCGACTTGTGAAGCTGATCCAGTAGGGCAGGTGAAATAGTCAAAAAGTCACACCCAACGAGTTGCTCAATTTCGCCAATCTGAGTTAGGGTGCAACCAAATCAGCGGAACCTCTGAATGGAATTTGGCAAGTGAGGAATAGAGTGAGACTTACGTTGCGGAAGGAGGCTCCCATGACGATGGTTTTGTAACCCTCCTGTTTGTAGTATCGGTATATCTGTTGTACCGATTGAACACCAGGATCGGCAGCGCCATCGTAAGAAGCATCCGGCTTCTTCGCCTTGTACCCTACAGCCGTGTCATGCGAGCAAGCCGTATGAGTTTCTAATCAACGATTAGGTTTAAAATTGAGGAGTGACCTACAGTCCAAGATTCGACCCACAAAAGGGGAAATGAGGGTTACTCCAGCTTCAGCACAGGCAACTGCCTGGCCGAAACCAAAGAGAAGCGTCAGATTGCAGTGAATGTTGTGATCCTTTTCGAGCTCTCGAGCAGCCTGGATACCCTCCCATGAGGAGGCGATCTTGATCAAGACACGATCCTTGTCGATCCCGACCGACTTGTACAGTTCGATAAGGTGGAGTGCCTTGCGCTTTGTAGCTTCCTTGTCGAAGGAAAATCGCGCATCGACTTCGGTCGACACTCGTCCAGGAATCAAAGCAAGGATCTCTTTTCCAAATTCAACCAAGAGTCTGTCGACTGTAGCATCGACTTGGTTATCTAAGGACCTGTATGAAAATGAATGGATTCAGTCATACGAAATTCAACAAAAACAATCAGCGGTTCATGAAGAGCTGGGGCAAATCACTGACCCTCCTTGTGACTTTCCATATTGGACTGCAACATCAATCAACTTGGCATAAGCTGGTTTTTTGACCGCAGCAAGGATTAACGAAGGGTTGGTAGTAGCATCCTAGATTCCGAATTGATTAGAGCAAATGTTAGAGTACACTCATTAAGACAAATTTATTTCACAAAAAAACATGCACACCTGGGGCTTGTACTGGGCAATACCTGGAGCAAGCAGAGATTAAAAAAGATACCCGGGTTAAAAACGGCAAGTGGCATCGTGCAAACATATAATACTGACTTTCGAAGTCACCGGTGTCACAAACAACGGTGGTGTATTGTTTAAGGTGGTCAAGAGAGGTGGTCCTATCATGGGATGACGTCGGAAAATAAAGTCAGCTGTTAATCAAGTAGGCGAGGGACAAGACAAAAGCCCCAGAGACCAAAGAGATGAATCAAAACAGCAAGTCTAGCAGGAAAGGGACCAACATCCTGTGGGCTATGACGGGATCTGCGTTTTCTGATGATCTTGAGGAGGATGTGGTTTAGTTAAGTTGGTGGGTATGGAACAGCTAAAGTGTATATGAGTTGGAGGGTGGAGGAAACCGGCAACTGACGATCACGATGGGGTAAATATAGGAACAATGACGACAGCGATTATGTAAGCGGGGCTCACAGCCTTTCACAGCTGGTTTAATGTATGTAGTCTCGACCCCCTGCGCGGTCAGAGTGGAATTTTGAGTTAGACCTCACTTCTTTTGACCCCAAGTTTGATTTCACGCAGGGCAGTCGGGGTCTTGGTGTAAGCCCGCGGATCTATTCTGATCCGGTACTAGAAGGCAGACAAGCTAACAGACCGAGCAGACTTACTAAATGGTCTCAAACTCGCTATGGTATCCGGGTTCCTGAGTTTGGGATTTTTAAGGAAGTCAGATCTTGGTTTAAGGAAAGATGTATATCAAAAGTTTTGAAGGCTTTTGATTTAATTTCAATGTAATGGCAATACTACAAAGATTTTGCCTCAAGAGAAAAGGAGACTGTTGAGACTACAACCTGTGAGGCTCCAACTTGGGATGCCTGGGATGTTGGTGGTCAAGAAGCAAAGACGAGTGAGGAAAAAGAGTGCATCCCAGAGAGGAGGCTTTACAGGATTGAGAAATACGTGATATAAGCAACTATGTAGTATGTATGCTAATAGTGATTATTATTATGTAATAATACAGATGGCACTCTTAAATAATAAACTGTTATCTCAAGGAAATTCTGGAAACACATCAAGTCTATAGTTTCTACAGGATTAGATGTTGACCATCCTCTCAAACGGATTTTACAAAGTTCAATCACAGTAGCTTTCTGTATTATAAATACCTTGGTACTTCTCTATCTCTGTTTCTTCAGTTAATCAATATAACATTCTTTTGTGGAGCTACGACATGTGGGCGATGGATGTTTGGCCTCGAACGAAGGAACTACGGTGGTGACCATTGGAGCAGCCAAACGTTTCGACCTCAATGCCATCGTAGAAGTGAAAGCATTCAGGCAGAAATCAACCTGATTGCTTTCTGAGTCTCCACTGAGCTCTTACTTGAATTGGAGGACCCAAGAGATTTTGGTAAGTGTCAAAGGAAGTACTATAAGAGAAGGATTAGATATTTTAATTTATTAGCTTTATTAGGACCATGTTGAAGATACACAAAATTGTCCCCACCACCACCACCACCACCACCACCATAAAAAAGCCTGATACAATTGAGTTGGTTAAACAAAAGGCCAATCAAAGAATGAGGAAGAGAATTCAAAGAAGAGAGAGAGACAAAGAGAGAGACAAACAAGGGGAATGGGGAGAGGAGGGAGAGGAGGGAGGAGAGAGAGAGGAGGAAAGGGAAGAAGAAGAGGAGGGGGAAAGGGAAGAAGAATAAGACAATTATTAACAAAGCCAGATGCCTTCTCATGACTAGCAACCTACCTCACTCATACTGGGCTGAAGCCATCAATGCATAATCTTCATCTTGAATCTAATCACCACACCTTCTGGTTCTAACATATCACCCTATCAGTTATGGAAAAATTCTCCTCCTCTGATCCATAAAACAATGACTTTTGGCTGTAAAGCATTTATCTCTGATCTCTGTACCCAAGACTCACCAGTCTTGGAAACTTGGAAATACTGCTGAAACTGGTATACTGGTTGGATTTGAAAACAAAGGAACTACTTATTGAATCATTCAACTCAGTGATCAAAAATTAATTTTTTACTCAAAATTCCAAATTCAGTGAGTTTGAATTTTCAAACATCCAATCACCCAGCTCTCCTGTTTCATTGATCTCCTCCAAGTATTTATCTATCAGACACATTATGGATTTTTTGACTGATTTACTGATGAATTGACTGATCCTTCAGCAAGTTTGACTCATGACATCACTCCACCATATCCTTGTCCTTCCAAAAAGATCATTGGAGATTTTTCAGCAAAAAACATCATGAACCATCCCAGACAGCCTTGGGTGTTTTTCATGACTGTCAGTGATGCTATTCCTAATCATTATCACCAAGAATCCAAAATATTAGAGTCAAAACATTGGATTATCACTATGGAAAAAGAAATTTGTGCCATTTCTGTTGCATTTTCTAGTTAAAGTCCTCTCTCGTGTCACCAGCGTTTCTCATATTCTGTGAAATGTTCCAGCACTCCTTACTCCGCAGCTGAATGAGAATCTCAATCACAACCACTTAGGGCTACTTTCTGTAGTGATAAAAGAAGTGCAAGACTATTTTGTCATTCTTCAGACTCGTCAAGATTCTTGGCTTGCTTTTACAATCAAGACTCAAGATTTTACAATCAAGATTCAAGATCATTTATCTCCCCTCAAGTCCCGGCCATTTAATGTTCAATCCATTCATTCCACATTCAATTCTCAATCTAACTTCCTTTAAAATTCAACTTACTACTCTCAAGATCAAGCATTGTCTAGATAAGGACCCAGGCAGCTCTTCCTCAGTTTCAAAGCTCACTTGATTATAGTAGATGTTTGTTTCTATCTTGTACTGTTCTCTCTTCTTACTCAATTGTATTTCTGACTCTTCTCAATTATGTTTGATGTGAAAAATCTCTAATAACTCATTCCTTCTTTTTTAGATTACTAGATCCCGCTCTGCTTCTTAACTTCATTATCATACCTATAAAAAAGTCCACATTACTCATTTATTTCCTTCCATATTTAGTGGTATTCTCCTTTTCTCTATTATCTTTCTTACTCTTTTCTATGTCTCAAAAGCTTATCTGATCATTGTTATTCCTCAGTCTGGTTTTATTTTTATCACTTTAAATTGCATTATCATTAATTTATAATCTCCAAGTTTGTTCTGTTATACAACTAACCTCTAACATCAAGACCATTGGTAAAAACCTGGGTTTTCCAAAAGAAACAAAATGGCTCAAATGATGTGTTGAAATTCAAAGAAAGACTCTGCGCTCAAGGATTCTCACAAGTCTATGGTGTTGAACTCTCAAAAACCTTTCCACAACTGGTCAACACAATTTTATCCAAGCACTTATCTCACATGCTGAATCAATAAAGAAGATATAATTATCCACTATACAAAATTTTGTCCACACATCTATAAGTATCTTGAGTGATGAAAACAGAAAGATGATGTATTTAATTTATGAAATTTCAAAAGAAATGTATATCTACCAAGCCATTTTTTTTGTTTTCCATGTATTAAAACCAATTTTGAGCCCTGTGGAAGACACAACAAGCACTTGATCAATGAAAATATATTATTACATCAAGAAAAATCTGTTTTCTTGCAAGAAGTTTAGATTGCTTTTCAATGCAGTTTTACATGGATTGTGGGAAATTTAAAATAATAAAAATAGTCCAGTTGGGGTGATTATCAGGCTGATATGAACCCATCTTCAACACAAATTCAGATAGATTCAGCATCACTTCAGCCAAACTTCAGCAAAAATTCAGCACAAAATTATGCATAACTTCTGCAAGAGATCTTACAGGGTTCCTAAAGAGAGGGGTGATGGAACTTTCATGCAAGTGCTGAGAAAACTCCTGTGGTGATATATGAGCTGAAAGGTGAGTAGCATACATAAGCAGATTTGAAAGAAATATGAAACCTAAAATGGTGTCCAAAGGCTTCACACTAAGTTTTAGGGGCACTACCAGCCAGGCTTTCTGCCTGTGGATGTTATTGAGTTCAAATTTCACAGCCATGAGCCAGTGAGATTTTTCAAGCCAGCTAAGGATGTCTCCATAGGTGTGGGGATCCTTCAAGGAGGTAGGTTCTTCCACAATAAGATTGGCTTGGTGACACCACATGACCATAGCACAGTGGCAATGTGGTCCCTCTATGATTTTTGAAGCATCAATGGTCAAGCTGATGTCCTGAAGCGTCTTGTTGAAATGCAACACAAGGGTGTAGCATTTCACAGAGAATTTGGTGGACACCAATTCCCATTGGTGTGCAATTATCCACACCTAAATGTTCCTAGTTATATATGATACACTGCAAGAAAAGCTGGCTCAACTGCCTGTAGTTAAGCCAATTTTTCTTGCAGTGATATATTGTTTGTACAAATCTAATAGGATGCAAATCATTAACTAGATTGGATTCATGTGATTGCTTACAATTAGTTCTCTTTTTTCTGCGTTCATGTACTTGCGTTTCTCAAGTCATATTGGTATACATTTCTTTGATAAAAGATATATGATAGTGTAATGTTACCTATAATAACCCCTGGGAGAGACATCTTCTGGTAAAAGACAAATTAGTGAAACAAGCAAAAAGGTGTTGGGATTCAACAAAATGTTAAATAATTTTTAACAAGTTTAAGAAGAGATGATTTCTTCTTGATTCCATGCATAAATTATCAAGTGAATTGTGGACCCGCATCATGAATGGGAACACCCGCTTTCAAGCAGGCCTTCACGGTTCGAATCCCTTTTTTCCTCAAGGTTGAAACCGCTGCGAATTTCAAGAGATCAGTTTCGGAGGCGCATTAACCTAACAAAACTTAAATGGTATTCTGCATCTCACCTGGTGAACCACAGTCACATACTGGTAAGTTGAACAGGCAATCCGCGTTTACGTCCGTGGGAAGTGTGCTGGTAAATGTTGGTATATTTATCAGTTGGTGAGAACTCTGTTTGAGTGAACATACTAACACAGAATAATCAAGTCTACCTATTGGTGTAAGGGTCGTTCCCGTACCCTCCATATTTTGTTTGGCATTTCCATGCCGAATTTGTCAAGAACTCCACGGTAAAGCCGTACTTGGATTCAATCAGCGAGGCGCCATAAATTTTCCTGTGAGTCTTGGTCCCCTTGGCTTTCACTATGTTCATCATTCTAAAAAGATTCTTGCGATCTATCAATGCCTCTTCGACTGCCGTGAGAAATGCGATAAGACAAACTCACACTCCATCGGGACCGCAATGGGATAGTACATCCTTGCCTTCAAATTCCCCGTTGGGACCTGATTGCGTACACGGATCCTTAAAAGCACTGGTATAAGTCTTACGGATTTTCGGATAGACGCGTTATCAATAACTTACACTATTTCGAATAATAAAGATACTCTGACACCATTTTTTAGACCGCAGAGTTCGGGACCAGAAAAATAAAATAAGTTTTGCCGCCTAAAAAGTGATTACACTTATAATTTGCAAGAAAACAGAAATCTTGACATACCTGAGCTTTCAGAACAGCTGCGAGAAGCCTTAATCTGATCACTGCCTCAAAAGAAGCTTGAAGGTTAAATTGATTTTTTTCGATTGCCTTCTGAAGAAACGCTCCACTTTTTAGGACGCCATACATTCCTTCCTCTGTGCTGATACCGGCGCGAAGGACACCCTTGGTATAGTTGCTCAACTGTTCTTGAGACTTATCTTCAAGTTTCGACAACATCCAGGCAAAGTCGATCCACTAAAGTCAAGTAATCATTAACAGCCTTTCCTCGTAAAAATTATGAAACTCTTGCTAACCCTTGTGTATCCACTCCTCACATCTGGTGGAGCTCTGATTACGTTTTGCCAGAACCACATTTCTGAGGCAGTGGTATAAAGCAATCCTTGAAGGAATACCCAAATCCAAACCCACATGCCGGGAAAAATCATCCCCGGAAGAGCTCCTGAGAACGAGGCGACAAGAGCCAGCCATCTAGTTATCATTAAACGTGTCCAAAGTTCAGATTATTTCTTCATTCCCATAACTTGAGATTTTTATATATATAAAAAAGGGCCTCACGTAGCCGAAGCGACTGGTGTGGGGCTAGAAGGCGGTGAGAGATCGTTAATCTGTTTTTTGGGGAAGTGGTCAAAAATTAGCTTTACAAAAGAACAGCCAAGAATTGTTATTAAAAGGCTAACCATTGTAGGGGCGATGTCTGCGTAATGTATAAAAAAAAGTGTAGTAAAATATGAGCATATCCTTCTTGGACCGCAAACTTCTTGTTATAAATCAAAAATTATCGATCAACCTTGCATAGCACCAATTCTGAAGTAAACACAAACAATAGAAACAGGAAATCAGCTTCAGCAGTGGGTTCGTGGTATGGTTTTGAAAACTTACCCAAATGATAGGGAGGTGTACAACATATTCATGACTTTGTTCCAATTTTGGGTAGCTACAAGAACGTACCAATCGGGGGCCATCGCGCTACTACAAAGCTTCCGGGTCAAAGAAGAAAAGCATAGTTAGTTACTTTCTGGCCAGAGTGATAATCAGTCAGGTATGGCTCACTTGACCCGCATCACAAGTCTGCCCAATCCCACAAATAAAATTGGTGACATTGACTTCATCCGCATATGCCTGGAATCGACAAATTTCTCAACCCAAATTTCACAAAACAAAAATTTGTTAGAAAAAATCTGACTCACCTGCAACTTGAGAGTTTTTCCGCCAGTATAATCCCGCATGTATTCGTCTAAATCCAATTCTTGCCATAGCGCGACCGTCAGAGGCCGTCTGGTGCAATCTCTTCGAGAGCTCTGAAGGGTGATGTTGCTTGCTGGATTGGTCAAGTTAGTCGAAATCTGAAGCGCGGTGACCAAAGATGCAATAGCCAATCCAATCCAAATCAAACGTGTGAGGCAGAATCGGACCGGTGAAAGGCACATTCTAAGCGGTGATAGGCAAATGGTGAACTTGATCGTCTGATAGTAGGAGGTGTTTAACACTTCATCTGTGTGCAGGCCTAGCGAAGGTTTTCTTAACCGTTTCATGTGAAACTTTGGATCAGTGTACAACACCCCATACCACATCCAACAGTATTACTCATTCTTTACAAGAGCTGCGATGTAGATAAGACTTTTGAGTATCAACTGATAAGACTGGCGCAACAAGCTGTATGGATGGAGCCCCCCGGAATGGTTGAAACGCGTTCGAGGTCGATTGTCCTCGGATAATCGCGCTCGAGCCATACGACCTCATCTATTATCTCTTGTCCCTGGTAAGGATACTTGTCGCAAGCGTAAATCGCATCTTACATAGAGTTGGTTCGTTCATGTTCTGTCGAGGTATTCGGGTACAGGTATCTTGATCCACGCACCGTCAGATAAATATGTAAAGCGAGGAACTCCTGTCCGAGTGCATGATGGGTAGGCCATGTGAAAACAAAAGCAGCTGAACATACGGAGGCATTTATTCTGAATAAAGTGCCGTAGCTTAAGTTTGCCTCTCAGGAATTAGTAGGAACTATATACCTTTTATCCGAGAGCTTCAGGAAAGATCACACAAGAGCCTGGTGAAGCGGGGCTCTTCAGTCTAAATAGAGGCTCAGGCGAGAATATCGCGAAATATATATAAAGATGAAATAGACTCTAGATTTCTTGAATCTTTTAGACTCTTGGGGAAATCCCCCCTACAAGGAAGGCCACCTTTTATAATGGCCATGGCATAACGACATAGATGTATAACATAAGCAAGGGGCGTTAAACCCCTGTGACTAAACATGATGAGATAAATGGAATACAGCATAGGGCTGGTGCGCCTCCTGCGCTAAGCAGGAGTCCACGTAGTTTACGTACAGGTGTACGGTTTACAGGTGTCTTTAGTGCCCTGTATATGTAGCCCGGCTACAACATCCCCCCCTCTAAACGGGGGCCGTCCCGGACCCTGATGGCGGAGGACCCAGTCGGAGCCGGAGCCTGCGGGCCGGCGCCCCGGCCGGACCTGCTGGAGTCACTGAAGCCGGTTCTAAGGCGCTCGCCGGGGTTGTACGTTGGGTCTTTGTCAAGACCTTCGTTTTCTTTAGTAATTCCCGGGCCACTTTGGCATCAGCACGCTTCTCCCGCTGGGCTATAGCGGGTGGCGTAGCCCACATATCATTTACTATAAGAGACCGGAGTGCTACTGGCATGAGGCTGTTACCGTTTACCGGCCTAGGGTACTCAACCCCGTCGTGATCGGTAATAATGTAGACATTATTCTCCAATACTCTGGTGACCGTAAACGGCCCAAACCACCTAGGGCTACCCTTGGTGTGTTTCTCATTACGGAGTTTCACAGCTTGTCCTTCTACTAGGCTTTGTAGGTCTCGCGCGAAGGAGGTTTTTTCGTCAAACGCTTCTTTGTTTCTCAACGCGCGTACAGCAGTATTACCTGTCGCCGTGATTCTAGTTTTGTTGAGTTCTTCAATACGAGCTTTCAGCTCTTCTTGTCCTGGAACGGCTGGTTCCGCGGCAATCAAACGTCGGCGGTCTCGGGGCAAACGAGGCTTGACGCCGTAGAGTAATTCAAACGGAGAAAACCCGCTGCTATTGCTGACATGAATTCTTGTGGAGAATAATGCTGCCGGTAAGACGTCTTCCCACTTGGAAGGGTCACCGGACCTATTCAGGCGGAAAATGGCCGCTTCTAAGATCCCGTTGAACCGTTCACTCTTGCCGTTAGTCTGTGGGTGATACCCAGACGTGCGGACTGGCTTCATTCCGGCCGCCGCCAAGAACTTCTGGAATCCCGCCGAGAGATAGTTGGATCCTCGGTCGGTTAAAAACTCCTTCGGCGCTCCGAAGGGCGTAATAATTTGGTCAAAAATTGCCTGTGCTATCTCAGCGGATGACGCCTCCTTTAGCGGCACCGCTACCGGCCAGGAGGTGCAATGATCAATTGCCGTCAAGATCCACTTAAAGTGGTTTCTATAACTCTCCGTCATCTGAATCAGGTCCAAGGACCATCTCTCAAACGGAAACACTGCCGGCAGCGGTTTCTGCAGTGCAGTTTCTTGGTTTGCGTGCGGTCTCTCATGGACCTGGCAAGACTCACAAGTACGGATGTAACTTTGCACATCATCGTACCTTCTCGGCCACCATCCCCGACCCCGAAGGATCTGCAGAACGCAGTCTCGACCCCTATGGCCAAGATCGTCGTGGACGGATTTGAGCAAGTCAAAACGATAGGCGAACGCCACGAAGGGCGTCCTTTCCTCTAATCCTGGCCGGCCCAGATACATCAAGGTCTCAGCTTCTGGATTGTACTCGAATAGCTTTAAGCTTTCTTTCGCTCGGATCACCAAGCGCTCTGGGATGCCTTCTGGTAAGTCCTTTCCCTCTAACAGGTATGGGATAATCAAAGGCCAGTCAGTTTCATGTATCTGATCTGTAACCTCTTCCATCATAGCTAGATTGCTTCGCCTGGACAGCGCGTCGGGGACCACATTGTCGGCCCCTTTTTTATACCGTATCTCTATATCCATCTCGGCGAACTCCTCGATCCAACGGAGCAGGCGTTTCGTCGGGAGTAGCTGTGTAGACAGGTAGGCTAAGGAAGCATGGTCAGTATAGACTACGGTTGTTTCAACTGCTCCGTCGAGGTATACATGCCATTTTCTCCAGGCGTGAATGATTGCTAATAATTCCCGCTCTTGCGCTGGGTAATTTACTTGTGCCTTGTTTAGCTTACAGGATTCAAACGCGACTGGATGGAGGGCAAGATCCTCCCCATCTTGCAACAGAACGGCCCCTACGGCGAAATCTGAAGCATCGGTTTCCATCACAAATCGCTTCAGGACATCCGGCATTAGTAGTATGGGTGCACTCGTGAGCGCTTCTTTCAACTGTACGAAAGCTGACTCGTGGAGTGGAAACCACTGAACTGACTGTCTCTTTGTCACTCCGCCTGCTGTCAGGTCGTGTAACGGGGCCGCAATCCTAGCGAAGTTCTTTACATACCGTCTATAGAATCCACACAGCCCCAAGAACAAACGCACGTCGTAGACCGACTGTGGTCTAGGCCAATCACGAATGCACACCAATTTCTCTTCCATCGGTCGGACCGAATTAAATCCAATCACATGGCCGACGTATTGGATTTCTCGTAGTCCGAAGGAACACTTAGCCCCACTGCATCTCAATTCCTCTCGTCGGAGTATATCCAAGACCAACCTGACATGCTCGACATGATCGGCCTCCGACTTTGAGTAGATCAGAATGTCGTCCAGGTAGACCTGGACAAACACGTCAATACACTCGCGCAGCAGCTGAGTCATCATTCTCTGGAACGTGCTCGGGGCGTTTACTAGACCGAACGGCATCACTAACCATTCAAAGTGGCCATACTTTGTACCAAAGGCTGTTTTAGGTACGTCGTTTTCTGCGATTTTCATCTGATGAAATCCCTGTTGTAGGTCAATCTTCAAAAAGAAACGAGCTCCTCGCAAGGCGTCGAAGCACTCTTGGATAATTGGCAGAGGATGTCTATCCTTCTTTGTGAGTGAATTCACCTTGCGGTAATCGACACAGAGCCGTACTTTTCCTGAAGATGGGTGCTTGACCATTACTATAGGCGACGACCATGGTGAGGTCGACGGACGGATAAATCCTGCCTCCTGTAGGCCCGCCAGCCTTTCTTTCAACGTGCCCAACAACGCCGGGGACAGCTGCCGTGCGGGTTGATGGACAGGTTGGGCATCACCCGTATGAACAAGGTGTTTAATAGTTCTTGGTTTATTTGAAACCCTAGCTATAGGTCCGAAGACTTCTGCGAAACGGCTCACTAGAGACCGCAACGATTCTGCAAGCACGGCGTCGGGGCCAAAGACTGTAGGTAAGCCCACAGGACTATCATCCCTCGGCCCTGCTACTCCTTCTGACTCCATTAGGTAGATGAAGGACTCCCTAGCTCCTTCGCAAAACTCGTGGCGTCGAATCGATCGGGGAAGGAGAATTTCCTCCTCATCACTCATCACGGTAAGCTCGTGAGTCCGTATGCTGCATAGTGAAGAAGATACTAGGCTAAATTCTACTACGGCACCCGTCGGGCCCCGCAGGTTCCAGGTATTAGTGCGCCAATCCGTAGATACTACGTTGGTAGCAATCCAATCCCGGCCTAAAATTATGTCGTAGCTGGACAGAGGCGCCAGACGACAAATTACTACGAAGCTAATCTCCGATAAAACGAAACGAACTATGGCTAATCTGTCATCCAGTATACGGTCCCCAAAAGCTCCGGTAACCTTAAAGGACTCGGGAGAACGGCTAATTAGTAATCCTAGGTCCGAGACGAAAGAAGTAGATACATACAACGATCCAGCGCCGGTATCTAAGAGAACCCTGGCCAAGCGGCCCTCGACTCGATGATGAAACTCGGCCCGAACCCCACTGGATTCTTGGCCGCTTAATTCGACTGCATGGCATCCATCAGCGCACAAGCAATCTTCTACGACATCGGTGGCAATAACTGCTAACTCTTCAGCGTGCTTTAACTCATCCGATACGGCTGTCCCCATGCCTGGGCGATCAGCATTCTTTTCAGCTGGTTTAATCTCACGGTGGGTCTGCTCACGGTGAGGCTCAAGTAAGTCTTTCTCTGCAGCATAATGTATTAAATTGCATTTAGAGGAAGAAAATACTACTAATGTCGATGGGAGAGACGATTCACCATTGACTATTCTTTTTTTTCCTTCTGTTTCTTAGGGTTTTTCTCCTCCCACTCTTTTTGGGCTTCGGTCTTGGGTTGAGGGCATTTGCCCACCCGGTGGCCCAGCTGTTTGCAATTGTGGCAAGGGTACTCGGTTTTCTTCTTGTTCGAAGTTTTCCCGTCTCCCTCTGCTCGGCGCTTCCCCAAGCCGGATCCATTCGTAACCGGCGCAGCTTGCGACTCCCGGTAACGTTGATTGTGAGTGACTGCGTGCATGAAAACCGTGTCCATGCTGACTGGATTTCCCAAAATCATCTGGTTGCTGACGAATTCCGACACCTTTCGGCTCAAACCAGGGTTCAACCTTTGGATGAAAGCGGTTTGCTCATCGTGAGCGAAGGTTATCGCGTTGGCCCTTGGTTGTAACTTTCATTGCTTTGCTCTTTATAATATAAGAATCACTTACTATTAAGATGGTATGTAGTAATAAATCCATAATCAAGGAATTTAAACATGCACTAAGCAGGGAGGCAGAGGTTAAGATGGTATGTATTAAGAAGCCCATAATCAAGGAATTGAAACAGGCTACCATGTTCATTTTATGCTTGCTTATGATATAATTTTATCTATTTAACGATGTTGCCAACTTGTCCATAAATACATTATGCTCTTTTATGGTCATTAGGATGTTCGCATCTTTTCTTCATTGGTTATATTTATGATATCAAGTAATTAAATAATTAATTGATTAATCCAATCTTTATAATGATAAATTTTATTCCAATATATATACTATGAATTATAAATTTTTCAATTTATCTAATATTATTTGTAATAATAATACTACCACTCATATGTTATTGAACAAAAACTGTTAAGATTACAGGTTTCTCTTTCATCTTATGTATTTCCTTTTGTCGTGTGCTACATACATGTTTTTCATATTTCACTCAGATGTCACAGTTTGTAGTTAGTCTACCTGAGGCAGCGGGTGTGGAAGGACTCTTTCCTCATCCTTCCACATCATCTTCACTCACCGGCGCCTCGTGCCCGCTGTCCTCAGGTATAGTCATCAAAAACATGTACTAGGGATGAGACCAAAGTAAGCTCCTTGATAATGTATCTAATTTTTCCTTCATATTTAAATATAGCATTAGTGTGGATGGTAAGTGATGGAAATTTCAAGGCCACAAAATGCATGGATAGAGTGATATATTTTACATAATAATTGTCTATGAAATGATGTCATTATTAAGTGATATAATCATCTTTCCAAAGTATAAAAACACCCAATACATATCACACATCATGCACAATAAACACATGTACATTCATCTAGATCAACTGAATAACTTTCTCTTCTTAATTTTGATATGATTTTTACTATTCTATTTCTTTTTCAATGTCTCTTTATTTTTATTTTTCTCTTTCTTGGAATTTTTCTCTGTATTTGCCTTTTTTTCCTTTTCAGTCTCCTTTGTGTTTTTCCTTTTCATTTTATGTTTCATTTTATTGTTATTTTTCTTATTCTATTTCCAATACTTTTTATATTTATATGGGAAAGTTTTATTTATATCTACATTAATACTTAGTTTTCTTATTCTTCTTCTATTTATATGTGTCTGCTTGCTTATTCTTTTTCTAATTATATGTGTCAGCTTGCCACTATTTCAGAGACAACCTGACTAGAACACACAAAACAAATAAATTATTGCTCATCTAATCACAAGGAATAAATGAATAATGATAAGATAAAACAACATAAAAAAATAATATACAAATGATAAATACATTATTACATAGTAACATTGTCAGCCTTAGAGCCAGCACAGCTGACCTAAAGTCTGTCTTCTCTTCTTCTTTAAGTCACAAATGTCTCATATCTTTTTAACCTCAGGGTTAAAGGTTGTTTTGACTTTAGATCCTGATTCTTCATTAAATTTCAAACTTAGTGTTCACTGAACACTTTGTAATTTCTCAACTCCTTCATGGAGTAATTAAATAAATAAGTTTATGCTACAGCTGGCTGAGCAAGGGAAACAGGGCCAGCCAACCACATCTACATGTTAGATTACATAAGCAAACCTTGACAATTTTCAAAGTTGGTGTATCCCCCGTTGCAGGAGGATACACAACCTCAAGACACCCAGAACCACCAACTCAGACATCCAAGGATTCAGCAAGTTACAGCTCACCACTCTAACCAAAAAAAGGCCTCTTTCACCCAGTACTTCAAGTATTGTCAGTCAGTCCCCTTTTTGAACCTTGTTTCTCTGACAGTAGTCCTTCTCTGTCTTCCCCTTATCCTTCCCCTCTTCCCTTTTCCTTCTCCCTTCAATCAAGAGAATCAGATCACTTCATCAACAGGTTACCCTTTTAGAACCTTGACTACAAGTCTAAAAATCAGAGCAGATTAGTTTACTAATTCTGTTGTCCCTCCACTGTTTACTTAGTGTGTGAGGAGGCTGTTGCACTTCTAAATACTCTGGCACAGCTTAGCCAACTTTTCCAGGTTGAGCTCATTGATCTTCATAAGAGCACTCTAAACAAACAAACAATCAATAAAAAGATCAATTAAACCCCTGTCCCCTTTTCTCTTCTTCTTTTCTCTACTAGTTGTATCTCTTATCCTTGAAATACAACAAGTAGTGCCCCCCAAACCTTGTGTCCTGTTGTCACTTTAGAGACCCAGGCTCACAAACATAATAATATGTAAATAAATAAAATAATCAATACAAAACAATGAATAATTTAATAATTAAATAAATCCAATAATAAATATAAAACAATGAATATTTTAATAATTAATAATATAAGTGAAAATATTAACAGCTGATAGTAAAACAACTTGGAAGAAAATTACTACTAAGTGCTGAAATAATTATTAGAGATTAAAATAACAAATAAAAAGAATAAATACATATGCAAAAGCACAAAATAATGATGTTTATAATTAAGGCCCCGTTTGGCCGCACAATGTGATATGATAAATTGTGTGTTAGTTTACATAACACATGTAGCCGGGTTTGATTGTCATAAAAAAATAAAACCAAGACAGCATTTATGACATGTGTGTTTGGTGCAGCCACACAAAATATTCTCTAGAGTCCATTTATTACTGCACTGTTTGGCGCGGCATCATTCCAAACTAGCACTGCCAGCATAATTGCCTAGGTTGAGTTCATCCCAGTTAAACTAGGATGTGACCAACCAATTTAAAGTGGGTTGACCTCAACCAATGAAATATAAAAACAAGGGGGGTCCCTTAGATTTATATTTCATCAGTTGATCTCAACCAAGTTTAACTTGGTTGAGTTCATCCCAGTTTAACTGGGATGACTTCATCCTAGGTAATTATGCTGGCAGTGTAGCTACCATACCACAAAGTCTCTTCAAAAATGGCACCATCAGACAATCAGAAATATCTACAACAAACCCACAAGAAACGACAAATGAGACGCAAGCAAACAATTATAATGATTTCTTTCATCATTGGCGTTTGTCAGTTGATGAAGACCATCAAAGAGCCGTACAACAATGCTATCTTCACCGGAGAAGCCTACACAAGACACATATTGAATGGAAACCGACTTCGAGCTCAAGCAATGTTCCGATTATCCTCCCATGTTTTTGATGTCTGCTCAACTGAACTGCTCTCAATCAACATAGAACCCGCGTCAAAACTAGTCGGCATGGATGAACAACTGGCAATCTTCTTGTACATTGTTGGCCAGAACACTACCAACCGGCAGACTCAGGATCGATTCCAACACAGTGGCGAGACAATATCTCGCATCTTCCATCATGTGATCAACCTTTTCCTGCCGCTGTTCAAGAAGTACATTATTCCACCTCCAGTCAACGACACACACAAGTCCATCTTGGAAAACCCCAAATTTTCACCCTTCTTCAATCAATGTATCGGCGCAATGGATGGCTGTCATGTCCGGGCATGTGTCCCTGAAACAATGGCAGGACCTTATCGGAATAGGAAAGGAACACTCTCACAGAATGTACTTGGTGTAGTTGACTTCAACATGAAGTTCACCTACATTATGGTTGGATGGGAGGGGTCCGCGCACGACTCAAGGGTTCTTGGAAGTGCAATGGCTGAAGATTTCAGGATCCCAAGAGGCTCATTCTACCTCGCCGATGCGGGATACTCGCTCGCAAAAGGTATACTGGTTCCTTACCGGGGTGTACGTTATCACCTGCGCGAAAATGCACAGGCAGGTCAAAGGTCAGCTTTTAAAGGGTGTCTTTTTCTGTAGCTATGGACTGATTATTATGGCTTTCAAGACCTGCAAACAAAGAGGAGCTTTTCAACCTGCGGCATTCAATGCTCCGGAACGTCATTGAGCGGACTTTTGGCACCTGGAAGAAGCAATTCCCCATTCTTGATGCTCCGGAACGTCATTGAGCGGACTTTTGGCACCTGGAAGAAGCAATTCCCCATTCTTGTACATCCTCTACAGTACAGTTTGGAAACTCAAGGGAAACTTGTCCTTGCACTAGAGGTTCTACATAATATCATCATCGAAAACAACGGCCAATCTGATTATTTTAATGACAACAATTATGTTGGCTCAGCTCCTGAGGAAGATGAGATCCCCAACAATGAAGAAGACAAACCATCTTTGGGCCAAGCTCAAGGAAGAGCTGCACACAAGATCTGGAGGGACACGATGGCGGAACAAATGTGGGAGCAGTACTGCCATCATCTTCATCAATGTGGAAGTTAAAATTTGCTTTTCTTCATTCATCTTGGTCTATTGATCTTACGCGTATGAGTAGCAAAAAAAACACATGAAATAAATGGTCTTGTTTTATCTTTGTTTTTAGATAAATTGAATTTTTTATGTCATGTCAAATATGAACCAGATGGAGAATATTTCTGATCAAGTTGATGAGATAATCACTGACGAGTTGAAGCTTTATGGCGATAGTATGGGAGATGGACCTCGCAAAGAAGGAATCAAGCATCTTATCAATTATCTAGAATCGCTATGAACTGTAATTGCATTGTATCTTTCAAAATGCGCTATTCGGAAAGTCAATTTTTACCCTTGTAGCATCCCTTTTCTTAAGAAGAAGTGTAGCTTCTTGGTTGACTCTTTCTCTGACCATGCATTGGCACTGCAAATCTGCTTCATGTTTGTGGTAGTTACATTTGTAAGACACGAAGCTCTCAAGTCTACTGGCATTGATAATACCACATCACTATCAATCAATGTCAATGTACTTGTCAATCATGCACGTCTAAGCATTCCTCCTAATCCAACCATACCAACTACCATAAAGCTTCAACCATTGAGAGGTGTCAGTGGAACAAACAGAGAAGGAAATTGTTGGTACAAAGCAACATCGTACCTGGTTTAGGTACAGGCTGTACCTACCAAGTACAGTCTACTCACTCGTCAAGAAGAATTTCTTCCCGATTTGCCTCGACCAGCGCGCAATGTTTGAACATATACTAGGGACTGATTATCTCGATAGACGGCACACCAATCATCCAAGAGCCTTGGCACTCCTTTCGATGGCCACCCACAGGTCATCCAGGGGAATTCACACTCCCATCAATGGCTGGTACATGCGATGCAGCCTTTGAGGGGACTACACATTTCCCTCAATGACATGTGCCAGTGGGTACTGACCAGACATTAAAAGGAATGTACCGCTAAGAGAATGGAGTATGATGAAGAGGAATAAATGTCACAAGGGGCTTACAATTATGTAATCAGGGGTTAGATTGATATTAGTTGTATTTACTCACATTACACGTTGTATTTTCTTTTCTCTTTTCTTCATCACTTCTGTTTCTCATCTTCTCAGGTCTGCTGTCCACTCCTCCCAAAACTAACCCAGGGCGCTGACCACTCATCATTACCGTGTCAAAGGTTATTACTCATTTTCCTATCTTCTTGTGTTTCTGCTCATCTCATTTACTAGTTCTCACTTATGCTCAATGATGATCACTTCTGTTTCTCATCTTCTCAGGTCTGCTGTCCACTCCTCCCAAGACTAACCCAGGGCGCTGACCACTCATCATTACCATGTCAAAGGTCTGCTGTCCACTCCTCCCAAAACTAACCCAGGGCGCTGACCACTCATCATTACCGTGTCAAAGGTTCCCTTTAATTCTATCTTGTTAACAACTGCTTTATGATTGGTGCCGACCAGTCTCAATCAATTGGAGTATTGGTACTAGTACTAGTATACATCTCTATGTATGGCTAATTGAACGAAAGATTCTAGAAATCTGAGAGAAAATCCTCGATTATCCAAATATTATCTCTTGCAATCAATCAGGCATCCGTCGGAGTAAGCCTTGATTTGATCTGTGCACTCATCCAGCCCCATGCATGGCTGTGGTCTTGGATTGCCAGAAAGGCTTTGGCCTTTGCTTTGTTTTCCAAGACGCTAAATCCAGCAACAAGCTCTTCCATGCTCAGACCAGTTGCAAAGTGGTCTTGAAACTTCTCGATTGCAGATTGTATTGGTGAGACGTCCTCCTGGTTAAATGCATCAACAAGTTGGTTGATTGAGTTTTCAAAGCAATCACCAGATGTGATTCAATGACGACAAGGAGCTCGGACCCCTGGACGTTGAGAAGGTGTTTGTTGGGCATCCAAGCTTTCAGTAGCATTTTCATCAACATTGGGAGCCGAGGAACCTCGGTCTGCATCTTCAGTTGTGAGACTTGCACCAGATCGACGCAAAACACCAGTAGCTGTGTTCCCCTCAAAAATCACTTGATAGTCCCTGAATTCAGGAAAGGCGGTATTTTTAAATCGTCTGGCATTTGGGTGCGACTAAGATATACAAAGAGCCATGTGAGCTAGCTTGTCTTACTATTACCAAGCACGAAGAATCAAGGAAACCTTACAACTAAAAAAGCATTCCAGACCTCCTCTGAGGCAGTGACCATACATTCAGCCTCATTCCACCCGAATCCACTTGCTCCTTTGCAAGCTGAAAACGCGTCCCAGATCTTTTTGAAAGTCTTATTGAACTTTGACTTAACCTTTGGGACGGTAAACTCAACACCGGGGAACTCGATAGCCAGCTCGTTAGCGACTGTTTGATGAACCTCGGGTTTGAATCCAGCTTCGCCACGCTTTCCAGACTTGACAGCTTTGAAATACATCTCAAGAGCACTACGTTCCATGCCGGTGGTCAATACAAGGTTTTTGTTCTTGTCCTTTTCAGGGCTATCTTCTGGCTGGGTTGGGGTTCTGATTGGACTATGTTGAGAACCATTTGGGCTTGATGTTTGGGAAGCCATTTGCTGAGACATAGAATTTGTTTCTTGTGAATTCATTGATTCTGAGTTGCAAGTACTAGTGGCCTGTGTTGGACCAGATTTCCGCTGAGCTGGGGTAGAAGGAGTCCTTGGAGATTTCAATGGGTTTCGAGGTTTTGCAGTGTGTTTTGGAGTTAGCCGAGGATTTTGGGATTATTTGGGTTGAGCCATAATGATATTTAGATGAGATGAGTTGAAATCCACGACTTGAAATCAGAATTTGGGACGACAAGTGAATTTATCACCCAGAAATACAGGTCCAGAACTCTATTTCCAAAATGGCGGGGATTATAAATTGTCAGTCATGCCCGGTCATGTCTTTTACAATATTACTGGCTGCCACAAACACCAAATAAATGGCTGTTATGCCCCGGGCAACCCCTGTTATAATTTGCCTGATTTATCATATCACATTGCGCGGCCAAACGGGGCCTAAGAACAGTATAAACTCTTATAAATTATTGCAGAGATTTCAGCTCTTTATTTTCTATCCTTACCCCTTGTGTGGCTAGAAGGATTACTCCTTGGCATCACAGAGGCTGACAATACCTTCTTAAACTGGGGAATACTTTCTTGCGGGAAAATGGGGCACCTTAAATAACTTTTGGTACTGGGGAGGGCCCAATTTTTCAGTTAATGGCCAAGCTGTGGTTTATACTGCAGCTTGGCAAGTTTGATATTCTTGCTTTTCTTATTTATTTGTTGTGTAAATTGTGATATATTATTTAGTAATAATAGGGGGTATCAAATATTACCAAATCCACCATTAAAACCCGTTGATTAGAAATTGCCAAATCCACAATTTCTAATCAACGGGTTTTCAAAACAGGGTAGCTAAAAACTAAATGGATTTTGAAAATGAAAACCCTGGTTTTCCATCCAAATCCTTCATTTCCAAAATAACCCATTAAATCACATCTCACATCAGCTCACGCTTCACCGTTCAATCTCTTTCCTCTAGTCAAACCAAGCAAACATCACTCACCTCAACCAATCATGCAACAAGCACCCTCTCAACACAAGCAACTATTTCAAGCGGCCAACTCTGCTGCAACAGTATTGATTTTTGACTCAGATAACAATGACTCAGGTCTTGAAGATTTCTACGTTTATTTTCAATCAAAACTCCAGAAACAATACCTCAATGCCAGAGGCACCCATCATCCCTCCTCTTTGGCGCTCAGATTGTTTGCTGAAATACATGATGTTAATCACTCCCTTCCACAAAAGTGAGTGCTGTCATTCTTGTTTTTTTTGTTCTTGTCTTTCTTTGGCTGATGCCATGGTCACTTTTTAATGTAGCTCAAGGTGAGCCAGTCGGCGCAGACATGAATGGAGGCATGGCCAACCTACCCAATTCAGCTGAAACTGCCTCAATGGTTCATCAGGACGATTTGGACTTTGCCAAAGTTCCTTTGAAGTTTGTTTTTGCAAGGATGGTTCTTCAGGATGATTTACAGGTCGCCAACATTCCTGTGGACTTTGTTTTCACCACAACGGTTTCTCAGGATGAATTCAACATTGCCAACGTTTGTTTGAACAAGGCCAGGCTAAACAAGATGGCTGAAATCACTAAGACGGATTGTCAGGACAATTTCGAACCTGGAAACTGTTGTGTTATGATTGTTTTCTGCACCATGGATGACTTCAATGTCTTCCATGGTGCCAAAAACAATATGCTGTCATTGAAGAAATAGGGGAAGAACGAGGAGAAATGAATAAAATTGTTGTTAAGGTAAGTCATAGTCATGGCAAATCTAATGAACAACCTTGCTGTTTGAGTCACAAAAACTTACTAATTACAGGAATACTCATTGATTCAGGTTGGATACTGTATCAATCGTTCCAAAACTCGTCTTTTTGTCTCCTCAGCACCCAATATTCCTGATCTGCTGCAAAACGCACATGCAACCCTGTCTATGAAAGTAATTGTTTTGGCCGATAGATGGCAAGACCTTAAACCGGTCGCACCCAAAACCGTCTCCGCCAGTGATCATCGTTGCACCTTGAAGAGTTGGGGTGAACAACTTGGCAGCATCTAAGAAATTGAAGAAAGTAAGTCGTTTGTTTTCCGATTAGAAACAATATGGTTTCCTAAGTTTAACTTTATCAACACGGCCCAGTTGAAGCTTTAGGCCGTGCGCATCCTACGGCTCACATTCCTCCCAGCCCATCCTTGTTGAACGCAATCTGGTACACATCAGGCACGACGTTAATGCCCAAAGGCCAACTGACTAAGTAAGAACAGCTACCTCTTAACAACTACTCATCTTCAGCGGAGGGATACCGATTGAGCGATCAACATTCGGTCAACCTTTCTTGAGTCACTTGACATCAAGAAGATACTGATCTAAAACACCCTTTCTACCCATGCTCATCAACGTTCATGGATGTTTAGGATCCCCTTGAAGGTCCCTCAAAGATCATTCCTGACTCATTGGCTTCACCCCCTCTGGAACTTGAGACTGTCTCAGTTGATGACTGTTCGTGATGTTTACTCCTTGGGTAATAGTATTGTATTATAGACTGATTAATACGCTTGACAATTGATCACAGCCAAAGCCTTTGCAGCGAAGCACCTATCCAATCTTGGAATTCCTGTTAATATTCTTATATTGTACTTTCTCGACATTAAATCCAATTGTTGGTATTGTTGAGACTACTTTGCCAATTGGGATCCAATAAAGAAATGTTGTCTTTCCAGCCGAATCTGTATGTATCAAAACGGTAAGATGTTTGGTGCTCTCCTTAGTCTCCAACCTCTACGGATTTGTTTCTAGATTCACTCACACGTTAAGCCTATCATAGAAAATGATGAGACAATCATCACAGCATATTTGCGCGTTCTCGTAGACAAAACAGGTGTACTATGGTACAACTTTGTCAAGTTAGTCAAGCCTTTCTACCAATTTCTGCTCATTATCTGTTTTTCTAACCAACAACCACCTCCACATCTTAATTTTGCAAACCATTAATTTACATAGCTATGACTCAAAAAAGAAACAGGTTATGTTGGATTGAAAAATCAAGGAGCCACGTGCTACATGAACTCCCTTTTGCAGTCTCTTTTTCTTACAAATTACAGGAACATTCTCCTGCATTAGGGGGTATCAAACATGATCAAATCCACCATTATCTAATCAACTAGTTTTGAAAATCCACCATTTTTGAAAACCATTGATATCTATATAAAATGGTTCAGAATCCTCAAAAGTGAAATTTTGTGGAAAAAACTAATTCACTGGTTTTGATTGTGGACTTGGTCATATTTGATACCCCCTATTGAGGCAACTCCAATCTGAAGTACCCAAGTTGGAGATGTGAATCACCAAGCTCAAGATGGATGTGAGTGGGGCTGCAAAAAGAACAGAAGAGGCAAAAAAACAATTGCAGAGCTTGGGTATGTGCTTTCATCCTCTCTTCCAACTGAGCCACATGTGTATTGCTGATTTTTTCTTTCTTTCCTTTCTTTTTGTATTTGCTTTTTGTTGTGTATTAAAAAGATTGGAAGACCGGACAGAAACCAGCTATGATGATGAAGAAGTTAAACAACTGGGTTCAATCATGGAGGAGCTAGTTGAACTCAAAGAACTTCAACAGAAAACCCTTGGCCTCAAAGAACCCTTTCCCAGCCCCTCCCCAATCCAATCTAATGTGCCAGTGACTGGTAAACAATCAAGTGAGAACTGTGATTTCCATTGGTGATGTGCTCTTCCTGTTGATCAAGAACAGTCACGGCACATTAGTGAGGAGGAAGGAGGGGAGCAATCTTTGGCCTCTGGACCCAACCGAACTTAAGACGCTCCCCACATCCAACCATCTGACACAGGAATTCTAGAAAGTACAAGCGCAGATTATCTAAAGTGCCATGCGGCATTGGAAAGGTAGTTCCACTATTGACCTTATGTTTCAAAACATTGGCCCCAAATTGCAACAATGCCGCCAAGTTAGATGTTGGGGCAGGAGTTGATTTGTTGGAGTTGAAGACCATTGTTGGACCAAAGACCAGAAGTCCAGCTAGCATCTGAAGTTGTTTTTGTGTGTGTCTGGTGGACCACTTGTGAAGCTGTGTGTGCTTGGGCGGTCTCATTTGATCCTTGATACCACAAATGTAACCCAAGCTGACATTGCTCCAACAAACAATTGGAAAAAGAGCGTGATTCCACTTCTGTGGTTGGATGAATCCAAATTCCCTTCTCCCAGGTTTGCATAGGTATGTTGAAAGCCAAGGTGAGCCAAATGGACTTTGGAATCATCCATTGGTAGAGGTTCCCGGTGGTTGGAAGCGTTTTCAAGGTGTTGTAGTGACCAGCACTGGTGCAGCGCTGTTTCAAGCCAGGAATATGCACAATCAGAATTTGAAAAGTAATATGCCAAGCTAGAAGGTAGTGTCAGCTTGCTACTAGGACAGAGAAACCTGTCACAAGCATTAAAACATTTGTTAAAATAGAATACATATGAAAAAAATAGTATATCAAATAAAAGTCAAAGTATTATTTGATATTCTAAATCTAAGCTAAATTTAACATAGGGTACCTCACTCACAGGTACCCCTAATTCCTACTCCTTGACTATGTAAATCAGGATTGAATGTTTAGCAAGTACCTTTCAAAATAGAAAGGCACTTCCATTAATTTATGCTTATATATATTTACATATATGTTTAAACCCCATTTCCAGTCACGGAAATGAGGTGTTGTGTAAATTAGGGGAGATAGTGTAAATCCAGTGTGTTTACTCCAAACCCGTGTACTGCAGTCTGCGCAGCTTGAATCAACCCGTGGGACTCAGAGCCCGCTCCAAAGTTGGATTACAAGCCCCCATGCAAGATTTTGACCCCTTAAAGGCTCTCCGTGTAGCATGTGGACACCAGAGCCAATAAAATAAATACTAAAGGCACCAAAAAGCGCCCTGGTAACTTCATTACATATGTTACATATGTAATAAAGATCACTAGAGACTTGAATATCTAATTACATTATTTTATATTATTTTATACACTAAAATGATTACCTCAATCCTGAACAACAGTACTAAAACAAGTACTGTGGCTTATTATAAAATACCAATAAGCCACAGATATTATTAATACAAACCAGTAATAATGTACTACAGACTGTAATTAACATAGTAATAAATAAAATATGGAAATACACATTATGTATTAACCTTGGTGACTTATACTCATGGCATAAACTGCTGTAGTGTCACCCAGAAGGCCAAAATGTGTTCAAAGCGCCCACAAGTTGGCCATTAAAACCTACAGGGTCCCCAGAGGGATCTCAAGACTATTTAAGGAGCTCTTAAACCGCCAAAAAAAAGGCTCCTCATGCTTTAAAAATACCACCCAGAAACTTACCCACTTTTTATCAGATACTAATCTCCATAAATAGCCTGGTATGTCCCTTAGTCGTATTCCTTTAGCCCTTTCTTCCCCACCAAACACCACAGTTACCACCCACCTCCATAAACCACCTTTCCAAGCACTCAAAATTTCCTTTTTCCACCCAGAATATCCTCAAGTTCCCCTAGGATTATTACCAGTAAGTAATAACCCTTCTTTCTCAAGAATATTCCTCATTCCTTTCCACTGGGATTTAAACAACCCCTGTTCACACAGGCCCCAGTTTTTCAGGTCATTAAATCCTCTGAATTTATGTGCAAGATACCTTAGAGGGAATAAACTACCCCTGATTTATCAGGCCCCTCTGGTTTTTAATTATATTAAATTTATTTAATATAATTAATACTATTTCTTTCTCTTTACCCAATTTACAAGCCTTGAGAGTAGTCTGAATGTCCTTCCAAACTTTATCCTTGAACACAGGCAGCATTGGGGGATGGCCAGAGATCATGCGGGGGAGATGGCTAAGGATGAAAGCTATATTTTTCAGCATTTCAGTTCTGATTCAGTGGACCAAACAATTCCACCAGCCAGGTTGATGTTCAAGTCATTGGCCACTGAGTCTGAAGGTGGAAGAAGAGGCCCAGGTACAAACAGCTCCACGGCCGGAAAGGTGGAGAGTTATGAAAGTTATTAAAAGGTGGGAGCCATAAATAATCAGTTGACAGGATAGGACTCACAAGGTAATAGACCTGTGACTGTATTTCAAAGCAATAAGACCAAAACCTAGAAACATATGAAGTAAGATAAAAAAGAACAAGTAATGTAGGTACATCAAAGATGAGAGTAATAGATAAGAGACAAACCCTGAGACAGATTATTATCTGTAGAAGAATAACTGAAGATTGTAGAGATGAATTTTAGTTGAGTGAAGCCAATTGATCAAGAGTATTGATTAGTTGTGACAAATAAAAAGAAAGAGTTGTAAGGTCGCATTTCTCACCAAGTGGAAAGCTAGTGTAGGCGGTCCTTGTTAAAGCTTTACCAAGACTTGTTGACGAGTGAGCTGAAGCGTTGATCTTGATGAGATCTTGATTTTTTGGGAGAGAGCACAGAGAGATCAACAAGGAGAAGGGAAGACTCGAGGGAATTAGGGAAGTGGAAGTTGAGTGTGAAGGAGTGGAAAGAAGCTGATGTTCTTCCACGTCTTCTGTATCAATGAGAGTGTGTTTAAGCAAGTAGCATCTAGGTTTCAATTAATAAGATAAGGTAAAAAAGTGCGGTATGAGCGCGCATGTTTCCGCAATGAGTCTCAATTTCAGAGCAGGCTTCAACACAAGGGTGCTGTGCTATCCTAGGGGCAGGAGGGATAACTTCACTGGGAGGTCTCCTGTTAGGTGTATTGGAGCTGGATGGAGCCAAATTTGTTGGATTACAGGTAATTTTAAGGCCACACAGGTCCTCAGTGGTGATTTTTTTGTGCAAAGTTGGATGTGGCATGAATATTTATTTGTATAATTTGGGTCTACTTGTACCAAGAGGAAGCGGGCGCCGGGGTGTGTGGGAGGAAGAAGGTCCCTGTTGGGGGAAAAGACCATCATCCGGGTTATCTAGCCTGGACTTCTTTGAGGTTGGATCAACAATGATGCAAGTGTTGTAGCAGTAGCTTGCTGTTTTTTTGACATGTAAGTCCTCAAATTTGGGCCGGGTAGGGGCAGGAGTTTGTTGGCTCAATCTGCTGGGCTTTCTGGGCACTTTCTGTCTGACTGAAGAGGCCAAGTATTTGGCATTTTCTTTGGTATAATTGGGTTCTCCCTCAGAATTGGGGTCTTCAAAGCTGTGCTGGCTGACCTGGTGTTGTTGGTTGATGCGGGTCTGCAAGCAAGCATGGTGTTGCTACTGAGAATATTTGCCAATAACTGATCACCAGAAGGGGTAAAGTAAGATCTGTTTTGGCTACTGGAGTTGGCAGGGTTTGGTTGGTTCACTGGTGTGTATTGATGGTTGGGGATTCTAGAGGTTGAGGCACCACTGTTGTTGAAGATAGATTTGGATGCAGTGAGAAAGTTTGCCAAGCTGGGGAAGTTGGTTTGAGCTGAGGGGAGTGTGGCGGTATCATCTATGTCACCATAGAAGAAGCCATCCTTGGGATATGGCCAAAGGCTGACCATTGTTTGAATCTGTGTGGTGTGGTGTGTAAAGGAGCTAGAACTGTTGATAGTATTACTCGAGAATAAAGACCAGAGACTGTGGAAACAATTAGAAACATTGATGATAAGAGTGAAGGAGATAAGCTGAAGATGATAAACTAACCCCTGATGTATTTGATTGTAGTTATGATGATTAATTTTAATGTGATGTTATAGATAATAGAGGACTGATGGACTGGAATTGTTGATATGATTAGTGAGTGATTTTTATAAGAGGAAAAGAGAGAGAAACAAACCCTAAAGATTATAGGTAACAGCTAAGCGATGTTTTTTGAGATAAGTGATCAGATCAGACTAATTAGACTAAGAATGAATAGAAATGTATTAGTGAACAGATAATGAATGAGTGAGAGTTAGATGAAATGTGATGGTTGCCTTTCTCACCAAGTTGGAAGCTAGAGAAGGCTATCCACTGTTAAAGCTTCTCAGTGTTTGATGGTTGAGACTATTGATTTTGAGGGGATTATTTATCTTGATCTTGATGACTGAATTTGAGTATCTTGATGGATGAGAAGTGATTTTTCTGAGAACAGAGAAGGAAGGGATGAACTCGGGAGTGATTGTCTGATATTTCACAGTAGTGTCACAAAATTCCAACAGTGTGCAGGTAGGTAGTAGGTTTGGGAGTTTGGTTGGTGTTTTCTGACTGAGGATGTCTGGGTGTTGGGGGATTATCAATTGGCTGAGTGGGGTGTTGTGATAGTAAGGGACTATCTGGGGCCGGGATGGGTTGAATGGTGTATGTTTCTGGAGAGAGATATTGGCTGCCACATACTGTATAAGTTAACTAATATCATAATACATGATAAACAAAAAAAAGGGCAGAAGGAAAACATTAGATAACTTCAAATAAAGTCTAAAGAAACTAGTACAATTAAAATAATGCCAAGCTCCTTTAATCACGGGAAAAGAGCAAATCCTGACACTTTTCCCAGGATATTTGCTGGTAAAATAATTGAATTGAGAGCTTGAAAAGTGCCCATCATGCAAGAATGACAAAAATTCTCATGGTACAGAACCTTATATATGAAATAACCAAATTAAACAGAAATAAACATTTGTACCATAATTTGATTATTTTCTTTGAATATTTATAGATCAAATGATCAATACATGTTTTACATCAACCTAACAGCTCTTGGAGCGCCTTCAGATGATTTCTACAGATGATTGAAAGGCTGTATTAATTATTGACAGCCTGTACATGTAATAATTTGATAAATTACATCATTTATTTCTACTGAGGATAACTCCTTCCTTGTAGTGTTCCCATAGCCAAAATAACACTTGATTTTTCGCCATTAGGGCTCCAGAAAGGCATTTAAGAGGCCCTTTCTTCCCCCTGTATTTTGATTCCCCAGCTTTATCATATTTACAACCTGCATTCCACCAGTCCAGCATACTAGTGTCCTGCCCAGTAAATCAGTCTTCAAGACTTCAAAGCCTCTGTTCCTCAAACCCAACTCTGTCCAGCCTTCCAGCCCATCTTTCCAACCGCTTACAGCTGCTCAGTTTACCATAAGAAGTTCCCCCACCTCCTTCCCTCAAAGCATACTACAGTCAGTCTTTTTCTATTAGGAGTTGTGGCCCTTTCTTAGCCACTATATCCACTGGGACTAAACACCCCTGCTTGCAGAACCCAGTTTTAAAGGTTCAGTTCCCCTTCTTTTAGCACAAACACCTTTGGAGGGAACTAAACACCCCAGCTTTCTGGCCCCTCCATAAAATATTTATCTTTTAATATTAATATAAAAGATTAAAAACCCCAAAAATACCTATTTTATCCTATATTTTTGCCTTTCACCTTGTGTACCTAGAAGGATATAAGTCCTTGGAATAAAAGAGTGTGACAATTATTACATTAAAATAATAACTTACTATCATTAAAGTAAATTAATTACATTAATCAATATACATACTTGAATATAAATTCATTAAATAACACATGAATAATTCCGGTTACTCTATGAACTCTTGTTATACAAGAAACATAACTTGTAGACCTCCTTCCCCACATTTCACTTGAAATATCCGGAGTAACAGATGTTACTCTTTCCTTCTGATTACACCCACATTCCTTATCCTTGGAATATTTCAAGTATAAGATATTTCCTTGAATATATTATAAATTAAAATATCATATTAGAATTATAATCAATAATACTAATAAGAGGTGTAAATATTAAATGAAACCATTATTGAATCATATCTGTAGAGACTGTAAAATGTAGATGTGTCTGGTGAGATTTGAACTCACGACCTCAGCTAAGCTGAGACACATGCTAGAGTGCTGCCTTTACCAACTAGGCTACAGACGCTTGTGACTGCCAGGGTGTTGGTTGGTAGTGCTCATGGTTCAGCTGTTGATACATCATGGTAGCAGACTAACAGGCAACTCAACAATATCTATATTAATATCAATTAACAGATCAATTAATATAATTACTATGATGTGATCCAATAATAATATGAACAACAGATCAATGATTTGTACCATAACACTGCCTTAGTAGTAATCATATCATTGCCAATAAAAGATCCTGCAATGGATCAGTATTCCAATTGAAGATCCCCAGTACCTTCAATGTCATGGAAGCGCTCACAGTTCCCCAAGAGGATATCCTCAGACTTATAAACAGCTTTTAAACATCTGTTTATCCCCCAGAGAAATATTAGAACACAAGAACAGTACATACCACATAGCTATTTACCTTGCCAGTTCACATTCTCCACCAATAACTCAATTCTGTATAATATATAGTGTATAACTTTTATGGCATCAAGAATTGGCCACACCTCAACTTTAATCAGGTAAGAACCACAAACCCAAGTGAGTACCTCCTTGGATGCCTATTAATACTCTGTATTGATTTGGATTCACCCTTTTTAAACCAAGCCTCTCAGACAAGACTTAATGATTGAGGATTAATCCTTTTTACAGGATATTTACCAATAAACCAACATTTGAATCATCAACCTGAATTAGTCCCCAGGCTGAAATTTATCACATGTTGGAAGGTTGTTACTTAGTAATTGTGATGAGGAGTGTATGTAGCTTGGTTTTTATTATTTTGTACAAAAAATGGGGAACTTTGATCTCTACAATTATAATCAGGTGAAGGAGGGCTACTAAATTTTAAGGGGATTCTCCCATCTGATGATCTTGGAAGGCTATTTGTCCCTGCTCCAGGTGATGGTAAGTGCCTTGTAGGGATCTGCCTAGGTGTACCATTTCTGAATGTATCTGGCTGCGCCATTGGGTATTGATCCCTGTTTTCCTTGGGTGCCTGGAATTCACATTCCTCCCCTTTTGACCATGGGGATTTGGGTGTCTTACAGGAATTTTTTTGTTTTGGGGGGAGCAAAAGTAATGTTACTATGTTACTTGAAAGGATTGTCTGAGATTTCATTCAAGTAGCTTGTGTGGAGTATGACAAGGCTTGAAAAGGTCAGCTCTTAAGTCTTAATTTCTTAGTAGAAATGACAAAAAATGTCCTATTTTTGTGTGATGTTCCTTGAAAGGGGATTAGTCTTCCTTTCAGGATGAGGAAGTTTATGTAAAAACTGATCTAGTGATATGTTTAATTTTTTAATTGTTAATCGTTTAGTGGACATTGTCAGTCTCTGTGATGCCAAGGAGTACTCCTTCTAGCTACACAGGGTGCAAAAATAACAGATAAAGAGCAGAAAGCTCTGGGATGAAGTGTAAAAGGGGTAATTCCAAAGAGTATATGTGGAATGTGGGGATTTTATAAGAAGATATAATTAATTATATTAAATATATTTAATATGTTTAATATAATTACAAATAAGAGGGGCCTGATAAATCAGGGGTTGTACAATCCCTCAAAGGTATCTTGCAAGCAGAGGATTTAAGTACCTGAAAAACTGGGGCCTGTAAACAGGTTGTTTTAAATCCCAGAAAAAAAGATGGGTGAGAATCTCAAGAGAAAGGTTTATCTACTTACTAGTAATAAATTACCTTTAACAGTCTTGAGGTTCTTCCAGGGGGAAATTGGACAGTTGGAAGCGCTTGGAAAGGGTTTTGGAAGGGCTGGATGAACACTGGGAAATTTCAAGGGAGTAAGAAGGGGCTAAAGAACAGATACTAGGACCTTACCAGACAGAATAACAATAGTAAAGCTATGTATGTGGGTAAAGGTTGTATATATGTTAAAGCATGAGGAATAAAAATACAGGGGGAACAAGGGCTCCTTAAATGCCTTTCTGGAGCCCTGATAGCAAAACAAAGGATGTATTTTTTGCTACGGGAAAAATAAAAGGAAGGGTTTAAGATTTAATATAAATGTATGTAGTTGTTTAATCAAATTTCCATATGTACAGGCTGTCTACTATTGGTACAGTCTGTCTATGCTATTTTTCTGGAATCTTGAGGCTCTTATGAACCTCTGAATCCTCTTGTTAGATGTTTTTATCCAAGGTTTTAATTACATGTCCATAAGTATTGATTAAATGTCATATGTACTTGTTGATCACACTTGTCAGAGTTTAAAAGGTGTGTGTTGAATGCAATGTGAAATACATTTTTTTGTTTGTTCTGTGGGCGCTTCAAGAGCTTCTTGTTTGATCCCTGTCATGTAGGCTCTTTGGGAATGTGTGACTGCAGAGATCTGTCAACAGATAATTTCCCACTAAGGATGTAATACATTTATTTTGAACAGTTGTTCAATTATTATTTTTGGGATGTTCTCATTTTACTTCCTTCCTCTTTTGAGTGGTCTTTGTCCCTCTGAATCATCCTTAGTGTACCTAGTATTTAATTCAATAAAATAAATAGATAATATAGTATATTACTAGTATTATATACTTATATTATTAATGTCATATGTATTTATTTTATTATTTTCATATTTAAATACATTTTATTTCGTGGTTTTGTATATGTATTTATTTTTTATTCTGTATTTTAATGTATAATAATTATTTCAGTGCTTTAGTGGTAATATTCTTTCAAGTTGTTTTACTATAATTATATTGTATTTATCTAGGGCATTAATAAAAAACCCCAGTTTTTCCGCTGTTTACACCCGGTTTGTCCGCGTTTACACCTGGTTTGTCCGCGTTTACACCCGGTTTTACGCAGTGGCAACATCAAATTTGCTGCGCAGCACACCCGTTTTTCGGCTTTTACACCCCGGTTTTTTCAATTTTTCTTTTGTGGGCGGATTTTAATTTTTTTTCAACATTTTGAAATCGTTTAATATACTTCCAGGGGTGAAGAATTTTATGGTATCTTTTATTTTTCAAAAAAAAAAAAGTCTTCTATTTTGTCTTGCCCATACACCTGGTTTTTTTCAAAAAAAATCCCCACGGCTCAATTTTCAGGATTTCTCAAAATTCTAAATCTTTTAAAAACACTTTAAGGGGTTGTAGAACTTAATGTGACAAACAGTTTATTTTTAACATCACTGTTTGTTTGTTTATGATTTTTGGACAGAATTTATTTCTAAACACCTTCACACCTGTCTTTCAAGATATTTGGGGAGTTTTTAAATGAATTCAAACACTTTAGAGGGTGAATAATTCATTGGAAACAGATACTGATTATAAAATTAACTCAATATCAGATTTCATGACAAAGAAAGAAATGGAAATATAATGATAACACAGAGGTATGGTACATTGTATGATGCTTTGGAGTGTTACATGTAAGATAATTATTACACATTACATATGGGTTCAAAAATTTAATTCAGGCGTAGATTCACCATTTTTAATCATTTTCTAGTTGTTATCAGTAGTGTTTATAACAATTTCTCTTTCTTATACTTATTATTTGTGTGCACATTCTTAGTCTGTACTAATGTCTCTTTGTTGTTCATTACATTTATTATTTATTAATAAATTATTAACTTGCAATTTTGTCTCTTGCTTTTTATTTTATTTATTTATGTTATTCATTTCATTTATTCTATTTATTTTATTTTGTTTATTTTACCTGTTTTACTTATTTATTTTATTTGTTACAAATAAAATATTGAATGAGGATAATTGGGGAGGTTGCGCGCATCAAATGCCGTCCTCCATAATTTTATTTTATTTTGTTTTGTTTATTTTACTTGTTTTACTTATTTATTTTATTTGTTTTAAATAAAATATCAAATGAGGATGCTTGGGGAGGTCACGCGCATCAAATGCTGCCCTCCATATGCTATTTGCATGAAAATTAAAAATTAAAAAAAAAACTGGGTGCCTGCGCGAAAAAACCGGGTGCACCGCGCAGCTGCAGCTGCGCATAAAACCGGGTGTAAACGCGGAAAAACTGGGTTTTTTTTATTAATGCCCTTTATCTATTTATTATTAATTTACTATGTAATAATGTATTTATTATTTACATATTACTTTTTTATGTTGCTTTATCTTATTATTATTCATTTATTACCTTTTTTTAAATGAGTAATACTATATTTTTTATTTTATGTTTATTTTTGTTCTAGTCAGGTTGTCTCTGAACTAGTAGCAAGCTGACAGAAATGATAAAGGAGTTTGCTCTGAAACTTCATTTTCCCTATGTATAAGTACTTGAAAAGGCTAGAACACATTCTTCCTTATTTTTGATTAAATAATGGATCAGCTGGTTGTATTAAACAGCACATTTTACTGTTTACTTTGATGTACTGAACATCCTATCAGCATACCTAACAACTGTTCTAGCTCAATGTTGAGATTCTTTATGATTGGCTATAAGGGTATACTAGGATTCTTACGCTATAGATTATATGTGGTATATTCTTGGAGTTTGTCAGCGCAGTCTGTATACTGTAGATCCTGGAATATCCAGGGTATGTACTATGTAAATCCTTGAAGACCTGCAGTTCAAACTAGTAGATAGTGTAAATGAATCACATGTATGTAGTAAGTACTGTAGGTATGTACTACTATGTGTGTTAAGACTGACATTTGTTACTCTGGATATTTCAAGTGAAAGGTGGGAAGAAGGTCTACAAGATATGTGTCTTGTATAACAAGAGTCCATAGAGTAACCTGAATTATCCATGTGTTACTTACACTGCCAGCATAATTGCCTAGGTTGAGTTCATCCCAGTTAAACTAGGATGCAAACAACCAATTCAAAGTAGGTTGAACTCAACCAATGAAATGTAAAACCAAGGGAGGTCCCTTGGATTTATATTTCATTGGTTTGTTTCAACCAAGTTTAAATTGGTTGAGTGCATCCCAGTTTAACTGGGATGACTTCATCCTAGGCAATTATGCTGGCAGTGTTAATGGATGTATATTATAGTCTTTTTATTCATTATTATAATAAAATTACTTTAATAATTATTAAATATTAGTTTGATTGGAATAGTAATAATAATAACCATAATAATGATTAATTATGATACATACTGATGATTAATAAGAATAATATTAGGGGGTATCAAATATGACTAAATCCACCATTATGTAATCAACTTGTTTTGAAAATCTGCCATTTATAAAAACCATGGATATCAATATGTTACTGTTCAGAATTTGCAAAATTCAAACTTTGTTGAAAATTCTAATTCACTGGTTTTGGTGGTGGATTTGGTCATATTTGATACCCCCTATTAGTAATACTTTTAGAGTAGTGATAATTTTAATACTTGGAGTTACTTGGTACATTTCAGGTACTGTGATACGTACTCCGTGGCTGACAGCAATTTTACTTCCAACATGTAAAAAAGAAAAAAACACAAAAAAATGACATAAAAATAGATACCTAACAATGAAGATACAACAAAAGGCCTGGTGCGTCCAAACAACAAGTGCAAGTGCAAAAAATGCCTGCTGTAAAAATCTGAGAGATATGAAACATGCAAAAAGATTTTTGTTTGCCAGTAGCAGTGGTTGAGGTTTGATTTCAGATTTGACATTGTGTCAATCAGACCTTCAGTTTGGCAATTTATTTCACTAGGGCCATTGTAAATTGAAAGGTTTTTTTTCTGACTCAACTGAGGTCTGTTTTTTTCTGGCCCAAGCTTGCTGGGGGGGGGGGGCAGGAAATTGACAACCAAACTAACAGTGTAGCAGCCAGCACCAACAACAGCCAGGTAGGCATATATTCTGCAAATATTGCATAACTATGTTTGTGTGATGCTGAAACCAAATTATCTTGTGGTTCCTACCCATAAATATCTCAAATTTCATATCAGAATCCTTGTTATCTCCACACTTGAGTTTTTTCTGAATCATTGGTAACTCCTTATTTTCTTCTTCCTCTACTAGGGGAGCACTTAGACTGCTTTCACATCTACTAATCTTTTAACACCTACTTTTGGCTTTCAAACTTGATCAAGTCATTAGGGGGTATCAAATATGACCAAATCCACAATTAAAACCAGTGAATTATGTTTTTCCAAAAAATTTGACTTGTGGGAATTCTGAACCCTTTTATACAGATATCCATGGTTTTTAAAAATGGTGGATTTTCAAAACCAGTTGATTAGATAATTGTGGATTTGGTCATATTTGATACCCCCTATTAAATATTCTTGGAAATATATTCCAGATCATATTTATCTCCAGCCTTTACTTTCCCTTTCATGTCTCATGTCAACTGTGTTTCATATTCTCTTTACATGTAATATCTTTGTATCATCATATTTCCTACACTATCACACATCATATTTCCTGGTAGTCTTGTTCAATTATTTTTTTCTTTGTAGAAGTGTCAAGGCTCCCTTTTATTCTTCTGAGGGTTCTCTATTTTTTACCACTTAATTCACTGCCCATTTTAGAAAAAAAAGAATTTAATCTAAGCCTTATCTCATCTTGACCACAAGTAGGAATAGTATGAGAAATACTCCTCTTTCTTCTTTTTCTCAATCTGCCTCTCTACTCTTCCTGAAATCAAGAAGTTGACAACATTTTACCTCTCTACTTGAGCAGTCATTTTTCAATCATCATATCTATGTTTTTGGTACCAAAGTACTAATTCTAAGCAACCTCTGGATGAAACATCCATTTTTAATGCCACTATTTTAAATGCCCCAAAAATCAGCCAAACTTTCATTTTACCTCCAGTCTCTTACATAGCAACATTGATTGAACAGGAACTGTGTATCAAGGATTTGTTGAAACATACTGGGAAACAAACTTTGAAACAAACTTGTTGAAACATCTTGGCTTCCTCAGATGTTTCAAAACCAAACTTTTTTCAGCTTATTAAGTTTTTCTCCTTCAGTGAACAGCTATATTTGTATGAGATTTTGAAATCTACTGCAAAACTTCACAAAAATATGATATGATAGTGGTGTTTCAAACATAAGAGGCTGTATGTGTTTGGAATGAATGTTTTATATCCTTTTTTCATATAATATGATCCTGTTTCAGCAGTCTGTCATCGTGAGTTGATACAAAATGATGGGTAAAAGCCACCCTGGTCCCCAATGAATTTATAAATCACCACATCCTCCTCACCAAGTAAAATAAACAGCCAGGATTGTTCCAACCTATTTCAATACTTGTTTCCCTTATAACAAAAAGTCAAGAAGGGGAAATTTGAACAAAATATTTAACAATTACTTAAACATTTCTCTTGAACAGGAATTTTTTTCTTTTGATATACCCAGTTGAACTCTATAATTGAAATTCCTCGTACATACTTCCCAGATAGGATCAAAAAGACCATAAATAGGGGGTATCAAATATGACCAAATCCACAATTAAAACCAGTCAATTAGGTTTTTCCACAAAATTTCACTTTTGAGAATTCTGATCCATTTTATATAGATATCCATGGTTTTTAAAAATGGTGGATTTTCAAAACCAGTTGATTAGATAATGGTGGATTTGGTCATATTTGATACCCCCTAATATTATATAATTATTTATTCAAAAAGGTTAAAAAATAACAATAAAGTAAAAATCTAACCTTTACTTCTATCCCACAATCAAAATTCACACATCTTTTTAAAAGATATTGTTCAAACTTCTGGACCCTAAAATAGCCATTCTGTTGAAATATCAGCATGCAGCTGATAGGTCAAACTTGGTTGGGGATACAAAGACCTTGTAACTTGGTATTCCTCATGGTGATAGGCCTTCATCCTAATGTCTCAAGCATGGAATCTCATATGAGTTTAGACACCTATTGTGCCCAGAAAAACGCGCCTGTTGGTTCTGATTTCAGGATAGGTAAGCATTTATCAAGGTGGAAAGCGGATTCAAGGAGAAACAAAGCTGAATTGTCATTTCAAACTTCTTCTTTTTCACTTTCTTTACCATTTGGATTTAAATATCTAATCTATCACCACTCAAATTTTAGGCTTCAGAGAAATTTCAGGTCAGTTGGCTTCCTTTTTCACAGTCTGATATCAGATTTCACCCAAAAAATTAAAGTTGATAATAGGGGGTATCAAATATGACAAAATCCACCATTATCTAATCAACTGGTTTTGAAATTACACCATTTTTAAAACCATGGATATCAATATAAAATGGTTCAGATTTCTCAAAAGTGAAATTTTGTGGAAAAACCTAATTCACTGGTTTTAATTGTGGATTTGTTCATATTTGATACCCCCTAATGCCTGTTTTTCATGGGATGTCTTGAATATAGGCACTGAAAACAGCTTTCACTCAACAATTCCAACTGAAATTAATTCCATCCCATCAAGGTTCCCGGTTTTGGAGGATGACAGGCAGGAATTAAGATTTGAGGAATACAATTCTGGACCCTTAAATACACCACAAGGTAAGGAAACAAATCATTTTATGGTATTAAAAACTCAAGAAAATTCTGCAAGTTGAAATCCAGTAGAATAAATTCAATAATAGGGGGTATCATATATGACTAAATCCATTATCTAACCAACTGGTTTTGAAAATCCACCATTTTTAAAAACAATGGATATCAATATAAAATGATCATTCAAGAATCTCAAAAGTGAAATTTTATTGACAAAAATAATTCACTGGTTTTAATTGTGGATTTGGTCATATTTCATACCCCCTAATAATAGGGGGTATCAGATATTACCAAATCCATCCATCATTATCTAATCAACTGGTGTTGAAAATCCACCATTTTTAGAAACCATGGATATCTATATAAAATGATTCAGAATTCTCAAAAGTGAAATTTTGTTGACAAACTTAATTCACTGGTTTTAATTGTGGATTTGGTCATATTTGATACCCCCTAATACAAAAAAAAATGTCAAACCATTCAAATTGTGTGGTGGTGCACCCCCACACTGAAACATTTAACAGCTTGACCAGCAAGGCTTTCCAACTAGGGTTTAGGTAGCATTTCTTCTAAAAGGTTTTGAAAAGCACTAGATTTGAACTGCAGAAATTGTTGGATAGAATATTTCCAAAAACTACTTGGACAATCTTGTCTAAGACAATTTATGTTGCAGTCTTAGTGGACCAATTGAATAGATCAAATTAACATCAAAATATTTCTTTGGGTCTTGGTTTTCAATTTAAATTTTTTCCTTGAGTTTTTCTGTTAGATTATGATCAGAGATTACTAATTCTGATCAAAATTGAGTTCTCTCTTTTTGAAAGATTTGGATAATAGGCTTCCTAGGAATAAAATGTGCAACCAGAATCCTGTGGATTTTTCAAAGAAATATGTGTTGACTGAAGAGGAACGCAAAAGTCTGTATTTTCATACCCTATGATATTTCAAAAAATATCAAGTGCATTGTCTCATCTATTTATTTTGATCTCAGAAATATTGGAGATCAGCACCAATCAATCCAAAATGAAAGAAAAAATTTATGAATTTGAAAGAAAGAGTTTAAATCCATCATCTAGAATTCCAAGTTGTTTTCAAAATCACATACCAAATTTCAAAGAAATCACAAACCAGCTATATGAAAGGAAGAAGATTGAAATCTTTGCTGGCCAACGTGCACTACTGAGATCAGAAAATGTTGTATTGAACAGTCATGTTGTGGATGAAATAAAGGTGATAGATGATCTCTTTGCATGTGCCAGGAAAGCTCTTGATGGTTGGAGTGGGGATGTTGTAGAATCCTATTATAAGGAGTTAAAATTGAATATTTCTCTTTTGAGTGAGATCATCATTGATTTCTTTCTTGATTTGAAGAAATTAAAACTTGTCACCCCCAAAAGTCTTTCACAATTTCAGCAAACAGACCAAGGTAAATTGTTTTCAAGTTTGATTATGGCCAAATACCCTCAAGATGATGTTTTCAGTGCATATCTTACCTTTGATATAAGATTAAGCATTGCAGAGGACCTTAACCTTAAGGCTAACTTCAAGGAGGTTTTTCAGGGTCAGTCCTATTCTTCCCATAGTTCATTAAAATAAACGGAAGAAGAATCTGATTTATATCCCTAATTATTCATTTTTGTGCATTCAATTCACAGCCCTTGATAGAACAACTTGGGATCATGTAGAGCTCGAACTCATGAAGTACCAACTTGAATGCAATGCTTCCACTGATATTCCTCTAAATTTTCATAAAGTACTGAAAGAATTTCTCACAAAAGCATCTCCAGGAAAAACCCAGTCAGCGTTTCAGATGAGGAATCTCTGAGGAATCTCTTAGAAAAAATAATTGCCTATGTGTCAATTCCTACAGTGCAGACTGAAACTTTCCCACAAAAGGGGATGCTTATGTCTTTCAAAGCTGTACATGGGATGACCAGAATTATTGATAGAAATTTCCCAGAGGTCATTTCAAATGAATTCAAGCAATCACTTACATTTCAAAAACTTCAGGTATTCAGAGAAGCTATGGGGTTAATTTCAAGTGCCAATCATTATGCATATATAATCAAAAGAAACTTTACCATAGAAAAGTATGACAGATATCATTACATTAAGTTAATGAAAATAAGGGCATTGGTACCAGAAGTTCATAGAGCCTATTTGGAAGCACTAGATGGTCTCATGCAGAACCTGAAGTTTTCAAACTATATGACTGATTCAAACATCAACAGAAGAGCTGTAAAATTTGATCTCAACACCAAGGATGAATATTTATCCCAAGATATGGAAACACTCAGCAATATCAAGAGATCAAAAGAGTTGAAAGACTTTGAACAATATTTTCATGGATATTGGAAAGGAGATGGTTTTATTTTGGAAGCAAAGAAAAGATGTGTGGATCAGTACATCCAATACTTGCTTCAAATGAAAAAACTTAACAAAAAGGAAGGTGGAAAAGGTCACAATTTCTCAAATAGTATGGAAAAGTTTATTTCATTTGGACTGAAGGATTTTCAATCCCTGCAAGGAAGAATGGTTGATAATTTGGACTTGTGTGATAGATTTTTTGAATTACTTCCCAAGCCACAATCAAGAAGATATAAAGCTCTACTGCCTTATTTGAATTTGTTACATATCCAATTATTCTTCTTCATTATTATTTTCTTTTTTTATTCAACATGATATGATTGCCTGCGTTTATCATTAAGAAGTTTGAGTGTCATCTTAAAAAGCGACGCCAAAACCCCCAATGATATTCCTTGTTTTTCTTGTCTACAAGTCCTCACATGTGTCTTTTTTCTTCCAATCACAAAAAAAATGTTAATCACAAAAATGTTACTTTTTGTATCTTGAAGTCAACCATGATAGCTACTTTATGAGACAAGTACAAGAGCAGAAATTATTACAAGTAAAAATTATAAAGTAAAACTCAAGGGATTAGATACCCTGAGCCAATAAAGAGTTTATGGGTCAATTCAGCTGTGAATACTAAACTGACAAACATTTCAATGACCTCGTAGTCCCCCTTGCCACCAGTAAGAATATCACTGTTTTGCCTCAAAGTTGACTTGAAAACTGAAAAACCCTTTTTGATTGGGTTCAAATCAGGTGAATATGCTGGCAAATACTGCAACAGACATCCATGTGCCTCAAATATGTCTATGATGCGTCCATGGTGATGAATTTGTGCATTATCCATAACAAGAACACTTCGTGGACCAGGAAGGGGTTCATTGATTGGACCTGGAGAAAATCCTGCATCAGAAACAAATGAAACAGAATGAAAATGCAACCCACATACCAGAATATTCTCAAGGAAGTATTCAAAGTCCATCCAATTGACTGATTCTGTAGGATTTTGAGGTCTTATATTTTATTGCAGCGAACAAACTAAAGCTAATAATAGTATTTAACTTAACAAATAAAAGAATAAGACAAAAGAAAAAGATTGAGTAAGATAAAGAATGAGATAAAGAATGAATTCATTAAGTACCTTAATTTGTTCTAGTCCGGGTGATAACTCAAAGAGAGAGAAACAAAGAATTCTTAAATGGAGAAATATTGAAATAACTGCAAGCCTAATGAAAAGGAATAAGATTGGTCAATAACTTGAGATGGAAACAGAATGAGGCAGTGTAACTATAAATGAGAAAGAGGGAAGATAAATAAATGAGAGTACAATCTACCTCCACTTGAGTTAAATCGTGGCTCCTCCTGAATGTCTTTGCTCTGGTTTGAGTGAGTGAAATGGATCTAGAGTTTGGTCAAAACGGGTTGAGTCAATAGTGAATTAAGGGATTGTTGGTCGATTCGAAGTGTGATTTGTTGGTTCTTGTTGAGTCTGAAGAACTAGATCGTGGGGCGCGAGTCTTGGTTATAAACCTGATTCTTGATATTGCATATTACTATGCATGCGGGGCCTGAAGGTAAAATCACCAATGAAAATTTAGGATCATTTATACAACAGATTCTTCCTGAACCATGTGTGCAACCAAGCCATCACAGGAGATTGCTGGGATCACATTGTACTGATGGGTACTTCTCTCACGCGGCACTCTGGGTGTCCTTTGGCCTACTGGAGCCCAACCCCTTGTTCTTGTTGCTGTCTCAAGCGAGACCCCTGATTCATCTGAGAATTAAATAAAATTAAACACGTTGTATTGGTGATAATAACAAAACTTATGTGCCTGTAAAAACAAGAGAGGAAACTGGGACAGAACTGATTTGAGATATATAATAAGCCCTTGCTTCAGCATCTTTGCGAGGATGTACAGTTCAAATAGTTTTCTTGGAAATGTTTAATTTCTTGTGAAGGGTTTTTGCAATAGTTGTTAAGGAGACTGAGACACCATTCTCTTTGGCTAGAGATTGTTGGATTTTTTCAAGTAAACAGTTGGGTTGTTGATGAAGTCCAGATTGTTGTCCTGCGATTCAAATGGTCGGCCTCTGGATTGATAAGTTGAGGGATCACATTCAAAGGCCCGTGTCCTTTCATATAAACTGGTCCATTAGCAAAAGGAGTCTACACTGACTGAAGCGGCTAACATTGTGTTGATCTCGGATATGTTTTTCCCCTCCATTGCCGCTTGGACAACCAAGTACCTGAATTTGGCTGAGTATTTACAATAAACCATCCCTAAGAAAGTCAAACACATTATTAGGGCAATAAATTACGCCTCTGAAAAAAAATTAAACACACAGAGGATTGGTACACTTACTAGTCTAGATTTGAGGAGATACGGCTGGATCAATGGTTCCAATGTGATATGACAGGATCAATAGCTGTTAAGCTGAGGGTGGAAGGCACTGCCAATGGTGGCAGGATTGGGGGTGATCCAGGCGACTTGGCCAGGGGAGAAAAAAAAATTGGTTTTAAAAAAAAAAACAGCGCTGAAAAGCGCAAGCATTTATGCAATAGCTGTATATATATGCACTTTTTATGCTTCATGCAGAGTTTGAACATCTTGGAATGCATAGAATCCAAAACAATTGATGCAAAAAAAGTGATGTTCTAGATGAAAGAGACTGAGCCACTTCACTCACCTACCTGTGGCACCTGTTAAAAAAATTGAGCTGCCTACTGTTTCCTGAGTGCTGGTAGTGCAAAATAAGACCATTATACTATACTAACAGGTGCTCACAGTTCTACCTGCTTGAACAAATCAGATGTTTTGTTCTTGATTTGAATCAAAAGAAATTATTTTGTCTATTTGACATCTTTCTTGATAAATTGTTCCTTTTTTCCGGGTTGGGTGGATTTTACAACTTACACTATGGGGGTTTTGGTATAAACCCCTGGGTCAAGGGAGCTATGAGAGAAACTATGGTCCCTTTGACCACATGTTGGATACTTTTAATCATTTACACACAATACCAAGAATTTCATTTGAACTTTGATGGTCAGAATAATGGGATGATTATCTTCAAAGAAAAAAACAATGATTTGTTATGATTGTGTCCAGATAACTTATAATTATAGCTTTTGAAATATCTAAACTTTTGTATCATGAACCACAAAGCCAAGCACTTGGAATAATCACACTACCTCAGTCACAAACCTGAGACACAGTTAGTTCCATACCCAGGCTGACTGTTGAAAATTCTAGGCCAAAACTGGTAGCCTGCACACTTCCCATTCTAGCTCAGCAACCTTTCAGTAGGGGGAGGGGGGGGGCACAGGATGTCAGCCTGCAACTGATTCATAGACAACCACTGCCAGAATAATTGCCTAGGTTGAGTTCATCCCAGTTAAAATAGGATGCAAACAACCAATTCAAAGTAGGTTGACCTCAACCAATGATATATAAAACCAAGGGGGGTCCCTTGGATTTATATTTCATCAGTTGATTTCAACCAAGTTTGAATTGGTTGAGTGCACATCCTAGTTTAATTGGGATGACTTCATCCTTGGTGGAGGCTCATTATGATGATATCGTCTATGAAATTTCCCTTGCCAGAGGTCTAATATACCTCTGCTGTACTAGGAAAACTGTTGAAACTCATCAAAAGAATTGAGTGGCCCCTTGAGAATGTGCACCGTGCCCAATCAATTGAATTTAATCATTTATGGTATTCAAAATTGCATAACTGTTCATGTGCATAAAATCTTAACACCATATACCGAAAAATCTCTTATGCATCCCCCGACTGCCCCCGGGGTTCATTTCATAAAATCTTAAGACAACAGCCGGTTGCAGACAGCCGAGCCAATCAAATTCCACATGTCCGGGCATCCACCGCCGGTGTCGTGCCAGGCATCTCCAACACCAGCTTTTCAATCTCAACTGCCTTTGGGAACACCCTCAAACGGTTCCATACAGCTATCCCCGGGCTTCAACCTACCGCTTCTCTTGTAAGTATTTCTTTTTGTACGCCGGATGTGTTTCCTTTTCAAAAATACAAAAAAACGAAAAACTGACACCCGATAAAGTCAAATGCCAACAGCTCCCTCCCCATTTTTATCAGTTATTCCAAGCCAACTGATGAACCAATCAAACCAGGCTTCAACTGAAGCACCAAATGTGACATCAGCTCCAGCTTCAGCCATCTCGGTGAGTCCTCAGGACAATTTCCAAACGACCACTCCTTTGGAAAACAGCAGATCACACTGGGGCCGAGGAGGTTGCAAACGTGGTGGCACTTGTAAAGCACCTCGGGGTTCAACCACGACGACCAGAGGTACTTCAAACCAACCCGCTAGGAAACCTCCAAGATCATGGACAAAGCACCAGAATGCTGACGGAAAGTCCGAGATGGACTTGATCATCGATTGGATCACCATCGAAGCAAACTACAGCTCCTGGTGTGACGATAGCATCAGCAAAAGACAGGTCTGCAAGATTGTGTGTAATTATTTGCATGCCAATAGTTTCAGGCAGAGGCGCGAATGGAAAGGTGTTGAGCAGCAGGTTGTTCAACCTGTATCTTTCACTTTCAACCAACATGACTAACTGGTGAGGTTCATTTGGAGGTGGAATTAGATCAGTCAAATGGAAGCGAAATTTCGTGAGGCACTTAGATGGAAAGAGCAGACTGGCCAGGGGATCATGGAAAAAGCTTGTCAAAATGCAAGAGACTGTGCTGAAGATCCAGAAGCCCCTGACTATCTGGAAGATGCCAGAAATGAAACAGAAGGTAATTGATGCTTATTCGATTGATGTTTTTCAAGGGGCTGACTCTGGTTGCTTCATCAGCCGCGATCATGGGCACATGCCCATACTTTTTTCAACTTGAACCTGTCATGTCTGGTCGACCATCTGCTGGCTATGTGGTGACTTCAGAGACCAGAGATGACGAACCAGTTGACAACAGGTCTGTTTTTTCAGAAGATAATGTGGGGAGGCCGGAAGAAGATCAAACGACTCCGTTGCATTGGTCACCATCTGAACACGGCAATCCCGATTTGGATGATGATGTCCTCCCGCCTGTCTTGGATCTAGAATCACCTCGACAGAACAAGGAGTCATCTCAGCAGTTGGCACAGCAGGCGAGTCAGCAATCAACTCAGTCCTTGTCCGATCAATCTACTCAGCAGCCTGCTCAACAATCAGCTGGATCAGTCTCTCTGGCTCACAAACCTCGCTCCTCGTCAGTTGCATACAGTCTTGGAAGCAAATGTGGTCAATCCTTGTCCTCGCGAAAACGCAAAACATACGCCGAGAAAATTGCAAGCGAATTTCTTCCATCCAAGCGGGAATTAGTAGCCAATCAAGCGGTAAACAATGAAGTTAACCAAAGGATGGCTCGGGCAGACGAGAAAATGTCCGAGGTAGCCGCAACGATGGTATCGAAATTAATCAATCCAAATGCTCCAGCCCAAGAATTGGATCCAGAAATGCTCCAGCTACAACTTCGTGAGAAAAAGCTGAACGTTGAGATGCGCGAGATTGAGGTAGCAAACGCAAAAACGGAGGCCGAACAAAAAAAATGCAATGCTGCTGCATTTCAGCGGGCTCGGATGGTTCAGGACTTTTTAAAGTCAGGCCTATCCTATGAGCAAGCAATGGAAGCAACGTCCAAATTCCTTGGACCTCGGACTCAAACTCAAACCTAAGCGGCTAATTAGCTTGTTTTGCAAAGGTGTCACCATTTCTTTTCTCTCCAATACACTAGTGTTAGTTGTTTTCTAATCTACAACTAAATCATGTGACATGAAATTATAATGTATTTCCTTGTTCACAGAAAGATTGGAAAAGCTCATCTCGCCGAGATGTATCTTCATAGTCAAATGGGATTTCCTCGGGCTCAGGCCCCTCCATGTGTGTCCCAGAATCTGAAACTTGTGCGCCGTGATTGGCAGACAATACCTGCCAGTCACAGCTGTGTGAGAGTAAGAAGTTGTGCAACACCACACAAACCTTGAGCCATCGGTTTAATTGCCTTGCCAAACGAATATCCGATAATTTTTGGTGAAGTAGTTTGAGTGACTGCCATCTATTCTTGAGCATTCCAATGCAATGCTCCACTTCAACCCTTTGGTGACTCAATTCATAGTTGAAGGCCTGTTTGTTGGGTTGTAACTGTTGTCCGGGAGATTGTTTGAATGCAGGAATTACTGTAGTTGAAGCTGTGTAACCTGAATCGGCCAACAAGTACTCCCCCCGGGAAAAATACTTGTCTGGTTGGACAAAGAGCTATGTACAAGAAGCTTTAGTAAATCAATTAAGTGGGTTTTCAGGCAATAATTCCATGGGGTCTACATACCTGAGAGTTTTTGTAGACCCGCTGGTCATGCGCACTACCGCACCATCCATGCAGAGCGTAAATAATCCTTTGTTCCCAAGTACAGACTATCATTGAATTCATCCCGTAAATGCTTTTTTGCATCCAAAAATCTTCCTTGTGTACGGTGGGTGCAGATGCCAATGGAAAAATAGTCCCATCAACCAAGCCAACTGCATCATGAAAGAAGTTGTAGGTGGTTGGTTCAGAGCAATAAGCTGCTCGATCTGCTGTAGATGGCCATTTGACGTATTTCCCCTCTAGGTCGGCAATTGCATGCAGGCACCGATTTGTATAGTTTTCAACACTACCCTCTAGAAATGTGAATATAGAACAGGTCAGTTTCCAATTCATCTTAAGAAGAGTAAAACAAAACGGACCGGATATGTTGAAGACCTGTCTCAGCATATGTGGTGAACCACCATTACCATTGATTCCCAAATGAGCTAGGGCCACAAGCAATTGCCACTCAATTGGTGCTTGGGAGTGATTTGACTCATTGAAGAAGATGGGGTGGTCCTTGATTTCATTCAACAGTATGTGAAAGCTATCCTGACTCATCCGTGCCTAAACCAAAACAATTTCAATTTGGGGGACATGGGTGTTTTTCTGATATGGGAGGTTTGACTTACCCATTTGAGAAACACTGAGTCACTATTATTAGAGAAAACCTCAAACGTCCGGGAAATTGTGGCAATGCGGGGACGAGGAACCCTGGGGTGCAAGTAGCAGCGGGTGCAGACTGCAGTGATTAGATGAAGGATTCCGCCCGCCTGTGAGTGTGTCACTTGAGCCTCCTGTACGCGACGTCAAAAGCTTAAGAGCTGATATCTCCGCCTGGATTGGGAACGTAGGAGTACAATGAGCACTAGGTAAAGAAGATGTTGATCAGGCGCTTGGAAATTTTCGACGAGACCCAGGACCATTATACAGAATAATTGGAAGTTTTGGCCGGTTACGATGTTTTGGTGATTGCGTTCATTGATTTGCAGTCTAGAAATGCAAGTGACCAGGAGGAACTGAAGGTCTTGGATCAAAAATTTGCGTTCCGAGTGGCGTGGCATGGCCGTTGGCTGGTCGGCGGTGATTTTGTTTGGTTGCCGGTTTGTATGGTGAAGATGGGGTTGGGCCCGGGGGTTGGTTAATGGGGGTTCTCAATTTTGCTTAAGGAACATAAAATCTTACATTTATGTTGCCCTGCCAAAATCGCGGGTTAGAGCATCCACCATCGTGTCGCTAACTTTTCCGCAACTTCGGAGAGGTTAGCAAGTGCAATGGTTACCCTACCGAGAAACCACGCCCTCGTGACTCGGTAGGGGGGCTCTGCAGCTGGCTAACCGAGCGTCCCCACCCTCGGGGACTCTCCAAGTCGCTCGGTAAGCGGGGCTGTAGGGGGATCAAGGATTGGATCGTGGGAAAGCCGGAAGGATCTTACCTTACCAAGCTCGTTAGAGGTCTCTAAATTTAGAGACCTCTAACAAGAATCTTAAAGATTCCTCAGTTAACGAGGCCTAAAGAGGCCACGAGGGTGGTCAGCGGGGGCTTTGTCTCTGTAAAGTTGGCTTACCAAGCCACTTTACAGAGACGAGGGTGGATGCTCTTATCCTGTTATGATTTTATGTAACTTTTTTACATATGCAATTTTGAATACCACAATTGTGCAAGTTTGAGATTGTTCGGCTAGAGAACTCGAGTCTTGTCGCGCCGCACCTTAATGTACTCAAACCTCTCACTGAGTCCATCGATGCCTTCTGTTAGCATTTTTGTTTTCTCAGTTTATTTCCCGTGTAAATAACTGATGATGCTGTTCAATGAATTCGGCCTGTTTGGAATGTACACCATCGTTGTCATACCCTATCCGCGCTCGCACACCATCCAAACGAGTCATTGCAAACTCTTAACGGTATCCGCTCTTGTACTCCTGCCTCTTTTGGTTTAAATGGATCATCAAGTTTTTGTCTAAGATGATAGTCCTTGCTTATCCGAGGATGTGCATTTAAGATATGTACACCTGAACCAAAGCGTTTTTCTGGTGAAGCGGTCTGGATTGTGTGGGAAGTCTACAGACCTAGGTACCACTCTTCATCCATCCTAAACACTGGGAGGTATGGGTTGATAGGGGATTAGAAGGACCTAGTCTAAGCTATGCTTGGAAGACGATGGCTTAATGTTGAAGTTGAATGGAGTTATGCCCTCGATGCTTGAAATCATCTGAGTATAGGCCAACGTCCAGCTTGGCACCAAGTCTAACTCCTGCAGAGTCATAATAATTTTGAATGCAATCACAGACATCTTGAGTGGGTAGAATTCCTCGTCAAGAGCGATCTAAGGAGATACAAACATTTATATCTATACACGTCATAGTTGATGAGGTTATGTTATATGTATAGGGCCAAAAGATTTGGATTAGATACATAGTTATTCAGTGTTTGTGAGTTTATATAAGATAGAGCCAAGGTTTTTCTTCAGTTTTTGTTTGTTTGTTTGTACTCATCTCTCACTCTTGGCCAGTCGTTCTCTTCAATCCTCATCTGCAACAATTCTCAAGGAACATCGACGCTAATTGCCAGCTACGAGAAGGCTTCCAGGCCTAGTTGAAGGGACCAACTGAGTATACTTATTTACTTGAGAATAATAACCGATAGTTCTGTCCAAGCGGCACTCAAGCACAACTTTGAACTCACAGATTGACCAGGTCCGTCATTGACTAACTACATATGTACATACATTAGATACATGTTATATTTATCTTAGCCAAGATTTTATTTATTTTTATTTTTTAAGCTGCATTAGCATACATAAAAACCGAGACAATCAAACGCTGTTCATCCAGCCAGAGAGTAACCTTGCCCTTCTCATTCCTTTTGGTCATTCAGCCTAAATAATTAATTAATTACATATTTATTTAAATATCACAACCAACCTCAGCACCCTACAGCAAGTCTCATCCTTAGATAAACTCCACACTAACCAATCAGTTTGTTTCCCCCAAGATTTTAACCTCTTAACCGATTACCACTGACCCCTCGATATCTTCCAATCCATAGTCATATCATCGTCCTACTGGATCAATATCTGTCCTACGATACAGCTGACACCTGTCTATCAATGCAATCTGGCGCTGTCCAAACTCAAAGCACCTCCATGTCAGAAACCCACGATGAGCTGACTGATGAACCTCCCTTAGCGGAACATACGATCGTCAACTTTAACAAGAGATACTCACCACACACTCTTACCTTCAACTTACTGGCTATCCTCTTGGTTTTCCTCTCTGAGCTCACCTACCACTCAGGCGCAACCTCGATTGGCCTTCAACCCAGGCCGCCGGCTGAGCTACCCGTCCTAGAAAAACGCAAGTCGATCCCCCATAATGTCACCCACGACCTGAACCAGTCTACCAACGCGGTGGCCATCATTCTGATCCCTATCCTCGTCATTGCCTCCGGCATCTTTGCAGGTCAGGATCATCTTACCTCCTACCAATCTCACCCGCCCAGCTAAACTTCTTTATTCTCACTCGGCCCTTGACTTAGGATTGACCATAGGATACATGAGTCTAGATTCCACCCAGTTGACCGTCCTTTCGAATAGTGGCACGCCCGCACAGCAATTACTCGCCAAAAAGGTCGCTCCCTTAAGAGCAAAGGGTCACATGCTACTAATCACGTACGTACCACTCTTGCTCTCATCACAGAAATAATGATTTCCCACTTTGATCCCACCCATTCGATCCTTCGCTCACTAGGCTTTTGATAGCTAACATGATCGCAAACGAGACCCTCCCGATCGTTACCGAAAAAGCTTTAGGGGGTGGAATCCAGGCTATCATCATCTCCACCGTCTTGGTAATTGTCTTTAGTGGTCAGTTCGTTATCACCTCAATAGTCTAAAAGATAAACATAGCCCAACTGACGTGACGCTGTATCGTACATATAAGAGATCATACCCCAGACAGTTTGTGCGACTTACGCTCTTCGGATAGGCGCAGTCTGCGCCAAACCAGTCCAAATTCTCATTTATCTGTTTTACCCCATAGTCTGGCCTATCTCGCGTCTACTGACTAAAATCATTGGGGAGCATTCCGGGATCATCTACCGACCAGCCGAGTTGAAGGAGTTAGTCAACCTACATGCGCGCAAATCTGAGCACGGTGGCGATCTAGCTGAGGATGTGGTCACAATCATTGGTTCGGCAATCGACTTGCAGGAGCGCGTCGTTGAAGACTCTATGACCTCACTCGACAATTGCTTCATGCTCAACATCGACGCTCAGCTAAACTACAAAACCATGTCCGCTATCTTATCCAGTGGCCGCTCTCGGATCCCTATTTACGAAAACATACTCACTCCCTCTGGGACTGGTCGTAAAATTGTCGGCGCTTTGTTAACCAAGCAATTAATCTTGATCGATCCAGAAGGTACATAATTCAACCACCTCTACGCCCATTGCCTGTTCCCTCTTTACTGACGATCCAATTTCTAATTTTCTAGATGGCTTACTTCTGCGGGAATTTCCACTCAATCCATTACCCCACGTAGCCAGTGACATGCCGTTGCTTAACATATTGAACAGTTTCCAAGAAGGACGTAGTCATTTAGCCGTCGTATGTCCACCAGCCAGTAGCCTAGCGCATGTTGAACTGAATGAACCCAAGGTGGAACGAGCGGGTAGTGCTTGTGAGACTAGTAAACAGCACTGGTGGAGGTCGATTTTTACACGAAAGCAAGAACCACCTTCACCCACCATTTCCTCAAAGGGACCCCCAGAGGCTTTTACTCTGATGTCTGCTGTACAGCCCTCAAGGGCATTATTGACCCAACAGCCGATGGGCATCATCTCGCTGGAAGACGTTCTCGAAGCCCTACTTGGCGAGCCGATTTATGATGAAACAGATCTAGATGAACATGGTCACATGGCCGTGCCGCCCTACGTGCCCCCGGAAGCTGTGTTTGCACTGCGGAAGAGTCACACGTTCTCGTCGCCCTCCCCGAGCTATGATGCTAGAGCCTCCTCTTACCTGACCGCCGGTTTCGAGAATCAGGCCGATGTGATCTCAGCCAGTGCGATCTCCTCCCAACGTCCCGCGGCAGGCTCCAAGGCTGCACCTTCGCACCAGATATTTGAGCTCGAGAGCGCGAAGGTTAAGCCCCACTCGATTCCGACCGATCTCGGCATGCTTGAGGAATCCCTGCCCGCTAGAGCGATCACCCCCGACGGTAAAATCCGGACCACCTCGCTGTACAGCTACTCATCACCTACAGCCTTTTGTGCTGGTCAAGGTGCCAGCGTGGGGGTCGAGGAAGTCGATCTCCATCGCGGGTTTACTTCGTCGAGCCGAAAGTCATATTTACCTTGTGACCAAAACCAAACCGCCCGATCAGACGTTGTGCACTCTCGCCTCATCGAACCGCGTCAAACCGATCACCAACAGACCGAAGCTAATCCTCATCCGACCAGAAACGAATCAGACAGATCCAGCTTTTTGAGCCTGCCTGAGGGCTTTGGTGAACTCATTCCTATTGGATTTTCTGACAGTCAGAATCCCACCTTCCAGGCTGGATCAGATCTTGCATATTTACACCAGGGACACAACTCTACTCAAAACTCTTGAAAAGAAGAACAACATGCTAAATCCCCATCTTTTGTCCTGCGTTTCTTTTTTTTTTTAACTGTGTACTTTTATTTTTTAGTTCTAATTTTATTATTATTAGGGGATGATAGCTTAATTCCATCGAGCCGAGCACATACTACACAATCACACGTACAGGTCTTTTTTACTATCATTATTCATTTTTGTCTATTGATGCCCATTTTTGATTGCGCTCCTCATTAAGACCAAATTGTTCAACGACTAACTTGTATACTTATCCACTTGTACCCAAAATATATAAAAAATGTCCCATGTCCATTTATATATATATATATATGTATTCTGAATGTAATACAACACACATACTGTCATATTTGTATAACTACCTTGCTCAGCTCATCTTTGCCGTGTGATTCTTCATTTTGTGAAGATGCATTCTTGTGCTTATTTGAATTACTTGTTGATCATCGCCCCAGGATTGTGACCAGTATAACAGCTTATGCTGCAATGTCGGTGAGAATGAAAATAAGAGAGTATATTTCTGAAATCAGTATGTAATAAGAGAGGAAGGAATAAGAAATGAAAAGATAAAGAGAACAAGTGTTGATGAATGATAAGCAGTAGCTTACCTGTGATGTTGGTGAGAATGAAAATAAGAGAGTGAGGAAAGGGAAGCTTCACTGACATCACAGAGAGAAGTCTTTTAGAGGAAAGTAAGTACATGATATAAGCATATAGTATGTTGTATGCTGATAGACATGCTGTATGCTATTAGCCTCCCCCTCAAAAAGACAACAACAACCGGACAAAATCTTGGCCAAGGTAGAGTAATTAAAATAATAAAGACAAGAAAGAGTAAGAAGTTAAGACAAGGAAAAAAAAATAAAACAATAAATGATTTAACAAAAACAAAAAAAATGAACAAAGGAAGAGAGAAAATAATAAAAAAATGATTATTGCCCAAGGAACGCATTGCTGGGTGGAGCCTGTGGGTGGCAGAAAAAATAAGATAAAATATGTTGTTATCACAATTCACAACATAGTGGAAGATATACTCCATGAAGCAAGACGGACAATTGTGGGGGATGTATGTGTCTCACAGCTAGCACATACTGATCCCCCTGGTACTTTCCATAGTGTATGCCTGCTATCTCGGAGCAGGCATTTTGAGGCTGGACAGGATCCTCTCAAAAGGCATAGGACCGAGCACCTTGGTCATGATGTCAGCAAGTTGCCAATCTGTTGGGACCCAGCTGATGGCAAGTTGTTTTTGATGAAGTTGATTGTTCACATAGAAACAGTCACGTTCACAGTGTCTGGTGCGTTTGTTTGCCGAGTTATCCTTGGAGATTTTCACCGCCGCATTGTTGTTGCACATTAGAGTAGGTGTGATGGTCTTTGTCAACATATCAAAATACAACTCCTTGAGCCAAACTGCATGTTGTGCTGCCCATCCAAGAGCCATGAATTCAGCATGAAAAGTGGAGGAAGCCACCAATGGTTGACATTTGCTAGCCCACAAAATAGGACAGCCAAATAATGTTGTCACAGATCCATGAGTTGACCTGGCAAATTTGCCTCCCCAGTTTGCGTCAACCCAAGTTGGCATGGAGTGATCATCCCCCGGATCAATGACTAAGTTCCTGCAGCCAAATGCCTTGATGTAGCCCAAAATTTGCTGTATTGCACTTCAATTCCAACGCGTCAGCAATTTGGCAAACCGCAAAAGCCAGGTCCGGCCAAGTCGCCACCACCAGATAGTTCAAAGAGCCAACAATTTATAGATATCTGTTGGGGTTAATGACCTTGTCGGAAGACATAGATGAAGTAAACAAAGCTGTATCCTTGATTGGAACAGATCTTGGCAGTGTTGCGGGAGTAGTGAAAGATTCCAGTATCTTATTAGTCAAGAAAGTTTGGGACAGGACAAACTTTGAGAGGGAAGGCTGTTCCACCTTGATGCCAACTATGGTGTGCAATGAATTTTCCCAAGTGGTGTGTGTGAAAATTCACTGTCATGTCACACATGTGACATCTTGATCGTTTCTCGTCACTCGCCTCATTCCTCTCTTCCCTGAACTCATCCACTCTCACTCAACTCGTTATCAACACTTCTTCCTCGACTTCAAGACTCAATCTCGAATCCATCTCAACAATCAATATCAATCACCTCCTCAACTCCTCAACTTCAATTCCCATTCTTCTTCCTTTATTCTTCTCTATTTCCTTTCTTCAATATCGTGCTCAGTCTTTCCTTGTCTGGTGAGATCCTACCCGACTTCCACCCTCATCAAACTCAAACTCAACTAACCTCTTCTTCATAGCTTCTGTCCACCGCTTCTTCTTCCATTACCAGTTCTCCCACTTGTCACTGTCACATTGAATGTCTCTGCTCTACCAAATGTTGGTTTTCATAATCCCTTTTTCCTTCTTACATCTATTCCTTGTTTTCATTATCTAACTGTCTTTGTTTGAAGTGTGTCGGCTCTTTTTAGGCAATAAACTCTTAATTCAAAATCCTTTAGTGTGCAGCTTGGACTTGAGGGTGAGGCAAAAATTGGCCATAACTAGACTGGAAGATGCCATCACGACTCCATTGTCCATGTGGATCCACACAAGTATAGTGTCATCCCCATGCTGCATGTGATAAAAAAAGTCATCATAGAAAATTACAAGGAAACCTATTTGTTCCATTACTTGCACAAAATGCTTCCACCAGCATCAGCCCCCTTGCTTTGTTCTGTAAAGGCCCTTGTTCAGCTTAAGTGATTTACCTCAATGTTCCTCCGGTACCTCGATGCCGTCATGCACCTCAACCTAAATGTCTTCATCAATATCACCATGCAGATAGGCAGCAGCCGTGATGTCAAAAGATTCAACGGGCCATTCATTACACGCTGCAATGGTGAAAAGCATGTGCAAAGACGCAAAAGTTGCCGTTGGGGCCCACATGTCATGATAATCTTGCCCAAAGATCTGACTGAAACCCCAAACAATGTATCAAGCTTTTTATTATTTGATTGTACCATCTTGGTTGTGTTTGATGTTGAAAAGCCACCTGGCTTCTGTTTGCGGTCAATCCAGTGGTACATGCTCAAAGTGCCAGACTGGCATTTTCCAAATGTTGGATAATTTGGTGTTGACCGCAGCAGCCCAATGTTTTCCATCTCTTCTAGCAATTGCCCAAGTGTATTTCTTTGGCAGAAGCTGAGTTCTGGTAACCTCAGCAAGACCGGTGTTTTCAGGTAATTGATCTTCAATGGTCCGCTTGGCTGCATCTGAACCAAGCACAAGTGCTTCATTAAAAATCATTGGATATACATTGTTGATTGCCAGTAACTTGTCCAAAGATCTTCTGTCAAAGAATTAACCAACCAGCCAGTTTTGAGTGAAGTAACCCCACAAATAAGAAAATCCCCAGAACTTAACTGGAAGACCCAAGGCAATTAAAGCTGTTGTGGTATTCCAAACCCTGTTTCAAGTATCATGCAGGATTATATTCTTTCATTATCTTTCAGAAGCTAAAATAGTAGCAATATAAGTGCATAATGGAAATCTAGGGTAAATTTAATCTATAAGTCACCCATTTATGTTAGGGTTTGCACAGCTAAATCAAACAATATACAGTTAAAAAAAGAATTATAATGAATAATAAGTACATAGTATATAGTTTAGTGTCTGGTCACAAGACGCAGCAAATGCTCTGTGGCACAGCCTAAGTACATAACCTCACCAGCAGAAATAGCTCACTTTATGCACTCCCCGCATGAAGCAGTGCAGGATTAGAAAACATCACCAGCAGAAATAGCTCACTTTATGCACTCCATGCATGAAGGCAGCGTAGAAGAAGAGACCCCACCAGCATAAATACCTCAATCAGACATCCCACCAGCAAAAATCCACTATATAAAGGGGAGCTTATTCCCTCCCAGAAAAAAAATCATCCCAGTTTTATCCCACTCCCCACCATCTAGCTAGCAACTCAATAAAATTACTCATCCATATAGTAGTGTGATCTTAATCAGGTGACCCACAACAAAATCTTTCATATCAGTTTAAGATACACAAAAGTAACAAAAAGGAAAATTGTGCTCTTTTAACTAAAGGTTAAGGAAGAGGGTACAACACTTTGAATATTTCACATTATACCAAAAAAAAACATCCTTTTACTCATTTCCTCATACTACATCTAGAAATAAATAAATAAATTTACTATAAAACTAAAAAAAATAGGCTCCTGGAGCCAAACAAACCATGCACCATTTCTACTGCATCAATACATGCAACCTAACGGGTCGACATTGGCCCGTTAGGTTGCATGACACAGATTGCGGATCAGCGTTGATTTGTGTCAGAAGTCACCATTGACCTCTCAGCGAAGAGCTTCCCCAAAATTGGGGGCTATACACTTGTAAAACATAAAAAAACATAAAACATATAAATACTTGTTCCTCATCAATTGAAACAAGCTTGTATTCCATTTACCAGAACTTTCTGTAACAATCCATCCACTATCTACTTCCCTGATCCCTTCATCAAGCTCATTGCTGATTATTTGTACGTTGAAATTGGATCTTTGTCTGATAAGAGATTAATACATAAATAGTTCTCTTAAAGAAAAAAAAAAGAAAGAAAGTTATCAGCCACAACAATAAATAAAATTGTTGTGTTAACTCTTGTAGTAAATAGAGGGGCAGGTCTTTCAAACCACCCTTAACAGTGGTAATAAATTCATACATATGTGGAATACTATAACTGCTATTTCCCCCTCACAGAACTACCCCCGTCCCAAAAGGAGTTCTCAAACCGTCCTTTCAATTTCCCCTACCGTCCTATTCAGTCTCTCCGCAGCTCCATTTTTCTTGGGTTTGTAAGGCATTGAATGTTGCTTTTCAATGCCCTTATCCTTCAACCAGGCCAAAAAAGTATTCAAAGTGAATTAACCCCCTCTGTTGTGGAACTACTCAAGGGACAGAATAGAGCTTGGAAGGGAGATGGATGACTACACTAGTATTAATGTAAGTTATACCAAAGGTGCTGATATAAGAGCTGCCTTCCTGACTAATGCTATGGGGAATGAGGGTAACACTAAGAATAAAATAAAGGTGTGGCTAATTTCTATCTATTCTTAAAAGTCTAGTACTGATGAACTTACTTACTACACACACCAGGTGAGAGGAATGGATAAAAGGGGGGGATGAGTTGTATAAAGTATATGTAATATAATTGTAATGTGGGGCAAGGGTTTGTTATAGCTCTGGAGTCAAGATGGGTCAAGCAAGAGAGGGGGCAATCTTCTTATATTGAGGTTCAAGCTGGTATTTATACTTATATATTTTATAAGGGTGATGGTAACTCTACTAAGTATGTATACTAATTTATGGGATCTGTAAATTTGGTATATGTAGGGGGTAATTTAGTAAGTCTGGGAGTCCATTAGTAAGTCAGGGGGTCCATAAGGGAACAAAAGAGGGAACAAGTTTCCTTATATATCTGAGAGAGAAGATGAGCCATCAGGCTTGAGAAAGGAAACAACAAGGCTATGACATGTAGCTGGTGGGAAAGGAAAATATGACAGATGAGTAGAAGAGACAGTGACACATATGAAATGGTCATGACAGTGAAAGATGAGTAGTGGAAAGGTAGAGTTTATGTATATGATGTAATATGTTATGTAGGATATAATGTGTAATATGTATTATTTATCTTGGTTGTGAAATATATCTAATTATAATATGTACTTATTGTATTCTATACCTTGCTTTATACTATATCTTGCTGTATTATTCTGAGTTTGCCTGTAACTCTTCAACTATGAGGAGTTTGGGGGTAGTTGTAGTGAGTGACTAGGGTTAAAATGGGGTGTAGAATCTGATCATGAAATAATAATAGTAAATATATGTAAGGTTTAGGATTTATATGTGTATATAAGTATTTGGGATTTATAAGTGATTAATAGTCATTGAAAATATGGTAATGAAGTGGAATGGATCACCACACTGTCCGTCCGGAACCTCTTGAGTTTTCTCCCGGTCAGACACTTTATTTGCTTGACTTAATTTTTGAATTTAAGACAAACATTGCTTTTTTTTTGAGAAGGAAACCCTTGGAGTAAGTGCTAGCTAGATCTTGGAAGACAACAATGTACTTTACTCCATTGAATCCCTTGATGAATGGAATGAGAACATCCAATACAATTGTGTCCATTGGAAGTAGCTTCATATCCTCCAAAAGTAAAAGTCAAGAACCACGGCATCTTTTTCTCTTTCTGACTAGGAAGTCCTCACAGAAAAAGTCTTTTTTGGTCAACTTGGCTGGCAATCCTGGGAAAACGCCCGCAGAACACATCTTAATGATTTGCTTAAGACTTATGTGACCAAGGCACATGTGCCACAATAAAGCATCTGAGGACTTGATTGATGTGTCAAATGCTGAGATTTTCATTGGATTGAGAGAAGGTTTTGATGTAGAAACAAGAGCGCGTGATGCAGGAACAATGACAAAAGGGGGAGTGCAGATTGTTTGGCATTAGTTGCCACAGATAGGGGAATAGGGTGTTTTTTATAAGTGTAGTCAAAAATGAGAGAAAGATTGTTGGTAAACATGTGAGATGCGCACAAGTCTAAACCAAACAATCTGCCACCACAACAAATAAGCTGATCAATTTCCTCCTGAGTCACTTGAGGATTCAGGTTGTCTAATGTGACCGATTGAAGAACAGGAAGTTCAGCATCATCAACCATCACTCCTGAGGGCGCGATCTCTGCGCTGTTAGCATGAAAACTGGTGCAAGGAGGTGCAGTGGTGGCTTGATTAGATGCTTGAATATGAGCATTATTGTGAAACAGGTTGTTGGAAGTTGGATTTGAAGAGGTGATCCCCCGCGTGCAGTCACTGGTATTGTGATTGTTCATGCAACAGCAGGAGCACCATTTGCTAGGTGATGGTTTGGACTCAGGTGTTGCATCCGCAGTCAACGACTTGGTCCTGCAATCCCTCCTCTCACTTCCACCACATTGATTTTGCCGGTAAAGCGTGAGCTCTGTCTTAGCCAAGAGAACCAATTCCATATTCCCCACAACCCATCCGTTGATCCACTTTCCTTGCAACATTCAAAAACGGGAAGCCTTCCAGATTTGGCAACAATAAGTGAAAGAAGAGCCCAACGAGTGAGTCTTTGGTCACGGTGAAACTGGAGCAAAAAAGGTTCTTTACGGAGTTTTCAATGCAACAGAAGTGGTTTGCCATGCCAGCTGACCGGTCCAGAAGATTAAACTTCATATCCAGTATCTCCTTCACCGCGGCTATGGGGGAGGTCCAACTTTGAAGTGTGAAGGCTTTGGATATAAGACGCAAATTGTCTAGACCGGATGACTGTTTGGAAAAAATAACTTTAAAGTTGTTGTTGATTGTGGCAAGAATGGCCGTTTTCAGCAGAGAATCTTCCGTGAAGTCCAGAATAAGGTCCAGGTCATCTAAAAGAATGCCTCAATTCAGCACACTTTCCAAAGACTCACACAACATTACGAGCACATTTTAAAGTTTGTTCCATTTATGTCAAGCTTGGGAACCATGGCAATGGATTTATGCAAAGAGTTTGTGAGCTCCCGCAAAGTGGGTTGAGAATTGCATCCACAGAAGGGGTGGTAGACAGAGGAGGTGCAAGCCCCAAGGCCTGCTGCATCTTTGTCAAGAGCAACAGCTGTTGAACAGTTTGTTTGTTGAAGGCCATCTTATCAGCGGTCAATGCCAAAGTTGATGTTGCTGCCGCCGGTTGTTTGGAGCCAGAAAATGTTGGTCTGGCTGACTTGGCTGACGTATTGGGGGTTCCCGGGTCCACAATGATGGCAGGTGCTTTCATCTTGGATCAGTCAGACGGTATCAGAGTTGGGTTACTGGTAGGTACCGCTTTGTCCGCGGAGTTGGATGACAAAGTTGGGGCTATTCTGTCAAAAAGTGCCTCCATATCCCTCACACCCAATGAAATTTGGGAATCAGGGATGTGGTGATTGTAAGAGGAGTTGGACGGGAGTATAGGTTGGGATACATGTTGGGTTCAAGATGTTTATCTGGAAGAGGACCTCACATTGAAGGCAGGCCAGTTAGATTGTCTAGGATCACAATTTTCCAACATGATAAAACAGAAATGTTGTTGAGATGGTTTATCAACTCTCAAGATAAACATCAAGATTGAGTTTGAATAAGAGTATTGTGTGGTGTCTGATCAGCAAGAACAAGGGCTCATAACCTTTAACATCTTATGCTGTGATGTCAGTGAGAATGAAAATAAGAGAGTATATTTCTGAAACCAGTATGCAATAAGAGAGGAAATAATAAGAAATGAAAAGATAAAGGAAACAAGTGTTGATGAATGATAAGCAGTAGCTTACCTGTGATGTTGGTGAGAATGAAAATAAGAGAGTGAGGAAAGGGAAGCTTCACCGACATCACAGAGAGAAGTCTTTTAAAGGAAAGTAAGTACATGATATAAGCATATAGTATGTTGTATGTTAATAGACATGCTGTATGCTATAATAACCAGTTGCACATTTTTAGATATCAAGGGAAAAAAGAAATCTGTATTTATTACATATACACATACCAATACTTTAAGATTAGATAACTGTTGTCTCAAATTGTTAATTTAGAAGGATAAGCTTAAACTTTACTTGGTAGTGAAAGTTCAGTGAGATTGAGTTTTTACATGAACATGAGGTTTAGTATCTTCTTCTAAATTAAGCCATCTAGGTGAATGGAAGTGCTTGTTTCAGTTGAATTGTGAACTTGCAAATGAAAAAAAAAAAAAAAAAAAAACTTGTATCATATTTGTCAGACAATTAAATATTCAAATAGTCAAAACTTGACAAATGGATTCTTTAGTTTTAGGCGGATGTTTTGTCTTGGGAAATGTTTTGGTTAGGTTTGCGCAGTTTGGGTTATGTATCTGATGAATAATGTGGGTAGTTGTTTATGTTTGTATTTGTAAGTGCTTTTATTTATATTCTGTAGATTAATGTTGACTTCAACAAGGGTATTAGAATGTTTTTGGTCTGACTCTTTTTTTGTTAGCTGGGTGGTTGGCTTGTTGAGATTATAAAAGTTGGACCCAGCCAAAAAAAACCAAGTGCTTCTCCAAAGTCACCTTCCATGGGAGTACCATACATATCCATATTGGCTACATACACACGCGTTCATTTCCTTCCACAACTCACCGTCAACCCTTGAACTCTTGACCAAATCTTTCCCTCAAACAAGTCCCCTTCTCCTGCTATTTCAAACGTGAACCACGAGTTGGGACTCACTTGGATGACTTGGAACAGACATAGAAAGTTAACAGTCCCAAAAACACGCTCTGCTTCTCTATCTTGTCTAGCAAACTAAAAAATGTCTGAAACGACCACCACCGTGACTCAAGCCGCGACTCGCAAGACTCGACCGATCGTACCATCACCAAGGATTGCGATTGTTGACTTGTTAGTAAAACCCTACCGGTCTCATCATATATCTCTAATCGACAGCGATCGCTAACAAGGAACAAGCTAACCGCTGGTCGTGTCTCACACATCCGCAAACTGGTCGAATCAACGAGTAGGACTCCCAACAACGTCGGCACCCTCCGCAAGTTGAACTCGGTCCTCTTTCCCGTCAGCTATAGTGACAAGTTTTATCATCAAGTACTTGAAAACTATCTCTCGGATTATTGCAAACTGAGTTGAGACATACGCTCGCTATACTATTCCATCATAAACATCAAATTCCCTCTACTTGAGCTGACCTGATCCTTCCTTGCGTTTTCGTTTTTTTTCTTTTTCTCTTGAAAACAAAACAAAAACTCAAAGTTTTTTACAACGATCTACCCGTCGGGGCTGTTTGTTGTAGAATCGAACCTGATCCAAAGGAAAATCCTGCAAGTAGCGCTGGAAAAGTGGATGGCTCTACAAACAATCAATCCAATGGCTCGTCCAATCAAACCAAATTATGTGGGATCGATTTTCTATGCTCTTCACCAGCTTGACTTCTAACCTCTTTTCTTTCTATTTTCTTCACCAAACCAACTTAGATATCATGACCCTTGGCGTACTAGCACCTTATCGTCAGCAAGGACTTGCCACGAAACTATTGAACCAAGTGATTTCGGCAGCCCAACAGACACATCTGGCTACCCAATCCACCTCCCAAGCGAATGGCGATGGCCCAATAACGACCACGGCTAACACGACCAACCACACAGAAAGTAAGAAAAGTAGCCAGAAAGGCAAGAAATCGACAGTGGCCAAGCCGACCGAATCATTAGAATCCAAGACGAGTCCATCGCCCCAAGAAAGTGAAGAACATCCGATCAAGATCCCCTCTATCTCATCGGCCTACGTCCACGTCCAGTTCGGAAACGAAGACGCTAAAGAGTTTTATTGCAAGAGAGGATTCAGGGTCGACGGTGAAGTACCTGAATATTATCGAAAGATCGAGCCTAGAGGCGCTTGGATCTTGGTCAAAGAAGTCACCAGTTCTTAGTCTCATTCCGTCGAATTAATGTTCATCAATTACGTCAAAATCACAAAAACAGGAATTGTCTCGACAACTCTATTCTTCCGATCTGGACACCAACCCTCTCAGAAAAACAGTCAACTCAAATCGAACACTCCCATCTCAGTCTAGATAGGTCATAATTTGACCACCTCCCCGTCTTTTATTTCTATATGTTTATTTTTGGTGGGCTTTATGAGATGATTTCTTGCTGAGTTAAGTCGCATTATAAACTTATTTGACCGGGTGGGTTCTTTAGATAGATATATATATATAGTCACAGTATCCACAATACTCACAGCTTGTATCACATACCTCGAGATATGGTGTGATCCTATTCAATGGAATATATCATGATCAGATCGATCAGTCCTCTCTGTATCTTATACATACATCTGAATGATATTGATCCATAGTAGCTTCAAGTTCCAAGCCTTAGAAGATTGTGTCTATCTTTATGGTGCTTCTGTTCTTATTCAACCCTGTGGCAACCTATCTGGAGTGTTCTATGGATCCAAGTAAATCAATAAATAAAATAAAATAAAATAAAACAATGGGAATGGAAAGAGAATCTCGAATTTTTGTAATACCCAATGACAATTGTGCATATAATTCTGAGTTGAGATGTAAACCAAGGAAGGGAGTTGAGTTGTGGTGTTACAAGGTGGGGGTTTGAGAATTTCTGAGTCATTCTTGTGATTTTGTGTAGCTGTTGGTATAGGTGCACTTGAGTATCCATGATTGGCTTACCCCCCTACCCATATCACTCCCCTAAATCCCACTAATCATAGTAGTAAGTACCAAGAAATACATAACACATATATATGTACATGTTGTGTTTTCACTAAAGCTGGGACTGATTGATGTGAAGGTCGGTCAAAATTTGTCAAATTAAAGGTTAAAGTTTAATTCTTTTTTTTGCTGAGGTTTTCTCACTATGACAGGATCATTTGCAATCATCATGTCCATAGCACTCATTATTGCTGTGGCTCACACAATTGCCAGCATGTTTGTATCAGATTGCCACAACTGGCATGACATAAGTTGGAAAAAAGCTCATATTGTTCACAGACAAAACTGGTATTGTATCTACCACAACTGATGTTATATCTCTCAGCAACAGAGTACATATAACAGTACCTTAACTGTACCAAACATATGGGTGTTGATAAATGCATGCCAGAGATGCACACCATCTCCAAGACTCACATCATTGGAAATTGGCATTATGGGTTCAAACCTGCTGCACACAAAATAAACTTCCAAAATGCACACCTTGTGGCTAAGAATTATCACATTCATCAAAATGTTATTAAATAAATATAATCTACATATAAAATTGACCATTGTTGCTCACTGAAGCAGGATAGCTGTACTCAAACAAAACCTATTTGGATGTAACTGCTTTTTATAAGCATAAGTACATAATATTTTTGGTAAACTAATAGTACATAATATAGGAGTTGGGAAAGGATAATAATTTCATAGTGTGAAGCATGTGGATGATTCAGTGTTATTATACTAAATAGAGATTGTCATAGCGTAGTCAAGATTATGTAATATGTATTTAAATGTTACAAGGTAGTAATGAGTAAACTAGTGATTAAGTTTACTCTGTGCTAAAACACTCCCTCACTTGACAAAGCTCCCCCTTGTAACACAATTGACTGGTTGGAGTGTAATACTGGAGGAAGATTCTTAGTAAAGATGTCTGTGAATTTCCCTTTACTGAGAACCCATTGTATGTTGATCAATCCTTTATTATAAGCTTGATTGCTAATGTAAAATTCTCTATCATTATTTCTGGTTCTATTGTTGGATCCATCATTAGTGGAGACTTTGATTGTCATTTGGTTGGTGCAGAAGACATTAACCACAAACTCCTTGCCTATCATATTGTATACCAAGTTACAGACTCATAAACTTTCCTGTACCCCAAAACCCATTGCCATGTATTTTGAATGAGTGGTTGAGCTTGCCACTGTGAGTAGCTGCTTACTTGTCCAAGTGATTGTAAACCCATAGCTAAAAATTATCATACCATGTGAAGAACTTGAGAATTCACCTGCCCAGTTTGCATCAACAAATCAACTCAATGCTGGCTCTGATTTATGTGGATGGGTCAATAGTGCTTGTTCTCTTTTTGTTGCAAGGTAGTTGATCAAGTTTTTCAAAAGTTTCCAATGGTCCATTGACGGGCTCAATGAGAATATTTCCAAGAAGTTAACCACAAAGTTAATGTCTGGTATTGTAGCTACATCCAAATATTTCAGTGAACCTATTATTGACCAGTAAGTGACCAAGTAAACAGAAGCACCTTTGTTTGTACCTGGAAGGTTGTTGGTAGGGAGAGAAATTTTTTCTGTAATTACTCCATCCCAGTGTTGTTGCAATATTTTTTTAGTTAGCTTTGGTTGGGTAAGTTTGAATCCTCTTGTATTTCTCTTGATTTCTAACCCCACTATTGTGTCTAAACCTGATTCCCATTTGATTTTAATATATTCCCCAAGGCTCCGCCCCAGGTTCCATAGAGTCATTTCATCTGGTCCAGTGCCAATAATGTCATCTATGTGGATCCAGAAAATACCTCTGGGTCTGGTATCAGACAGAAAATAAACACTGGTATCATACTGTCAGCCACCAAGATATTACATATAACATGTAACACTTGAAACTGCAAGCTGAATAAATAATAATGTTTAATTGTATTATTATTTTATATATTTATTACTTACTTGACTTTCTGATTGAAACAGAAATTAGACTTAACTGTTCCAACAATTGGTATAATAGTCTAACAGTTAATAATAAGCTTATGGATATCTGACTGTGACATAAGGCTCCATGTTCAAGCCACACTCATGACCACATTCACAAGAAACTAACAAAATTGGTTAAATCATATCTATTTCTTATCAAAAACAAAAAGAAAATTTAATTAAAGAAAATCCTTGGCAAATCAATTTTCAAACACACAATAAATGGATAAAGAACCATTTATCTGTATAGCTTTTTCCATGAAAATTCTGGAAAATCCCAGCATAACCCATAGTAATATACACTATAAGATTACATATGTATTTCAATAAATAATTTATGTATTATGTATTATATACATAAGTAAATGTGATTTTAAATCAATTATCCTTCAGGGCAAGCGCTTTTTCAAGCTCTGGTCCCTAGATAATTTATTCACAAGTATTTCTTAGTGAAATAAATATTTATTGCTGAAATAAATATTTACCACTAAATATAGTTAGTGTGTAATATTTATGGGGTCATTTCAAATAGAAATGTTACCATATTTCACATCTTATCACAAACAGTGTGATCAATTCCCCCTGGTGATCTTACTCTGATCACTGCTTTCAATAAGTATGTGAAAAGAATTAATATTTTATTATTTAAGAGGAGGTTTTCTTCACTAAATTGAAGACAACCTCCCCATCAATTTTAACCCATAAATAGATAACTCATTATAAGCTACCAAGGCGCTCACCTTCTCCTGTAAGTAAGGAGGACTGGCCTTTTCTCTCTTATAACTATCTTATTAGTTAAAATTCCTCAACAAACTCCCCCCAATAAATTACTATTAATTAATTATATTGGAAGAACCATGTAACATTCTGGTTAACCCTTCCGTGGAACATTATTTCCACTAGAAGCTTGGTAGCAGGCATCTAGAACGTGTTTAATTATTACTTAATTGTTTTTACACTACAGTAAATATCTTATAAAGCTTATAAAATTTTAATTACACTTTAAAAGTGTATCTTCTTCTTTTATTCCTCCCTGTACACGCCAAAATCAGTGGAATAGAGTACAGGAAGTTGACACATACTGTGATGAGTTGTAGTCAAATTCATTGAGTATCTTCAACAAATGCTCCCACCAGAATCTTGCTGCCTGACAAGTACTATACAAGGCTTTGTTAAGTCTGTATGTGTGGTTGTTTGGAACTACAAGACCTTCCAGAGGTCCTACCCAGACCTCTTCTTTAATTGGGGAATTAAGGTAAGCTGCCACAAATACAAAAGATTGTACTGGCCATTGATTTTTTGCCGCTATTGTTAGGATCAACCTCATGGAAATAAACTTTTCTGTTGGGGAAAAATTTGTACTATCATTTTCTCCTTTGATCTGCAAGTATCCCTTTGCATAATATCTGGCCTTGTAATTTATGACTTCCCCTTTCTCATTATATTTTTCTGCAAAAACCCATCTTTCCCCAAGCACCGTTGTTTTGGCTGGTACCAGTTTCACATCCCAGACCTCAAGGCCATGTATCTTATCCAATTCCTCCTTTACTTCCACCAACCATTCTCCTGCATTCTTACATTTCATTGTTTGTTTGTAGGTCTTTAGCACCATATGATCCTCAGGATGTGCACAAAAGGCAGCAACTTTTATCCTTGATTGTGAGAGTTTTCTGGGTGGACCTCCTGTGTACATAGTGGGATGACTTTGTCATAATAAACTATAATCATGTGGGAATTTGACTATAGCCAAGTGGAAAAAGGAGTTCTGACCGAGGACCCAAAAGCACCAACCCTTCTCATTGGTCAGTATACCAACAAGATATCCCTCCAGCGCCCAACATCTAGTTTTCCTTGTTTCTCCACCAGAAAATGGATAAATGCTTTGCATCTGAATGGTTTTAATCTTTCATAAAAGGGTTGTCTCTGAAACAGTTTCTCATAGGGTGTAATGTTTCTGTTAGCCTTTTGAGGAATCCTGTTCAATACCATGCTCACAGCCAAAGGTTGTTATCAAGTAGTTGGAAATGTTAAACCAACTGGAAACCAACAGGACACTTTGGACAAGCAAGCTTGGTGGACCATCACTGTGAAACCCCTCCTCATAGGTTTCACACAGAATTACATAAGCTACAAAATCAATACTATAACTACACATCAAACCCCACACCCCTTCTAGTTCAGCAGAGACTTCAACTTATCATTTCCTTCACTCTGCTGAGCTAGGTAAGCACCTCATTTAATTCTCATCAACTCCTTTTCCTTTTCACTTTCTCTGGTTCTGTCTTCTTCTATCTTATCTTTCATTATTATTATTTATCTTGTAGATACTGACAGAGAGACTTCAACTTATCATTTCCTTCACTCTGCTGAGCTAGAACTCAAACCTTCTCCATTTTGGTTCTAGACGTCTCTCCTCAGCGCCACAATTCCAGGTTCCTTTCCATAAAGATCAAGTGAAGGGATTATAAACCCTTACAATCACCTTTTGAGAATATTCATGTAGCTTACCTCAAGGGATAAGTGTTCATGTCTAAGTGGATGAGTAGGCTTTATGGTGGCCCAATTATGACGAAAACTTACAATAAGCCAGTTGGGTTCCTCACCAACCACTGAGAAAACCATCAAGCCCTATATACCTTGCCCTAATTAACACAAATCACTGGATACATGTGGTAGTCAAGCATGGTTTAGTTAATTTTCCTCCACCATCCATACCTAGATCATATCCAAAGAGCCCAGCTGATGATTGGTTAAGCCTCATCAACCCTTCCACACTTCTTTACTTTAGTTCTTGAATGCAAACTTGTCTAGGCTGATATTCTTTCCTTGGAAGCTTCACAAACATTTTCTCTTGCGTCTCATGACCTTAAATCCTATCTAGATCACTTAGTATTAGTACCTTCTTTTCAATGGTACACTTATTTCAGGTCATTTGCCTCTCCTCTTAAGTAAACCTTTTAATCTTTGAAATATATTTGGGAGTCTCCAATGGTGCAGATTATCTTTGCATTGAATATTCAACTCAAATACCATAACCTGTAAATTATAAGCAAATATTGTTTTATGATTCTTTGGCATCCTTCCTGTATAATAAAATCACCCAAGCACACATTTATCCACTAAAAAACTCTCTTGAAATATTATTATCCCTTATCACTAATATAACAATGAGCTCTTATGGCTGAGAATGCTCTAAGTTGAATTCAAGATCCAAGTGGTTAGTATTCAATTGAGTGCTGAGTAAATATATTTCTTAATGTTACATGAAACACAATAAATAGAACTAACACTAATTTTCAGGTTTGATTTGCCTCTCATCTTATCTGATATATGAGGAAAGTCTTGTAAAAAGCAGGCAAAAATACACTAAATACAAATCATATAAGAAAAACTCAAATAACATATAAATAAGAAGTGATGTTTAGGCAAGGCTATTCATAGATATTGAGACAAACAGTTGAGCAGGTATGTAAATAAAATAAACATCAGAAGTGATAGTTAGAAAAATCTATTTCTATATCTTGAGGAAAAAGGTGGAGTAGGTGGTGGGTAGGAAAATAGTGGTGAGAATCTTTGTAGGTTCTTTCCCAATCTACTTGTGGGAGCCCATACTCACCTGCAATATTGTTGAAGCCCATACAACATAAGAAGTCCAGAAATTATAAGCAAAGATGATCTAAAATTGTGTGGGACATTGGGAAATTAATCATGTTTATTGGTTTCAGCTTTTATAAGTCAAGTTGATGATTTAAAGTGTTGATAATTTGTTGTTAAGTATCTTTTAAAATATGATTAATCCTGATCAATCAATAATTTTATCTGAGAGCCTTTATCTTTCAAAAAGGTTGCATCCAAATCAATACAGAGTACTACTAATAAGGTATTTCTTCTTTCATTAAACTTTAAATTAATTTTATTTATTTTTAAAAATCCACCAAATCCGTCACTTTCTCTTATTCCCACCACCACAGACTTCAACCATGACCAACAACAACAACAACAATAACAATAACAACCAACATCATCATCATCATCACTCAATCAGACCAAGGTCACTAACCCTAAACTTACCTCAACCACCACCACCACCAACAACAACAACAACCAGAAAATCTGTATCCGAACATCTCAAACTTAACCAACGACAACCATTTACTAGGGTCGAAACACCTGGTTTACTAGATCTAACTCAAAACGAACATGAACTACAATCTACATCATCATCAACATCATCATCATACTTCCCAATCATGAACACTCAATCCACCGATTCAAAGAAAATTTACTCAATTACTTCTTACCATCAACCTATTATAATCGTCAGTCGACCTATAACAGAATACCTTCCTCATCATCAACCGAAAACTTATCACTTCCAACCTCAAACAACAACGATAGATCAAACCAAAAACATCAAAAACTATTCATTCATCCTATCACCCTCCTACCCGCCTTCATCCTTGGTATCATCATCACCAGCCTCTACTCATCCCAACTACAACACGGCTCTCAACAACAACCATCCCGTTGGTCTAAATACTTCTCAAACTATAACCATCTTCTAACTACTACAACCCAACCACCTGTCATCAACCATCGAGACCACGTCTACCTACCACACGACTATCTCAATCACACCTGGACCCTCAAACCTTCCAAAGATCAATACCCAATCCTCCAACTCATTCATAATGCATCCCTTAGCTGGTCTAACAAATTAGCCAGACAGAGTCAAACCCTTCAACAGGCCGTCGATGAATATCATAGGCGTTACCTCCGTCCTCCTCCCAAAGGTTTCAAGGAATGGTTCCTATGGGCAAAGCAAAACCAGGTCAAACTGGTCGATGAATTCGATCGGGTTAACGAACTCATCGAACCCTTCTGGGCATTACCCCCACACGGTTCGTTAAATAATATTTTTTTAACCATCATTCTTAATTGATTTATTGATATCACTCTTTCTTTCCATCCAGTGCTTAGAAATCGGACCGAAGAAGCGGGTAAGAATGAAGCCTTCTCCACCTTTGTCGTTAAAGATGGAAAAGTTAAAGCGATCGGAGCCAAGAAAGATGCTCCACGTACGATCGATCAACTAAAACTGTCAGCTCATAATATCCAATATTCTGATACATCTATAAAATAACAAAACTGACTCGTAAACAGCTTGGAAGTCATCGTCCCTCATCTTCCTGATGTGAATGTCACGATGAGTCATCATGATGGGCCTTCGGTCTTCATGGACTGGAAGACTAAACAACGTCATTTGGATCATGCACGGGCTGGAACAGGTAGATGGATATTGTCTAGGATAGACCCTTCAGAACGATACAACATCTGATTCAGATTTAATTATAGTCTTACCAGCCGAATTGATCGATCGAGTTGAGGACGATGCCAGGTAAGAGTAGTCGATCTCAACAAACGCAAAAAGAGGACCAACAATCTAAACTTCACCCTTGTTTTCTTCCAACAGTTTATGGGGATTCGTAGGAGCTTGTGCGCCAGATTCCCCCATGCGTATGGTAGCCAACGGGTTGGCCCAAGAACTTAAAGTTCAACATGCTGGTCCGGGTGGCTATATTGGTTTGGATCATGCGCAAACTATGGACTTGTGCAAACATCCTGAGTGGCAAGAATTCCATGGTCTTTGCTCTCAACTTTTTTCTTTCTTTCTTTCTTCCTATGATAATCTTTCATTTACCCAGGGGAAGCAGATGATTCTGATTAGATGGCTCGCTCCCAACAGGTTTCACAGCATGGGCAGGACCTCGTCCACTACCCTTGAGGCCGATCTTTAGCTTTGCCCAATCGCCTGGCTTTGTGTCGGATATCCTCAATGCGCCATTAGAGCAATTCGAAGACTCGACAAAGAATGCAGACCAAGTCAAGAGCTGGGAGGAGAAGGGTGAGAATGGGCGACTGTTGTGGCGGGGTCAGACGACCGGGGTCTGGTTCGACCGGCAGACGAATTGGCGTAAGTCCCATCGTGTCCGGCTCCATCGTCTCGGCGTCGCACCTGGACATCAATACGGCCACGACCTCAAACGTCGTCTTCGTACACCCGCTATCGTCCTCCCATCTAACCACTCCAACTCTGACCCGCTCGACTTACCCGTCGTCGTTGTCGAAAAGGAATACTCCCTCGCCCAGCTCTCTGAGCGTTATCTATCCGCTTCCTTCGTCGGTGATTTGGTTCAATGTACGGTCGAAGATAGCTCCTGTGAAGCGATCTCTAAAGAGATCGAATTCGCTGACCCAGTCGACTGGCAATTCCAAAACAACTTTAAAGTAAATCTCAAAACACCATCCTCAGACAGAAAGAGTTATTCTGATAGTGTTTTTTTTTCTTTTTTCTGTTTGTGATTTGGGGGATTGGTTGACGATTAGTATGTTTTAGATGTGGATGGGAATTCCTGGAGTGGAAGGTTTCGAAGATTGTTGAAGTCGAACTCTCTAGTGTTCAAGTCGACGATCTGGCCGGAGTGGTACCGTGATCAGATCCAAGCGTGGTACCATTACGTTCCGGTACGGATCGACTACGAGGATCTGTTTGATTTGATGAGCTTTTTCTCTGGCTCACCCGATTCTATCCAACAACAACATCCCTTTCAGGATGGGATGAAGGTCCAGATGGATGGATTTGATCAACTGGCGAAAGAGATTGCCGAGCATGGTTCTCTTTGGGCCGATGAACACTTTAGATATCAAGATATTCGTGCTTGTCAGTTCTTCTATCTCCCTCTCTCTCTCTTTTTTCTTTCCTCTTTACCCTTTCACTTGCTTAAACTTTTCTCGTCGTGTGTGTGTAAATATGTTTTTCCTTAGATGTTTGGAGGACTTATCTCGAATGGGCCAGAGTCTCTTCCGATGATCGTGCTCACATGAATTTCTCTCTATAAATCTTTCACCTTTCTCTTTCCTCTCTTAAACGTACAATACTCATACTGTTACTACTACTGTTCCAACCATAAAATGAAGGTATAACATACTACCCTTCTTTTTCTTTTTCATAATTGTTGACTATCTATTAGCATTCAGTTTGTTGTTATTGTTTTTTGAGACTCTTGTGAGTTTTTTTCCATCGAACATAGAGTTGTCTTATTTTTTTTTTTTATATAAAGGACAGTATCATATTGTGTAGCTCGAGAACATTGATTATGTACATTGAAAGCCATGACTGTATTAAATTGATTTATTTATTTAAAAAGATGGAGAGAAAATCTATTGATCTATGTGCAATGTGCATATGATTTTATAAAGTCTGAGCGAAGGTCTGGACAATTAATCGGGGGTTATGTTAAGTTTGTGTATGTGTATTTTATGTATGTATTTATGGTGTTAAGTTTGTGGATTTACTTGTGTGTGTGTGTGAACTTAAACAAGTTTCAGATTTCTAACTCTTCTTCTTCTTCTCCTTCTCCTTCTCCTTCTCCATCTTATTTCATCCAACCAACCAGTTCATCCACTTCTTCTTCTTCACGAAATGCAACAACCTCAAATCAATCACTGTCCACCAAGCTCATCATCATCAACCAACTCATCTCAAGAAACTAAGACAACAAGAAACTATCTCAAACTACCACCACCTCATCTCATCAACCTCTCAGCTTCATCCATCAAACCAACCACTCATCCAAACAGGCAACACTCCAAACGACAGATCGAACTAGAGGATGAACGATTATACGGACCACCCTCCCCAAGGTACTCACATCTTTTTATGATTATCTATCTATCTTTCTTATCTATCTATTCACCTATATACATACATTCATCCATCCATCCATCCATCCATCCATCCATCCATACACTCACTCGACTCTCGACCCGAGCAACACTTTCTACATACCTTATCCATTCTCAACTATCCTTCTCTCAGAATAAATCATTAAATATGTATTTACATACCCAACATAATTCATAATCTATACACCCTACCTATTTAATACATATTTTTATTTCATCTACATAAGCTACATATATTATTTATACCTGTATCCCAGATCACGCTTTTTTTTTTTCATCACTGACACTCTCATCATCCTCTTAAAAACACACACAACACAGATCATCCAGACCTCCATCTCGACAAACCAATCTAATCAAGTCAACATCAACCTCAAATTCATTCTCTCCTATCACTCCTGCCGAACATTTTGATAACCATTGGTCCAACTCCGAGATCTCCAACCCTTCGACTGATGAACTCTTCCTCTCCGAGTGCTACCCACCCATCCACTCACAACTCCAACTACCCTTCTTCAACGAGAAACTCTCCTCGCCGATCGGTATGGGCAGAGGCCAGCCTATCATCCTCTCCCCACCCGTCTATGGCTCTCTAGAACGTCTCTGGAAACGTATCACCCGCACCCTCATCGAGAAACCATACCAACTACCCGAACTAGCCGACTCACTCTCCTATCCAGCCAACGAACAATCGATTAACTCTCTCGAACGACTACTCCAACCCTATCATCTCTCACTCCCTCAAGTCATCCGTGACCATTTCCTAACCCACGACGGACAGGACGTCTTCACACTCAACTCCACTCGCTGCTCAGGTTCTGCCCCCCTGGGCATCGTCTGGGGTCTCTGGCTCATGAGCTGTGAGGAGGTCGAGGCAGAGTGGGGCTTCTGGCGTCGCTTCGATGGTGGACTGATGCCCGGAGACGCCTTTGCGGCCACCGATTTCTCCTCATACCAATTCGACCAAGAACAACAGGAACAAAGCGAGCAGCCAGACCACCCTCACAGCTCAAATCAGAACACTAACCGTCATCAACCACCCACTGTTCGCGTCGACCAGGGTATGAGCAGCTGTCCATCCGGCTGGGTCCGAGAAGTCTATTCACATCCCGCCTGGATCCCACTACTGAGCGACCGAGTCGGAAACTACATCGGTATCGATCTCAGTCCTCCACCCAGCTCATCCTACTCAACCCCTCGGATCCCATCCTCATCATCCTCATCTGGTACCACTGACGAACGTCGACTCGGAGGCGGTCAAGGTAATGCACGTCCGGAAGCTGGACAGGTGATTGCATTTGGGAGGGAGATTGATGAAAAGGTGGTCCTCTGGCGGGGCGAAGGACAGAACGGATGGGCTAACTGGCTCGCCTCTTTTGCCGATGATCTCGAGGACGGTAACTTTGCACGACTGATTGGCAAGAAAAACAAACGACTGTTGAAGAGTCGACAACAGCATTCCGATCGAAGAAACTCGGATGGCGAGCGAGGTTGGACCCATAGTGATGATGATAGCGAAGATACTGAGGACGGCCTGGGCGATCTGGGCTACTTCAATGATGGCGCAGGGCTGGGTGGCGCGGCTAGTGAGGACGGTGACTTTTATGGCTGGCGTCTAGCCCCCGAATATCGTGGGATGAGCGTTATCGAAGCGTTATGTGCTCGAAGTAAACAACGCTGGGCCGAAGTCGGTTCATACTCCTCAAGTCGGCCCATCTCTCCATTTATTCCTTTTTTCCATTTTTAAGCGTGTTGTAACACCACACTGACAAAATCTATATATATGAACAGGTCGTTGTGATTCGGTCAAGTTTGACAGTCGCTCGCACTCTATATCGAGCAGTTCGAGACATTCCCCTCAGCTCTCGAGTGGCCAAGCTGGACCATCCCAAATCAGCGATCCCCCAACGCCGATTGCCTATGTAACGCCACCATCCCCGCGGCCACCTGAGGCAGACCTTGCGCTCCATCCGTCGAGCTCGTCATCTGGAATTCCAAATGGACATGCATCGTGTTCAGGGAAGAAACCTGCCGAGCCCGGCCTACAACCCCTTCGAGCCGAACGATCACTCAAGCCGCAACCTCCCAAACGCTCCCGTCCGCCTCCACCCGCACCAGTCTCGCTCGACCTACCGACGATGGACTCCTTACTACTCGAGGTCGACGACCATCCCTCACGGCTTTCCTCCTCATCCTCTATTTCTGTCCCCATCGACCAGTCCTCCTCTACCCCTAAACTGGTTAGTAGACTCTCCATGGTCACTCAACGTATCTCCGAGGAAATGTCCCGAAGAACTGGGCCGGTTCTTCCTTCTAATAACAGTCACCTTCCAAGCTCAAATCATCCCCCTCATCCTGAAAACCATCATCATCAGGTCAAGCAGGAGGAGGAACAAGAGGCCATTGGAATGGTCATCCTCGACCATCACCATCAACATCATCATCAACAACAACAACAACAACAGCCACATGTCACTCAATTCCCTCATTCGTCTGAAAAATCTTCTGACATCACCCATCATCATCTCAATCATCTTAATCCTTCCCATTTGATCTCCCCTAATAACAAAAATAATTCTCCCACTCAAGGTCTTGGGATCATTAGAACTGAATCTTGATTAGCCACTTTCTGCCTCTCAACCATATACTTTTTTTTTTTTTTGTATCTTTGGTTCTCGCTTGACTTAAAACCACTTTCTTTTACCATTTCAATCATCATCCATCATCATCTTTATCATCATTCTTTCCCTCTCTCTCTCTCTCTCTCTTTTTCGCCTTTTTTTGCCTTTTTTCTTTTTGCCTTGCATTGAGTCACTTTTTCAAGCTTTTCCTGGTTATAATTAGGTGTTTTTTTTGTCATTAGTTAGATTTTTTTTTTGTGTATGTTATGTGTGTTGGTGTGTTTATATGGTGAATAATTTTAGCTAGCTGTATATATATATATACAGATACAGATACACACCATTAGTTAAAGACATATATATAATTTGGCAATATAATCTTTTTGTTGTTGATCATCATCATCAGTTTTAGTTTTTTTTTTGTGTGTTTGTGTTTGTGTGTATGATTTTTGTTAATGAATAGATGAAGTTTGTAGATATTTACATTGATACAAATACTTCTTCTTATATATCTTTATTCTTGAAACACCAGACCACGTTCAATGTCCTAATCTTTTTCTTTTTCTATTCATATGATGACAATATATATATTAGCTTAAAATCTGACCATCAGATCTTTCACTTTCTTGGCTTGCTTTGTTTTCTAGCTCTAGCTCATATGATACCAGTGTAGCCATCCCCTAACCCTGTGAAGTGTCTCCTGTAACAAAAGTCTCTCTCTCTTTTGGCTACGTGGGAGGAGCAGTTTGTGCCAGTGGAGGCTCTGAACAGGAAAGAAATGACTTGCAAAAAAAAAAATCAGAAGTGTCTGTCACACTTCTTAAAACACATATACCTCTTCCTTAATGCTCTCCAATACTCCAAGTGAGCTCTTGGGTGTATCTAAGCCAGACAGGGTGCTACTGTTCTACATTGATGGTAGAGTTGAGTGAATCAATATAATGGTTTCTGTTTCCGTTGGATGAATTGGGGGTAGGGTCCGGGAGGGGTTATTTATATAAAGGAAAAAAAGGGTGTTGATGAAGATTTGGCTTGCAGAAAGTGTTTACTTTTTTTCTTTCTGGATGATTCCTATGGACAAGTCACAGTGGATAATAACTGGCTCTGAATTGATCAAAACAAGGTAACAATTTTTGTTTTTTTTGTTTTTTTTTTGGGTTGTCATTGAGTGTTTGTTCCAAGTGCTCATATACATTACTACACTAACTTATTATCAAAGTAGTTCATATAGAACCATTGTTTTTTTTTTCTGAAGTGAGAGTGTCAACAACAACATACATATACTCTTGTGCACATTAGTGAATGGTGTAAAAGTAATAAATCAGTGATTACTAACTAGATTGATGATCTTGAATCATCAGGACCAGAAACTATGCTATCTTTTCTGGTTTGTTCTTACAATAAATCTTTCAAACTTAGCCTTTTGATCAGGGGGTTGGGTTGAGGAAGGCAGAAAATAAAAACCCCCATAGATTATATCTTTCTATTCCCACATAACAATGAAAGAAGAAGAAGAAAGATGAGACTGGAACCCACAAACCTGGTATAAGCAGCACTTATCAGCAAGCTGAAAATTATGTTTCCATGGCTGGGAAGAGGCTTTTCTGCAACTCCCTGATTGGGATGGTCCCACTGGACTGAACCATCCGGGAGGCTTTTAGTGAAATCCAAGCAAGGAAAGCATTTGAATGCAGTGAAGCAGATCATGTTAGCTGATCTTTCTGCCAAATGAAACTTTGGCTTCCACATCTGGTCACCAGCTTGACTTGACTCCCTGATGGTGCGGTCCCTCTGTACAATTTTCACTCGGACAGGCTCCTGGAACAATCCAACCAATTCAAGCGGTTTAATGCTGCACAAAGGGCTCCATAGTCTGCTACTAGTTTTTTCTTTTTCTTTTTGGGAATAGTGTAGCACTGCTAGAAAAACTGGATCAACTTCCAGAAGTTGACATGCATCATGCACCAACCAAGCTACCATTTTATCTCCACCCATTTACATATGCAGCTGTTTGTGTTAGAATATCCATTTCTGTATTTCTCAATCTTACATGTTGTTTTTCTCTCTTTTCTGCTTCCACCTTTTCATCATCATGTCACACTTTGTGACATCCACATGTATTTACATTTATATTATAAACTGAGCCAGCAAGCAGGGAGGATCTCTTTTCTCATCCTTCCAAACAATCAACTCACTTATTGTTTGCTGGCCCAGGTAAGTCTCTCTTTCTCTTTTTGTCATTTGCAATCTATAATCATCCTTCCCAACAATCAACTCACTTATTGTTTGCTGGCTCAGTTTACCTTAACAGTTTGGGCACAGTCACTGTGCAACATGCACAGTGACTGTGCATTGAAGCTTGGTTGATTCACCCTTTGTGAAAGGTTGGAGTAACACCACCAGCTTCCTTAGAGTTTCCACATGTCAACTGCAGGCAGTTGAGCCAGTTTATTTTGCATTGTAGTGGCCCAGTCCTGTTACAAGGCAGTGTCACTTCTAGGAATAATTTTCTGCACTCTGAAATGCACTCTACCAAACTAAGTGATTATAGAACATTTTTCATGGTCAGATTGATCATTAGTGTAGTAAATTAAAATACCTGATTATTTACTACAATTTCCAAAAAAAAAAAGAAATGTGAGGAGTACTGTTGTGGTACCTTCTCAGAGGTTTGCTTCCAAAATGTCTCCAAGTCACAGCCATTGCAAATTTTTTAACAGGGATTAAAGTGCTGAAAAAACAGCTATTGAGTGTGTCATTCAGTGGATTCAAAACATCTACTCCTCTCAATCATCTGGAATCTCAACTGGGATAACTTGAGTAATTTTACAGCAATGTACAAGATTGTGTGATAGAAAAAAGAATTAAATGAGATAGATATTAGTATGATACAGGAGATAAAGAAATAGATTGAGAATGAGACCTGTAAATTATGTTGTCCTATCTTGGATTTTTTTTCCTTGAGCCAAAACAACAACAAACGTCCAAAACTGAAAAAAAACTGAGGGGAATAGGTGGCAGATGATGTGAAGTTTATTCCAGCCATAAAATTAATGCATAGTGGTAGATCTCCCTGAGTAGTATATAACATAGGCTTCCTTTTAGGGAAAGTAAATTATCACCACAGAGTTTTTCTGAAGTCTCAAAACATGTTACTCAATTTCAGTGTCCAGCTACCACTTATCTTAATTTTTTACTGGTGAAAAAGTATGTAAATTGATGATCTACTTAAATCCACAGTCCCCCCCCTTCAGCCATTGTGGAAAGGGAAAAATAATAATATTGTTGATTGAATGAATTGCTAATAAATAAAAGGAGCTAGTACTTGAGAATTAAAGCAGGTTAGAATAAGATATGAGACATATGAGACAGAAGAAGAATGAATACAAATAAACAACAGTTAGAGGTGAAAACATTGTATTTGAGTAATAGGACTGAGATAATGAGGACTAGTGGTAGTGAGACAGAGAAATAAAGCAGCATGAGTAAGAATAGTCAATAATTGAATTTGAATGAAAAGAATCAAAGGTGAGATCATACCAGGAAAGTAACTTTGAGGTTGGTGACTGATGTTTGAGAAGGAGTATGGGGCCAAGTGGATTGAAGAGTGAGTGATACAGATGAAGATTGCAAGATTTTAAAAGGAAGAAAAATGGAAGAAAATATAAAAGTATGAACTGGATTAATGTAAGGAAAGAGTATTGAGATGAGATGAAAGTAAAGGGAAAGATCTCTTACCAATGAGATAGTTCAGAAATCAAGGGAACTTGGAGAGGATGTGCTTGTCACTAGGTTGCCACAAAATTACAAAACAAAACAATTTCTGTGCTTCTCCTTTGATAGTTGTTTAGCTTTTCAGTTCATTGATACATACTCCTGAATGTCAGCCTACGTGATGCCAAGGATAAATCCTTCTAGCTACACGTGGAGAAAATTATAAGGTAAGAGTATAATAACTCTGGGTAAGGTATAAAAGAGTATAATTCCCAAAGAATGTGGGGAATTGGGATGTAAATGAAGGGAGATAAAAAGGTAATAATTATATTAGGGCATTAATAAAAAAACCCGGTTTTTCCGCGTTTACACCCGGTTTTCTGCGCAGCTGCGGCTGCGCAGTGCACCCGGTTTTCCGCATTTACACCCGGTTTTTTTTAATCCTTGATTTTGAAGCAAATAGCATGTGGAGGGCGGCATTTGATGCGCGTGACCTCCCCAATCATCCTCATTAAATATTTTATTTAAAACAAATAAAATAAACAATTAAAACAAGGAAAATAAACAAAACAAAATAAAATTATGGAGGGCAGCACTTTAAATAAGTAAAATAAACAAAAGTAAATAATATAAAATTAAACAAATAAGAATGAATGAAATGAATAAAATTAATCAATTAATTAAAAGCAAGAGACATAATTGCAAGTTAATGATTTATGAATAACGCAACCTCCCCAATTATCCTCATTCAATATTTTATTTAAAACAAATAAAATAAATAAGTAAAACAAGTAAAATAAACAAAACAAAATTAAATTAAATTAAACAAAATAAATGGAATAAATGAAATGAATAAAATAAATAAATAAATTAAAAGCAAGAGACATAATTCCAAGTTAATAATTTATGAATAAATAATAAATGTAATAAAGTTAGGGCATTAATAAAAAAACCCGGTTTTTCCGCGTTTACACCCGGTTTTCTGCGCAGCTGCGGCTGCGCGGTGCACCCGGTTTTCCCCATTTACACCCGGTTTTTTTTAATTTTTAATTTTTAAGCAAATAGAACGTGGAGGGCGGCATTTGATGCGCGTGACCCCAAAACAAATAAAATAAATAAATAGAACAAGGAAAATAAACAAAATAATATAATATAAAATGATATAAAATGATATAAAATAAATAGAATAAATGAAATGAATAAATTAAATAAATAAATTAAAAGCAAGAGACATAATTGCAAGTTAATGATTTATGAATAACGCAACCTCCCCAATCATCCTCATTCAATATTTTACTTAAAACAATTAAAATAAACAATTAAAACAAGGAAAATAAACAAAACAAAACAAAATAAAATTATGGAGGGCGGCATTTGATGCGCGCAACCTCCCCAACTCATTCAATATTTTATTTAAACAAATTAAATAAGTAAGTAAAACAAGCAAAATAAACATAAACAAAACAAAATAAAATAAATAGAATAAATGAAATGAATGAAATAAATAAATAAAATAAAAAGCAAGAGACATAATTTCAAGGTCATAATTTATTAATAAATAATAAATGTAATAAAAAACAAAGAGACATTAGTACAGACTAAGAATGCGCACACAAATAATAAGTATAAGAAAGAGAAATTGTTATAAACACTACTGATGACAACTAGAAAATGCTTAAAAATGGTGAACCTACGCCTGAATTACATTCCTGAGCCCATATGTAATGTGTAATAATTATCTTACATGTAACACTCCAAAGCATCATACAATGTACCATACCGCTGTGTATCATTATATTTCCATTTCTTTGTCATGAAATCTGATAACAAGTTAATTTTATAATCCGTATTTGTTTCCAATGAATTATTTACCCTCTAAAGTGTATTAATCCATTTAAAAACTCCCCAAATATCTTGAAAGACAGGCGTGAAGGTGTTTAGAAATAAATTCTGTCCAAGAATGGTAAAAAGAAAGCCAGTGAACTTAAAAATAAACTGTTTGTCACATTAAGTTCTACACCCCTTAAAGTGTTTTAAAAAAATTTAAAATTTTGAGAAATCCTGAAAATTGAGCCGTGGGGTTTTTTTATGAAAAAAACCGGGTGGATTGGCCAAAAAAAATAGAATGCTTGTTTTTTTTGCGAAATAAAAATTACCATAAAATTTTTACACCCCTGTAAGTATGATAAATAAATTCAAAACTTTGAAAATTAATGAAAATCTGCCCGCAAAAAATTAAATTGAAAAAAAACCGGGTGGATTGGCCAAAAAAAATAGAAGACATAGTTTTTTTGGAAAATAAAAGATACCATAAAATTCTACACGCCAAGAAGTATTTTTAGCAATTTAAAAATTTTGAAAAATAATGAAATTCCGCCCGCAAAAAATTAAATAAAAAAACCGGGTGTAAATGCGGAAAACCGGGTGTACTGCGCAGCAATTTGGACGTTGCCGCTGCGTAAAACCGGGTGTAAACGCGGAAAAACCGGGTTTTTTTATTAATGCCCTACATTTATTATTTATTCATAAATTATTAACTTTAGGGCATTAATAAAAAAACCCGGTTTTTCCGCGTTTACACCCGGTTTTACGCAGCGGCGACGTAAATTTTGCTGCGGAGTACACCCGGTTTTCCGCGTTTACACCCGGTTTTTTTATTTATTTTTTTGCGGGCGGAATTTTAAGGTTTTTGAAAATTTTGAAATTGCTAAAAATAGAATTTTATGGTATTTTTTATTTTCCAAAAAAACAACATCTTCTATTTTATTTTGCCCATACACCCGGTTTTTTCAAAGAAAATTCCCCACGGCTCAAGTTTCAAGATTTCTCAAAGTTTTAAATCTTTTTAAAGCACTTTAAGGAGTGTAGAATTTAATGCAGCAAACAGTTTATTTTTAAATTCACTGGTTTTTTTTTTATGATTTTTGGACAGAACTTATTTGTAAACACCTTCACGGCTGTCTTTTAAGATATTTGGGGAGTTTTTAAATGGATTCATACACTTTAGAGGGTGGGTAATTCATTGGAAACAAATACTCCTTATAAAATTAACTTGTTATCAGAATAAAATGGAATTTTTATCAGAATAAAATGGAAATATAGGAAAATAGACAAATAACTATTCAACATCAACAATCTTATTAATTCTGGCAGATCTTCTTATTTGAGGGAAAAGAACTTTTTCCCCAAGGTCCAAATTGGGCTGAATCCACTCTTTCCACAACAGAGCTTCCTCTTCAGCCCAATGTTGCCAATATGGATCAATCCTAGGGGAAGGCCATATTTCAGCCTTAAACATGAAGCTGATGAGATGGAGAAGACTGGGAATGATTATGAGACATATGGGAGAGTGGGTGGTGGGTGGAGAAGAGAGAGGGAGATAAATGGTGGGCATTAGACCAGAAAACAAGACCACAGGTCTTTTATAAGTGTCAGCCATCAAGTATCCATGAGCAGGGAAGGTCATCCAATACTTCAGTGGGGCCTGTCCTTTTCCATCCCAAGAGAGTGCATCAATTAGATCCTTGTGGTTGGCGCCCCATATGTTCTTTAGCATCTGAAGGTTTGAATATAAAGGGTTTGATTTGAGTTCTTCTTTCATTTCCTTGCGAATTTTCATCCATTCGTCTGAGGAACGTCCCATGCTGACTGCAGCGGCTCGAAATCCACAATTCCCATTGCCTTTGACATCGGTAATCGTAGAGAGATGTTGGATGGCTTCTTTGGGATGAATGTGGTCTTTGTACTTGTACTGAAGTATAATTTGAGAAAAGATTAATTTTATATAAAATGAACACTAAATAAAAGGAAATTACTAACCAAATCAACAGCCACATTATTGTAAGTACTCCAACTGAGTGCCTCAGACATATAGGTGTCAGGATTAGAGATTGAGCTGGCAGTCATTGAGGTCTATGAAAGAGGTAACCAATAAGAAGCTCAGAAGTAAAGATCTCTTCAAAAAAAATTAGTAAAACTCACATCAAAAGGCCTATAAGCATCATTTTCTGCCAAAGTGTATTCATATGTCTTGGTCCTTTTAACTGATTCAAATTTCACCTGTTTAAGTATTTTTTCAGACCTCTGATGTATCAAAAAATCATTTAACTTCAGTATAATGTACTCAAGATGGAAATAAAAACACTTACAGTCTTCAAATTTCCTCCGTCATGTTCTGAGCCCTGTTGAATGATATCATCCACCTCTGGAAGCTCTCCACTTGATTCAGACTCCTCCTGACTTTCCTCTTCTGTTGACACAGCCTAGAAAACACAAGGAGAAAGAATTAGATGTGATATTTGAGTGAAGAATGAAGATGAATCATTACCTCGGATTCCTCAGATTCATCCATCTTCTTAGGCCTACCACGTCCTTTTGTCTTGGCCAAAGGTTCCTACAAGTTCACAAGAAATCAATAACCAAAGACAAACAGACAAGAGATAAATGAATAAATACCTTGTGTTCTGTCACCTGCTTCCTGGGCCTTCCTCTTCCTTTCTTCTCCAATTCTGTGTATTCATAGCCTGAAGGATCCCTTTTTGTTGAAGTAGTTGATTTGTGTTTCCTTTTGGCGCCCTTTGGTCTTCCTCGTCCTTGGTGATCCTTGCTAAAGAGAGGTTCCTGGATGGCCACTGTGGTGTAGTTCCCTTGAAAGAGCTTCTTGATTTCACCAATGTAGAATTTTTGCTCGCCAGGTTGAAACGTTTGGAATTCCTTAAAGAGATCTGTTAAGAAAATTTCCTCATTGTTTTCTTTGGTGGGAAGTAGACTGTCACTTGATCCATTGTTGTTGTCCTCTTCAATGAATGTCTGCTCATAAATGGAGGCAAAAAACAAATTAGAACTATAAAACTATGAAAGAGAAACAGAAACCAGGAAATTATATTAGCCAACTCACTTCAAGATCCTTTTTAACATGCCACTGAGAATGGAAATTGTGATGGGTGAATTTGCTGCCAAGTCCTTTTGCTTCGTGAACTTGATGAATGCAAGGGATTCCCATGCGAGAAGAGTAGTTTCCAGTGCAAGTGGTAGTTGGTGGTTTAGAGATGTGATGAGAATGGATGATCTTGAGGGCATAGTGGGAGATGGTGCCATTTAGATCACCAACACAAGGGGGGAGGCCAGTGAGGAGTTTGTAGGAGTGCTGAGATGATTTGATGTACCGTTCGTGAAGTTGATTGGTCAAAGCTTGGTGGATTTGTTTGACAACAGCGGCAAAGGAGGCAGGGGAAGAGTTGATGAATCGTTTGATGTACGCGTGAAGACCTTTGACTCTTGAGGTGATAGTGTTACCGAAGTGGGGTTTCTTGTTGACAAAACAGGCTACGATTTTTTCTTTGCAAGGGAGGATGTTGGAGATGATGTAGTTGGCGGTTGGTGGATTCCAAGTCATAGACAGCTGAGTGAAGTTCTTGTGATAGTCTGAAACAGTTTTGGAATGGAGTAACTGATTCCAATGGTTTCGAAAGGTGGACCATTCTTCTTCAGAGTTGAAATTTTTGTAGCAGTTGGACTGGATATTCTTCATAATGTGCCAGGAGCAGAGGAGATGTGAGGCATTTGGGAAGACGTGTCCAATTGCTTTGATTAGGGCGGCCTCGTTGTCGGTGACTAGTACGGATGGAGATTGATTGTCCATTGAGATGCGAAGCTGATCCAAGGCCCAAGAGTAGTTGGCTATCTTCTCAGCAGAAAGGAAACAGAAAGCCAAGGAAAAAGATTTTTCTGACGAGTTAATACCAACAATGTGAAGAAGGGGCATTTTAAACTTGTTGGTTTTGTAGGTGCAGTCAAGGAGGAGAGTGGTGGGAAATTGTTTTGCCAAGTCAAGGGATTTCGGATGAGCAAAGAACAAAGAGGTCATGTGGCCGTCGGAGGTATCAATCGTGTGGTAGGATTCATGATGGCGGATTTCATGAACAAGAGCTTCAATCGGGGTACGTCCTTCAAGTTGGGTGGATCTCAAGAGGTTACGGTGATTGTAGATGGTATTGAGGGTGACAGAAGAGGGGAGATTGCTTGCAATAACGCAGTCTTAATACTTAATGGTCAAACTCCAGAATGGGTTAATTGGGTGACAGTGGTTTTTTGTTCTTTGGTTAATCGGCAATGGACAGCATGGATGGAAGGATCTTCAGAAGCTGGGTGGTTGTGGCTAGGATCTTTGATCTTGATTTGGAAGTAGCCTTTCTTCTTATAGAAGTTTCCAGTAAGTTTGAAAGGACAGGAAATCTTCTTGGTCTTCCCCAATTGAGTACCATCTTTGGTCTGAAAAACCCCAGATCTGTCACATTGATAAGTGCATCTGTTCTCCCCATTTTCAGTGGAGGAATGGGTTATGCAGAGGGCGTAGCCATGCTTCTTGGCCCAAGTTTGGACAGAGCTATGCATTTCCTCCTTTGTTTGATATGTTAACTCAGGAGGAGGAGCAAGGTTGGGTACTTTGGGAGTGGTGGCGGGAGTGGCAGCATCTTTGGCGAGGAAGAGGGGGTTGATGTGAGACATGTTGGATTTTGGGGTTTTTTGGATTGGGGGAAAGGTTGAAAAAATTGGTGGGGTATGGAAGATTTTGAGGTGGCGTGGAGAGGGGAAAAAAAGAAGTTTTTCGGTGTTATTTTTAGTGGGTTTGGGTGGAAAATGGATGAGGAGTAGTGGTGGGAGTGAAAATGGGTGGTGGGAGGAGTTGGGAAAATTTTGGGGAAAAAAAGTGAAATTGGTGACTGGGGTTGCGGAGAGGAGGAAAAATGGGGAATTTCGGTGTTTTTTTTATGTGGATCGGTTGAGTGGTTGATGAGTTACGGGGGGTTGATGATTTAGGGGGGGGTGGTGTTGGTTTTTGATTGTGGTGAGTGGATTTTGATGTGGTTGATGTTGGAAGTTGGATGAGCATACCTGGGGAGCCTGTGCGGATCATATGTCACCCTCATTTTGCATATTGAATAAAAACTCGAAATTAAATAAAACCGGGTTTGCTGCGCAGCCGCATCTGCGCAGAAAACCGGGTGTAAACGCGGAAAAACTGGGTTTCTTTATTAATGCCTTAAATGTAATATTCCATTTCTTTGTCATGAAATCTGATAAGAAGTTAATTTTATAATCAGCATTTGTTTCCAATGAATTCTTCACCCTCTCAAGTGTATGAATCCATTTAAAAACTCCCTGAATATCTTGAAAGACAGACGTGAAGGTGTTTGGAAATAAATTGAGTCCAAAAATCATAGAAATCCAACCAGTGATTTAAAAAAAAGACTGTTAGTCACATTAAATTCTACACCCCTTATAGTGCTTTAAAAAGGTGTAAAATGTTGAGAAATCCTGGAAATCAAGCTGTGAGGATTTGTTATGAAAAAACTGGGTGGATTGGCCAAAAAAAATAGAAGCCATAGTTTTTTTGCAAAATAAAAATTACAACAAAATTCTACACCCCTGTAAGTATGATAAATAAATTTAAAAGTTTGATAAATAATGAAAATTCCGCCCGCAAAAAATTAAATTAAAAAAAAACCGGGTGGAGTGGCCAAAAAAAATAGAAGCCATAGTTTTTTTGCAAAAAAAAAAATTACCATAAAATTCTACACCCCTGTAAGTATAATAAATAAATTTAAAATCTCGAAAAATGATGAAAATCCGCCTGCAAAAAATTAAATAAAAAAACCGGGTGTAAATGCGGAAAACCGGGTGTACTGCGCAGCAATTTGGACGTCGCCGCTGCGTAAAACCGGGTTTTTTTATTAATGCCCTTATATTAAATAAATTTAATATAATTAAAACCAGAGGGGCCTGATAAATCAGGGGTGGTTTAGATCCCTCTAAGGTATCTTGCACGTAAAAATGCAGAGGATTTAGGTACCTGGAACACTGGGGCCTGTTGGAACAGGGGTGGTTTAAATCCCAGGAAAGGAAAAGGGGGAATATCTTCAAGAAAAGGGTTATTACTTACTAGTAATAAGACTTGAGGGATCTTGGGGATATTCAGGGTGAAACTAGACAGTTTTGGGCGCTTTGATGGGTGAATGGTGGAGCTGGATGGTCACTGTAGAGTTTTTGGGGAAGGCAAGGCTAAAGAATAACTACTAATAAACTTACCAGACTGTTTTATAAAGATTTATATCTAATAATAAGTGGGTAAGGTTTTTGGTGGGTATTGGGGGAATTGATAAATGCACACCCATTGGCGCACGCCCACGCCCAACGCATGCCAATAAAAAAAAGGCGTGCTGCCCGCACACCTTTTTTTTATGGGCGTGCGACACTTCAGGCGTGTGGTCGCATGCCCTGTTCAGCAGAAAAGGGTGTGCGAACCGCACACCCTTTCTATTTGTATAGGTAGGGGCACGCCCCTGCCTATATACATGCTGATGTCATGCGTACACAGGAATGTACGCATGACATCAGCTCCGGTCGAGGAATACAGCCTCCTCAACCGGAGGGATTCCCTCCAGTCGAGGAGGTTGTACGACCTCCTCGGCCGGAGGGATTCCCTCCCGGTCAAGGAGGTTGTACAACCTCCTTGACCGGAGGGATTCCCTCCAGTCGAGGAGGTTGTACAACCTCCTCGGCCGGAGGGATCCCCCCCGGCTGAGGAGTTTGTACAACCTCCTTGACCGGGAGGGAATCCCTCCGGCCGAGGAGGTCGTACAGCCTCCTTGACCGGGAGGGAATCCCTCCGGCCGAGGAGGTTGTACAACCTCCTCAGCCGGAGGGATCCCCGGTCGAGGAGGCTGTACGACCTCCTCGGCCGGAGGGATGGCAAGGAGGTTGTACAGAGGCATTCCCTCCCGGTCGAGGAGGTTGCAGTCCTCCCCGGCAGGCGTGCGGCTGCACGCTGTGGGAGAACTTATATACCAGAGGTGTAGCACTGAAGCTGAGCCCGCAGCCGCGGGCTCAGCGGTGGGCTGAGGCTGAGGTAAGGGGGTACTTTCCAAATGTCATCGGACATTCCGCGGGGAAAATCACAGGGCGCAGCATGTGACATTCTATAGTTGGTGCGGACGATCGGTTGGGCGGACGAACACCGCTTCAGTATGCGCAACGTAGGGGACCGGGCAGAACCACGGGGTTCGGGGCGCCAGGCCCGCAAGCGGAGCGGGGGCAGAAGGAGCGGAGTTGTGCGCAGGGGAGCGACAGACGGCTGCGGGGGTCAACGGGGTATAGCAGTTGGGGACAGGCTGTGGTGCGATGCGGGATTGAGGAGAGAGGCAAGTAGGGCTCCAGGGACAGTACCGGGGATTGCGGGACATGATGGGGGGGACTGTTGTATAAATAGAGTGTTGTACCAGGGTTGCGGGATCTTATCTTATCTTATCATCAAAGTAGATAGCTATCAACTACAGCGCATATAAGAAATCTCATTGTTTTAGAACTCTCTCAGCGACTTTCAGCGTCTGCGGACAAGCGGAACTGTGAAGGGCAACATCAGCACTGCCAGCATATTGCCTAGGTTGAGTTCATCCCAGTTAAACTAGGATGCAAACAACCAATTTAAATTAGGTTGACCTCAACCAATGAAATATAAAACCAAGGGGGGTCCCTTGGATTTATATTTCATCAGTTGATTTCAACCAAGTTTAAATTGGTTGAGTGCATCCCAGTTTAACTGGGATGACTTCATCCTAGGCAATTATGGTGGCAGTGCAGGAAGATGAACGCAAGAGGAACAGTCCCCTTGCTAAGTATAAGGTGTTGCAGGGAATCCAGTAAATTATCCGCTAACAGTTGTTCATCCCGCAGAGGAAATCAAAGAACCACTGGAACCAACCAGGAAGCAGGGCAACCTACCATTTCTGTCACCGAGGTCGCCTTTATTTCCACAACGCCCATCCTTGGGGGTGTCGCACGCCTGCAGATGGGCGTGCAAGCTGCACGCCCATCTACAGGCGTGCCCATGCCCAAGGATGGGCGTGCAGCCCGCACGCCAATAAAAAAAAAGGTGTGCGGGCTGCACGCCTTTTTGTTAAAGGGTGTGCGTGGGCGTGGGCGTGCGCCGATGGGCGTGCATTTATCAATGCCCAGGTATTGGAAAGCATGAGGAACCTTCTTTGGGCGGTTGAAGAGCTCCTTAAATAGTATTGAGATCCCTCTGGGGACCCTGTAGGTATTATTGGCCAACTTGTGGGAGCTTTCACCACATTTTGGCCATTCTTGGCTTTATTGGTGACGCTTCAGCAGCTACTGCTTAGAGTACACGTCACCAAATTAATACATATTGTTTTTATTTTATTAGTTTATTTATTGTGTTAATTACAGTCTATAGTACATTAGTACTGGTTGATATTGATTAGTATCAGTGGCTTATTTGTATTTTTATAATAAGCCACAGTATTTGTTTTTATACTGTTGTTCAGTCAATACTGTAGTTATTTTGTATGTATAATAATAATAAACTAATATAATTATTTATTCTAGTCCCCAGTAATCTTTATTATATATGTAACATATGTAATGAAGTTACTGGGGTGTGTTTTGTTGTTTTGAGTGTACCTTTGGTGACTTTGGTGTCCGCGTGCCACACTGAGAGCCTGCGAGGGGTCTGATGGTTGCGCGGGGGCTTATACTCCAACTTTGGAGGAGGATTTCAGTCACGCGGGTTGAAATTCAAGGTATGCGGACTGCGGTACGCGGGGTTTGAGTAAAACACAGTGGATTTACACTATCTCCCCCAATTTACACAACACCTCATTTCCGTGACTGGAAATGGGGTTTAAGCATATATGTATATATATACAAGCATTCAATGATGCAAGTGCCTTTTATTTCTAAAGGTACTTGCTAATTATAAATTGCTAATTTACATAATGAAGGAGTGAGGATTAGGGGTACCTATGAGTGAGGTACCCTAGGTTAATTTTAGCGTAGATTCAGAATATCAAATAATATCTCAACTTTTTATTTGATATTCTATGTAATTTTTAACAAGTAGTGTAAAAGCTTGTGACAGGTTGCTCTGTCATAGTAGCAAGCTGACACTGAAAGTGGGCAGAAATCCCTACAACTTCACTGATTTGAAAATTTTCTACAAGCTATGTAAGGATTCCTTCTTTCTATTGTGAATTAAATCCTAATCCACACAGGTAGATCTGCACTTACATACTCAGAAGACTCTGCAAACACTATAGGGTTTTTTAAATAAAAATAATAAGATCATTCTCAATTCTGATGATTATAAAGTAATAATTTTTTTTAAAAAGAATAGTTGGGATAGTTGGGATAAGTATCTATCTATCTAATGTAAGTGTAACATTACAAGAAAAACTCTAGAAACTGCCAGCAGTTGGCATGCAGCATACTGTAGTGTAACTGACATTGTAACTCCATGTGATGACATTGAACCCTTGCATGCACAGTCACTGTGCAATGTGCACAGTGATTGTGCATTGAAGCTTGGCTGAAAAAACCTTTGAGAAAGGATTGAGTGTTACCACAAGCTTGCTTTGAGCTTCTGCATGTCAACTGCTGGCAGTTTCTACAGTTTTTCTTGTAGTGGTAAGATGGTCTCTAAGGATAATCTAATAATTTAAGATGGAAGCTTCCCTCCCTCTCCCAAACAGAGGCAAACCCCAAAAATCATCATGTCAGATTCTCCCACACTCCTTTGCTAATTCCCACCCCCAATTCTGTACTAGCCTCCTGCAACCTGCCCACTGAATTCATCATCTGCTTCAATCCCACACACACCCCTAATTCCTTTGCATCAACCAGTGGACACCATAAGTTTCATTGGGATAATCTCCACCCATCAAATTATGTGTTGAGATTATTATATCTAGTTTGTGCTTCAATAAATTCTAAACTTTGTATTTAGGCCATGTTCCCTTTGATCCCACTCTGACTTTTCACCAAATGACACACCACCAATTTTTGTATTTCTGGGTTTCACATCTATGAATTTGGTCAGCTTACTCATGCATGGCCTACCTCAAAATTATCCTGGCAGTGTTGGCCACTACTTGGATACATAACTCTCTCTCAGTAAATCTATTATAATTAAATGGGGGCAAAGCTAATTTTTGTAAAGAGAAAGTGTATCGATCTGCCTCAGATCAAGATAGGCATTTTAATTAAAAACAAACTGTATTTGGTGACATTCTCATCCACCCATTTTCTTCGATTCCTTCATGACACATTTTTTGCAAAATTATGTTTCCTCTCAAAGACAAAATTTTACAAGGAAATAAGCCTTGTGGATCAATATCTTTCATCTTCCACATCAAAAAGATTGAATCTATATGTAATTAGAAAATAAATCTTGAAAAACCTTTAGGTAATCTGATGATGAAACTTCTGAGTAAAGCTCAATAATCAATGATTATATGTTTTCTCTTCCTTATTCAACTATTTGATCACCCATACTGTGCCAAATTACAAATTCTGACCTGCTTCAGGAGTTCTGCACTGATGGGAATGATGCATGATCACATGCAACAGGAAAGCTTCTTGTTGGGTGGGTACATTTTCTCAATTTTGAGCCACTGCAACCTTCAGCCTTTGAGCCTGTACAGCTCCTGTATGGAAACTTTAATACAGAGATAAGAGAGGAACAAAATTTCCAGGTTTTTGGTTTTCCAATTTTGTGCCTCAGGAGTTGTGTAACAAGCAGACCTGGAAAGAACAGCACACATTTTTGTTTTTCCACCTTCTGTGAGTTTTCACACAAAGAAAGCTTATAACTGCTATCTTAAGAAAGAAATTTTAACCAAAGAAGGCTATCAAAGATGAGTTTGAGAAACACTTCAATTCTCATTTTCTTTTCTCTTTAGAAGTTTTTCAAAACATTCTTTCTTCCATTGTCTCTCAGAGGAGTTCTCTCTTGACATGTGAATATGTTAGATATTTCCCTTTTGGGTTGTAAAGAATACAAAACGCTGTGGTTTTCAATGCCTCAACAGTTTTACCCTTGTGGCGAAATCCTTGTCCAATAGTCGTCTTTGCTCTTACATATCCAAGAAATAAAAATACGTTTTTAACAAAAACAATTTATTTTAAAAAAGAAAAGATATCTAACTCGAAATAACCAAAAGAAATCTGCTACTTTAGAAGATACCTAAAATTAAGTTTCTACCTACTTTGCAAGTAGTGTGTAGGTTTTTGAGGCTTTTGGCGTGCCCCTATTTCCCGTTAAATGTCTCCAAGCTTACAAGTTGCACTATCAGAATTCGTGTGCAGCTTCGCGGCGAGAGACCTGATCAGACTCTGTGCTTTTCCCCATGCTGGCCTTGGCGGGACCCTGCTTGAGCTGTACAGGCTGTATTGACACCTTGTGGCTGAAAATACAAAATTTGGTTTTTGAATTTTCACTCTCGCGAGCCCGCAAGCTTTCCTGTGTTGGCTGTATTTCATGTCAGTCTTGCTTATTATTTCCCCAAGATAATGGGAACGTATACAAAGATATCACTTGTCCTAAACACTTCAATTTTCATATGTGCCGATCAGCATCTTACCAGTTATCTAGTAATATTAGCATATGGTATTAGCTGCAATAGAGTTTTGATCTTAAATTATCACAGAATGTGTCTCAGCCCAGCATGTGATGTGATCTATAAGCCCTACAGGGAACCTTGGGAGGCAGGGGCAGAGGCACTGTTCCCATGACCACCAATGGTACCACGTCTTTTGGTATAATCTGCCACGGTGGTTACTGTTGGCGTAGGGTGGCGGCGTGCCATACCGATTTGTTACAGGTGGGGAAGGGAAATTAGTTTTGTAAAATTCTCATGTAATTTACCTACTTACAGGACAACATTTCATATTGCAATAACTCAGACCAAAAATTTGAGCCATCGGTGAATATAGGTCTTGGTGAATGAATTATCATTACTATTGTATTGCTGAATGATTTCCTCAGTGTGCACTTCGAAAAGGTTAACTTGATCAATACTCAAGTCATCTGTGGCGGAAGCTCTCGATTGCAGAAAAATTAAAACTAAAAAGTACAAGGCGGGAATCAGAAATATACATTGGAGAAGGGCAAGCAGGGAAAGCACAGAGTGAACGATTAGTTAGCATCGAAGATGAAAAGAGTGGAGAGGGTGAGAAGTGAGGGATGGAATGGACTAACTCTTAGAGCAGTGAAGAACCATTTGTTTTTTCCGCCCTGGTACTTCTCCTCGAACAGTTTTTTGACGACCTTCTTGGTTTCTTCACGTTGAGAGGGTTCCTTGAAAGTTTCGTAAGAGATCAGACCTTTCAGGCCTTCGAGTTCGAGTCCGTATCGGGTGGGCATCATGTGGTTGTAGTTGATGATCTGACCGGGAATAGAATGGAGGTTGATTAGCATGAAGGAGCCGAATATGATCTGGCTTGTCCGGTGGTGATCAAGAACACACCCGGATGAAAGGTTTGACTTTACTCCGTTTGGCAATCTTCTTGGGACCCATTCCTCGAGTGACCTTCCGGGGATAACGTTCAATGCCGGCAACGACGGCATGTGGGTAGGGCCTCTCCTTTGTTCCTTCGTCAGACTGCTTGATGACGACCACCTTCTTTCCGGCATGACGGCCGGAAAGGACGACCGCAACCTTTCCTGGCTTGTAGACTACATAGGATTAAGGCGAGCAAGATTTAAGATTTCATGATCGATTGTCGTCAGCCATCGCCCGATTATTCCAGAGACGAGCAAGTTCACTAACTTTTTACCATCTCGAATGTCAATGTCGTTTCGCGGAGGTTCGAAGGGAGGGGGGCGGTGGGCAGATGGCGTCGCCTGGATGGTCGGGCGGTACGAGCAGTCAGAGCTTGAGCCTGTCTGAACCCTAGTTAGGTTTCAGGTCGTGAGACTCGGCCAGCGCTGAAGTCCATCGGGTACCCGCGTACACCTCGGGTGCACTTCGATGACATCTGATTTGCCTTCAAGACGAATCGAGGGCAAAAGTCGACTTGAAGACGGAAAGCGGTCCTGAGGTCGACTTCCAGACCGTTTTAAGGTCGGCCTGGAAAACCTGGGAGACATGCGGGCTTCAAGTCGACTGGAAGACCGCCGAGAGTTCACAAGTCGCGATGGTCCTCAGGTCGACTTGAGAACCCCTGAAGGTCCTCAACTGTACTAATAAACCCATGGCCCTCCAGTCAACTTGAGGGCCAAAATGGGGTCCTGTGGGGCCCATTTTTTTGAAAGAAAAGAAGAAAAAAATGGATAAGGAAAATAAGAAACTTATCACACACTGTTTTTTTGCAAATAAAAAACTTGTCAATACTTTCTTTCAATCACATAATTGACCATGAATCAGCTTAAAAAAACAAATACATATAAACTAAAACAAGGGTTTATGTAAATTTCAAATCATATAATTGGCCATAATTTGGGTATTGAGGGTGATAGGATGCCCTTCGAGCTATACACCAGGAAAAATCAATGATCACTTGTCGACAAGTGACATAAGAAAGTATAAAGGGGCATTTTTACGTTCTGATTTCACTTTTAGACAAGTGATCATTGTTTTTTCCTGGTGTGAAAAATTGGGGGGTTGAGATAGGTTTGATGTTGAGTGATATGGTGAGGTTGATGCAAAATGGGGGCTGATATTTGGATGGTAAGATGAACTGGAAGGAACTCAGGCATCAAAATTTGTGTGGTGATGAATTTTACAAAACAACTGGGCTATAATTTGGATGATAGCATGACCTTGATTAAACATAGTGGCTTAATTGAGGGTGGTTATGTGTCCTTTGAGTTGCATGTGGGCTGAAATTTGAGTAATTTGATACAGCACTGGGGCTATAATTTGGGCTATACAATGATCTGTATTCAACCTGGGGGCTGAAAGGAGGTTGGTTGGATCTCCTTGAAGCTTCCACATTTTTTCCTTTCTTTTTTTCAGATTATCATTCCATATTTTTTAACCAGCATGGGCAGCTTCATAAATTTTATGATCTGTAATGCAATCAGTGTCTAAGGAAACTTTTCTGTGCAATTCAGATTGGTGATGTGAGAATACATTCAAAAGATAGCTGTTATGGGACTTTGAATGGATTCCACAAAAAACTGTTGTTCCTTCTTGTTTGTTTCTTCTGGATCTGTTTGATCCCCCTTCCTGACACCCACCATCAAAGCATTAGTTTTGAGTGATTACACAGCAGATAATTTTCTGATGAAATTTAATACATAATAAACTGTTTGAGTTTGGAGGGGCCCTAAATTGGTGAGAAAACTGACTCACAGATGCAGGAATTTATTTGATGTTTGATTTTTTCTGCACAACACTCTTTGAGCAATCTTTTTTAAGCCCTGGAGTTTTCATTCAGCTATTTTTATGATGTAATATGTGGAGTGGATGACTTCCCAAATGGAAATTCCACATGATATTCCTGCATTAATTTGATGTTCATCTTCCCGGGAGATGGTTTTGTTTTCAGGGTCTTATTTTATATTTAAGTTCAAAATATAAACAGAGAAAAAAATCTTATTGACAATGAAAAAATGATTCTTTCTGAATTAATTCCCTATTTTTTAGTTTTAATGTCCATACCTGGCAGATTTGGGAGTTTGGATAATCAATTTTCAATTCATCTGGAATAGGGTCAGTTTCTTCTTCTGAAATTCTCATTGATTTTACACAGGGTTATTTTCAAAAGTTTATCCCTTTTTGGGGATTGAGTCATATGGCTATTTGAATTGCTGGGTTTCCTGAAAATTTACCACTCACTTTATTTGGAGCCAAAAACTACTCTTGTTGATTATGGTCAAAAATTAACCACCTGAAAGTATCAAATACATTATCTGGTAGTTTCTGAAACTGATAGCAGTATTGTGTACTTGAATAAGGATATTGGTGTGAACTGCGGGGCATTGATAAATGCACACCCCTGGCTGCACACTGTGGAACTGCTAAAGGATCAGGAATGAGCTTAAAGTGGAAATAGACAACAAATATAGTAAGTAGTAGATGTTGAGACCACAGGTGCTGATGAGGCTTTTGTTCTTGAATATAGCTGACAGAAAAGGGTTTGACTAAGAAAAAGACAGAAAAGAGGTGTGGCTAAACTTCTACTAATCCTTATATATACTACTGATACTAATGGGGGAGATTAGGTTTTTGAATAAATCAGAGGCAGGGACCTTATAAAAAGAGAGCAAAAACAAAATCCTGAGAAAATGGGGGATGATAAACTCACTCCCCCCCCAGGCACACCCTGTTTTGGGTGTGGACATGCCTGTAGATGGGTGTGCAGTTTGCACACCCATCTACAGGTGTGTGACACCCCCAAGGATGGGCGTGCAGCCGCACACCCTGTTCAAACCAGTGTGTGCGGTTTGCACGCCCTGCCGGGGAGGTATACAACCCCCTCAGCCGGAGGGATCCCCCCCTGTTGAGGAGGTTGTATGACCTCCTCGGCCGAAGGGATCCTCCCCGGTTGAGGAGGTTGTATGACCTCCTCGGCCGGAGGGATCCACCCCGGTCAAGCTGTGTGGCTGCTGACAGCACAGTCCCAAAAAGTGGGGACTATGCCGTCAGCACACCCTTTTTTGAATAGGGCGTGCGACTGCACACCCTGTTTTGGGTGGGTGTTGCACGCCTGTAGACGTGCTGACACCCAAAAGTGGGTGTGCAGCCCGCACACCAATAAAAAAAAGGCGTGCAGGCTGTACACCTTTTTTTAAGGGCGTGCATTGGGTGTGGGCGTGCCTGGGGGGGAGTGAGTTTATCATCCCCCTGCACAGGCTGAGAAGCTTGCAACTAACACCACCCCTTGCTGAAAGCGCTACAACAACAACTTTTGAAAACTTTATTTGAATTGACCTAACAATATTCTTCAACATCATTGGAATCAAAATAGTGTGTACTTTTAGGTATTTCTCATGGGTGTTTTTTTTTCAGCAGATAAGCTGATTGTCTTTTTTTCTTTGTTTTCTGTTTTTTGTGGAGCTCTCAACAATCTCAATGGGGTTTAAATGTGGTCAACCAAACAAAACTCACAACCAAGACAAAAGCACAAGTGGCTGGAATGTTGCATTCCAAGGCCACTAAGGCTTTTGGCTTAGCAAGGTCAACAGTTTCAGCAATTTTATCTTGGACTCAGACTCACAGAACCATCAAAACAGCCAAAAAGCCTGGCAGGCCCCGTCTGAAAAACAATTGTGATATCCAAAATCTCTAAAATTTACATGGGGAGCCATCCAAAGTTGTCACTTACCAAGTTTGCAGACTCAATGCAATACCTGGTCTCAAGATCAACTGTCTGAACACAGTCTCACAAGCTGGGATACCACAGCATGATTGCTGTGAAAAAAACCCTATATCAGCAATCAAAATCAACAGAACCACCTTGCCTTTGCTTGTGAACATCTTGAATGGACCATTGCCAACTGGAACAAGGTCATATGGTCCAATGAATCTTCTTTTGAGACCGGAAAGCAGTCCAAACAGGTCTGTGTATGGTATTGCCTTGAGCCCACTTTCAAGAGTGGGTGCTCCTTGACTTCAACTTGGGGCATGTTGTATGGACCAAAGAAGATGTGTTCCAATCATATTCCTTTGAGCGGGTGGGACAAAAACCATTGACTATATTGAACAAGTTTATAAAGGGCGGACTGGTTCGCACACTAGCATCACTTGATCCTGACCATCAAATCTTTTGTTGATCATGGAGGACAACACCTGCTACGCTGCTAAGCTCACCAAGCAATATTTCAAACAATCACAACAACATCAACAAAATCAAGTAGCCCCCCCACCCTCAATCACCAGATTTGAATATAATTGAAGAATCTCTGGAAACTATTCAAGAATGGGATTCAAGCGCACTATCAACCAAGATGACCAAGATGAAGCAGGCTGTTCAACAGGCCTGGGACAACATTCCTGTTGAATACCTCCAAAACTTGGTCAATTCCGTCCCTAATCAAATACTCCTTATTGTTGAGGTTGATGGTGGCCCCATCAAATATTGAGTTTTTTTTATTTGTCACTTTTGTTTTCAAAAATAAATAAATCTCATCATTATCATCTCTCCTGGCCTCTTAGCTACACCCTCCATATATATATATTAGAACAAATTTTTTTTGTTTTAAAAAAAACATAATGCATTTTCCGGCTTTTCATTTTCATTTTATTTTTATCATCAAAAAACAAATAAATAAATTTGTTTATTTATTTAAATACAAGTACATAGCCCCCAATTTTGGGGGGAGGGACTTGTAGAAAGACACGGATCGACGCCGAGATCCGTGATCCGTGTCATGCAACCTAACGGGCCGACGTCAACCCGTTAGGTTGCATCAATTGAACCTGTACACTTGGTACAGGTTTTGTTTGGCTCCAGGAGCCTATTCTTTTAGTTCTATAGTAGATGTATAATATAAAATGAAATGAAATGAATTTTTTTCATTTGTTAATGTTGTTCAATATAAAAAAATTAATCCTCTTATATATCATATCATCATATCACAATATTAACCCTAGGATTGTTAAAAAAAACCCCCCATGGAATCAGAGATGATACAATAAGAATATGTTAAGTCAAATAGCAAGTAAAGATGGGGTGTTATATAGAGCACTGTTCCAGCACCTTTTTATTGGTTTATATGGTATAACCCCCACTGTGAACTTTCACACAGAGATGTCTGCACTTGTGACGAAGAAGAAGAAGAAGGTGTACACCACGGGTACTTTCAGACACCTTCGAGTCGAGTTTTTACGACGCCTCGAAGGCGTCTTTTTCCAATTGAATAGAGCTGTCAGCCCAGCTTTTTGTCTTCAAGCCGACTTGAGATTCAATTGAATCCAAGCCGCCTTGTAAACGTCTTGCTGGAGCCGGTCGTCTTCAAGGCGGTTTCGGATGCGCCTTGAAGACGACTTCCCAAGCCGCCTTGCTAACGTCATGCTGAGCCAGGTCGTCTTCAAGGCGGATCCGAAACCGCCTTGAAGACGACTTCTCAAGCCGCCTCGCAAACGTTCCGCTCAGCCAGGTCGTCTTCAAGGCGGATCATAAACCGCCTTGAAGACGACTTCTCAAGCCGCCTCGCAAACGTTCCGCTCAGCCAGGCCGTCTTCAAGGCGGATCATAAACCGCCTTGAAGACGACATCAAAATATGTGGCAAGTCGTCGTCAGGGCGGATGAAAAAAAAATCTTCCCACCCGGCTCAGCCGGGCAGCTGGAACAGGAATGTGCAGAATCGTTGATTCCTCCTCATCACCCCAGATGGGGGTTTTGAGCTAGCATTGCAAGATTGGAATAGGGGAAAATACAACCAAAATGGATAACATGAGAGAAGAAATAGTTTAGGAAACAGGCATTGTAGGTGGAAACATAGGGGAACACAAAGGGAAAGAGAGGAGAGGGACATAATGGGAAAGGGAGGGGATAGATATAATGGGATAGGGAGGGGGTGGAAATATGGGGAAGGGCAGATAGTCGGCCGCATCTTAATTGACCGCCTCGCCAACGGTCAGAGTAAGAGTGTTGTTATTCTCTTGCGCAACCCGCGCGGCCACAGCCATGTCACTGGGGAGCTGTTGCTCCTCCTTGGTCCAGTCGTGGACGGTAGAGGTGCCGTCCCAGAGCCGAGCTTCGTGCTCAAGGAGAAGGTGACCAAACACGGCGTTGTGAACCCTAGAGTGGTGACGACGCACCTCCAAGTCGTTATCGATATCCTCCCATGCACCAGGGACCTTGGCGGCGGGGTTAGCGATCCGCTTGAGCCGGTTGACATTGATCATCCCCCTAAGGTAGGCCAGTCGCCCTCGGCGTGCTTGAGTAATACGCGGATCTGCTTGGATTTGGCTGGGGGTTAGGTCCTTAAACGCTGAGTCCATCGCACCGTAAGCATCGACGACCAGCTTTTCCAACTTGGGCGGGGGCGTCGTCGAGGTATCACCAACGAAGCCGACTCGGAGGAGGTTGGCAAACAGGTTCTTCTCGCCCTTGAGTATGGTGGCGATATGCTGATCGAGCTCGGTTTTGTATGGGTCTTGATTGTACCCATCGGGCATGTTGGCGGCCTTAAACGCCGCGCTGGTCTGGTCAATGATACCCTAAAGAAAAAAGTTCCGTCAGTTTCTGGGGTGCACAGGGTTTGATCATTGTGCCCCACTCACCCTGATCATTAAGAATGGGGTGCGCTCGATTGTGTTCTTCTTGGCAGTTCGGCGTCCATAAGCGTCGATGTCGGGTCGCAATAAAACCTCGCGGACCGTCGTCCGAACAAATACCCGGAACGTCGGAGGGAATAAATCCCTATTAGCTGAGCTTGGGGGATCTGGATGGGATAGGGGATCTCTTGGCAGTTGGCTGTTGAGGCTAATGAGGATGCTCATTAGCCTCAATTCCTCCTCTGGCATCTGAGGAAGAAGCAAGTTGTTAGCTATATCTTCTGGGGGCCTAGTAGCATGACTACTTACATCTACTAGGCCTTGGGCCCACTGAATGAGCTCGTCGGTGATTCAAAATCGATTACCCATTGATTGGAGCCGTAATTGGACGGCTTCGATTGATCGAGGTGTGATCCTCCTACCGGACGCCGAGGATAGAGATAGACTTGATGGCCGACTAGAGTGGAGACTTGACGGTGGTCCATCATAGTCGGGACCGTCTGATCCGTCGGGGTAACCACCAGAGAAGTTGCGCCGAGATGGGGAGTCATAGAGCAAGGGGGGGGGCCGCCGGCCGCTCGGGATCTGATGGGTCCAGTGTGTCCATCGCGGAGGGGGGTTGGGGCGGGAGGACAAAACAACTCACCTGGGGTGAGAGGGGGCCCTCCGGTAGGACCCGACGCAGTTAATCTGGGGCTGTAGGTGCTGGGCGTGGTCGACCAGCCAGAGGTTGGTGGTACGGATGGGCTAGGTGGTATGGATGGGGTAGGTGGTACGGATGGGGTAGGCGGGACGGGGTAGCCATGCGGTACAGCGGCGCCGTCCTTGTTAGGAGGTCCTGTATTGGATCCCGTGACCTGTGACATAATTCTGTGTTACAGGGTTAGTAATAGCTTAGTGGGGGGTGGAAGTAACATAGACGAATTACTTACTGGGGGTATGCGTCTGATCGTATTGTCCTTGGGGGGTGTTTCGTTGGATGGGATCGTTGGAGGGTGTTTCGTTGGATGGGAGGAAGCGGGGCGGTTGGTGGTGGACTTGGTCCATATCCGCTATCTCCGGGGCCGGGCTGAAAAGGCCGCGGGGCGCTGTCACAGGAGTTTCACCCCGGGAAACTTGCACTCCCGAACTGGGACCGCAGTGTGTCCGGGGGCGGGGTTCATGAGCGCAGCAGTGAAACTGTCCCCTGGTTGAATTGTACAACATACATGTCCAACACAGGGCTTCTGAAACATGCCCCACCTTTGCTGAAACCAGCACACAATACTGAGCTTTCTCAGTGGTGCAAATACAAATTATTGGACTGAAACCAGCACCCTAATCTGACACATGATTCATGATTACAAATAAAGTCCTGGTTTGAAATTGAAACATGTCAAATAAACTGTAGTGTGTCAATCTAGTTGGTGATAAGATTATGGGGACTTCCCAATAAGGTGATAAAAGTAGGGCAGGATAACACTTTTCCTTCTTTATTCAAGCACATATTTCTGACAGCTGTCTTCGTTTAATCAAGCACATATTTCCTACACCATATTTCAGGTTTACTTCTCATATCATTTTGATTGGAGGGATTTTAACTCATATTATCTGCTTATTTAATTGCAGGGGTTTCAACTCATAATACCAGCTTATTATGATAATTCCTGGTCAGTGTTACACCCTGAGTTCACCCAATCTCCCTCACTTATGATTTTTGACTGTTCTTTGCAGGCTTTCACTCAGTGCTGCAGCCTGATGGGCATGAAAAATTTAGGTGTATTCCATGTGGTGGGAGATTACTAGAGCTGAGGTGGATTCAAAAACACCTGGATTCTTCCAATCATAAAGAGATGGAAGCTTCTTTGATTATAGCTCAAAAAAAGTGGCAACCAGTGTCAGCCATTTCAAGAGGTGGTTCACAATTACCTACAACCAGCAATCCCTTGTATGATTCAGTTGGCCTTGGGCAGGGAGAAACAGGACCTGGAGATACTAGGCCTTTACTCAATGAAATGGATGGTTGCGATTTTCCCACTTCAAACTGGTCTGGTTTGGTTCAAACTGACTGCCCAATTCATCATCAAAATGATCATTATGACAATTATTCTATCCCTCCATTGGATTTGAATGATCAAACAGGCATGGGGTTTGGTGGATCAGATAACAGTTCTGATGATGGTTCTGAAAGGGGGTTGAACTGGAATGATTGGCTTATGGATGATCCCTTATCATCTGTGTTTCAATCCCTAATTTCTGACAACATGAATTTACCAGGTGATGAGAATGCACCTGAATTTGAAGATGATTTGGAGCCAAGTGGCCAATGGTACCCATTTCCAGATAAAATGGTATGTTGTTATCCTGAACCTCTATGTAGAATAATATAGTATACTCACATAATATACTATATTATGTTTTGACTTCCTTGTGCTCTTATTCCTTTATAGTATCTCATTGCAGCTCTGATACTTGGTCACTTGCATCACATCATGTCACGGTCCATGTATCACCAGATCCGCCTGATATTACAGCTTTGCCATGTGATTATTCCACACTGGGCCACAATCAGGAGAAGAAGGGAGAAAATCCGCAAGATGCTGAACATCAATATTATGGAAAACCTGTCAGTCTTGAATAACAAGTGTTATTCACTCAGCTTGAAAGACATCATTAGTCATGTGAGTGAGAGTCATATGAGATGCATAAATTGCTTCTCTTTTCTGGGTGATTGATTACTGACACATTAACTTATTTCATGCAAATTATTAGGAAGTGGGGAATCCATATGTGAATAAACACCTAGAATTCTATCCACATGAGACCTATGGAAAAAATATACATTCCCTATATCAAAGTACTAAATGGCGAGAATGTTTGTCTAGGAAAGGAAGGGTACAAATGGTTGAAGTTGCTCAAAAACACTATTACATTTTTGAGCCCATCACACTCAAGGGTCCTGGGCAGAGAATTGTGGTACCCATATTTTTCTTCAAGGTGGGAAATAAATTACATGCCAAATGTATTACACCAAAGTTGAATGATTATACCCCATTGGAAGATGGCACCCCCCAGCTGGCCATAATGATACCAGGTCATATCAGCTACCATGCACCAGAGCTTCAAACTATATCAGTGGATCAATTTGACCTGATATATTGTGAAATGCCAAAAATTGATGGAAAACAATTCATAAACAAAATACGGCATCAATTGATTCAAGTGGATGATTGTGGCCAGCATCACCCCATCCCTGTCCCCAATCCATGGAGGTCTCGGGCCAAAGGAAAGGTTATCTGCCATGTGCCTATTACACTGTACTCAGATGATACATCAGGAAACCAATCCAAGAGGTGGAATAAACATGTATCATATTATTTTACACTTAGTGGCCTTCCCCCATCTTATAGCAACATGGAGTACAACTGCCATTTTGTCTCTACATCTAATGTTGCAGGTCCACTGGAATTGGGAGAGACAATTGTCCAAGAGATGAAGTAGGTCCAGCATCAGAATTATAAAGTCACAACTTGATTTTTTTCCACTGACATTTATATGATTTAGCTCTTTGACTAAGGAAGGTGTCTTTTCATATGATTCCAGTCTTCAAGATGAAGTTTTGATCATGAGTATGGTTCTTTGCTATCTGGGTGACTCACCTATGGCAGCAGAGGTTACAAATACACCAATCCCTGGAATTTGCAAGAATCCCTGCAGAATATGCCATTTGCGGGTTGATGAAGTTAAAGAAAGGAGTAGTTTGGTTTACATCCATGATTTCTTCGGGATAAAAGGGTTACCTTCTCCACGTAGGTGGTATCAAACCTTTCAGAAAACAAATGGTTCTTGGAATGTACTCAAAACAAAATCCAAGGCAGAATATGACAAACACATGAATGAATTTGGTTTGGTGGACAAACTTCAAGATAAACTCATTGAATTGAGACGCAATAATCCTCATGACCGGCAAAGAATAGAGGCCATTGAAAATTCTGAACCTCACCGACTTTGCAATGTATTTACACATCTCCTAGAGTTTGATGGATGCAAAGACACACCAGTTGAAATTCTCCATGTTTTCTCCCTTGGTGTTGTCAAGTACTTGGTCAGGGACTTCATGGAAAAACAGAAAGACCTTGCAAAGATGGAGGCCCTTTTCAACTCAGTTAACTTGGATTGCCTCAACATTCCACCAATCCAAGGTAAATATATGGTTACCCATTGGAAAAGTTTTATTGGAAAGGACTTCCGCACTTTAGTACAGTTGGCCCCATTTGTTTTTTTTCCATTCATGGATGAAACACAAAAGAAATTATGGATTCCTCTATGCAAAATAGGAAGCCTGATTTTCCAGACCACTATAGAAAGCATGGATGAATATATTGCAGAACTTCGAATGAATATACAGATATTCATGTATCATATTCTCAAGATGTCAGCACAATGGGCAAATAAGCCCAAGCTTCACATATTGTTACATCTCCCCGAGTCAATCAAACGATTTGGGCCAGCAACATTATTTGCCACTGAGAAGTTTGAGAGTTTCAATGGCCGTCTCAGGCACGCTGCAGTTCACACCAATCGGCTTAGTCCAGGACATGATATTGCCATCAGTTTCAGTAACTATCAGATAATGAGATTAATCCTTTCAGGTGGTTACATGTTTGACCATAATCAAAAAGAGTATTTCCAAGCATCAAACCAAGTGAGAGGAATATTTTCAGGAAATCCAGCCATTCAAAAGGCCATGGGATTCAATAACCAAAAAGTTATGACAATTGGACAATACCCCTATGTCAAATCATCCACAATTCCAGATGGAGGACTTGAACAAGTTCCAGATGCATTGAGACTGTATTACCCAACGGCCCAAATCCGCCAGGTTTGGATACTGAACCTCAATGATAAGGAATCTATTCAAAAGGACTCATTTGTCATTGTCAGTCAAATTTCTATTATTTTTATATTGCCTATGAGAAATAAAGTGCTGAAAGGAAATCCAATACATCCAGGAAGAAAAAAATAATGGGAATTCAGACATATCTTGTGTTATGTCAATTTGGGAAGTCATCCACCCCAAATCTTACTTCATAAAATTGGCTGAATGTAAACTCAATGGGTTACAAAAAGATTGTTCAATGAGAATTGTGCACAAACAAAGAAACTTTACATGTGTTCCAGCATCTGTGAGCCAATTTGAATACCACATGTCCAACCCATCCTACCCATTCTGATCAATCTGTGTTACTACTCATTAGAAAATCCTGTGTTGTGTAAATGTGCAACACAACTGCTTTGATGGTGGGTGTCAGGCAGGGGTGTCAAATAGATCAAGAAGGATTAGACAAGAGGGAACCACGGTATCTCGTCAAATACATCACACTTCCTATAACAGCTATCTCTTGAACGCATTCTCACATCACCAATCTGTATTGCACCGGTCAATTTCCCAATTGGAACATGAACAAATCACAGAACATAAAATGCATGATGCAGCTCATGCTGGTCAAAAAATTTGGATTGATAATATGACCAAAAAGAAAGGAAAAAATGTGGAAGGATCTAGGAAATCAAACCACCCTCAGTTTAGCCCCCAGGTTCAACCAAGATCATTGTATAACCCAACCTATAGCCCTAGTGCTGCATCTGCTTCATCTCACCGCCCAAATGTGTCATCTCACCGCCCAAATGTGTCATCTCACTGCCCAAATGTGTCATCTCACCGCCCAAATGTGTCATCTCACCGCCCAAATGTGAGCCCTCAACCTGTTCCAAGGATACATCACAACCCTCAAACCAGCCAGTCATTGTATAACCCCAATTGCAGCCCCCAGGTTGCACCAAGATCATTGTATAACCCCAATTGCAGCCCCCAGGTTGCACCAAGGTCATTGTATAACCCCAACTGCAGCCCCCAGGCTGCATCAAGGTCATTGTATAACCCAAATTGCAGCCCAGTTGTTGCATCCACTTCATCTCACCAACCTCAATTCAGCCCTCATGTTGAATCAAGGACTCTTTATCACCCAAATCACAGCCCTGGTGTTGTATCCACTTCATCTCACCACCCAAACTTTAACACCCATGTTCCTGTTACTTCATCTCACCACCCAAACTTTAACACCCATGTTCCTGTTCCTTCCAGGTCATCTCACTACCCTCAATTCAGCCCACATGTTGCATCAAGTCACCAAACATATAGACCCAGTTCTGGCTCCAGCCCAAATTACTACAAGTGATATTCTTCATGTCATGATATGGCCAATTGTCATGCATTCTGATTAGTTTGCAATCACACCCCAGTTTTTTTGCATGCATAAAAGACACTTTGCAGTTATTTTTATGATGTTAATTAGTAGATATGGCCAATTAAAATGATTTTATGATGATATTGAGTAAAATAACATTTATATCTAAAAAAATAAAAAAAATGGCATTTGGAGGTAATCATGAAATAAATGCCACATCTGTCCCAGGATCCATCCCGGAGTGGAGGCAATTTCCCTAAGTTGGTTGTACAGGTCAAACCATTTGTGTAGTGCCCATTGATGACACAATCTCAAAAGGACATTTGGATCCCATTATGATATATTGGAAGCCTAATATTTGAAACAAAAATAGATGACAAGTTTCACACAATCCTCAGATTTGGCCCAGCTGGCTTATTTGCAAGTGAGAAGTTTGAAAGCTATGAAACCAAATATACATATAATATATATATAAAGTAAATTACAAGTGTAAGAGGTCAGACTTGAGGATTGTAAGATCCCAGCCGATTAAGAACATTGGCCACGCCAGATATTATCAAATGAGCTGGGTCCACACGGAATCCTAGGTCTGTGAGCTCTTTCTGAGACATTCCTTTGAAAGCAGACCAGTGCACTGCAAGAAAAACTATCAACTGCCAAGTTGACATGTGGCATGCTCCATGCCATTATCTCCACCCATTTACATATGCACTGTTTGGGCATCACTGTGCACAGCACAACTGGCATTGAAGCTGTCACCCTTTGAGAAAGGTTGGAGTAACACCGCCAGCTTCCTTAGAGTTTCCACATGTCAACTGCAGGCAGTAGCCAGTTTTTTTTGAGTGAGTGGTAGAGAATTTTCAGACATTACAGACAAGGTTTGTCTGTCATTTTCAGACAAGTATGAAAAGAGAAAAAATTCCGCCATGGTGAGATTGGCTTCTCCCCGGCATGGAGTGCCAGTGGGGTGTGCACCAGAAACTGAGAGAGAATTGCCCTCAATTGGAGGGATAAGGGGGAGAAGAGGGGCCTGGTTGGTGTTGATTTCTTCAGTGGGGTCTGCTTCAACCCCATCTTCTGAGGGGGGCCAAGATATGTGTGTGTAATCAGACTCAGTGGTGCTGAGGCTGGGGGGGGACTACAACAACTTTATATTAGTCAAGTTGCAGGGGTCCCTCCATTTGAAAAAAAAAAACTTATTAACTTACAGGATTCTTAGATAATCTCTCCCTGTATTCAGGGGAGAATTTGATTAAAACTGAGGCAGAAATATCCCCTTTGTTGGGGATATTCACCATGAGGCGTCGAAACCGCCGGTAAGTTGAAGCGGAGGCCAGGGGGTAGAGGTGGTATTGTCGTCCTCTGCGGACGCGGCCAATCCATGCGAGATGGCGGGAGGCATCCTCATACTTCAGGATGCCTCCAACCAAGATGTTGCTGCGGGCCGAATCAAGAAAGTTGAAAACAAGCTTCTTGAATCGGCAAAAACGCAGGGTGGTGCGTTGGCTGACCGGCATAAGCTGAGACTGGTTGGTCGGCCAGAAACCTTGTGCCTTCTCAGGCGCACAAAGTTTGAGGATGTTGTCACATAGCCAGGGGTCAAAGACGATGTCGACCTGGTGGGTGGTTCTAGGCATAAGTGCTGGAGAGGGCGGGAAGGAGGGATGACAATGGTTATAAAAGGACTGCACTTGATGCAGTCCTTTTATAACCATTGTCATCCCTCCTTCCCCCTCTCTCCAGCTCTGACTTTGATTGAGCCGAGAGGGGCGGGACTCCAATCATGATCTACTTTCTCAAGTTGACATGAGATTGGAGTCCCGGTCGACTTGAGAACCTTGTGTGGTTTCCAAGCCGGCTTGGAAACCACACAAGGTTCTCAAGTCGACCGGGACTCCAATCCCATGTCGACTTGAGGATGATGGGGAGCTCAAGCCGACTTGAGAACCACAAATGGCTCTCAAGTCGACATGAGCACCCCCCTGAGTTGTCAAGTCGACTTGTGGATGGTTCTCAAGTCGGCTTGAATACCTCATTTTGGTTTTCAAGTTGACTTGAGTACCGTCGGGGGGGCTCAATTGGACTGCATAACACCCTGAGAAGATTATGTGGTTCTCAGGTCGACTTGAGAACCATTTGTGGTTCTCAAGTCGACTTGACAGCCTCATTTTGGCTGTCAAGTCGACTTGAGGACCACAAATGGTCCTCAAGTCGACCTGAAGGCCCCGTGGGTAGGAGGTCTCCCAGGACGAAGCTAAATTCGTCTGGAAGTCGACCTGAGGACCAATTTCCGTCCTCAAGTCGACTTTTGTTGTCTGTTTGTCTTGAAGACGAATCACCTGTCACCAAAGTGTGCCCGTGGTGTATAAATAAAAGTATCCCATTCTCCCCAGAGCACATTTGTTTGAATCAATCAACCATCTAATATGTGCAATGTATTCATATACATTAAACTGTACACATATCAATACCTTTCTTGTCAAACTTTCAACCAATGCAATATATAAAATAGCTTTCATTCACAGGCTTAATGTGAATATTACCGTGACCACACTTATTAATATGTTATATATTTACATACACAAATACAAATATATCTAAACACCAAATAAATCAATCTAAGAAATCGGATGATTTATTTATCCATCCATCCATCTCCATCTGCAAATCATGAACATCAATTACTGTATGTACATGTTTACATACATAAATAAGTAAAAAATAATCATTCAAATGGTAATGTACATTTTTCAAACAAACAAATACATATAACGACGGTTTTATTGTTAAGAGACAGAGAAACTGGAATGAATTGTAGAAGGTACATCATACATACATACATACACATTGTTAAATACGTTACAAAATTAAATAAATAAATAAGTGGAACGATAATAATGTACCCAAGATGAAGCGACAACAACGAAACAACGATACCAAGTACATATGCCACTTCATGTTTCAGTATGTTAAAAGACACAAATACTAGTAGGAGCATGGTAGGGATGTAGGTATTTGGATGAAGATGAGTTTGTGCAAGGCTAGATAAATACATAATAATAATGTATGAAAGAGAAAGAAAGAGTCCCCTAAGACTACTAAACTTTAAAAAATCAACCCCCTCTCTCTTAACGATTGATTGACTGATGTTTCATGTTAATAGATATTAATTAGATGTGTGTATGTGTCAAGAGAGAGACACTACAATCGATACTCGAGATGAGTACACACACAGAGAGAGAGAGAGCTGTCGGCAGAGCAAGTTGTTTTTTGTTTCTTGGCTTCCATGAGCCCAACGTTTCGCATACGTTTGTGATGGGGAATGAAGAAATTTAAATATGTAGTATTTATAGCAAGTTTTCATATAATTCAAGATGTACAAGTTTAATAATAAAAGGAAGCTCTAGGAAAGAAGGTTAGGTAGTTGATGTGTCTAAAACGTCCCTGATTGTCGGGGGTATAATAGATATAATAATAATATTCTTTTTTTTTTTCTTCTTTTTTGTTTGTTTGTGGAGAGAGCATGTCTAGCGAATGTAGTGATTGATTGATTTTTGTAATAAAAAAAAAAAAAGATGTGCGAAGTGTGGGTGTATAGACGATAACAAAAAAAAAAACCAGAGGATGATAATGAGCGACGAAAGAATTAAGATAAAAAACAAACTAAGAGTATGTATTTATGGAAATGATTATAATTAATAAGAACGGGGGTTTATAGAGTTTCGCTTTTCCTTTCCTTTCCTTGTGTGTGTGTGTTTTTTTTTTGGGGGGGGAGTTTTTGTAGATGATAGCATAACGATGTATAGGATAAAAAAGAAGTTCGAAACACAAAAAAAAAAAAAAAAAAACGAAAGATATATGTATATATAGGTGAGATAGAAAGAATGCTTATTCCCCCAAGGAGTGAAACAATGTTTTTAAAGAGAGAGAGAGAAAAAGAAGATGTTGTGCTGTGGGTGTTTTTTTTTGTTTTTTCTAGTCTTCCATGCGATCATACGTTCCAGGTTCGCTACCATGATCTTCATCGCCAGATTCTTCTTCGATCATACGACCCGAATCTCGTTCAAAGACCATGACCATAGCAGGTCCACCGGGATGATGAGAAACGGGTCTAGCGATGCTACGTTTTTCGTGAACCTCTGGAGAGAGGTAAGGAGAGAGAAGAGATGAGTTATAAGGAGAGTTGTGTGTGTTGGTTAAGGAGGACTTACTCTGGTGACGTTTGAGATTACTCTGGACCGAGAAGGCTCGATCGCATCTCATACATTTGAACGGTTTCTGACCGGTATGACTATAGCTATGAATCTTGAGACTACTTGGGCGAGAGAAGGTCTTACCACAACCTGGTTCCATACATTGGTAACGATGTTGAGGGCCTAATGAGGAGACTGGATGATGGATGGAGGATGATGAGGTGTTTGCGAGTTTGGATGATGATGAGGATGATGAAGGATGATGAAGAAGGTCTGGGGATCTAGGAGATGGTTCGTAGGAGGATAGTCGATGGTTAGAGAGACTTTCGTAAGATTCACGACGATGGGTAGTGGGATAGTTTCGATGGTCTTCGTTTTGATAATCGTTTGAGTTGGTCTGTCGAGGTATACGTTCTGAATGACGAGGTTGGATGAAGTGATTGGTGAGGGTATGATGATGAGTGGAAGAGGTTGTTTGATTTCTACTAAGGACCGGTTGATGTGAGGGGTGACATAGATTTCGGAGTGAGTTAGGTTTGGAGGTAGGTGGTGGTGGGTATGTGTTGTTGTTGTTGTTATTAGATGTAGGTTGTTGTTCGTTTTGATGATCAAGTTGAGTGAGGATGGTTGGAGGAGGTTGAAAGTAAGGTGTAGGAGAGGTAAGAGTTTTTAGGTGTTGAAAGGGTGGGATGTTAGTAAAAGCAGGTAATACATGTGCCAATGGATCAGATGATTGGAGTCGATGATGATGATGATGATGATGATGTGAGTGAGATGTAGTGGTTGAGAGGGAAGGAGGTTGAGTTGGATCTGTTAAATGAGTGAGTGAGGTTAGTTATAGTTAGTTATAGTTAGTTAGTTAGTGATGAACTTACGTTGACCAGCAAAGTCAAGAATACTTGCGATTCCAGGAAGGGTAGGTCTGTTGTGCATGGGGTAAAGTGGGTGGATGATGAAGAGAGGAAGAGAGGAAGAGAGGAAGAGGGAGAGGGAGAGGGAGTGAGTAAGTTAAAGGATCGACGTTGATCCTATCGATGGCGATCAGGGGAGTTAAAATAAATTAAAGGTAGTAATAAAAAAACTGATTAGGTAATCAAGCCCTTCGGAGTTAAACAGGGGCGCAAAGAGAGAGAGATCTGTGATGCTCATGCGAGGATCGACGATAGAGAGAGAGATCAGATATATATATTCACAGCTTATGTAACCCCCCAAAATAATTCATTTTTGTCTCTCCTCTCCAGAAATAGAAATATATATTTAAAAACAGGGCTTTAGGTACAAATTAAAAAAAAAACTAAAGAAAAGTACACATTAATCAAGCGATCACTACAACTGATTGGGCTCATGTAGAACTCTGGCGGTAGAGTCGACTCTGAACAAAGATCATCAGATCAAAACAGAGCGTACCAGCCGAACCAATCAGATAAGCTATCGACTCAAGCTCAAGTGGATCAACGGGTGAACTGAGGATACTCAAAACATAAGTCAGATTACCAAAGAATGCAAAGACGAAGAGTAGGATCGAGAGTCCTTCCACCGATTTCCGTTCGATAGTTCTTGATGATCTGAGGGATTCGTGAGCTTAGATATAAACAGGCACACAACCAGGCCGACAGTCTTCCAATCCTCTGCTTCATCGATCCTCTCCCATCTAACTCCTCCTCATCCACAACCTTAGCTCGGATCGGATCAGAGAATCGATCATCATCAACTCCAAAGCTTGATGAACCTGAACGATCGCTCAAGAATCCTTGACCGAGAAGAGACTGATGATTCCGGTAATAGGAGACTGAGGAGGAAGTCTGACTGAGGATCTGAAAGACGATCAAGCCAAAGACGGCCAACAGGAATAGCCATCCTGTCTTAAGATTCCAAGCTCTCCTCCATCTCCAACAACAACTATAACGGGTAGAAGGGTTGGACGAGTGTTCGTTCCAATCGGTGGCTTGATGTAACTGGGACCCTGACTGAGGAGAAGTAGATTTCGAACTGGGTACCGAAGGTGAATGAGGATTGGATGAGAGTTTAGTATTTCTCAAATCGGTTTCGATATCGATGGGTAGATCATCAAAACCTTCAGAGATAGGCGTATAAGGATGTGAATCGATAGATTCAGGGCTGGGCGTAGGTGGTAGTAGTACTACCCTCGAATAGATAACGAATTGAGCGATGAGAACGAGGTCGATGAGGTTAAAGTAAATCGCCAGGTTACGTTGAAAGACGAGTTGGTGGGTGAGTAGACAACCTATCAGATTAGTCACATCACCAATTAACCAATTCAGTAGAAATGGTAAAGAGAGTCCTTCAACCGATCGATTTCGATAATTCGTCCAGATCTGTGGTAGTTGTGCAAATAACCAAAACAATTGAGAGAGGTTACCTACATCCAAGACGAAGAATTCGAATCAGTTTCGACTGTCTTAAAGATAGTTTATTTAAATATCTTCAACTTACATACCCAATACATCAGATACCAACATCTCTCGAGATAGATACTAGGTTGTTTCTTTAGTTCGAGTTGTTTAATGTTAAAGGGTGTAATTCTAAATCGTCAGCTAGGCTAAACTTAAATAATCTGACTCAAATGGGAAATTTGTGACTGTTCGAAGATATCCCACCATGGCACACAAGTCACATACTCACTCACTCACTCACTCATGATCAATCGAAATGACCCAGCTCAACCAACGTGAGAGAGGAGGAGGAGGTGACTCAGGTGACACAGAACATTGTTTAATTAACTTCCTACTCCAGGGGGCTCTCCCAATCCTTGGCCCCTTCTTCTTCTTCTTCTTCAAAAAAAAAGTTAATCACTTCTTCTTGCTCTGTTTCCTCTTTCTAATGAACAAAACACAGAGAAGTGATCAGAACCTTAGATTATGAAATAAATAGATAGTATCATCATCATCATCATCATCATCATCATATTTTTAAGTTACCTCATATAGGCCAAATGGTTAGCTGATTCCTTGATAAATCTCTTTAAAGTGTTGTTGTTTGTCTGGTGAAGGTGATGAATTGCAGTGTAAGCTGCTTGTGTCAAGGATGAAAAGTTATTACTGCTGAAATCCCAGAAAAAAAAAAGAAGAGAAGAGATTGCTACCCTAGTCCAATAGGGTTTGCAATGGATAATTTACTGTTCATTTTTTTTCCTTCTCTTTTGTTGGTTTTAGATGGCTTGGATTGGGAAGGATTTATAGTGGATGAGCGGACAGAGTTTCCAGTAGGATCCAATTCCAAGGGGCTGGCCCGCAGGCAGATAAGGCAGATTGTGTTGACACAATGGAACAGGTGTGTCAAACGTATACAATGGGGGTGCCAGCCCAAGGCAAGAAATGAGCACTGGTTTTTGAACAGAGACAGCTTCTATAAAACCCAATTGATGATGATGATGATGATGATCAGTAGCATTCTCTCTCTTGGACTTTCTCCTTCAATGTTCACAATCTGTCTCAGGGACCGTTCTTCTGAGAATTCAGAGTGATTCCCCCTACAAACATGTGGCATCAATCCAGTCATGATTATACCAATCTGGCCAGTTATAAAAGGAGTCTAGGAATCAAGTTCAATATAGTATCAGAAATGTCCAACAGCTCCATAGGACAATTCACCAGTGAAAAAAAACAACCCTAATCTGAAATCACAAACCTTCTGTTATTCTATGGTATACAATCCTGGGTAGGAAGTTGTTTCATGTGGATCATTGTAGCCAGCAATGTGATCAATTTGGATTGATCCATCCTGATTGATTAATTGATTAGTGGTTGTGGATCTCTTTTGAATTGCTGAGTCAATTGGTATCATAACCTTGGCGCACTCAACCATCCCCCTGCTAATCTTTAGTGGTTAAAAAATAAGAAAGATTGGGGGGAACTGCAACCTTTTCTGTAGTAGCTGTACATGCCTGGTGTTCTAAACCATAGATTCATTCAGAGACATCTTTCATCTGTCCTGTTTTTTGATATCTCAAAGGTATCTTTTTTCCAATTCAGTAACCTGTTGGCAGAGGTTTGTGTCTCCAAGGTGACTTAAGGAGGGGCTCCCCTTGGATGGACCTGAGGCAAAAGTAGATGTTGCCAATGAGTTGACTTCAAGGCTTCTTGCAGCAAGGGTCTGGGTGGGAAATATTTTAAAAGATCAGCCAAGGCATGAGCCCGTGCCCTGACCAGACAGGCTCAGGTGGGCACATTTCTTCTTGGCTGTTTGACTAACAGGGATGGGTGAAAAGGGACATATTGGATCATACACTTCTACATTTTAAATCTTACAGTCTAATCTTGGAAGAGAAAATTGGACTCCTGGAGTTTGTAGATCAGTGTCACACTACAACTAATGAGCTCAGCTCACTATGGCCCAATAATTACCATATCCACCAAACTTTGAATGCTCCTCAGCTGATAAAAATTTCAATTTCCTGTTGTGTGACACCTAACCAAGGTGGACATTCAACCTCATGTTTGACAATTACTCAAATCATCCAAGCCAACACAATGGACTACCATTCCTGGCAATTTGACTCAGCTTCATGGCTTATACAATAACACTTTTTTCCTGGACTAGCTCAAATCAACTAAACTCCTAGCTCTGCCCTTAACCATTTCCACTAGCCTTGCATTTCAATCACTCCATCCTGTCTTAGGCATTTCACCTTTGAATCAAAGACATTTGCTTGATGAATCATCCTTGACTATCATGTGCTTTCCATTTAAATAGTTCATCTTCAAACATCATCTACTCTTCTTGGCTTCTGATCTTCTTCAAACATCTTTTGTCCCTCTCATCTTGAGTGCCTAATCTATCATTTATCTTTTACATATCTTCTACTTATCTTCAATAACAATAGCCTTTTATTTTACTACAAATGCTCTTGTACTTGTTCATCAATCTCTCTTTCCTCAGTTAATTAATATATAACATTGTTGTACACTTACTACTGAAATATTCAGGTTTCCATCATCCTGGCTGATTACTAAGTGATCCCTCTGAGCTCACCCATCTTCATTGCTGAAGTTATCCTTGAACTTCATTCATCCAAACTTATCTTCAATACTACTTTGAAGTTATATTCAAGATTTCACCTATTCTCCATCTTGTGCTTGGGCCAACTAAATCCCCTTGATTACATTGGTTTGGTTGCATGAAAAAGAGCCTGATAACCACTCAAGTAATTTCCAGGCTTGTCCATGTGTGGTGTGTGGTTTTGAATGCAGTCTGGCATACAAATTGTGCAACAACCTACCAGGATTTCATTCAACAGCCTGAACACCCTGCTACCCTGTTGCACAATTATTCAACAGCATAACAGGTTGTATTTTGACAGCCCAGGCAGCCAGGTACCCTCTTGCACAATTTTTACACTTGTACCAATTGTGCAACAGCCTACCAGGCTGTCATTTGACAGCTTGGATGCTCTGCAACCCTCTTGCATGATTGTTACGCATGTAACAATTGTGCAAAAACATACCAGGCTGTTTTTTGGAAGCCAGGACACCCTGGTGGCACATTGGGGCCCTAAAATTAGGGTTAGGGTTAATATGCAGGGGTCTTAACCCCTGATACCTAGTGCCCTTGGTGCTCCCCTACTAAAAAGGCCACCAGGAGCACCAATAATTAGGGGCCAGTGGTGTGAGGCGCCCCTGGTGGCAATTTTAGTAGGGGGGCACCAAGGCATCTTAAACCTAACCCTAGTTTTAGGGCCCCAATATGCCTCCAGGGTGCCCTGGCTGTCAAAATACAGCCTGGTATGTTGTTGCATAATTTTTACACACATAACAATTGTGTAAGAGGGTAGCTGGGTGTCCATTTTTACAGCCTGGTATGTTGTTGCACAATTGTGCAAGAGGGTAGAAGGGTGTCCAGGCTGTCAAATGACAGTCTGGTAGTTTTTTGCACATTTTTTCTGCACATAAAGATTTTGCAACACGTTAGCAGGGTGTCCAGGCTGTCAAATGAAAGCCTGGTAGGTTGTTGAAATTTTTTTTACTCACATAAACATTTTGCAACAGCATAACAGGCTGTCATTTGAAAGCCTGGAAACCCTGCTACTGTGTTGCACAATTTTTACATGTGTAAATATTGTGCAACAACCTACCAGGCTGTCATTTCACAGCCTGGACACCCAGCTAACCTTTTGCACAATTTTTAGACGTATAACAATTTTGCAATGACATACCAGGCTGTCTTTTGAAATCCTGGGCACCCTGCTACTGTGGTGCACAATTGGTACACGCGTAAAAATTGTGCAAAAACCTACCAGGCTGTCATTCAACAGCCTGGAAACCCTGGAGGCATATTGGGGCCCTAAAATTAGGGTTTAGGGTTCAGATGCAGGGGTAGTAACCCCTGTTTCATAGTGCCCTTGGTGCCTACCTACTAAAACGTTTTTCAGGAGCACCAAGAATTAGGGCTCACCACAGGGGCCAGCAGTGTAATTCAACCCTCTCAAAAATCAGTGCCAATTGTTCCCAGAAAATCTCCTCAAAAAATCCCCCCCAATCTCTTCACACTCAATACAAACCCATAGTGATCATTCCTAACCATTTCCTCAAACAGTCCCCTCCAGCTCTTTTCAAGCCCAGCATACATCAACCACAAGTCTTTCCTGCACCTCTCTTCAAACAGTCTCCTCCAGCTCTCTTCAAGCTCACTGCAAACCCACAGCAATCACAGCCAGTCAAACCTCCCAACCCATTTGCAACAGTGCTGAAGTGCATTCCCAGGGCACAGTTGATGACCAGACCCTGCTTCTTGTAAACCACTGCCAAGTCCTCAACATGTCCAACAATTGCCTTTGGTGGCCACATCCCTCCCAAGAAAGCAGTAAGCATGAACCCTAGACTCAATAAACAATCAGTGATGAGGGGATTGATAAATCCATGTCCCTGGATGCATGCCCACACCAGGGGCACCCCCATAACAAATGGTGTGCAGCCCACACACCCTTTTCCAAAAGGGCTTGCGGGATTCACACCCTTTTTTGGGCGTCAGAATGCCTGTAGATGGGGGTACAAACTGCACACCCATCTACAGGCATGTGACACCCACCCAAACTTAGGCATGCAACACCCGCCCAAACTTGGGCGTGCAACACCCGCCCAAACTTGGGCGTGCAAACCCCGCCCAAACTTGGGTGTGCAAACCCTGCCCAAACTTGGGCATGCAAACCCCGCCCAAACTTGGGCATGAAAACCCCGCCCAAACTTGGGCATGCAACACCCACCCAACATTGGGTGTGTGACCGCACACCCATGTTTTGGCAGGTGGTGTCATGTTCCCCACTTGTGGGGACTATGCCATCACCCTGAAGCCGCATGCCTTGACCAGGGGGAATCCCTCCAGTCAAGGAGGCTTTATAGCCTCCTCAACCAGAGGGACTCCCTCCAGTCAAAGAGGCTGTATAACCTCCTTGACCAGAGGGAGTCCCTCCGGTCAAGGAGGCTGTATAAACTCCTTGAACAGAGGGAGTCCCTCCAGTTGAGGAGTTTTTATAGCCTCCTCAACCAGAATGACTCACTCCGGTTGAGGAGTTTATACAGCCTCCTTGAAAGGAGGGATTCATTCCCCCCAGCTGAGCCTATCTACATAGGTAGGGGCATGCGTGCCTACCTATATACACAAACAGCACGTGCGGTTTGCACATCTGTTTTTTGAATGGGGTGTGCGAATGCATGCCCATCTACAGGCGTGCTGACACCCAAAAAAGGGTGTGCCTCCAGCCAGTGATTGAATAATCAGGCTGTATCCCGTTCTCTTAAAGCTCACCCCCTTTTTCTGTGAGTTCAATCATTCAAATGTTCCTGATAATTGGATTGTAGTTGTGACAGTAGTAGACCGACTGACCAAGATGGCGCACTTCATCTCATGCAGGAAAACTATGAATGCGGAGCAACTAGCGGAACTGATGGCGGAACATGTATGGAAACTGCATGGAACCCCCAAAACAATTGTCTCAGACCAGGGAAGTATTTTTATCTCCCAAATCACACGTGAATTGAGCTCCCGCCTGGGAATTAGACTGCAACCCTCCACAGTGTACCACCCAAGAACAGATGGACAATCCAAATTAGCCAACAAGGCGTTCAAGCAATACCTGCGGCACTTTGTTTGCTACCAACAAAACGATTGGGCCCCGCTCCTCCCCATGGCTGAATTTGCTTACAACAATAATGAACACACATCTACAGGAGTTTCCCCATTCAAAGCCAACTACGGATTCAACCCAACATACAGCGGAACCCCCTCTACAGAAAAATGCATTCCCGCAGTGGAAGACTGACTCCGCCACCTTGCAGAGGTTCAAGATGAACTCAAGTATTGCTTGGAAGAGGCGCAAGAGACAATGAAAGACAAATTCAACAAGAAAACAAGGGAGAAACTGGAATGGGACGTAGGGGAGGAAGTATGGCTAGACAGCCGCAACATTTCAACAACCCGCCCCAGCCCTAAATTGGAACATAGATGGCTGGGACCCTTTTCTATCTGTAACAGAATCTCAAAATCTGTGTATAAGCTGACACTCCCTATATCCATGAAGGGGGTACATCCTGTATTTCATGTGTCAATACTCTGTGAGAAAATTTTAGAATGGAGAAAGGGGAGGATATTTTTGAACAGACTCAAGGGGACTCAATAATGGGGACCGGGTTGATTATGAGGAGAACTGATGATGTTTTTACTCTGATCAGGCTATGGCTTAAATAGACTAAATTCATGAGCTCAAACTGTGGTTGGATAATAATGAATAAAAAATAATAATGAATAAAAAATAATAATGAATAAAATTTGAGAGACATAAGTAATAAGTTCTTGTAAGATAATTGACTACAATGACGTCTCAGTCTCTTTTAGTCAAGCAATACAAATTAATCAAGATAAAATATTTCTTAAAGTCACAGATAACATGAGGCGTTAATTCACACTAATCAAACTTTAATATCAGAAAATGAGTCAAGAAAGAGAATAAACAAACAATTAGAACTAAGAGTTTGTAAATACAATAAAACTTAATATAAAATTGTTGTATTCTGGTTTGAGTCAAGTTGATATAAGAAAAGGGTAAAGAAAGGGATTTTTGGGAGGAACAGAAGAAGAAGAAAACTCAACAACATATATGACCTCCTCAACCAGAGGGAATCCCTCCGGTCAAGGAGGTCATCCAACCTCCTCAACCGGGGGGAATCCCTCCGGCCGAGGGGGTTGTATTCCTTCCCAGCAGGGCGTGCAAGCCACACACCCTGATTTGAACAGGGTGTGCGGCTGCACAGCCATCCTTGGGGGTGTTGCGTAGATGGGCGTGCAAACTGCACGCCCATCTACAGGCCTGCCCACACCCAAAATAGGGTGTGCAGCCCGCATGCCCATCAAAAAAAGGGCGTGCAGGCTGCATGCCCGTCAAAAAAGGGGTGTGCAGCCAGGGGAGTGCACTTATCAACCCCCTTGTAAAGGACCTAATACTGTTATTTTATAAAAGACTTAGAACCAGAAATAAACAGGAAAATCTTAGAAAAATGTTGAAAAGATAGATAATCAAGAAACAAAGAGAATGTAAGATAAAACCCTGATAGATTTGTTAAATCTATGAAAGAAAACCTGAAGTGTTAGAATATGTGAATTGAGGACATAAGAGCCATAGTTTTTGTTTTAGAAGATCAGTTGTTTTTGTAAGGAGTTGTTTAGAATTAATATGAGAAAACCCCCAATAGTGAATAAAGATCAGCAGAATAAGAAGCTGATGGACTTTGAAAAAGTGAACTAATTGATGAGAGCTGAGAATAATTAAGATTTGATTAGTGTGTGCATGAGACTGAGAGATGAAAATGACTCAAGGAATGATCTTATTTCATTTCTCACCAAGTTGGAAACTATTGAAGGCTATCCAGTGTTAAAGCTTTGAAGATTATTTAAGAGGTTTGAGTTTTTTTTTTCAGAATTTCAGTCTTCCTTTCAAATTCTTCTCACAAAATTATAAATATTTCCAAATTCACCATTCATAATCATAATTCCCCCTTTAAAGAATTTAATATCACTCCACATTAAGTAGTTTTATTATCAACTCACTCAACATTTCTTGTTTTAAATCACTCTATCAATCAGGTAGTTTTATTTCCATCACTCTGATGTGTGGCAGTTTTATTTCACTCTAGTATTCAGCTAGTTTCACATCACTGTCATATACTTTACAGAATATGGGTTTATTGCTTTCAAGCTCAACCACTATTCATCCAATCCTGTTCTAGTCTACTTAAATATGGCTTTTGTTCCAGAAGTAATTCAACAATCCAGTCAGAGCATTTTATTTCTTAGTTATTGCTCCTGTGTCCCATCAGACCCCTTGAAGATTTCCCCTCTCTCAAGCATGAAATTCTGAAGGTGAAATCTCAACATTATTGTGTAGAGATATGTGATTTAGATTGTTCCAAGTCAGGGAAAGAGTTGTGAGATTCAAGTGTGGAAGGGATAAGAGGAGTGTCAAGTCAAATCTGGACGGGAATAGGAGAGTTGAGTATTGGTTTATGTATTGAATCCAATTTGTGGTCTGGAGTACACGTGTTCTGCAGCAACAGGTATTTTGAAGTAGTAGCACTCTCAGAGCAGTTGAATAGCGCAAGATTCAACACATTGGGGTCAGGTTGAGAATTTAAAAAGTTATAACTTGATGTTTTTTTTCAAATGATATCCTCTGGAGGATAAACATTCAGAAAGAGGGCTGTTGATAACTTCTAGAATATTACAGAGAAGTATTTGTTTCCTACTATTACCAAGGCTTTGTAGACAGACACATATTTGATCTATTATCCAGTCCATTTAGACCAAATCATTAATAATGCATTACCTGATAAAAGATCAAGTAATAATGATGCAATAATAATTCCATAATGATAGAATCATGTATGGCGAATTTTGTTATTTATAGCATATCTTTTTCATTTCAAATGATCACAAAATTTCTTAGATTTATAAAATAGCAAACACCATCTATTGCAGGAGATTAATCTATTGTGTCAACTATTAAATGATAGAATGAACTTACCTATACAATTTGGTAGGTACAAAAATTCAAGTGGGTGATTTATTAATGGATTGAAAAAAGGTGCCCATGAAAGGTTGAGAAGAACCAAGGATTAATAATGAAAGAAAAACAATTACAATCATTGTTTCTGTTAACTGTAATACCTTGGGCTTGGTAAGCTCTATTAGCTAACCTGGTGATACCGCTGCTTGGAGTATCCCATTTTAATATGTATGCTGAATTCCTAGCTAGGAGTATAAACATGAGCATCCTACATCTTAGTCCTCCTTTGGACTAGTACTCATAATTACTGGTACCTATCCTGTTAATATAATTAGGTGTGATTAGAATTTTTTAAGTTTTAATGTACCAGGATAAATATCTTGTCACTTTTATGAAAGTGATGTAGAAAAGTGTCAAAAGGTGCATTTTTACTTATTGACATCACTTGAAGACAAGTGAAAAAATATTTTTCCTGGTGATATGTAGCCTCATGGTCTCTAGGGTTCCCTTAGAGCTTTACAGGCTGACAGTCCAAGCATGGCCATGGTAGCTTTGTGGCCATTTTGAAGCTTCAAAATCTAAATTCAAACATAAATTCCAAGAAAATAAGGTATCAAATGAGTCAAATCTAAAAACCTAAAACCTCATTTTCTCCCAAACTACTCAGCAACTACTTATGGAAGTATTTTGTAAAGGAGTTGTACTGTAGATCCTCAATTGATCTTAAAACAGTGTATCTGAATTTACCTATCAGTTTAGCCTCTTTCATAGGAGAAGTGAAGAATACTTTTTGTATTTGTATTTGATACCCCCTAATTGGCATGATGGATACAGCTGTATGGGCTGAAAGATTCTACAATCTGATAGATTGAATGGTTAAGACCCTGTGTTTTTGGCTTTATAATAAAATTGGGAAGCCCTTATTGGTGCGAAGTTGGAGTCAGACCAAACTAACCTCAAAAAAGTGTGGTTTGACTTTCCACTAAAGGCCCACCCCAAAGTTTGCAGGCGCTGTTTTGCAAAACGGATTCTCAACAAATCAACTGAAGATGACCTTGCTGATGGAGTCACAACTAAGCTTTGTTCTTAATTTTATTCAACAGTTTTGTGAGAAACCTGCAGGAAACAGTCAATTTAACTTTAAATGTTTTTGGAAACCACTTTTTTTCACTGAAACTGGTTTCCAGAAACTGTTTGTCGTCTGTTTCCGAGACTGTCATAGGGAGTTCATCCAGCTGTACAGCTGTCTCTGCGCACCGGCGAGCCCGAGGCTGCGCCTCACTTTAACACCCGAGTGAATTCTTTGGCTCCACTGCGGCCTAAAGTCTATCGGCCAGGGTGTCCAAGGACCCCGCCGTGTGCATCAACCACATTCGTCAATCGATGTCCAACCAAGAACTACAGAAGAACTCGAAAGGAAAACACCCTCAGCTGGAACATCCTGTTATAAGAGACGAATCATCCTTTAATCGGCTCGGACCTGGGACCGGGCTCCAATCAACCAGCGTCCGACCAAGGGATAAGATATTGGCGGCATGTGCGGGAGGATGTTTGACAAGCTTGACGAGTTGAGTTCACCAAACATCATCGCATTTATCTATTTATACGCTTAAAATCGTGCGTTCTGACATAATTCCCTTCGTTTGATCCCATTGCAGTGACTCCGTTGGATGTCGTCAAAACTCGTCTGCAAACCCAATCACAACCTTTTCCGGGAATAGCATATTATCCCTCCTCAACAACAACGGCACTCAACCATATCATACATGACCACCCCCTCTCCCAAGCATACTCCGGTCGACCTTCCCCCCCCTCCAATGGCACCCTAGCCACCCTTCTCCAAATTGTTCGCCTCGAGGGCATCGGCTCGCTCTGGCGAGGGATCGCGCCAACCCTGATGATCACCATCCCAGCCCAGGCGATTTATATGCTCGGATACGACATGCTCCGCTCGTCCTTTCGCGAGCTCGTCCCGCCATCTGGCCGGGAAGGTTTGTCAGCGGCGTCCTCATTCGCCGCCGTCATCCCACTCGTCTCCGGGGCCATGTCACGTTCACTTGTCGTCGCACTTTTCTCGCCGCTTGAGCTGATTAGGACTCGGCTCCAATCAACTCCAGTTCCTCGGCCGCAGCTGCCCCGGCTTGCGCCGTTCGACCCGAACGGCCGGGGCAGCTTGGGCACTCCGCGGCCGGTCATTGGCACGCTACTCAGCTCGGTGCGCTCAACGGGTCTGCGGACTCTCTATACGGGGCTGCCAGCGACGCTCTGGCGGGATGTACCTTTTAGTGCCGTTTACTGGTCCTCGTACGAGGCCACTCGACGGATCCTCAGCGGTGGAATGGGCTTCGGCGAAGCTGATAGTCGGGCCAGCGTCCACCAGCTTGCCCTCCAGAGTTTCTTTGCCGGCTCCCTCAGCGGTGCTTTTGCTGCTACTCTCACCAACCCATTCGACGTCGTCAAAACCCGTAGACAGGCTTCCCCTTACCCGCCCTCCTCATCCTCCTATACTCCAAGGCCTCCCGGGACTATCCGTATTATCCTTCAGATCGCTCGCTCTGAAGGCGTTAGAAATGGGCTTATGAGAGGCCTGTCGCCCCGGCTGGCTAAAGTCATCCCTGGTTGTGGAATCATGATCGTGCGTTACAATCTTCAACTGTTACCCAACTTTTTCTGATCTTCCTTGTTTTCCGTCCCTTTTTTGGTTTCAATCGACAGGCCTCATATGAAGGACTTGCGCAAGTACTTTCAAAGTACTAGTTTCACGCCCAAGTCTTAGATATCTCTCATCTGTTGACCTTTCCCGGTTGCCTTCCCATCCTGCTCATGCATTCTTTTGTGGACGTTTCCTTTTGTTGTACTTGGTAAAAACTTCTTTTTGCGTAGGGTTTGTCTTGCTCTCTTTCTCACGCAGAATTAACTCTCTCGTACATAGACTCATCGTCATCCTTCTCATTTTCTTTCATCGATGCGTTACATTAATCAACTAATTAATTGATCAACCAATTGATCAACAACAAAGCAATATATCTTGTAGATTTCTGTCATGTTTTTGCCTTTCTTTCTTCCGGATAAAAATTGCAAAATTTACGCAATATCAATAATTGGATGCTGGTCTAGCTTTTGACAGGTTTTTATTTTTATTTTTGTTACCTGGGTTGTATGGATATATTATCCTTATGTCACCACATGTCATCCTTTCACATACTGTGTAATCCAAATTAAAAATCTGGCAGTGGTCAAGCCCACATGGGTCAATTGAAATTTAACTTGAGTCTTGACTTGAATTTTGCGGTCAATGAATTTCAGTCCCATCAGTCAGTGGTCCAGTTTGGAAAGAAAAGTGGGCCTTATCAAAATAAATAAAGTACACACTGTTCTGCTAATAATGCATGCTTGTCCAGGATTGTTGATAGAGTGCATCCTAGAACCTAGTACTTCTGCCACTGGACAGCAATCCCTAAAACTCTGCTGGGTTAAGCCTTTGCTACAAGTGGCACAACTGTAAGGATCCTCCCTGACTGCAAGTGCTATGCTAATCAGACTAATTGGCTCTGAAATTCTTTCTGCAGAGGTGAATATAAACAATTTGCATGAAAAATAAAAATTGTGGTAATCAAAAGAAAAATACAGCTCTAAAATTGTTAAGGTGATGCTAATGATGATAAGAATAAAAATAATTAATACTCCCAAATTAGTTCCATAAGTTTGTAAGTAGTAAAAACTTTGATATCCTCCAGGTATTGCCCCTTGATAATTTTATAATGGGTTACTTGAGGTAAGCTATGGTGCAATGTTTAGACATTACATATGACCTGTATTGCAGGGTACAGCCATAAATGGACTGTAATATTATTCAAGTTTTGGAAGAACATATTGCTAGATAATTTGAAGAATTGAATGCATCAACTTTTAATTAGAAACAATATATATAAAATAAACACTCCACAATCAATCAGTGAAATTTATGGAGTTAAAAATTGGGTTATTCTGATATTTTGATAATTTAAACCAAGATGATTGAATTATCAATCTAAACTGAATTCTAATCCCTCAATATATACCATGTTTCACCTTGACCTGGCCTCATTTAATCAGATGAAGAAAAATCAAAAATTATTCTCAATTGCCATTGTGTTATGCTATGGGGGCACCCATTTCTCAAACCAGTCATATTAGATGAAAAAAATATTATAAAGTGCTCCAGGCAAATCACATTTGGGGTAAATTTTCATCACTAATTTGTGTTTCTTACAGTTCAAATTCTGTCCAAAATCTTCAGTTTCATGAATTCACACACATACTTTTTGGTGTGTAATTTGGCCCAGAGTCCACCCCAGAAAGATTTTTTGGCCTGGTTTTGGCTCAGCACACTGGGAATTGGTTGATGTACCCCCCTGGCTGCACACCCTTTTCAAAAAGGGTGTTTGGTCTGCACACCCATGCAGTTCACACGCCCATTGTCATGAGCCGTATTGCGGGCCTGCCCGCACCAAAGCCCGCACCACATGTAGATAGTCTATCACGTACATGTAACAGACAGACCACTATATAGTCTGTCAGGACGAGGATCCACATCTCTTCCTCATCCTGCAATCTACATTATAGGATCCCAAAACCCCAGAGCCTTCCTCTCCACAGATCGGACCATAACATATTGCAGGATCTAACACTACGGAGACAAAGGCAAGAAAACAACACCCAGACACCTGAACGAAACCAGACAGACAACCTGAACAATCCCAACTCCACCCGCACCCAAAAGATGGACGAAGTAGAGCAACTCCGACGACAGCTTGAGGAGATGACTCAAGCAAGGGAGAACAAACGATCCTGCCAAAGAGCAGCCGAAGCACAACGGGACCAACCATCCCGACCAACCGTTTCCACCCCAACCCGTGGACCAAAGATTGCATGTCCCAACAAGTTCAATGGTGAACGCGGGGCGAAGGCAGAAACATTCGCCCGCCAAGTGGCGATTTATACATCGGTCAACAGCGCCATGTTCCCTGACGACAGGACAAAGCTGTTATTTGCCGCGTCCTACCTTACCGGACCCGCCGCCGTGTGGTCCGCCCCGTACATTGACCTAGTCACGGAAGGGGCGGACTTCTCGTACGACGGGTGGACAAAGGATTTTGGAACGATGTATTTTGACTCCGAGAAGAAAGGAAAGGCGGAACAGGCGTTACGAGCGCTATGACAGACGAGGACAGTGGCCGACTACACCCACACATTCCTCACCCACGCTACTGCCACCGGATGGGAAGTCCCGACCCTCATCAGCCAATACCGGCAGGGCTTAAAACGGGACATTTGGACGGCACTAGTACTGGCCCGCACCACTTTCACCACTGTCAATGAGGCAGCGGGTCTAGCCATGGAGCTTGATTCGGAGATGCACAGGGAGGAGACAACCACTGGATTTGCGAAGACTCAGCCAGATCCCAACGCCATGGACACATCTGCGATCAGCGGCCGACTGTCCAAAGACAAGAAGGCCCGCATGATGCGGGAAGGACTTTGCTTCCGCTGCGGGACGCGAGGACATATCTCTCGGGAGTGTCCAAACAAGAAAGGGAAAGGACGGACACCTGCCTCCATCTCCGCACTCAAGGACCAGATCCGACAGCTAGCCTATGGATTGGCGGCGCTTAAAACAGAGGGACAGGCGGACAAGGTGAACAAGGGACGGGCCGATAAGTCAAAAAATGGAGACGCTCGGGAAGGAAGGTTGTGCCCTTCCCAAGCGTAGCGGAGTTGTCATGCAGTATTGGTGCTAGTCAGACATTACATGTAAATGAAATTGATCCCCGATGTTTCCTTTCATGCACCATCACAACTCCCAGAGCCACACCCCAAAGCCCCTATCCCCCCCTATCCTTCCTCATAGACTCCGGAGCAACCCACAACGTTCTGAGTGAATCGTACGCATCCCAATGGGGACCCCTCGAGGCCGCTTCGGCCTCGGGGCGAACCGTCTTTGGATTTGACGGGTCCGCAAGCAGAGCAACCTGTCATGAGCCGTATTGCGGGCCTGCCCGCACCAAAGCCCGCACCACATGTAGATAGTCTATCACATACATGTCACAGACAGACCACTATATAGTCTGTCAGGACGAGGATCCACATCTCTTCCTCATCCTGCAATCTACATTATAGGATCCCGAAACCCCAGAAACCCCAGAACCCCAGAGCCTTCCTCTCCACAGATCAGACCATAACACAACCCATGAGATAGACCTAATGTTGAACGACGAACCCCGCCCGTCCCGATTCATCATTACACGACTGAAAGACTCGTATGATGGGATCCTAGGGATGCCCTGGATCCGCCGATATGGACACTGAATCAATTGGACAAACTGTACCCTATGGACCCCAGACATTGCGGCCGCTTCGGCGGTTGTGTCCATTCCAAAAAACACCCCAACCGGAGAGTCGGGGAAAGCTAGGAAGATTGATGAGGGGGTGTGTGTTTTGAACACAATAACGCCCCCGCAATGTGAGTTCAATATCCCTATCCCCCACATCATTCCCGAAACGGCTGGCAAGCTTGTACACCCTGTAGATAGACCCCTGAACCCCACATGGAATCCCAAAACCCGACACCCCAACCACGTACCCAATGAAACCGTATCCAATCAAAGTAGTGCTACTGCTGCAGCAGTATTGTCCTACCCGCCAACATCCCCGCACAAGGTCGAAAGGCCCATGGGGAAAGCTAGGATTAGTGACAAGGGGGTGTGTGCTTGCAGCACAATAACACCCGCAATGTGAGTTTGACAACCCCCCACCCCATACTTTACCGCCCGAGACAGCTGGCAAGCTTGTACGCCTTGTAGATAGATTCCCAAGCCCCGCCAAGAACCCCAAGACTCAACACTCTGACCAGGTACCCGATGAAATTATTGTTACTGCCAAGGCAGTATTTTCCTCTCCGCCAACATCCCCGCATACGGTCTACAGGCCCATGGGGAAAGCTAGGATTAGTGACGAGGGGGTGTGTGCTTTTAGCACAATAAAACCCCCGCAATGTGAGTCTGATAGATCTCCCCCGCATTTGAATCCCGAAACAGCTGGCAAGCCTCTTTCCCCCCTAGGACATACCCCTGCAGTGATCAGCACGGCCAAAACATCGTGGTTGACATTGGCCCGATTGGCAGCAAAAGGGAAAGCCACGACTGCGGAGCAGACTACAGAAGAATTAGTACCGCGGTGCTACCACCGACACCTTGACATGTTCCGGAAATCAAGCTCCATGAGACTTTCCCCGCAAAGAAAGTATGACTTCCACATAGATCTGATCCCAGGAGCCACCCCACAGGCCGGAAGAATCATCCCGCTATCTCCAGCAGAGAACCAGGCACTTGATATTATGATTGCCAAAGGACTGACGAGCGGGACCATTTGACGGACCACATCCCCGTGGGCAGCACCGGTACTATTCACTGGAAAGAAGGACGGAAACCTGTGACCCTGTTTTGACTACAGGAGACTCAACACGGTAATCGTGAAGAACAAGTACCCGCTCCCACTGACAATGGACTTAGTTGACAGCCTTTTGGATGCCGACACATTCACAAAGCTCGACCTCCGCAACGCATATGGAAACCTCAGAGTTGCGGAAGGCAACAAAGATAAGCTGGCTTTCATCTGCAGGGCAGGACAATTTGCCCCGCTTACCATGCCCTTTGGTCCCACGGGAGCTCCAGGATACTTCCAATACTTCATGCAAGACATCCTCCTCAGACGGATTGGGAAAGACACCGCTGCATACCTAGATGACATCATGATCTACACACGGAAAGGGTCGGACCATGCGGAAGCGGTGGGCAGTATACTGGACACATTGAGCAAGCACCAATTGTGGCTGAAACCCGAAAAGTGCGAATTTTCAAGGCCGGAAGTAGAATACCTGGGATTAGTGATATCATGCAACCGGATCAGAATGGACCCCGCAAAGGTGCAAGCAGTAACCGACTGGCCTGCACCAAAGAATGTCACCAAACTTCAACAATTCATTGGATTTGCTAATTTTTACCGCCGATTCATTGACCATTTCTCAGGAAAGACCAGACCGCTCCACAACCTGACAAGAGTAGAAACCCCCTTCGTGTGGGACGCCAAGTGCAACTCCGCGTTTGAATCCCTCAAAACCGCCTTCACATCCACTCCGATCCTGAAAATTGCGGACCCGTACAAACCGTTTGTCCTCGAATGTGATTGCTCCAATTTCGCGCTTGGCGCGGTACTGTCCCAGGTTTGCACCAAGGACCAGGAACTTCACCCAGTAGCTTACCTGTCCCGATCCCTAGTACAGGCGGAACGCAACTATGAGATCTTTGACAAAGAGTTACTGGCTATTGTGGCTGCCTTCAAAGAGTGGCGGCAATACCTGGAGGGGAACCAACACCGCTTGATGGCAATTGTATACACCAATCACCGTAATTTGGAAAGCTTCATGACAACCAAGCAGCTCACAAGAAGACAGGCAAGATGGGCAGAGACCATGGGATGTTTTGACTTTGAGATCATATTCCGACCAGGACGCCAATCGACAAAACCCAACACCCTATCCCGCAGACCGGACCTTGCCCTAGCACCGGGAAAAAAGCTGACCTTTGGTCAGCTTTTGAAGCCAGGTAACATCACAGAGCGGACATTTGAGGAGCTTGCGGGATGTGCGGAATTGGACAGCTGGTTTCTGGACAAATCAATTGAAATGGAAGACGGGGAACATTTGTTTGAGGTGGACGTGATGGGGACTGATTTGGAAGATGCGGGAACGGACAACCTAGCGTTATCTGACACCAAAATCATTGCCAGGATTAGAGAACTGACCCCACATGACCCAAAATTGGCTGACTGGATTAAGCTGTTGCAGAAACCAACAGGGGACCACAACAGGTATGCGGAAGCCGACAGGGTACTCTATGACAAGGGACGGATAGTGGTACCAGCGGACTCGGCATTGCGGACGATGATCCTCAAAAGTCAACACGACACAAAGTCCGCAGGCCACCCAGGCAGATCCCGCACATTGGCATTAGTATGGAGAAGTTCTGTGTGGAATGGAATGAAGAGATTTGTCAACCAGTACGTAGACGGCTGTGATTCATGCCAAAGAGTCAAATCTAGCACCCGACGGCCGTTCGGAACATTAGGACCCCTCCTGATCCCCGCAGGCCCATGGAGGGACATTAGCTATGATTTGATCACTGATCTCCCTGAATCCCGCTTGAGTGACAGCATACTAACAGTAGTAGACCGACTGACCAAGATGGCCCACTTCATCCCATGCAAGAAAACCATGAACGCGGAGCAACTAGCGGAACTGATGGCGGAACATGTATGGAAACTCCATGGAACCCCCAAGACAATTGTCTCAGACCGGGGAAGTATTTTTATCTCCCAATTCACACGTGAATTGAGCTCCCGCATGGGGATTAGACTACAGCCATCCACAGCGTACCACCCAAGGACAGATGGACAATCCGAAATAGCCAACAAAGCAGTCGAGCAATACCTGCGGCACTTTGTTTGCTACCAACAGAACAATTGGGCCCCACTCCTCCCAATGGCCGAATTTGCTTACAACAACAACAACCACACATCGACAGGAGCTTCCCCGTTCAAAGCCAACTACGGATTCAACCCGGCATATAGCGGAACCCCCTCAACAGAACAATGCATCCCCGCAGTAGAGGAACGACTCCGCAAACTTGCGGAGGTCCAAGGAGAACTCAAGCATTGCTTAGAAGAGGCGCAAGAAACAATGAAAGGCCAATTTGACAAGAAAACAAGGGAAACACTGGAATGGGACGTAGGGGACAAAGTATGGCTAGACGGACGCAACATTTCAACAACCCGCCCCAGCCCAAAATTGGAACATAGATGGCTGGGACCTTTCTCTATCTGTAACAGAATCTCAAGATCCGCGTATAAGCTAACACTCCCTATATCCATGCGGGGGATACACCCCGTATTTCACGTATCAATACTCCGCAAACACAGACCCGACGAAATTGCGGAACGACGGAGGGAAGACCCGGAACCAATTACAGCGGACGGCGGGGATGAATGGGAAGTCAAAGAGGTACTGGACTGTAGAAGACGACGCGGGAAGACCCAATACCTGGTCAGCTGGAAGGGATTTGGAACGGAAGACAACTCATGGGAACCAATGGAGAACTTGAAGAATTGCAAAGAATTAGTAGCGGGATTTAACTCAAGATTTCCAGGCGCAGCGGGTATTCATCGGTGGAGGCGGAGAAGGAAGTGAGGAACAAAATTGATAAGAGGTGGAATTTTTTTTCTTTTTCTTGATTGGCGAACCAGTGGAGGATTTAGCATTAAAAGTGGGATAATGTCATGAGCCGTATTGCGGGCCTGCCCGCACCAAAGCCCGCACCACATGTAGATAGTCTATCACGTACATGTCACAGACAGACCACTATATAGTCTGTCAGGACAAGGATCCACATCTCTTCCTCATCCTGCAATCTACATTATAGGATCCCGAAACCCCAGAAACCCCAGAACCCCAGAGCCTTCCTCTCCACAGATCAGACCATAACACCCATTCACAGGCATGTGAAACCAGTCAAAAGGAAATAAGAACAACCCCGGAAACAGTTCTGGTACATCCTGTCTTGAGTCCTTGATGAGAACCCCCAAGTGTCCATCTTCTTAGCTGGTTCTGGTGATCTTTGGCTTCCTCTGTGGGATAAATGGCGGCTGGTAGAAGACTAACTGGATTCCCTGTAACACCTTTACTTAGCAAGTGGACTTTTCTGCTTGATTTCTCCTTCCTGGTGATGCCCTTCACTGTTCTCCTTGTCTTCTAACTTCCCTTTCCGCTTGTTTGCACATGCTGAAGATTATGAGATGTGGTTTTTTAAGAGAGTTCTTTTTTGCTTGATGATGCTAGAAGTATATTCTGATGATAAGATAAGCAGCACTATTTATACAACATCCACCCCCAGTTGTGTCCTTCAACCCCTGGTCCCTCCTCTGGAACCTTACTTGCCTGTCTCCTTGGATCCACATTGCACCACAGTCTGCCCCCAACTCCTATACCCTGTTGACCCCCGCAGCCAATAGTTGCCCCTATGTCCACCCTGCTTCTTCTGCCCCCACTCCATTTGTGGTCTGAGTGCCCTGAGCCCCGTGACTCCACCTGGCCCTGCCATTGTCACGCATACTGAAGCAGCCTTTGTCCGCCCAACCATTTTCCCATGCCAACTATAGAATGTTGCAGGCTGCACCCTTGTGCTTTCCCCGCAAAATGTCTGGTGTCATTTGGTACATACCCCTCCTCAGTCTGCCGCTGAGCCCCCTGGACCTCTGCGCACAAGTGGCTTTGGCTTAGAGCATCCACAATTGTCTTGATAAGTTGGCTCATTAAGCTAACTTTATCAAGATGATGCCCCACTTGTGCACTTGATAGCGCTTGAGAACTATTGATTCTCTAGGATTCTTGATAGAGGTCCATAAATGTATGGACCTCTATTGAGCTCAATAAGGTAAGCCATCATTACTTTCACAGGTCACTTTTTAGTGAACCACCCGACTTCTCCCCCACTTATTAACCCCCCCCCAGGTAGTGCTCCTCTGCAGCACAATTGATTGACTTCAGCCAACATCTTACCAAGTGGCGACCTGCAAGTACATATCGCCGCTTAAACCTGATCGTTCTCTTTTCCCTGAGGCGATAGCGATATCTTGTCATGTCAGCCCCAGCAAGCCGCAAGCCGTGCCCTGTCAATGTCATCGGATCCGGTGTACTCGGTCTCACCTGTGCTCTCGAGCTCGCTAAACAGCCCGGCTCACCATACCGCGTCCATGTGGTAACCGCCGAAAGCGCTCTGACTGCATGGTCTCAAGACCCGTCAACACAGCTTCCGGTAGAACCGGATTTTGCGTCTCCTTGGGCGGTATGTTCACCCAATCACATATTGTGGACTTGCTCTCTTGATTGTTTTAGAGGAGCAAGATGATGATGATGAACTAGTTGAAGAGGTGAAATTATCTCTTTTCTGACGAATGTATCTCACACACATTTAGGGTGCATACTGGCATCCCTTCACTCCACAGCCCGAGACCGAGCTACAAATAAAAATAGCCAGATGGGAGACGACGTCGTTCAAGCATCTTTGGGAGATTGCAGAGAGAGATCCTTCGGTCGTCATGGTCAGCGGTTTGGAAGGCTCAATCTCTGCGTCTACGCGCTTTGAGGTCTGCTGACGGACTTCGTTTCTCAACGGCGATTGCTGTTATAGAAAGCCGACCTCAAGAAGTATTACACCCATCGGTTGTCTGAATTACCCTGGTATATGAACATATGCCCGGAGGTGAATGATCTTCTGGGTTATATATCGACACCTCTATGTTTATTTAAACTGACTTGAATGCACGTGACTGAAAGGCTCGAAAAATGAACGAGGAAGAATTAGCAAAGGCCCCAGAAGGAATAGTAGACGGACTAATATGCAAATCTGTTTCCTTGAACCCAATCCGTTACCTAGATTACCTCAGAAAGCAACTGGCTAGATACGAAGTCCAAATAATTCACCATCGTCTTGAGACCGTGTCGGAGGCTTTTCTGGGTGATCCCGAGTGTGGCCTCCCGGCAGCGAAAATAGTGATAAATGCGTCTGGTCTAGGCGCAGCCAACTTGGGGGGCGTGTCGGATGAATTCGTGGAGCCGATTCGTGGTCAAACGATCCTTATCCGCCCCCCTCAACCGATCCAACTCATCGCCCGAGATGACAACAAGTGCATTTACATCTGCTCCCGCCCACCTACCATACCCGGAGAAGGCGAAGAGGTTATTCTGGGTGGCTCATATCAACCTGGCAACTCCTCTTTGTCCATTGACACCGAAATCGCTGACAGGATTTTAAGCGAAGCGCTCAAGCTCCGGCCCGATCTCAGCCGTGACGGCACCTCCGGTGGCGTCGAAATATTAAGCCATATTGGGGCTTTGAGACCCAGTCGTAAGAATGGCCCTCGAGTGGAAGTTGAGAATTTTATGATTTCCAATGCGGAAGAAACTCCGGATTCAAATGGACTCTTGGTTCATTGTTATGGAATCGGGTCAGTTTCTCCGTTGTTATCCTAACCTGGCATTTATTCAGTAGACCAGTGGCTCAAATCTACCTGCCTACAACACTCATTGTATCGATCAGAGGGGGAGGATTCCAGGTGTGTTAATGAAAGCCTGTGATCTCTGCCCCGTTCAGTCTTACTGATATCTCTTTATCGCCCTTGCATGTGGAAGGCAAGCTACGGGATGGCGGAAGAAGTCAGAAACCTGGTAGAAAGTAACATATCTTAATCCGTCCCTTCTCCGGAGGATTTCATTCAGGTTATAACTTTTGTGATGAATGGTCTACCAGGCTGACCTGACATGAGGTTCATAGCTCAGCCTCTAAGCTATCATCGAAATTCAATTCACTCTGACAGTTTTTATTGTATACATTAACGTCTCCATCACATCAAAGGTTGAAGAGGCGCGGGGCACACATCTAGCCCCATGACAGAAGAAATGTCCCAGCAGTTTGTATCTTGCATGACTAATAGCACCAGCTTGAAAGATGTGAAGAAACAGATGTTTGATGAATCAGCAATGTATTTGATGAAATCTCAACCTCAATAGGGGATTCAAAGTATCCCCAGAAGGTTCTAGGGAAAAAAATGAAGCTGGGAGGTCTCCTGCGGACCTGCGCTCTTTCTTAGAGTATCTCCACCGCAGGCGCTATATTGGGTTGCTATGCTAAATATAGCACTTTTAGCAACACCACTGCGGGTGCTATAATAGCAATTTTCATAGCTTGGTTGCTATAGGAGTTCCAGATCTGGAACTGCTATAGCAACTCAATAGCACCCCATTGGCCAAGTATTGCACAGCAAAATATTTTGATATCTGGCCCCTCCCCAGGTCACTTTAACTCTTACACAACTGGGATGCTTTGGTAACACCCAAAAGCTTTCACCACTTCAAGCTACAATATATTGTAGCTTGCGGAGTGTAGCAATGCAGCCTTGGGCTTCTAAGACTGCAGTGAGGTGCCCCGGCACAGTCAATATAGCACCTTGGACAGCTCCCTGCAGCGGAGATGGTCTTAGCAAGACCCTTTGGAGTGCAGGAGCAGGAAAAGATTCAAAATTCACCATCACACTGGAGAAATTAACTGCTTGAACAAGCTGTTCAAGCAGTGGCCAGACAGACTTTGTCCAACAAATCCTGTAGAGTTTATGGGTTTGAGTTGCAAAACTCATTGAAAAGCATATGTCTGACAGCTGCTTGGAAAGTCTTTTCCAAGCAGTTCATTTCTGCAGTGTCAGCCTTAGAGCCATCATAACTGGCCAAAAGACTGCTTAAGTGACAATGAACCTTAAATGAATTCCAAAATATCAACAATAAGGAAATTCTCAGTTTATTTTCTGAATCCTTATTAAAAATAAACATTAGTTTCTCTAATCAGTTTCTTCTCTAGACCTCTCCTTATGTGTCTTGTATAACCTTGTCAGCCAGGAGTAACTCCTCCCGGCTGAAGAGGTTATACAACCTCGTCGGCCAGGAGGAACTCCTCCCGGCTGACAAGGTTATACAACCTTGTCAGCCAGAAGGAACTCCTCCCGGCTGATGAGGTTATACAACCTTGTCGGCCAGGAGGAACTCCTCCTGGCCAACGAGGTTGTTTAGCCTCTTCAGCCAGGAGGAGTTCCTCCCGGCCAACAAGGTTGTATAACCTCGTCAGCCAGGAGTTCCTCCTGGCTGACAAGGTTATACAGCCTTGTTGGCCAGGAGGAACTCCTGGCCGGCCAACAAGATTTCCCACATGCCAATTTTGTTGGCGTGTGGGGATCTGCTCACGTAATCAAACTGGTGGACCGGTTTGATTACGTGAGCGTCCCACACGCCAAAAAATTGGCGTGCGGGGCCTCGGGCCAAAAAAATTTGGCGTCTGGGACCCACACGCCAATTGTTTGGCGTGCGCTCCCACATGCCAATTTCTTTGGCGTGTAGACCCTACACACCAAAACAAATTGGCGTGTAGGCCCCGCACGCTGTGGGAGAACTTATATACCAGAGGTGCAGCACTGAAGCTGAGCCCGCAGCCGCGGGCTCAGCGGCAGGCTGAGGCTGAGGTAAGGGGGTACTTTCCAAATGTCATCGGACATTCCGCAGGGAAAAGCACGGGGCGCAGCATGTGACATTCTATAGTTGGCGCGGACGATTGGTCAAGCGGACGAAGGCCGCTTCAGTATGCGCGACGTAGGGGACCAGGCGGAACCACGGGGTTCGGGGCGCCAGGCCCGCAAGCGGAGCGGGGGCAGAAGGAGCGGAGCCGTGCGCAGGGGAGCGACAGACAACTGCGGGGGTCAATGGGGTATAGCAGTCGGGGACAGGCTGCGGTGAGATGCGGGATTGAGGAGACAGGCAAGTAGGGCTCCAGGGACAGTACCGGGGATTGCGGGGACTGTTGTATAAATAGAGTGTTGTACCAGGGTTTCAGGATCTTATCTTATCTTATCATCGAAGTAGATAGCTATCAACTACAGCGCATATAAGAAATCTCTTTGTTTGAGAACTCTCTCAGCGACTTTCAGCATGTGCGGACAAGCGGAACTGTGAAGGGCAGCATCAGGAAGACAAACGCAAGAGGAACGGTCCCCTTGCTAAGTATAAGGTGTTGCAGGGAATCCAGTTGACTATCCGCTAACAGTTGTTCATCCTGCAGAGGAAATCAAAGAACCACCGGAGCCAACCAGGAAGCAGGGCAACCTACCGTTTCTGTCACCAAGGTTGCCATTATTTCCACAACGCCAAAAAACATTGGCGTGCGGGTTGGCATTGGCATGCGCTGTTGGCATGCGTTTATCAACACCAATTTTAAACTGATATGAAAGATTCTGTTGTGGGTCACCTGATTAAGATCACACTATTATATGGATGGGTAATTTTATTTAGTTTGCTAGCTGGATGGTGGGGAGTGGGATGATTCCAATTTCTCTCTATCTCTGCCTCCTTATATAGTAAAATATGAGGGATTTTTGCTGGTGGGACATCTGATTGAGGTATTTATGCTGGTGGGGTTTCTTTTTCTACACTGCCTTTATGCATGGAGTGCATAAAGTGAGCTATTTCTGCTGGTGGTGTTTTCTAATCCTGCACTGCTTCATGCATGGAGTGCATAAAGTGAGCTATTTCTGCTGGTGATGTTTTCTAATCCTGCACTGCTTCATGCGGGGAGTGCATAAAGTGAGCTATTTCTGCTGGTGAGGTTATGTACTTAGGCTGTGCCACAGAGCATGTGCTGTGTCTTGTGGCCAGACACTAAACTATATACTACTTCTATATATATACTATGTACTTATTATTCACTATAGTTCTTTTTAACTGTATATCTTTTGATTTAGCCATGCAAACCCTAACATAAATGGGTGAATTATAGATTAAATTTACCCTAGATTTCAATTATGCACTTATATTGCTACTATTTTAGCTTCTGAAAGATAATGAAAGAATATAATCCTGCATGATAATTGAAACAGGGTTTGGAATACCACACCGTCAACAGGGTCCACCGTAGAAGCGTCTTTTAATTTCAACACAGATGATATATCAAACCCTTCTAATAAGGAATTTCTCTTAAATAAAGTCAACAACAATATTGCCCAAGGAGCTCCTTTCCTTATAGAGGATAGATTAAAAGACCTGTTTGCTTCATTCCTCTTAGATTTATCAGGAAAAATAGAAACAATACCAACAGCAGTCTTAGAAACATGTGTCTCTAAATTTAACCAGACATTACAGCAATCTATCATAGATATTTTTCAGTACAACATGTTGCCCCAAGTCATTGATAAGATTGTAGAAAACATTGGTGAATGTGAGAGAGAAACCAAAGTGCCCCAAGATCAGAATAATGTTGATCAACTACAGACCAAAATTGATGGGAACCTAGAAGCCCTACAAGAAATATTGATAGCAAACAAACATGAGTGCCACACAAATATAGAGACACTAAAGAGTGATATGAACAAAAGAGACAATAGAGACTCCAAGAAATTCTCTTCAATCCAAGAACAAGTAAATAACCTAGTGATTAATGAGAATAGCAGGTTTGAACAAATTAAAAGGAGACTTGGAGACATTCACACAGTAATGAATGGTTTGAGCAATAAGATTAATAATAGGTTTGAGAATGATAGAGAACCACCCCCCGCATACAACCCTGCAAGCTTCCCAGGAGAATGGAAGAGTCACCAAAACTCAAATATAACAACCCCTTTCTTAACGTTGAAACAGCTCATAAGACCCACAACCCAAGTTACCCAGACCCAGGGCATCTACCTAACAACAGAGAGACCCTTGTTTCAGCAGCAGGAAAACACCCCCTGAGTAAGAGCAACTGAACAACCTTCAGTAGACTTTCCATAACTTTCCCATGCCCATGTTGACCCAGAAGTTAAGAAAGAATTATGGAGAGCAATCCCAAAGAATAGTGAATGGGAGAAATTTTCAGGAGAGTTACCATACAACCATGAAAATTGGCTGAAGGATATTGATTACTTTGTTCAAGATTACTGTATGCTAGATTCCAGGTTGACAGCACTACTTACTGGAACAGCAAAGAACTGGTACCTGGGTATCAGAGATGGAAATCAGAATAAATCTTGGGCCTGGTGGAAAGAATCTTTTTGGGTTAAATTTGGCACAGATACTTGGAAATACCATATGAAAGAAGAATTTGAGAAATATTTCTTTAGGTTAGACAACAAGATAATTCACCAGTGGTTCAATACACAGAGAGAAAGACTGAGAGATTGTGAACCTGAGCTGATAGAATGGATTGTCTGTGAGAAAATACTGAAACAATGCCATTCAAACCTTGAGCATGCGGTGAAGAGCAGGTATAAAGCAGGTATAAAAAAGAAGCTACTGAAATGAAGTTTGAAGAGATAGTCATCCTTGTAGAAATTCTAGTTACCAGAGTTATGAACCCAAACAAGAACTCTAACCACAGTGGCTACTCTAACAACAACAGAAATTCATGGAGGAATAGTGGCACAGGGAATAAAACTGACATGGCAAAAGCTGACCCAAAGAAAGCTGATGCTGAAGTTAAAAGAACCACCTATACTACCCTAGACAAAAACAAGGGGACAGTATGCCACTTCTGTAAACAACCAGGTCATTTCTCAAGAGAATGCCCTAAGAAGAGAAATAGGGTAAATAATGTTGGAATGGATGGCCATAGTGAGGATGAGAATGGAAAAGAACAAGACTGAGCTGAAGAGTATGAGAACCCAGTGGATCTAGAAGAAGATACAGAACAGACCCCAGCTAATCACATGGTCTTAGCTATGGATAATGGTCCTCAAAGTGATCCCCTCATTGATTTTAACTTTGAAGCATTTCAACATGCCATAGAATGTGAACCCTTGGCAGAGCTTTCTATAGCTGAAATTCAAGCAGAGACACACAAACCTCAGACATGGGACAGCAAATTTAATACCTCAAATGTTGAAGATGCAAGACTGATGAAATGTAAACCAGACAGAGGAAAAGCACATCTAATAGGAAAGAATAACCTGACAACAGTTCTAATTGACCAGGGAGAATTCTCTTGCCTCCTAGACAGTGGAGCCACTTGCTCTGTAGTAAGCCATCAACTAATGGATTCAATAAAACCAGATTGGAGAGAGGAGCTGATGGCAATAAACCATGCAAAATTCCACAGTTGTAGTGACCAGTTACAACCAATGGGAATTGCTGAACTACAGCTAATATTCCCTCATACAAAGGGCTCTGTCAGGATCCAGGAAGAATTTGTTGTCATGAAGAATGCAAGAATTAACTACCTCATATTAGGGAATGACTACTGGTCTTTGTATGGGTTTGACATTACCAACAGTAAAAAAAGGTTTTTCCCTATAGGGAATGACAATATGAAGAAAAAGTTTAGCTTCAAATCATATCCAGTTGAGAAAAACAAGACCTCCAAAGAAATAGCTTTGGTAAAGAGTCCACAAACCACTCAGACTAGTTTCATCATATCAGAACTATCAGATGCAAGAATCTATGAGAAACTGACAGTAGACCAAAAGGAATCTTTATTTGATACTATTTTCCAGTACAGGCTAGCTTTTACTAACACAGATCAACCTCTAGGAGCAATTAGAGGTCATGAAGTCCACATGAAACTAACTACTGAAAGACCATACCCACCCCTTCTAAGAAGACCTCCCTACCCTTCTAGCCCTAAAACAAGAGATACATTAGAAGAGCATATAGAGGAGCTTGTTAGACTTAATGTCCTTAGAAAAGTTGGTCACAATGAAGTGGTAGAAATTACTACTCCAGTAATAGTGGCATGGCACAATGGTAAATCCAGGATGGTTGGAGACTTCAGAGATTTGAACACTTATATGGCAGCAGATAGATACCCCATACCCAAAATTAGTGAAACCCTGAATAACCTAGCAAAGGCAAAGGCTTTAACAAGTATGGATGTCTTGAAAGGATTTCACCAAAACCTGATTGCTGAAGACTCTAGAAAGTTTCTGCAAATCATATGTCACAAAGGGATCTATGAGTACCTGAGGATGCCATTTGGTATCAAAAATTCCCCTTCTCATTTCCAGAGGATGATGGACACTGAATTCAGGAGAGAAATAGATGAGAAATGGGTCATTGTCTACATTGATGATATCATAATCATGTCTAATACATGGTAAGAACATCTACAAAGGATCAGCAGAATACTTAAGATTGTGATCAAGATGAACATGAATATCTCTCTGAAGAAATTTAACTTTGGGTTCTCCCAGATCAAAGCTCTAGGTAATGTTGTTTCAGGTATAGCAATTGGAATAGATCATAACAAAGTTGCAGCAGTCCTCCAAAAGGCCCTGCCAAGCAATAAGAAGGAGGTACAGTCATTCCTTGGATTTGCAGGGTACTATAGGAAACATATAGAGAAGTTTGCTGAGATATATAAGCCTTTTACAGAGCTATGTAAGCTTGATGTGGTATTTGAGATGACCAACCAAAGACTAGCAGCATATGCAATGCTGAGAGAGAGATTGACCACAGCCCCATTACTACTATTCCCTGATTGGATGCTACCTTTTAAGTTATATGTGGATGCTAGCATGACTGGATTAGGAGCAGCATTACATCAAGTCCAAATAATAGAAGGCATGAGAAAAGAGGGCCCAGTGGTTTTCATTTCTAGAAAACTCAAAGACAGTGAGGCTAGATATGGAGCTAGCCAACTAGAATGCTTGTGCCTGGTATGGGCCCTAGATAAACTCCACTATTACCTTGATGGCAGTGTTTTTCAAGTTATCACAGACTGCACAGCTTTGAGGTCCCTACTGAATATGAAAACACCTAACAGACATATGCTTAGGTGGCAGATTGCTATCCAGGAATATAGAGGCAATATGACAATTCAGCATAGAGATGGGAATATACACAAGAATGCTGATGGACTGAGTAGGTGGGCACTAACTAATGACCCCAGTAACCCTGCCTAGAACTCAGGAATGCCTTGCAGGAACCATGGAAGAGATCTTACTCAGAAGTTAGATTCTCCTTGTTTGATGGACTACTATACCATAGAGAAAAACACAACTCTGTTTTAGTTCTAGTACACAGGGATAACATAAACACTATCCTTCTTGAATTTCATGACAGTGTCTACTCAGGCCACCTTTCAGAGGATATGACAGTAGAAAGGGTAGCTGACACTGTTTGGTGGGTAAATTGGAAACAAGAGACAGGAGACTATTTTACTTCATGTGATAGATGCCAGAAAGCAAATACAACAACAGGTAAAAGGTTTGGTCTGTTGATGAAAATACAGGAACCTACTAAACCATGGGAAATCATCAACATGGACTGGGTGACTTCCTTATCACCAGGAGGAGCGGCTAGTTTCAATGCATGCCTTGTTGTGGTGGTTGGATATTCTAAGACACCCATATTTATCCCCTGTTTCAAAGATGACACAGAAATGGACACAGCCACTCTCTTCTGGAATAGAGTTATGCCCAGGGCGGAAATCCCCAAGATCATTATCTCTGATAGAGATCCCAAATTCACCTCATAATTTTGGACTGGACTGCACAGCATACTGGGAACCAAGCTCTCATTTTCCACTGCCTAGCACTCCCAAACAGATGGACTGGCAGAAAGGATGATCCAAACACTTGAAGACATGGTCAGAAGATTTTGTGCTTATGGACTAGAATTTAAAGACAATGATGGATATACTCATGACTGGGTCTCCCTCCTACCAATACTAGAGCTTGCATATAGCACTAGAATCCATTCTACAACAGGAAAACCTCCTGCCCTACTAGAGAAAGGGTGTTTGCCTAACTTACCAAGAGACTTCCTGAAGCAGAATTCCATTGATATTCACCCAACAGCAATCACCTATGCCAAGATGTTTGAGAAAGAACCAAACATGTAGAAAATTTTAACAGTGAAGCAGGAGCATATAATAAAGGAAGGTGGGACAAAACACACAAAGAGCCCTCCTTTCAAGTAGGAGACCAGGTGCTAATATCCACTGCAAACTTTAATAACCTATCAGGCCCAAAGAAAATGAGAGACTCATTTGTAGGCCCATTTGTAGTTAGAGCCCTGCATGGAAAGAATGCTGTAGAAGTCATTCTGACTGAGGAATTCAGCATAAAACACCCAACATGTCCAGTCAGCCTTGTTAAGCCTTATCATCTTCCAGACACTGAGAAATTCCCTCTGAGACAACAAACAAGGATTGTGACTCCACCAGTGGAACAAAGTCATGAGGACAAGATCATTCTCAAGATACTCAGAGGAAAGAGGATTAGAGTAGATAATAAAGATATTAGAATGCTCCTTGCCAGGTACAAAAATATGGGAGCAGACCAGGATGAGTGGTTACTAGAAAAAGATATCCCTGAGGCTAGTATGTTGCTTAGGAAGTTGAGAGGAGAGAAAAGAAATTCTTGAGCTGGTTTGTTAAATATCAAACCTCTTTTGGTGGTAGGGAATGTCAGCCTTAGAGCCATCATAGCTGGCCAAAAGACTGCTTAAGTGACAATGAAACTTAAATAACTTCCAAAATATCAACAATAAGGAAATTCTCAGTTTATTTTCTGAATCCTTATTAAAAATAAACATTAGTTTCTCTAATCAGTTTCTTCTCTAGACCTCTCCTTATGTGTCTTTCAGTTTATTCAACTACTAGTTCCCAAGAAATTGTGCACCTCAACTCACCCACAAATTTCTTCTTGATTCTTCTAACTTTGGAAAAAAGAATTACGGTGACTGGTTCTGGGAACAACAGTCCCCTGAAGCAAGAAAATTTTCCTCCAGATTTCAAAAATTGGACAACCAGGAACCAGGACTTTCAACTCTACTCAGCCTTTAGGATTCAGAGGTCCCTTACTCAGAGCGACTTTCCCACTAAAACGTGTCATTGTTATTCTTCTGTAAGTCACCCCTTTCACTAAAGAAGCCCTTCTTTGCTTTCTCCACTGTTCTAGTCATCTCAAGAGTCCTTGACTCTATTCATTTTTCCTTCAACCTTTCTTGTCATTCTTGACACAAAAAACTTCTCTTTCAACAATCAAAACATCCCCTGGCTTGTCTGTGGTTTTCCCTAATAAAACACACATAGGTTTCTCTATAAACAACCTTAGTCTTAGACTCAAAAAATAGAGCTGGTGTCAGCCATATCCTGCATCAACTTTATGTCCCTCCAACCTTGGTACAAAGGCAATTACTTAGAGGAGGAAATTTTAATACACTGCTATCTCAACAGCTATCTTATCCCTTAAGAAAGTAAGACTGTCTCTTAAAAATTTAAATAACTATAAAAAAAAACTTTAATTCTATATTCTTTCCCCCTTTTTTATTGTTATCCCCCACTCTATTTCCCTCTTATTTCCCTCAATTGTTTTCTTATATATTATAACTAGAAATCCAATTGAGTGCCTACCCTTTTTCCCTTGTGTTCTGTTACCACTTTAGAGGTACAGGCTCACATGCAGCAAGTATAAAATTCATTTTCAATTACAGCTGTAGCACCCAAACCGTTTTATGTAAACATGTCCACATTATCACATTCCTCTTCAGCCCACCTCTGCTCATAAAACCAAAAAGACAATTAGACCCAACTATGTACGCTTGTCCTGTTGGGCCTATCATACAACAGATAGGTTTATCCAAGAGGAATTATCTTCTTTCTCCGAGATTATGTAAGACTCAAATGTGGCTGTGAAACCCCTTTTCTGAATGTTGCAGGGGGTGATGGAGTTGCAAGCTATTCAGCTATCACAAAACAAACTTACCAATCTAAGCTTGGAAATTTTCAACCAGGTGATTGGAGTGGTTGGCTCAAGATGAGCTTGTTCAATCAACAAAGTATACAAGTTTGTTATTACTATTTAAGTAGGTTTTATTTATGTAAGGGCTTTTATGGGTGCTTAAAGACAAGTGGTGGTGGTGTTGAATGCCGTGATAATCAAGAAAACAGATTTGGAAAAGAGGAAATCTCAACTCTTAACTTTGAGCATAGTTGGCTGGGGTTAGGTTATTTTGCGCTTCAAGATCTTTAGCCACTACACATGAGCTTGAACTCAAAAAGTCTAAAACAATAGATTGAATGGTCGTCCATATTTTAGATTATATCATCCCATAACTCCTGTATGATAGTTTATCCCATTTAAACTGGGATGCACTCAAACAATTTGAATTTATTTGATATAAACTGATTTGTTACAAAAACCATTAAGGTACCCTTGGTTTTGTATTGGATTGTTTGGAATAAAACCATCTGAAATTGATTGGGTGCACCCTAGTTTAACTGGGATGATTTCAAACCTGGAAATTATACTGGAAGTTCTTTCTCTCAGACAGATTATTCCCAGGAAAAATGTATGGTCACTTGCACCAGAACAAATCTATTTCCACTTGTCTACAAGTGATTTCAAGAAGTATAAAGTTGACTTGATACTCTGCTAAATAAATTGTAGAAAAGTTAAAATAAAAAAATTACAGGTGTTGTATCAAATTGACATCAAAAAGTGGGGGCTTTTTAATTTTCTATTTCAGTTATAGGCAAGTGATCACATATTTTTCCTGTTGTAAATTTGTAAGAGTAAGGAGGAAGTTCAATGGAGTGGTTTAAATGGAGGGAGGTAACAATTAGAATTTATTTCTGTATCAAATTCTTCAGAACAATATATAAAACTTCATTTTCCACTGTATAAAACAAATTGGTCCAATAGGAAATACTCCTTCCACTAAGAATAATGGAGCTAGATTGGTCTGAGAGGAAGGAGGAGGTAACTTCTTTTAAGCTCATCTCAGACTGTCACATAAAATGTGTTAATCTGAGGGGAATTATCTGCTCCTTCCTCTCATACCAATGGAATATTCTTGGTCAAAGAGAAAGGAGGAAAAGAAAATTCTGTATTTATATAGTGTATTTATAGATTCACTTAAAGATTGAACATCCCTTCATTGAGTGCATAGCTGAGGATCCAACCCAAATAGGTCTGAACGCAGTTGATATCACTTGATACAACATAATTTAGAATAATATAGTTCAACTTCATTTTCACTTTGTTGTTCCTTATTCATCTCATTACTATTTATCATTCAAATCAACTCACTTAAACAATTATGACTTGACTTGTAGGTATGCACTATACACCTCATTTCTCTTTATGTTCTATTCCCAGTCTCACACTTCTTGTTATATTCTCATTAGGTGTGCCTCCACCTGTTCATCATAAGACCACTGGTCTTTTACTCGCAAGCATATTTGCTTATTTTAGGTTGGTTTTATATTTCTTTCATCCATCTCATTACTATCTATCATTCAAATCAACTCACTTCAACCATTATCACTTGGCTTGCAGGTGTGCCTGCACCTCTACATCATCAGACCACTGGTCTTTTACTCACAAGCAGAATTGCTGCTTTTAGGTGTGCCTCCACCTGTTCATCATCAGGCCACTGGTATTTTACTCACAAGAAGACTTGCTACTTTTAGTTGCACTTCCTTTTTTGACTATTAGTATTGGCCCAGGAAAACAGGAAAGAGGAGCAGAACCCTAACTTCCTCTTGGAAAAATATAGCTATATTGGTATGAGAGGAGGAAATTATTCATGTTGTGTAAAGAAACTCATGAAACTTGATAGTCATTTACAAATTCTGAGACACTCAAACTATAATAGGTGAATTTCTGGGTTGTTGATAGGTTCATCCTAGAACCTAATCCTGAAACTAGGTAACAATCCTTCCAAGTCCACTGAGTTGAGCCTTTTATGCATTTTACAAGCTGCTAAGGTTTTCTTTGACTGAAAGCACTATGCTCATCTACCTTGATTAGCACTGTATATGCTTATTTTCCTTGATTAGTACTTTACTTCTAATCACCCACCTTCCCATATCCCTAAAAAACTGTAAAGCTTTCCCCTAAATTGCATGTAAAATATATGTGACCAGAAGAATAGTTCCTCCTCTTGAAGTAATTGATTCATGCATGTAAATATTCTGTGATAACATCTCTTCACTTTGTTTTTTTATTTGTAAAAGGCACAGAAATCCTGTAAGCCTTAGAGTTGAAACAAATGAACTAATGCTGCCTTGTTTTGTAAAACTTTGGGATTTGAACACAATCCCTCAAGAAAAAAGGGTAAAACAATTCTGCACAGGGTTTCTGTCATGGCAATTTTTATAGCAGACTAGTACTACACCAGATGTTATATAGTTGATATATTAGGTAAACACACATACCTGTATGTGTATTACCACAGTGATTATGGTAATGTGGTGTGTGTGAGTGTCTTTTGGGCAATATCTCCAAGAGTTTGGCTGATTAATTTGGCTTGGATGTTTTTTTTCTGGAGTGTAGGGAGATTTAAAAATAAGTTGAAATCCAACAGAGTCTAAGAAATTGTATAAGGGTTTGATAGTCTATTTTTTGTGTTGTCACAACAAATGAATTTTGGGTTGGAGCTGGAATGATTCAGGTATTTTTTTTTACTAAGGCCACAACAATGTTTTTTGGAAATTCAGACTGGTATTTTATGGGGTAATTAAAAACAAAACCCAGTCCAGGGAATAAGGATGGTATGAAGTTGGTCAGAGAGTGAGCATTGGTAAAAAAAATACATACATCCATTTTATTTTTTCATAATATCATCAAACAGTAACAAAGAAAAAATATTGAGACCAATGAATAAGAGCAATAAGAAAAAAAATCACTTGTTTTTTTATTTTTTCATTCTTTCAAGACAATCAATATAGCTATCAACAATGCCTTGGGCTTTTGAAAAATTTCCAGCCACCTATATATAACTTTCTTTCAAAAAACATATTACTTCTACAACACCTTTCAATTGTAAATGGGTTCAAGCTTCCTTGGCCACTTGAGCAAAACTTGGCAGCAGAAGAGAATTTATGGTCTGATGGGCAAGATGGTGTGGAGCTGGCCAATTAGTCCCTTGCTAAAAATTAAAAAACTGGATGTTTGATGAATGAACCTGCAAAATAGAATTTTTAAAATTAATGTGAGCTAAAAAAACACAAGTGGAATAGGTTAATAAAAAATAGACGCTATACCTTCCACCATGTACACCTAAATACTATTGGGATCCTTTCCATCTGAACCTTTCAAGCAATCCCTGTTCTTGAAATATACTTCAAGATCTTGGCTTTCATTGGATTTTTCAGGAGTGTTGAAGAAATCATAGATATTGTCCTTTGAGACCCCAAAGTATTCTCATCCAAGATATAAATGTTTGATTATTTATTTTTGTTAAAAAAATCCCTTTGTTTAGAAAAGAATTACTCCAAAGTTTTTCCAGCCTCCAAAGCTTTTCCAGGCCACAAATGAGAGAATAACTTGATGCAAAATTTTGGGTGAAGAATAGTTTCCATTACAAGTTTTTTACATTCAAGTGCCTCTCCTTGGTAGACCTTGAGCTTTTCTATTGTTTTTACATACATTGGATTTAATGGATGCCCTCAATTTCATACTGCACCAGGAAAAATAAACTACCACTAGACTACTGGTGAAACAGCCTAGTTTCAATGAGCTACCAATAAGTAGTACAGTTGGCCTCATGTACAGCAGGCTGCAAAGGTTAATGGACTAAAAACACAAACCACTAGAGTAGCAAGACTACTTGTGAGCTAATAGCAAGTGGGCAGGTGGAGGCACACAGCAAGACTACTTGTGAGCTAATAGAAAGAAAGATGACACAAGCAAGCAGGTGGAGGTACACCTGAGATGAAATGAAACACAAGGTGAGAATGAACAAGTTGCGATGAGACTGAGAAAAGACTGAAAAGAGGATACAAGGCATACCTGCGGATTGAGTGAATGAGACAGTGTGAGTTGAATGATATTGACAACAAATGAATATGAATAGAGTACAACTAGTAGGAAGGAGTTGAACTATATAGTCTAAATTAGGGTTTTCTGAGCTCATCAACACAAACCTAGATGATACAAATCCGCAGCACAGAACATGAGAGGAATTCTGCACTTGAGGTGCCTCAATAAAGGGGACATTCTAGCCTAGTTTGAGTGGGACTAGATATAGAAAAAAGCTACAGCCATTGTTTCTTGATTTCACCAGATGTCAGGTGAAAATTTATTTTTCCTGGTGCTGCCTCTTTTTTTCTGTAAATTAGAGATTGTTTTATAGTAGTTTGGAAATACAAAAGCACCTGTAGGACCTTTCCCCTCCATCTCCTTGGTTAAACAGTTAAAAGTGTCAGAATTCTAGTCTCAATTTCTGCTAACATCCTTCTTTCCTGGTTTCAATTATCATTTCCCATCATTAACCCCCATCAACAAGTATAAATCACTCTACAAATCCCTTGAAATACAAATTTTGCCCCCCATATTTTCACCCTGTTGTCTCTTTAGCAGACTCAGGCTAAAAAAATCACACCATTTTATCAAACCATGGTCAGTAGAGGTCTGTGATGTAAGAGAAGGAATGTAACCAACTGCAACTGATTATAGGATGTTATTCTAATTTGTTACTCATGCTATAGAAAATCATAACAGATACACAACTTATTGGAACTCAACAACTATACAAATACAAGCAATGCAAATATTGGCCCATTGGCCTGAATTTATTAACACTATTATGGGACAACAAATACAGCATTAAAAATTTCTATGAATTGTATTATGTGGTCACAAACTGTCAATTGTTCTAATGTATTCCATGAGAATCTATACTTAGCTAATGAAATGATTAAATATTTCTTATATTTAAAACGGGAATGAGTCTTGAACAGAGAGTGCAACCTTCATTAGTAGTGCACACCAAAGTAGTGAAAAAATTTGAAGTGATAGCATTCAGTCTACATTCGAAAAACAAGCGGGCAAACTTCAAATTGACATGCGGCGGAGATTTTCGTCTATTTCGTTGTCCAATGCAGTCGGCAACAAGATTCTAGCAGGGAGCACCTCAGCTTCCTTGGGAACCTTTGTCTTGGCGTCCTCAGCAGACCCTGAATTGAAGTTTTGAAGAAGGAATCCCCTGCGTGGATCAAAGACTTCTCTCCGGGGGCTTTTGAAGGTATATCCAACGAAGGCATGTTTCTTCCTTGTCTCAAGGATATCGGCTCCATATTTTGAGTGGCCCAAAAGCACGTCGCGAGTTTGATTTGCAGCTCCACCAGGCAAAGGAAGTGGATTTGCGTCAATGTCTTCTTCAAAATATCGAGTATCGGTTTCCGACTTGAGTTTTGGTACGAAAGGTGGTTTCTCCAAATGGATTGTTTTGAAATTCGTCCCTGGAAGGTTGGAAAACGCCGAAAAAAACATGCCTTAAACATTTGATGATTTGCAGCTTGGTGTATTCGCTTCACGCACCCTTAAACCATGGATGTGCCTTCAATTCGTCCGCGCCGTCTCGCTGTATGTTGGATTCCAAGTTCAGCCATTTTGAAGTGGAGTTTCGTTGGGTGACACGCTGAGGAAGTGTGGGACGAACTGTCGATCCAAGGCGATCCTTTCGATCACACAAAAGGGATTGCATGAAATGGGTAGCTTGTTGAGAAACCCGGGGACTGGTTGGAAATCGCAGATAAGACTTCCATTGCATGATCTTAGTTCGTGTAATTTGACGAGATCGAGAGCTAAAAGGAGGATATCCATATATCATTTCATAGAGAATGACTCCTGTAGATGTAAAAGAAAACATTAACGAATGTTCGGGGTCTCCCTTGGGGCACAAAAACCTACCTAAGCTCCACCAATCACACGCCCGATCGTATCCGCCCGACTTCAAGACTTCTGGTGCCATGCTTGAATCAATTCGATCAAGTTGGAAGCGTCAAAATGATATAAACCTCAAGCCGCAGTAGGAGAATATTACTTACTAATTGTTTGTACCAACAACGGAGAATGCCATTTTCTTACGTTTTCGATCCCTTATGGTCAGCAATCGATCTTCCTTGGTTCCGGGAGCTAGAAGGCTGGGTCCGCTGGCATCTTCATCTAGCGAGTAGGCTTGATCAAGTCGCTTGAGATTGGGAAGCCCATCCTCAAGATCAATCCCATGTTTACGTAAGAGGGCAATCCGCTGGTGTTCGTAATACGCTGCATCATGAGCCCTAAGAAAGAAACATTTACTACCAACAATTTGCGCATTTCTCATCGGTCCCGTGACTTACCAATGAAAATCGGTAGCCAAACCAAAGTCTGAAAGCTTGACATGACCTTCCCTATCGAAAAGAAAGTTATCTGGTTTTATGTCGCGATGGATATACCCTAGTTTATGTGCCTCTTCTATTGCTAGAATCATTTCAGCGACGTAAAACTTGGCCATTGATTCTGGAAAAGTATCTCGTTGAATCAATAAGTTCAACATGTCACCTCCTCCCATGTACTCCATTACCAAATACAAATGATCCACGTCTTGGAAAGAATAAACCAATCGGACGATCCACCGGCAAATTGAGCTAGCAGCGGTCATTAGATCTCTCTCGGCCCTGACGTGACCTTCTTGGCCACGGCGCAACATATCTGATTTTCTCATCTGTTTCATTGCTAGTAATTCGCCAGTTATCTCTTCCCTGACTAAGGATACAACCCCAAACGCGCCGTGACCAATTGTCTTCAGCTTTTTGAAGTTTTCAATCCCTACTCGGTTCCGGATTTCACGCAGGTAAGCAGTCTCACTACGGTTCCAGTTGCTTACGATTTCTTCGCGATCAATGTCATTGATTTTAAGTCGTAACAGTTCAGATTCCATTAGCTTCTTTCGCTGGTCTCGATCTTTGGGGCGCTTCAAGATTGCATCTAGAAAAATCGAGATAAACTGTGTCAGGAATCCGAAATCTACTGTAGAAAAATTGGTATTTACCATAATGCTTTTCGAAAAAGATCTTTGTGGCCACAGCCTTCTCAACTGTGATGACGCTTGGAATTAGAGAAGCTTCTGTTTTTTCCTCTGCAATACCTTCAAGAGGTTCTGAGAGTAAAACAATTGAGGGGGAAGGGTGGCTCGGTTCACTTGATGAGCTGGCTGGTTCGCCCAGACCTGAGAATTCTAATGTGCGCCGTGTTCGTGGTACTTGTTTTCGGACGATAACAGTTTGGTTTATACCGCAGTCAGGTGCAGTATTTTCAGGCTCCGAAGATAGCATCGGGCTACCATGCAAGAACTGATTAAACTCAGGAGCTTGAGGGTTCGGGTCCTTTGTTTCATTCGGGTCTTTGAGATGTGCGGTGTGAGACTCCCTTTCTGCTCCTGAAGCCACGTTTCCATCTCCGGGCTTCTGAAAGGAATCTGATATTAAAAATTCGAGGTTTTGGGTCAGGGAGAAGCAGTATGAGTGAGTTTTCACACAAAAATACAGCTTACTGACCAGCGAGTTTTCCAGTAATCTGGTCATTCCATGTTTTAAGAATTTCACCTGCTTTGTCAGGATCACTAGTGTGATATAAATGTCTAACCCAGGTCGCGCCGTTAAGATTTCAAGCATAGTTACTTCTTTAAGATGGTAGTTATCACGGACCTAGATGTGAGTGGCTGTCCAATCATGTCTACGCTGATCCTTCTATTGAACTTAGAGGTAAATTTCCGTGCCAAGAAATTGTTTCCTAACTTTGAGAAAGGGGTAGAAGACGCTATTGCAAGTGAAAGTCTTCCGGTGGAAACAGCTTTATCTACGGTGGCCATCTTTCCTGGGGAGGAGGAATCGCGAGACTAAAATATTTCAAACCGATTGCAAATGTGGGATAGGAGATTAAATAATTGGATTCGGGGAGATTTTATCGCCCGCAATAAGATAGTAAGTTGAAACCTACTTTCAGATCGACCCATCCTGACGAGTTTTCCCTATTACTAGAGCCATTGTTAGGCAGGAACACATCACCTGTTTCTAGGATTGGATTCGGGGAGGTTTGAATGGGAGAGCAGACTGTTTCTTCAGTTTCTTGAATGTTTCTGTGGTTAAGGTCAGAGGGAGAAAGGTTTTCGGAATGGTTGTAGCTACGACTTGATTGGGGGCTATTTTCATCTTGGGGATTGGAACTGTCAGTGTAGGTGACTGGAGAAGATCCTGTTTCATCAAGTTCGGCTGCAAGTGTTCCAGAAATTGACCTCCTTGATTTGAATCGGTTTGAATCACTGAGTTTCTTTATCCATGCGGGGGCTGACTTGGGTGCGGATAGAAAGTTTGAATATGTTGCTTTTGAGAGATCTAGGCGTCTGACTCTTGGAGCCTCATTCGTGAGTTTTGCATTGTCCATGCCTTCAACAACAGATGTGAGGGTACCGTGTCAATTGAATGTAGGAGTATCTTAGGCTGCACGTGCCTCCGGAGCAGAAACCTCTGCCAACGAGATGTAGGGGTAAGAGTGCCAGAAGATTTCTAATATTAGTTGAGAAAGTGGTGAAGATATGGCGGTGGAGGTTTCTCGGATGGTTGAAATGTGGCTGGTTGAGGGGATGCAGCAAAACGACGGATAAGTGCTTCCAAAGCGTGGGGTACATACCCAGTGAGAACAATCTGATTGCCCCGCGAAAGCGAGGCATTGATAATCTGGGTGAGCTTCCTAGTTCGCCAAAATAACATGTGTCCGAGCTTTATTTAGTTACTTCTTAGGAACCAGGGCGCTAGCGGGCATTAATCCCGAAGGAGCATTGCCAAACACCGAAGCAATCGGGAGCTTTGACGGATAAAACGGAACGGTGGGGAGAGTAATTTCCAGCTCCTTATGCCCGGTGGACCATCTATACTATCAGCACCGGAACCCGGGTGCACTCAGTACTGCAATGATAAAGTAATCACCACCAGACCTGTGTCGTTTCTGGATTGCTTCTGTCGCCACTGAACTCTTCATTTTGCCAATCCATTTACCGACCAAGTCGCCCCTGGTTCAACGCAGCAAGCAGTCATGAATTTGAACGTATCTTCAAAAGCTGAAGAAGCTTGAAACACAAACACAGAAGCAACTGAGTTTTCCCTTGGGGAGTAAGAATTGTTGGGTCAAGCAAGATCTATGTTACAGTCTCAGTGCTCACCATTGACATTGAAATTGATTTCTGTCTGAATTTTTCATTCAGTAATTAATTAGATCAAGACTCATCATGAATTTGTCTTCTTAACCTCAACCAATTATGTCAACTCCAACATCAGTGTTACTTCCTTCAACAACTAAATTTGATTGAAACTATAACACCCATCATTGCCAGTTGAAGATCATGAGAAAGCTGCTCCAGGACTTCTATTCCTGATGCACAATGCTATCTGTTGATTAGACAAAATGACTGGGATTGTAAGTGAAAAAAAAATCAACAAATTGTAATTGACTCCAACTTCCATGATTTTCTGGAAGAAGTTCCTTCCTCCAATACAAAACAAACAAGAAAGAGAAATTAGTACAGACTGATAATGCACACACACATAATAAGTATAAGAAAAGGAAAGTATTGCAAACACTACTGATAACAACAAGAAAATTAACAAAAATGGTGAATCTACACCTAAACTAACCTACAGGGTACACCAATCACTAGTAAATGCAAAACCTACTCCTTCCACCTGTATCCTTCCACGCATAAGCCTACACTAAGGGATACTTCCCATAAGAAACAGGACTTGATCCAAGTGCACTCTTCTAGTCCTGAAACCATATGTAATGTGTAATAATTGTCTTACATGTAACAGTCCAAAGCCTCAAACAATGTACCATACCTCTGTGTATCATTATATTTCCATTTCTTTGTCATGAAAGCTGATAAAAAGTTAATTTTATAATCAGTATTTTTTTCCAATGAATTATTTACCCTCTAAAGTGTAGGAAACCATTTAAAAACTCCCCGAATATCTTGAAATCCAGATGTGAAGATGTTTGGTAATACATTGTATCCAAAAATCATAGAAGTCCAACCAATGATTTCAAAAAATAACTGTTAGTAACATTGATTTCTACACCCCTTAAATTGTTTTAAAAAAAATTAAAATATTGAGAAATCCTGAAAATTAAGCAGTGGGGATTTTTTCTCAAAAAAACCGGGTGCACTGGCAAAAAAAATAGAAGACATAGTTTTTTTGCAAAGTAAAAAGTACCATAAAATTCTACACCCCTGTCAGTGTAGTAAATAAATTTGAAATTTTGAAAAAAATTGACATCCACCCGCAAAAAAATAAATGCAAAAACTGGGTGTAAACATGGAAAACCGGGTGTACTGCGCAGCAATTTTGACCTTTCTGCTGCCTAAAACCGGGTTTAAACGCGGAAAAACTGGTTTTTTTTTATTTTGTATTTTTTAGGCCCCGTTTGGCACCGGTATAATCAGTGAAATAATCACTAGTGATATAATCTGTGACATTTCAATTATTACACCTGAAATAAAAATTAATCCAATACATTGCTAGTGTTTTTCAGTACATGCAATATAAACCCAGCCAGCCAACCACGCACGTTACTCAATGTCATGAGCCGTATTGCGGGCCCGCCCGCACCAGAGCCCGCACTACATGTAGATAGTCTATCACATACATGTCACAGACAGGCCACTAGATAGTCTGTCAGGACAAGGATCCACATCCCTTCCTCATCCTGTAATCTACATTATAGGATCCCAAAATCCCAGAAATCCCAGAACCCCAGTGCCTTCCTCTCCCCAGATCAGACCATAACATATTGCAGGATCTAACACTACAGAGACAAAGGCAAGAAACCCAAACAAACCTGACAAACAGATAACCCAAGAAAACCCAACCTCATCCGCACCCAAAAGATGGATGACGTGGAGCAACTCCGACGACAGCTTGAGGAGATGACTCAAGCAAGAGAAAATGAACAATCCCGCCCAAAAGCGGCCAAAGCACAATGGGACCAACCATCCCCACCCCACTCCGCGGACCAAAGATTGCATGTCCCGACAAGTTCAATGGTGACCGCGGGACAAAGGCAGAAACTTTTGCCCAACAGGTGGCAATTTACACCTCTGTCAACATCTCCATGTTCCCAGACGACAGGACAAAGCTGTTATTTTCCGCGTCCTACCTTACCGGACCCGCCGCCATGTGGTCCGCCCCGTGCATTGACCTAGTCACGGAAGGAGCAGACTTCTCTTACGTCGGGTGGACAAAAGACTTCGGAGCGATGTATTTTGACTCCGAGAAGAAAGGAAAGGCGGAACGTGCGTTATGAGCGCTACGACAGACAAGGACAGTGGCCGACTACACCCACGCATTCCTCACCCATGCCACCACCACCGGATGGGAGGTCCCGACCCTCATCAGCCAATACCAACAGGGCCTAAAACGGGACATTTGGACTGCACTGGTATTGGCCCGCACTACCTTTTCTACCGTCAAAGAGGCAGCGAGCCTGGCCGTGGAGCTCGACTCTGAGTTGCATGGGGCAGAGGCAACCACTGGATTGGCGAAGACCCAGCCAGACCCCAACACCATGGACACATCTGTGATCACCGGCCAACTGTCCGACAACAAGAAGGTCCGCATGATGCGGGAGGGCCTTTGCTTCCGCTGCAGGACGCGTGGACATATTTCCCCGGAGTGTCCAAGCAAGAAGGGGAAAGGAAAGACACCCACCTCAGTCTCCGCACTCAAAGACCAGGTCCGACAGCTAGCCGATGGATTGGCAACACTTAGAGCGGAAGGACAGGCGGATAAGACCGGAAAGGGACAGGCTGACAAGTCAAAAAATGGAGATGCTCGGGAATGAAGGTTGTGCATTTCCCGAGAGTAGCGGAGTTGTCATGTAGTATTGGTGCTAGTCAGACATTACATCTAAATGAAATTGATCCCCAATGTTTCCTTTCATGCACCATCACAACTTCCAGAGCCACACCCCAAAGACCCTACCCCCCCCCTATTATTCCTCATTGACTCCGGAGAAACCCACAACGTTTTGGACGAGTTTTACGCATCACGATGGGGACTGCTTGAGGCCGCATTGGCCTCAAGACAGGTCTTTGGATTTGACGGGTCCGCAAGCAGAGCAACCCATGAGATTGACCTAATCCTGAAAAACGAACCCCCATCCCAATTCATCATTACAAGACTGAAAGACTCAAATGATGGGATCCTAGGGATGCCCTGGATCCGCCGGTACCGTGTGGGAGAACTTATATACCAGAGGTGCAGCACTGAGGCTGAGCCCGCAGCCGCGGGCTCAGGGGAAGGCTGAGGCTGAGGTAAGGGGGTACTTTCCAAATGTCATCAGACATTCCCCGGGGAAAAGCACGGGGAGCAGCATGTGACATTCTATAGTTGGCGCGGACAATCAGTCGAGCGGACGAAGGCCTCTTCAGTATGCGCGACGTAGGGGACCGGGCGGAACCACCGGGTTCGGGGCGCCAGGCCCGCAAGCGGAGGGGGGGCAGAAGGAGCGGAGTTGTGCGCAGGGGAGCGACAGACGACTGCGGGGGTCAACAGGGTATAGCAGTCGGGGGCAGGCTGGGGTGCGATGCGGGATTGAGGAGACAGGCAAGTAGGGCTCCAGGGACAGTACCGGGGATTGCGGGACATGATTGGGGGGACTGTTGTATAAATAGAGTGTTGTACCAGGGTTGCAGGATCTTATCTTATCTTATCATCAAAGTAGATAGCTATCAACTACAGCGCATATAAGAAATCTCTTTGTTTTAGAACTCAGCAACTTTCAGCGTGTGCGGACAAGCAGAACTGTGAAGGGCAACATCAGGAAGACAAACGCAAGAGGAACGGTCCCCTTGCTAAGTATAAGGTGTTGCAGGGAATCCAGTTGATTATCCGCTGACAGTTGTTCATCCCGCAGAGGAAACCAAAGAACCACCAGAACCAACCAGGAAGCAGGGCAACCTACCGTTTCTGTCACCAAGGTTGCCATTATTTCCACAACGGACACCGAATCAATTGGACAAGCCGTACCCTATGGAACCCCAACATTGCAGCCGCTTTGGCGGTTTTGTCTATTCCAAAAAAACCCCCAACTGGCAAACCGGGGAAAGCTAGGAAAATAGACAAGGGGGTGTGTGCTTTGAACACAATAACACCCCCGCAATGTGAGTTCAATATCCCAATTTTTACCATTTCTCCCGAAACGGCTGGCAAGCTTGTACACCCTGTAGATAGCCTGCCAAACCCCTCACAGAACCCTGAGACCCAACATCCCAAACACGTACCCAATGAAACCGTATCCCATAAAAGTGGTGCTACTGCCGAAGCAGTATTGTCCTTTCCGCCAACATCCCTGCAAATGGTCCACAGGCCCATGGGGAAAGCTAGGATTAGTGACAAGGAGGTGTGTGCTTACAGCACAATGACGCCCCCACAATGTGAGTTTGACAACCCCCCACCCCATACCTTACTTCCCAAAACAGCTGGCAAGCTTGTACACTTTGTAAATAGACTCCCAACCCACGCAAGGAACCCCGAGACCCAACACTTTGATCAGTTACCCAATGAATGTATTGCTACTTCCAAGGCAGTATTGTCCTCTCCGCCAACATCCCCGCAAACGGTCTACAGACCCTTGGGGAAAGCTAGGATTAGTGACGAGGGGGTGTGTGCTTATAGCACAATAACACCCCCGCAATGTGAGTCTGATACATCTTCCCCGCATTTGATTCCCGAAACAGCTGGCAAGCCTCTTTCCCCGCTAGGACATACCCCAGCAGTGATCAATACGGCCAAAGCATCATGGTCAACATTGGCCCGATTGGCAGTGAAAGGGAAAACCACGACTGCGGTACAGACTACGGAAGAATTGGTACCTCGGTGCTACCACCGACACCTTGACATGTTCCGGAAAACAAGCACCATGAGGCTTCCCCCACGGAGAAAGTATGATTTCTGTGTAGACCTTATCCCAGGAGCCACCTCACAGGACAGAAGAATCATCCCACTATCTCCAGTGGAGAACCAGGCACTTGACGTTATGATTGACAAAGGACTGACAAACAGGACCATTTGGCGGACCACATCCCCTTGGGCGGCACCGGTCCTATTCACTGGGAAGAAGGACAGAAACCTACGGCCCTGTTTTGACTACCGGAGACTCAACGCAGTAACAGTGAAGAAAAAGTACCCGCTAGCGCTGAAAATGGACTTAGTTGACAGCCTTTTGGATGCGGACACATTTACAAAGCTGGACCTCTGCAACGCACATGGGAACCTCCAAGTTGCGGAAGGCAACAAAGATAAGCTGGCTTTCATCTGCTGGGCGGGACAATTCACACCGCTTACCATGCCATTTGGACCCACGGGAGCGCCGGGATACTTCCAATACTTCATGCAAGACATCCTCCTCTGACGGATTGGGAAGGAAACCGCCGCATACCTAGACAACATCATGATCTACACACAGAAGGGATCGGACCATGCGGAAGCAGTGGGCAGTATACTGGACACATTGAGCAAGCACCAATTGTGGCTGAAACCTGAAAAGTGTGAGTTTTCAAGGCCGGAAGTAGAATACCTACTATTGATATCATGCAACTGGATCAGAATGTACCCTGCAAAGGTACAAGCAGTAACTGACCGGCCCACACCAAAGAACGTGACCGAACTTCAGCGATTCATTGGATTTGCTAACTTTTACCGCTGATTCATCGACAATTTCTCAGGAAAGACCAGACCGCTCCACAACCTGAAAAGAATAGAAATCCCCTTCGTGTGGGAAACCAAGTGCGACTCCGCATTTGAATCCCTCAAAGCCGCCTTCACATCCGCCCCGATCCTGAAAATTGCAGACCCATACAAGCCATTTATCCTTGAATGTGATTGCTCCAACTTCACACTGGGTGCAGTATTGTCCCAAGTTTGCGCAAAGGACCAAGAACTTCACCCCGTAGCATACCTATCCTGATCCTTAGTACAGGCGGAACGCAACTACGAGATCTTTGACAAGGAGTTACTAGCTATTGTGGCTGCTGTCATGAGCCGTATTGCGGGCCTGCCCGCACCAAAGCCCGCACCACATGTAGATAGTCTATCACGTACATGTCACAGACAGACCACTATATAGTCTGTCAGGACAAGGATCCACATCTCTTCCTCATCCTGCAATCTACATTATAGGATCCCGAAACCCCAGAAACCCCAGAACCCCAGAGCCTTCCTCTCCACAGATCAGACCATAACAGCTGCCTTCAAAGAGTGGCAACAATACCTAGAGGGGAACCTGCACCGCCTGACAGCAATTGTGTACACCAATCACCGTAACCTGGAAAGTTTCATGACAACCAAGAAACTCACCAGAAGACAGGCAAGATGGGCGGAGACCATGGGATGTTTTGACTTTGAGATCATATTCCAACCAGGACGCCAATCAACAAAACCAGATGCCCTATCCCGCAGACCAGACCTTGCCCCAGCACCAGGATAAAAGCTGACTTTTGGTCAACTTTTGAAACCAGGTAACATCACGGAGCGGACTTTTGAGGAGGTTGTGGAATGTGCGGAATTAGACAGCTGGTTTGTCAGCTTGCTACTATGACAGAGCAACCTGTCACAAGATTTCCACAAAACTTGTTATAAAAATACGTAGATTATCAAATAATAGTCAGAATATTATTTGATATTCTGAATCTACACTAAAAATAACCTAGGGTACCTCACTCATAGGTACCCCTAATTCTCACTCCTTCACTATGTAAATTAGCAAACAAGAATGAGCAAGTACCTTTAAAAAAGGCAACTTGCATTAATTAATGCTTATATATACATACACATATGCTTAAACCCCATTTCCAGTCACAGAAATGAGGTGTTGTGTAAATTGGGGGAGATAGTGTAAATACACCGTGTTTTACTCAAACCCCGCGTACCGCAGTCTGCAGAACTTGAAGTTCAACCCGCGTGACTGAAAGCCCGCGCCAAAGTTGGGACATAAGCCCCCGCGCAAGCATTATGCCCCTTACAGGCTCTCAGCTTGGCACGCGGACTCCACAGTCACTCAGGTACACCCAAATCAGCCAAAACACGCCCCAGTGACCTCATTACATGTGATACATATGTAGTGAAGATTACTGGGGACTAAATAATTAAATATAATGAATAGTATTATTTATTTATACATATAAATAAAATATATTAAGTGAACAAACAGTACAAACAATGGTGGGCCCGCTACGCTAACAAGAGCTGTAGCGTAGCGTAATGTTAGCTTTTGTCGCTACGCTAACACAAAGTTACTGTTAGCGGTTTTTTTTTCAGCTAATGCTACAAAAATTTTGTCAAAAAAGAAAATAGGGGTAGCGTAGCGTTAGCGTAGCATTAGCGTAGCATTAGCGTAGCATTAGCGTAGCATTAGCGTAGCATTAGCGTAGCATTAGCGTAGAATTAGCATAGCGTTAGCGACTTCAAAAAAAAAAGTCAACGCTACAGGAATTACCTGTTAGCTGATTTGTAGCGGTGTTAGCTGGAACAAACGCTACGCTAACAGTTAGTGTAGCGCTCTTGTCAGCTACGCTAACTGTTAGCGTAGCACTCTTTTCAGCTACGCTACATGTTAGCGTAGCGCTCCTTTCAGCTACGCTAACTGTTAGTGTGGCGCTTTTTTCAGCTACACTAACTGTTAGCGTAGCACTCTTCTCAGCTATGCTAACTGTTAGCGGAGTACCCTTGTGTGGTGAGCTAACTGTGGGGTTTTTGTTTTTTAAGTGCAGATTTGATTAGACATTGCACACTAGTGAGTTTAGTGCTACACTAACTGCTGTTTGTTTATAACAATAAAAAAAAAAGGAAAAAAAAAAACAGAAATAAAAAAAAAGGAACAAAAAAACAAGGAAAAAAAAAGGAAAAAAAAAGGAACAAAAAAAAAGGAAAAAAAAGGAAAAAAAAGGAAGAAAAAAAAGGAAAAAAAAAGGAAAAAAAAAGGAAAAAAAAAAGGGCATTAATAAAAAAACCCGGTTTTTCCGCGTTTACACCCGGTTTTACGCAGCGGCGACGTAAATTTTGCTGCGGAGTACACCCGGTTTTCCGCGTTTACACCCGGTTTTTTTATTTATTTTTTTGCGGGCGGAATTTTAAGGTTTTTCAAAATTTTAAAATTGCTAAAAATACTTCTTGGCGTGTAGAATTTTATGGTATTTTTCATTCTCCAAAAAAACAACATCTTCTATTTTATTTTGCCCACACACCCGGTTTTTTCAAAGAAAATTCCCCACGGCTCAAGTTTCAAGATTTCTCAAAGTTTTAAATCTTGTGAAAGCACTTTAAGGGGTGTAGAATTTAATGCAGCAAACAGTTTATTTTTAAATTCACTGGTTTTTTTTTTATGATTTTTGGAGAGAACTTATTTGTAAACACCTTCACGGCTGTCTTTTAAGATATTTGGGGAGTTTTTAAATGGATTCATACACTTTAGAGGGTGAAGAATTCATTGGAAAGAAATACAGATCATACAATTGACTTGTTATCAGAATAAAATGGAATTTTTATCAGAATAAAATGGAAATATAGGAAAATAGACAAATAACTATTCAACATCAACAATCTTATTAATTCTGGCAGATCTTCTTATTTGAGGGAAAAGAACTTTTTCCCCAAGGTCCAAATTGGGCTGAATCCACTCTTTCCACAACAGAGCTTCCTCTTCAGCCCAATGTTGCCAATATGGATCAATCCTAGGGGAAGGCCATATTTCAGCCTTAAACGTGAAGCTGATGAGATGGAGAAGACTGGGAATGAGTATGAGACATATGGGAGAGTGGGTGGTGGGTGGAGAAGAGAGAGGGAGATAAATGGTGGGCATTAGACCAGAAAACAAGACCACAGGTCTTTTATAAGTGTCAGCCATCAAGTATCCATGAGCAGGGAAGGTCATCCAATACTTCAGTGGGGCCTGTGCTTTTCCGTCCCAAGAGAGTGCATCAATTAGATCCTTGTGGTTGGCGCCCCATATGTTCTTTAGCATCTGATGGTTTGAATAGAAAGGGTTTGATTTGAGTTCTTCTTTCATTTCCTTGCGAATTTTCATCCATTCGTCTGAGGAACGTCCCATGCTGACTGCAGCGGCTCGAAATCCACAATTCCCATCGCCTTTGACATCGGTAATTGTAGAGAGATGTTGGATGGCTTCTTTGGGATGAATGTGGTCTTTGTACTTGTACTGAAGGATAATTTGAGAAAAGATTAATTTTATATAAAATGAACACTAAATAAAAGGAAATTACTAACCAAATCAACAGCCACATTATTGTAAGTACTCCAACTGAGTGCCTCAGACATATAGGTGTCAGGATTAGAGATTGAGCTGGCAGTCATTGAGGTCTATGAAAGAGGTAACCAATAAGAAGCTCAGAAGTAAAGATCTCTTCAAAAAAAATTAGGAAAACTCACATCAAAAGGCCTATAAGCATCATTTTCTGCCAAAGTGTATTCATATGTCTTGGTCCTTTTAACTGATTCAAATTTCACCTGTTTAAGTATTTTTCCAGACCTCTGATGTATCAAAAAATCATTTAACTTCAGTATAATGTACTCAAGATGGAAATAAAAACACTTACAGTCTTCAAATTTCCTCCGTCATGTTCTGAGCCCTGTTGAATGATATCATCCACCTCTGGAAGCTCTCCACTTGATTCAGACTCCTCCTCACTTTCCTCTTCTGTTGAAACAGCCTAGAAAACACAAGGAGAAAGAATTAGATGTGATATTTGAGTGAAGAATAAAGATGAATCATTACCTCGGATTCCTCAGATTCATCCATCTTCTTAGGCCTACCACGTCCTTTTGTCTTGGCCAAAGGTTCCTACAAGTTCACAAGAAATCAATAAACAAAGACAAACAGAAAAGAGATAAATGAATAAATACCTTGTGTTCTTTCACCTGCTTCCTTGGCCTTCCTCTTCCTTTCTTCTCCAATTCTGTGTATTCATAGCCTGAAGGATCCCTTTTTGTTGAAGTAGTTGATTTGTGTTTCCTTTTGGCGCCCTTTGGTCTTCCTCGTCCTTGGTGATCCTTGCTAAAGAGAGGTTCCTGGATGGCTACTGTGGTGTAGTTCCCTTGAAAGAGCTTCTTGATTTCGCCAATGTAGAATTTTTGCTCGCCAGGTTGAAACGTTTGGAATTCCTTAAAGAGATCTGTCAAGAAAATTTCCTTGTTGTTTTCTTTGGTGGGAAGTAGACCGTCACTTGATCCATCGTTGTTGTCCTCTTCAATGAATGTCTGCTCATAAATGGAGGCAAAAAACAAATTAGAACTATAAAACTATGAAAGAGAAACAGAAACCAGGAAATTATATTAGCCAACTCACTTCAAGATCCTTTTTAACATGCCACTGAGAATGGAAATTGCAATGGGTGAATTTGCTGCCAAGTCCTTTTGCTTCGTGAACTTGATGAATGCAAGGGATTCCCATGTGAGAAGAGTAGTTTCCAGTGCAAGTGGTAGTTGGCGGTTTAGAGATGTGATGAGAATGGATGATCTTGAGGGCATAGTGGGAGATGGTGCCATTTAGATCACCAACACAAGGGGGGAGGCCAGTGAGGAGTTTGTAGGAGTGCTGAGATGATTCGATGTACCGTTCGTGAAGTTGATTGGTCAAAGCTTGGTGGATTTGTTTGACAACAGCGGCAAAGGAGGCAGTGGAAGAGTTGATGAATCGTTTGATGTACGCGTGAAGACCTTCGACTCTAGAGGTGATAGTGTTACCAAAGTGGGGTTTCTTGTTGACAAAACAGGCTACAATTTTTTCTTTGCAAGGGAGGATGTTGGAGATGATGTAGTTGGCGGTTGGTGGATTCCAAGTCATAGACAGCTGAGTGAAGTTCTTGTGATAGTCTGAAACAGTTTTGGAATGGAGTAACTGATTCCAATGGTTTCGAAAGGTGGACCATTCTTCTTCAGAGTTGAAATGTTTGTAGCAGTTGGACTGGATATTCTTCATAATGTGCCAGGAGCAGAGGAGATGTGAGGCATTTGGGAAGACGTGTCCAATTGCTTTGATTAGGGCGGCCTCGTTTTCGGTGACTAGTACGGATGGAGATTGATTGTCCATTGAGATGCAAAGCTGATCCAAGGCCCAAGAGTAGTTGGCTATCTTCTCAGCAGAAAGGAAACAGAAAGCCAAGGAAAAAGATTTTTCTGACGAGTTAATACCAACAATGTGAAGAAGGGGCATTTTAAACTTGTTGGTTTTGTAGGTGCAGTCAAGGAGGAGAGTGGTGGGAAATTGTTTTGCCAAGTCAAGGGATTTCGGATGAGCAAAGAACAAAGAGGTCATGTGGCCGTCGGAGGTATCAATCGTGTGGTAGAATTCATGATGGCGGATTTCATGAACAAGAGCTTCAATCGGGGTACGTCCTTCAAGTTGGGTGGATCTCAAGAGGTTACGGTGATTGTAGATGGTATTGAGGGTGACAGAAGAGGGGAGATTGGTGTCTTGCAATAACACAGTCTTAATACTTAATGGTCGAACTCCAGAATGGGTTAATTGGGTGACAGTGGTTTTTTGTTCTTCGGTTAATCGGTGATGGACAGCATGGATGGAAGGATCTTCAGAAGCTGGGTGGTTGTGGCTAGGATCTTTGATCTTGATTTGGAAGTAGCCTTTCTTCTTATAGAAGTTTCCAGTAAGTTTGAAAGGACAGGAAATCTTCTTGGTCTTCCCCAATTGAGTACCATCTTTGGTCTGAAAAACCCCAGATCTGTCACATTGATAAGTGCATCTGTTCTCCCCATTTTCAGTGGAGGAATGGGTTATGCAGAGGGCGTAGCCATGCTTCTTGGCCCAAGTTTGGACAGAGCTATGCATTTGCTCCTTTGTTTGATATGTTAACTCAGGAGGAGGAGCAAGGTTGGGTACTTCGGGAGTGGTGGCGGGAGTGGCAGCATCTTTGGCGAGGAAGAGGGGGTTGATGTGAGACATGTTGGAATTTGGGGTTTTTTGGATTGGGGGAAAGGTTGAAAAAATTGGTGGGGTATGGAAGATTTTGAGGTGGCGTGGAGAGGGGAAAAAAAGAAGTTTTTTGGTGTTATTTTTAGTGGGTTTGGGTGGAAAATGGATGAGGAGTAGTGGTGGGAGTGAAAACGGGTGGTGGGAGGAGTTGGGAAAATTTTGGGGAAAAAAAGTGAAATTGGTGACTGGGGTTGCGGAGAGGAGGAAAAATGGGGAATTTCAGTGTTTTTTTTATGTGGATCGGTTGAGTGGTTGATGAGTTACGGGGGGTTGATGATTTAGGGGGGGGTGGTGTTGGTTTTTGATTGTGGTGAGTGGATTTCGATGTGGTTGATGTTGGAAGTTGGATGAGCATACCTGGGGAGCCTGTGCGGATCATGTGTCACCCTCATTTTGCATATTGAATAAAAACTCGAAATTAAATAAAACCGGGTGTGCGCGCGGAAAACCGGGTTTGCTGCGCAGCCGCATCTGCGCAGAAAACCGGGTGTAAACGCGGAAAAACCGGGTTTTTTTATTAATGCCCAAAAAACAAGGAAAAAAAAGGAAAAAAAAAGGAAAAAAAAAAGGAAAAAAAAAAAAAAAAGGAAAAAAAAAAAAAAAAAAAAAAGGAAAAAAAAAGGAAAAAAAAAAGGAAAAAAAAAGGAAAAAAAAAAGGAAAAAAAAAAAAAAAAAAAAAGGAAAAAAAAAAAAAAAGGAAAAAAAAAGGAAAAAAAAGGAAAAAAAAAAGGAAAAAATTAAAATTAAAAAAAAAAAAAAAAAAAGGAAAAAAAGGAAAAAAAAAAATCCTAATTGAGCAAAGTGGACCAGCTTTGACCTAAGACAGGTGAATTTATCACTCCTGCTATACTATAAGAGTAGTGATAAGGTTAACACCAATCAAGAAAATTTAAAGGGGGGTCAGTCAGGTGCCCCTGAGAGTTTTCTGAGTTTGTACAAGGCTTAACCCAACATCGCTACCATTTCTTCAAACCCATGTTATTTAATCAGTTGCCGAACTCAAAGGGGGGTCAGTCAGGTGCCCCAGCGAGTTCGGAGAGCTCCTATAAATTTCAATCAATTCACAATCCTTGCCTAATTGGTTTCACCCTCATCATAAATGAGGATTTGTGATGCGGGTGACACCAATTAGGTATTTTGCAGTTACTTTTAATATAGCAGGAGTGATATATTCCCCTGTCTGAGGTCAAAGCTGGTCACTCTGCTCAATTAGGATCCTGTACTTGTCCAAGTAAAACAATGAAAAATATGTACTTGCACAAGTGAATAAATCAAAATGCTGTTGTAACTGCTTTACTCGAGCAATCACAGCAATCAAAAAAGCTTATTTTAATTTCTATGATCATTTTTTTTTTTTTCTTTCATTTTTTTTTTTTTCTTTTTTTTTACGTTGTAAATTCAAAGACAAGAAAGAAGTTGGATGTCTCTTCTAAGATCTGTAATGCAGCAGGATTTTACCTGTTGAAGCCATAACAACTGCTTTTTATTCAGCAGCCATGTTAATTGGTGAAACCAACAGTTAGCGGGCAAAACAAATCCGCTATTTGAGCATAGTGTAATGGGAAAAGCTTCAGATAACAGCTAACATTTAGCGGGAAAAGTATCAGCTAACAGCTAACATTTAGCGTAGCGTAGCGATGATGCCGCTAAGCTACTGAGAACTTCAAAATCTGTTAGCGCCAGAAAAATTACGCTACTTGATAGCGTAGCGGTGAATTTTCTCAGCTAACGCTACAAAAAAATGGCTTGAAAAATTTGTCGCTACGCTAACTGTTAGTGTAGCGGAGTGTAATTTCAGCTAACGCTACAGATTTTCTGGGAAAAATAAACCCCGCTGCGCTAACAGTTAGCGGTCAAATAGCGTAGCAGCCCACCGTTGGTACAAACAATACTGTGGCTTATTATAAATACAAATAAGCCACTAGTATTAAATATATAACGACCAGTACTGATGAACTACAGACTGTAAGTCAAAATAAATAAATAAATACATTAAATAAATCAATTGGTGACGTGTATTCAAAGCAGGGGCTGCTGAAGCGTCACCAAGAAGGCAAAAATGGCCAAAATGTGGTCCAAAGATCCCACAAGTTGGCCAATAATACCTACAGGGTCCCCAGGGGGAACTCAAGACTATTTAAGGAGCTCTTCAACCGCCCAAAGAAGGCTCCTCATGCTTCCCAATACCCAGAGTCTTTGTACTCTTTCCATCTATCCTTGCACCACCTGTAGCTAGAAGGACTTGTCCTTGGCATCAGGGAGGCTGACATGGTTTTTGGAAGAATCGATTGAAATGGAGGATGGAGAACATTGGTTTGAAGTCAACGTGATGGGGACTGATTTGGGGGACACAGGACAGGAAGACCTACCCTTATATGACCCTGAGATCATTGCCAAGATTAGAGAACTGACCCCGCTTGACCCAAAATTGACCAATCGGATTAAGCTGTTTCAGAAGCCATCAGTGAACCACACCAGGTACACAGAAGCAGACAGGGTACTCTACGACAAGGGACAGATAGTAGTACCAGCAGACATGGCATTGCGGGCAACAATCCTCAAAAGTAGACATGAAATGAAGTCCGCAGGCCACCCAGGCAGATCCCGCACGTTGGCATTGGTAGGCAGGATTTTTGTGTGGAATGGGATGAAGAGATTTGTCAACCAGTACGTGGACGGCTGCGATTCCTGCCAAAGAGTCAAATCTAGCACCCGACAGCCATTTGGAACCTTAGAACCCCTCCTGATCCCCGCAGGCCTGTGGATGGACATTAGCTATGATTTAATCACCAATCTCCCTGAATCCCGCTCAACTGACAGTATATTGACAGTAGTAGACCGACTGACCAAGATGGCGCACTTCATCCCATGCAGGAAAACTATGAATGCGGAGCAACTAGCAGAACTGATGGCGGAACATGTATGGAAACTGCATGGAACCCCCAAAACAATTTTCTCAGACCAGGGAAGTATTTTTATCTCCCAAATCACACGTGAATTGAGCTCCCGCCTGGGAATTAGACTGCAACCCTCCACAGCGTACCACCCAAGAACAGATGGACAATCCAAATTAGCCAACAAGGCGGTCAAGCAATACATGCGGCACTTTGTTTGCTACCAACAAAACGATTGGGCCCGCTCCTCCCCATGGCTGAATTTGCTTACAAACATAATGACCACACTTCTACAGGATTTTCCCCATTCAAAGCCAACTATGGATTCAACCCAACATACAGCGGAACCCCCTCTACAGAACAATGCATTCCCGCAGTGGAAGACCAACTCCGCCACCTTGCGGAGGTTCAAGATGAACTCAAGTATTGCTTAGAGGCGCAAGAGACAATGAAAGACAAATTCAACAAGAAAACAAGGGAGACACTGGAATGGGACGTAGGGGAGGAAGTATGGCTAGACAGCCGCAACATTTCAACAACCCGGCCCAGCCCTAAATTGGAACATAGATGGCTGGGACCCTTTTCTATCTGGAACAGAATCTCAAAATCTGCGTATAAGCTGACACTCCCTATATCCATGAAGGGGGTACATCCTGTATTTCATGTGTCAATACTCTGTGAGAAAATTTTAGAATGGAGAAAGGGGAGGAGATTTTTGAACAGAATCAAGGGGACTCAATAATGGGGACCGGGTTGATTATGAGGAGAACTGATGATGTTTTTACTCTGATCAGGCTATGGCTTATACAGACTAAATACATGAGCTCAAACTGTGGTTGGATAATAATGAATAAAAAATAATAATGAATACAATTTGAGAGACATAAGTAATAAGTTCTTGTAAGATAATTGACTAAAATGACATCTCAGTCTCTTTTAGTCAAGCAATACAAATTAATCAAGATAAAATATTTCTTAAAGTCACAGATAACATGAGGCGTTAATTCACACTAATCAAACTTTAATATCAGAAAATGAGTCAAGAAAGAGAATAAACAAACAATTAGAACTAAGAGTTTGTAAATACAATAAAACTTAATATAAAAATTTTGTATTCTGGTTTGAGTCAAGTTGATATAAGAAAAGGGTAAAGAAAGGGATTTTTGGGAGGAACAGAAGAAGAAGAAAACTCAACACTCCGCAAACACAGACCCGACAAAATCGGGGAACGGCGGAAGGAGGACCCAGAACCAATTATGGTGGACGGCGGGGAAAAGTGGGAGGTCAAAGAGGTACTGGACTGTAGAAGGCAAGGCGGGAAGACCCAATACCTGGTTAGCTGTAAGGGATTTGGAGCGGAAGAGAATTCATGGGAACCGGCGGAAAACTTGAAGAATTGCGAGGAACTGGTAACAGGATTTAATTCAAGATTTCTGAATGCGGCAACTACTCATTGGCGGACGCGGAGAAGGAAGTGAGGGACGGAAGTAATAAGAGGTGGAAATTCTTTTTATGGTATTAGACAACGAGTGGAGGATTAGGCATTACAAGGGGGATAATGTCATGAGCCGTATTGCGGGCCCGCCCGCACCAGAGCCCGCACCACATGTATATAGTCTATCACGTACATGTCACAGACAGGCCACTATATAGTTCGTCAGGACAAGGATCCACATCCCTTCCTCATCCTGAAATCTAAATTATAGGATCCCAAAACCCCAGAAACCCCAGAACCCCAGTGCCTTCCTCTCCCCAGATCAGACCATAACACTCAACAGCCAACCAACCAACAAAGCTATATAATGGAAAAACTCAATACCAAACAAGACAATTTTCTTCTTGATGAAGAAACCATTTTTATTATTGTAATCACACTCCTTCTGACCACCTTGACCCGTTACATAACTGTTCCAAGGCCATACAACAACTTACCTTTATCTGGTGCAGACTACAGGCTAGCAGTCCTTCAAGGAAATCCTTGCCGTACTGTTGATGTCTTTTGAGTTACCACTTCAACTTTCCTTTTCTTATGTGATGAGATCTTGGTGGTCCAAATTGAACCAGTCTCAAAAATCCTTCCAATGGAAGAACAACTAGCAATATTCCTTTACATCATCGGGCACAATAACTCAAATCAACAGGCCCAAGACCGCTTTCAGCACTCCGGGCAGACAATATCAAAGTGGGTTATTTTACCTTTGGGCAATGCCCAAGTACTTCAAGATGCGCGCTCACTGGGCTTTGATATAGATCCCGGCCACTTTTATTGTGCCAATGCGGCATGTGCTTGTATTCACAATGTCAACATCATTTGGAAAGGTCAGACCAATCCAATTTTTGATCAGGCAAATTCCAATACCAGCAACACGTTCTTCCACAATCAAGAGGGAGTTGATCCTCCCCCAAACGGAGTGTACTCTAGTGATTGTGAAAGGGAGGAGTGTGTATACTGGAGATACTCCATTGCTGAGGGTCTATGGCGGCAATATATTTCAACCTTGGCAAGAAGGCAGCAGTCCTGATTGCACTTGTATTTCTTTTCTTTTCTTGTTTTTTTTTATTTCTCTTGTTTTTTTATTTCTCTTGTTTTTTAATTTCTCTAGTTTTGTTATCTCTCTTTTTTGTATCTCACAAGTCTTTTTGATTACTAATCTTGCTCATTTTGGATCTCACACATAGTTTTTCATTACAGTTGGCTTTTTTCTCTTATAAATAGAGAAAACAAATACACATTGTTGAATAATTTGAAGAATAAAGAAACTCAGTTTTCGTGCATTTTATCAATATGCTGATAAAGCCACTTTGATTGGAGATCCTTGTCTCTGATGCTGGTAAACATTTCCGCGTTTATTTTGTCTTGCAAGATTGTGAAAGCAGCCAACACCTTGTTTTGACTGGCTTCTTTGGAGTGAGCATCTTGGTACAACTCCATTGCCTGCTGAAGATGGGTCCTACGGGCTCCCCTTTGTTGAATTTGCTGGGTGTCCATGTAGCCAACCAGACCGTTAATTGCATTTGCAATGGAATCTTTCTTGTGACTGCGTGAAAGATAATTGGTTGGAATATTGGCTGGTTCATTTTGATGATTGACCATATCACCTGAAGCGTTGGGATCAGCTGGTTGGGTCTGCATGAGCAACCGCTGAGAAATTGAACGAGATCCTTCTCCAGTAGCCAACAACGTTACAAAAATATTGTCCAAGTTACAAAACTCCGGATAAGGGACACCCCAGAACTTCTTGGCATTTGGGTGGGCCTGTATGCCAAAAATAAACAGAGAGATGTGAGCAATATTGAAATTGACATGACAAAAGGAGATTGGAGTGGCTTACAGCTACATATCTCTCCCAGACTTCATCTGAAGCTGTGACCTCACACAGTGTTTCATCCCAACCAAAGCCACTAGATTCTTTACAGGCAAAGAATAGGTTGTAGTCCCATTTGGACAATTGGTTCAGCTTAGACTTGCATTTGTTTTAGTCAAGTAGCGGTTTGGATTCTGGGAATGCCTCCCTCAATTGTTGCGCCACGTGTTGGTGAGAGGTGTTTTGAAATCCATTGTTGGCTTGTTTTCCTTTCTCAACCTCTTGGACATACAATTCCAATAACATAACCTCCATTGGTCCAGTCCAGCGGAGTTTTTTTGGGCCTGGGTGGGAGTTGCAGCCGCAAGTGATAGATCTTGTGGATCTTGAAGATCTCCTGCTGTACCGCTTGCTTGAGAATCTTAAGATGGTATGTTTCTCAATTGCTTCAATAGTAGCTGCACGATTACCTGTGTAACAAATTGGTCCTCCCGCATGTGAACCTCTTGGACAACCCCTTCCATGGCCAAACATTCCACAACCACAAGAGTTAGGTGTTGTGGCTTCTTGATGTTCTTGAGAGTATTCAGGTTGGTTATGTGGAGCTTGCCTGTTCATTGTTAGTTGGAAGTTATGATTTGCAAGCTATGTACTGGGTCTGAACTTCTGAGGTGAGAGCTGAGCTGCCACTATATCAAGGGGTAGTTACTGTAATTACAATAACTACAAGATATTGAATATTTTGGTTTGCCAAACACCATTGGTATTTCACCAATATAATTGTAAAATGTATCACTGATTATATCAGTGCCAAACAGGGCCTTATTTTTTATTTTTCATTTTTTATTTTTTATTTTTTATTTTTTATTTTTTATTTTTTATTTTTTATTTTTTATTTTTTACTTTTTATTTTTTATTTTTTATTTTTTATTTTTTATTTTTTATTTTTTATTTTTTATTTTTTATTTTTTATTTTTTATTTTTTATTTTTTATTTTTTATTTTTTATTTTTTATTTTTTATTTTTTATTTTTTATTTTTTATTTTTTATTTTTTATTTTTTATTTTTTATTTTTTATTTTTTATTTTTTATTTTTTATTTTTTATTTTTTATTTTTTATTTTTTATTTTTTATTTTTTATTTTTTATTTTTTATTTTTTATTTTTTATTTTTTGTTTTTTATTTTTTATTTTTTATTTGTTATTTCTATTTTTTCTATTTTAATTTTATCTTCATTGTTACATAGATTAATGAGTACTAGTGTGGAATGCAACTGCCAGCCAGAAGGGCTCACAAAATGATGGGTATAGTGACAAATTGGGACACAATGAGTGTTGAGGGGAACAGAGGGAGAAATCTGAGGTTCACAGACTGAAGGCCTAGTGACACTGGAGAGTGAGAAATATATGTTCTACATTCACTAGGGAGAGAAACGCCAGAAGCAATCTAGTATAGACTATATACAAGATTGACTGTGTTTCAGTTGAAGCATACTATGTAGATAATATAAGCATATTAGCTCAACAATGAGGTGACCCTTACAATTTTTTTTGGCTGTGAAAGTATGGGAACCTCAGGGGGAGAATTGCACGGTATATTTAATTTATTTCATTTGGGTTTTAGTAGGAAATTTAGACAAACAACTCCCAACCCATAGTTGTGAATTGGGGAAACAACTCCCAAATTGCAGTCCTCCAGACATCCGGGGATTTTGGGAGTTATTTTTCTAATTCATGGGAGTTGTTCAACCAAGACCTTTTTTTTTACTTTCATTCATTATACTCTGGAGGAATAGAAATTGAGAAGTATACAATATAGGGAGCGTACTTACTTGGAGTATGAGCTGGTTGGGTTTGGTCCCTAACTTCACAGACTCGGATAGAGAATCTTGCCGAGTGTGTGCTCCAGTGATTTACTGTACTGATCCGCTTTACAGAGAGGATTTGTTACCGTGCTGCGCTTTGATTAGGTAATCCGATCAAGTATCTGATGAAATTCTTCAAGCTTCCTGCATTGCTATTTCGTTACACAACGTCAATTTTTTATTATTATTAAATATTTAATTTTCATACAATTTTGAAATGTTCAGTTCACAACGAAACAAACTTACAACCAAGATCAATAATAACTCACCATCACTCAACCGACAGTCAACTAGCCGTCCATCCACTGAATCATTCAGCAAACCATCAACTCAAAGAAGACTGATCAAGAAACCCTGCCAAGCACGAGATCCATTCAACCCAATACTTCATCACTTCATCACCCGAACTACTCATCCATCTGGTCATCCTCAGGACCCAGTCTCTGGTACCTTAGCTGAATTCAGAAAAACAAAGAAAATCTATTCAAGTTCTCAAGCGATGGACAGAACCATCCAAAAAATCATCAACCTCAACCAACCCCCACCTCAACCGTCAACTTCAAAAATCACCCTCAATCATTATCATCATCCACCTCATCAGTCAACTTCGATCCCTCCATCATCCTCCCCCAACCTTGAACCAATCTCCCACTCCGTCGAACAAGCCTTCAAATGGACCCAGATTTATATCCGCTTCTTAAAATCTTCACCCAACCAAGAAGTATTTGCTAGAAGGATCAAAGAACTCATCCATAGGCGACTACCCAAGCAACTCATCGAACCCATCATCAGGTTTCATAGCACGGAAGAAGAGCTAGTCTCGATTCAATCTTACAATCATCTGTTAGCCTATTACTATCAATCCGAACAATATCACCTAGCTCGAAGGTTGATCAAGGAGATGGAAGAACGAGATATCCCGAAGAACCAAGAAACTCAAGAGTTGATTGCCTGTTCCTATCAAGCATTAAACAAGTTCAAAGGGGTTCAGTTAACATTAGATGCGATCAAAGCTGACGGTCATCAAGTCAGTCATCAATGTTTGACCCGGCTCTTCTCAATCCGTCCAAGAAGGCCTTCCAAGCTCGAACACTTTGATTCGATGGATGATCCCATCCCTTCTGGAACTGACCATCCTCCCAACAAACCGGCCAGGACGGAAGACCAGAGCTGGATGTCGATCGAAGAGTTCCTAAATCACCATCGCTGGGATTCTGAAAACCTTAGGAAAGACGGTCGGGCACTGGTGACTCTGACCAAGCGACTGATGGAACTTGGAAGATGGAAGGAAGCGAAAGAGTTTGTCGAAATCATCCTCAACCTCGATCACCAGAGGAGTCTCGCCGAAAAGTCCCGTCTGGCTATCACTCCCTACTGGGCCACGAGTCTCTTAGAGGCATTAGTCTTCGGATTATACAACCTCAAGCGCCAAGGATCGCCCGAAGATTCTCTTGAAACAGACTCGAATCGGTTACCAGTCGATTGCGTCGTTCAATTTGTCGAGCGCTTTATCGATCACCATCCGGAGCATCTGATCAAAGCTAACAGTCGAACCCTATTGAATTGCCTGAGGATCCAGACCTTCTTACCCCCATCCGAAATTCACCGAATATCGACTATCTGGACGAGGCGATACGGATTGGAGCCAAAGCTGATGGGCTCCAGATTAGGTATCCGCTTCTTACACGTCATCTCCGCCTGGTTTCTTCGGCTCCTCAGATCCACTCAGTCGCTGATCTCCAATATCGATCGGTCCTCTTCTTCTATTCCTGAAAGCTCTGCAGTTGAAGAAATCCAAGAAAATCTAAAACGACTGATTAATGAATACTTGATAATCGATGAACAACTGATCGAATGTTTATGGCTGAATGAAGTCCCTCGAACTGGCTTATCATCAAAGCCGGGAGAACAAGGAAAGAAGAGAGGAGAAGATTTGTTGATCGAAAGATTGATCTTGAACGGCCCGGTGGATGGGAAACTGATCCGAACCATGTACAGATTCATTAGTACTCAAGACCTCCGATCGATTAAGTCGAGCCTCCAGAAGCTCTTCAAGATTCGGACGAAGATCATCAAGCTGATGACTCTCAACTTGCATCTATCCTCCGAAGCGAAACTCATGAACGGCCCAAGACCAATCGATGGTGAGGAGGATAGTCCCAGTGATCTTGCTGAATTCTATCGTCCAGTTCTTGATGGAGATAGACGACTGTCACGGTTCTTGAGTCATCCTAGTCATCATGATGACAATCAGACCTTGAGTCCATTCAACCAGAAGTTTTACTCTTTAATCGACCGCTTCAAATTCCATCCTCCTCAAGACCATCCTCATCAACTTACCCTCGACCTCGTCAACAAGCTACCCACACCCATTGGCCATCCTGTTGCTCCTGCTCATGCTCATGCCCCTCCTCCTCGACTTGATCATCATCGTCCGGCTATTCACACACTTGTTTGTTGGAGATCTGAAGACCGACACTCTTCGCCTATCTATTTTAAACCTTCTTCTTCATAGCTAGCGCTCTCTGTTTCTCTCTGTTATTGTTTTCGAAATCGCATTAGCTGTCTCCATACTGGTCAATTTGAATTTTGTAATCAGACTCGGTCGAAGGGGCATTAGATTATGTGAAGTTGAGAGGTAGGCTTGAGCACGTAGTACATACTTGGACTGTGCAGTGTAGGCTGCATTAGGAACTCATCTGGGATGGTCATCATAGTATATACATATCTACCCTCCACTAAAATTGGCCAAACTCGGATGGCTGAAGGTGTGTATGACGTCATCACACAGTGTGAAAAACACAAAAAACTCCGAATATTTAAACTCAGCCCTCCCCACCCCCACTAGATCAACCATATCCTATTGCGCATACATCCATCCATCTTTGCCTCACCAAGTGGTACTTTCATATCACCCCTCTCCTCCCCCCCCCCCCGACCGCTCTCTTAACATCATCCATCATGAGTGCGATACTTAAAAAACCAACAATCCCTACCATTAAAAAGGGTAATGTTCACATAGATCCAGCTGATAGTTCTCGCCAAGGTCATGACCACTTGTGCTGACCATCTTGACCATCCTTCTAAACGGCAGGCTCGGGATCGGCTGAACATGCTGACCAGTCGGAGCACAAGGAAGTTGATATGCTCTTCGACCGATTCCGTTAGTCTTCCTCATCTTCTCTCGACCATTTTCATCTCAATCACTAACTTAACCTCTTTCCTGTTCCGTCCTACCACAGTCGAATATAAGTCTATCACTAAAGGTCTCATCTCTTACTACGAGGACCTTGCCAGATTAGAGACTCAGTAAGCCTCAGTTTTGTTCTCGATTCCAAACCCACCCATCTGACCACCTCCCCTGTTCTGCTCCTTTGTCCAGCACGGCCACCGAGCTGACAAACGTTGGAGGCCATTTGCCAGTTCCTCTACGCGAAGGGAATCAGTTCCTTCCCGAAGGCGGCTGGCAATCCATCCTTTATGATAGTCGTGAACAGACTCGAGCAATGGCCGACTACCATACCACCTTTGCACACTCCATCACTCACACCGTTCTCCATACTCTCAACCACGTCAAGAATGACATCAAACTGGTAAGCCCCCTGTCCTCCTCATCCTCTTCCCCTCTTTCCTAACTCACACCCCTACCTTCCACTCCACCCCGTAGTTCATCGCTGATTTGGAAACCGGGCCCAGAGCATTGGCTTCTGAGGTCGGCCAACATCGTCTTGAATCAACTCGGCTGCTCACCCAACTCGCTCAAGGCATAGCCCACTCCAAAAGTAACCCACATGCGTTGACTGCCAAGGATGATCCAGTCCTCATTCACCGCCAAGTTGAATCGCAATTAAAAGACCAACTTAACTTTGAGAATTCGCTTACTCGCATGATCATCGGCAAGTCCTAGAATCTCACTCACTTGCTCTTTGATAAGACCCACCGCACTCCCAGGCTAACCGTTCTTGAGACATAATCTTCCACAGAGTATCAAAAGAAAGCCTTTGAGCTTGAGAAACGGGTCAACACTGACATCCAAACCGCAGTTCAAGACTTTGAGGCGGCTCGAATCCAAGCCCAGGAGGCAACCAACAAGCACTGGCAATCAATCCATAATGGTATCACTCAGCTTGACCCTGAGCTCGAGTGGAATGAATATGCCCAGAGAAGCGGCCACTTGATTCCCGAATCGATCACCATGCGCGATGCCGCCAAGATTACCTTCCCCGGACAGAATGATGAGACTACCAAGCCAGTTAAGGCAGGATTTCTTGAGCGCAAAAAGCGCTGTGAGTTCATAATTCTCCAAGCTGTGTCAAGATCTCACGAAAACTCACTCATTCTTGTCGATCTTTCATGCCTCAGACACTAAAAACTACAAAGAGGGATTCTACGTTCTTACCCCATCCGGCTATCTCCACGAGCACAAGTCTTCTAATCCTGCGAAACACGGAGAGCCAGAACTTTCCATATTTATGCCCAACTGCACTATCGGAGCACCCGCGCCAGAAGGCTCTAAGACCTTCAAATGGCACGTCGAAGGTAGAAAGGGTTCGAGTGGTGGGCCCCCCACGGGGAGTCTCAATAAGATGAAGAAGACCCTTCGTATCGGTCGTAAAGATGTTGCGTTCAGCTTCAAAGCTCGCACCCATGCCGAGATGACTCAATGGTGGGAATACCTTCAACACCCTGCCAAGGCCTCCTGTGAGTACTCGTGCAAATATTCTAAAATGTATGGTTTTTTGCCTAGCACTCATATATTCCACAACCTTGTCCAAAGTCACTCAAGCAACGGTCAGGTCGAGTTTGGCACCTGGTAGCGCCGTTTCAGCTGTCGCCGAGATCGGCTTGGATACCACTTCGGCACGGACCCAAGTCCCAGCCACTGTGACACGTCGAGTTGCTGAATCTAGTGACGGAGAAAGTGGTGGGTCATCTGAAGAGGAAGAGACCGCTCACAGCCATGACGAGCTCTCCACCGCGCCCACTACACCTTCCGGCTTGCATCACGACCACCCTTTTTTGTCCCCTGGCACAGTGTCCGAGGGGCTACCTGTTTACAAAGGTGGCGATCACGCTGAAGCTGCTCTCGCTAATCTCAAAGAGAAGCCCGAGATAAATCCGGTTCAAGACACCCCTCAGGTAATCATCAATTTCTTATCTCTTGGGCTTTGATCTTGCACGCATACTGATACTGAGCTCGTATGATTTTCCCTTTTCTTCAGCAGACCGTTTCCACCAGTTAAGCCAAGCATAGAAGGCAAAAGCCACTTCAGCGTTCTTCTCTTCTCTTAGTCTAGATATAATCACAAGGAAACTATTTATTCGTCCCGGTACCAAGCCAACAAAACGGACAGCAGCAGCACCAGAAGGAACAGCAGAGGAATTATTCAGATTTAGTTACGTCTTTTTTTCGTCCTTCATTTGTACATTTTAACCATCTCTTTCAACACGAAAAAATATCCGTTAGACTAACCCCAGCTCACGCCACCAAGAGCGTATGTATTATTATCTCTCTTCATCACCAACGCACAAATTTTTTCTGAATTATAAGTGTCAGCGATGCAACAAATCGCACACCAAACCTTTCAAATAATGTACCTTTTCGTTGTCATCATGTATAACTTATCCGCTATCTTCACATCCTGATTGTTATGCCGCAAATAAATACCATGTCCTTATTTTTCTCATCTATCATCTCATCCCATGACTTTCAGTGAGAAAGCGAACCTTCTAATCAAATATGAGATGCAAAAAATGGATTATCTGCAGCACATTCCGATGTTGGGGAAGTAACAATTTGAGATTTTGTTCACCTTGCAACTTTGGAAACAATTTGCTTGTGCTTGCTCAGCCTACATACCTAAAACAATTCCATCTGCTCTAACTCCATAGTGTGGCATCCCTCATCAGGCCATGGAGATGGCGCCAACACTGCAAGCAAAGTTGTATCAGATGTTTGTATCTGGTATCACATGAGGAAAAATAATCTGGTGTTACATCAGATCAGTCTGACATAAAATCAGATCAGTCTGACATAAAATCAGATCAGTCTGACATAAAATCAGACCTCTCCATCTGATTTAACACCAAGGGCCAAAACGTTATACCAGATGGAAAAATCTGACATCTTGTCAGACTGATCTGATAATATCAGATTTTTTTCCCTGAGAGCATCTCCAGCAGTGCGGGGGTGGAAAGGGATTCCTTTTGCCAGCTGGGACCACCTCTCACACCCCTGTCCTGGGAGGTTCACAGTAGTTCCCACAACTCGCCTATAGCGGTGGATATCCTCAACAAAATATCGGCCAATTACATACCTACGCCACCTCGACAACGTGGATGCTATTGAGCTACTGAATTTTATGGACGATGACCATGATTTCCTTTCTTTCCAGCTCAACGCCAAACAATTAAAACCGGATTGGCGCCCCCAATGGGTAGGATCAAGACCCGGCCGAAGGACTTTGTATCGCCAACGCGCTTGTGGAGACCAGCAGTTGCATACTGACTACTTCTCTGAAAACCCTATTTGCTCCGATGCAATGTTTCACAGAACAATTTGAATGCGGCAAGATTTGTTCCTTTGGATCATGGAGAAGGTTGTGAAGCACGATAAATATTTCGTTCAGAAAAGGAATGCAGCAGGTCACAAGTGCAGATTCTCTCGATGAGCACTTTTGGATGGGTGAAAACACTTCGCTTGAGTGCTTGAAAATCTTCTCCAGTGAGTATCTCCAAAACCTGCATTTAACTGGATTGAATGGTCGAGGAGTTGAACTCATGGTGGTTGAATCTGTTGTCCTTTCATGCTTCAAAATCTCAAACCACCAAAGCTGAGCTTGAACCTGAAAAGGCTACAACAACAGATTGAATGGCCTGTTATCTTCAAGATTATCCACATGTCATACCCATTGTATGACATCAGCCCGGATTGTAAGAAGGGAATTAGCTGAAATTTCACTGAGGCTTAATTCCAGGGGAGGTCCCAAAACAAATCAGATCTCAAACAAATTTTGCATTTTGCCAAAAAGCATGGATTTCCAGGAATGGGGGCTGTTTAGATTGCATGCACTGGTGTTGGAAAAATTGCCCAACAGCCTTCCATGTTCAATACCAAGGCAGAGAGAAAGAACCAACTGCCATGCTTGAGACTGTTGTGTCTTACAAAACATGGATATGTCATGCTTTTATTAGGCTTCCAGCTGGGAAATTGAACAACAAGAGCATGCTGGACTGATCCCCCATTTTTGATAAAAATTCATAATGGAATCACCCCAACTGTTGAATTCTCTATCAACTTGGCCTAATATCTTGCAAATTCAATCTACGCAAAGTGGGCCGCCCTTTTCCAAACAATTCACTATCCTGATGGTCCAAAAGGGGTTTTGTTTTCTAAAAATAAAGAAGCCAGCCAAAAAGATGTGGAGTGGGAATTTGGAATCCTACAAGATTAATGGTCAATAGTGTGTCAACCTGGATGCCACTGGAGTCATGAAGATCTTCCATAAATCATGAGTGTATGTATAATCATGCACAACATGATAGTCAAATATGAGCAAGATACACCACGGGAGTTTGCTCAGCACTTGCATGCAAGTAACATCACCCCTCTCTTAGGGACCTTGTAAGGTCTCTTGCAGAAGGTATGCCTAATTTTGTGCTGAATTTTTGCTGAAGTTTGGCTGAATGGATGCTGAATCTTTATGAGTTTGTGTTGAAAATGGGTTCATATCATCCTGATAATCACCCCAACTGGACTATTTTCATTATTTTAACTTTCCCACAACCCATGTACAACTGCATTGCAAAGCAATCTCAACTTCTTGGAAGAAAACAGATTTTTCTTGATATAATAGTATATTTTCATTGATCATTTGCTTGTTGTGTCTTCCACAGGGCTCAAAATTGGTTTTCATACATGGAAAGCAAAACTTTTGGCTTGGTAGATATACATTTCTTACAAAATTGCAGAGATTAAATCAATCATCTTTCTGTTTTCATCACTCAAGATACTGAAAGATGTGTGGAAAAGTTTAATGTAGTGGATAATTATATCTTTTTTATTGATTGATGCTATAAGCATCACATCTTTAGAGATAAAAAATGATTATCTTTTGAACTGAGCTAGCTTCAATCACTGGCTAACCCCTTGATGTTTTTTTTTTTCTTTTTTCTTTTTTGCAACAATGGATGAAAAAGTGCTAAATCACCTACTGTAACCACCTTTCTGGAAGGTGGAAGATAGGCATCCAGGCATTCTCAAATACAATTTTTTTAGGGAATTTTCCAATTTTTTTCATGAGTGTTGGAAGTCAAGCACAAGTTCAGGGGAGCCCCAAATTATCCAGGGGTTTTTAATCACATCATAAAATCCCCACAAAAGAATGTGTGTACATATAGGTGAAAATAATATATAACATTTTTAAATATGTCACCTAATATTCTGGTGTTTTGTGGGCACTCAGCTCAGCATCACTTGGCTGTGTTGTATTATAGGTTTCATACAACCGTACGCGCATACAGTTGTGTGACAAATTCTTCCAGCTATTGCCTAACAAAATGCAGACAAAATGAAAACCAGATTATAACTATGATTTAATACAAACTGGCATATTTTTGGCAAGGATAATACCTTGGCCTAGGGGGAAAAAGTGCCAGAGGGGACCAAGTTCAAGCAGCATTGGTAATTACTCTGTAAAATCCCATACTTCCTTTTGACTTCTGTGTGCACTGAAAATCATAAAACAAATGTTTCAGAGCAAAATATAGGGTATGGGTTTACACAGAGGTTAAAAATCAACATGGTGAAAAAATTCTTATCTGTGGTCAGAACTATGGATCAAGTCCACCTGATCATAAAGTTGGGCTGGGTTTCAGCATGTCTATGGCGCACATTATACAGTTAAATTACACAAAATATCTGGCATGATTCCAGGTAACATCAGTATGGATTGTGCATTACATCACCTTGGTTGTTGAACCAAGATCAGACCAACTTCAAACCAACTTGAAACCAGTATCTAAAATGGATCAGACCAAACCTTGGCATGAGTTGGAAGACGGCACTTGTAAACAGGTGCTGAGCAAACATCTATGGTGATACACCCCTCCCAAATATGCATGAGTATGATCTTCCTGCACATATGAGTAATGGACTGGAGTCATATTGAACTAAAAACTCAGGAAGCAACTTTCACATATTCCTTCAGCGTTACCAGGCTATTTGCAACCTCTCAGCCCATTCCAAGCTCAAGAAAGATCTCATCAAAAGTCAGTGGGGATTACATGAAAGGTGTGTCCAATTATAACCTGCTGTGGAGATTTCAGAAAACTCAGATTTATACTCATGAATGAGATCATTTTTTTCAATCTCTCTTCTCTGTATGAGTACAATTAATTGTTTTAGCTTTCTCACTTGCAAATTAATACACATTTTCTCATTTTTTTATAAATCACTTGTGTGAAATGTCAAGAGTTAAACAAGAAAGAATGAAGTTAAAGTAAGCCATGTTGCTTGGCTGTTTCTTTCATCTTGGCAGTGTAGAATGCTTTTCAAATCTTGTCTAGATTGGAGAGGTCCTTCCCCATTATTACCTTATACACCACTGTTTGCATTGCCACCATCTTCTTGCGTAATATCTTGATGAGTTCCTTTGTCCCCTCAAGTAATGCATCATCCTTGTCGTGATAGACACTTCTATTCTAGAGAGGTTTTTTTGTGTTTACATATATTTTACATCACCACACACTGCAAGAAAAACTGATTCAACTGCCACAAGTTGACATGCAAGAGCTTTGATCTTACTCCAACCTTACTCCAACCTTACTGTGGAAATACTTGAAACCAGCTTTACTGCACAGTGACTGTTCATGATGCACAGTTACCAACGGTGGGCCGCTACACTATTTGACCGCTAACTGTTAGTGTAGCAGCTTATTTTTTGATGGAAAATTTGTAGTGTTGGCTGATGCTACAGCCTGATAAACTAAAAGTTAGCGTAGCCAGAAATTTCTCAGCCAAATTTTTTGTAGTGTTAGCTTTGGAAAATAACCGCTACGCTAACAAGTAGCGTAATTGTATTGCCACTAACAAATTTTGAAGTTCTCACTAGCGTAGTGGGCTTCAGATCTACGCTATGCTATGCTGAATGTTAGTTGTTAGCTAAATTTCTTCCCATCAAATGTTAGCTTGTAAAAAACATAAAATTACAGATAGAAAAAAAAAGAAAACCCAGTTTTGATTGCTGTACTTGTGCAAGTGCAGCAATCAAAACACAGCTGTTTTAACCGCTTTACTGGCCAATCCATGCTGAAAAACATTTTTTTTGAAATATATATATATATATATACATATATATATATATATATATAAATCTACAAAAAAAGGGCATTAATAAAAAACCCTGGTTTTTCCGCGTTTGCACCCAGTTTTATGCAGTGGCGACGTCCAAATTGCTGCGCAGTACACCCGGTTTTCCGCATTTACACCTGGTTTTTGTATGGGCATTAATAAAAAAACCTGGTTTTTCCGCGTTTACACCCGGTTTTACGCAGCGGCGACGTCCAAATTGCTGCGCAGTACACCCGCACTGCCAGCATAATTGCATAGGTTGAGTTCATCCCAGTTAAACTAGGATGCAAACAACCAATTTAAAGTAGGTTGACCTCAACCAATGAAATATAAAACCAAGGGGGGTCCCTTGGATTTATATTTCATCAGTTGATTTCAACCAAGTTTAAATTGGTTGAGTGCATCCCAGTTTAACTGGGATGACTTCATCCTAGGCAATTATGCTGGCAGTGCCGGTTTTCCGCATTTACACCTGGTTTTTTGATTTAATTTTTTGCGGGCGGAATTTCATTATTTTTCAAAAACTTTAAATTGCTAAAAATACTTCTTGGCGTGTAGAATTTTATGGTATCTTTTATTTTCCAAAAAAACTATGTCTTCTATTTTTTTTGGCCAATCCACCCGGTTTTTTTTCAATTTAATTTTTTGCGGGCGGATTTTCATTATTTTTCAAAGTTTTAAATTTATTTATCATACTTACAGGGGTGTAAAATTTTATGGTAATTTTTATTTTGCAAAAAAAACAAGCATTCTATTTTTTTTGGCCAATCCACCCGGTTTTTTTCATAAAAAAACTCCACGGCTCAATTTTCAGGATTTCTCAAAATTTTAAATCTTTTTAAACACTTTAAGGGGTGTAGAATTTAATGTGACAAACAGTTTATTTTTAAGTTCACTGGCTTTCTTTTTATCATTCTTGGACAGAATTTATTTCTAAACACCTTCACGCCTGTCTTTCAAGATATTTGGGGAGTTTTTAAATGGATTAATACACTTTAGAGGGTAAATAATTCATTGGAAACAAATACGGATTATAAAATTAACTTGTTATCAGATTTCATGACAAAGAAATGGAAATATAATGATACACAGCGGTATGGTACATTGTATGATGCTTTGGAGTGTTACATGTAAGATAATTATTACACATTACATATGGGTTCAGGAATGTAATTCAGGCGTAGATTCACCATTTGTAAGCATTTTCTAGTTGTTATCAGTAGTGTTTATAACAATTTCTCTTTCTTATACTTATTATTTGTGTGCGCATTCTTAGTCTGTACTAATGTCTCTTTGTTTTTTATTACATTTATTATTTATTAATAAATTATGACCTTGCAATTATGTCTCTTGCTTTTTATTTATTTCATTCATTTCATTTATTCTATTTATTTTATTTTATTTTGTTTATGTTTATTTTGCTTTTTTTACTTACTTATTTAATTTGTTTAAATAAAATATTGAATGAGTTGGGGAGGTTGCGCGCATCAAATGCCGCCCTCCATAATTTTATTTTGTTTTGTTTATTTTCCTTGTTTTAATTGTTTATTTTAATTGTTTTAAACAAAATATTGAATGAGGATGATTGGGGAGGTTGCGTTGTTCATAAATCATTAACTTGCAATTATGTCTCTTGCTTTTAATTTATTTATTTAATTTATTCATTTCATTTATTCTATTTATTTAATTTTATATCATTTTATATTATATTATTTTGTTTATTTTCCTTGTTCTATTTATTTATTTTATTTGTTTTGGGGTCACGCGCATCAAATGCCGCCCTCCACGTTCTATTTGCTTAAAAATTAAAAATTAAAAAAAACCGGGTGTAAATGCGGAAAACCGGGTGCACCGCGCAGCCGCAGCTGCGCAGAAAACCGGGTGTAAACGCGGAAAAACCGGGTTTTTTTATTAATGCCCTTTTGTATTTATTTTTTTGCAGGCGGATTTTAATTGTTTTTCAAGATTTTAAATTTATTTATTACACTATCAGGGGTTTATCATTCTATGGTAATTTCTATTTTGCAAAAAAACCATGTCTTCTATTTTTTTTGGCCAATCCACCCGGTTTTTTCATAAAAAATCCCCACAGCTTAATTTCCAGGATTTCTCAACATTTTAAACTTTTTTAAAGCACTTTCAGGGGTACAGAATTTAATGTGACTAAAAGTTTTTTTAAAAATCACTGGTTGGATTTTTATGATTTTTGGACTCAATTTATTTCCAAACACCTTCATGTCTGTCTTTCAAGATATTCAGGGAGTTTTTGAATGGATTCATACACTTTAGAGGGTGAAGAATTCATTGGAAGTAAATACTGATTATAAAATTAACTCGTTATCATATTTCATGACAAAAAAATGGAAATACCATGATACACAGAGGTATGGTACATTGTATAATTCTTTGGAGTGTTACATGTAAGATATTGTTTACACATTACATATGGGTGAATGGAAGAGTCCACTTGTATCAAGTCCTGTTTCTTATGGGAAGTAACCCTTAGTGTGGGTTTACACATGGAAAGAGTATGTTTTGCATTTACTAGTGATTGGTGTACCCTATAGGTTAATTTAGGCATAGATTCACCATTTTTAATAATTTTCTAGTTGTTATCAGTAGTGCTTGCAACAATTTCTCTCTCTTATACTTATTATCTGTGTGTGCATTCTTAGTCTGTACTAATGTCTCTTTGTTGTTTATTACATATATTATTTATTCATAAATTATTAACTTGAAATTAGGGGGTATCAAATATGAACAAATCCACAATTAAAACCAGTGAATTAGGTTTTTCCACAAAATTTCACTTTTGAGAAATCTGAACCATTTTATATTGATATCCATGGTTTTTAAAAATGGTGTATTTTCAAAACCAGTTGATTAGATAATGGTGGATTTTGTCATATTTGATACCCCCTAATGTTGAAAAATATATATATATATTTGTAAAAAAAAACAACAAATAAGTAAATAAAAAAATAAAAAAATAAACATAAACAAAAACAAAAACAAATCAAAAAAATGAAGAAAAACATTTTTTTTTGAGAAAAAGATAAATATACATAAAATAATTGGTTTTTTGATTGCAGTACTGGCGCAAGTAATGTAACCAAAAAATCTGTTTTTATTGCAGTACTTGCCCAACTAATGCAGTTAAAACAGCAGCTGTTTCAACTGCATTACTTGGGCAAGTACTGCAATCAAAACAGATTTTTTGATTGCAGTACTTGCGCAAGTGATGCAATTAAAACAGCAGCTGTTTTAATCACATTACTTGCGCAAGTACTACAATTAAAAAACTGATGTTTTTTGTTTATTTTTATTTTTATGTATATATTTTGGGCATTAATAAAAAAACCTGGTTTTTCTGCGTTTACACCCGGTTTTACGCAGCGGCAATGTCAAAATTGCTGAGCAGTACACCTGGTTTTTTTAATGAATTTTTTGCAGGCGTATTTTCAATGTTTTTCAAATTTTATTTATTACACTAAGGGGTGTAAAATTTTATTGTAACTTTCATTTTTCAAAAAAACCATGAATTCTATTATTTTTTGCCATTCCACCCGGTTTTTTCAAAAGAGATCCCCACAGCTTCATTTTCTGGATTTCTCAACATTTAAATAAAAATTAAAACACTTTAAGGAGTGTAGAATTTAATGTGACTAACATTTTTTTTTACAAGTCATTTGTTGGATTTTTGTGATTGTTGGACACAGTTTATTTCCAAACACCTCCACGTCTAACTTTCAAGATATTCAGTGAGTTTTTAAATGGTTTCCTACACTTTGAATGAAGAATCCATTGGAAACAAAAACTGATTATACAAGTGACTTGTTATCAGATTTCATGACAAAAAAATGGAAATATAATAGCACAAGGTAGGGAAATAGTTAAATAACTATTCAACATCAAAAAATTTATGATCCTGGCAAGCTCCTTAAATATTCTTGAGATCCCTCTGAGGACCCTATGGGTGTTAAAGTCCAAGTTGTGGGTGCTTTGGCTAAGTATTGGCCTTCCTGGTGATGCTTATGCCTTGGTTTTGTGTCACCAAGTTCCATATGACTTGTTTTGTATGTGTTTTATTTATTTTAGTATATTTAATTTATTAAGTAAAGCCATTTAGTACATTAGTACTGGTTTGTATGATTAGTATTTGTGGCTTATTTGTATTTTTATAACAAGCCACAGTACTTGTTTTGCACTGTTGTGTAATACTTATTGTACTTATTTTAATGCATAAAATAATATTGATGTGTTTTCTGGTTCCTAGTAATCTTTATTACATATGTATCATATGTAATGAAGATACTAGGGTGCTTTTGTTGCCTCTTGTATTTATTTGCTGGCTCTGGAATCCGCGTGCCAGGTGGGGGTGCCTTACTGGTTTTAAGGGGAGGTTGCGCGCATCAAATGCCGCCCTCCATATGCATATTTAAAAAAAATTAAAAATTAAAAAAACCAGGTGCGCGCGTGGAAAACCGGGTGCACTGCGCAGCTGCAATTGCACAGAAAACTGGTTGTAAACACGGAAAAATCATGTTTTTTTATCCATGCCGTATGTATTTTTTTCTCAAAAAAAATGTTTTTCATTATTTATTTATTTTTTAATTTTTTATGTACAACTTGTTTGTTTTTTTCTTTTTCAAATAAAAATGTTTCTCAACATTGTTTTTTGTTTTTTATTTTTTTTCAAACGAAACATTTTTCAGCTTTGTTTTTTTTATGCTTCAAAAACAAAAAAGAAATCAGTGTGTCTTGCAGGCTCAGAGAGAAAATGTACTGTGGTTTTCTGAGCCATCCATTTGGCCATTTACCCCCCGTGTTGGCTATAAAAGGAGCTGCATTTGGCCTCAATTTCTTTGATTGTTTCCTTATTTATCCCGCCACCTGCTACCCTCTGCCTTCCACCTACTACCTGTTAAGATTAATCTTGAACAATTTGAGGCGATGACTGGGGATTAAGTGAAAGAGGAGTTTCAATTTTTTAAGCACCTGAGGATATCTAGGCGTTTTTGAACTCAGACTTGATGATTCTTAATTTCATCACTGAGACTGACTCAAATATATAACTAGAGAGCCCCCTCAGCAAGATCCAGAAGGGGGCCTAATATTCAGCACATGAACAACACTGAACATGAGAAAAGAACAGGGAATGACATATTAGTAGACAGGACAGGAGAGTGACAGGGAACTGGGGAGAGTGACAGGGAACTGGGGACAGTGAACTGGGACCTGGGAACTGGGAACTGGGAACTGGGAACATGGAACAGGGAACATAAAACTGGAAATTTGATGATTGTTTAGTTTGAGAGGTGAGCAGAACAGACAACATGGCTGATATCCTGACACTACCCACTGCCTTCTACCACCTGCTGCCTGCCACCCACTACCTGCGTTCTGCCACCTGGTAAACTACAGTATGGTTTTCTCTAAAATTATTCTTAATTAACTTTATATTAATAAATTCTTGCTGTCTTCTTTTTGATTTCCTTTATTATTCTTCTTTACTATCTTGATTGATTAAATGTGATGATTGCAGGATATGTTGTGACACTATGGCCAATCAGTCATCATACACCATCAAGCAGGTTAGCAAAGCAGGAAAATAAAAGAAGGCAAATAGTTGAACAACACAAAATGTTACAGGCCAACTCAATTCTTGGTACCAATTTAAATCTTCCAGCCCAACCAAGGTCAACTTCCAAATGGAAACATGTGGCATAAATGGAGCATTATTTATCTCCATCAAATTCTGCTAAATATACATGGCCATCCTACCCGCAAACCAACCCCTGTTGAAGTTGCCACTGCTTGCAAAAAAGTGGATGATAAATTTTTTCTCCTCAACTTTGGCCAGTCCATTATTGTTGATCGTCAAAAACACAATTCTATCATTGCTATCATTGAATTTACGCCATGGGACACATTAACAGAAAAGTATAAAGAAGAGTTAAATTGCTTGTCCACTTTTTTCAACAACTCAAAGAAATGGATCAATCCTGTTCAATCTTAGTCTTGCTCCTGGGGTGGACAAATGTGGGAAATTGGTTGGCATAAGTCTTTGGACTTTATGCAGATTTTCGGTTGATACATCAAAGCCTTTCTACCCAAAGATACCAACAACTATGAAACCCATTTCTCAAAGTCCATCCAAACCATTTTTTTCTTACCAGTACTTGTTTTATGCAATGAATAACCTGAGATGTTTTCCTGGGAACTTTTTTAGCAGGTAAAGTTGTATTTTTTTCAGTTTCAAAGTTACACTAAAATTTAGTGTAAATGGGAAAATCACTACACTATTTGTTAGTGTATCTGAGAATAAAACTAAGCTTAAGGCTAGTGTAGCTTTACTTCCCCCTACATCCGCTAAAAAAACGCTACATAGATTTCCATTTAGTGTTTGCTGGCTTTTGTAATTAGCGCTAACGCTACACTATCAGTTTTTTTTTTTCCCCAAAAAATATTGTGGTGTTAGCTGAATAATTTCCCCCCTAACAGTAAACTTTTTGTCAGTGTAGCTAAAAAACCTAACATTACACTATGCTACCGCTAATGTTAGCGTAGCTGGCCCACCATTGCAGTTACTATGCACCAAAAGTTGCTCTGGATTAAGCTTCAAGTAAGAAAAAAGCTGGACTCAAGTATACTGAATGTCAACTGGAAACAGTTGAAGCAGTTTTTTGGAGGAACACTATCTTCTTCACCACAGTCATTCCAGTTTACATAAACAGCTACACTATGTGGATTGTATAAAGGGTATATATCTAAATTACATATGTATTTCTGTTTACAGGAGGCTGTGTAGCAACCAAAAGCCACAAATCAAGCTGCATAGTATCAATTGGGGAAGTACAAGCCACTCAAGCAGACTACACAGAAATACACAAAGCTGTGCAGGTCACTTTAGATAAATACATAGCAAAAAGCAGGCTTTGCAATCCACACATATAAATAGATTACTAGCTAAGTTTGCCCATGAATACACTGCCACCCTGTATGCAGCTGTATTTTGAAAATCATTAAGCCTCATTTGTAAAAGCACAACAGCTAAAACCCCTCATGTAATTAGAAAACTAGACAAAATGCCTCACATTTTCATATATAAGGAGGGGCTCTCCCTTCCTCTTTCCAACATCAGATCACAATGGATCTATTCATCAGATCATCAGACCAGCTCCCCCCCACCTGACCAAAATTAATGACTACACTTTACACACTCCGCCACATATCAAATACTAAAAATTTGCAATACACACAGAAAATTCACAACCAATCCACTAGAGTCTCTTGTGTTATAATTATTCAGCTATACTAGACCACTTCCTTCTTCTTCCAGCCTAGCTGGGGGTGTTGTTAGTCTTTTGCTTTCAGAGAGGCAGGGGTTTCCCCGTAATACTTCTATACATTCAGCCAAAAGAGGTGAAAACCACTTGAGGATTCTCACATCATGCTTTCATCTTTTTAGCTGCCTTACGTCCATCAGGGAAAGAAGATCAAAAGGTTTTGTCTTCACTACCACAATTTTCATCATTGGACTGGGAAAGTGCTGCTTTTTGAGGTAGGAGCTTTGATCAGTGTCTTCTTGGCTTTATTTGAGAGGTGCTTTTCATTGATTGTTTCTTGCCATTTGGGTGAGTGATGACAAATAGATCATCAGTGGTCAAGGTTAAAAGAAACACCCTGATCAGCAAGGAAGATTTATTTTGCTTTAACACCCTGTGTTAAAATTAGCAAAACATTTTGAACTGCCCAGAATTCCAGTATCTCTTAATCTTTGTGATATCCTCATCAAAAACCACCTACCTACAATCAACATCTTCAGAGACTTTCTTGAAGGAAAAAATTGTGAATTGGCTTTTAATTCCTCATTTGCAGGATCTACTGCTCCAGTCTTCAGGAAAGAATCAGCTGTTTCAGAAGCTACATCAGGAGGTTGGCCAGTCTGCTCACCCAGTATTCATAATCTGGCTACTAAACCCTCCACGTCAAAATTTTGGAAGCTCAAAAGGAAGAAGCCTATAGCAAAGGCTGAAACTTCTACATCACCTGTAGATTAAAATAACAACTTGAAATCCATCAGCACCACCAACAGTGGTTTTCTTTGCACCTGGAAAGCACTTTCAGCTGTCAAAACTAAAAAAAACCTGCTTCCTCAACAGAAGGGTGAGTCATCACATGTTCAGCAATAAGTATTTTTTCAAGGACTAAGTCAACACTAATACCTCTGACAAATGGAAGAACTCTTGATTCCTCTGGTGAGGGGTTTGTCTCTATCATTTCCAACAATTGAATTTTCCCCAAGCTGAAGACACTTCACATACACAACTTGGCAAGTACACTCATAAGCTTTGGAAGGCAATTAGAGCATGGATGTAAAATGATCAGGACTGTTCCAAAGCCTGTTGATCCTGTTTGCAACAAAACAACCATTCTTTCTACAGCAGTTATTGACGGTGTATGTAACATCAAGTTAGCCTCTGAATCTTATGGTTCCATTTCTAATCAAGAAATGTCAAATAATATCAACTCATTTCACAGATATGCAGGTAATCCAACCCTCAATGCCTTGAAGAAGATGTTCCCCGGTATCCATCACTATGAAAAACACTTCAGGAACTACTACCAGTTGAAATACAACATACTTAAGTTATTAGTCCATTTACACAAGGCTGATACCAAAACAAACCTGGAATTTTACACCCTGGGACTCAGGTAAATTTCACAATGGGTATTAAGTGCTCAGTGAACAAGAATGAGTCTGAGGTACACAAAAACCTAAGCTGAAGACTTTGAAACTACTGAGGAAAGTGTTCAGCTGGGGTGACTCCTTCAATTTATCAACCCAGGAACCTTCCACATTTGCCATGTTGACTTACCCCTTTCATTTGTACATACCTCATTCATCATCTACACACACCTCTTCCATGTGTGCACAAGATCAACGGGTTTGTACCAACTTCTTCAGTTGGAGAATCAGAGGTTATTAGCCAGTCACTACATATTTTTCTCATTTTATGTTTCTAACGTCTTTTGTATTTCTCAACTATTCATGACAAAAGAATCAATCCTTTGGGTTCCCTAGTTTTTCTTGTTTCCCCCAAATGGTAAAATCGGTACATATATCTTATATTTTCTTTCATCCACTCACTTCACATCATTCTATGTCTCATGTATGGGAGGTCGTGTGGGAGAAGGAACAATCATGCAAAGCTGCAAGCTCGTTTCCTTGAATTGAAATCTTCGATCAGCGACTCGGTTTATGCCGTTTATCCCTTCAAGATGGTCGGTACATTCCAAGACTTAAATGCGCCAGGGCTCTCCGGAAGGCTATTGTGGATACATTCAATGAAAACCGCTGACACGCATCGTGTCATGAGGTGCTGAAACATACATGTTTGATTTTATTAATTGTAGAATTGCAAGGTAGGAAAACGATAGATATACTACATGAAGCAAAAAAAGGCTAGCTGAAAGATGTTAGTGGGCGTTTTCCGAACATGATGTTCGATTGATGAAGTCGAAAAAAGTATGCATAATTGGTGTTGATTGAGATAAACTGTTTTGGGACGAAACGAATACGAAATCGGGACGGAGGCGTTTATAACAAGGGCTGACCAAGATATGCTGTGAACCTGGTTTCGGTGGCCGAAGTTGTAATCAGACTGGTTCAACCAACAAGGGCGCCAGTCGTTGTGGTTTGATTGGAAAGGAAACATGGGTTGCATACTACTGCAAACTTTCGCGCGTGTCGGTATGTTTATAGCTATAATGCTACACTGGAATCTACTGAGGAACATGGGTCTGCTGAAAGCGAAACTTCAGTATGCATCCGCGGACCTGGTCGGAATGGTGACTTACTGTATCTTGTGAAAGCGGATGTGGGTTGGGGTTCTCTTTGGAAATATCCAATCCACGGTTTTCGCCTTGGTATTGCGGGAGATGCTCGTGAGCTTGTTTAGTGGGAGTGACGACAACCGGATGGCTGTTTGAAATGACATTAGGTGTTATCGGCCCAGTCGAATGGTCATCTGGGCTGATTGGCGATCCTTCTTCTTCAGAAGAGCCGCCAGCTTCATCGTCATGATTGGACCCTGCACGTTGCGTTACAGTTTGAAGGGAATGATCTAGGTTTGAGAAACTTGAGGGGTCAGGAATGCACGATATCCGTTAATACAAAATGTGCCAAATGCCATACCTGCTCCTTTGTCTGTAAGGGTTACTGTGAAGGGTTATGGGTTAGCACATCTGCGAGAATATTGGTAATAGACGAGGAGCACTTACGAGAATGTTGCGCAACTTTTTGCATCAACTCCCACCAACGCATCATCTCTGCATGGGTGCGTGATTTGAAACTGAAAGCTACCTCTTTACTTCCAATGTGCAAAGACTTCTTCATTTTGTTAAGACTTCCAGTGTTATGACCGCCACTCGTGCGTCTGGCTCCCTCAATGTGCCATTTGAACGTCTTGGCCTCCGGTGGAGCCGGTGCACCAAGTGTACAATTTGGCAAAAAAATAGACATTTCCGGTTCATGATGCTTTGTGGGGTCGGAAGTCTTGAATTCATGCAGATAGCCTGAGGGTGTAAGAACATAATAACCCTCCTTGTAGTTTCGCGTGACTGGAAAAGTGGAGATGCTCATGCGAGATAAGCTAAGAGGTAAGGAATCCGGAGATCGTCGTGAAACATATCTTACATCTTTTTTTCCGTTCGAGAAGACCCACATTGATCGGACTAGTAATTTCTTCGTTGTGGCCAGGGAAGGCAATATTTTCTACATCACGCATCTGGATATCTTCAGGAACGAGATGACCACTCCGCTTGGCGAATTCAGTCCACTCAAGCTCAGGATTCAACTCCGTGACACCAGTATGAATGATCTGCCATTCAGTAGAGATTGCCTTTTCGGTATTGAGCCGCGTGGATTCGAAGTCTTTAACCACCGCCTGGAGGTCTATATTTACGCGCTTTTCAAGCTCGAGCCCTTTTTTCTGGTACTCTATGTTGGACAATCAAGGCAGAACATCTTAGCAAGATTGATAGAGCATTATGCAACTAATAACATTTTCTTTACCTATGATAATACGAGTCAACGAGTTCTCAAGATTAGTTTGTTGCTTGACTTGTTCTTCGACTTGGCGGTGTAAAAGAACTGGATCATCGTGAGCCATCAAAGCCATCGGGTTGGTTTTCGCTTGGGATATAGCCTGTGAGAGGTGACTGATCACCTCGGTGGATTCTGCGCGACTCTTACCAACTTCGGTAGCAAGTTGAGTAGGCTTAGCCCCTAACTCGGCAATAAGCTTCAGAAAAGAGAAATGGAAACGCGTTAGGAGGTAGCCATACGTCTTACTTATAAGTTGAAGAAAGTGGGAGCAGGTGACAAACCTCTTTAACGTCTATTTTGGTCTTGTTGAGATCATGTAAAGTGCTCTGCGTGATGGAATGAGCAAATGCAGTATGATGATCGGCAATCGCCCTAGTTCGCTCGCGAGTGTTGAAGAGGATGGATTGCCAGCCGCCTGCGCCCTCTGCTAAGAATTGATTGCCTTCCCGTAACGGAACCGGCAAAAGACCTCCAATCTTTTGAAGTTCGGCAGCCGTGCTGAACGATTAAAATATTTGGTTCCCACCTTATTTAGCACTCTAAAATCAGAAAGAAATTTAACGCGATGAGACAAGATGGGACTTACGAAGTTTCCAATTTGGCAAGGTCTTCATAATATGCTATGAAACCTTTGGTGATGGATTTGTACTCGACTGTCGGGTAAGACAAAGTGTTAGAGATTTGAAAAATGGATTTCAAATTAGAATATCTAGTGGACTGACGGAAGCGGTCGACCAGAATGTCGATCTCCTTATGTTCAGGCTGATCGGCGTGTTCCGCAGAGCCAGAGCCTGTTGAAAACAAATTTTACAAGTCGATTAGCTGTCAAGCTGTGGATTCTGAATAGAAATTATGTGATAGGTTACCATTTTTGATGGTGCTCGTGTGTTTCTTTGTCATGTTGACGTGTGTTCAGAGTGTTGACTGTTTCTACAAGGGTGATAGTTAAATATCGAGATTCGGGGTGAGTGGAATGATGTTAGGAAGACAAGGACTGACCTTCACTTTAAATACAATGTATGTGCGTACTGTTACCAGACTGTGCACGGATCGGGAGGGATAACAGAGATGTAAATCTTGACCGATAGAACTGATGACTGTGTTTAGTGTATCGACAGCTTTGGGCTAGTTTGAGCTTAAAACAACCAATGACGCCAATCAAAAGAAGGCGAGCGAAGTAGTTTTATCTGAAAGTCTGTGTGATATGGGCGCACTGGCAATGCATCAATGACCAGTACCGTATTCCAAAACCAAACCGAATACCATAATGGGTTGATTCGCCGTCAGCCGGCTCGGGATTCAATGTATGTACTTGGTACGGGCCCGGCTGATTTGGACAAGAGATGTTCGAAAGAGCTTACCTGTGGGATCAAACTCCTCCAAAGATGCTAATTATTGGTTTGCAATGGTTTAATGTGGGAAGGAAGTGGAGGGCACAGGGGAAAGAACCCTGCCCTGGCCGTAATAAATAAATGTTGATGGAAATAGATAGAGACTTCAGCCGGACTGGTTTCATCGGACGGAAGATCTTGCATCGATTTTCAAAATTTAAGTTTCAATTTTTCACCCCGTGTATGTTGATATCTAAATATGTACTGGGCACCAAGCCTCGGGGAAAGGTTTACACAAAATTGCCAACGTCATTATAAACACTCTGGAACGTTCCTGATCCGATCTGGGCCCAAAAAAAACTAGCTCTTTTTTAGAAAAAAAATCCAGGAGGGTTTGCATGCCATCCCAGTTTAATCCCACCTCCTTCATGACTGTCCAACACCAAAAGAAACCAAGCTAACCAAGTAGAAAGCCAACTGAAAAACCCAACCTCAGGAAGTGGCCTTTCCTGATTGGTGTGCCCCAGTATCTCAGGCCTACAGCAATGCTGACTTGATTCAGTGCCATCCAAAAAGTTCTTCCTTGGGGGAGTCAGGAATTATACAACTAGCTTGTATATTACAAACCCGGACAATCAATCAATGCAACCTGTTGAACCAACCAAAGTTCAGGTTTGAGACAGTTGATTGAGGAGTTGGGAATACCAAGCATGTGGAGTAAAGCAATGGTGAGAGGCAAGGAAGCAGCTAAAGACCATTGTGGTGGTTTGTATAGGACCACAAATTCAGGCTGAGAAGAGCTGCATGGTGCAAAAAACACTGTCAGATGTATATAGCTGAGGGATCTACATACTTAAGCACTGCTGAGGCAATCTTACCAAATGGGGGCTACAAGAGCATACCTATGAAGACTTAAAAGGGTAAAATGCACCAAGCAGCCAAGATTGAGGTTGGTCCCTTTTCTATCCAAAGCAGTGGAGCAAGTGGTGTTGAGGTTGGTCCCTCTGGATAAGACAATTGGTGTGGCAGAAGACAGATAAGCAAAGCAGCTGGGGTATACCAGGGTCAACACTGGGCCTGCATAGCATCAGCGCACTTGACTGGCTCCACACTAATGCTACACCTGCTGGCAGAGAAAATGAAGCCTCTACAGCAGATTTTAAGGGGTTTAAGGCCTTTTTTTCTGCTTACACTGCTGTGTTGTAGTGTAAAGTAGTAAAAAATACCAGCATTCTGCTAATGCTACCCTGTAAGCACCCCAAAAAAAGCCTCTGTACTAACACTTTTTTTGGAACAAAGCATAGTGGCCCAGTGCTGCCAGGGTGGACTAGCCAAGGAGGGCAAATCACAGGGGCACCAAGGGTTTGTAAATGGGTAGACCAGTAGAAATGACAGTGAGAGCTTGCTGACAGCTTGATATAGCAGAGAGGGAATGGATATTGGAATGAAAGAGAGGTGTAGGCTGGGAAAAGAGATGTGATAGAGTGGCAGAGGCAGGTGGAAGTGTATGCAAGGATTATGAAAAGCTTTCAGCTGTGATAGTGTGGAGTTGGGTGGGAGTATGGAGGAGAGGAATCTGGTTTTAGAGATGGGGGTTTTGAGAAGGGTGCTCACAGCTCAAGGGGGAAATGTGATAAAACTATAAGTGATGAAGGGGGAGGAGATTTGTTGAACAGACTCAAGGGATACTCAGAATGGGGACTGGTTAAACTGAGGAGAACTGATGGTTTGTTATTGCTTGTACTAGGCTATGTATTTATAGACTAGTTACAAGTGGTCAATTTGTGGTTGATAACTGAATAATAGATAATGAATAATAATGAATAAAGAATAATAAATATCAATGTAAGAAGATGGGAAAAGATCAATTTAATGTGAGTCTTACTAAGTCAATAAAAAATAGCTACTACAACAGGGATCAAAGTCTACATGTGTGTGTTAAGTTATTGGAAAATAGTATTATGAGTCAACAACCAAAAGAGTCAGTCCAACTAATTATATCAATTATCATTCATATTTTAATGGTCTTTTGGGGATGAGGAGACAGAATTCCAACAAAATGTATTCTGGAACTTCTTATCATACTCATCTAAAACTAAGAATACACACCTTGTTATAGTGATTAGTATTATTATTGTAACCATTCTTAGTAGTGTTTGTGGAAAGAGACATCTCTTTCTATTTTATTGCATGCAGCATTTTAGTCAAGTTGCCTGCAGTAGCCCTAGTGTATAGTGGGAAAAGAACTCAGTGGAGCACTGTGGGTATTATATATGTAGGATGTGAAGAAAGGGCTTGGCCAGGCCCCATAGTACATTTGTCAGCCCTAGAGATACTCCAGAGTATCCTCAGAACTGAATTAACTGTAAAATATAATAAAAATACTGTAGTACTACTGTGAATAATAAAATATCATAAAACATTATTAGATCAAACAACTTGGAATGTAAAATAAGTGGGGTAGCTCACTCAAACCACCACTACATTCCTACTCCTTCCAGTACATTATCATATAATACAGATACTTTACAAAAAGGGGATAAAAATTCTGAAATATGGATTAAAAATTATTTTCATAAAAGCTGAGAAACAATAAGCTTATTTGCATAAATATAAGACTAACAAAATTATGCTAATAAGAAAGAAATTACCTAAGTGTGTGGTAATTTCCCAGTATTGTTCTGTTCAATGAGTTGGCCCATGATGTGGTTGTTTATACATAAATGCCATGAGGTCATGGGTGCATAGAAAATACTGTGCTCAATTTAATACAATTCCTATTGCATGATAGTGCATTTGAATTGTAACACATTAGAGCAGAATATACAACAACATTCTAGAACCTTCCCCTGAAGACCTCTAGAATATAAAAGGAGGCCATTTCCTGGCCTAGGATTTGATCCTCAGCATATTCACCCAGTACCACATTAGTAAGTACCCTGAATATTCTCCTCCTACTTTTAGAATAGTGTTATCACTTTATTATCCAACCCACCTTATCTACTGGAATATTTATCAAGTTGACTTAGAACCTCACCATCTTAGACCTTGAAATATTTGCTATAAAGAAGTTGCTGCAAGACTACCACCTCTGACAGTAGCCAATAACCTTAAGTACTTACCAGCTGCTTAACAACAATTTACATTTTTACATATATATTAAAAAGACAGAAAGATAGCCAAACCTATAAGAGGTATGTACCAAATGTCACCGGACATCTCGCGGGGAAAGCACAAGGGTGCAGCATGCAATATTCTATAGTTGGTACAGGCAATTGGTTGGGCGGACAAAGGCCGCTTCAGCATGTGCAAAAATGGTGGGACCAAGTGGAGCCACCGGGCTTGGGGAACTTGGACTGCAAACAGAGCATGGGCAGAAGAATCAGGGTGGATGCAGGGGCAACCATTTACTGTGGGGGTCAGCGGGGTATAGCAGTTTGGGGCATACTGTGGTGCAATGTGGAATTAGGGAGAAAGGCAAGTAAGGTTCCAGGTAAGGTGCCAGGGATTGCAAGACCTGACCGGGGGTGGATGTTGTATAAATAGAGTTTTAGGATTAGGGTTTAGGGGATTATCATATCTTATCAGAAGAGTAAATAGCTATCATCATCAGCATACAAGAAATCTCTTGTACATCAACTCTGAGTATCTTCAGCGTGTGCAAACAAACTGAAAGGAAAGGTAGACTGTGAGGAGAACTGTGAAGGGCATCACCAGGGAAGCAAAAGCAAGCGGAACATTCCACTTTCTCAGTAAAGGTGTTTCAGGGAATCCAGTTAGTCTTCTACTAACAACCATTCATCCCACAGAGGAAATCAAAGAATCATTGGAACCAACAAGGAAGAAGGACACTTGGATTCTATCCCTGAGGACTCAAGGCAGAGCTTACCCTTTCTGTTGCCAGGGTTGTCCTTATTTCCACATTGGGTGGATCCACACAGCTTGAGGAACCCACAGTTTGCATCAGGGGTCATTGAGAACAGAAAATCTCAAGGGGATTTGGAGAAGGCAGGGTCTAGTGGGATTCAGATGTGGTGGAGTGGAGAGTCCTGGTTAGGGCTGCATTGGGGTTGCAGAGGAGGGTGGAGGTGGGAGACTGGGGGCATGTGTAAACGGACAATTTCATGCAACCAACCCAATTTCCAAAAGGGGATTTAGTTGATATAAGTGTGTTAGGCAGAGGAGTTGAGTCTCAAAGATAGCTTCAAAGATGTTTCAAATATAAGCTTGAGTCAAAGGAGTTCAAGGATGACTTTGATGATGAAGATATGTGGACTCTATGATAACTTAGTACTCAGCCAGGATTATGACTAACTGGATGCTCATTAGGAAACATAAGACAATATTATATTAATTCACTGAAGAAAGAGAGAAATAGATGGAAAAGCACAAGAGTATTTATAATGGAGAAAAGATGCAGTTATCAAAGATAAGTATGAAGATGTGTCAAAGACTATTGACAGAGTATTTACTCAAGGTGAGAGTTGAAAATGTGATCCAAGATGATCAGTAAAATGAAAATACATGATGATGAAAGATGGGCTGTATAATTGAAAGTACATGATAGCCAAAGATGAGCTTTCTGGTCAGATGAAATGTCTTTAATTCAAAAGTGGGATTTCCCATATGGGAGGGTTAAGTGTGAGGCTATTGGAAAAGGATAAGAACCAAGCTGAAAGTCAAGGTGCATTGAAGCTAGTCAAGGAAAGGGATATTGGACATCTTTAAAGCTGAGTTGAATCACCAGAATTGGCGGTCTATAGTTTTGACTTCTGATTTGATTAATTATTAAATATGGGATTCAAATATTCACCTTGGTTAGGTGTCATGCAAATGGTAATTGCAATTTTTGAAGCTAAAATGCATTTGAAGTGTGATGGATATGGTAGTGAGTGTGCCATGGTTGGCTGAGACCATGAGGGTTTCAGTGTGACACTCAGCTTTGAAGATTTCAATTAACATTTTCTTGACACCTAACTAAAGTAATCATTCAAACTTCATTTTTGGTAATTACCTTATCCAGTTCTCAGAACTAGGGATGTCTATTTCCAGTAACTTGATCTATCTTTGATGCTGTCCAATAAAAATTTATGGATCAGCTCAAATGAACCTTTAATTTCAGCTTGGCACTTAACCTCTGCACTTAGCCTTGCATGTAACTCTATCACCTGGAAAGCCTTACCCTTAGACTCAAATATTTTCATATTAATTTGATAATTTTTTCACTTCATTCCACCCATTTAGCTTCAATTACTTTTGCAACTCTGAAATTGAGTAAACACTCACTCATTTTTTTTTTACAAATCTTTCTGATCTACTCACCTCAATAGAAATAGCATTCTTGAATATAAATACTTTTGTACTTTTCTTATATCTTTCTTTTCTTCAGTTAATTAATATGATATTGTTTTAAGTTCAATACTGAGCATTCAACTTGGCCATCATCCTGGTTTAATACTAATTCATTCTAGATTCCACATATCTTGATCTTCAAATTTATTGTTGAACTCCTTTGAATCAAAGTTTTCCTCAAAGAATCTTTGAAGTTATCCTCAAGACTTATCTTCTATCCCTCAAGCACTTTGATCAACTAAACCCCCCTTTTTAAGTTGGGTTGGTTGCATCACAGGTTCTGGGTGTCTGGAGGTTATGTATCCTGACTTCAGTGGAGGATACAACATCTTAAAATTTCCAGGGTTTGATTATGTAATATTATAGGTACATGTGGTTGGCTGGACCTGTATTAATTTCCCAGCCAGTTGTATTGTGGACCTCATTAATAAAGAATTCCATGAAAGAGTGGAAGTGGAGTAATTAAAAAGGACTCAGTGAGGACTAAAATCAAAAGTTTATGAGAAAGCAGAATATTCATCTAAACCAAATATGAAACTTAATTCTTAAAAGATATAGGACAGTTTTTACTGAGATAAGAAAATATGGCAGACTTGAGGTCAGCTGTGCTGAATATGAGGTTGAAACTAGGTGCATCATCTAAATTTCAAACAAAAAAAATGATACCCAGATTTCCTGATGATTCTTTCCTTTCTCAAATACCTTTCTGCAGTTGCCACCTAATCCCTTTCTTGCCTGGAGCACTACAGATTTTTTGTGTAAATGGAGTGTAGCATCTGTTTAGACTGAAAGCTAATTGTTGCTAGATATATAAACATTTAGCCAAAATTAGAGCTCAAAGTCAATTTGGCATGTGCTTGGCTCAGCCTGGTGCAGGGGAATTTCATGGACAAAGTCCTTAAAAGCCTGCAGAAAATTATACACCAGTAAATCTACCCAAAATAAAAATAAAACACTTGTTTTTAAGTCAGAAAAAGTAAACTAAATCAATTCTGTTAATGATCAATGATAAGAAAAGGAGCATTTGGGTTATAATTATAACAGGTTTTCATTTGTTATGTTCATCAAAAATACACATGATACACATGATCTAACAAGAGCCTAAGAATTATACAAAAATAAATTCAAAATTCTTATTCTGCTTGTCTCTGCCCCATGCATGAAATCAAGAGCAGCTCAATGAGACGCCGCGTGTACTGGTAGAAACCAAACATCAAACTCCTGCTGTGCATTGTAAACAAATCAGTTTAAGCCTTGAGAACTTTCAATTTGTCCAACCATTCTTCAAATCATAATACATAAAAACTTCAATGCAAACAAAATAACATTTTGTTATCTCATAACACACTGAACGCCCCCCGGCACGCCCTGGGCATCCCTAGCTAACCTTTGGCAGTTTTTTTCCGCATGCAGGCGCACTTTTTCAGACGTCGCTCCCAGGCGGCGGCCAGGTCCCAGTGGGGAACCCGACCATTTGTCCGACCGCACAAAGTAGCGTTTGTTGACTGAAATCCTGATCTTCTGCGGAGAATTAGGAATTGAGAGTTGAATGCATGAAAATATGTATTCAATGTGCATTGAGTATTACAGTTCGAGTTGCGCGCGCCCCCTGAATGTGAATCTCAGACTTGCGAACAACCATCAAGACCGGCCGCTTTCGAACCCATCTCCCTTGATTCACTGTTGAATCTAACACATCTCGGGCATTGATAAATGCACGCCGATGGGCGCACGCCCACGCCCATCGCACGCCGATAAAAAACAAGGCGTGTGCCCCGCACGCCTTTTTTTTAATCGGCGTGCGGGCTGCACGCCCATCCTCGGGCGTGGGCACGCCTGTAGATGGGCGTGCGTGCTGCACGCCCATCTACAGGCGTGCGACACTGCAGGCGTGCAGTCGCACTCCCTCTTCAGAAACAGGTGTGCGGCTCGCCCGCCCCTTCAGAAAAGGGTGTGTGGGTCGCACGCCCGTTTTATGTGTATAGGCAGGGGCGTGCCCCCTGCCTATACACATAAAAATGGTGTGCAACCCACACGCCCTTTTTATGTGTATAGGCAGGGGGCACGCCCCTGCCTATACACATAGATCGGCGGACCGCCGACCTATGTTATAGGTGCCCCTTCCTGTGAGTCATCCCCCTCTCCTCTAAACATTAAACACTTCTCAAACTCATGTCTGTCTGTCTGTTGCAGCTGTGGAACTATTTTTACCAGGCCCACTGCTTCCAAGATCAGTGGTAGAAAACTTGAACAACGATTTGGCGCGTGGCATTGCATGGTCCATCACATCAGCTGAGAAGATGATAAAGAACATCGCCTATGTCCTCAATCACCTCCCCCATATGCTCTCTCGTCATGGCCCAATGGACCACAATTTCAAGGAAAGAGTGTGGCGGGACGTTACAATAACTCTGGCTGCTTGCAAATCAGGTAATTCTCCTAGTTACTATCTATTTATTTAAAAATGACACTGACCAATTTTTGTGGTGCGGTTAAGAAAAAATCCTCCACCCTGCTACTTCAATGTCTCTGATCACTCATGACATGATCAACATGGATCAGATTGAAGTTGTCCGGGCCAACAAAAGCAAGACAATAACCAACCAAACTCAGGTACACACACTGGCCTCAAACATGGCATCATTCATCTCTCCTCCTGACACGGCATACCTCCGACTCAAATCTGCTTTACATCAATGCTGGGCTTTTCGTCATCTCGAACAGCAGGGCGCCCAATGGGAACCCCTTCCACTAGATACAACAAAGGTCCACTCTGCTCACTGGGGCTTCCAACGAACCTACGAGAACCTGGGGACATTCGATGCCAATTCACCAAACCTTGGCGGCCTCATGCTTGTGTCACAGCACCTGGTGGGGGCAATGTCAGCTCTGGCGTATATCTGCAGCTTATCCGACTTTACCCGGCCACGTCCAAAGCATACAAGGACGGATGAGTGCTCCACAAGGAATACACCCTCTCAGATCCAGATGCTAGCTGGTCTGCTCGTTTTTGGTCCAACATCAGTCTTCACATTCAACAGACAGACTGCCAGCAATGCCAACGCTTCAGCCTTGCTAGAATTTGGGGCCAAAGTCCTTAAGCAAAAGGTGGATGGTGGTATTACTCTCCCAATGCCCCACCAAACTTTAGACAATCTTCGTATATATTTTCTGGACTTCTTGTGTGCTATGGGCTTCGATAAGATTGGTGAGAATGGACTCCCCCAAGTGGATTGGGAAAGAACCTACAAAGAATTTCACCACTACTTTGCTACTCACCACCTACTCCACATTTTTTCTCAAGATATAGAAATAGCTTTGTCCAACTATCACTTCTGACTTGTATGGTATTTAACTCCTATCCTGTGTCTCCAGCTCTACATGTTGCATGTTCTATTGATCACTTCCATCCAAATGATACATTATTTGCCTTTTGGTTTATCTATTTCCTACATTATAGGTGTCAGTCTTGGTGTGCAACTAAAACTTATTATTATACATATGATATGATACTAATAACTGAAAATTGTATTAATGATCAGTTAAAAGTATGATTACCTAACTTTATGCTTACATACTCATATACATATGCTTACCCCCATTTTCCAGTCACGGAAATGAGGTGTTGTGTAAATTAGGGGAGATAGTATAAATACAATGTGTTTTACTCAAACCCCGTGCACTGCAGTCCGCATACCTTGAAGTTCAACTCGTGTGACTGAAAGCCCGCGCCAAAGTTGGAATATAAGCCCCCGTAAACCACCCCTGATTTATCAGGCCCCTATTATATTAAATTTATTTAATATAATTATTACCTTATTTTTCCTATTTTTCCTCTAAAGTTTACGTCACAATTCCCCCGTTTTATTTGGGAATTATAACCTTAAAACCTTACCCAGAGTAATATCACTCTTTCCTTGTATCCTTGCACCACTTGTAGCTAGAAAGACTTGTCGTTGGCATCAAGGAGGCTGACAATATTCAGGAGTAATGTTGACAGCCATTACTCTACTTTGATTTATGGAAACAAATTTAATATAGTAATTACAAATCAGAGGAGGGGTGTTACATTGGCTTGCAAGTTTTGGAGTAAAGAAGTGTGGCTGGTTCAATGATGCTCAACCAACCAGCAGCTTGGCTCTTTGGAAATGATCTAGGTATGGACGGTGGAGGGAAAGGTACTAGGCCACGCTTGACTATAACATGTATCCAGTGATTCCCGTTAATTAGTGCAAGGTAGATTGGGCTTGCTGGTTTGGGGTCGGGTGCAACAGTTGAAGGGAGAAACGTCATGCAGCCAGCTGCTTGGTCGTTTGTGAGGAACACCACTGGCCTATTGTATGCATTAGCCAGAATAGGACCACCATCAAGCCTGCCCATCCACTTGGAAGTGGGCACTGGTCCCTTGGGATTCTCCATGCAAATGCTGTCGTAGGTCTTCTCGAACATTTCTGGTCCACCTAGCTTCCTCGTCCAAAGTGCCCTGTTGATCTCCAGCTCGTGTAACATGTCCAATCGCACTTGATACCACCCATTGTCTCTAGCATACGGGCCCTCGGGTTTTTCAGCAGCCAATGCATGTGCCACACAAGAATACCCACAGTTGCCATTGCCTTTTGGGTTATAACTTGATTGGACATACTTAATGACCCAAGGAGGTAACTCCTCAACCTGGGGGAGATGAGGGCAAATTCAGCATAAGCACAAGAGTGTGAGTAAATTGCTTTGCTCTCATGAGTAATCATCATGAATTCACACTATGTTCACTTACTGATTTATCAGACATAAGCTCTTTAGAGGCTTGAGCCAGTGTCCCTAAGGTGGGACCACTTTTTACAACCATACTTTCATCCTGAATTCAACCAGAAAAGCCAATCAGTTATAATGTTGACTCATTGAATGGGCTCATCCTAACCCTTGAATTTACCTCCAAAGTCGGTGGCCTGGGGGGGTCATTGGCCTGATAATCACCTTCCGTATGGGACATAGGAATAGCATCCTGATTTGCAAAAATACAACAGAACAATTAGGCCAATCACTATTAGGAGAATCTTGTTGGTTTGATTAAAGGGGCTTACCAGGGAAGTTGACATTGAAGTCCCGGCAAGAGGAATATCAATCGGATTGTCCTCTGCAAATTCACATGCATCTCCTTCAGACTCAAAGGGATCTCCATCACTGCCATCAGATTGATCAATGGATGAGTCTGGTACTCCACTAGATGACCCAGAATGACTGCCTTCTGCGGAGCTCCCTTTTGCGAAAGACATCTGACTCATTGCAGATGATACTGAGGGCTTTTCTTCCATAAGGCGTTGGGACTTGGGCCGGTCGGAAGTGGGGGGACTTGCTTTCTGCTTATGTGACGTGCGGCCTGGTTGGTAGTCTTTGTTGGCTGCATACGTAGATGGTAGCTGAGACTTTGGAGGTCGGCCTCGTCGCTTGGCCACACACGGTGGGCTCTCATTGTCTTCTTCAGAAGATGTTGCGGGATCAGGAGCCTTTCTTGGTCGGCCTCGGGGTTTTGGGGCGGTCAGTCTGGCCAAGGTGGGCAGCTCATCAGGGTCTTCCATTGATGAGCTGCTATCTTGTTGCAACTCGTCTGTCCTTCTCCGGCCCGCTTGATTCTGACTGGTCCTTGCGCGCTGTTTCCCTTTGGCTGTCTGTGCCTTTTCAATCTGAGACTCCACGATTTCTGCCTGAGTAGGATCTCGGGTTTGCACACGGCGGCTTCCATTCTTCTTCTTCCAAGGTTGATTTGGTTTGGATTTTTGTCTGATGGGGTCTGGCTCAATCAGTGGGACCACATGTGTGTTTGCAACAACTCGACGGAAATTCTTCATCAGTGCCGGCAAAGCTGTGGAGGGGTGAGATTCCAAGATCTCCTGCTTTAGCGCCTCAAATCATCGTCAAAGTTATACGGCTCCTCATCAAGGTTCTGTAATTTAAGCAAGGTCAAACAGGATTAGCCAATGGGTTATGGAGGAGGGGGCAGATTTATACACTGACTGGTCCATCAGGGTTGTAACACAATTGCCACTGGGGATGAAAGTCCGCTGGTTCCACATCACCCTTCTCTTCAAGCAACTTTTCAATCAAGTGTGCACATGGGACCCCCATTCCCGCATCGAAGTTCCCCGTACACTGCCTGACCGGATCATCACGTTTGGCCTTCTTCATTTTCAAGTACTTATTGTACTCTCCGATTGCCAATTTGAGGGCATGGGTTGAGATCTTGGTGTGAAGCGGCTTGAAAACATTTGGGAGTCCGGATAGCCCTTTGATCCTTTCATGGCCAATGGTGACCTGTGCTTCGTCCAGTTGCCGGTCCACAGCTGATGAAATGGTCAGGAAGAGCGTAGCAAAGTCGATCTTGCCAGATGTCACGTATGTTTTGAGCCAGCTATGAGCTGATTCACCTCTAGATGACGTCAGATTCCCCAAGTGCGGGGTTTTCCCAGCCCATGCAGCCATGAATTGTTTGCGACAGGGCAGAACATGGTTCTGAAGGTATTCCAGAACATTTGCTCGTTCCCTGAGGTCCACCTGAAGCTTTCCCCAAGCTGTGTCGAATGAGGGTTTGTCCGGTGCGTATGTAACCTCGTGCCATAGTGTCATACGACCAGCCCAACGTACTAATAGGGGAGCTTTAACTGGTCGCAGCGCGAGGAGGGAGGTAAGTAATTGGAATTCTTCGAAGATAATCCTTAATGGTTCGAGGATACTTTGAAGATATGTTCGAAGATGCTTCGAAGATAAGTGGAACTTACTTCGAAGATGGCTAGGAACAAAAGCAACGCTGGCACGGTTATGGCAATAATAACTATCCAACTATTGAAGCGTAAAACGTATGATATTAATTAACTGAGGAAAAAGGAATGTAGAGAAAAGTACAGTTGCTTTTATAGACAAATATTGACATGAGGCTTTTGTGTGAAGATGAGTAAGGAAAGTATGTACTCGAAGTTGGATTTACACGAGTGATTGAGAAAATCAAACGAAAGCATAACTGATAATATGATGATTGATTCGAGGATACAAATGGAAATTCCCAGGTGATATGAAGGGTAAGTGCAAGGCTTGATTGATAAGGTTAAGCGCCAAGCTGAGGGTCAAGGCATTTGAGCTAATCCGAGTTAGGGTGATTGGATAAGCGTCGAATAGCCGTCGAATCACCGGAAGGGGAAATCTTCGAGCCAGGGACCGGATCGAGTAATGAGGTTTGAATGTCCCTTTGGTTAAGTGTCACACATTTCGCCTTTGAAAGTTTTTAGTGCTTTCTCAAAGATGAATAGCAATGGTTCGAATGTCTCAAAGTTGAATAGCTGAGATGATTGGTTCGACTTTTCGAGCTGAGCCAAGCTGTCGCGTGACACATAGCTTCATGAAATTTGTCCATTCGTCTGCCTTGGATGCAAAAGCCTGTTTGCAGTTGGTGACAATGTTCCGATCAATGTGCCAGGCGCATAGGTTGGAGGTTGCATTTGGGAAGTGCTCCGCAATTGCATTTCGGAGAGCCACCTCTTTGTCCGTCACAAAGACCTTTGGAGAGCTCTCTGGTTCCCATACCGACCTGCAAGAATTGATAGGTGTATGTAAAATTACCATCAGATTATCAATCTCATACTAAAAAAGACAATCACCACACTCACTTCAACTTATTCAGAGCCCAAGAGTATGCCGCATTTTTCTCATTCCTCATGAGACAAAATCCAATTGAGAACGAGCTGTTCGTGCAGGTCTGGCCAACAACATGCAGTAAGGGGTACTTGCAGAGGTTGGTCTTGTAGGTGCAGTCAATATTAACCACATGATGGAACTTGCGAGCAAGTAACATTGATCCAGGGTGCGCAAACCATAGGTAGAGGAGCTTTCCGTCATCATCGTAAACTTCATCGTGAACCCAGTTGGAGCCTTTGAGGCATCGTAGAAGATGGTTGATGGGGGTGTCGCCGGCCCTCCGCTGTATCTTCTGCGCTGCTTTTGTGTTGTAAATTGTCCTGTTTGTGACAAAGCGTCCCTCAGTCGTACTCAGCTGCCGGGCAATTGCCTGTGGTTGCAAACCAAGAGAGGCCAGTCGAGCCACCTCTGCTTGGCCCTCTGCCCCAAGTGTCTTGTGGATGGCCTCGTACTTGTGCTGGATGACATTGTGGTTGTGAGGGACAGTCTTGCTGCGGAGATCCCAATAGTCGTTTTCACGGTTCTTGGCACATGAACAGTGGCCCGAAATCTTGAAGGCGCATCCAATTCGCTTATTACGTGATTCACGAGCCCGACAGGAGTCCACGGTGGTAGTGTCTTCTCCAGCCAGTGAGCAGGCAAGGTAAATGTTCTTCCCCGCCTTGGATTTTGAGACTGCCAGCCGATAACCATGCTCGGTGGCCCATGTGGACACAAATTTCTTCAGATCGTCAACACAGGTGAACAGGTATTCAGGTGGAGGGTCCATTGGCTCTACGAAATTAATTCCCATGAGCATCCATTGGAAACAGTATGATAAATCAATGAGGCACTGACCTCCCACAGAGTAGTCAAACAATCTGACATCCTCACTGGTCAGTAGGGCTTTGGGCAAAGCATTTCCATCCGGGAGATTTGGGGCCATCAACAAGTTGTTGGTGTGGTGCGCAGATGCACTGGGATCTGTAGAGCAAAACATTGGTAAGAACACCGCAAAGGACTTTTCTGAGTGAAACCTACAATCACCTTGGGGATTTTCCTCAGTCATTGGAGAGGGAACAGACATTTCCAGGGGGATTGGGGAGGGAACAGACATTTCCTGGGCGGTTCTTGCAGGAGCCAGGACTGCAGACGGTACCACAGATGTTGTAGAGTTGGAACCACCTGATTCATCACTAAATAGTCAGCTCCCAATAAAGCAACTTTACCAGAGAAACTAAGACCCACCTTGAGCTTGATCCTCATTGGTTTGGGTGGGAAAAGAGGGAGCAGGCAGGTCATTTGCAGAAGGCAGGAAATCAGGGGGAAAAGCTGATGATTTACAGTTTGTCAGCTCTCAATAAATATACATTACAAGAGAAAGTTAGACCTACCTTGAGCAGTATTGTCAGTCATTTGAGGGAAAACCAAGGAAGCCAGTGGATCAATTGATGTAGGTAGTTGCGCGGATGGGGCAGGCGGACTTAAAGAGTCAAGCAGAGAATTGATTTCGACAGCGGATTGGTTGGTGTTGTTGTCCCAGTAGTATGTGGGCTGGTTGACGGACGGGTTGCTGGGTATTGATGCAGACAGGTTGCTGGGTATTGATGGTGGGTGTTGGATTGGTTGGGGGGCATTCCAGTTGTTGGAGTACATTTCCTGCTGTAATGTATAGGAGGTTGGTTGATTGGGTTGGTGGGTGGGATGAATGTTTGACGTCTGTTGCAGGGTGATTGCTGGATTGGTGTAGTTTGGAAAGTTTGGATTGGGTTGGCCGGTGACTGGAATGTGAGGAAAGGCAGTACTATTGTTATAGGAGGCCGTTTGGGATGATTGGTGGGGGGGAAGGTTGTTGTATGGGTGAAAAGATGGTATTTGGTGGCCCATATGGGGTGCAGGTTGCCCGTGATTTGGAATTGGAAAGGCCATTGAGCTTGACGGGTATGCGGGGTGGCCATGGTTGGTGAAGCTGGGGTGTTGGTTTGTGGGATTATTTGTGATTGGGACAGCATTGGGTGGGTAATTGGGGAAGCCGGGGAATTGATCAGACATTTGAGGGGGGATGGAGGGGTTGGATGGGACCTGGAACCAAGGGGGTTGCCCAAATGGAACTGGTGGTTGCGGCTGATGGAGGCAGGAGGAAGGACTGTGTGAGAAAGTTATTTAAGTAGAAGAATTGGGCTGTGTGTGCTTACATGCTGTGCCAAGTGAGACTGGGTGACATTAGGCTGACCACTGGCATGCATTATTGCATTAGGGTATTGGGGGTGCGGCTGATTGTGGACGCCATATGGGTTGGGAGATACGTGGTAGTAGGAGGAGTTTTGGCCTGGCTGAGACATTTTCTGCTGTAAATAACGGCCAGAGTGAGTAATTTTGGATGATATTTACTTTGATAGACATGCACTTACACTGCTGGAGGGTAATAAAAGTTGATGCAAAGAAAACTTGCTGATATCTGTGCGTTCAGAGGAACAAGAAGAAATAATCAGTTGGCATGAAAATAATAATAAAGAAGATGTGGAGAGATTAATTTGGATCTGAGTGGAAGAACATCAAGTGCTGGTGTGCCCGTCCGGGGCTTGGACAAGGGGAATGGGGCCCTTGGATACCTATGCGGAGATATAAAGGGGCCCTGGCCTAACATGTCAAACTTGGGCGGCAGGGAGCACAGTTGGCTCCTTTTGGCCAGTCATAGTGGGCCCTGTTGGCCCCTTTACTAGGCCCTTTGGGGCTTGTCCCACTGTCAATACAGGGCCTAATGGGCCCTGAGTAAATTTTTGGTTTTTCTTATCAGAATCTTTTTTTTTCTTGATTTATTTATTTTATTTTTATTTTATTTTTATTTTATTTTTATTTTTATTTTTATTTTTATTTTTATTTTTATTTTTATTTTTGTTTTTATTTTTATTTTTATTTTTATTTTATTTATTTTATTTTTATTTTATTTTATTTTATTTTATTTTTATTTTTTTTTTTATTTTTTTATTTTTTAATTTTTTAATTTTTAATTTTTTTTTATCTTACGGGGGCACGGTGCGCACGGGGCGCACGGGGGGCTCAGGAGGCACGGGGGGCTCAGGGGGCACGGGGGGCTCAGGGGGGCTCGGGCAGGATAAAAAAAAACACCCACATTTGGGTGGGTCGGGTGGCTTGGCTCGCTTGGATCGGGTCGGGTGGGTCGGATCGGGTCGGGTGGGTCGGATCGGGTCGGGTGGGTCGGATCGGGTCGGGTGGGTCGGCTTGGGTTGGGTGGGTCGGCTCGGGTCGGCTGGGTTGATGTGGAGGAGGTGCTGTGAGGTGGGGGGGAAGTGATTGAGTGAGGTGGTGGTTGCGGTTGAAATCCGCGGAGGGGGAGGGGGGGTGGGGGGAGGGGGGGAGGGGGCGGGTGGGGGCATGCTGATGTCATGCGTACATTCTGGTGTACGCATGACATCAGCATGTATATAGGAAGGGCGTGCCCCTTCCTATATACATAGAATCGGCGTGCCGACTGCACGCCGATTCTATGTATATAGGAAGGGGCACGCCCTTCCTATATACATAGGTCGGCGGTCCGCCAATCTATGTGTATAGGCAGGGGCGTGCCCCCTGCCTATATACATAGAAAGGGCGTGTGGGTCGCACACCCTTTTTATGTGTATAGGCAGGGGGCACGCCCTTGCCTATACACATAAAAAGGGCGTGCGACCCACACGCCCTTTTCTGAAGGGGCGGGCGAGCCGCACGCCCTGTTCTGAACAGGGCGTGCGACTGCATGCCTGCAGTGTTGCACGCCTGTAGATGGGCGTGCAGCACGCACGCCCATCTACAGGCGTGCCCACGCCCAAGGATGGGCGTGCAGCCCGCACGCCGATAAAAAAAAGGCGTGCGGGGAACACGCCTTTCTTTTTATCGGCGTGCGTTTGGCGTGGGCGTGCGCCGATGGGTGTGCAAATATCAATGCCCACACATCTCCGCTTCAACCGAACATCCAGACCAAGGAAATTCAGGATGAGCTTAGTTGTATCCAAGTGGAGGTATACCACCTGTGGGCAACCCTAGACCCCATGCTAGACCCAGACCCCTCAAAACACCCTAGCCGTCGGATACCGTGACATTCCCCGCAAAATATTCCAACCCTGGCAACCCCAGGTTCCCCGACCCTGGGCGGGTTTCCTGAAGCCAATTTTTTCTATACAAGTCCAAGCCTGTGGGCCGGTAAGACCTACACACCCCTCCCTACAATAGTCATCACTCTACCTACACGTTCCATAGCACATACTCCACATTTACTCTTACTCTCTTCATGTTTAACTTTCATCCCTTCGACTCATCACCTATGTATACTACCACATTAGGTCTACTAAGTCCACAGATCGGCAAGTTTTTTCTTGCGGTCCACACTTGCAGGGAAGAGAAAAATCACGGTAAGAATTCGCGCTAGCCCAATTAGTTGTCTTGATCTTTTGAGCCATGTAAGCCGGGTGGAGTTGACCAAGTAGTATCTTCCAATTGAAATCTCTTGCTTGCTGTCGGTGCCTCTCGTTGCTTGTTTGGACCATCAGATCAATCAGATCGGGTTCTTCATCTTGCTCCAATGTTACCCATGTCTGCCAACGATCGTCTTGCTCGTCATTGTCACCATCTTCAAGCCCTGGTTGTGGGTTATATTCATTTTCATTAGCTTCAAATGTGTCGTTGCAATTGTTGAACATTCCCTATTCGTGAGGCGGGATGTGAGCTGGACGGTGACTTTCTGATTCCATAGATGCTTCTAGGCGGTACAAAGCTGCTAGGTCCTCAGCTGCATTCAATCTTCTTCTGAACCGGTCTTCTTGGCTTTCAGTTGGTCTACAAATTCGCCGGCGATTCATTATTGAAAAATTGTTTGGATTCAGATGGGAAAAGATAATGATTGATAAGAGGTTGTGATGGTAAATCAACAAGGTCAAGCGCTTGCTCAGCTAAATTAGTGATGGTCATGCCTGTGCAGTATTTTGTAATGACCTTACAGAATGTAAAATATTTTCAAGGTGCAGGAATAAAACCCCGCTGTAATCTCTTGGTAGGAAAGCCATTGTCTTATTACCTTGAAATCTAAATGACTTTCTTCTGTCAAATAATTAAAAGTTGACAGAAGAACTTTTAATTTTTAGAATAAAAGAGATGCAGTATATGTTTTTATTATTGGAAGAAAGAAGTGTGCTACACCCGGCCAGATGACTACCCTAAGTAAGTCATCAAGTCAATGGTAATCCAATCTCACCAAAAAGAGCAAATGTTTCATAAATTGGGGTGATTGTCTTTTTGACTGACTGATCTTGCTTTATTTGGGAAGCCAAGTAATCTAAATTACCATTAGACACTTCTTCTAGTCTTTGAATCCATTCATTTAACAAATCATTGCTAATTTTATTGTGTTCAGCAATATTCATTACTTCTTTTTTAATATCATTAAAGATATTTCTCTCAGTTAGAAATCTTGTCATAATTCAAGTCTTCTTACCAAAAATATTTGAGATGAATCCAGCAGTTGGAATCATCAAATTCTCTTGGGTGCATCCCAAGTTGTACTTGTGCACAGTTGTTGATAATATTACCATATATGTGCACAAGCACAACTTGGGATGCACCCAAGAGAATTTGATGATTCCAACTGCTGGATTCATCTTAAATATTATTTTTATGATGAATCCAGCAGTTGTAATCATCAAATTCTCTTGGGTACATCCCAAGTTGTGCTTGTGCACATTTGTGGATAGTATTACCATATATGTGCACAAGCACAACTTGGGATGTATCCAAGGTAATTTGATGATTCCAACTGCTGGATTTATCATAAAAATAATATTCAAGATGAATCAAGCAGTTGGAATCATCAAATTCTCTTGGGTACATCCCAAGTTGTGCTTGTGCACATTTGTGGATAGTATTACCATATATGTGCACAAGTACAACTTGGGATGCACCCAAGGGAATTTGATGATTCCAACTACTGGATTCATCTTAGATATTATTTTTATGATGAATCCAGACGTATGTGCACAAGTACAACTTGGGATGCACCCAAGAGAGTTTGATGATTCCAACTTCTGGATTAATCAAATTCTGCTGGGTGTAGCCCAAGTTGTACTTGTGCTTATTTGTGGATAATACTTACCATATATGTGGTAAGTATTGCAATGTTTTCCATATGTTACTAGTTATGCGCATATGCTTGTAATATGTTTCAGCTCAACCACATTTCATTCTCCCTGTAGTAGTCTACTTAAACTGACCAATTGTCAGTGGTAATTAATCATCAAGTCTGAGCCATTCCACCTTAAACCTGCTCCTTGGTCCAATCAGTGTCACCAAGATTGCCCCTTCTCTTTAGTCTAATATTCTGAAGGTGAAATCCCAACAAATCTGGCATCCATTTCATTATTCAGTAAAGAAGAAATTAAAGAGGAATTTGTTATTAAAAGATTTACCACAAATGACACCCAGAGGACACCTGGACTTAAAAAAACACCTTCCTCCAGGTTTTGGACCATGTGAAACACTTATAAACAAAGATCTGAGTGGTTCATAATTAATGAAACACTCCAGAATGTCCCAGAAAGTACCCAATATCTGTGTATTATAATGTATGAAACAGAATGGCCAATTATCCAAAGGAATTCCTCAAAAGCTCCCCCAAACAGTTGATAAATTGATAAAAAGTTATAATCCAGGCCCCTCCTAATTGTGTATCAAAAAAATAATAAAATAAATAACAATCATATTAAAGAATAATTCTTTATGCCTCAATTCTTCTGAAATTGTTTCAGAAATATTCTTATAAATATCTTACCCTTTTGACATATCCTTGCACCTAGTGTAGCTAGATGATTTAACATCTTGGTATCACTGAGGCTGACAGCTATAGGCTTCCAAGTCTCCAGTCCTACTAATACAAAATTCCCATTTAGCTTCCAATTTTCCAGGTTTTATACTCCCAATCTATGCATGCCTTCTAGGGAAATTGAACTGCATTGAATTAAATATTATTTGAGTATCTATCCATGCCTTCTGGGGGAAGAGAGAGGAATTGCATTCCAGTTTATTTTACAGGGACTGGGATGGTGGCAACGGGAAAGGGAGTGGTTGGTGTCCAACATAAGGGGTGCTAGGGATGTTTTGATGACTTGAGCCTCGGATCCGAAGTCCTGAGGAGTTGGTTTCGACATGTGATGAAGTTTGCTGTTGTGACGGCAGTGGTTGCTGTTGTGACGGCAATGGGTTGAATGCAGAAGTGATTTCGGAATACATTTTGGTTCTGGGCTGGAGTTGGATGGGGAACTTGTGTGGTTGAATGATTTTTCTGGGTGATCCTGGTTGCAGAGGTTGAGATGGGATGGAATTGGACTTGAGATGAACTCGTAAAAAAACCGGCTTCAGGAAACCCGCCCAGGGTCGGGGACCCTGGGGTTGCCAGGGTTGGAATATTTTGCGGGGAATGTCACGGTATCCGACGGCTAGTGTGTTTCGAGGGGTCTGGGTCTAGCATGGAGTCTAGGGTTGCCCACAGGTGAGGTATACATTGGTTTCTTTTTAGTTTCTTCTTTCTCTTTCGTTTCACTTGTCTTATTTGTTTTTGTTTATTTGTTTATTTGTTTATGTTTATTTATCTGATTCATTTCATTTTCAGGCTTGGTGTTATTTCATTTATCTCCTAAAACATTTCCCGCATCTATTTTTGATCCCAGGACTAGTATAACTTCAAGTCCTTAATTGTGATCACGCACTTTGATTTCATTATCTTTTCCGGCTTACTTTATGATTATTCTATTTTATTTTATCTTTGTGTGTTAGTTAAATACATACCACTATGAGATTTTGGTGGTAGCTGCAATAAAGTCACCGGTGAATAAAGTATTGATCTCCAAATCTTACAGAGTTTGGATGTTTATTTAGTCTCCGATAATGGTCTCCAGTCCGAGAGTCGAGGCCCTGCGGCTATTTATCTTCAGACACCCAACTAAGCATTTATTGAGGATTCACCCGCGGCAACCCTTATGACTAGAGGGAGTGATGTACGTGAAATACCTAATGGGATGACGTCAGTTGAGCTCACGATCACAGCAACAATTTGGGTTAACTCGGATTGTCATTGAGTGCCCACCGATAATCCAGAGTCCACCCCTACCCAAACAGTTTAGCTATTCACTTCCTGTTCACCGTTCTGGAAGTGCAGCCCTTTAAACAAACATGTCTACCCAATGTAAGTTATAGCGTCTTTTCAAGTGCAGAAACTCTCATTCAAATTCAGATGTACTAAAAGAAGAAGAAGAAAAAAACTGATGAAATGAACCCACTCTGACAGCAAAATCTATGGCTCATGCAAACGATGGCGATCAGAAGAGTGTGTCGCACAAAGAAGTTGAAGAAAGTAGAGTGAGTCCAAAGATCTCCATTTGTGTCAAATGTTGACTCATGTATTATTACATGAACCACTTTCTCAATGAAACTTTGAGTATTTAGTACGAAGCAGGAAAGTTACATTCACATATGGGAAACGACCCAAAGGACCAACGATCGATCGCGAATCGATTAGAGTCTGAATTAAGGAAGAAAGATGATGAGAGCTACAACCCAGATCCAAACATCCCGAACAAAGGACAAAAGCCGACCGATTTGGCCAAAGAACATGGTCATCAACCTAGCCGAGGTGCAGAGATTGACGAGCAAATTAGGCAAGAAGAAGAAGCTGAGGTTTGCCAGATCTTTGCAGTCTTTCGCTTGGTGAAGAATAGCTAATGTAAAGTATTTAAATATATGCTTGGATCCTGGCCAGTTACGTAAAAAAGGAATCGAACCAAACTAGTATCTCGAACTCACTTCCTCCTCCAAAGAAAACATCATTTAAGTTGCCAATCTTCTTTCACATTGCTTGTCGGCCAAACTGTTCTTGTTGTCTGCAGGGCACACGACATGTGTATATGTCAATGAATAATGAGCGATGATCCGGATCTGATTTTCCTGTCTTGACGCCATGACTACATAGAGGAGTATAAATGTTCAGCCTAAAAATGCTGATTTTCAGTGGTGGCTGTGTGCCAGACACATGAGTTGAATTTTTTTGGACCATGAGAAATGTAACGCTCAGAGATTCCTTGCTTAAAATGACATGTGGGATTATTTGGTTTTTGATTTACCCAATTTTCAACACAGGAGTTTGAATTCACAAGATCAAAGGTGCCAATGTTTCTGATTTCCAAACCTTTTTTCTCATTGAAATGGGCTGCATTTGACCCAAAGCTGGTCTTTTATTGGATTTTTCTATTTTCAAACTTACAAGCATCATGTGTCTTGTTTTTTGTCCTCCTGTTTTCAAAAGAAGATTGAGACTGCTACTGTTTCCCCATGAATTCTATTATTCCAGAAAAGACTTAATTACATAAACAGAAATATTGAGAAAATAAAAGAAAAATACAATTGAAAATTGGTGGTAAATCATCCATCTGTTGAAATAGATGTTTAAATCACTCAACTAAGACCCCAAGTTGTCTGGAAAACATATCTTGATTTTTTTCCCCTTTTATTTCTGGTTGGGATTTTTGGTGCTAATGAAAAATTCAGGCTGTGATTATTTATATTATCCAGTTTCAAGCAGATCCCAGCTCCCCAATCTTGGCTGGAAAATGAAATAAAACTCACTAATAGGTTCCCAAGTTCTTCTTCAATATTCATGCTTCTAGTATATAGAGTTGATTCTTTTTAGCTTACTACTAAAAGATTTTGATTTTGATTTCATGTGAACAAGAGGAACAATGCAATCCTGGGTCTCTTTGGTGACAACAGGACACAAGTTAAAAGCTATGAAGAAGCTTAAATCTCTGAGTATTATGTAACTCTGGGCTCAACGTTATGATAAAAGGAGAAAGTTGTCTGAAGACAACCTCCAACCTGAAGATAGTTCTGCAACAAGTGGTATTTAAGGTTGAGTTGTTTTTTTTAACCAAAAAGGGAGGACAGATTTTCTTCCTTTGTTTAAGGGCAATTGTTGGTGGAATGATAAGGTGAGAAATGGTGCAATAAACAAGATACTTGAAAGAAGGTTACTTCAAAGATTTGTTAAGGCAGGACTAAGAATGTGATTCTGGTGGTGACTTAGAAATCTAGATGATAAAACCAAAAAGGCAGTAAAGGGTATGTTTATATATGTTTTCTTTCTTTCAGATTAGAGTACTTCTTTATATAGTACTTGTCTGGGTGTGTTATTGCCTGTACAAGTACATGTGTAATTCCCAACCTCCATGTTGAATTACCATGTGGGCTTCAGCTGTATGTAGATCATGTGTTCTGTAATTAATCTGGCACATGGTTTTTGGGGCTTAGTGTTGAAACAAGTGGCTTGATATTCTCAATTTGGAATAGCCACTAGTCTCAATTCAGAAACCATTTATTTTTACTGTTTTAATATGTGTTACAGTATCATATATGGGTTGTGTCTTCCCTTTAGATGATAATCCTTATCTTTCCATGGATAAGGTAATTATCCTATAATTTTCACATATTATAAGGTATGTTTCTTGTTTCTTATGGGTTATCCATTATCACATAAGCTATAAGGCTCTAGTTCCCTTTTTCTAAGGATCTTTAGTTTTATTTGAAGTCTTAAGGGTAATAACTATTGGTCTAACTGTAGTTTTAGGAAATCTTTATTGTCTTTGAGGCTGACAACAGCTGTTAGGGGTGTAATTCAATTTATGTCACCAATGGGGATTGATCCCAGGCTAAAAAGCAGTGGAGGTCAGCTACAGCCCAGCAGTCCATTCCACTGAGCATTGACCACTGTACTGGACCATAGAATTATTACTATGACTGGGAATTTATCCCATCCACTCTGATCATCTTTCTTTTTATTCAAATTTCAGGATCATTTGTGTTTTCTTTCATGCTACAAGTGTTTATTATTATTTTTTCACCACATATTATGGGGTATCAAATATGACCAAACCCACCATTATCTAATCAACTGGTTTTGAAAGTCCACCATTTTTAAAAACCATGGATATCTATGTAAAATGGTTCAGAATTCTCAAAAGTGAAAGTTTGTGGAAAAAACTAATACACTGGTTTTAATTGTGGATTTAGTCATAATTATTTGTTATTTTTTTCAAGATTTTTTTTTTGGGATTTTTTTTCAAACATTTTATTAATTTTTTTTTGCAATTTTTTGTTCAAATTTTGGCAAAAAGAAAAGAGGAAGGGATGTTGTGAACAGACTCTGGGAGACTCAAAATGTGGGGACTTAGTTTTTTTGAGGAGAACTGATGTGTAATTTGCTCAGACCAAACTATGGTATAAATAGACTATATACATGAGCAAGACTTGTGGTTGAGACTATATACATGAGCAAGACTTGTGGTTGAGAAATGGAAATGAATAAAAACTAATTTTGAATAAAAACTGAGAGGAGTATAATATGAGTACTTGGAAGAAATAACTAATCAGGCCTTCTCAGTCTCTTTTAGTCAAGCTAGTATATTAATCAAGAAAAAACATATTACAAAAACCACAGATACAAGAGGCGTTGATTCTTGAAATCAGTTTTTAAAGATCAAATAGTGAATCAGAAAAAGAAAGAAATCAATACTGAGACAGGAATAGATGATATAAGGCTCCTACGTTGAGTTCTCATTAGACTGCAAAAGAGTGCCAGAATCACCAAAAAACAAGCTACTGATGATTATAGTTCAGTCTAATTCAAGAAGATTGATGAAAGTTTACAAGTGGATTTTTGTAAGGAACAGAGAAAACTCAACATTTTTGATTTATTTATTTCCAAGATCATTTCCAGACTCCTCATCAATTATTGAAATCAACCTCCCAAATCATCCCATTACCCACCTCTGTAAGTCCTCTCCCCTTATCCTCCTGACATTTACCCTTTCCCTCAGGACCACTACCTACCTAGGCTACCCTCAACCTGTAATTCCCCACCCTCCCTGCTACTCCCCATGAACCTACATACCCTGCTGACCCTGCTATAAAATTATTGTACCTGTGTCCTGATTTTTTGGATTAATGGCAGTCATGGCTGTATTGGATCTTCAGTATCTTGCTAAGTGGTCTTGCTAACATTTGGGTGGCTTTATTCACAGATAGGTTTTTATGGTGTTGTTTTTATAACCACAGGAAATTTAATATGTTTGGCTTGTCATTATGTCATGTTATACAGAATTGATGTTCATCCAAGAATAGCCATTGTTTTGCCTTCATATTTTTCTTTCTGGATTCTTCTTGAATGCACTTTGTCATATTTCTGAGAGATGATTTCTCCTTTTCATCTAGTTTCTGATTGACCAAGAAATCAAAGCTCCTGGGGTCTACACCAAGTGCTCCTTGGTAAGAGCAGCGCACCAAGGGTTTCCGCATTTATGGTTTACTGTGTGATTTTAGAAATTAACAGTGCCCATTTAGAAATGGTAACTTTTGAAGTTCTGGGCCAGGTGTCTTTATCAAGTGATATCATTTGGTTCACTAGTTTCAGGTTGAGTAATCAGTCAGTTCAGATGAAATTTACCTGTATTAACTTGTAAATAACCCAGGTGTCTTCTTTGTTAGTTGCATCAATAGTATCAATCATATCAGTTTTGATTATTTACCTGATGAGGAAAGGAATAGATATTGGTTATTGATTGGTTGAGTAAAACATTTTGCTCGATCTTTTGTGAAGTCTTTGACAAAAGATTAATTTCAAAGGGTACAGACTAGTTGATTTACTTCTTCCAAAGTTGGAATTTTTCACCATCACATGCATGTTTGATCTTATGTGTATCATTGGCATGATGAACTATCCATGGATTGGCTATAACTTTATGGACAAAAATTCTGGACTGGGTGAGTATTGATTGATTTCTGACTGTGCAACCGGACTGTGGTAGTGAGAGTTTGATTCCTGTGATTTCAGCTCCTTGAATCCTGAAAGTCTTGAGGTTTGGATTCTTTCATTTTGGTTGCTTAAAAAGATTCAATTATTTTAGGATCATTTTAGGAGCATTTCTATTCTGGGAAGGGGGAGGGGGAGGGGGAGGGAGGGGGAGGGGTTGGGGAGGGGGAGGGGGTGGGGAGGGGGAGGGGGAGGGGGAGGGGGCTTTTTCTGGGGAGGGGGGGGGTTGAGGGGGAGGGGTTTCTTGGAGGGGGGATTTTTTTCTTTTTCTTTTTCTTTTTTTTCTTTGGAGGTTTTTTTTTCTTTTTCTTTTTCTTTTTCTTTTTCTTTTTTTTTCTTTTTCTTTTTCTTTTTTTTTTCTTTTTTTTTCTTTTTTTTTTCTTTTTTTTTTTGCTTTTTTTTTCTTTTCTTTTTCTTTTTCTTTTTCTTTTTCTTTTTTTTTTCTTTTTCTTTTTCTTTTTCTTTTTCTTTTTCTTTTTCTTTTTCTTTTTCTTTTTCTTTTTCTTTTTTTTTTCTTTTTCTTTTTCTTTTTCTTTTTCTTTTTCTTTTTCTTTTTCTTTTTCTTTTTCTTTTTCTTTTTCTTTTTCTTTTTCTTTTTCTTTTTCTTTTTCTTTTTCTTTTTCTTTTTCTTTTTCTTTTTCTTTTTCTTTTATTCTTTATTCAAATGTAGGTTTTTTGTGTCATCTGATGCTTTTTCCAACTGAAATTATGTAATTACACCATAATTCTTTTTGGTAATATTCATTTCCCCCTCCCAAACAAAAACACCCACTCTAAATAAAATTCACCTTATGTCCCCAAATTCACCCAAGGATGATGATGTTTTCAACAGATGAGGAATCTCAAACTTCCTTCTCATCTAATAATTTTTGAAATAAGGCTCAACCAACGAAATATGTACTGTGGATGTATTCTTTTCCTCCATGATGAACATAATGATGTGATTTTTGCCGAGGTGATAAAAACTTCAGAGACCCGTGAGGGTTGGTCGCCCACCGGTCACGGCTTTACGCCACCCGGGGATTCCATAGTGACGGGAGGAGGGGGTTTAGCAGTGTTGGCGAAGTTCCAACAGCAGAAACATCCCCAACCTCAGTTTTTTCTACCACATTCTAGGCTCGCTCTTACCTCTCCAACCTCCACGCTCCACACATAGATACCAATCCACCTGTTATCAGCCCCCTCAAGCTCTCTTTTTGAAAACATGCCTCCTAAAGCAATAGTCACCTCAGCTAAGGCAGCTTCAATTCCCAACCGACCGAAAAATACCGACAAATTTCTCAATGGTACACCTGCTGGTAGTAGTGGAGGTAGACCTAGCAAGGATGCATATTCTCAAGAACAAGAACAATACAAAAAGGAAATCGACAGAATACAAAGTGAAATCGTCAGTTTCCCTCACCTTTGGTTCAACACCTCCTAATTTTCCATCTTGTACAGCAATTTGTACTAATCCCTCTTCAACATTGGACGTACTTGGGGATTGGGATTCCAGTCTGAATTGCGCTTGAAGATTGGCGACCCTAAAACCGGAGGGACCCATGGCCCATTGACCGCCCGCCGCAAGGCTCTTCGCGAGGAAATGGATGTTCTCAGAGAGGAGCAATCCAAGGGGAAATCTTCCAGAGGCAAGCTTTTGGATCAATTGAAAGCTGCCAATGATAGTGTTCAACGCAAAGTGAGCCGGATGTTATTATTTGGGTTATTCTTTCAACAAGGAATTGTTTTTTGTTAGATAATGCTACCTTGCTCGTCTACAGACAATAGTTAACTAACTTTTCTGCCTACATTTTCTATGTCCTAAATAACCTTGCTACCTCTTGATAAATTTTGATAGATCAAAGACTTGAACGCGAATAGAGCCAAGTTACCTTACAAATCATCAGTCGAAGTAGATGCAAAAATTCGACAACTGGAATCTCAAATTGAGAGTGGGACGATGAGAATAGTAGAAGAGAAGAAAGCACTAATGGAGATTCAAAACTTACGCAAAGCTAGGAAACTCGTTGATGCTTTTGGACCTCAGCAAGAAATCATTGAAGTTGAAAAAGAAAAGATTGAAGAACTACGTCAACAGCTCGACGACCCTCATGGTAAATCTACCAACGATCGCTGGTCTGAAATTAAGCGTGAACTGGATCAAATCAATGAAAAGTTAGATGAATCGAGTAAATCACGAGACAAACTATTCGAAGAAAGAAACAAACTACAGGATGCACTCACTGAGGTTTTCAACAAGAAGCGTGAATCAGCTGCTCGCCACAAAGAGGCTAATGAGAAATACTGTGAGTATCGTCTTTGCAAAATAAAAAACCAGCCAACCTGATGATGAGACTTAATACCTATCCTCTCTTTCGAAAAAAAAGATGCCAAGATGCAAGAAGACCAACAACGACGAATAGACCGACAAAAAGCGGAAAGAGACGCGCAAGAAAGGGCAGAAATAGACCAAGTCCACATCGAGATGCGAGAGCAGGCTGCACTACCAGCTTATGGACGCGAGATAGAAGATTGCCGAACGTTGATATTACTCTTTGACAAATTGATGGGAAATGCGCCCTCGATTGAAGAGAATCCGACTCAAGACCCCAAACTGACGGCTTCGACCACGTTACCAAAAATCCAAGGCATCCGATTAGTCGATGGTAAGGATGGATTCGAGGGAATGGTGCCCATCAAGAAGAAGGGGGCCGAGGAGGAAGAATTCTTCATGGGTGGTGGGGGCGGTGGTAAGAAGAACAAAAAGAACAAGAAGCCAGCTACCGAAGTGCCCTCCAACAACCAGTCACTCAACTTGCCTCTATCGACTATCAATGCGCTGTACGCCCTTGCCGTACCGGTCCCAATGACCAGAGAAGACGTCGTCAATACGATTGCGACTTTGTCCGAGAAAAAAAATTGGTTCACTGAAAATCAAGTTCGTTGACATTCTAGCTCAAATCAAAACGAAATCAAACCACATTAACATAAGGGAAGTAACTAAACGGGTTGTTTTTTTGATTTTATCACAGGCACGAGTCACCAAAGAACGTATTGCTGAAACAGAGGCCAAGATTGCAGCCGCGCAGGCAAAGTTCAAAACCAATACCTCACCTGCCGAGCCAGGTGCGGAGTTGGGACCAGCAACGGTGGAGAAGGAAGTAGAATCCCTTGATCCGGCTCAATAATAAGCATCTAATGCTAGATGGCCACTAAAAGAATCGCGTGTTACATAACCTTCCATCGTCCACGACAATTTTACTTCTTCAAGCATGCTAAGAAACAATTGATTAATACTTTCACTAGCACCTCAATCGCTCCTACCTTTATATTCACAAACATATAAACACTTGTTTATATGCTTTGTCAGGGGATGCAATTACAGTCTAGGCGGGAGTTATCCAACCGATTGAATACCCTTCCCTTGTTCTCAGTCTCATAGCTGTTTACACATTGCACACCAACTTGTTGCCCCTGAACACAGAGTGTAACTCGCAAAACGCCAGAAAGTACTGAGCGTTTGATTGATCTGCTAGATTTTATGATACCGTCATATATAAATAGTCGCAAAAGCGCTCACGACCGCAGACGTTAACTCGTCTCTGCCCGACTCCGATCCATGAATTTCTTAAGTTTCACAAGGAGCCATGTAAGGTGGTACAATATTAGCCAGCCCTTGAGACTTGGGCACCAATCGATTGCCTGTGCCTGATTATGGGAGATGGTAATTTAATCAGGTTTAATTTCAGATAGATCATGTCCCAGATCTACGGCCCGTACATCCGATAATTCATGTATCTGTATCTCATTCGAGTCTGAAGAGAAAGGTGATGATGGACGGCTTGTAAATATGTTTTGGATCCAGGGTTGAGAGAAGTCAAGTTACTCCTTTGATAACACACTACACAGCGAGACAGGTTCCTGTAAATCCCGCATGACAAATTAGCAAATAGAAGTGAGGTCAAATAGTTGGCCAAGGGTCGCAATCAAGACTGTCAATATTCCTTGACCGCCAACATCCTTTTTTTTAATCTACAAAAAAAAGAGTTAGTCCATCTGTGGTCTCTTTGATCATGATAAAATTTTGAGAAACTCACGTGGTCATAGTCACATTTTTGGACCACTTCTCTGGTGGCAAGAACATATTAATTTGGATCTGTTGGATCAATAAAAACTGGGAAGTTATGATTATACTTGATGTTTGGACGGTGGAGCAGGACAAGATTGTTCATCATTAAACTAAGCCTGTTAAACTCATTTGCACTTGCAGTTTCACCTGGATGGATGGGGATTAGGGATGGTTTCTTGGAAGAATTTGCATTGAATTCTACCTGCTGAGTCAGAATACTTGTTTTGATTTCTATCAAAGCTTTGGCTTTTTGCATAAGAGTTTCTGGATTTTCCATGGTAAAATGAAAGGCAGAGACGGTGCAGTTATTTTCAAGATCTAGTACATATTTCATCCAGTTGACAAAGCCTTTATATCATGAATAGTGCAATTTTCTTTTTTGTGGAACACAGGGGCAGTCCCAATGTCAATACTGATGTTCCAGTCAAGTTTTGTAAATACAATAGTCATGGTGTTAAAAATGAGATCACCAGCACCCTCAAAGTGCTAGTTGCATGCCACAGCCACCACCTCTTATCCTATCAATTCAAAACATGCATTACTTCAGATGTGATTCATCCTTTGATCCTGCCTTTTCTCCTTTGTATGATCGCAGAATCAAGTTGTGAGATTTGAAGTTAATTCACAAAGACATCCTCGAAGACGTACTCTATGTCCCAGGAGTAACGATGAAAGGCGTGAAACACGCGATTCAGCAAAAGAAAACTTGGAGCCTCTAATGTTTTGTGAAGTATTCATTTGGTGTTGATCATGGAGAAGAGAGGACAGCTTTAATTCCTGCTTGGTCTATTCACATTCAGCGGAAGATCGCAATTGTCGCCCAGGGAGAACTGTAGTCCAACCACTATGAACTACAAATACTCGTACTAGAAGTTTATTATCCCAGTGATTTTTCGAGAGCTGTGCTCAGCGAAGGGTTGGAAAATTAGGAATATATAATCAAGTTGTTTACCGCGTGCGTGCGTGGGGGATCTTAATCGCGCATAGAAAAGACCGACGGGATATCAAATCTCCATTTCTTGTTTGACGCCATTTTTCTGTTATCTTAATCCTGTGGAGGATTATGCAACAGATATGCAGCTTTTGTGATACAATCTACACGAAGGAAGACACACACCGGAGAAGGAAGAATGACAGAGAAGACCTCCGCTGATAAAGTAGACGAGAAATGACATCTTCAATCTGCGTCCTCCTCCGCTTGTTCTTCTCGAAACCTAGGGCCCTGCAAAATTAATAAGCAAGTGAGCATCAAGTATCAAGTCAATTTCTCAAATCGGGTGAAAGAAGATCGTTTTGTGTCATTCAAGTCAACTGCGGTGCTTACCCCTTCACCAGCTCCATCAGGAACCTCACGATTCCCACCTCCATCATGATCATCACGATACATTTCATCCTGCCTCATTTGACGCTGTCGTTCTTCCTGCCTTTGTTTCAAGTGTCCCCATCCACCTCGGCCAACATCGTAATCTTCCCGGTACTCGTCGCGCACCTTCCGTTCCAACAATAATTACTCAGTACATCCTTTCCCTATTTGGACCATCGTTTTTTATGATTACGAAGGTGTTATAACGCGCCTTACCTGGCCACCGCTCTTTCCTCTTCCATACTGTCGACCATCTAGGTAGCCTGGGTCCAGATCTGCACGAATCACGCGTTCATCGAGCTTCGTGCCGGATATGTATCTTAGACAAGCTAATGCATCTTCTGGTCGATAATACCTAAAAGATGATATTAATAGAGAATTCCAAGAAAATAATGAATAGAGCTGATTATCGATCCATCCTTTCTGTAGGACCACTCAACTCGACGAAACAGAATCCACATGGCGTTTTAGAATTCCGGTCGAGTCCCATGATGATCCGTTTGATAAGAGCGGCTTTGGAAAAAAGCTCAAAGATCTGTTCTTCGGTCGTAAAGAATGATAGGTTGCCAACATAGACTGTTGAGGATCGAGATAGTTGAAGCTGTTGGTCTTCATATGATAACGGCGATCTTGAGTCCCGGTAGGAGGAGTACGAGTCCAGATTCTGACAGACCTACGCTCCGAGAAAACAGCGACCAAGGGAAAGGAACCAGTTATCTCCAGTTGATCCGATTGGAACGAAGTGCTGTCTGGACTTACGTGTGCCATCTTTGATTGGGGGGAGGAATTTGTATCCGCCCAATCGAAGCCAGAGAGAGGTGGTCGTAAGTTGAGGTTGTGTCGTTTTGGCGTGGCTGTATCAAGAGATCTTCGCCGGCAATTGAATATTCAACATCACCCGCTGGCTGAGTGGTCTGTCACCCGGACTCCGGAGTTTAGGTACATATTTAACCTCGATGGTGCATATTAGTCCCTTGGTTGAAGGAACCACATGATACCACATAAAGACCATCAGAGGTTGAGATCAAGCGTTGATGGTCTGAAAAGAAAAACCCCTGGCTTGCTTAATGGGAATATTCAGATTCGACAGACCATTAGTTTCTAGCCCATACATATAATTACCCACGGGTAAAATTCCTTCAACTCATACTACCACGATCCCTGGCCGATTGCTCAAAGATGACCGAGAAAGATGTACAACCACCCACTCAAAACATGACTTTTAATGGTTCGTGGCTCTCGATCCTCGAATCATTGGTAACAACAGTACCGGCAGCAAGCAATTTATACTAATAGCTCATCCTTTCCTGACAACTGGTTGAACTAGAAACCTTGCGACTGATTGGCGAGTTTCGTAAGCTCAACGCAGTAAACAGGATGAGTTCGAGGAGTATTCAAGCTAATCTGTCATCTTTGTCTTCCCTGAAAAACGATAGTCGAGGTGGCTTTTCATCAAATATTGTGTCTTCGGGGTGTTTACCCTGCAGGTGCGATGGTTTCCGATCTAGTACATTCCGATCTAGTTAAATTCTTCAAAAATGCCATCCCAAGGACTCTAATATTGGCCAATTCCAATTTTGAACGCTGCTAGATTTATTCGAACAGAGAAAGAAGTTTAACGTTGAAGTCATGTCCTCTCGTCATCCGGTCCTGACATCTTACATTGGTGAAGTGATCTCACAATCGATGGAAGAAGTCGCCAAAGTCAGCAAGATATTTTTTCCCAAACCGTTGCAACAACTAATCAAATTCCCTAACGTTTCAGGGGCTGGCCAAAAATTTGATATTGGCCGTGCAAGATAATTCAGCTACGCCAAACAGGCCACGTGAACACTTTGTTTTTAACTTACAATACTTGGTCGATCCGTTTACAACATTCGAAAACGAAGCGGATCGGGACATCCGGTAAGCACAAATGTGTTGGCTATCACATCCAGTAGAAAGAGAAAAACATTTCCTGTGAAAAGAAGGTCTCTGATCAAACATGTATACTATTTCTTATGACCCTACCCACGCCAGACCGATCGCGGCGTATGGGAGTAAAGCCGAGGCCGAATTACATATCCGGGCTTTCCTAATCAAGCTCAATTCATGTAATGCCCATCTGGGTGATCCCATCAAACAAGGTCATTGTCATATCATCCTAAACCCTTCTTACAATTTTATTCTATTTACTTTTCACAAACTGCTGAACAGCTCTTGTTTGATTCCAACAAAAAAACACCCAATCAGATCTAACATGGACGACATTCTTAGAACTCAATGACATAACGAAACAGCCGGCTTCCGAACACAGTAAAAAAAATGTTAGTTGAAGCTGATGATGGTCACAAACAGTGCTTTCAATCGATCATTTCATTGATATGCCTTCTGGTGTTTTACAATTTAAAATAGGACCGGCCGCCTCAATGGATACCTTGCGACAACCCCGCCTCTTCTATCCAAAATGAACAGGCCTCTTCTTCCTCCCTCGCCAAACCAAACGAATTTACCTTTCCAGCATCACCAGCGACTTCGAGACGCCTCATTCCTCTCAAAAGCCAAGGCTTGGGAATGATACAGGTACGATCCTTCTACATTCTTTTTCGTGGTATGTGTAGAATTACTTGCTCATACTGGCATACGTTTTTCAGCTTCAAATGTTGGTCGTTAAGCATGACGAGAAAAAGAACAACAAAGAAGCTGCCGCCGGATTAAACTAGCTAACACTCAAACACAATACATGCATTGTATTTGATGTTCTGACCATGTGGCAAGAAAGTGTAGCTGTGTATGTAACATAGAATATAGGTTTCTGGGTTGCATGTGCTACTACATTGCGGATTCACTTATGGCGCAAGTTAACATCATGTGGTGAATTGCGGAGAAAAAACATGAGGGATTGAGGGGACACAATTCCAACACCCTTTATAATTAAAGAAGGAAGTGTTAACCAAAATTGTTTACCGTACAGAAATAATATTACATTTGTCAAGTTTTCATGCCCACTGCCAGCATAATTGCCTGGGTTGAAGTCATCCCAGTTGAACTCAATCTCAAAGAATGCAAACCCAAGGGTCCCCAAACCCACCAATTTGGGCTGGCGGGGGCGTCAAAACATGCCAAATGCCCCTGGCGTGGGCGTGCGTTTATCAAGACCCCTGATCTGTTCCTCCTCACCATCTATTCCAGGGAACTGACATCTAGTCATCCCATTTCCAAAGGTTATTCTCCAATATCATCTCTTGTGGTGTTTTCCTTGTTCTCTTTCTCTCTTCTCCTCAAGTGCTAATAAAATTATCACTCTCTGTTTCCCCAATCCAGGTCTAAGATGTTCCTCCTTTCCATCTATCCCAGAGCACTGAAATCTAGTCATCCAATTTCCAAAGGCTTTTCCTTTTCTCTTAAAGTTTCCCACCTGCCTCCCACACTTTCCTGAGAATATAAACTATTTTTGATATTGGATAAAATATAATCAAGCCACTATTATAAAACCTTGTAGAAGGACATCAGTTCTTATGGCTAGAAATACTTTTTATTTTAGGCCAATATACATTTCAGAAACCAAAATAGGTATTCCCTATTAGAATTGAGCCTATCACCCAAACATTTATGAGTTACTCAGCCAAGTTCACTAATGCTTTCTGGGCTCATTTTTTATGGAAAATGTACACCATTATACTTTCAGGTATGAGGATAATAAGTTAGATTTACATTTCTTATTATAATTCATTTTCAAGAAAAAAAAAATGGAGTTTTAGGGTGCTTCGCACATGAATCAAGTATAACAAGAAATATTTTTTTTGGTGGACCTGATCAGAAATCACACCAGATGTCCGGAACAAGGAAAACTACATTTGTGAAAAGAGTGGCTTATATAATGTTTCAGAAGTGGCTATCTTGTGAAATATGTGATTTATTACATCAACAAATGGTTATGGGTTGATGGTGGCACAGCTCTTCATTCTTTGATGAGTAGAATCTTCATATTGCATGTATGTCTTTTCCACAATTCAAGACAGCCAGAATAGCTCAGTTTTCTATGGCACTGCATATAGTAACTACCTGGCAAGCTATGTCCAAGCTGTTTTGGAAAGCCCCATAAAGCAAGCTGTTGGACAGCTTGATTTTCTGAATTTTTGCCATCATTTCTGCTCACATTCTTCTGTACCATCTACTGTAGAAATCACAGGACTGTCACAAACTCCCTAATTCTACTTCTCTCTGGTTAATATTCTCACATTGATTCCCACTCTTCACCATACAACTTTACTCAATTCTCAAGAACAAAACTCCTCAAACTATCAACCCTATCATTCAGTAATTTCAATCTCAGCCTTAATTATCAAACTCTCTATCCTTCTTTTATTCCTCAACACTGTCCTTTTTCTTCTTTTCTTCTTTTCTTATTATCCTGTTTTCTTTCTCTCTCTTTATCTTTATCTTCTCAATATAGTTTCAAGCTATTTTCTGCCTGGTGAGATTTGTCTGACTATCTCTTCTCTTGACTTACTCAACCACCAACCTAACCTCTATTCAGTCCTCCATTTCTCTGTGCTTCCAATTCATCATGTCTTGACTTATCTTGATTCTTCAAGCCTCTGGTCTCCAAACTGTTGGTCTGATATCTCTTTATTCTTTGCTCTCCTTCATACTTTCTAATTTTACCTTTCAGGCTGTCAGCTCTTTCAGGTAATCAATCATTCAATCAACATCCTTTATCTACAAGTTATTTTTAATCTCAACTCCCCTTTTTCACTTATTTTTTCCATCTCATATTACATCAATAGTAGGTTTATGTTCTTTCATTACTATTTGCAATGATTGTCCCATTGTTAAACTACAATTCCTCTTATTTACATTGTTAAATTTCAATGCCTCTATTATTCCATTGTAAGATTACAGCACCTCTTCCATATTCTAGTTCTGTCATAGCATTCACTTATACATTGTTTTCCCAACCACATTCTGAACACTTTTTAGTAAACTACGTAGCCTGAAAAATTGCCAGAATTAATCCATCATCAAGTTAGAGTTTTGTTTATTTTTTCTTAGTGATTTCTTGCTGCTCCTTGGTCCCTTTTCAGACCCCCTATTAAAATTCTTCCCCTCCTCCAAAATAATTGAAGCAACTAAAAGATTTTATTTCTTAATCCAATCGCTTGTTTCATGAGATAAACATTGGAACAAGAAAAATTGGAATGAAAAGTGTTAGATTTTTGACAAAATGAAAAGAGGAAGGGATGTTGTGAACAGACTCTGGGAGACTCAAAAGGTGGGGACTTAGTTTTTTGAGAACTGATATGTAATTTGCTCAGACTAGACTATGGTTTGAATAGACTATTTACATGAGCAGGACTTGTGGTTGGTGAGAAACAATAATGAATAAAGGCTAATTGAATAATAAAATAAACTGAGAGACAAAACAATAAGTTCTTAGAAAAAACAAACTAGACAAGGCTTCTCATTCTCTTCTAGTCAGGCTAGATGAGTTAGTTAAGAAAAAATATTATACGAGTCACAAATAGGAAGAGTCGTTAATTCTCACTAACCAGATTTATTAAATCAAAAAATGACTTAAGGAAAAAGGAAAAAACAGCCATAAGAATTTGAGTTGTAATTACAAAAAACAAATATAATGTGTGGTGTAGTCTAATCCAAGTCAAGTTGATTTGAAGAAAAAAATAAGAAAGGATTTTTGGGAGGAACAGAACAAGGAAAACTCAACAAAAAGGTCTTATACCTAAAATCAGTGCAGCTGGTGGTGTAAAGTGGATAAAGATAGTTGTATGAGATAGAGGAGACAGAGAGCTGTAGGGAGAGGGGGGATAAGTGAATTGATGATATGTTGACTTGTATAGCTTAAGGTCACAGGAGATAATTGAAATATGGTGAGTATTGATTCAATCAAGTCTGAGTACTCTATCTGCTCTTACATCTAGTTACAGATCTGTATGCGTTAGTACTACTGAAGTTCTTAGGGATTTTGTCAGTTCATATTAAACGTACAACATCTAGATTAGAACTCCAACATCTATTGTCTGGTCTTGTTCTGATATGTTTTGTCTGGGAGACTTATAAACACAATACTCCTTCTTGTTTTTTCTGTTGTTTATTGAGAGGTTTTTTGAGTCCTTTCCTTTATCTGAAACCTAATTCCTAGCATCATTGTAGTGGTCTTGCTTGCCTGGTTACCAAGAAGAAAATCAACAACCACTCACTAGGATTGGTGTTGTTTGATATTCTGCCTGGGAGTTCTGGGGTGGTTGATGCCTCCTGGTTCTAAGCAAGATGCAGGTGTTCTACCTTCTGTCTCTAATAGCCATGGGGGAGGAAGAAAAAGTACCACCCAACTACACAATTGTAGTGGGCATCTACTCTCCCCCGTGCTGGTATAACACCAGGCCATAACACTGTCTGCCTGAGTCTGGAAGCGTGTGAATAATTATCATCAGCTCTATCATCTAGGTTTGGACTGCTGGGTGGTTGTCTTACCAATCCATGCAGCTAGAGTCTTGTATTTTTCTTTAACTGTATTTCCACATCCTAAATATTGAACAATTTCACGGGGTTATCACTTACATGTAGTTCAATTATACTCACAAATGTAACTCGCCGCAGTCGTAGATTAAACCTTGGTATGTTGCCTTAAAACTTGTCTCTGATTTCTCTTCTAAAATTTTTCTTAACTCTCAACTATTGTTCACTCAACTACTGAGCTCACCCTTGACTATCGTCCTCAGGTCCGTTTTCTTCCTTTTCTCTCTCATCCAGTAGTGGTCTCTTATCTTATGCTTGTTCCTTAGGTTTGCTTCTATCAGCTCGTTTGCCACCGCTCATCGCTTGTGTCTAACGTGCCTTTTATCATCAAAGACTTTTCAGTCTTATACTAAAGCATAATTCTCTGAGGGCAAGATATCAACATTTATCCAAGTAGCTTTCAACTAGAGTTGGCCAAATGGATTCACAACCCAAGCCTAGAAAAATGAAGAATTTGTTGTACACATATTGTTTGACAATTGCTTGGGGTCCAAGGCAGTCCAAGCAGATGTTTGATGCGATGTGGAAGAGTTTCATAAAACAGACATAATGGTCATGATACATTGCCACAAAATCTTCATCGCTTCTTACAAGGCATTTTACAAGTCCAAGAAGCAAGCAGGCACGAAGAAAGCCAGTTGCGGGAAAAATATGATGAAAAATCAAAGGAATATATTTGACAGGTTGGTTCATTTGACAGGGTAAATCATCTGACATCACGGGTATGACTGCGCAGTGCTTAGAGAAACAAGAGCGATGGTAATAAGATCAAAAGATAGCAACCAGAGTCGTGATTACGGAATAGACTTTGCGCTGTGATTCAAGACCAAAATTTATAAAAAAACGTTATTAGTAGGGGGATTTGGAGTAGAGACAGTTTTGGGCGCAAGTAGAGTACGGAGGCTGCACTAACCTGAAGCAAAAGCCGCTCCACCTGCTCCAGGAGAGGCTGACGAATTCGAGTGGGGTGGAAAGAGTGGCGAAGTTGACGCCGAAGGTGGTGGCTGGGTCGAGTTCGTTGTCCCGTTGATACCAGCTCCGATTGGTGAGGGAGCTTGGGTGGTCGGAGTAGAAACTTGGGTTGGAGGCGTCGAAACCTGGGTTGGAGATCCAGCTCCAGGCAAGAGATAACCTGCTGGAGAGACAGTGGCACCAGGGGGTAGCTGAGCGGCGTGTGAGTCATTGACAGGAGTAGCCACCCGAGGATACGGGTAGGGGTAGTAAGATACAGGGGGTAGCTGGTTGGCTGTTGGTGGCACAGCCGTGTAAGGGTAAGCGGAGTAACCTGTGCCAGGTAGTGGACTGGAAGCTGTCGGTGGGGTACTTGGCGATTGCACTTGGGGGTCTCTCTAAGAGGTTTTTGGAGTGGGTGATTTTAGTCAGTGAGAATTGGAACTGGCAGAAGCCTTAAACTTGAGAAGACTAACCGGGGGAGTGACTCCAAAAGATTCTTGGCAAGTTGCTAACAATTTGAGCGCTTTTGATAGCGAGTTTAAGTCACACTCCTGCAGGTAATGATGTGGGTGAGGATAGGATGGAAACAAGCAAACAAAGATATGTATGTTCAGTGTCAAATATTGTAGCATCCTACCGCACTACATGGAAGTAAATCTGTTTTCTACCTTACGGACTGATCAGATGGAAAAAGCATTCATAAAATCAAATCAATCAACTCTCTCTCCAAGTGGCAAAGCTGAGAGATTCCATCAAAGGGCAAGTCAAAACTTACAGCAAGCTTCACTCGAAGCCAATAGATTAGATTGTTTACAAATACATTTGAGATCTATCAGGCACAGACGCAGGTAAGGCGATCATAAAATCAGCGCTGGACTTTTTGATAGTGTGGCAGGGCGGCACTAGTCCCTAACAATAAACGAGAAAAAGAGATTGGGTAGACAGACCTTGGCAGGAAGATTGGAAGGACACTGATCGATCTAGGCAGATGTAGGCGCATGAGGGTAGATGCTGGCGAATGGAGAGACGTCAGACAAATGTGGAATAAGATAAGAATTGATTCTTGTTATAAGCAGCAACATTCATTGACTTACACCGACGCCCATGAACCAGGCCGACACTTGGCCGAGAGGAAGCATGGCCACTGCAAAAAGAGACAGGGATGCCCGCAAGTTTTGGAAACTCATGATGTTCAAAGGACCTGCGTGTATCCGTCTGTTTTGGATAAGCGGCAAGGGTACAATGGAAGATTTGGTTGTTGCTTTGATCTGGCGAGAAGGCTTGTACGGCTTCTTGGTCGGCGAAATGATGCGGTTCAACACTTGTCCGGAATGCTCAGCGGTAGATTTCGGATCTGAAGTTTCAGCTTGAAGGATGTATTCAAATTTTAGAGGGAGACTTTAGCACAGCTACGTCTGAGAAATGTAGCACCACTGGAGTGGGGGGATTATAAATATATAAATATATATATAGTCTAGCTGCTGGCTGAGCTCGAACTTGTGAGGCGGTACCAGAGGCTTGAGAAGAGCTCATCCAGGATTGTATCTGGTAAGTATGGAATCATGGGAGCTCTGCCAAATCACGGATCGCCGAGTTTATGATGGGCTAATAGGAACTGACGTTCAAGTCTCGGGAGAGTTTCAATGGGATTGGTTCACTCGGTCCTCCACTGGGGATCGGCTGGTGCCCCATCGGAGAGGATCTGACATCCATCCATCCACCTCAACAGACTAGTGCTCAACTCAACAAGCTGCTCCATCTTGATAGATTTTTAAATAACTTTATCTTTTGTATCTGTCATCTTGGATGATCACCAACAGCTCAACCCATCTCACATCTCCAGACTTGAACGGAACTATGTCATCAGTATACACTTCAGGCTCATGACCTTCCCAATTTTCACTACACCGCGGAGAGCGGTTGGTGGATTCAGAGGACTTGAATGAATGAGATCATGTGGCTGTCGTTGAGTTTTCTTCCCCGGATTCTTATATGTTGCATCACTTATCATATCATTCTCGATCCCTTCTCCTCGGTTGGTTTTGTTTTGAACCGAGTTCCTCAGGAGAATCCATGACAACGCCAGGGAAAAGCTTGTGGATCAATAGATAATATAGAATGTGGATTGGAACTCTTAAGTAATGAAATCATATAAATTAATACATTGTTTGCGATGATTAGGGTACGAGGTTGCAGTATTATGACTCGAGCAGAAATAGTGAAAGAGGTTACAGATAATTATGTGGAGAGTTTTATACAAATAAAAAATGAAGTTGTACATAGTTTATCGTGGATAGCAGAAATACTGGTTTCTTTCGTTTGATGTTGAAGATTAGTTCAGTTGGGGTCTGTGTACTGATTTTCACCTTAGGCCTACAGAATCGGAGGAGATATTGATCAAAGTAAGTGGGGTGACGATTGCGATCAAAGGGCTACACAAGGGTAGAAACAAGAGGGCTGACCGATGTGCTGGGTGTTTTGCCAGCATTTGGAACATCTTTCATGAATAAACCACCGCCGTAGGGGTAGCCGTAGAAAGAATTGTAGGGGAGATAGGCCCCACCGAAGCCAAGTCCGCCGTAGCCGAGTCCACCGTAGCCGAGTCCACCGTAGCCGAGTCCACCGTAGCCGCCGAAATAACTGTTTAGGGCGCCATATCCGCATGAATAACCTAAGCCCCAGCACTTCTGGTCGGATTGGCCTTTGGTGGCGGTGGTGTCCGCTCGCGGAGCAATGGTGGGCACAGCCAGTACCGACTGAAGGACGGCCAAGAAGCAGACGATGTAAAAGAAGCAGTGCATGGTGATGGTGATTATGATGGTGATGGTGATGGTGATGGTGATGGTGAGTAGGATTGGTGGCTGTTTGGGCAGAGTGTGGTGGATTGATGAGGCTACTCGGGCCGTCGTCCAAACGGTCCTTTAAATAGACATCAGGACCTCGGCTTGCCCAGTGCGTCAATACTTGTTGATTTCCACAAGATCATCTGCGTACCTCCGGCTCCGCAAGTAGAAGATCGCCTTTCCCTGTGCAGTTAACTGGCTCAGTAACCAAGCCTACCGTTTTACAGAACATTTTAATAGTGATCTGAATTAGAAGTAGTACATTTATGGATTCTACTCCAACATTTGGAGTTTTATACACCCTGTTGATTGGAGCCGGTGCCCGGACACCTGTCCGTACGCCGGCTCTTCATACCTTCATGATTAATCCATGACGATAGCCGGACCTCGCTTTTTCAATCGGGCGGCTGGCTGATGGAGAATAATTCAAGGGGAAATTCACACATCGCCATGTGAACATTCTTGAGCACCATGAGAAGATGGTAGAATACTCGAGGATCAATCTACTCCAGTCTTCCAGATTTCATCGTCCCAGTGGGTCAATGATGAGTTGCCTTGAGATATCTATTTAAGGGGTAGGGATGGCGTTCACCTCTGCCCGCTCGTCCCTCCCACTCTGCTCACACAACCACAACTAAACAACTTCCATCCAACCACCACCATAACGATGCACTGCTTCTTTTACATCGTCTGCTTCTTGGCCGTCCTTCAGTCGGTACTGGCTGTGCCCACCATTGCTCCGCGAGCGGACACCACCGCCACCAAAGGCCAACCCGACCAGAAGTGCTGGGGCTTAGGTTATTCATGCGGATATGGCGCCCTAAACAGTTATTTCGGCGGCTACGGTGGACTCGGCTACGGTGGACTCGGCTACGGTGGACTCGGCTACGGTGGACTCGGCTACGGCGGACTTGGCTTCGGTGGGGCCTATCTCCCCTACAATTCTTTCTACGGCTACCCCTACGGCGGTGGTTTACTCATGAAAGATGCTCCAAATGCTGGCAAAACACCCAGCACATCGGTCAGCCCTCTTGTTTCTACCCTTGTGTAGCCCTTTGATCGCAATCGTCACCCCACTTACTTTGATCAATATCTCCTCCGATTCTGTAGGCCTAAGGTGAAAATCAGTACACAGACCCCAACTGAACTAATCTTCAACATCAAACGAAAGAAACCAGTATTTCTGCTATCCACGATAAACTATGTACAACTTCATTTTTTATTTGTATAAAACTCTCCACATAATTATCTGTAACCTCTTTCACTATTTCTGCTCGAGTCATAATACTGCAACCTCGTGCCACGTTGTTTTCCACCCTAATCATCGCAAACAATGTATTAATTTGTTTGATTTCATTAGCCCGGTTCACGTTGGGCCATTTGAAGGCCTTGACGAAAATCAAACTTGCTGATTGATAAAATTTTAGCCTAAAATGACTTGCTGACACATCCAAATTTAGCATAAAAATTTAACCGGTATTTATGTAGATAGCTGATTATGTGTGTTTCCATCTGCTGGTAGAAATAAAATTTTGTGTTAAAAATTTTATGGGTTTTTTAAGCGCATATGATTCAAGTTAATTTTTTGCTGGTGGAGCCAACGTGAACCGGGCTATTACTTAAGAGTTCCAATCCACATTGAATATTATCTATTGATCCACAAGCTTTTCCCTGGCGTTGTGCATGGATTCTCCTGAGGAACTCGGTTCAAAACAAAACCAACCGAGAAGAAGGAATCAAGAATGATATGAAAAGTGTAGTGACTCGGAGGGGTAATCGGTATGGATTCCGGTAGGTGTTGCCCGGAGGAGACAGATGTAGTCTCCTCCGGCTGGCTGAGCCGCAGCCGAGTCAAACATGTGACCTAGGTCACAACAAAAAGTGATGCAACATATATGAATCCGTGGAAAAAACCCCAACCGCAGCCACATGATCTCATTCATGCAAGTCCTCTAATCCACCAACCGCTTGTGCAATTCTTGGTCTGTTCCTATTCACAAACCGTCTGTGACCTCGGCCCCTCAAGATGTTGCAAAGATTAATTCCCTTGCGGACGATTTGCAAGTCTAAAAAATATGCACCATTCCAGTGTGTACACCATTAATCTGGGCTCTTCATAGTTCAAAAGTCCAAATATCCACAATTTTTCAGGCCGTGTTGCTGCTCAACTTTGGGGAGTAGTAAGCCATGGAAAACAGGGATGTCCCATTAAAGATATCTTGATCAAATCATAGCTTTTTTGGTTGATCAATCAGTTGGTTGGCTCTGTTTCTCTCTTTCATTATTTCAGGATAACCTTGTTGATATTCCCCCAAGTCAGCAAAGCCTCGACAGTGGGTTGTACTTAGGTCCAAGTTTTGAGGAACCATGGAAACACAAAAGTCCTGTTCTTTGTTCATAAAATCAGAGGCTTGAAATTTCATGGAGAGTTGTGATGATATGTCCTTAGCTCAATGACTTGACAACTGCATCATCAAATATGAATTTATATTAAACTGAACAGGAGCTATGAATTTGAGTGTGATGAATTGAATGATAAATGAGACTGAGACAAAAAGATAAGAGAAGAATGAATGAAATAACAGAACAGGGATGAATTATGTGACTTGAGGTTTAGGTAATTGAGGAGGTCAAGTGCTAGGTTTTGTGTGTCAATTCCTCTCAAGTCAAAAGCAATGTTGTTGAATCTCTTCCATTTCTTGTAGATGTAGAAGCAAAACATTTGGGATTATCCTACTACATTCCACCCTGAACAAGGATCAGAATTTCTGACTTCTAGACTTGAGAGTTGTTGCAAGAATCATTGAATTGAAAAGAGAAACTTGGATCTGTATACTCCTCAACAAAACGGTTTGGCCAAAAGATTCAATTTCACTATACTAGAATCAATGTGTTCTATCCTTCAAGACTCAGGAGTTGATGAAACTTGTTGGAATGAAATTGCTCAAGTTGGCTCTCTTTCCTTGAATCAGATTCCAGTGCATTGATTGGAGAAATCTCCCTTTGATTTATTCAAAAACCAAATACTTCTGATCAATTATTCCTATCCAATAGAGAAAACCATTTAAATCTCACTCTAAACCTAAACCTAAGGGTGAAATGGGTACTCTTCTCTATCTGATTCATTTACTTATCTTCAATTGAAAAATATAATGTTTATTTATTGTTTCATATGATTTTTGTTTGGCTGATAATGAAAAGGGAATAAGGAAGTAAGATATTTGATATATGTGGCGGGTTAAGACATGTACCTGGTGTATCTGTGTTTATTGCCCGTTATTCTGGGTACAAGTTTTGCTCCCAATATGGGGTATCAAATTAAAACCACAAATTAATCCATTTTTTTTCACCAGTGGGTTTCAAAAGGGAACAGCTAAAGGACTAGCATGTTTTTAAAACAGTAAATTTTCTCAAACCAGTCAATTACATAATGGTGGATTTGGTCATATTTGACACCCCCAAATCCTCATACCCAGTCTTGTACTGGGTATTCCAATGGTCAGATTGGACCAATTCATCTTAAGAAAATCATTTGGGTATATTAAAGAATTTTTGGTAATAACATATTGTCAAAAAAAAGGAAACAAAAAATGTACCCAGTTTTCTATTCTTATACCTGTTATTTTTTTTTTTTTTGGATTTTAGTTTTGATGCTTTTTGTATAATTGCATTGTTAATACAAATGTTTTTTGACCTAAAAAAATTAAGTCACAATTTGGGGCCCCTGTGGCCCATTTGATGGCATTTTGACACATTTCCCAAGGTGGAAATAGGGGGTACATCCAGAATAAAATGTTGGCACATAAATTAAAAACACAAATTTTCCAGGGCACAAATAACTGTGCACAAACTGTGAACCCTGAAAGTTTAAGAAATATTGTAGTATCAGAAAACAAAATATATTTGTTGCACAGAGAAAAAATTGGTAGCTGGATTTCTCTTTTTACAAGCCCAAACAGTGAAAAAACTAAAGGAACTCTTCAATACTACATAAAATATGTACTCAAAATCTGTAGCAATGGAGTGATATCAGAACATGAGATATAAGGGGTGTGTGGCAGGTTAGCAGGAAATATCTGGAAAAGTATATATATTTTTCAGTAAATGTCCCAGAAGGCTAATAACTTGACATTTTTGTCAATTGTGTATACATTATGTGTCCTGGAATTCTTGGAAATAGTTCTACTTTAGAACATGAGATATAAGGGATGCACAGTGGTCATAACACCTACTAGTGTACACCCCTGATATCTCACCCCCAGATTCCTTGCCATTGCCCAATAATTCAATGAAACATAATATATACACAATTTAAATTACTACTAAATTATTAGATTTCTGGGACATTTACTGAAAAAGTTGTTCACTTTGCCCAATATTTCCTACTCCCCTGAACAACACTTAGATTTTATTTTCTGATGCCAAAGTATTTCTTGAAATTTAAGGGTTTGCGGTTTATGCATAGTTCTTTGTGCCCTGGAAATTTCTGTGCTATTAATTTATGCTCAGACATTCTATTCTTTGTGTATCAGATAATTTGACCAGCTGTGGAACTGTGTCAAAAAGCCATCAAAATGGGCAACAGAGGCCCCAAATTGAGACATAATCTTTTTCAGAACAAAAAGCACTGGAAATTACTCAGAAATTCCAAAAAAAGAAAGAAAAACTGGGTAGGCAGATTTATTAAAAATAAAACAAAATTTCTTGCAGTCTTGGGCTAGCATGTCTACATGTATCCTCTAATTGCTTGCTAAAAAAACTCAAGAAACTGCAGGCAGTTGACATGCAAAAGTACAAAGGTGCCTTTGGACTTTTGCATGTCAACTGCCTGTAGTTTCTTGAGTTTTTGGCATAGTGCTTGCTTGTAATTGTGCAAGTGATGTGAGGTAGTCATCATAGCACCTGAGGTTACGATCATAACGACCATATTATACAGAGAAGTAAAACAAGTAGGGTGTGCCTATATGTAATTAAAAAGAAGTTCAAAGATTATGTAGCTGTTCTGGAACTAAGAGGGATTGGTAGATAGAGATCAATTTTGGTTACAGCTTTTTGAGAGTCGTCAGAGGAGTGGATCAGTAGAACCTTTTTCGATTGAGGAGGGCACCCTTGAGGGTCCTGATCTGATTTTTGAATTCCATAAGGGCGATGAAGTAGGGGTCTTCGTCGACATTCTTAACAGGCGGGGCATCAGGGTAGCGGGCGGCGTTAGATGAGGCGGGCCAGTAGTTCAGCCCGAAGGCTCGGTGGGGGTGGGAAGAAAACGATAGCTTCTGGTGTATCCTCGTGCTTAGCTGGGTTTCATGAGCTAGCTCGTCACACATCGCTTTCAGACTGGTTTTCAGACTCTCAATCCCTTGCACACTCGACTGCGTTTCGGACCTTGATTCATTCATCCGGCCATCATCCGATTCTCCTACTTGGACCTGTCCACGATTCTCTGATCTCTGGCGTAAGCTGTTGGCAATCTTCCCGAGGTAGTCGATAACCGGCTGGTTGTATTCTTCTCGAGTTGATGATCGCTCTTGATCTTTATTGGTCTCATTTTGATGTTCATTCTCGTTGAGTGTATATGGTGATGAGCAGGAGGAGGAGGAGGAGGGGATGGTAGGGGCGGTAGATTCAAACTGGTTATTTTTTGGGAACCGAGTTGTTTTGTCCGTTGTACTTGAGGCTTCAGGAGGTTCGATTTGATGACTAGATTTCCCTGCTTCTTCTATTACATCCTTTGTGTTTGTACTTCTTGAGGTAGGAAAGAGTTGCCCAACGTTACCAGAGAGTTTTGCGAGGGCGGAGTTGTATAGGTTAGGGTTCGATTGGACTAGGTCCTTCAAGCTTTCCTGCAGTTTGTCGTACGATTTAAGAGTTGTGAGCCTTAATGATTTTAATATTTCTGTCCGGATCTTCAGCTTTGGAAAGATGTACTTCTGATAGGGTAGGTCAAGAGACGAAAAATGGATGAGCGGTGTATGAAAGATATCATCTCAAGGGTGATGACGCAACTTGATAGAGCCAAACGAGCAGGCCGGCCAGAGTTCCACCAAAGAAGATGAGGTTGGAGAGCGAGAATAGGAACCTAATCAATGTTTTATTTGATTGGGTCGAATGGTTTGTGGTGCTGATGATCGATGGGTGACTCTGAAGGCCAGTTTTGGGGGGTAACTCTGGTGGTGGTGAGACAGCCTCGAGGGGTTGGTTAGCAGTCGATGATGATTCCGATGGTTTTGACTCTTCGACTTCGATCTCCTTCGCCATCCTAAGTCAAGTAGGTTATCGTTAATCTCTAAATGGTGGCCTTGGCGAGTACGTTCGGGTTAGAAGTCAGCTCCAAGTCAAACAACAACTTGGATACACCACGAGCCAAATCAGGTCATGTCCATCGGACACACAATTAGAGCCTCTCCAGTGGAAATCTACTCTTGAGCAACCCAACAGCCACCACCATCCACTGCACCCTACAAATCAATCCACCAAGGCTGCCAATTGACCCGGAAAGATCTACCTCCAAGCCTTTTGGGCTACAATGTGTCAGCCACATGAGTTTAAGCTTAACTTCACGTGACGTTTCCAGCCTAACGATAAGTTGTTCTTGATTGTTGATTGCATGATGACCCGTCTTGCTGTCTCCATCAAAATACAGTGAATGGCTCCACCATCCCATCACCCCACCTTCCAAGCGCCACATGCCAGCCCTGTTTGATGGAACTGCCTTTGTAGTCAAACAACTTAACTACCACTGAGACCCCTTCATCAGAAGCCAGAACAGACATGTGTTGGACCCATCTCTCTTTGCCCATATCACCAGCATTTTGCCAATCAAGTGAGGTGGCTTGGTCTCAATTGAAGCCCAAATATACTTCTCAAGTCACTAAATCAGGATTTTGCCTTCCCCTGGCTGCTCCCAGGTTCCAATAAGTATTGAATTCACTCTCTTCATCCCAATTGCCAACCCACCCTTTCAAACCTCTCACAAGCAAAATAATTCTATGATGAGAGAAACAGGGGCTGAGAGCAGCGGACACAAGGTGGGTCAGGTGGGTGTTGGTTGTGGAAGGATTTGTATTGCATATTAGTGAGAGAATATCAAAAGACAAATACTAAAACTAATCAAAGAGAAAAGAAACAGAGAAGCTACTGTGCCTGAGAGCAGTGGACACAAGGTGGGTCAAGTGGGTGTTGGTTGTGAAAGGATTTGTATTACAGATTAGTGAAAGAATATCAAAAGACAAAGACTAAAACTAGAAAAAAAAAGATAAACAACTGTACCTAAGAGCAGCATGATAGAATTCTGGTCCAACAGCTCTGCTCTCAGTCTTTTGTCCTGTTCCTGTTAGGCCATGTGGTCACCTCCTGTATGGCCAAGTGGCCTTGTTTCCTGTCCTGTCAGGCCAAGTGGCCTTGTGTTCTCCTGTATGACCAAGTGGCCTTGTTCCCTGTTCCCTGTTCCAGTTCCTGTCCCCAGTATGTTCCAGTTCCTATCCCCTTTCCTGCTCCCTGTCTTCTGTCCCCAGTAACTTTCCCCAGTTTAGTGATCAGTCATGTATAGGCCCCCTTTGGATCTTGCAAGGGGGATCTCTGGTTGTTCACTTTAAAGTCTGCTCCTCTTATCTACATATAACTAAGGCCATCTCCACCGCGGGGAGCTATCCGGGTTGCTATTGCAACTGTGCCGGGGCACCTTGCCGGAGTCATAGCAACCCAAGGCTGGGTTGCTACACACCGCAAGCTACAATATATTGCAGCTTGGGGCGGTGAAAGGTTTTGGGTGTTCCCGGTTGTGTGTGGTTTAAAGTGACCGGGGGGGAGGGGCCAGATATCACACTTTTTTGCTGTGTGATACCTGGCCAGTGGGTTGCTATCGAGTTGCTATAGCAGTTCCAGATATGGAACTGCTATAGCAACGGAGGTATGTGTTTCTGGGATATAGCAACCCCGGTGGAGTTGCTATATGGGGTTTGGGTTGCTATATTTAGCATAGCAACCCCGGTGGAGATGCCCTAAGGGAATGCCCTTTGCGAGCCAAACAAACCATGCAAGGTTTGTACCATATCAATACATGCAACCTAACAGGCCAGAGTTGGCCCATTAGGTTGCATGACACAGATCACGGATCTTGGCGTCAATCCGTGTCTTTCTACAAGTCCCTCCCCCCAAAATTGGGGGCTATGTACTTGTATGAAATAAAATTCATTGAGTCTGAGAATTTTCAATCCAAACCCACCAAGTACCCAGCTCCTTGGTCCTTTCTTAGGATCCCTCAAGAAAGATCTTTCATAGCATCTGTTTGATGAGCTGAAATATTAACACAGCAGACACAAGGTGGTCAAGTGGGTGTTGGTTGTGCAGGGGTGAGGAAAGAGTCCTTCTAGGCACGCTGTCTCAGGTGTATGTGAGAGAAAGTGGAATGTAAAACAAAACTCTGTGATGTGTGTTTGGCATACTGAAGCAGAAGTGAAAAAGAAAATAGGGAAAGAAACAAAGTGAACTAGCTCAACCCCCCTTGCTGGAGACATGGATTATAAGAGAAAGAAAGAAAAAGGGGGGAGGGGAAAGGAGAAGAGAGAGAGAGAGAGAGAGAGAAAGGAATGGAAAAAAAATGTTAGGGAGAGAAACAGAGGGATAGGAGTAGAGTGAGAAGAGTACTGTGGAGAAGTAGGACTTTGGGTGGATTAAGGGACAAGACCAAACATCAATTGATGTTTTTCCAGCATGAAAAAAGGCAAAGGTTTTGAAACTTGATGTCTTCCTAGTCCTTTTTCCGTTTAAATTCTGACACTGTGCTGCTGTGCTACACTACACTATTTTACCACTAACTGTTTCAAGGTTTTTTTTTAAAAAGAAAATTTGTAGTTTTAGCTGATGCTACACTGCTAAAATCACATTTAGACTTGCAAGAAACTTCTCAGCCAAATTTTTCTTTTAGTGTTACCCTTGGAAAATGAGTAGCATAATTTTTTTCTGCTAAAAGATTTTGAAGTGCCCATTAGCATAGTGAAATCATATCTACACTATACTATGCTAAATGTTATCTTTTAGCTAAGAGAATTTCCTGCTCCACTAAACTGAAATAGTGGATTGTTTTCCTACTAAATTTTAGATCCACCAGTTAAAATAGCTACTACACAAAAGCTATTTGTGGTCTCAACAGATAATATCCTGCTGGATTAAATCTGTTAGCAGAAAAATCCAATTTCTGTCATGTGTTGGAATTGAAACCATTATAAAAAGCTTAGATCTAGCTGAGTGAACACTCTGAACATGTTTTTTTTGGTGGATTACATACCCTCTCATCTTTCCAATAGCTGGTGTGATTGTGGTTGGCCAAAGAAACAGATACAGATGCAGGAATTGTGAAATTTTTGCCCTTCCACAATTTTTCTTGTTTTGAGGGTTTAATGGGGATTGATAAATGCACGCCCACGCCAGGGGCACGCCCATCAAAAAAAGGGTGTGCAGCCCGCACGCCCTTTTTTTGACGGGTGTGCGTGCTGCATGCCCTGTTTTGGGGGTGGGAACGCCCGTAGATGGGCGTGGGCATGCCCTTAGATGGGCGTGCAGTTTGCACACCCATCTACAGGCGTGTGATACCCCCAAGGATGGGCGTGCAGCCACACACCCTGTTCAAACCAGGGTGTGTGGTTTGCATGCCCTGCCGGGGAGGTATACAACCCCCTTGGCTGGAGGGATCCCCCCGGTCAAGGAGTTTGTGTGACCTCCTTGACCGGAGGGAATCCCCCTCCGGTGTGGGAGAACTTATATACCAGAGGTGCAGCACTGAAGCTGAGCCCGCAGCCGCGGGCTCAGCGGCAGACTGAGGCTGAGGTAAGGGGGGGACTTTCCAAATGTCACCGGACATTCCGCGGGGAAAAGCACAGGGCGCAGCATGTGACATTCCATAGTTGGCGCGGGCGATCGGTCGAGCGGACGAAGGCCGCTTCAGTATGCGCGACGTAATGGACCGGGCGGAACCACGGGGTTCGGGGCGCCAGGCCGCAAGCGGAGCGGGGGCAGAAGAAGCGGAGTCGTGCGCAGGGGAGCGACAGACAGCTGCGGGGGTCAACGGGGTATAGTAGTCGGGGACAGGCTGCGGTGTGATGCGGGATTGAGGAGACAGGCAAGTAGGGCTCCAGGGACAGTACCGGGGAATGCGGGACATGATCGGGGGGGACTGTTGTATAAATAGAGGGTTGTACCAGGGCTGCGGGTCTTATCTTATCTTATCATCTTAGTGGATAGCTATCAACTACAGCGCATATAAGAAAATCTCATTGTTTAGAGCTCTCTCGGCGATTATTCAGCGTGTGCGGACAAGCGGAACTGTGTAGGGCAACATCAGGACAACAAACGCAAGAGGAACGGTCCCCTTGCTGAGTATAAGGTGTTGCAGGGAAACCAGTTGACTATTCGCTGACAGTGCTTATCCCGCAGAGGAAATCAAAGAACCACCGGAACCAACCAGGAAGAAGGGCAACCTACCATTTCTGATACCGAGGTCGCCATTTTTTCCACACCGGTCAAGGAGTTTGTATGACCTCCTTGACCAGAGGGAATACCCCTCCAGTCAAGGAGGTTATACAACCTCCTCAACCGGGGGGGTCCTTCCGGCCAAGGGGGTTTTATGACCTCCTCAACCGGAGGGATTCCCTCCGGTCAAGGAGTTCATACAACCTCCTCTGCCGGAGGGATCCCTCCGGTTGAGGAGGTCATACAACCCCCTCGGCCGGAGGGATCCCGGTTGAGGAGGTTGTATAACAGCCTCAACCAGAGGGGAATCCCTCCAGTCAAAGAGGTTGTATAAGCTCTTTGACCGGGGGGGATCCCTCCGGCCGAGGAGGTTGTATGACCTCCTCGGCTGGAGGGAATCCCTCCAGTCAAAGAGGTTATACAACCTCTTTGACTGGGGGGGGGGGATCCCTCCGGCCAAGGAGGTTGTATGACCTCCTTGGCTGGAGTGAATCCCTCCAGTCAAAGAGGTTATACAACCTCTTTGACTGGAGGGATTCCCCTCCGGTCAAGGAGGTTATACAACCCCCTCAACCGGGGGGGATCCCTCCGGCCAAGGAGGTTGTATGACCTCCTCAACCAGAGGGATTCCCTCCAGTCAAGGAGGTTATACAACCTCCTTGACCAGAGGGATCCCCTGGTCAAGGAGGTTGTATACAACCTCCTCGGCTGGAGGGATCCCCCCCGGTTGAGGGGGTTGTATAACCTCCTCGACCGGAGGGGAATCCCTCCAGTCAAAGAGGTTGTATAACCTCTTTGACTGGGGGGGATCCCTCCGGCCAAGGAGGTTGGGCGTGGGTGTGCACCCATGGGCATGGGTGTGCGTTGGGCATGGGTGTGCGTTGGGTGTGGGTGTGCGCCCATGGGCGTGGGTGTGCGTTGGGCATGGGCATGGGTTTAATGCTTTAGAATTGATATTTTCAACACTCTGATGATTCAAATCAGGTCCCCAGTAAAATAATGCCCTGATACCCATCTTTTAACATCAAAGGCATTCCAATAAGAATAATTCAGACATCAAAAGATGGATATAATCATACATTTCGAGGTCACATTCAGCTCCTCTTATAGCCACAGGGGGGGGATGGCCCAATGAATGGCTGAGAGAACCACAGTATATTATTGCATTTTCTATTAGCCTGAAAGCCACACTGGAAAACAAAATTCTAAAAAAACTAAAACTAAATAAATCATAGAAATTAAAAGAAAAAATTCATATGTCAGCTGTTTTGATTGCTGTACTTTAACAATGAAAACAGCTTATTGATGATTTTTTTGTTGATTTCTATGGTTTATTTTGATTTTAAGTGTGTCTTTCAGGTAAGAAAGTTTTTATTCCTGTGGTTTTTATTGGAATAGAAGCTTTAATGACAGACAGTGATTGCTCTGTCAGTAAGGAGAGCTTGGGCGATTGTGGGGCAGGGGGAGGCAGACCTAGGAGGTTGAAACAAAGAACAGGATAAGTAAAAAGAAAGAGAAAACGGAAGAAGGAATTACAACCGAGTTGATAAGAGGGAGATACAACGGGTGTCACAGGTGACCTGTCACAGCTTAATCATTGAATAACCTCATTATTCTCACAGTTTTCTCCATTGGGCCATCCTCCCCCGTTGGCTATAACATGAGCTGTATGTGGCCTCAAAATCTATGATTATTTCCATCTTTTGATGTCTGAATTATTCTTATTGGTATGCCCTTGATGTTAAATGATGGATCTTGGGACATTATTGTACTGGTGAACTAATTTGAATCATCAGAGTCAGGAAAATACTAATTCTAAAGCATCAAACCCTCATAACAAGAAAAATTGTGGAAGGGAAGAATTTTCACCATCCCTACATCCTTTTATTTGGCTAAGCACCTTACATCAACTCTTGTTAAAATAAGAGAGGATGTATTTTTCTTTTATTAGCATAGCTGAGAAGAGTGGTACATTTTTGGTTAGCATAGCCAAGAAAAGTGCTACACTAACAGTTAGTGTAGCTGATAAGAGTGCTATGTTTACGTGAGGGAGGGGAGGACTGCCTCCCGGCACCAGGCTGTATAACCTTGTCAGCCGGGAGGACTTCCTCCTGGCTGACGAGGTTTTATAGCCTTGTTGGCCGGGAGACTTCCTCCTGACCGACGAGGTTATACAACCTTGTCAGCCAGGAGGAAGTCCTCCTGGCCGACAAGGTTGTATAGCCTTGCCGGCTGGGAGGACTTCCTCCTGGCCGACGAGGTTATACAACCTTGTCGGCCAGGAGGAAGTCCTCCTGGCCGGCAAGGCTATACAACCTCGTCGGCCAGGAGGACTTCCTCCTGGCTGACGAGGTTGTATAACCTCGTCAGCCGGGAGGGGGCTCGCTCACGTAATCGAATGGGCCCTCCCATTCAATTATGTGAGCGGGGGATGTGTATATCCCCATACACATAATACATGTATGTATTATGTGTATGGGGATATTGCATGTGATATCCCCCCACACGCCAAACAATTGGCGCGTGGGAGCGCACGCCAAACAATTGGCGTGTGGGAGCGCACACCAAACAATTGGCATGCGGGCCCTACACAGCAATTTTACTTGGCGTGCGGGGCCCACGCGCCAAAAAAAAATGGCGTGTGGGAACCACACGCCATTCTTGGCGTGCGGGTCTCACACGCCCTTTTTCTTTGGCGTGTAGACCCTACACACCAAAAAAAATTGGTGTGTAGGCCCCGCACGCCAAACAAAATTGACGTGCGGGTTGGCGTTGGCGTACGCTGTTGGCGTGTGTCTATCAACGCCCGCCATTTCTTCTTCAAACAATTGACCTTGCCACTAAATAATTTAGGAAAGAGTTGGACCGGCCAGTGTTTGTGACAATCCGTCAGATGAAAATGAAGCGGCAATCCTGGTTTGTTATTGGATCAATTAATCACTGTTGTTCGATTGATTAGCTAAAGCCCCATTTCTTCCCATTTTTGACACTAGCAAGGAAAGGAAGCAAGTATTTGTCCTAGTGGAAAGGTTAAATCATCTAAGCGCTATCGAAGGGCTGTGGATTCCCTCACTGCCGAAGAAAGGGCCCTTGACACAAGTGATTCAGAGGATTACTGTCCATCTGATGCTCGAGAAGACACTCAGTCACCCTGCAAGAAGAAGAAAAACAAATCATGCACCACTTTGACACCTAACGACGCTGCATTGGATTCTCCTGCAAATTCAAATAAACCGTTGCCAACTCAAACACCCAAGGACAAGCAAAGGGCATCCAACAGTGCCAATATCAATCCTAAGAGCCGATCAACCTCAGGGCCCAACACCCCCAATCCTTTTTCTCAATATGAAGAGTATGCTTTGAAGAGGGATGAAGGCCAGTTGGAGATGTAATCCTTGTTCCAATTTTATTTAACTGACATGCTTCTTCAACTTATTCTTTATTAGGAAAGTCACAAGTGGCTCAAGACACCCTCAGTTTTAAGATGTTGAAGTTTGAACGACAGGTCAACAACAATAATAAGGGGGTTGAGTTGGAGGAAAGGAAATTCAACCACTCAATTGAACTTGAGGAGACGAAGTGGGATCATGGAATTAAATTAGAGGAAAAGAAGTGGGAACATGGAATAAAATTAGACGAGAGGAAATTAGACTGGGAAAGGGAGGAGAAGGATAAGGACTGAAGGTTTGAGATGGCCAAGATGGAACGTTTGGCTTGTCAGGAGCACATTGGTAAGAAGTATGACCTGGTGACTCAGTGTGTGGCTCATGGGCAGAGTACAGAAGAGATTGAATGCTTGGCAAATTTATTCAAATATTCCACCTTTTTTGGCTTTGTTCGCACCCAACAAATCATTTGAAACATTGCATGTTACACATTAGAAAGAAAATAAAAAAAGCAAACTATCGATTATATTTTAAAGAGTTATCTAAAATAGCATCCATATCTCTAATAGTCCAGTTGCTTTTATTTGGATGATTAATATAGTGACCATCTCTAATAAGCTGAATGGCTTTTTGGGTTTTCTTGGGCAGTTGGCAAGATAACCCCATTGGTGTATGTGAAGAGTTGGGAGCAGTTTTTGAGGGAAGAGTCAGGTGAGAATAAGAAGTGGCTTTCCATGCACACTCAACTATACCATCAAATCCTGCAAAGTTGATGCCACAAGAATTGTCTGGAAAGACAAATTCACCTCCAGTGACTTGAAGATTATTCTCAACTAGCTTCCCAGTGTGTTTCTCAATGGGAATCCATAGGACAAAGCTGAAGGGTGAAGAATTGGTGTCTTGGTGTGGCGTGTTTGCAAACTGGCCAAGGGTAAACGACAGGTGTGAGGTGAATCCTTTGCGGTGGGCTGAATATTGGGGAGCTAGTCCAGGGGCTTTGAGTCGAATGTGTTGTTTCTGGACCTCACGGAATAGGGGTTTGGATACAGATTGGAAGCACCGGCCAAGAAACTTATCGATTTTTGGAACATCCTTTTGAAGCGCTTCATAACCGTGTTGATCTGTAGCAACTTTGGAAGAAATGCCTGTTATACCAATTTGGGATTGTGCCTTGTAACCTTTTCGCCATCCCAGACTGTACATTTCACCCGAGTATGCTGGTCCGTTGGATTTATTGGAATTTTGGAATTTTGCCTGCTGGATGAGATGTTGGCTGAGATTTTGGTATTGTTCTTTGAGTTTTGCATCCATGGTTGAGAATGGTTGGAACTTTACCACAGCAATAACGTTCTTACGAGCTCCATCGGCCCAGCAGATAAAGGACTTGTTGAAGAATCGGATGTTGGCATTTGGATTGGGATTTGAGATGTGGACTGGAATATGGGACTGGCCAGCAAAATGTACATTGGCCCTCTGACGGCGAAGAATTTGAGTGGCGGCTTTGTACTTTTTCCGCTTCCTTTGATTTTTACTGAGGTGTGATTGCGGAGCCAGAAAAGAACCTTCTGCTTCATTGAACCCTTTTCTGCCACGTATATCTTGTTCTCGATAGTGATCACATTGGCGATAGATTTGAAAAATTACGCAAGACTTTGATTCCATCTGAGACTTGTTAGGAGGCACGTGGGGATTTGGATTGGAGTGTTGCTTGCAAGTAGGTGGGCGAGGAGGACGGCTGAGTTTGACTTTCTTTGAGGATACATTGGATGATTCTGAATGGTGGTCACTGCTTTCATTGTTGGTAGAGCCTGCGTCTGAGAAGGTGCTATCAGAATCCAAATTGTACGTCGAAAAGGAAGGTGACGGCGGGTCCTGGTGGCGAGAATCATCCCCTCCTTGCTCCTCACTAATGTGCTGTGATTGTTCTAGATCAAGAGGAATAGCACATTGCCAATGGATGTTACAGTTTGTACTTGATCTTTGAACAGACAGCGGCACATCAGCTTGGATTGGGGAGGGGGTGGGCAGTGGTTCTTTGAGTACAATGGTTTTCTGTCAAGGTTCTTCCAGTTCCACTCTGAGCTCCTCCGTCACTGATTCCAGTTGTGTAACTTCCACACTGTTTGATCCAAAAAGAAAAAAAAATACAAGAAAGAATAAATCAGCAATACACAGGTGGCTCAGTTGGAAGAGAGGAGTAAAGTGCTTACCCAAGCTCTGCATTCCTTATTTTTCCCTCTTGAGTTCTTTTTGCAGCCCCACTTACAAAGGAACTTACTGAGTTGTTGTTCATGAACGCGGTCATAGTTAGAGTGAGATTGGCTTTGGATTGATTAAGTGATCCTCAGCAGCCGTCCTCGGCGATGTGATCCTCAGAAGCGTCGCTTGTTGGTAGTTCTCCTCAGCAGTGTTGCTCGGCGATGTGGAGCTCAGCAGCAAAGTCGTTGGTAGTTCTCCTCAGCAGCTTCCCTTGGCAATGTGAAGCTCAGCAGCTGGTAGTTCTCCTTAGCAGCGTCGCTTGGCGATGTGAAGCTCAGCGGTAGTTCTCAGCAGCAGTCAAGTTGTTGGTAGTTCTGAAGTTCAGCAGCAGTCAAGTTGTAGGTAGTTCCCCTCAGCAGCGTCGCTTGGCGATGTGAAGGTCAGCGGCAGTCAAGTCGTTGGTAGTCCTCCTCAGCAGTGTCGCTCGGCGATGTGAAGCTCGGCAGCTGGTAGTTCTACAAGTAGGATCATGCATGTTGAATTGATAAATATGTATAATGGTTACACACCATAACTGTTTAGGAAGATAGACAAGCAGGATTATCCTCACAACCGTCCCTTGGCGATGTGAAACTCGTTGGTAGTTCTCCTCAGCAGTGTCGCTCGGTGATGTGAAGCTCACCAGCGTTGCTCGTTCGTAGTCCTCCTCAGAAGCGTTGCTCGGCGATGTGAAGCTCAGCAGCTGGTAGTTCTACAAGTAGGATCATGCGTGTTGAATTGATCCATATGTATTATTTTTACACACCATAAAACAGACAAGCAAAATTCTCCTCACAAGTATCGCTCGGCAATTGGAAGATCAGCAGCGTTGCTTGTTGCCAGTCCTCCTCAGCAGTGTCGCTCGGCGATGCAAAGATCAGCAGCAAAGTCCTTTGGCGATGTGATCCTCAGCAGCAGTGTCGCTTGCCTTTGTAGTTAGTTATCCTGAGCAGCAGTCGTTGGCGATGTGTTGTTCAGAAGCAGGGTAGTTAGAATCTGAGGAGAGGAGAGTGAATGAATTAATATTAGCAGATTGGTTAGTTCGTTGGATAATGGCTGAAACCGCCAAGACAGTTTGGCAAATTGGCCTGCCAAACCGTCTGGGCGGTTTCAGCCATCTGTGGCTTGGCCCAATTGAATCACCCACAACAAAGTGGCTTGGCCTGATTCAATCAAATTGGGCCGTTGTTTAATTGTTCCTGAGCTTCTCTTGTTGCCAAGAACGTTGGCAACAAGAGATGCCAAAAACATTCATTCAAGGAGGGTTGGCGACCTCACCTTGAGCTAAATAAAAAAATCAGGATGGCATCAGCCAAAGAAAGTCAAGGTAATAAAAACAAGAGTGATCACACTCACCTTTGTGGAAGGGATTGATAAACAGCATGTATGTCAGCAAATTATCTGAGCACCAAATAGGAGTGATGATGGGTCAATTGGAATACCTTTTTCAGCCACAAAGCAAATGAGCAAGCCAAGTTGTTCCTGATGATTGTTTAATGAATAAACAGCGTGAAATGTAAAAATATGAATTGAAAAATCAGAGGAAATTTTACCATGACAGTGGATTGTGCACAATTGCAACATTGAAACAAATTGAGCTAGTGGAAGAAGCATTTTGTTTGTACCGGTGGGTGGTTTTTTCCTGTAGAGATGTGCTTACTTAGGCAAGAAAACATATTTTGATCCAACATATAAGTGTAAAAACTTTATTGATTTTATTGGCATTCCAGAAGAGAAGAGAACAATTATCTGTAATGAAGCAGAGGAATCAAGAAAAATTGGCACTGCAAGGAAACCAAATCAAATGCAAGAGTCAGAAAGCTGGAAGTGTATTGTTCTGCAAGTGAATGTTGAATTATTCACCTTAGTTGAAGAGTGCAAGCGTTATGGGGCGTAACAGTCCACGTAATCCATCGTTACTAGATTCAACGTTTTCCAACAAGGGCAGGGCTGCTTCTGGTTCCTCCTCATTGTAAAGTTCATGCCACTGATCCTTGAGGTCGGCTAGAAGATTATGCAGAACAATGCAGGTGATGATCCACTTGACCGTTGCCTTCATCTCACGAGGGTTCCTGATTTGTGATCAAATTTCTCGCAAACTGGCAAATCGTCCCTTTAGAATACCGATGGCATGTTAAATTTGTACTCTTGATTGGGCTAGATGGTAATTGAAATCCACAATCTCAGGTATAAGCAAATCAGAACCTTTGTAGGCTGGAACGGTATGTTGATCACTTGAATAAGCAGAGTCGGCCAGGAGGAATTGGTGTTGATCAAAGAATTGTTCTGGGTTTTGAGAAAGCTTCATATTGGAGAAGAAATAACAATCATGACAGGATCCAGGGTAGCCTGCAGGGCGTTGATAAACGCACGCCAACACCAACCCGCACGCCAACGCCAACCCGCACGCCAATTTTTTTTGGCGTGCGGGGCCCACACACCATTTTTTTTTGGTGTGTAGGGTCTACACGCCACAAAAAAAGGGCGTGTGAGACCCACACGCCAAAAAAGGTGTGTGGTTCCCACACGCCATTTATTTTTGGCGTGTGGGCCCCGCACGCCAAATAAAATTGGCATGTGGGAGCGCACGCCAAACAATAGGCGTGCGGGTCCCACACGCCAATTGTTTGGCGTGCGGGTCCCCCCTTGCTCACATAATCGAATGGGAGGGACCATTCAATTACGTGAGCGGGGCCCCTCCCGGCTGACGAGGTTATACAACCTTGTCAGCCGGGAGGACTTCCTCCCAGCACAAGGCTGTATAGCCTTGTCAGCCGGGAGGACTTCCTCCCAGCACGAGGCTGTATAGCCTTGTCAGCCGGGAGGACTTCCTCTCAGCACGAGGCTGTATAGCCTCGTCAGCCGGGAGGACTTCCTCCCGGCTGACGAGGTGGCGGTGGCTGGTCTGGGAGGTGGGTGGGGTCGGTGAGGTGGTGGTTGGGGAGGGATTTGAGGAGGGGGGGGGAAGTCCGATCGGCAAAGGATTGGGGGGAGGGGGCGGGGGGGAAGGATGCTTATGTCATGCGTACATTGTTTTGTACGCATGACATCAGCATGTATATAGGAAGGGGCACGCCCCTTCCTATATACGTAGGTCGTCGGTCCGCCAATCTATGTGTATAGACAGGGGTGTGCCCCCTGCCTATATACATAGAAAGCGAGGTTGTATAACCTCGTCAGCCGGGAGGAAGTCCTCAAGAGAATAATGACCTGTTGTGTTATTTTACACAACATGATTGTTGAATCCAGATCAGAACATGATCAATTTATTGGAAATCCTTCTATATCTGCTCAAGTTCTATCAAATCACAGAGACCCCTCTTCAGAACATTCCACAATGGCATACCTCCAAAGAAACCAAGACCTTCACAACTCTGCAACCCATTCCAAATTAAGAGAGGACCTGAGGATCCACAACTGGCTACACAGGGGCATGATGGATGACCATACTCACTGAAGAAGATTCTTGAGTATAAGTTTTGTCCTTGTTCATTATCATCTTTGTCCTTCTGGAGAAATTCATTTTTTCTACTCATATTGTTGATGATGATGTTTATCCTTACAGAAGAAATACATTTCTTCTACTCACTTGTTGCTTTTTTTAAATACTCACTCTTTTTTTTCTACTAAGTTGTTTCTTCTACTCACTTGTTTCTTTTTTTTATACTCACTTTTTTTTTTCTACTAAGTTGTTTCTTCTACTCACTTGTTTCCTTTTTTTTATGCTCAATTTTTTTTCTACTAAGTTGTTCCACTCACTTGTTTCCTTTTTTTTATACTCACTTTTTTTTTACACTCACTTGTTTCATTTTTTATACTCATTTTATTTTTCTACTAACATGATTACCATTTATAAAGCTCACTTTATACAGCATTTTTCATATTGAGAGGGGCATAAAGACTACAAGACGGGGATATGGATAACAAAATTTAAGGGGAATTAATAAAATTTAAGGGGAATTATTACCTAGCCATTTGTCTTTCATTTTTTTCTTCATGATTCTCAATACCTTTAAATCCTCCTCATTGTCACCACAATCCTTCTCAGAGGACAGCAAGAGCTTGAGGTCATTCATCTGAATGTTGCTGGCCACCTTATCTCTATCCACCTTGAGTTTCTTCTCTTCTATCTCAATTTTCTTTCTCTCCAAGTCCAGATGGTGCCTCACAATTGAATTCCTGTCTTTGCATAAAGCATTGCCCTGAGTTGCCGCGGCCAATCGCTTTTCGGATATGTTATTGTACTTGGGGAGCTGCTCAGATTTGTTGTCATTGTCCTCAGAAAACCGACTCAGGCGGTGCTTCTTAGCAGCCTTTGCCCCAATAGGTTGTATTGACTTTGTAGGAGAGGATTCCGAGACCGTGGAGCCGTGGTTTGCGTCCAAAGGATTGCCACAGTCGGCCGGCTCGATTGTATTGATGATCGGGTCCTTCTTGGTGTCCATGCGCCATTTGGGGGCGAATCACAGCTTCTCCCAAGCCGAGACTGACCTGAAGGCGGCCTTGTTTTGCTCTAGGTAGCGCTGCAACGCCGTCTTCATCCAGTTGGATGGACTCGACCCACTCGGTGGGTTTCGTTCGATCAAGTAGTACAACGCGCTGAACTTCAGCATTGCCATGTTGAGACCGGCCCACCTGAAAGCAAAAAAAAACATGTTAACATCCTGTTTGATAACAAACAGGATGAGTAAGAAAGAAGGAGGTGCTTACCGAGTTCGAATCTGGTCATAATCCCTATGGTGGACCATTGAATGTGAATTGAAGTTGGCCTCAACCCGTTGGAAGAAACGCTTGCTCGTTTGATTCGCCGCAAACTCCAGTTGCTCACTGATGCGGAGCCACGAGATTTCCAGTTGCTCTTCCTCTGAGCCAAGCCAGTTCGGTGCGTGTTTCTTTTTTTTTCATTGTCAGGTGAGTTATCCACCATCTCGATTCCTATTTTTATTTTATTTTATTTTATGTTTTTTTTGGGGGGGGGGAGGGGGGGAGGGGGAACTGATTAGCATTGTTTTACTGGAAAAAAAGAAACCAAAAAAAAAGAGTGAAAAAAACTTATGTTGATTTTGTTCTGGTTGGTTTTCTTTGACTTGTTTTTTTTTGATTGTGTATTTTTTTTTTTTATTGTGTGTTTTTTTTTTCGGGGTGGAGGGAATTGGGGGGTGAGATTGAAGTCGGGGACTGGGAGGGTTGGTAACTTGTGAAAGATATTCACAAGTTAGCTTATCGAGCTCGATAGAGGTCCATAAAGTTATGGACCTCTATCGAGAATTTTATCGATTCGACAGTTATGGAGCGCTATCGAGCGCACGAGTGGGGCTCGTCTCGATAAAGTTGGCTTAGAGCATCCACCATCGTGTCGCTAACTTTTCCGCAACTGCGGAGAGGTTAGCGAGTGCAATGGTTACCCTACCGAGAAACCATGCCCTTGTGACTCGGTAGGGGGGCTCTGCAGCTGGCTAACCGAGCGTCCCCACCCTCGGGGACTCTCCAAGTCGCTTGGTAAGCGGGGCTGTAGGGGGATCGTGGGAAAGCCGGAAGGATCTTACCTTACCGAGCTCGTTAGAGGTCTCTAAATTTAGAGACCTCTAACGAGAATCTTAAAGATTCCTCAGTTAACGAGGCCTAAAGAGGCCACGAGGGTGGTCAGCGGGGGCTTCGTCTCTGTAAAGTTGGCTTACCGAGCCACTTTACAGAGACAAGGGTGGATGCTCTTATTGAGCCGACTTATCGAGACGATTGGAGATGCTCTAACAGATCCAAAGCAGGAATTTTGATTTAGTCGGGCCCAGGGAAAGCCCTGTGATAATCGGTAGGCGAATCTAGAAACATTAATAATAAGAAAAATCCATTAAAACGTCACTCCTTGCTACATAATGAAGGCTCAGCTGGTAGAGCATTCGAACTCACGACCTCAGCTAAGCTGAGACACATGCTAGAGTGCTGCCTTTACCAACTAGGCTACAGACGCTTGTGACTGCCAGGGTGTTGGTTGGTAGTGCTCATGGTTCAGCTGGTGATACATCATGGTAGCAGACTAACAGGCAACTCAACACCCCCCCTTGCTACATGATGTGGAGAGTGGGAATTGAACCCAAGAGGTATGGGGATTAGACCCATTAAGTGTGGGGATGTGACCCAGTAAGTGTGGGGATGTGACCCAAGGAAGGATGGGGATTTGGACCCATGTAGGTGTGGCCGCTGTGGGAATTGAACCCGGGACCTTGATGTAGGCTTAGAGGGGTTTTTGGTCTTACATGAAGCATTCACATCTTCATTCAGTCTCTTATGTAAGCGAGTAGCGCTTAGGTAGAATCTGGGCTCATAACCTGTAGAGACTGTAAAATGGAGATGTGTCTGGTGAGATTCGAACTCACGACCTCAGCTAAGCTGAGACACATGCTAGAGTGCTGCCTTTACCAACTAGGCTACAGACGCTTGTGACTGCCAGGGTGTTGGTTGGTAGTGCTCATGGTTCAGCTGGTGATACATCATGGTAGCAGACTAACAGGCAACTCAACAATGGGCTGCTCATTCAAAGTGGCAACACGCGTATTTCCCTGGTTTTGGTGATAGTCATTCCCAATGCGGTCCCTCACAGACCATCTGCTGACTTGGGAAAGCACCAGATATTCCCAAGTTAGGTCCTCACAAGGAGAACCTGAAACTATATAAGAACCTCTGAGGAGGTCAGTTTATCGGGCAGTTACTCAGACATTAATATTTTCTCCTCAAAGTTGAACCTAGAGCTAGTCCTTTTCCGAACTTCAATTAATCTACTTTCCAGTTGCACTAATTTTAATTCCTTTTTATTTACTCATTCTCTGGCTGGGCCAATTTCCCATTATTCTTCCAAGAAAGATTTATTATTATTACTTTCCTTTATCAACTACCATGAAACAAACTGCCAGCCATCTTGACCATGACAAATACCCATTAGTAGCCGATATATATGACATAGTTCCATTTCCTTTGACACAGACTGTTCCGGCTTGGCCCTCTCACCTGACTGTCCCCAACTCCCTTCGCATGATTCGACATGTTGGCACCAGTGCACCCTCTTTTGAAAGAGAAGTTCACTGCTTTACAATCCCTGGTAGTGATTTAGCCACTGCCCAAGCTTTTGTCACTGCAATGCAGGCTACTGTTTACTGGAATTCTCAACGATCTCGCACTAACATTGATGGTCTCACCCCTGTATCTGGCAAAAGGGGCCGTCCAGCCAAGTACACATTTCGGCTCGATTTCAAATGTCCTCGCAGTGGAACCCACAAGGCAGCCCCAAACTCACGGAAGAAGCACACTCTGACCCGAAAATGCGGCTGCACAAGTGGATTCAGCATCTACCATCACATTCAAACCAATAGTCTCAGGGTGGAATGGTGATGGAGGCACAATCACTTTCCATTCTCAGTGGAAGAGATGAAAATGAATTGCATCCCCAAGATGCTTGATGACTGGCTCACTGAACGTGTTATATCTGGACTCAGCTGGAAAGCCATACATCAGCTGACTCTCTGCCCAGAAATTTTTTTGGTGTGTTTTTCCTCTGCAAAAATAAAGTAATCCATCATTCTGACTTACATATATACACTCCGGCCAGTTTTCCAGCTCAGAAATCAAACCCGAAGCAACCTTTGTGAAGTCTGACCGTGTCCGTTACCTCATCCGCACTCGAATGAGTGTGTTGGCCAAGCGGGACCCAGATGCATTCAAATCCATCGAGCTATGGAACAACAACCTTCGGCAACAAGGGTGGAACACTTTCCTCCCTGTTTTACATGACTCGCCAGGCTTTATCTTTGCCTTCCAATCCCCCTGGCAGAGACAGCAACTTTTGGAACATGGCTGGGGAATGATTATGCTCGATAGCACCCACAACTCAGTCAACAACCAATGCCTTTCTGGAGGCCGAAAGTTCAGTTTGTACACCTTTGTGATTCGCGACCCAATTGTAGGAAAGGGTCTGCCAGTTTGCTGGGCATTCACCTCTTCAGCTTCTGCGTAAGTAAATTTACTGCTAGCTTCTATCATCCAGTGTATCATCAAACTGATTCATAGTTTGGCAGCGAGCCCCTCCAAGCAATCATTAAGTGGCTTCGGCAATCAACTGGTATTGTTCCCTGTGCAATCATGAGCGATTGCGCCCAAGCAATCAAGAAGGCAGCCACAGATGCCTACTCCGACCTAGGAATCCAAGCCCCTAAATTATACTGGTGCCTTTTCCATGTTCTCAAGGCATTCAAGAATAGGGCAGTCTTCTTTCTTGGAACCCGGTCTGAAGAGGCAATGGTGGATTTCAGAAAGATCGTTTATGACAAGCGCAACCCAGAGATCCAGCTCATACCATTCTAAACTAAGTGGGCTGCAGTCAATGTCTCGTTCGTTGACTATGTTAAGACCCAGTGGCACTGCAACATACTCAACTGGGCTATCTATTATTGATCTGTAAGAAAATTTCCCTTCACTTGACGCATGTTGACTCTTTCAAAAATCTAAACAAGCCAAACTGTAGACCCCCCATCAGGGTATACATACAAACAATTATGTAGAAGCATGGCATCGGGTTCTCAAGACCCACTTTATAGACACCAAAGAGCGCCGGCGGATTGATGAAGTTGTCCAAATTCTTGCCGACGAGGTACAAACATCTTATCTCTTGGCACAAATTCAGGTCTCTGAGGGAGTCAAACTCCAGCGAACAAACAACTTCCAATCACGAGCAAAGGCCCATGCCGATGGCTACACCCCAGCAACAATGATTCTACTTGGCATTCAAGTCATGAAGACACCGACCCATGTGAGTATTTTGATTTTTACATGGCTTAAATGCACTCCAGGAACTGACATGGGAGTGCTAGTACTGTATTTCCTCCTTTACCGAGCCAACCACGAAGTTCTATCTAGTCCAGCATCACAAGCCAGCAGAAAACAGTATTGGTCACCTGACCAGCTGCTCCTGCGAATACTTTTTCCGCTATGGATTGGCTTGCAAGCATATGTATTACATTTCTAAGCAGTACAAGCTTCTGGTTGTCGAGAATCCAGTGAAGTTTGTGCTGAAACCCTCTACATATCCAGCCGAAAAGAACATCATCTCTGGTATCACCAATTGCATTCTAGATTATTCATCGATTAGATCAGAGGAACCCACAACTATGGCCCCACAGTACTCAAATTTCGATCTGAACAACGCCCATAAGAAACATAAACTAAACCCGACGACTTCCGATCCACAGGATTTCTCAATCTTGGCCGAAGAGATTGTTGATTTTGAAGAGTCACTGGATGACATGACCGAGTTGTTTACAACTCATGTCGAAACAGTTAGCAACACCTGTCTACAATTCACAACTAGCGATGAACGGCTGCGAATGACAGACAAAGAGCTTGTACGCCATCATTCTAACCTGGCCAGATCAATGATTCTTGCATTGAGGAATGCAAGCGAGATCCTCAAGACAGCCAAAACCCGCCGCCTAATTGTATCAGCGAGCTCGCCCGAGTCAATGTGGTGGTTCAATGATACTTCCCACAAGATATTACAGGAGATTCTCTCAAGCTGCCCGAAAGCACCCCAATCGCAAGCAAGCCGTTTCCCTGGCATCTCGGTTGTTCAATGCCTACCTCGTGGAGAAGTAGAGAACCTGATCACTCGTTTGCTGGAAGCTGGCTGGAAAGACTTGACGACAGCGCAAGGCCACCTCAATCACAAACAACGCAAGGCCGACTTCCTCCTTAACTCGTCAATACCCGATCTTGAATGTTTGAGGGTGAAATGCTGGGAGCTGTTGGGTGGCTTGGAAAACATGTGTCCGGGTCTTGCAGCAAGGAGGCAAGTTTGATGACTGTGGAAGCGTGACGTCCGTTTGGCTGGGCGGGGGATACAGAAGTTTAGTGGAGATGGGTTTTATGAAGTGGAAGTATTTATGTAGATATTTCTGTGTGTTGCATTTCTGGTTGTCGGTGGGCATGACTTGTGATAAACAAGATAGGTCTAGAGCTTGGGCAGTTCCAAAAAGATTATGCGACTTTTTGTGATTACTATTGGACATGAGAATAGGCATGTAGACAGCAATGAAAGGCTAGCTTTATAAGAAGCCCTCCTCAGGGGAAATAAATCACTTGTCCGAATCCACTCATCTCTTACTTGGTTGTGAGCCCCAGTCATGGAACTCATCTGTTACTTGGTTGTGAGCCCGAGTCATGGAACCCAGGGACATCTTCCATCTGCGTAACCGGTACGCATGATTGCCATATTTCATTATGCAATACGGCCCATTTGTTGTTGCCACATTCAGGCACTCTGTGATAATAGCCTGTGACAGGTCGGGACACAGCGAGTCGACACGGGACAGTTGGTGCAGCGGCCCTGTGCTCGATCCCGCCGAATATATGTAAATGCACTTCCGAATACCTCTCCGACTTTCCAGACCTCATCCAACAATTCCGATTCGCCTGATGTCAACATTCAGTAGGCTTGATGCCCAGGGGGCTTCCTTCAACGTTGCGCTGATTCAACTGGGAGGCATCGGAGCAGATAAACTGGCCAATTTGTCGAAGACCCGGACGAAGATCGCTGAAGCCGTGCGGGGGAACGAGCAGGGGCTGAAGCCACAAGTAGTCGTCTTGCCGGAAATCTTCAATAGCCCCTATGGATCAAGCTACTTTAATAAATATGCCGAGGTGATTGGATGGCATGAATCGAAGGGCTCAAATTGGGAAGTTGACAATTGTGACAGTCCAAGTATCAAGATGCTCAGCTCAGCCGCCAAGCAGGAGCATGTTTGGTTGTTTGGCGGTCAGTCTGACAACTGTATTCGTCGTGAGAGGGCCTGGCAGGAATTCTAAGGCCATTCCGTCATGGTTTTCACAGGATCGATCCCTGAAAGAAGTCCAGATGATCCAACGATACTCTACAATTCAGCACCCGTTTTTCAACCCGATGGGAAGTTGGTCGCCTTGCATCGCAAGTTACATTTATTTGATATCGATATCCCCAATAAAATCACTTTCAAAGAGAGTGAGACCTTATCAGCCGGTCGAGACCCTGTCACGATAGTCGAAACTCGTAAATTAGGGTTTTTATTATAAACTTGATTCATCTGACTTATCATCACAAATCAGAAACACCGTTCTTGATGATATCTTTTCTAGGTTTCAGCTTTTGGGAGAATTGGACTCGGGATTTGCTATGATATTCGATTCCCTGAGATGGCGATGATTGCCGCACGCCGAGGTCTGTCCAAAGTTAATACATTGAAATTCCCGACAAGATGACTGAGTGTATACTCTCCCCGGTGATCTGCAGGTTGCATCGCAATGATTTATCCTGGGGCGTTTAATCTCACCACGGGTCCCTTACACTGGGAGTTACTCCAAAGGGCACGGTACGGGTTTTCTTTCTTTTTCTACATATGTCAAAGTAAATGAAATGTTCGCTGACACGCATGTCTTCATTCCAGGGCTGTTGATAATCTGATTTATGTATTGGCATGTTCACCAGCGCGCAATTCGGCTAGTGGTTATCAAGCTTGGGGGCACTCAAGCATCGTTGATCCAATGTTAGTAATGCTAGAATCCTCTTGGGAGGTTCCAAAATAAATCTACTGATTAGTGTGATGACATCTACTGAAGGGGCCGCGTGATGGCCACCACCGATGAAACAGAGTCCATCGTATATGGTAGGGTTGATATCGATGAGCTTCTGATAGCACGAAAGGGTTTGCCCATCACTACCCAAAGACGCTTCGACGTATACCCAGATGTTTCCAAGCATCTGTAAAAACTACAAAATTACACTTTGACCAGGCATTTCCCTACGCTTAGTTTGTCTTGAGGAGGGAGTGCTTTTTATTCCCCTTCAACAAATTACTACCCCACAATATATTGTTCTGATCTCTCCAAACTCATATATCACAGGCCGCAAGTGGACAGCAAAGACCACGCCTCTCTTAACCTTTGCATTATCAGATCAATGTCCTACTGGTAGATAAATGATATGATTGTGTTGAACTAAAGTTGAAGTTGAACTGACTGATTAATCCGAATGATTTACGACAATAATCTTAGAGCACATGTGCGGGTACAGAATGTCTTAGGGATAGAGGAATAGATTAAGTAACCAAAATTCCGGAGTACTGATACAACATTGTAAATAATAAATTAACAGGTCAACATGCTTCACAAATGTTTTTCTTACATCATACTATAAGTTACAAGTATTGGAGTAAGTCCAGTACGCAGTTATGGTGATCCAAGTTATCGAGGGTGATTTGGTTATATCGGAAGTTTACCTAGCTTCCTACACGCTTCCACCACACTCATGTGATGTTTTTTGTCTCGGATTGCTGCTCCAAAGTAAATGTAGCTGGTCAGAAAACTGTCAATTGAAGGATTGTAAGATGGGCTGAAGAGGAACCCACTTGGATCTGTCAGATCACAAACCGGAAGGTTGAACAAACAATCCGAAGATGTGTCGTAGGGTTGCGTCCTACGATGGTTTTAAAGACAAGGAAAGAGAAAACGAGATAAATCATAACAGTCAGGCTTTCCCTCCGGCTTGCGATTGTAGGCACTTGCACTCACGCGTTCACAACTGTTGGGTGCCTGTAGACGCCATATTTTTGTTGGCATCTCCAGGCCGTCGTGGTGAGTAGCTCGGTGGAAAGGGCGTACTTCTCGACTACCATGGCGGCATTGTAAACTGGCTCCTCTTTATCATTTTCGCCTGCTAAGGCAATGTTCATCATTCTGTTATTTCAAGCGAATATGACATTGTCAACAAAGAGTGTTAAAAAAGTAACGACATAGCGTTGAGTTTTAGCTTACATTCCTTCATTATCACAGTGCGAAAGAATTCCTGGTCCTGTTAACGCCCCATTCAGCCCATCACCATTGCACGGTTGCTGCAAACAGAAAAAAAATGATGGAAAATTCAATACAACCCATAAGAGAGAAAGAAAGCTGGAAATTTGAGATTGACTCACACTTCCTCTGGTAACAAATGCATTCTACAAACAAAGAGGTAAAAAAACACATTGGATCAGACATTCTGATACGAGGGAATTCAATCAAGCCAGAAGTCAATAGATAATCTTCCCATATGTGGGTGCATTTATTTACCTGGATCCTCAGAATGTGTGAAAGTGATCTCAGTTTGAGGGTTTGTTCAAGATCAGATTGGATTTCACTTTCTGTTCGCGCATGGGCGTCTTCAAATAAGTTCCCGCCTTTGCTGACCCCGTGTAATCCATGTTCAGTACTTATTCCTGAGTCGATGACATTCTGGGTGAAGTTCGATAAGGCTCCTTGCATGTGATTCTCAAAATCTTGCAAGCGGTAAATCACTTCGGACCACTGTAGATAAACATGTGAGTACTATTCAGCCTAATTTGCTATTAATTTTTCAGAAACCGAGATTAGTACCGCGACTGACTTTGACAAATTTTTGGGGATCTGGCACGTATAAATTTGCTTGAACCCAGATGGCAGCCGAGCCTACAAACATGGTGGACATCATCACCATCCAGATGACTGACCCCACGCCGGGTCCGAAGAGTGCGGCCGGTATACCAGTGATCCAGGCCGTCAATATCCCAACATATACCGCCGCAAAGTTCCAAAAGTTGGTAGCATTGGGAATCAGGTCATCTACCTGGAATACGCCAATCCAGTAGCAATGTTTTGAGTAAATTGAGTGACGGGATCATTCGAAAATTCATCTGATACTCACCATCGTTGGACTAAGGTCTGGAAAAACAGCAGAGGAAAATGAAAATGACAAAATTAAGCATTGTATTTTTCTCCTTCAAAGATTTCGCTCTGCAAAAACTAACTCACCGGATACAACGCCCAAAGCGTAAGCAGTCGCCTCGTATATTTGGTTTACAAATGTGTTAAATCTGTGGGCTGCCGCCAGGGCATACCAGTCTTGTTGTTTTATTCCTATACACGTCTGTATCCCAGAATCACAGGAAGAGAAACAAGAGAATCAGACCACTTTATGTTTGTCCAATAGTTGTAAGAGAGCCTTAACGCACCTGTGATGGATTACAATCGTTCCCGATACCGCAATAAAAATTTGTGACTCCCACGTTATCTGCATAAGCCTTTTTTGATGGGAAGTTTAGAGAAAAAGTTAGTATATTCCTGGACTGCGGAGAAAAAGAATAGGAAAATGAGAAAAATGGAGATAATAGGATAGAAAAAGGGCAAAGGAAGTGTGTGCACACCGAAAGTGACAAATTCAATCCAAGAGGGTATTTTTCCAAGTGTTGGTCCATTCCCATCTTGTCCCATAACTGTTTTGTCAGAGGATCCTTCAAACAGCTATCCAAGTTTGACGGACGGTTCAAGTTTAACCTGGGAAGTGAAGTCGGCCCATGGTTTTGATGAACCGATGTCTGATTGTTGATTTGATGGTTTGGTGATAGATGGGGCAAGGAGAGGGATTGGGATACAAGAATGGTCCCAAGACATAAAAGTTTACAATTGCAAAGACCCATGAATATTCGAAATGATTATTCTTGCGAAGTAAAAATGTCGACGAAGGCTATATAGCGGATACAATATAAGCAATGTTGCCGATTAATACTGAAGGTTGAGATGGAGGAGAAGTATACAACGAGGCTTGGAAGCCAGCTCATTGTGTGGTACATATACCCTGCGATTAGCTCGGTTCACTTTAGTTCTTATCAGGCTTGATCAACAGTTCTGGTTTCCACGAATCCATCTAGCAAGCAGTCTGAGTACACTTTGATAAGATTTTGAAAAATACATCTTTGGATACAGCTGCTGGCCTTCGCGAGATATCTCGGATGCGATGGTCAGTTTCAGGTCTGGCCCAGGGAAGACCCACATCTTTGTTCATCTGTTGAGGTACTTGTGCTTATCGGAACCCCGATGGCCATTTCGCTCAAACGGGTTCAAGCTACCTTATCATCTTGATAAGATTTGTGTACATCTTTTTTTACACTTACTGATGTTTGTGAAACTTCACCAGGTGGTTTACGAAACATCTCCGGGTACAACACCGGGAGTTTCCCCCACTTGGAGCCACCCCGCGTCCTCAAGGGAACGCGTCAAGGGAGTTTATGGTTGTGTCGAGTTTACACTTGAGTCGGAGCACACGATGATCACAGATTCGCACTTGCTCTTCGCTGCTTACATGAATAGCACATGCAGCGAACTGTGAAATGCTTCTCCGATACCACCCGGGTACTGCTGGTGCGGAGAAAACTGGTTAAAAAGGAAGTTGAACGTATATTCCAGCGCAACACCTGGCACGCCATCCCGCAGGGCTCATCCATAGGAGTGACGTATACACTTATAATTCAACACAATGCATTAGAGAGTTAGTGAAATCAGGCCGTTTTTTCTCATGCCTCCATCTCTCATTGGGTGATGGCAAAGTTACCTGAAAAATTTGTGGAATCTGCAGGATGATCTCTTCATACTCTGTACTTGAAATTTACCTCCAATTTAGTGTGAAGATTTCTTTCTAATTTTCCAAGTCCAAAATTAAATTTTAACACCTGAATGCACATCCATAACCCTCACATGACCCAATTGCTTGATGGCGTGATAACTGAGAAAAGATACCAGTGAACAATTGTTCATTGATTCTTAAATTTAGGAAGGCCTGATTGCCTTCCTCAGAAGCGGCCTGTAGTTGAACGGCTGGCATGAGGGGTGTTTTGACTGGTGTAGAATTTCCAAGTTCAGAACTCAATAAATTTTTCTATCAGCGGCTGTTGAGAGAGTTCCACAGCTTCATTGGTAATGAATAGATTTATTCCAAGAAGAGTATCTGGAAAGTGTGCTGCTGAGTTGGGGAAACAAGCTAGGAACAGCTTTCCAAACTTTTCAATGCTTCCAACTACCAGTAGATCATCAACCTGGAAAAAGAAAAAAGATTTCTTGTCTTTATCAATGAACAGGCACATGTCGGATACTGAAGGATAATATTCTATTTCTGAAAACCACGAGGTGAGGGTGCTGTACCAATTCAACGGCACCTGCTTAAGACTGTATGTTGATTTTTTTAGCTTGAGGAAAGGAGCCTTCCTGTGGGATCCTTCTGGTGTCTTGATATAGATGTCTTCTTCCAGTAGTGCAAACAGAGAAGCACTTTTTATGTTGAATTGTTTGATCCGCATGTTTAGATCAATGGCCAATACTAGTAACCTGAGAAGAGATGGTAATTTCCCAGTGGGTGAAAAGGTCTCAAAGAAGTCTTCACCCGGCGTCTGCATGATGATGGTACTTGCATGAAAGTACCCTGGGAACATCCCTGGTGATTAATAAATCAGTAACTTGTTTGAATAGATTTTTGGAACCACGTGTCTAGAAAGAATAAAAATCAACCTAGAGTAACAAAGGTTAATAAACAAATTTCTTAATACAATTATGATCATTTTATTATTAATAGTAATAAAATTAAACCATATATCAGGTCTGCAGCCAAAAGTTTGAGTGCTTAAATGAAAATACTGTTCAAAACTGACCTTGAGCTTGTTTGAAAAATACATTTCTGTATTTGCATTGTATGTAACATACAGAGAGGGATTTTCCGCCCATGCTCAACCAGCCAGTGTGATAATATCAAGTCTGATGTCTTGTGAATATATTGATCCACAAGTGCATCAGCCTTGTGCCCTGGTGGATCTTTAATTGAATCCTCATTTGAACACTTTGCTCTTGTCAGTTTTTGAAAGAAAGAAAAAAAAAACAAGGTCAACAAATGGAAATAGAAAAATTCTGAGGAAGAGGACAGTGTAGCACCATACCCATGTGAGACCTGTGCAGAGGCTGGAGCGAGCTTAACGTAAGCCTCTCGAGTGAGAGCCCCAGAGGGCAGCCCCGCAGGGTCTCACAGAGAGGCTTACCTGCAAAACCACAAATTCGGTGTGGATCCTGAGCAACTTGTGCCCCAAAAATCAAGTTTTTTCCATTAATCCTTCCATATCTTTTTAACCAACCACCCAAATCCAGCTTGGTCTTGGTTCCCCTTGTAGCCTTGCTTCTTGTGCAGGGAATGGTACCGGGTAAATTTCTTAAACTCTTCAGCATAGCTCTTGCCAGCATGTTGAAAACATTGCAAATAATTTCTTGACTTGGTCATGAGTATGTGAGGCTATTTTTACAGTTGGGCATCTTCTCAGAGTGTCAGATGTATTGTTCTAAAACTTCTGATACATTCCAGCCCGCGGTAGTATATTTTCTGACTGAATTGTACAACGTTGGATGGCATACAAACAAACATACCAATTCATTAAAGGCTACAGTATTATATTTGGTGTTATTTGGCAAGTAATGCGTAAATAACAGGTGATCAAGAGGTCATTGATCCAATAATTTAAGGGGTTCACAGTTTGAGTTAAAAACTTGCAAGATTCATCGCTCTCACCAGTCTACAACACCCAAAATGAAGAAGATCACCAACCATGAGAATAGCATTCACATCCTCAAGAAGGTGTCAGGATATACAGACAAAGACCTCAAGGCTGCCATTGCGGACGTCGCTTACAATTCCTACCGACAAATAGCCAAGCCATTGCAGATTGATTCTGTCTTCCACCTGGTCCGAGGTGAAAATACGTTTATCCTAGCCGGAACCGGATTTGGGAAATCCAGAATTGCCGAGTTGTATTACCGTCTCCTACCCAAATCTAGCGGTGGGGTGATTCTTGTTTTAAACCCACTTGATGCATTGGGAGACAACCAGGTTCTTGAAAAAACACAGGCGGGCTTCACAGCAATCAATCTGACAAAGCTCACATTCAACAGATTCGAGGCAACCCAAATTTTGAGAGGTTTCTATAATTTCATCTATCTCAGCCCGGAAATATTCCTGAATAGTAAAATGTGGGAGGAGTTGTACTTCAGTGATGCTTTTCAGGCCCGACTTGCACTGGTTGTAGTAGATGAGGCTCACATCATCTACCAATGGGGAATTGTCGAGAGTGGTGGCAGCAAAAAAATTTCGGTCCTATGGCGTCACAAGGATCGTTCAATTTTCCGGCCTTGCTATGGGAGTATGGGTGCAAATCTGCTGACTCGAAACGAAAAACCTATTCTCCTCATGTCAGCAACTTGCCGTCCAAAAGCGGTGCGCGCTATCCAGAAGAGTTTGAAATTAGAAGATCACAATTTAACTATTGTGAGAGGTGAACTTACCCGGCCTGAAATCACGATTATCCGTATCAAGATTTCTAGCTCTCTAGCATCATGTGCCGATCTCTTAGAGCTCTTCCCCAGCGAGTTAGATACACCCAACAGCATGATTGTCCCGACTTTGGTGTACAGCGGCTCTCAAAACCGGACATTGCAGGTCATGAAGGTTCTCGATATTGCGCGTGGCACTCCTGGGAAATCATTAAAGCATGGCAGCTCGTCTTTTGTTCGTCGCTTCCATTCTTGCACTGGTGAAGAGGACAAGTTGTCTGTTGTCAAAGATTTTGCAAATGGTTTATTCCCAGTCATATCTTGCACAATGGCATTGGGAATGGGCCAGAATTGGTCTCGGGTCAGGACGGTCATACATATGGGCAGAGGTGACCCGTCGGCGATCTGCCAAATGCTTGGGAGGTGCGGAAGAGATGGACGGCTGGGCCTAGGAGTATTCTTTGTTGAAAGCCGAAGGCCGGGAGGAAAGAATAAGATCTCTCAGATCGAAGATATAGATGAGCAGTCTGATGATGACCGCATGGATGCCTTGGCTATCACCCCAGTGTGCCTGCGAGTAGCTTTTGCAATTGACAACAAGTTAGTCACAGTTTGATGCGCTGTTAACTGTACATTCTCTTGCCTTGCTTGCTGATTGGCTTTGTTCCTCCCGGGTTAGGATTGGCTATGTACCAGTCTCTTGTTCAGATCCCAATGTCATCAGGGAGAAAGCCCGAGAGTTGGAGCTTGGATTTCCCACTTGCCAATGTTCTAATTGTATGCCAGAAAGGGCACGTGGATTGATCCAAAACATGAAGAAAATGAATATTGACAACTTTGATGAAATGATGAAGTCGGATTGGGAAGACAATGGGGAGCCTGAAAAACAGAAGAGGAAAAGGCAAAAATTAACCAGTTTGGGTAATTGGAAGAAAGAAAGAATTAGTGATGAGATGAAGACGGTTTTATCAGATTTACTGCTCAAGGCCTTTGAAGATCTATATGAAAAAGAGATTGGAACTAGTTCAATAATGGCGACTGGCCTGATGTTCAACACTAAGCATATCACAGCTATTATTGATAACTGGGGGCAAATCAATGATAAGTCAGATTTACGAAGAGTAATTGGTGGACAGGCTTTAGAAGGAGAGTATGATGCTTTGCTGAAGGCAATTCGAGATTTCAAGAACGGCCCACTCAAAATATTTCTGGAACAAAGGATAAATGAAGAGCAAGAACTGTCAAATGACAATTTGCGCCATGCCCCATTTGAGGAGGACGCAAGATTTGGGGTACAGGAAGAAAGCCTGTTCATTGCCAACGATTCAAGCCATAATAAAAATGATTCACAAGAAGCCAAGGTCGCGCGTCGGCTAGCTGATAAGGAAAAAAGGGAACGGGATGCAAAGGAGTTGGCCATTTTATGTCGTATTGCTGGTGAGAAAGCTGAGAAGGATGGCTTGCCGAGTATTCATAGGGGACGGTGATACAATTTTGTCTTTGTCCTATAAGTCTGATGATGGATCATGCTCTTCAGTTGAAACAATGTCGTCATTATTAGAATCCATAAAGTGTTGATTGAGATCTGGAAGGGGTGCTAATTCATCTTCCATCAATTCATAGCTATCACTTTTGTTTGTTGTTTTATGTTGGGTCGGTAGCGATGCAGTGAGGTCATCCTCCTCATCATACAAGGGCAGGTGTGCCTTCAGTCGTGTGAAGTTAGGATCACTAGCAATTTCGTTCTGTAGACATTCTATACCATGCTTGTAATGGTCTGCAACTCGAGCTGATTGTGATCCGCGTGCAATGTCTTGTGCATCAATGACATCATTTGCGCATGCCATCTTGAACAGAAGCGCCAGGCCTCGTGCGTTTAAATGGACTTTGCAAGATTGATGAGCATCTTTGATGCCGCTGTCCATCCTCAGGGAGTGAAACATGGACCGAAGCTAATATAAGATAGTCATGATTAGTACAGTGGCCAAAAAGATGCAACACAATTTGCATCCTGACTATGGTGGACTCACTAATGGAATGTTTGACGAAAATAAAGTCTTTAGCCGTTCGACCTGGGTACCAACACCTCCACATGTGAAGATATATTTCAGCCAGAAGTTGTGGTTCTCTAAGAAAAAATCCTTGGCAACAAAGTGGTTTGGTCTGCCACTCGGCGAGACCAAGGTGGTATGCTTGATGAGTTTTGCAAGTGACGGCGGCAGTATCCTTGTTAAAAATAGTACTAGCCGAGGTAGATAGGCAGAATAGTGGGTCAGGCCAGGAAGCGCTTGGGTCATCACGGACCACATCCGCCAAATGTTAAGTAGCCGACCTATGTCACCGGCTTTCATGGCACGATTGGCCTCAACTACTGTTTAGAAATCTTGCAGGCGCACCAGAAGGTTGTGAAGCTTGGGTGACTGGCGACTAGCTGCCTCAGCGCGGGCTTGGTGAGTACAAAATCGAGCATAACATTTGTCTATTATACTGTTCCATTCTGCAGTTGGGATGACAGGAAGTTCAGCCGCCACATGTTGGTTTTCAATACCCATGGTGGCCCTGGTTTCAAATGTAAGCAGGTATCATTGAATTAAATTGATAAGAACCTCAGTTACGTGTACCTTAAGCAATGGGCCAGAGTAGCTTCATGTACTTGCTCCATGTAACACAACATTTTGGTGAAATCCTTTTTCTGCAATACTTTATCAGGTCGAATTCCTAGAGCCTCAAGATATCTCCAAACACCCAAGTCGTCCATTCTATTTGAGTCACCGAGATGTGTCTGGAGAATTGTGTAGGAAATATTCCACAAAGTATGTGATGCGCCAGGAGTAATGAGGATGTCGTTCAGGTTGTGATGAGAATGCTTGCTAGGAACTCGAAGTGATCGGAGTGAGTTAAATATCTGACATGTACCCAGATCACCTTCAATGAGCTGCAAACGACCAAAAAACTCAGAGATTTCAAGCCCACTTTGTCGTAGCAGCGCCTCCAAGACCTGGCCTACACCCTCGGCTGAGTTGTCTGACTCCTCCATAAGTTTGAGCATGTGAATCCTGGGTTTCTCATGATCAATGACTTCAATTGATGGCGGGTATTGCGGGATAGCGTTCTGGGGAGTGCTAGGTTTAGCTATGTAGTTGATCATAACAGTGGCAAGTTGGCTCTTCCAGACGCAAGAATAATCATTTTCAGGTCCTTTTGGTGGCCAAAACATGAAAGGCTCAATTGCCAATGTTGTGACGGATCGAAGGGCTGAATGAAAGCTTGAAAGTGTCAATTGAAGAGGATCCAGACTTTCCATAAGCTTATCATTTGGGATGTGGATGTAACCCCATGTCCCATGAAACATTCGAGTCCTTTTTCCTACTGATGACAGGTGAACATGTTCTTCCATGTCCAAGTTGTCAATGCATATGAGAGGGGCAAACCTCTGACTTATAGACATGGCCTCCTTTACTCTTTCCTCTGCGTGGCTAGCTAGCGTGCGTAAGGCAGAGATCGCCGTCTGGCGGCTTGATGTGAGCCCAATGCTATGAAGGTATTCATTGACAGTCTCTGAGACCCCGCATGCGAGAAATCGGATTGAATTTGTGAGCTGTAGGCCATTATATCGTCTATTCATAGAGAATGCAACCAGCGAGCAGACCACTGTAGCAATCTTATCAGAGTAAACCAATAGAAAAAACAAATGAATATGATGTCTGGTTAAAGTAGCCTTGAGACGGCTTACATGTTCAGCGCGAGCGTTTATATTATTGTGAAGAGAAATCGGACAAGGATAAATCATTTCTCCTTCTTGTTGCTGAGGCACAGGACTGCTTGGAAGCATATCAATATCGTCCGGATTATCGTTTGGGCTGTTGACTGCACTAGGGTCTTCAGAATTTACCATGGAAAGCGCTCCTGAAATTATTTGGTAAAGGAATGGTGTGTGGTTGGTTATGAGGAGCTTATTGCGTGTTTGCTTGGAATTTTCATCAAAAGATTCCGGTTTTACACAATTCGAGCTCTGAAAACAGGTCGGTGGGGGTTTTTCTTGTTGTAATATTTGGATTGCCTGGTTAAAAGAACCATCAGAAATTATACATATGACTTCCAAATTCTGTCAAGATGGCATACCTCATCCTGAATAAATTGGGACCAACGAGTGGATCCATCTGCAGTCATGAGGCAGAGATCACGAATGGATTTCACCAGTGCCATGGTGGAGGGCCAGCCATAAGATGTTGCCCAGGTTCGTCTCCGGTACTTCATTAGGGGGTTGGTCTTGCATAGGAAACCAGTAATAAATTCCTTTGGTGTCATTCCAATTTTTGTGAGCTCCAAACATATGTGGACAATTTTTTCCTCATCGGATAGTTTCTTCTGGTTGGAACCACTAGTACTTTCATTATGGAGGGGAATGTTTGTGATTACATTTGCATGGGAGTTACCACTTGTTGTCATGCTGGTATGAGTTGAGTATAATTGATTGACAGGGAGGACGGATGAGGACTTCAATTCCTCAAATGGGATGATGGACCACTACTATAAACCACATCACGGTCATGACGGATAATGTGCGGTTTCAACTCCTACATATCATTTGAATGTGATGTTATGATGTTTCAGGCCATACATCCCTTACAGGTTCTGCCGGATGGAACTCTGATACTGTATGTGGCCAAAGTACAACAAATACCCATACTAAACATATTATGGGTTTTTGTGATTCTCAATACTGTAAATTACACATTTTGTGGCACGGACACAGAGGGAAATCTTGGGGGATGTCCTCAACTTTGAGGACCAATGGGACCTCACCCGGAGGTGATAGGGTGTAGAGAGGGGGATGAGCTTGTAGCCAAGATGCCAGTGATCATTTTGGTGCCAGGTTACATTCATTTGGCACCGGTCAAAGATGTGTAATGTTGGTCAAAAGTGATTTTTGAGCCAAATTCTGGATTTGGCTCTCAGGATCCAAGCCATTTGGCACGGCTTGCATGCAAGTCCCTCCCTGCGGTCGGCGCAATGCGACAGGGGCAAGGCCACTTCCAGCGCCGCCCACAGCAGGGAAAGGGGACTTGCGTTAAGTTCGAGGCTGGAGCCTGGTTTACACAGCGAGCTCCCAGGGGTTAAGTTAGCGGTTGACCCGAGCTCAGATTCCTGATCACCGGGTGATTACCCCGGGGATTACCACCATCATCGAGGTTGAAGAATATTGAACATCAAGATTGAAGAAAATTTGAACACATACAGCAGGGACACCATCCAGATTATCTACACAGCGAGGAAGGAAAGGCAACGATACACACATTCATATACGAAAAACGAATAGCCAACAGACTGATTCAGGAATGTCGAAGCTTGAGATCTCACTGGAATACGCCAGCCTGCGTTTGCCAGGCCACTGTCCTCTGGGCGTCTGGGTTATCCCTTCACCTGATGATATCCACCGTTAGCTCTCCTTTCACCCCCCCTTTTTTTATCCTAGTCCTACCGCCTTATTTATAATTCATCTCAACCGCAGCTTGGACTGACTCGGTCGCAACTTTTATGGGATCATGTCCCTCCCCCCCCAAAAAAAATAAAAAAATAAAAATTTAAATGAATCGTCGAAACACTATCATCAACCGTTCGATGCTTGGATACGCACTGGAAAAATCGACCAAGATTGGTGTGGCACATTGTTTATACACAGAGGATACTATGCGGGAGGGATTTATAAATTCACTATCGACTTCTCACGAAACTATCCATTTGACCGTCAAACACCTCAGATCAATTTTCAGACAGATTGCTTTCATCCTTTGATCGATCAAGCTAACCACGGTCTCTTCAACCTCGCCCTGAAATTCCCTGAATGGCTCCCTCATGAGAATTTCATTTGCAATCTGCTCTATTACTTGAAGTCTTGTTTTAAGCGGCCTGGCTTGGAATCCATTATCGCACTTGGTGATGATTCGATAGCCTTTAACAAACACGCTTTCAGGTTAGTCTTCCTCTTCATTTTCTATGTCTTGGGATCTGATGATTTGTTTGATGGGTGGGTAACAGATTATATCGCGATCAAACCGACGTCTTTGCAACCCTTGCGGCACAGTCCTCAAGTCTCTCAAGTTCCCCAACGAATCTGTACGACCAAGCTTCGAGCTCGCTACGCCAATCGATTCCTTCCTCTTCCCAAAACGAAGACCCAAATAAACTTGGCTCCAAGGACATTGGAGATTCGAGATCAAGCTCAGTCAACAAATCCACACATCTCATTAAATTTAATCCTCTCGATGACGAACAATTTAAACAATTAAGACAAAAGATCTTCTTGGAGTTTTGAATTTCTTCTTCTTAAAGATCAACCCTTGTCATGAAGTGCATGGCAGAAAAAACAAGAGTAAACCAACTTATCTCTATTCTGAACTTCTTAACAGCGTGTACAAACGTGCCTCCTGTCTTCTTTAAGTGCCCCTTAGAATTAATTTAGATCTTGTTGACCGATACGATTACGGAATGAAAAGAGAATTGTCTTCATCGAAATAAGATTTAAACTTAGTTGACTGGCCATCAATTTCATCGAGTGGACGGAGGAAGAAATCCGATTGGAAGGGTGGATAAGCAGTCACTTCAATGCTGAGTTGAAGCAAAGAATCAGCAAATCTACGTTGAAAATATTTATTTAGTAAATACAATTTAAGACATCGTTCTATTCTTTTCCCCCCGGGTCTTCCGATACATTCCTCCCGCTGTTCCCCGAACAAGCCGAACCCAAGACCGCCTCTAGCGGGCCACTTTGAGGAGGACACTACACACAACATGACCACTTCATCAACAGGAACCACCGCACAAGTACCAGACCCATCAACTTGGATCCCATTGAAATCGTTGAGTAAATTTAGAGCTAGCTTTGGCCGCAAAGTTTTCTAAGGACTAACGCTCGTGTTGACCCCTGAAAATCAAATCGGAATAGCAAGTTCAACGATCGATCGAGCTCTCATTGGACCTCAATTTACAAAGCTGAACTTGAGCTGCATCAACACTATGAAATATCTGCCCGTCTATCGAGCGTATTAAAATCATCAACCACAAGGGAAACTGACCAGAAGAACACTGCTGAACTCGGGAACTGGATCGCAATTAAATTTGTCTCTCCCCATCTAAATCGTCCGCCCCACGATACTCTGACTGAAATCAAAATCTTATCTCAACTAGATCATCCAAACGTGAGTTAGTTTACAGACCAAGGCTTCAAATATCGCTCAGATGCAAATTACTCAAACAAGATTGATTCGTTAATAAAAAAAGATTGTACCTTTACTAGCACACTGGGAACCACCCGAGCACGCCAATTACTGTCTTTTCATACCGCTTTACCCGCTCAGTTTGTACGAACTTCTGAACGCGCAGAAGAAACAATTCCATCCCTCGATCTACCCCGGCTTTGATGTTCTTACTCGCCGAGTGATACGCGATGTTGGTGCCGGGCTAAGCTTTTTGCACGACCGCTCGCTCGCCCACCGGGACATCAACCCAACAAACGTTGCCTTGACCAGCCAAGGCCATGCCGTCCTCATCGACTTTGGAACTGTCTGGCCCGGCTTTCCTTCCCCTGAATCTGAGTCACTGGAATTCGAACTCGGAACCATGTGAATAGATTCTTCTCCATACTCAGTCTTGTGCCCTGACACCAACAGAAGGTACGTAGACAACTTGTGTCTTTGGCACCAGCAATGCGCCCATAGAAAGCCTACCTCTGACTGCACCACTGTAAAATTACATCTATCTACTTTCTTTCAGTAGTGGCAAAAGAAAATAGAAAAGTGGAATTTCAAAGAGTCGCGGGTAGATTTAGGCTTTCTATGCGTGGTTGTACCAGTTGTCTATACCTTTCCGTTGGTGTCACCGTCAGGGCGCTGGACTAAGTACATCAATTTCCACACTAGTCTATGAAATTAATTGATGTTCCTCCGTGATTCTTGGTTATGTTATGCAAACGTAGGCCCTATCGTGCTCCGGAGTTATTATTTGGAAGTCGATCATATTCACCATTCGCGCTCGATATTTGGTCATTTGGCGCCCTGATCGCCGAGTTTTATACGCCCATGGAACGCTCAGAGGACGAGTTCTTTCTGCCAGACTCCACCCCATCAACTTCAGATAACAGAGATATGGGGGCAGGGACTGTAATGGATTGGTACTCTATCGGTGAACTCAGCGATCCATCGTCCGATGCTCTTCCTCAGCAGGGTGGTCTAACAGGCCCAGTCGTCCGTAAAACTCTTTTTGAAGGCTCCATTGGGGATATTGGACTGGCCGGTAGTATTTTCAAGATTCGTGGAACTCCTGATTTGATTACATGGCCAGTTCAGTCATCTTCTCTTAATCATAACCAGCTTCATGTGAAAACTAATTTACAGCTTTTGTTCACATCTCATCAACTGGACTTGGCAGGAAGCCAACCGGTTGCCGGATTTCTCCAAGTTGAATTTCCATGCATTCCCCAAACAAGATTTGAGAGTGCATTTACCGACTCTGAGGTATACTTTGGACTCGCTTGAGGAAAAGCTGTCTGGTTTAGTAGGAAAAGATACGGAAGAGGCGAAGAAGCTAGGCTATGAAATCAAAGTAGAGAAACGTGAGATCGAAGAGAAATTGAGCATGGTCGACAGCTTCTTGAGCTACGAGTCAATGACCAGGATCCGCTCTTTCCGTAACGTCTTCTGTCCCAGATCCAACTGCGGTAGTGATGAACAATTGAATTCTTGGGTTTGGAAAGCTATTGCTAACGAAGAACAGATCTGTGTAGATGCTTTGACCACCTTTTCCTCATCTGAATCCAGTGGTTGATTCATTTGATTACACTTCTTTCTTTTCTGTTGATTTTTTTTGTAGCACTCTTTTGGCAAATTTCAATTATCTGTCTGTTTATCATCTGTTTGCCATGGGGTCACATTGTAGACAACAAAAGATTTTTCCTGGTGATAAGTGGCTGGTTTGAGGCCCCCAGTTAAACTTAACTAATTTAAAATGGATTAATCTCTACCAATGGAATATCTAATTGGTTAAGGTAAACTAAGGTTACATTATCCTGGTTCACATGACTCAGCCAAATGAATACTTGTTCTGTTCAACTTTGAAAGTGGGTAGTGCAGCTGGAATAGGGCAGGACCTAACAAATGTGGGGAAAGCATGGGTAACACAGCACGTGTAGAACCCTACTAGTGCATTCAGAGATTACACAGGTGAGGTCTGAGGCAGAATATGCTGCAGGTGGTGGACCAGGTGGAGTCATGGGACTTGGGAAACCCCAAATCATTAGCAGAAGGGGCCAAAGCAGAGGGGTGTATGTAACATGCAACTAACCCAACTTACAATCAAAGTGCATGAGGAAAGGGATGTAAGTCTTGAAGGTAGCTTTGAAGATGTTTCAAAGACAAGTTGGAGTCAAAGGAGTTCAAGGATAACGTCAAGGATGAAGATATGTGGACTCTAGGATGAATCAGTAGCCAGGATGATGGCTGGCTGAATGCACAGTAGGAAACCTAAAGCAATGTTATATTAATCAAATGATGAAAAGAGAAATGGATGAGGAAGTACCAGAGCATTTATAGCCAAGAAAAGCTACTGCTATTGATGAGTAAGTAAGAAGATGTGTCAAAGACTAATGATAGAGTATTTACCCAAGGTTAGAGTTAAAAAGATGAATGAAGATGATCAGTAAAATGATAAAAACAAAAGGATCAAAGATGAGCTGTAAGTTTAAATGCACATGATGATCAAAGATGAGTTGTTATATGTATGAAATGTCTTTGAGTTTGAAGGTGAGATTTAACAGATGAGAGGGCTAAGTGTGAGGCTATTGGCAAAGTTTAAGTCCCAATCTGAAAGTCAAGGTTCATTTTAGCTGATTGGTAAAATGTTTATTGGATAGCTTAAAATCTAATTTGAGTCACCAGAAATAGTAGTCCATAGACTTGACTGCTGATTAAGGTAATTGTCAAAGATGCTGTTCAAATTTCCACCTTTTTTAGGTGTCATGCAAATAGTAATTGAAACTTTTGAAGCTGAGGTGCATTCAAAGTTTGATGGAAATGTAAGCTACTGGGCTGTGGCTGGCTGACCCAATTATATACATCTATTGATACAATACAAAATACTCCATTTTGAATACCACATTCATTCTCTTTTACATGAACATTTAGCCAAAGTGGACTGTATAAATAGTGTATATCTACATTAACCCATATATTTCTATATACATGAAGCAGCTTAGCAACCAAAAGCCATGTATTGCAGCAACCTGGAAACTGCCACATAAAGCAAGCTGGATAGTAATTTTGGGGGCTGTGCAGGTCACTTGAGAAGACTGCATGGCAACCAGAAGGATTTTTAAGCCACACTTGTAAATAGATCACTAGCTAAATCTTCTCATGACTACACTGACACACTAGATGCAGCTGTATTCTGCACATAATTTCATCTAAAGAGCCTCATTTGTAAAAGCACACAAGCTAAGACCTCTCATGTGACTAGAACACCAGCATAAATGCCTCACATCTTCCCATATAAGGAGGCTCTCTCTTCCTCTTTCCCCAATCAAATAATATCAGATCATCAGAAAAGCTCCTCCAACCTGATCAAAATAAATAACTAAAATTTAAAATCTCTGCCACATATAAAATTTACACAGAAAATTCAACAAATCCACTTGAGTCACTTGTGATGCATTTGTTCAGCTCCACTGTTGTATTCTTCAAGCCTATCTGGGTGTCCAACACTGACAGAATAGCCCACATGTACACAAAAAGTAAAAATTCCATAGTCCAATGTTTAAGGACTTCTAACTTATTATGAATTACTACTACCAGGTCATTTTTTCAATAAAAGTTCAATTCCTCCTTAATTAAAATTTTTGATATCTATTTTATGTAATATTCATCTTGAGAATAAACTAAGTGTTATCAAATAATATAAGGCTTTCCAATTGTATGAGAGATTAATATCTCACCATGTACTTGCCCTTTTGAATTACAATTAATTATCTCTCTGTTGAGCTTTTCTGTTCTTCCCCAAAATAGTTTCCCTTCATTTAAGTTTCAGAGAATTAACTTGTTTTTCCAGATTAGAATACATCATAAATATTAAGCTATTTGTAATTACAATTCTTAATTTAATTGATTGTTATTTCTTTTTTCTGAAATTATTTTATGATTACTAAAAATTGATTAGTTTGCATTGACACCTAAAATTATTTGTGACTTATAAAAACATTTTTTCTTGATTAGTTTTTCTGATTTGTCTAAAAGAGAATGAGATGCCTGTCTAGTCAATTACTTACAAGAACTTGTTTTTTCTGTGTCTCAAATTTTATTCATTATGTTTTATTCATTACTGTTTTTCCAACCACAGTTTGTACTCTTGTATTTAGTCTATCTAAATCATAGTCTGATCAGAGTAAAAACATTATGAGTTCTCCTCAAATTCAACAAGTTCCCCAATTTGAGTCTTCCCTTGAGCTGTTCAAAAATCCACTTCCCTCATTCTTTTTTCCAATAATCCAACACTCTCCTTATAAGGAGAATATTTGCTTAAATTAACCCCAAGGAATATAAAGTCCTTGAGTTTTACCTTGGGGTTCTTTTTTCTTGTAACATTCAAGGGAAAGGTTTTACCTTCTAGAAATAATTCCCCCAATATTATTACCATACAAAACTGCCCACCTTACTAAATTATAAGTGCTTGGGCTTTTTAACATAATCCAACATTTTTCTCTCTCTTCTTCTCCCCTACCCTCATAAAATCCTTAGAGGTTGAGAAGCTATTCTCAATAAGCCCTCTAGATTTCCACTCTCCCTAAGAAGGGAAGTTAGTGTCAATGCGCCGGCACTGGTTATCTAAAACTGTTTCCCTTTATTGTATAAATGGGGTAGCCCCTCTGCTCACAACCTTCAAAGGGGCTTATTGACACTGGCCTAGCAGCTATAGTGCAACCCTTTTTACACACTTGAAGTCTAATCTTCCTGTAGATATATTCTACTCCAAGTCACACAAGAGACTGGAGCTGGCACTGGGGGTGTTGCTAGTCTTTTTCTTTCAAAAAATGCAGGGGTTTCCCCATATGTATGTCTCTGAATCCAGCTAAAAGAGGTGAAACCACTTTTTGGGTCTCACAGCGGATGCAGGGGTGAATTTAACAAGAGTCAGTTAGGGAAACACTGAGAGATGGGCAAATTGGGGGGGATTGAGGGAGGTGCAGAGAGAAGAGGGTGGGAGTGGGAGGGGGAATTCTATCCATCCATCTATCTATTATGGCATCAACAACAGAAGAGTTTTAAGGTATTTTATAGACTCTTCAATACATACTTAGTTCTATGTGGGTCACTGGAAAAGTTTTGGTTTAGGTGTTGATTTCAAAGGAAACCAGAGGTTAATCAAACCACCAGAAGACAAATGTATCATTATTTTGTAGTGGAGAGAGTTGGGTATTTTCACAATGTCAGACTTTCCCATGTCATTCCTTTTCTGTTTCCTCTCTTTCCCTCCCCATAATAAGCTTATGAATACCATGTATTTACAGCCACATGATGGCTTTCTATCTACTTAGATTTTCATCCTTGTACTCAATACTTGTGCCTCTACAATATCAGCTTAGAATGGAGACGAGAAACAAGACTTCAGCTGAAAACCCTGTTAAATGCATATGCTTTTAAATAAAACTTTGCTTGTGGAACCTCTTAGTTGAGTGCATCTGGGAATCTTCTTTGAGGCTCAGTTTAAGCCAATTGAGCATTACATAGCTTGAGGTTCTTACCCTAACAAAAGCGGCTTCTGTTTAGAGGTCCGGGAAGTTCCAGGGAGAGCAGAAGTCAAACCAGGGAATTTCATATTTTGGTCATCGGGCTTGGGCTCCCTGGGCCTAGAGGGCTCGCCCCTGCCGGGTCGCCAGGTATTGTGTATTGAACTTTTGATGCTGCACTCCCATCCACCATGAAAACATGGCAACAACATCAACGGTATTCACGAGTTCACCACATGAAATAACCAGCGGGATCACGCCGGACGAAACGAAGGAGCATCGACCGCTTCCAGGAGTCCAAGCGCATCCATCGGTCGAAATGGCCCGGAGAATGTTCGCGCATTTAGACAGTATCCAAAAGATCCAATCAGAAATTGCCACTCAACATCAAGCCCTAGAGAGTGTCGAGCTCGGTGTAGACGGCCACTTCAAAACGAAGCGCCCGGAGACAGGCCATCAGGACTCGTCCTCGAACGTCAGGCATGTACAAAACCACAGCGGGATCTCGGGACTCCAAGAGCCAGGGACGTCCTCCGAAAACGTTCGCCAGCAATTTTTGAATAGACAGACTGCTGTCAATGGTCTGATGATCAAGGTGTGACCTTCCGTCCTAGACATCATCCCCCAACCAATGTACAGACAGACTCACCCTGGTCTGCACATCATGACAGCTTTCCGACTTGTCTGTAGCTCTCAACGGGATTCACGATTTGGGCGTAGAAAATGACCCAGAAAAATTGGTGAACCAAAGTTCGGAGTGAACCAACCCTCCCTCCGTCTCGTTGTCTGTATCCATTCATTTATCTCGCCCAGGTCTCACATTATCTTCCCAAGTTTACTTTTTTGACCTGCCTGCCTACGAATCTGCTCCTCAGTCGAATCTCATGCCATTGATCCCACCGGGATATTGGTCACCAGACTTTCTGAGGAGAGAGGAGAGCATGTTGGCGGAGGTATATCAATAACGCCAAAGAAATCAAGGCGTAAATGGAACGGTTCATCTATATTTCTGCTCTTAGATATCTGGATGACCTGCATATGAATGAATGTTCGTTCAAACGGTTTGTTGACACTATAACTGCTCTAAGCAGGTCATCCGTTTTGAATCCTATTGGTCCCACTTGTTTCGGACCATTCCAAATACCAGATCATGATCAACTCCAATTGCCAAACTTTCTACGTTCGATTGAGCTTGTAAATACTTCCCATCATATCGCAGACAGATTGGAGTCATTTTTTACACGTCGAATCTGATTTCCAAAATACAGCCATTTTTCCGCCATGGGTACAATAGCCCTGTTCACATCGGTAAATTTAACAAGAGTTTACTGATGATTATGATATAATTTCCATAGAAAAATATACGCACCAGGATTCTTTTATTTTCTACCATCCTCAATGAGGGCAATTCTTTTGTTTTACAATTTTACGATAAGCGTCAATAAAGCCATAAATTTCCTGTGAACGGGTCTAATGGAAGGCGCCATCATTGACTGAGGACATTCATGATCAGCCCAATTCATCCACTGTTTGAATTTGAAGAAAATCCCCTTCTCCTATGTAGCAAATTATTCTATGTGAATACAAATATCAGAATTGGATTATGGACATGTGTTGTTTTAGGTTTGTTGAGGATGTGATGAATGAACTTTGATAAGATTGGCCCAATTCAAACATGCAGGTGTCTGTGTAGTGCGTACATATTAAATTCCTTTATGTCATTTTTTTCTTCTTCTTTGATTCCAAATTCAGCTGACTTGGTTTCTCTTGGCACAACTTAAGGTCTCTGAGATGTGTTATGCTCCGGACCGAGTCATGACACAGCTGGACAAATGAGTTTTCTTTATTCTGATCAGGCTCAGCTTGTTCTGTCGTGTGATGTGGGAATATTTTAATGTTGAGGTAAATCTGTACAAAATAACGTAAAATTCATGTACAAGGTCATTTCAGCACAGCCAAGAGCCCAGCTTCGGGAAGATCCCCGCCCCCCGTCCAATAGCACCGCCACCCTCCCCTATACACTACAATACAAAACAAACCCTCCCCAGAACTGTATCACCAACATCAGCGCTCGCAACCATCTCCATCACATCAACTTCTCTACTCTCTCCTCCAGGGTCAGTTAACTAATACAATTCACATCGTCCAGTCAAGAAAGACTAACCATTTACCACCGCTCATCTTGGCACTTGATTTGATCAGCAGAATAAAACTTCATCCTTACGTCGATTATGGAACTGAACATCAACGGCCGGCAGACCAAAATATCAGAAAGCAGCCAAGCTTCTGACATGGAACCAGAATATCAAGGACCTCATCAGGTGCCACCTCATCCACCGCCCGTATATTCCCTGACCAAGAGCTCAACCTACCAAGCAGCTCAGCCACTGAATACCCAACGGACGTTTGACTCGGTTGATCTGGAGGCTCAAGCGGTGCCACATCGTCACTCCCATCTTCACAAGGAGCCAGCCGAACTCGATGAACCCGAGCAAAACCCTGGCGAAAAGCGATCGTCGCTTCGGCTCAGAGGTGGCTGTTGCTGTTGCGACTGTCTCTATGACTTACTGAGGTGTCTCTTGTGTTGCTGCATCTTCGAAGGTTTGCCACTCCCTTCTCACGCAGAATTTTAGTCCGATCCAAACTGATCAGTTGATACTTCTCCTTTCATCATTACTAATAGCTATCTGCGACATGTGCTGTTGATTACTGATACCAATCTGACCGAATGGCTTCTCAACCGATCACCATCCCTTCCACATACCCACATTTTGCTCAGAACAGCCCCTCTTTTCCCTCTTTTGGCTCATCCGACACCTCATTCATCTCTTTGACACGTCTTCCACCTACCACTTCAAATTTAAAACATTACTCTTGTTATATACACGCACACGGCAATTTATTGCATGAACTTTTTTGATGACAGTTTCCTTTCCGCATGTTTGAAGTCGTTCTTTCTTGCCTCCTGACCAAGCGGTCGAAGCGTTTTGTTGTAATCTTTTGCCGTTCATCTATCCTTGTCACCCATCCACGCATGTCTCTGTTTGATTCTTTCACCCCGCATTGCCGCACCCTATTCTCCTCTCCTCAGCTTGTTTCGCCAATTTCTGTCTCAAGCATGCACACGCTGATTTAACTATGAAATATATGTATATATATACACATATATATATATATACATATATACATATATATATACATATTGTGTTTTTAAAATTGCTTGGAATGGTCAAGCAATTTTGGATAGAAAGGTTATGGAGTTGGGGGCACAGCTCCAGTTTTATCTTTTGGTTACTGCCACACACAGCACCATGATTCAGCCATCATGATCATTAATGACCAGATCATGAGTTTTGAACAACATTTGATGTATTTGGACAAATCCTGGTGCAAATCAGTCTAAGCATTTGTAAAAACACTATATCAACAATCAATCACACCCAACTCATTAGTATCAAGATTACTGAGTTGATACTAATTTATCCTCTGCCACCTCAGGGCAGGTAGTGTGTATGATACATGTGTATTCTGGCCTGACCTTGCAATCAAATCTCAGGTGGTGATCCCATTTTATTTGCACACAGCTCTTGAGGATCCAACTGAGTTGATTTTAAAAATGTCAGTCCACATATACAGCTGTTCCATGAAAGCTTGCAGTTTTCACTTGTTTTTTTGTTTTTTTTGCTGCAACTTTTTTGTTGGCCCAATTTTCTTTTCCTGGCCCTGATTAAGCCTGTGAATGTGTTCTATCCAAGCTATAGATATTTATGGCCAGAGATATTGCCAATATCAGTATCAATTCATCAAACTTGGAACCCTTGACCTAGGATCTTTTATCAACTGCAAACAATGGGCAGCTTTTATCTCAGACTGTGGTGGGAAAAAATGAAACTAGGTATGGGATTTGTTCTTTTTATATAAATGAGCAAAAAAACTAATCTGACTATATTTTTATCCAGGCAACTATTACCTAGATCTTGAGGAAACTCCATTGCTTTCCCCGCTTGAAAATATTCACACATGGATTTCCAAGACCCACAACAAGAAAAGTCCAACCACCAGACCAAACTCTTCAGCTGGATTAAACAGACACACTACGCCAAACAATTTAACAGGAATAATAAACACTTCAGCTGGATTCAACAGACAAGTGGAAAATGAAGAATCTAACAATCAAACAGAAACTGAAGACTTGAATGTTGAGACAAAGATATATTTAGAGTAATGATTTTTTGTTTCTGAAAATGAAAACTAACTCACCACTAATCAAGGCTAAAATAAACAAATGTCTGCACCCAATCCAGATCATAAGTTCAACAAACTCAATCCAACCCCCAGGAAATTTTCATTCAACTGGAATAATGGTCAGTGTAGCCTTCCAGAATTCAAAAAACCAGCAATCAATTTAATTAGAAGTTTGGATGAGTAGGAATTTGGAAATGATGCTCACAAGAGGACAAGGGAAAATGTTAGCATCTTTTTCCTCAACCAATAGTTTATAATTTTATCATTTTTTACTTCTTTTCATCCCATAAAACCTTAAATGGACTCAGTCATTAGGTCCCAGCTGTGTCCTCTTAACTACTTGTCCTTTTCTAGTGAGTCCCCTAAACTATTGTTCCTCAAGCTCTTGTTGGAGTTGTATGCTGATTTCACTTGTGATAATTGAATTTATAACCCTGCCATAAAGATGAGGAACTTCTCTCCTGTCCAGGATGATTATGATAAGATTGATGAGCTCAATTTTTTTTGTCATTTCCCCAGCTGATTTGAAGCCCCTTTGTGACAGTTTTTTTTTCTGTCTTGAACTTTCAGTCATTTTATTCACCTCAGTTGATCCACCTCATTATAATATCATTTAATATTTGGACATTAAACTCAAGGTATTGATTCAACTTAGAAAATAGAACACTCATTTTATTGACAAAGAATTTGACTGGTTTTAATGAGACATAAGAGAAATTAAAGCTATGAAATACCACTCAAAGGCCATAGCCTGATCCAAAGAAATCATACAGAGATTTCCATTGCCACATTGAGTCTGAGCTGATTTTTGGTGCTGATAAAAGCACACCCCTGGCCACATGCCCACTCTTTTTCCAGGATGGGCATGGGACCCGCACAACATCCTGGGAAGGGCATGCAAATCCACACTCCCTTTCTATACATATAGGATGGGCATGCAGCCCCGCAAGCCCAACCCATACATATAGGAAGGGCATGCAGGGTTGCACACCCTTTCTATGTATATAGCAAGGGGTGTGGGTTGCATGCCTTGACTGGAGGAAGTCCTTCCAGTCAAGGAGGGCACACACCCTTTTCAACCGTATGGATTCCCTCCAGTATACAAGGCCATACACCATTGTTTACCGGAGGGGTTCTCTCTGGTCAACAAGGCAATAAAAACATTTCCACTGGAGGAAATGCCTCTTTTAAAAAAGGTTGTATACCCTCTTTGACCGGTGTGGAAATAAAGATTTACCCAGCAACAGATATGGGTGTTTCCTGCCTTGATTCATTGATGAGAGACCCCAAGTTTCCTTCTTCCTAATTGGTTCCAGTGATCTTTGGTCTCCTCTGCAGGATAAATGGAGGTTAGTGGATGACTAACTGGATTCCCTACAACACCTTTACTCAGCAAGTGGACTGTTCCACTTGATTTTGCGTTCCTGGTGATGTCTTCCACAGTTTTCTCTGTTTTCTAACTTCCTTTCTGCTTTTCTGCACATTCTAAGGATGATGAGATGTGTTTATAAAGAGAACTCTTTCTGCTGATGATGATAGCAGTCAACTCTTGTGATAAAATAAAATCCCTCTCTAAATTCTAGTAATACAACATCCACCCCCCGTTACCTCCAATGGGAAACCTAACTTGACTATCTCCTTGATCCTGCATCACACCACAGCCTGCCCCTGTCCCCTGCAGTCAATAGTTTCCCCCACATCCACCCCCACTACATTTGCAATCCAGGTGCCCCAAGCCCTGTGGCTCCACCCTGTCCCGCCATTGTCATCCATACTGAAGCAGCCTTTTTACACCCAACCAGTTGCCTGCACCAACTTATAGAAATTCACAGCCTTTGCCCTTGTGATTTCCTCATGAAATCTTTGGCAACATTTGGTAACCCCTTCTTCAGTCTGCCGCTGAGCCCCGGGTTGCAGGCTCAGCCTCAGTGCTGAACCACATGTATATAAATAATCCCACACTGGAGGGATTCCCTCTGGTTTACAAGGCAATACAACCTTTTCAACTGGAGAAAATCCCTCCGGTTGACAAGGTAATACAACCTTGAGAAAATCACTTGGGTTGACCAGGTTGTATAACCTCTTTGACCAGAGGTATTTCCTCCAGTTGAAGAGGGCATAAAGACTCTTTTACTGGAGGAATTCCCTCTGGTTGAAGAAGGCAAAAATCCTTGTTGAACTGTGGAAATCCCTGGAAGGCACTGGGGTCTGGGGTTTCTGGGGTTTTGGGATCCTATAATGTAGATTGCAGGATGAGGAAGGGATTTGGATCCTTGTCCTGACAGACTATATAGTGGCCTGTCTGTGATATGTACGTGATAGGCTATCTACATGTGGTGCGGGCTCTGGTGCGGGCGGGCCTGCAATACGGCTCATGACATATTCCCTCCTTGGCTTCAGGGACTTCCTCCGGTTGAGGCGTGCAGCGCACACCCCTTCCTATACACATAGAAAGGGCATGCACCTCTGCACGCCCTTCCTGTATGTATAGGTTGGGCCTGTGGGGCTGCACCCCCTTCCTATATGTATAAGCAGGGCCTGTGGAGTCACACAACCTTCCCGGGAGAAGCGTGCAGGTCACAAGCTCAACCTGGAAAAGGTGCCCCTGGACTGGGTGTGCATTTATCAAAGCCTGCTGATTTTGGATCCCAATCCTTGAATTATTTCCCACAAAGTCTTACCATCAATTGTATACAAGAACACTGAGTATTTCATCTTGGCCAAATCATTCTGAAAAGGCATAATCTGAATTGAAAACAACACAAAAAACATCTCAGTGTTGGTTGTCCAGAAACTAAATCTACAAAAGATAGGATGGGTGCTTCACTGTGATTTGTTTGATCAGTCATCAAAGGTGAATTTTTGGAGATAATTTTTCATTGGGTGCTATCAGGAATGGAGTCTACACCATGGATTCACTTTTTCTGATTAAGTTCAAAATGATTTTGATTTTTACAATGCCTTCAAATAATTTTAGAAAAAAATTCAAAGGCCAGGTAGAATATTCAAATATTATACTTTGAGCATCAAACTATCAAAAATACCTGTGTTTTGTGTGTATTTATGGGGATTAGGCATTGGATTCAAAGATCCTCTGAATACACTTTTGGCATTTGAATGATCTTCAAATTGAATTTGATGTCTTATTACCATTGAAGTGGATTCAAATTAAATTTGAAGTCATTTCAAATTACTTCTACATGAGAACAGATCACATTTTGAGATCCACTCAAAGTCACAAAAATACACTTCACACGGCTCCTCCAAGGGCGAAGTGCACAGGAGGACCAGGAAGGTGACTGATTGCAACTGGAGGGGTGACTGGTCACCACTGGTGGGGTTTGGCATACAAGGACTGTTTAGGTGCAATCCTTTTATACAAATCCCCACCAGCCATTCTTCCTTCACTTCTGATAATCCTACACACAAGCTATACTTCATAAATATTGCATACATACTAACTCTTTTTTTTAAATCCATACTAAGCTCCCTTACATAAACTATTTCCATAAATACAAACTACTTCATGAGTAGTTCAAGCCAGCTTGTGGTCATTTATGATCCTGCACTCTGCAAACATACCATCAAGCTCATCTCACCAGAGATGGTTTGTGGTTATCAGCCAACAATTGCCTCCATCACTATGGTTGTGAACCCTTTGACTGCTTGATTTTTCTGCTTCAAGGCCCAGGTTTTTGCACATATTTATTTGGTGCACACTGATTGCCAATTTGGAGGACTCCTTGGGTATGAAGATGCCCTCAGCCACATAAATTGGATTGAACACATCCAAAGGGGGAATCACTATTACTTGTACCCTCTCCCATCAAAGTAAAAGATATTTTGGAATTTCTTGGAGAAATTACTGACACAGCATAATAAAGAACCTATGCCTAAATTGCTGTTAAATAAAGACCAGAACTAAAAACAAGATATAAGAATGATGTGAAGAAACAGAGAGATAAGATGAACTGAAACCAACCCTAGATATATGTATTTGATAAATAGATGAAGTGACAGAGAATAATGAGCTCTAAATATTTAGAGGAACAAGACTAAGAGATGAAATGAAGATTGTTAGTTGAAGCAATATGAATGAGAGAAGTAATAGTGAAGAAATAACAAACCCTAATATACTAGGTGCTAAACAATAAAGATTGATGAGATAAAGCACAGTGATTGATCTGCAGTTAGTGGACTATGCATATTTATAGAGAAACAAGTTAAAGAAGGGAGTTAGTGATTGAGTCTTGATGAGATGATGAAGAATTGGATATGAAATGTGATGATGGCATTTCTCACCAAGTTGGAAGCTACCAAAGGCTTTCCAAGTTAAAGCTTCCACGGAACGAGTTGAGACACCGGTGATGAGTGTTGAATTGAGCTTGATGAGTTTTCATCTATCAAGTGGAGTTGAGATGAGAGGAGGTGAAATGGAGGAATGGGAAGCAAGGAGGCAATACGAGACGAGGTTAGGTTATAGAAATATTGCACATTGGGTGCGCAGAGAGCGTGAGTGCATAGCGAGTTTCAACACATAACACTTTGGCTTCTCTGTGCCTGGATTTTTCTTGGAAATATATTGAATCAATGACTCAAAATCAGGCAATTAGCTTGATTATATTTATGCACATGTTAATTTTTAGCTGATAATCCTGTTTTTTTGTAGTCCCCTGCCAGCCTCAGCACTACCAATTCAGAAATAACACATCTCTCTACTCATGGTCTTCATCAGAAAACAACAGCTAGGATAGTTGGCTCACATTTTCCTCTGGAATAATCATTTATTTACTCTCCACAATGCTGTTTCTCAATTTTTTTGCATCCTTTTATTTTTCTTTCAAGAGGTGATCCAATTGGTCATGATATTTATATTCAACAGGGGATTTCATCTAAGATACATTGAAATTGCTGTGATTTTTTGCATCCTTTTATTTTTCTTTCAAGAGGTATTCTAATTGGCCATGATATTTATATATTTACAAGGCTCATCTAAGATATATCCAAATTGCTGTGATTTTTTTCATCCTTTTATTTTTCTTACCAGAGGTATTCCAATTGGCCTTGCTATTTATATTCACAAGGTAATTTCACTGAGTTAATCTCCACTCCTATGTGTCTCATTTATCTCTGAAATGTCTCAATTAATTATTTCTGAAACAATTCATTTGTTCAAAGAGATATCATTAAACACAAATGATCTGTTTTAATTAATCCAGTCATTCTATGTATGTCTCCATTTCTGGAATGGAGGTCTGAAATCATAGACCAGAGGGCCTTCATGTATTCTGTCATGACAGGAAAGAAGACAAATGGGGCTACCTGCAATATGGTCCAGAAAGTTTTACCAATAAGGAAAATCATATAAATTTGTTGAATGTGAGGTATGTTTAGGTCCTCAGTATTGAAAATTTTTAACTGGGCCTCAACTTGAATTCAATTGTTCTTTGGTAGCCTATTTTTCATAAGTTCTTCCAATAAATACTTCAAAGAACCCAGTGATATTACATTTGATATCTCCACTGGTGTGTTGTTACAACCATGAAATGAGGCTATTTCCAAAAACAAGTTGAATGGTCTTGAATTTGAATTTTGAACCAGTTAAGAAATGTGTATTCTTTCATGTACATTTTTTAGTGTGGAATTCAATCAATTTGTGGGTTAATTGGTCCTTCAACCCATACTCTGCAGTTTTCAAATTGAAATAATTCTTGATATGTCCATTACATATATCCCAAAGGCCATGCAATCATATCTTTGTTTCTTCCCACTTTCAGCCTGGTGGCAAATGAGAAAGCCCAAAGAATTACCTGAGACATTCCAAAGAGCACAAATGATCTTTTGAATTGGCATGCAGATGAAATATTCATGGATTGTTGGCCTGCCCAGGATTTGGGGTACTTGTGATTTCAGCTACCATGGGTGAGTTGGCCAAGAATTCAAGGGGGATAATCATAAAGAGGGCTTCTTCTCTCAAGCCTGCATAATATGCAATGGCACCTTCATTGGCCAATTGAATACATTTAATGAAAACTTAGCTTTTATACAATAATCAAAAATTCATATATACGTGAGGCCCAATTTATCTCAGAAACAATAAGCTCCCCTATCTCCAATGCAGATGCAAAATTACATTTTTAAATGAAATGAAAATTATATTACATGTTTTTCTGGAGGGATTCCACCCACCGCTGGCTATCTCAATGCTTGAACGCAATATCAAATACAATTACACGGATTTACTGGATGTTCCACTTACATGTTTCAATAAGATATATTCAGAAAAACTTCAGCAATATGGGTCATTAATGGTGTCAAAGTGTGACCACAAGATTTGGGGAGAGAATTATTTCTCTGAATAACAGAAAAAAATCTGAGCAATGGATTTATACTAATTGATAGGAATGACAAAATTTGGATCATCTTTCTCATTCCCATTTCCAAATCCCTGGAGGGAGAAGGTGCGGAAAAAGATAATCTCCCATGTGCCTATCACACTCTATTCTGATGACACTTCAGGTAACCAGTCCAAAAGTTGGAACAAACATGTTTCATATTACTTCACATTGCAAGTGAATGGCATCCAGCTATCACCCCTGTTGCATCCCCCGACTGCCCTCTGGGATCGGGGAGCCAAATTCATTTGGGACAGGCTTGCCCAGGCCCAGGCCCAGCCAGCTGCAATGATGCTTCACCCCTCACTTGACGCTCAAACTGAACGTGGACACATCTGACCAACAACGGAATTTGTATGCCGACAGCGGAAGGGAAGAGACAAGACCTGAACACTCTCAGCTCGGACTCTTGTCGATGGCCTTACGCAAACCTTCTCTCAATCAACAGAAAGACTGCGCCGAGATATCTCGTCATCCACGGAAATCCCGAGCTAGTAAACAAGCCGCCCCAGCTAAGCAAGACGCAATTGACTCAGATCTATCATCCCAGCCAGCCAACATCCAGTAAGCCTCTCGCTTGGATTTTTATTATTATTCTTATTAAGAAAACCCAAACCTAGCGCTTGCTAATTGTGAGCAACCAATTCCTTTTTTGTTTTCAGGCAAATCAAATCACTATCTTCCACCCTCAAGCAATCATTGCGCAACCAGGAGCCATGGTCCACAACGATCGAGCATCAGAGACAATGGTATGAATGGTCCTACAGTCCGATTTTTTAACCTTGAGGTCGCACCCCGCTAAGCAAAGTAGTCTTTCCTTCCTTTTGTAGTCTGAGGCAACAATATTTGGCACTTATTTTTCATTCCTTCGAGACTCTTGAATCTGACCAAGCCGGTAGAAATAGTTACTCCGAGGAAGCCCTCAATTTAATCTGGTTGGATACTTCGTACGGTTTGATCAATATCTATCGGGAAAAATTAAGTACTATGGACCAGGAGATTGAACGAACAAACCATGCTAACCTAAAGAAATTGGGGCCCAAGAACCACAAGTCGCAATCGGATCGAAACCGCGGCTCTCTACCGAACATTGGACCAGTTGCCCGTCGGAAGCTGCTTCAGCATTTTCGTGCCTTCCTTCGTATCGAAGATGGATTCTGGAAGTCTCTTATCCACCGACTAGTCAACAATTATGATATCGAGGCGGCTAAGGTTTGCTTGAAAATCTTGAAAATCTTTAACTCGCAACCGGGGATGGAAGATCCCCGACAATCAGACCCATCTGACAACCAAGACGGCAAAAAGGCTTACAGCAGGAGTCTGTCGGAATTCAAAGACGAAGGCATGCTCCTGGTTCACAAAGCCTTGATCTGTTTTGGCGATCTGATTCGTTACGGGGAACTGTATGCTCGGACCGGTGGTCAATCATCTCCATTTTCAGGCCTAACGAACCAGTCGCAGGATAATAAAATTGGCAAAAATTTAGTTATGGAGCGTGATTGGTCGAGATCTCAAGACTGTTACAATCAAGCTCGTTTGCTAATACCTACAAACGGCAATCCTTCAAATCAACTGGCTGTCCTCTCGTCATACATTCCTGATGTTCTGAGCTGCGCTTATCACTACTACAGGGCCTTATGCATCAAAAGGCCTTTCCCAACCGCTCGTCAGAACCTTCGATCAACCTTCACCAAAGCGTTGGCCAAGGCTACCCAGACAAATCACCCACCGTCTTTCGCTGACCCACAAGGACATTTCCCGGGTGATTTAAAGCTTAATCAGGACCATCTGGTGTCTGAAATTAGATCACAGTTTCTTACCCTGCATGCAAGTCTCTATACCCGAGCGTAGGTCTTCGTTTTCCAATTATCTTTAGTCGACCATCGAGTCCTAGAAGGTACCTTCACCTCTTTCCGGGATTCCGTCTGATTCCCATCCTTCCAGCTCTAAATTAACATCATGTCCACGTTTAAGAATCCAAGTTTAATTCCGGTTGATTTTTTTCTCTTTTATATAAAAAACTGATTATACAGACCCTACACTTTTACCGAATGTAACGGGAAGCTCTGCCGTGAATTCATCAATCTTCTCAAAGACAGGCTGTTACCCCCGGAACTGATTTTGAAGATGATTGCCATTTGCATGGCGGCAGCGTGGTACGCAAGAGTTGGTGCTGGAAGTGTGTGATTTGTTTTTTAGTGTTACTTTTTCCTCGGCTCGTAAACCTTCTCACTGACCAGTCAATTCCCATCAGCTGCCTCCACTCGCCCTCGGAACGGTGATCATATGGACTCTCGGGCACGTCCTGCTCCTCACTCATACACAACCGAAGTGAACGCCACCGTCCATTTTTTGCAATTCTCGGCCGCGTTACTAATCGTGGCCAAGGATGAGCTAAGCTCAATTGACGAGTCGACTTCTAATGCAGATTTATCGGAAAGCATACCTGCTGTTCTGCGCAGAATATTACCGGCAATGCGAATCATTAGTAAATGGACCTTAAGCGGGCATTTTGATCATATCAACCGAGTCAAGCTCCGGCTGGCACGATCAAAAAAACTCAAGTTAAACTCCCAGCTCGTGACTGCCGAAGCTGAGTTTTGGACGCAGTATCATCAAGCAATTGATCTTGCAAAGCGACATTTCCCTCCCGACAAATTGCCAGCATTAGATAATTCTTCCAGGCTTGAAGAAGATCTCGAATTGGCCGGATTCTTACCAATCGAAAGAGCCATGAAAATCCAACAATCGATATCATCCAATCAGTTTGGCCAGATTGGATTTCCGCCCCCTTGTGGGACCTATCATCCAAACGAAGAACATTTGATGCGATTGGCTGATCTCCAACGAGATGCCAACCGCATTGATGCCAAACACTTTTCTATCCAGTCCAACCTTGAAGAGCCAAGAAACCCAGCAGAAATCAACAAAGGTCCGGATGAAATCGCTAATCAGCAAAGGCCAGACTTCGCCAACTCATCGTCTTCTTCATCCATTCCTTCAAAAGAAGCCCAAAACAATACAGTTGGCACAATGCAAGGGGTTTCGGACGAATTTAGTAACTTGACAGATGACGATGATCCAGTTGAGCTTGCCATGCGTGCCGTAGTCGCTCAGCAGATGGGAAATGACCAAACAAGCAGTGGCCAAAATACGTTGATGCTCCACACACCGAACCACTCAGGGGATGTGACTGCTGACGAGGAAGTTGATGATGACGACGAAGACGTAATTCTGTATCTTACCAATCCATTTCGGGCTGCAGTTGGTCGTCCAGAAAGCCCCGGCAGCACCCTCGAGATGAGTGCGACGCTTCAATTTCCGTCTTCGTTAGAGCGAACACCCGCCGATCAAGTCGGGACCAGGATGAGCACTGCAGCTGATCTGCTCGCATCGATAATCAATACGCCAATCGCTACCCCGGATCCCAATGCCGCTGTTCCACCACTTGCCCCAGCCGCGAACTGGAACCCCTTCTCATCCGTTAACCAAACCACGTCAGGGCCTCCATTGCGCACATCAGCTGTCGCTCATCTTCCCAGACACGGCGCAAGGGTCCCCTCTGTGTCGCTCCCCAAACCAGCTGAAGCTTCCCCGAAAATAAATATCTGGTCCACCCTGCCTGCGTCTAGCTCATCTTCTCCCATGGAACCCAGCAGTGAGTATCGTTTTCTTCTTCCTTCGCTTGCTCATTTTACTACTTCCCTTCTTCTGATCGGATTAAGGCGTCTGAGTATTCATTAATCTTGTCTCAAAGTGATCATAGCCAGTGACTGGCCCGCGTCGGCAGCCTTCTTAGGTCAAAATGACTGATCTCATGAAGAACGATAAATAGAAGAAATTGCGAGAATAGCAGAATGAAACTCAACAAAAAAGTGTCTGTCACATTGATTCCTTATCCTGCTCAGAGTGTCTTGTCGGCTCTATCATACTTTTTCCTCAACACGCACAGGTGGAGTAATGGTTCGTTGGGTCTTAACCCCCAAGCTATCGTACTTCCACTTCAACATCCTCTGCAGTAGATAGGGGAAGCAGGTGGAAAGAAGCGCTAAGAAAAATAAGTAAGGTGCGGGAAGGTACTCCGGCAAATGACACTTGCCAACATGAACCGTTTTTGGGGTGGGGTTCAATCCAGACGACGGGACATAGCTCCTAAACTTGCATTTTTATCCACCACATCACTTTTTTCTCAGTTTTTTATTTTCTTATTTTCCCCCGATCTATTTCATCGGATCCCTCAACTATAAGGTTGCCAAACTAGAAAGAAGAAGAAACCGCAGTGGACCGAAACCCTGGTTAAATAAACCTTTATTCTTTCAAAACCACCAGCAAGAAAGTATGTCAGAAGACATACTACCATTTTTTCGCTGAAAATGTGCCCTCAAAAACTTTCACCCCTTTCTCTTTGTTTCATTTACTCCTTTTTATGTTTATTTAAAATCAGTAGATCAGCGGACCTTGTTTTCCTTGCTGATCGATGTGAGTAGTCATACACCACAGTAAATGCACATATAGCCCATCTTTGGTCCAAAAGTATTACATGGAAGAGTAACGGACTGATTTGCTTTTCATTCTTACTTGCCACCTGCAGGACTGGGTGTAGTGGACAGGCCTTTGAATCCAGCTGTATGGTCCTTGTACGTGTGACAGGTTACAAGTCTTGACATGCAACCTGTGTAATTGATTCCATGCCCCAATTTACCTACACCACAGATGCACTCAGACACCTTTGAGACATCTTTTTATGACAGCTCAAAGGTGTCTTTTTCCCATTGAATCCACCTGTCAGCTCATCTTTTTGTCTTCCAGCCAACTTTGGAATCCATTGAATCCCAAGTGAGCCAAGCCGCCTTGAGGACATCTTTGAGGCGGATCTGGACCTGCCTTGGAGACGACTGCCAAGCGAGGTGAAGTTGGCTACAAGCTGACTTGAAAATGTCTGGGGGCAAGGGGCAGGTCCGTGAATTTTGTAAAACAGCCGCCCAGGCTTGAAACTGCAACCCAATGAAGTGTGAGTTGGTGAGCCCAAGGTCCTTTTCTGCTTGGCTAGCTGGGTTAGCATCTCTGAGACATTTTGGAGACCTTATTTTCTGATCAAAAATACTTTAGTCCAATCTTTGGAGAGAAGATTGGACTCCTGGAGTCTGTAGCTCTGGTTTGAAGGCTGATCTGCTTGTGGATCCAAAGGGTGCTTCACAGACTCCCTTCCTGCTCAGGTAAGGGAGTCTGGTTTGGAAGCAGAGTCCCTTCTTGGTCTGAGAAAGGAGGGACAATGAATTCAGAACCAAAATAAATCCCTTCAATCATTCCCATTGGCAAAAATACATCCTGTGTTTTGCAATCAGAGTTCCAGAAATGCATTTAATAAGCCCTTTCTTTCAACTGTATTTTTATTCCTCATGCTTTTACATTAAATACTAAATTACCTACCCACTTTTTACAGTAGTATTACTCTTGCTATATTGTCTGGTACGGTCTTAGTATTTATTCTTTAATCCTTTTCACTGTATATAATCTCTACAGTGTCCATCTAGCCTTCCAAACACCCTTTCCAAGTGCTGTCAACTGAATAGTTTCCCACTTGAAGAACCTCAAGACTCTAAGGTATTATTACTAGTGAGTAGATACCCTTTCTCTTGAGATTCCCCACCATATGTCTCCAGGGATTCAAACAAACCCTGTCTTCAGTCCCCAGTGTTTTCAGGTAACTAAATCCTCTGCGTTTTTCACAATACCTTAGAGGGATTAAACCACCCCTAATTTATCAGGCCCCTCTGGTTTTAATTATTTTCAATTTATTTAATATAATTTTACCATTTTTCTTTATCTTTTAAACTCTAAATTTGCAATATAAGATTGGAATTATCCCCTAAATATTAAATCCCAGAGTATCTTAATCTTTATTATTTACTTTTTCATCACAGCTAGAACAATTACTCCTTGTAATCAAATAGGCTGACAGTGTGCCCCTGGAGTTTGTGTGAGGCCAGGGGTGTGTGTTTACCAACCCCAAATTTCAGAACAGAAGATAATAATATCAACCTTTTATTCACTGCACCAGGAATGCAGCCCAAATTCCCCTGTATAGATGGTTATGTGGTGTGAATGGTGGATAATGGAGGGGTGTGTTTTTATAAAAGAACTCATAAGATCTCAAAACCAACCCAACCAATGCAACTGTAAGTTGTTGGCTTTTCATGTAAAATTACTTCAGCATAAAAAGAATTGAAGAAAGATGCACAAACTTTGGGGTACAATAGAACTAAGTGGTATTTTTTAGTTTTAGTCCTTCTGCTTGTCAATAAGAATATTTTTGGTTTTAAAATCAATCAAATCATATTTTTATCCATGTTTTCACCATTGTTTTGTGATCATTCCATTGTGAACTCTGTGCCAAAGATCTTGGAAAAAAATTCCTGGAGATATTTACAAAAGAGAACAATTTTCCAAGAGAAAAAAATACTTCCTGGAATTTGAGAGAATGTACAGATGTATAGATTCAATGACAGACAAGAGAAAGAAAACTTAAGCAATCTCTATGATATCAGTTAAGAGCTTGTCTAAGACAAGAAATTTGGGGGGTATAATGACTTAGAAAACATTCAAAGAAGATCTATACCATTCTAAAACCTGATATATTTCTAATAATTTCATCTCTAAAAATGGTTGTAGCCTGTTTGAGCTACAAAATTTCTAAAACTATTTGGTCCCTCTTAGATTTTTAAATTTTGTATGGAATGACAATATGTCTATCACGGTTATCTGAACTCAATCAAATCAGAAATATCTTGTCTAGGTAAAAAGTTTCAATAAAAAGGCCAAATTAAGAAAGCTTTCAACAGGGAACATCGAGCTTTTCTCAATTGAGAGTGAATCTCCAACTTTTGGCACAACAAATACACTTTTGAGTGTGATTATTTGAACAGAAAAAAAAGGCCAGTCAGCTGTTTATCTTTCCGCATGGTAGATTTTCAGGGAATGTTGAGATAATTACGCACTGGAAGTGATCAGGATCAACGACACTTCTACAGAACAGAGTTCAATCAGGGATATATTCCAATCAGTAAGCCTCGAGAACTTTGGTGAAAGAAGGAATAGACATACTTCCAACGCTCAGGAGCTCGATTAAACAAGACCTGATATTTGTCTGGTGGGAATTTTGATTGAATAGCCTTGCGGATATGTCTTCCTGCCCACTGTATGGCTTGAGCACCTTCCAACCGGGTCACCGTTTGCCCTGAGACGGGGTCTTTCCAGACCACGTAATCTGTGGGATGGGCAAAACTCGAAGGGCGATGAGATCGGATAATGCGCTGAGGAATCCCATACCACCCGTAAAAGTCATAATGGTTGACATATCTAGTTAACGCGGCAGCCCTTATTGGGTCCAAGTAATCCGAAATGGGTACGGTCTCATGGGCCAATGGCTGGAATGCCTCTGGAGCTACTGGAGAGACCCGCATCCAATACACCCAGTGGGTCACCTCTGGTGGTAGAGCGTAGGGATATTCTACAGAATCATTAAATATTAATAAAGAAATAAGAATGCAGCAATTCTGACGCCTTGAAGAAGAATACCAACCATTGAGGTGAAATTGAGCATAAAGACTGTTGTCGTAGACCCCCTCTTCCCATAGTCCCTTATCCGTTACAGGTTCGAGGCCGGTCCAACCAAGTTTGGATTTGATATACTCCCCGGCTTTTTGAATTGTGGGACGGGCTTGACGGGCGAGCGCAAGCTGCTCCTGTATAATTTCCAAAGTGACAGATGTAAATAAAAGGATCATTGCTAATTCTCAAGGATTAGTTCTCACTTGAATACCTCCCTCTCTTCCAAACAAACTACCTCTCCTGTAAAGATTTTTCTTTAATTCAGCGGAATTGGTAGAATTTAGCGCGGCTAAAGGAAATTGAATAGAAACCAACTGACCCTTCAATGTCGTGTTTTATTGTTGCTGACCATGTACTCGCATCGACATGATGATTTGGTAGTTCATCTCGAGCCATATTGGCAGGCGAGTTTGTGGTCCAACCTCCTTCATTAATAGCAACGCCATTGGTTCCAACGTGGTTAGGTCTGGCGGTAACTTCCCTGTGTGGAAGCTTCTTTTAGTGAGTTAAATTGATAAAATCATCCACACCTACCGAGAATTCAGGATTGAACGAAACTGACCCCTCGACAAGTGGTCCTCTTTCTTTTGGGCCTATGCGTACATAGACAATATGCCTGGGAAGTCCATCCCGACCAATTTTACTATTGACGGGTAAGGCTGGGTTCCAAGGTACCCTAGTAGAAATTGGTCTGACAAATGTGGAGCTTGCCGAGTTTGTAATAAAAAGCACAAGAAAGCCCCGACAAATTTTTTGATTCAATCTCATAATGTGGGCCTTATCTTTCTGCTTTTCCAAAAACTAATGGAAACTAAAACAAATGATAGACTGAGATTTAAGAGCGGGATGATCTGATTTTAAATACAAGAAACCTTATTATAGGTAGAAACAAACTCTACACCGATCATACCAGACTTGAATTTGCAGCACTACAGAAAAATGATAAAACCAGCAGGTATGCATTGGTTCATCGGTAAACCATCAGTGAGAATTTAAGTTAACAAGATAAATTAAATTTTCCAGTAAACACGGTCTCAAACTTGCATCAGTGAGAAGCGGAGACAAATACCAGTGTCCCTAGACTCTATATGCATGTACAGTAAACCTGGTTATTGGCCATGAGATGCCATGATTCATATCGTTTTTTAGTTCCTGGTGATAAAAAATCTTCACTGTATCAGTGAGACGACTTATAGAAATACTCCGTATCCTTTGTTTCACTCTTGAGTCCCAAACACTACTCTTGATGTGACGCCACAGAAAAACTGGGCTTTCTGATAAGGAATACGTGGAATAGGAATTCATAAGTTATCAAACAGGAGATATACATACAGTATCTAACAGTACCTAGGATGGAAATTTTGTCAGATTGCCTTTTTGTCCAAGGTTTTTGGTGAGGTCACTGTGTTTGAGATAACCGGGATGTCCCTCCTTTTTTACACCCTTCAGCATTTTGCTCATCTTTCTTTTGTAAGTATAAGGACCACAGTTCCTCACTGTTGTGCCTCCTCATGATATGATATGATGTGATAGGTGGATTTGTTATAGGAACTTGGTTAAACGACTCCCTTTTTTTGGAGTATCAACTCCCAAAAGAAGCGGACGTCGTCGTCACCTCCTCTGGACCAGACAAAGACTGAATCAGGACGTAAAAACACTGCGGCGCAATTTTGGGAGTCGATGCTCCAATTCTGCGGCGCATGTTGGGAGTGGGATAGATAATTTTCAAAAATAATAATTTTGGGAGTTGATGCTCCAATTCAAGCCCTCAATTTGGGAGTCAACCAGATAATTATTAAAATTACTCATAAATTGATCAGATTCACGTGTAACAACTGATCAATTTAGATTACAGCTGATGAGTGGAATATTTGGGGGACTGAGAGGCAGCATAAAAAAGATAAGATCAACTAGAATAAGATAAATAAAAATCTAGAAGAAAAACAAAATAAGAAGAAAAAATAAACAATGAGAAACAAATGACTAATAATGTTTATATTTATCCTTGGGGGCTGAAGCCTTGAGAGTATCTGTTAAAGAAAAACATTCAGCATATTTTTTCTTCCACTCCAATGCCTCAGGGTCAGCTGCAACCTCCCAGTCAATCTGGATGTTGGGAGCAGGAAAGAGCAGAGGATTTTTCAGCTGAAAAACAACAAAATGTGAAGTAGAATAGGCAAGGAAGATGGGGGGATTGTTGTTTGGGGGGCACATGGCAGGAAAAAAAGATTGGGAATTGATTTTGGAGAAAAAGAAAACTGGGCACTTGAAGGCATTGGCCAGTGGGTCACCCATGCTTGGCATACACATCCAGTTGGGTGGATTGCATTTCTTCTGGATGTCTGGAAAGTATATTCTTCTCAGCATGGCGTCAATGTCTTTCTGAATTGGGAGATTGACTCCCAAATGGTTGCATCTTGGTCAACAGGGGGTAGCGGTGACGTGCGCTTCTTTTGGGAGTTGATACTCCAAAAAAAGGGAGTTGTTTAACAAAGTCCCTTGTTATATTTATTCTTTCTGTATGCAACTCTATATTTTTGATATTTCACCTTCAGAAATTGAGCTCAAGAGAAATGAAAATCTTAAGGGACTTGATTGGAACAAGGAGCTTGAAAAAGTTTAGTGGTATTTTTTTGGGGCTCAAACTTGATGGTTTTTATTTCTTCTGGCACACAAGCCAGATTAAGTATTCTAGTAAAACAGTGGCTAAAAAGTGGTTGAGCTAGATAATGTAATATAAAAATATGCTAATAACTAATTAACATATGGAAGGTGGCATTGTAACTTAACAATGGAACAAGAGAGCATTTTCACTTAACAATGGACTTTAATAGCATTACAACTTAGTAATGGAAGACATCAATTCTTTATTGATGGAATTTTAACCATATAACATCACAATTAGTGATGGAAAACAATAAATTTAATGAGTGTTAATCAGTTTATATGGGATTAATGTAAAGAAAGAGAAATGAGAGCAAAGAGATGACCAGAATTCTGACATACATTACATCCCAATTTTTCCACTTTGTTTAAACAGAAGGGTGTGCAATTTGCACACCCCCTGTCTATTTAGATATGTATACACACATATCTATATAGGATATATTTATGTACCTGCATTGTTTTTGGGGGTAGATGAGAGGCTGTTGGCACAAACTCTAGTCAAGAAAGGGTTAAATATTGCCTGACGCAAGGTCAAACTTGATTCTCAACTTTTTTGGATATTCTGCAAACTTTATTGCTCATCCAACTTTTAAAGCTTTCTTCTAGGAATTGGAGGATGGAATTTGCAAGACCAGCATCTACAACCTACCCTTAGAGCATCCACCATTGTGTCACTAACTTTTCCGCAACTGCGGAGAGGTTAGCGAGCCCAATGGTTACCCTACCAAGAAACCACACCCTTGTGACTCGGTAGGGGGGCTCTGCAGCTGGCTAACCAAGTGTCCCCACCCTCAGGGACTCGGAAAGCGGGGCTGTAGGGGGAGGGGATTGAGGAATTGATTGTGGGAACGGAGGACTTACCTTACCGAGCTTGGTAAGGGTCCCTAACTTTAGAGACTTGGACAGAGAAAATTTCCAAGTCTCTAGTTAAGGAGGCCTAAAGAGTTCACAAGGGTGGTGCGCAGAGGCTTTGTCTCTGTAAAGCTGGCTTAGAGCATCCACCCTTGTCTCTGTAAAGTGGCTCGTTAAGCCAACTTTACAGTGACGAAGCCCCCGCGCACCACCCTTGTTCACTCTTTAGGGCTCCTTAACTAGAGACTTGGCAATTTTCTCTTTCCAAGTCTCTAAATTTAGGGACCCCTACTGAGCTCTGTAGGATAATTTTTTTCCAAGCTTCAACAAGTCCAACTGCGCTAAAAAAAAAAAAAAAAAAAAAAAAAAAAAAAAAAAAAAAAAAAAAACGAGCCGGACAAGTCTGTCACGCTGCAACTCTCAGTCTCAGCCAAACACGGCTCAGCATTTCCTTGTGCATTGAACTTTGAATGCAAGACTCAGATTTGAACTTTCAAGGACCAAATGCGTGACACCTAATCAAAGGGACATTCAAAACTCATTACCCGACCCGGTCCCTGACTTGAAGATTTCCCATTCTGGTGATTCGACAGCTATTCAATGCTTATCCAATAACCCTTACTTGGACTAGCTCAAATGCCTTGACCCTCAGCTTGGCGCTTAACCTTTTCCATCAAGCCTCACACTTACCCTTTACATCACCTGGGAATTTCTATTTGTATCTTCAAACCAGCTGTCATCTTACCAGTTATGCTTTTCATTTGGCTTTCTTCAATCACTCGTGTAAATCTAACTCCAAGTATATAATTTCTTTACTCATCTTTGCACAAAAGCCTCATGTCAATATTTGTCTATAAAAGCAATTGTTTTTCTATACATTTCCTTTTTCCTCACTTAATTAATATAACATTGTTTTATGTTACCTTCCTCAATCAGTCATCACCCTGATTACTCTGAGTCTTATTTGAGCCAGTACTTATTCCGTACATCTCATCTTTGAAGTTATTTTCGAAGTTATCTTCAAGAATACTTCAACTCAAAGATATCCTTGATTTGCTTTGAAGAATTCCTTTGAATCATCTTCCAGTCCCCTTTGCGCTTCAATCAACCAAATCCCCATCTGTATGTTGGGTTGGTCACATGACAAAGTCCAACATTCAGCCGCCAACCACAATGACAGCCACCAAGAAAGAAAGCAAACAATCCAACCCCCCCAAAAAACGCTCCCCAAATTGGGTGAGCCAGGAAGAAGAACAACTTGCGATCTCCTGGCTCAACATCAGCAAGCAGCCCAAGTTTGCTGTCAACCAAACGGGGGAGGCCTTCTTCCAACGAGTTGAGGTGGATTTCAACTTGCATAGCAAGTTGAATCATTGAGACTACAACCAGATTAGAACACGGTATGTGGGCATATCTTCATTTTATTTATAGAAACAGCATTGATTTTTTTTTTTTTCATTTTACAGGTGGGCTGCTCTCAACACAGCCACACTCAAGTTCAGCACGATCTACTATTTGATTGAACGCAACCCGCCAAGTGGTTCTAGCCCAGCCGACTGGGTGAAGACTGCCTTGCAGCTTTACCAGGACCAAAACAAGGCCCCTTTCAAGTCAATGCTGGCCTGGGAGAAGCTCCGATTTGCCCCAAAATGGCAAATGGATACAAAGAAGGATCAGATAATGAATGCTGTCCGGCTACCACTATCTGACCCCCCCCTCTCCCCTAGCACCTTGTATACTCCAACTCCCCACTTGGACGCGTCATCAAAATACAGTCGTCCTATTGGCCAGAAGGCTGCCAAGAAGTGCTGTCTTAGTCAGCTTTCAGACAATGCCAAAGACAATCAATCACTCCAGATTACAAAATACACCAAGCTTTCCGAAAAACAATTGGCAATTGTGTCAGAAGGCAACCATATCGCCAAGGACAAGAACGAGATTGCCAGGGAGCATCTGGAACTAGAAAAGATGAAGATAAAGATTGATGAAGAAAGATTAAGTGTTGATAAGGAAAACTTGACAATTAATAAGGAGACGGCAGCCAGCAACATACAAATGAATGACCTCAAGATTTTAATGTCATCTGAGAAAGATTTTGATGAAAATATTGAAGATCTAGAGGTACTGAGAATAATGAAAAGAAAAATGAAAGAAAAGTGGCTAGCACTTGACCAATAAATCCTAAAATCTGTTCCTGTTGTAATTCCCTCTTATCACACGCCCTGTTATACCTTTCCCTGTCTGAGTATTTCACCAAATGGGACACAAAATGACCAAGAGAAATGGATAATGAAATTCAATGAGCATGGAATAAAACAATCTCCATCACAATTGGATTTCCAATGTTTTACCTGCAATGAGAATAGGAAATATACACATGTGAATCAAACATATATTGAAATCATGTAAGTATGAATAGGATTTTTGAACACAATTGATAATTTTGAAACAAATGTGCATATAAATATTTCTTTATGGAAACAAAAATAATGACTATCCAGCCATCATCCCCCTTGTAAGCCAGTTGTGAATCTTAAGGTCATCTCTCAATCTGGAATGGGTTACAGGACTATGAAGGTCATTGTTTCTTTGAATATAAGCCATTGTTGAATGTGCTAAAGAGGGGTCTCTATGGTTTGATATAACTTGAGCATATATAGAATTGTTTCCAATAAATTCATCATGTTCTGATCTTGATTCAACAATCTTGTTGTGTAAAATAACACAACATTTCATTATTCTCTTGACATCTTCTATATCCCATAAACGGCATGGCTGTTTGATAATTCCCCATCTTGCTTGTAAAACCCCAAACACTCTCTCTATGTCTTTCCGAGCAGCCTCTTGAAGCTTAGCATAATTCCGGCCGGCATCATCTTGTGGGTTTGATATAGTCTTAACAAGAGTTGCCCAAGGAGGATATATTCCATCAGGCAAGTAGTATGGATGATTATATTGGTTGTTGTTGACTCTAAAGAAAACCTGATCCTGTGTTCCAGATAGTAGTGCATCAAATAGGTGGCTACGGTGAAGGACATTGATGTCATTGAGAGCTCCAGGTGTACCAAAGAAACAGTGCCAGAAGCAAAGGTTTTGGCTTGCAACAGCCTCTAATATCATAGTTGTAGTTTTCTCCTTTCCTGTAAACTGACCAGCCCAACCTTGAGGACAATTCTTCCACTCCCAGTGCATCCCATCAATTGATCCCAGGCAGCCAGGGAAGCCACGGTCCTCATATTCACACAATATTTGATTCTTTTCTGCGGTGTTTGGTGGCCGTAAGTATTCACCCTGGTATAATGCAATAATGTCTTGAAAAAAATGCCTCAGGTAGCAGAGAGCAGTAGTCTCTCCAATTCTAACATATTCATCTGTATTGTCTGCAGAGATTCCATATGCCAGTTGATGTAAAACTGAGGTTAATTTCTGATGGGGTGATAAACCCACTTGACCACAGCAATCCTTTTGAAGATAAGAAGTATAAGAAAAATACTCCAGGGAATTCTTTCTTGGGAAAAGAAAATGATAACTCACTGTCTTTAGCATCTAAAACCTATTATGATTCTGCAAATCATGGCAAATTCTGCTAAATAGTCTGCGGCTCATGTAAAAACATCTCTCAAATAACCTTTCATTGTACACAGGATTGAGGCTAAAATAATCATTGAATAGTCTTGCATGACCTTCAACTCGGTTTCTTGCAATGATTGCTTGTCTTTCTTGGGTTCCTTGGTTTCTAGATGTGCTGGGACCTGAAATCAGATGGTGGAAGATGGCATCTTCTTCCTCCATCTCAAAGAGCTCTTCTATGTGGTCCATTAAAATAGTATTTTACTTTGGCTATGAGGCTTTTTGGATGTATGTATAGGAGTGGGATGTAAGTACTATAATCTTAAGAGCTATGAGCAAGGCAGGTCTTTTACAGCCCTACTGCCATGAACCCATGAAACTTCATGCATCTCTCTGACATTTTTGGCCACAGGTCTTTGAAATGTTTCCCCACATGTTTCTCCACATGTTTCTCTTTGACATGCTTTCCCATCTCTCTTCAGATTTTTTGCCCACATGCATCTCTTTGAAATTTTTGGCCACATGTCTATCTTTGAAATGTTTCCCCACATGTTTCTCTTTGACATGCTTTCCCACATGTCAAAAAAAGGATGATCATGGGTCATTCACAAAAAGGGGGAACATGCATGTGGTGTCTCTTTCACATGAGGCACCACATGTATCTCTTTGACATGCTTCCCCACACTCCATGTCTCTGACAGAAAGGAGAAAATTTTTTGTATTTGACATTTCTCTCTCAATGAGGGGAAGCATGTCAAATACACACGTGTCTCTCTCAAAAAGGGCAAACATTCCTGTATTTGACATGTCTCTTTCAAAACGGGGAAACATGTCAAAATGGGACCTATTTCCCCTTTTTGGCAGTGTATTCTGAAAAATAAATTTAGGGAAACATGTCAATTAGAGACATGTTTCCTTTAGGAGGGTTTTTATTAATATTTTTTATTTATTTTTATTTATTTTATTTTACTTTAATTTTTTTTTTTTTTTTACTTTTTTGTTTCATTTTTTGTTTCATTTTTTTCATTTTTTTTTTGTGGGTTGATGATTATTGATCAGTTACCAAAGGGTTTGACGAGTCCACAAGGGTGGAGCGGCTCAGTTCGGCAGTAGAGGAGGCACAATACCAAGCCGCAAGGGTGGAATTTCTTGGTTGGGTAGCTACGGAGGCCCGTGCGCCTTGCTAAAGTCTCCACAGTTGCGGAAATTTTAGCAAAACAAGGGTGGATGCTCTTACCGAGCCACTTTACAGAGACAATGGTGGATGCTCTTAGGGGCCTGGATGGTCTAGCGGTAACCATCACCCCCCCCCTTCAATTGCAAACCCTTTATTAGTTGTCCCCTTCACACAAAAATCCTCTCTTTCAATTTCAATACCCGTTACCTGTTTATAAACCAACCTGAGAAGGTTAAAAACATCACACCCCCACCACTACACAGTAGATCAAAATTGTCTAGATTACCGCGTACTCACAGAAACTTAGGTCCTCATAACACCAAGTGCTCAAACAATTGTTACAAACTTAAAAACCTTGTAGTTCAAAACAAATGATATTCATAGTGTGCAATGCCAATGGCCAAATTACACTTTTTTTAAAAAAAAACCTACCCAATCCTACAAGTCCAGAGGGACTCATTCAAGAGAGGCAAAGGCAGATCAAAGTTGGCTACACCAAAACGCCCTAAGCGTGTCTGGAGGATTTGCTGCTCAACCAAGGCTTTTGCCCCCACTGAAGCGCAGCACCTGGTGTTAAGTTTGCGTTCTGCTCCAATCAGTGCAATTAAGGTCAAAACGAAGACACTACGTAATCAGATATCTCGTTTTAAACCCAAGTTGGATTTGTCAAAAATGCTACGGGCACAATTGCTAGAAACACAAAAAGATTTTTGATGGGATGAAGGCCTACAACACGCGGGCGGGTTTGCCTTAGGCTCAAGCCTCTTCCGCATTGTGCGTTCGGCGGAGTAGCAGGGTGAAGCCGTGTGACGTCATTTTTCGCATCCAACTATATACGCTCACCGGATATTTATCCAATATACCAAAAACAAAAAGGCGGTCAAGAGGGAGTTGACCCATGTACATAATTAACACCCAGTCCAAGCCACTTTTCCTTCTGGGTAAACTACCAGCTGTTCTATTTCTAGTCATACGATCGCCTTTCTCTATCTCTAGTCAAACATCGGCTTCCCCCTCCCCCCTTTCTCTCCTCAGCGATGGAACGGTCTGATAAAAATCAAATCATCGACGGTGATAAGATGTTACCACCCCCAGTGAGAAAGAATTTGATTCCTCCCTCACCAAAGCCCTCGATGGGCAGAAAATCTTCCGTCTCTCGACAATCCCTTCCAGCGGAGTTTTCAGCTTCCCCAGCGATTCGAAGCACTCTTAATTATAACTCTCAGGCTTCCCTGGGCTCACCAAGCCGCTCAAGCCGTCGGACCCCATCGTTGGGCGGTGGTCGCTCGGCTTCCAGGAGAGGTACTGGAGATAGTCTCATGCTAGATATCTTCAATGGTAAGCAGATGATTATTTTTTGTTTTAAAAGAAGTGATTCTTTCCACAGTTAAAATAGAAAAAAAACTCAAAGCCTGGACTATCACTCCTTGTTTTTATACAAGATCACGGGCTATTTAATGATCAGGAGAATAGCAAGGGGCCGAGAAAAAGGCCTCTCTTTGGGAACACCGAGCGAAAGAGTAAAAGGCGACTCGAAGATAACATTAGCGAGAAGAGTCAAAAGGTGTGGCCTGATACATCGATGTATCTTGAGCACCGACTAATAAGTTATACTAACTTCTCCTACGGAATCCTCTCCCCAGCTGCCAGAGGAAAATGCGCAGCCAAGTCGAGGATTCGCAGTCCAGTCACCTCTTCTATCGTCTCCCAGACCCTCTAAGAAACGATGCGATTCTTCAAGTTATGGCAAAGGCTGGCCCGTGGCGGAAAGGGTATATAAGAAGGAACCTAAACTTGTGGAGTCGAAGCGCAGTGAGCTTGTATTCACATAGTAGATTGCTTACCCGAGGAGCTGATGATAATCTGTAAATGGCTATGGAAAAATGTGGGCACTTTTCTAAACAGACAGTCCCGTATTTCAGCATTCCGAAGAGCCCAGTTTAGATCATTGGTTTGAAGGGCAAATGATCGATCGAGTGACTACGTCAAATGATAACCAAGGAAATTCTAGCGATGACTTCCGGTCGTCGCCGTATTACGAGCAAATCGAGGATACCGAAAAGACAATTCTTGGTCCTTCATCCCCCCTGGAATTGGAAAAGGGCAAAGTAAAGATACCCGGTCTGACTGACTTGGATGAGAGCTTAAAACTTATTCCTGATCCAGGAGAGTATCAACCGGGAGCCTATAATTCATTGACCGATGAACAGTGGATCTCGGCCGGTCAAAAATTGATCGAAAGATTTCGCAACAATTCACAGAGAATCCAGAAGATCATCACCGCACGCGCCGAACGAATGGTTAGCTACACAACCATGATTAATGAGTATCATCAACTCCTCAGACATCGTCGAGCGGAATTGAAAGACGAACGGGAATCGATTCAGGAAGGAGTTCGTGGATCGATTGCCGGCTATTGGAAGTCTCAAAACGTATGATTCTCGGGGTTATCTTGATCCACCGGGAGTGACTTCGTCACAATAGCCAAAAAAAAAACACTTTACCCGACCTCCCTTCTGACGAAAACGCACTATTACAATCTGTTCTGCCCCGATGAAATTTACCTGAACCGCTATCATTTAACATGTCTATTTGTACTTCGAAGATCATCAGGATTAAATAGATCTGCTTCAATTTTAGTGAGCGCCCAGCTCCGAGACCTTTTTCCTGTGGTGTAAGCCTTGAGGCATATGTGACATACATACGTGCCATAGGCCTGAAAAATGCAAAATGTCACAACTCACAGTAAAGTATGAAGGATACCGTAAGTAACATTCAATGAAATCTAAATAAATAAATACCAACTCTATTATCATTCTCATCAAAAAAAAAATAATACACCAGTTTATTTAAATTCCATGGCCCACAAATGACCACAAAAGAAAGGCCTGCAAAACTAAAATGCCACATTTTTATCTACATATAACTGAGGGAATAACCTTTGTGAGCCAACAAAACACTGACGCAATCTTTCAGCCACAGAGTAGGACAGCCAATCTGTAAGGGTAGGGTAGCCCAGATGTAAGTGTAAGCAAGTGGGCGGCTGAAGGGTAGAGAGCAGCGCCCAGTGGAGGGCAGCAGGCAGGTAGCAAACAGACAGACCAAGGAGGGTAGGGTAGGGTAGCCCGGGTGAAGATACAGTAGCAGGCAAGGGAGCACACGGACAGACCAAGGAGGGTAGGGTAGCCTGGTGTGGTAGACATTTCTGTTCTGGAGGGAAAAATTTAAAGTTTTTTTTTACACATATATTTTACAACACCCCACTATCTTTTTCACCACAGCCACTCCATTTTACATACACATTTACAGTATGTGTACTGTATAAAGGGTGTATATCTAAATTAAACCTGTATTTCTGTATAAATGAGGCTGTGTAGCAACCACAAGCCACATACAGCCTGCTGCATAGTAACCATTGGGGCAGTGCAAGCCACTCAACCAGACTACACAGCAATACACAAAGCTGTGCAGGTCACTTGAGATAAATACATAGCAACCAGCGGCTGTGTAAGCCACACCTTTAACTAGATCACTAGCTATATTTGCTCATTACTACACTGCCACCCTTTATGCAGCTGTATTCTACACAGCATTCCAGCCAAAAGGCCTTATTTGTAAAATCACACCAGCTAAAAACCCTCATGTAACTAGAAAACTGTTGGGGGTAACACAAGATGAAAAACCAAAGTGCACTGTTGACAAACAAGTGACACTTTAGGAGTGAGAATAAAAAGGTATTGATTCACTAAGGAAGTAAACTCCAGGGACAATCTAGTATAGACTATATAAAAGATTGTCTACACAGATATGTTTTCAAGGCAGAATATGGTAAGCAGGCACCAATCCTGTGTGAAAAAGGTAAAAAGATGCATATATGATAGTTCTATACATCAATATTGGGTGTACCAGTTGATAGATGGAGGATAGGGGACAGAATTTGTGCAAATTTCACCTGCCAACAAGCAACGGTGGGCCCGCTACACTAACAATAGCTGCAGAGTAGCGTAATTTTAGCTTTTGTTGCTACGCTAACACAAAGTTACTGTTAGCTGAATATTTTTTCAGCTAACACTAAAAATAATTTGTCAAAAAACAAAGATAGCGGGTAGCGTAGCTTTAGCGACTTCAAAAAAAAAAGTTAACGCTACAGGAATTGCCTGTTAGCTGATTTTTACCGATGTAGGACTCTTGTGGGACACTAAAATATATTTGGTGAAATATCCGCTGAGGGGGAAATAAATTGCAAATAGGTTGAAAGGCTATTACAACTTACGGGTGGTTTGAAAGACCTGCCCCTCTAAATGGTACTATGCAAATAACTAAGAGTCTTGTAATCAATATTTATAAAGATATGGCTGATTCCAGATAGATCTTACTTTTATATAGTAATCTCTATCAGACCTAGATACCTCAAATCACTATTCACGTAGATCTGTTACAACTTCTAACAATGATGGATAAAGATAATCCAGCGGGATTAATTCTGTAATATATAAATTGTTACTAATAATGGGTTGTTAATTGAAGGTTGGTAATGATCTCTTCCTTAAGCAATCTCTTGATAAGGCACTTTACTCAATACTAGAGCTCCTTTTACTACTACTACTTGTTACTGTTACTAATACTTATTTGTTACTGTTACTACTGCTGCCACTACTACCACTACCACTAATACTACCACTAACTAAACCACTACCACTAAAATAAAATAACCACTGTGACCAAACCTCTGTAGGCTGATGATAAAAAAGGGAAATGAAAAAGGGGGAAAGAGGCCTCCTTATATATTGAAGAGTGAGGGATTTTAGCTCCAGGGGAGCTCCTTGTGAGTGTGCTATGCTGCAAGATTTCGCCCTGGGAGGGAATTAAGCTGCAGGAAACCACACATACACCTTATCTGCCTGCATATGCTGTACCAAATGATATCCTATGTTGCTAAGGGATATAATCCGTTGCACAGCCCCTGGATATCCGTACTGCACTGCCTGCCAAACAATGAGGGAATAATGCTGCAGGGACATATCTATACACCTTATCTGCCTGCATATATTGCACAGCATGATATCATGTATTGATATGGGAACCAAACAACATGACACATAATCCACACGCCTGCATGACCAGCTGTTAACTCCTTCCACCCAGAATATTGGGGGTCAAAGCCTCTCCTCCCACATTGCTCCTTCCTCCCTTCTTCCTCCTCACCTAATTAATTCCTCCCTCCAAATCACGAAATACTGATTCCTCCACCCTTATAATGCCATATACCACCCTTATAAAGGTGGTATACCCTTATAACTGTCTGTACCAATAACATCCTTCCATCCTTCCTTCCATACCTGGTTGAGACATGATCTCCCACTACTTACCACCTTACCTTCTACCTTCCTGGTTGAGACATGTTCTCCCAAATCCCTTCCACCTCTTCTATTCCCTTCCTTTATACCCCATTCCATCCTATGTACCCCTTGTCCTCCATTCCATTCCCCATAACGCCATGCTGTCTGTAATCCTATTGTCCTGCGTAGAAGTGTATCTTACATTTATTATACTATTCCTCCTCTTGTAATGAATGTTGCTTGTGTGTATGCTATCCCAATGCTTCCACCATGCGCTTTTGGCATTGTCACGCAAATGGAGCACCACATCCCCCCCCAACTTAATGCTGTCCACAGCATTCGTGAAAAATGCCAAAAACCCACTACTTGAATATTCCTCCACATGAATCCTCTTAATGTAGTGATTTCCTTTCATCCTAGGTCCATATGTCCGGATCCTGCTTCCTCTCGTAAAAATGTTGTTGTCTTCCAATACCAGAATGCCAGTTGAATAAAATCCTGATTATAATTACTGATCCATCTCCCCTCCCTAACAACCATATCCAATTCCGAGTTTCAACACCTAATTCCTAACTATACCGCTCAATCTGCACTGTAATCCTTGATTCCGTTCCTAATACGTATCCATGATCCAAATGCTAGACGAATTAACAAACCACTTAAAATCCAATCCTCTTATATTCCCCGTAAATGATGTTGATCCCCAGAAAAAGACTAGTTACATTCCACAAACAAAGGTATATCTAGATTCAACACCCCAAGGTAAGATCTGGAACTATTTCATCCTTTACTTCCTAGTCGATGCCCAATCTAAATATTCTCCCCTAGATGCCCATAGTCAACAAATCCCGCTAATATTGTCAGTCCTATTGTCCTTGTATTCTTTTATCCAAGTCTAACTTCACTTCCACTGTCGTCCACGTCTTCCATCTGTATTTTTCCCATTCCAAAGATCCATCCGTCCATTGTCCTCTTCTGTGTTGTATATCCTATCCGCGTAATTTTTAATGAATGAATACTTGTAATTTTTGTAACATTGGTTGTAACTTTATGACATTGGTTGTAATTATTTTTGTAACATTGGCCCACCCTATTCCCTCAGCTAAACAAAGGAAACTGTTTGCCTACCAAATAACTTTCCAATTAAAATTTTGTACCGTTGCTTACTTCCACAGCTTAACTCTCCCACCACAATTCAAACTCCTTAATGATTGAATAATTTATTTATTTTATTTTTATTTCATGTTATTGTATTATTAGGTACTCTTCCTCTTCTCTTTCTCCTTCTTCCTCCTCCTGTGTGTCCTCTTCCTCTACCAATTCCTCTGGCCCTTCCTCTTCCCCTTCTAATTCCTCCTGTTCATCCCCTTCCTCTTCCAATTCCCCCTGTGTCAATTCCTCCCCTTCTTCTGTCTGTGACTCTCCTCTTGGGTAAAACCTTTTCACATGATTTGCTGCAAAAGTCCTGGTTAGTATGGTCCCGTCCAATTCTGCCAATACATATGGCCCCTTCTTTATCTGCTTGACTATTCTATAAGGTCCATTCCATTTATTTTTAAATAAACTTCCCCATTGTGTTTCTAGCGCCTTATTGTATACCAGAACTAAGTCTCCCGGTTTAAGTGGTTTCCGTAAACGATGTGCCAGCCGCCTATCCCAGTACCGAACCGAAATTTCCCAAGCCTTCTTCATCTTTTGCCGCACTTCTTCCATCCTCTGTTCCTTGACTGCCAGTTGTTGTGTCCTTGCCTCCAACAATTCCGCTGTTGTTTGAATTTCCGACCAATTGACCGTCAGAAAACTGCCTAGTTCGTGATCCACTGGCAACATTGCTAGTTGCCCAAACTGCAGTTCATACGGGGAGTAGCCAGTTGTTCTTTTTGTGGAAATCCTATCTGCAAATGTTACCAGAGGTAGGTACTCCTTCCATTTCTTACCATTTTCACCGCACATCTTTGTCAATGCATCCTTAATTTCTTTATGTCCTCTTTCCACCATTCCCTGCGCTTCTGGATAATACGGGGTCACTATCCTAAGATTAGTACCCACCCTCTTCATTGCCGTTTGTAGTTCCTTTTTGAATTCCGCTCCCCCGTCCACTGTAACTTCCTTGGGCACTCCATATCTGTAAATGCATTCCGCCAAGAACCATTCTGCCACCTTCTTTGAACTGAGTTTTGCCAACGCTACTGTTTCCACCCATCCCAAAAAGTCATCCCTAGCCACTACTAAATACTTCTATAGACCCGCCTTGATGTGAACGGCATCCATACTAACCCTTTCAAATAATGTGGTTTTGTATGTTTCTTTTCCTTCCTCCTTTTGTAATATCCTGCTGCGCTTCTGGCAACTTTCACAAGATTGAACCCACCGCCTGATAATCTTCTTCATTCCTTCCCACCAATACCGCAATTTGATCCTCCTATATGTTTCCGTTGCTCCACGATGCCCTAATTCTTCGTGCATGGCCTTCATTATCTTCTGTTGAATGACCTCCACCGACACAATGACTTGACTATATGGTTCACGTCTCTTCCTCAGTTGTCCATCCTGTATAAAGTAATTTGACGACCTTCGCTTAATCCTCTGAAATTCTGAGTCTGACCAGTAATCTGCCTTTCTGAGCGTTTCCAGATACTCCTTCATACGTTTCCAAAATCCCACTTGTTCCCTGCCAGCTCCAGTAATCTGTGTTTCCACAATTCCAACTGATTTTGCTCCCATACCAGGGTGTGGTTTCACCCATCCGTCCTCTTCATCCGCGTCTTTAGCTACGTCATCCTTATCCAATGGTCTTCTTGATAATCCGTCTGGCATAGTAAATGTCTTCCCTGGTTTATGCACCAACTCGAATGAAAAAAGTTGAATAAATGCCACCCATCTTGTCATTGGGGCACTTGGCAAACTCGGCGTATTAATCATCTGTATAAGAGCTTTTGCGTCCACTTGTAACTCAAAATGTTGTCCCCACAGTAATATCTGCAGTTTCTTCAAAATCTTTCTAACCCCCAAGAGCTCCAGTTTTGACTGGGCATACTCAGATTCCTTTTCCGTAAAACTAACTGATTCGTATAACACCGGTCGATCCAAACCTTCTTTATCTTCCTGCATCAGAACCGCCCCTGCCGCTAAATAACTTGAATCTATGGCCAATTTAATCTTCCCCGCTCCCTCGCCGTAGTCCACTCCTTTCAACACAATTTCCTCCCCCACGATCCTCTTTAAAGCTTCAAATGCTTCTTCGCACTCCTGAGTCCAAATAAATTCTGTGTCCAATCTGGTTAACCGTCGTAGTGGTGCTGCTATTGCCGAGAAGTCCTTGATGAACATTCTGACATAAACACATAGACCCAAGAATTGCCGTACTTCCTTCTTAGATGTGAGTGGAGGCCAACTTTGTATCTTGTTTTGTTTCTTCACCGATATCGTCCTCCCTTCCTTAGAAACCACATGACCTACAATATCCAAAGCTGGAACACAGCAAGCAAATTTTTCTCCTGAGATAGTGAGTCCTGCCTCCTCTATTCGAAATAAGATTCTTTCCAATGTAATAGCATACTCCCAGATGAAACGTCGTATATTGGGATTCTCCTCCAATGTTACTCCACCATAATCTGACCTAGGTCCTTTTGTGCCTCTGTCGTCAATAAATATTCCCACGTTCTCAGGCAATTCCTCGTGTAGTATCCATACCATTTGAGCCTGGTATACCGCCACCAAATCTGTTGCACCTTGAGGTAATCTTGTTAACTGTAGCCTACCCAAGGGTGTTTCAAAGGTTGTGAGAGGTCGTGATACTGGATCTAATTCCCTTTCGTCGTAACCTCCCATAATGTCGCCTAAGCCGTAACATGCCCTTCCCGCAAATGAATCCACAAACTCCTTGATTTTTGGAGGTAACCCTGCATCCTTAATTGTAACCTTGTTGAGCTGCTGCAAATCATGTACAATCCTCAACTTCCCATTTGACTTGGCCACACAGAAGACAGGACTGGAATAGCTGGATGTTGATTGCTCATAAAGGCCCGTCTGAATTCTCTTTCTTACTAGTTCTACGAATTCATTTCTTATTGAATTTGGGATAGGGATGGGTTTTTGTTGCCACGGTTCGTGATCAATTACCGGTATCTTGTATGGCTGCCCATATTCGTGCTTGAGTATCCCTCTCTCCTCTTCTGTGAATGCTATGGCCCTTTCCCGAAGTACAATCACGTGTTTCAATAATTTCATTTCGTCCTTGCTTAGCCAGTTAGGTGGTCCAAAATTTACCGCTTCCAATCGTTTTTCCGTCACTCTCTTTGTTTCCCTGAATTCTGGTGGCCATGGTGTGAGGGGTGTCTGATAAGGGTCGCGGGATAATGTTGGTCTTTCCAATGGCGGGTTCAGCCCTTGTGGCATTGGTTGGTTTACTGGTTGAATTTTCTTTGCAACCCCTTTGTATTTTGCCGCCCCAATTGTTCCCCCCATCCTGTCTGGTGTTGCTGCCTACTTACTGTTTGTAATACTGTCCCCTGCCCACTTACCTACTTATACCCTGTACTTTCCCTGTAAATTAAATAATCAGCCCAATTGGTATGTTTTTATTTATTTGTTTATTGTTTTATTGTAAGTGTAAGAATTAGCCAAACTTGATTTGTTTCCCCTTTTATAAATAAATGCAATAACTAGTAAACTTACTTGAGAATTTTTAGATCAGCTTAGTTCATTTGAGCGCATAAGCTGTCTAATATTCTGGTGTACTTTTTCATGAATTGGTTGGATTTGCCCACCCCTACCCTCAGCTAACAAACTTAATTGCTGCCTACACGCAATAACAATTTTTTTTTTTTTTTTTTTTTTTTTTTGCGCTCCGCTCTGTCCTTGCTCTACATCCGATCCCACTCGGGATTACTCAGATACCCTATTCAATCGTCATCGGAATATGCCTCCCCCCTTAGTTCAGTCTCGGCTCGGTTTCTATTCCATCTCCACCTCGCCAATCTCCGATCTCGATTACCTCGCCACCTTCAACAATTCGTAGTAAGTCAACTTCTTACTATATCTACCTTTCTTTTACTTCTGCTGACCGTTTTTCTTTCCCTCCTAGCTACTCGCGTCTGGATTCCTCTCTCGTCGTGGCGGCCGTCATGCGCCGTCGCCATCCCCTTCTCGCTTCCGGCCCTTTCGATTCCCTGATTCTGGACCTTCGTGACTTGCCTCCGTTGCTCGTGCCAACCCGTGCTGACTCCTCCTTTACCGCTGCCTGTAATGGCTTCACCTGCTCCGTCGATCGCTCGCCTTTCCTTGCCGTTAAAACGACCGCTCTTGGCTCCATTTCTGCGTCACCTCGTCTACTATTTGCCGTCCTCCTCTGGTTCCAATTCCCATCGATTGTCCTCCTTACTGCCTGCCTCGTTCGTTCCCCCATTTCCCTTTTTGATCCTCCCGTCTTTCCTCTTGATCGCTAACATCAATTTTTACTTTATTTTATTTTATTCGTTTTTATTTATATATATATCTTGTTTATGTAGCTACAGCTCCTCATGGATCTTCAGTCCCCTCCTCGCCACGAACCCGCTGGTCGCGTTTCTGGTCAACTGCCCACCCCACGCTTCCCAACCTATGTTACCGAGGCCGGACCCGATCATCTCAGCTCTTTGACTCGTGTGCGTCTCCCCCCCCCCCACTATTGTTTCTTCTTCATGCTTACCCTTCTCTTTTTTTTTTTTTTTTTTTTTTTTTTGTTTTTAGCCGCCTCTTCAAGACTATATTGTCATCCGAGATCCCCCTCCTCCTTATCACGAACGTCCTATCCAGGGGGCTCAGCTTCCTCCCCCATTACCACCGTTTACACCCCCCGCTCATCGTCGTCCTACACCTCCTCTTGCCCGCGCCCCTAACCGTGCTCGCCGTTCCTCCCCGTATCACCGCTCTTCTCCTCCCAGATCCCCTCTAGCCCACCGTTCTTCCCCTTCCGTCTTATCCACTGCTCCTTCTCCTCCTCCTAGCATAGGCCCCGACCCACTAGCTCCGACCGACGATCAATACAGCGCCGCTTTCTTTGCCTATAGCTTCCTCAACTTCTTACAGGTCCTCCGCCGATCCTTGAATCGCCTCCCGCCTAATCACCCTGATTGGCGAGCCCACAACCTCCTACGAATGGACACGGATCTTCTGGAGGATTGGTACCGCCATCGTTCCGATCGCTTGTAAGTTTATCCCTTCCTCCCTTCACCCTACTCGACTGATTTCTTTCTTTTTCCTATCAGTGCCCCCTCCTGACATCCTCAACTGTTGAGTTGCAGGGAATCGATGTTTGCCGATCCCACCTCCAACGCGGGCCTCGTCTACCGAACCCTTGTTTCCGCCCTGCTCCGCCTGGGCCTCTTAGACACTGCCATCTCCGTTTACGACCCCTTTTTCCCCTCCCTCTGATAGTTTCGTCGCCTGTTCTTCAGTCAATCTTTGTTTTTGTTTTTCCCATACACGCGCCCGAGATCCTATAAAATACACAAAACTACCACTCCTGAGTATATGAAGAATCTAAAAATTACATTCAAGCCTGCCCCAGACCCACTTTATTGCACATAACTGTACATGTTTCTACAAGTACAACTTATTCACACTTTTACCTATAATATTTTTAATACTGAAAAGCTAAATCTTCCCAATCCTCCCAAAAGGTGGCGTAAGATTCCCCCAGCCTCTTTTGTTCTTCACGAATGGCCCATCCAAACCCTTGTAAACTGAACCTACCAAAAGTCCCTACCATCCGGGTTACGGCTCTAGCTAAGAACTCTACCTCTTCAGCGTCCGTGTCCTTACTAGAATCCCATGATTTCTGATTTTGAATATATTTATAGCCATTGTCCCCTCCTGCATATAGCTCAATTCGGTCACTTTCGTGGATCCACCAATGACCAGGCCAGATTAGTTCATTCTTCAGATAACCTTCAACGCCTTCACCGTTTAGTAACATCATAAACCCAATTCGTCCAGTTGTGTATCCCGGAAGCTCTGACCAATACCCGTCCCCTCTGCAAGGAAACGTCTCTGGATACACTCGCAAAAAATCCTGTGTTGGAAATCCTTGGTCCAAGTAATCTAACCCTAACATACTGTTGACTTTATAATTTCGTTTTTGCCCCCAGAAGATATAGTCTGGGCACTCTGTCCACTTTGTGTCCCAAGTTTGTGAGTAATCTAAACAGTCTGTCACCCAATAATCTGTACCTTCTGTACCGTCATTCCTAATCTCCTTGTTTAAATGTCCCCCTGTCCCTTCGTTGCCTCCAGTCTCCTCTTCCTCAGCTTTTCCACTGAGCTTGCAAAAATATTCTGTGAGCACGTTTAAAGGGGTGTTTGGAGGGCATACTAATGATTCTTGACTCCCTGTTGACTCTGTATCCTCTAGACTCCTACTCGATTCGTTACTTGGTTGGCCGCCCGTCTCCGTATCCATTTCATTGTCCTCCGTTCCCATGTCTGCACCACTGTCCAAGTCCTTCCCTAGTTTGTCGTCCAACTTACCGTCCAGTCCTCCGCCCTTTGGTTCTTCTAATTTATCCTTACTCCATAGTTACCCATTCGAATGCTGTGGGAACACTTGCCAGCAATCCTTCGAGGTGGTGCCATTTCCCATCCTGGAATTTCTGGAGTACAAATAGGTATACATAATCTTCCCCCATCCCACAACTCATAACTCAATATCTCTCCCCGTGATTTGGACAATTCCAGCCGTACTTTGTGATCCGCCAAGAATGGTCTGCCCAACACTGTATACACCTTCCCTCGAACAATGAAGAAATTTGCCGCCTTGTTGTCCTCTGTGTCTATATGGAATGGAATAGATTCTGCCAATCCCACAATGGGAGACGAGTGGCCACCAATACCTGTGATATTCATACTAATTTCCCTGGTGGGTAATTTCAACTGGAGGGCTATGTTTTCAGGCATGATATTCAATTCAGCGCCACTATCCACTAATGCTTTTATTTTCCTTCCATTAATAGTTACTTCGACAAATCCTAATGGACATGCATAAGTAAGAGATTCCCCTATTGTTGAATTCCGTGTAAATCCGTTTGATTCCTCCTCAAAGTCTCTCCGATGGCACCTCCCTGAATTCTGTTGCCGATTCGTCGTCTTTACCTCAGATGTTGGTAACTTATGTAGCTCTTGGATAAATTTTGGTGCAATCAGAAGGAGTTCTTCCAAGGTGAGTGTGAAGCTTTGTTTTAATATCTTCTTCCTCAGTCCCCCCCCAACTTTGACTCTATCCACCGTGTTTTCAGCTGGTTCTTTTACTGATTCCTCCGCTTCCTTCTTCTCTTGCCCCTTCACAGGCACCTGTTCTAGTTCCGAAATATCCTCTCCTACACTACTTTCATCATCAGAGGTTCCTTCGACCCAGGCTCCTGGATAACTTGACCTCCTTTTCTTTTCCGTTGTTGACTTTCCGTTGGCCTCCTGGTTTGGTGCTGGTGGCTTAGGTACGTCTTCCCTAACTTTTTCCACGTTCTCAGGTTTAGCTTGACTTGTTGGGCCTTTGGTTTCCTTCTCTTTTCCCGCATTTCTTGGAGATCTTCGTAGGCCAAAAACAATCTGAATTTCCTCGTCATCTTCTCCGTAATGCATCTCTGGTGGACTCCACATTTCCCAGCGATTAGTTGAGATCATAGTTGCCGTAGGTACCGGTTGAGGCTCAGTTTCAGCTCCACTGGTAACAATATTTGCTTGCTTGTCCGCGGCCGCTTTGTTTTTCTCCATGAATTGCCGCACCAGCTCTCGAATGGACTCACCTGTGTCTAACGGAATAGGCTCCCGGTTGGCGTAATAGTAATTAGGTCCCGCTTTAAACACTGCCCTCTTGGTTATATCCTCAGTAAGATGGGAACAGAACATTACTGTATGGTCCATCTCCTTGCAGTAATAGCACTGGACTTGACTTCACTGGAAAGGTGGTCCTCCTGGTCCTGATGGTCTATATCCGGCTACTGGTGGTCTTGGGGCTGTTAAGTGAGGTGGAAAAGGTCTAGAATTTGGGTTAGTATTCAAATTAGTGTTCAAATCAGTACGTAACTTTTTTATTTCTTCCTCCAATACTTTTACCTTGTCTGTGCCTTCGTCTGTTTTGTTCCTGGTGGGGCCTTCTTTCCGTACTTCCTCTCCTTTGCTAACAGATTTTCCTTTGGTGGTGCTCACATCCATGTCCAGTACTGACAAAGATGCCTCCACATATTCCTTTAATTGCTCCAGCTTAGGCACCAATGCCTTCCCGTCCTTTTTTCTTCTCAACTTCTTGTTGTGCGCCAAGTCCCTTGCAACGTCCTTTCGAATTTCTATTGAAACAGCCTTCCAAAGCGGGTCGCCACTTTCTGCGTTTACGTCCTCGTATCCCATCTTCTGCAAATAAGCCAATATCTCCTCAAGTTCCCCCACAAATTGCTGATAGTCTTCCCTGGTTTGGATTCCGCCTTTTCCTGCATATTTTTCAACCAAACTTGCAACTGATTCTTTGTTAAATCTCTGCTTTGGTGTTGCACTTCCCCATTTACGAATGAGCTCCTTCTTCAACAAGTCCCAGTCCCGAGTCTCGTGTCCTTCCATCTGTTCAATACATTCAGTATCTTAGAGTCCTTGATGATGTAAGGTAACTGTAAAGCCACGTCCTGTCCTCCTGCCTTCTGGAAAGAAGCTATCTTTTCCACTCTCTGAATAAAGGTCTCCACATCTGTTCCATCAAACTTCAAATTAATGTTTTTAGTATCCAACCGAACTCCTTTCTCTTCATCTAAAAGCTTGAATTCCATCCGTGGTCTGAATTGACTAGTGTTTGGTGTGGATTGAATTGAGTCTATTGGGCTATCCGGTAGGCCTCTAATTGTTGTTTCTCCGCCCAGTGTACGTTCTATAAATGGAGTTGATGTTGCAAATCGAAGGGACGACCCGCGTTGGACTGGGGTTTCTGGTATAGGTACATTCTCTGGTTCCTTCTTCTGTCCTAGTAATGCTGCCATCATTGCCTCCATTCTCTTCATATTCTCCCCCATTTCTGCTATCTGTTCTTGTTGTTTTTGATTAATTGCTAACTGATCTTGCAATGGTGACTCCATGATTGGTAATCTTTGGTAGCCACACAGCTGTTCTTCCAAGTCCTCTGATTTCTTCCTGGTAACTGTATCACAATATTCACTGAGAAATTCCTTCCTGCTCTGTCCAGTCCTTGTGGTCCCAATCCTCTATTTCGTTGTCCAAAAGTGTATCAAATTCCTCCAAGTGCTCCAAATCCTGTTCTGTTATTTTCCTCCGTTGAAACCCGGTCCTGACTTCTCCTTCCTCCGTTATCCTCGTCCAATCCCCTATCCGTACCGCCGTCCACTTCAATATCTGTCTCCGTCGTTGGTTGAAGTTACTGATGATCCACTTGAATTATCCAATGATTTGATGTTCTTGCTGAAGGTAATCGGCCACTGTTGGGACACCAGATGTAGGACTCTTGTGGGACACTAAAATATATTTGGTGAAATATCCGCTGAGGGGGAAATAAATTGCAAATAGGTTGAAAGGCTATTACAACTTACGGGTGGTTTGAAAGACCTGCCCCTCTAAATGGTACTATGCAAATAACTAAGAGTCTTGTAATCAATATTTATAAAGATATGGCTGATTCCAGATAGATCTTACTTTTATATAGTAATCTCTATCAGACCTAGATACCTCAAATCACTTCACGTAGATCTGTTACAACTTCTAACAATGATGGATAAAGATAATCCAGCGGGATTAATTCTGTAATATATAAATTGTTACTAATAATGGGTTGTTAATTGAAGGTTGGTAATGATCTCTTCCTTAAGCAATCTCTTGATAAGGCACTTTAATCAATACTAGAGCTCCTGTTACTACTACTACTTGTTACTGTTACTAATACTTATTTGTTACTGTTACTACTGCTGCCACTACTACCACTACCACTAATACTACCACTAACTAAACCACTACCACTAAAATAAAATAACCACTGTGACCAAACCTCTGTAGGCTGATGATAAAAAAGGGAAATGAAAAAGGGGGAAAGAGGCCTCCTTATATATTGAAGAGTGAGGGATTTTAGCTCCAGGGGAGCTCCTTGTGAGTGTGCTATGCTGCAAGATTTCGCCCTGGGAGGGAATTAAGCTGCAGGAAACCACACATACACCTTATCTGCCTGCATATGCTGTACCAAATGATATCCTATGTTGCTAAGGGATATAATCCGTTGCACAGCCCCTGGATATCCGTACTGCACTGCCTGCCAAACAATGAGGGAATAATGCTGCAGGGACATATCTATACACCTTATCTGCCTGCATATATTGCACAGCATGATATCATGTATTGATATGGGAACCAAACAACATGACACATAATCCACACGCCTGCATGACCAGCTGTTAACTCCTTCCACCCAGAATATTTGGGGGTCAAAGCCTCTCCTCCCACATTGCTCCTTCCTCCCTTCTTCCTCCTCACCTAATTAATTCCTCCCTCCAAATCACGAAATACTGATTCCTCCACCCTTATAATGCCATATACCACCCTTATAAAGGTGGTATACCCTTATAACTGTCTGTACCAATAACATCCTTCCATCCTTCCTTCCATACCTGGTTGAGACATGATCTCCCACTACTTACCACCTTACCTTCTACCTTCCTGGTTGAGACATGTTCTCCCAAATCCCTTCCACCTCTTCTATTCCCTTCCTTTATACCCCATTCCATCCTATGTACCCCTTGTCCTCCATTCCATTCCCCATAACGCCATGCTGTCTGTAATCCTATTGTCCTGCGTAGAAGTGTATCTTACATTTATTATACTATTCCTCCTCTTGTAATGAATGTTGCTTGTGTGTATGCTATCCCAATGCTTCCACCATGCGCTTTTGGCATTGTCACGCAAATGGAGCACCACACCGGTGTTAGCTGGAACAAATGCTACGCTGACTGTTAGCGTAGCGCTCTTGTCAGCTACGCTAACTGTTAGCGTGGCACTCTTGTCAGCTACGCTAACTGTTAGCGCAGCGCTCTTGTCAGCTATGCTAACTGTTAGCGTAGCGCTCTTGTCAGCTACACTAACTGTTAGTGTAGCACTCTTGTCAGCTACACTAACTGTTAGCGTAGTGCTCTTTTCAGCTACCCTAACTGTTAGCGTAGTTCTCTTTTCAGCTACGCTAAATGTTAGCGTAGCACCCTGCTCATCTACACTACCTGTTAGCTTAGCACCCTTTTCAGCTGCTCTAACTGTTTTTTCAATGCTATATTTGCAGTATTATAGCAATTGTGTATTTTCTTGAGGCTTTGATGTTTTTAAATGAGTATTTTCATGCCTCTGATAATTCAAATGAGGTCCCCAGAACGGTGTTTTCTTGAGATCCATCATTCAACATCAAAGGAATTTCAATAAAAATAAATTAGCCATAAACATAAGGAAACAATCCTAAATTATGAGGCCAAATGAAGGCCATTAAAGCCACATGTAAAAATTTTGTTTTTGAAAAAAAAAAAAAAAAAATTAAAAATTAAAAAAAAAAAAAAAAAAACAGATAGAAATTAAAAATAAATGAATCAGAAATAAGCTGTTTTGATTGCTGTACTTGCTCAAGTACAGGAGTTAAAGCAGAATTTTGATTGGTTTACTTGTGCAAGTACAGATTTTTGATTGCTTGACTTGTGCAAGTACAGGATCCTAATTGAGCTGAGTGGACCAGCTTTGACCCAAGACAGGGGAATTTATCACTCCTGCTATATTAGGGGGTTTCAAAGTTGGCAGAACCCGCTTCCATGAGCAGATCCAGAACTCAAAATCAGGAAGGAAAAAAACCCTGATTTTGGTTCTGATGACCTGATCTCCTTCTATGATCCGGCAGTCAGGGAAGGTCCAATCTGCCACAGAAACCCAGGAAATGAGGAATTAAACCGGCAAAAAGTTCACATTGGTCTCATCTCCTGGGGCCTGAGCACATAACCCAACATGTGTCTCTCTTCACATCATCTCTCCACCTAATTTCCCCCTTTGTGGCTCCCACCGTTGCTCAACAAATCCAACTCAACTTCCCCGCTTGCATATTCACACCTGTTCTAAGATTTGTATGTACATATGTATACTTCTCTGCATAAAGCCTTGTTTTATTTCCCTCCCAAACCACCTCTCACTTGACACTAACACCACACTGTTTGACACTATCTCATCACATCATTAATGAATATCCATCAAATATTTCATTCAACTCTTTTGTGACGACCAGAAAAATGAGACCTACTTTAAACAACCCCACCAACTCCCAAAATGAATCCACACAGCTATCCAATAAAAGAAAATAAGATGCTGAGACAAGATTGCAATCAGCACTTGCAAGAACAACAGAATCTACTTCCAAAAAACGCCAAAAGCCTCATGTCAGTTGGGAAAAGGACGGAGAAAACGGAATCTCAAGTATCCGGATCCTACTAGACTGGCTTGCTGTTGATGGAAACTGCAAGCGTTGGAGAGGTGATACAAAGAACGGCTTGACCAAATCAGCTTTAGCATTGGAAATCTTGCTGAAAGGCGCTGGAATTACTCACCACGATAACAAAGGAATCCAGAAAAAGATGCAAGGGCTTCAGGGAGCATTCAGTAAGGAAAGTGATTGGCTTGGTAACACTGGAGCTGTTGTTCTTGAGAAAGACATTTTAAATAGTACATCCACAGTTCCTGGTACTTCATGCCTCCTTCTCTGCTATTTTTACATGGATAATCCACTGCTGACGTTTCTGCTGATATTTTTGCCCTTGTTTTCATTTAACTAGCTGCTTTAGTTAAGCAATGTCAATACTGGGATGAATTGAACCCCATAATGGGTACTCAAAGCTGTGCAAACCCAGAAGTCACCGTGGAATTTACCAGTAGTGGAGTTCCAGACTTGCTTCATGATCATGAAGTAGCCAAGAATGATGAACAGGGGGATTGGAGGACCAATGAAAACAATGGAAACAATTGGAATAACCGAACCTCTTTGTCAAACGGTTCAACTGCAACAGCAAAAGCTAACCCCATAGGAGCTCATGTTTCTGTTTCCAAACATAGGCCCAGTAAAGGTGTGATGATTATTGAATAATGTTTTTACATTCATTTTGTAAAATTACTGACCCATAATCATTTATCTCGTAGCTCACCGAGCCACTACCTCTTGAAAAGGTCATTGAAGAGACCAAAATATATTGAGCCCAATGTATTGAATCAAAAGAACGGCGTGAACGGCTGAATATTGAAGCAGAGAATCATCGGGAAAAGATGATTGACTCTTGAGAGAAAAGAAATTTACGATTGGACTAGAGACAAATGGCGGTGCTTGAGATGGATTCCAACTTGCAATTACAAAAATCAGAGATGGAGGAGGTCCAAGCACAAATCAATTTCATGCAATATTTGCAGGCCCAGGGCCATGATCAAGCCAGCATCAAACAATACCTTGATGAGCAGTTTCAAAAGGGCAAGGGTACCAGCAACATCCATGCAGAGGCTGATGAATCAGAAAGTTCAGATTGCAGGTAATCTGAATTTCTTACTTGCTTTTTTCTGTTGTGCCTTCTCAAACCCCTCTATCATTCATTTATTGTGTGTTTTAACTTTTATTTCTTGTGGAATATCATACAAACCTGAATTATTTATCAAAATGTTATAATCAATTACAACATTTTTACAAGCAATTTTTGAATTGAGTCAGCTTTTGGCTGATTTGGAATTGATTCCATATGCTCAGAGTTAGAGGCTAAATATAATATTTTAGTTTGAGCAACAGATTATTAATTTTATTGGCTCAATAAATCAGCAATATTGTGGTCTAAAAATTGTATAGTCACCCATAACAACAGCATAGTCATAATTTGATTGCTCAACATTCCACAATCATCATAATATCAGGCCCATGGTATCCCTCTACTTTGAGAGGAGGGTTGTTGATTGGTTGCCATTGGAATCAATCGGCTGCTAGGTAGATGGGGTTGAATTGGTTAGTTGGCTGAATATCCAATGGGAATTTAAGGGCAAAGTCATTTTTTTCGAAAAAATAGAAAAACTCCTCAAGGGGTTAAAATTTGTTCTTTGTAAATTGTTTCTCTACTTTATCACACTTTCAAACAGTTACTTACCTCACTTTTAATGTCTGAAAAGTCCTTTGATATCCTAGCCAAACTCAAGTGCAAATTTAACTTCAACATACCAGTTAGAAAGAAGTCCAAAGGCAAAGGTGGAAAAAGTTTATTGTCTCTAGCAAAGTCTCCAAAATTTGGAGAAAATTTTTCACCATTGGTAGGGAAAGCAACACCAGAAATGATGCCGGGTTCTCAACTGCAGGGCCAATTGGTGGAACCGCAAATGGAAATGGAACTTGTTAACACCTTGTTCTCCTCAAGCACCAGCTCAATATTATCACCAAAGTCAACATCAGTCACCCATCAACCAGATCTCTGTGCAGATATGGAGAAAATCATGGCTCAGAAAGGCATATTGCTACATAATTTGAATGCTAATTCAAACAAAGAGGGGACTGGAAAAGGCCTGATTAATCCATCTCTTCTAATTGAAGATGAAATTCTTCCTGACTGTGGAAAAAATCCAGTTTATGAAGACCCAAGTTTGTGTTTTAACATACTCGATACACTTTATTTTGAGAAGGTACTGAATTTTTTGCTAAACAGGTAAGCTGTGTTGCTTTTATAGAACAAATAGGCGCAGAGAGTCTTTGATAGACCGACGAAGTGTAAGTCACTACACGAGATGGGATGAGAAGAGACGATACGAGCGAGAACACCTTTGATAGACCGACAAAGTGTAAGTCACTACACAAGATGGGATGAGAAGAGACAATACGAGCGAGCACACCTGGTTGTGCGATGAGAGTTGAAACAGAGAAATGAAACTGAATGAATTTCATGATCATAGAAAATGAGAATGAGAGAGAGAAGAAAAAGAGAAACCAAATAAGAACCTTTGATAGACCGACAAAGTGTAAGTCACTACACGAGATGGGATGAGAAGAGAAGATACGAGCAAGCACACCTGGTTGTGCAATGAGAGTTGAAACAGAGAAATGAAACTGAATGAGAAAAGAAGAAAAACAAGAAGCTGTACAACTTGTTTACTACTTAAATAGAATTCTCAATTAGGTTTCATTTGAGTTACAACTGTGAGTATCACTATACAACTGGTTGCCGAGTATGCTACTACTGAGGTAATCTCAACAGCTTTTTCAAAAAGGAGCTTCCACAGGCACCTTCAGAAAAGCTGACAAGGCTTGGTGACTATCTGAAGAAACTACCTGGTGTTCAGAGGAGGATATATCTCAGTAATCCCCTGGCTTTATATCTACCTGTGGGTGAAACCTGGTTACATTGTGAGACCGTGCTTTTTAATGACTAGTGGGCCTGGATATATCATAGTTCCCTAGGACTGCTGGCTACTGCCAGCTTCATTGAGCCAAGGCGACAGTAATTCTGGAAGGACTCAAAAGGGGATGGCCAAGTAAAATAGACTTTGACTGTCTGAACAAGTATGGTGGATTGTCTAATTCTTTTATTTTTTTACATCTTTCTAACACATTTTATGATTGTAGGCAAGTCAAATCACATGAGAAATATCTTTGAAAGGTATTTGCTCAAGGGATTCCATCATCTTTCATGGATGCTGCTTTGAAAGCCTGGAACACTCTGGGACCTACCAAAGCTCAAAGTATTTTCAGTGAGATGGGGATGTTGGATCTTGAGCAGCCAGGATAGTTAAGTTGATAATCTCATCCAACTCCAAGAGAGTCAAGACTCAAAACTGATTTTTTATTAACACTTTTTAGATATGGTGTCCAGGGTTATCATGAAATTTACCAAGCACTCCATTCAATGTTTTTAGATAGGGCTCATCTTTCCTCAATGACTTCTTTGGTCAAACCAGTCTTTCCCAATTATCTTGTGCGCAAGGCACTATTACCAGAGGCTGCTGTGTGTCTGATTGCTGAAGACCTAGGAATTTTTCACACTGATCCACTTGTTATGACAACATTGGAAGACAGCCGTGCCTTTGGAACTGTCATGTATCCTGATCATGATTAGTTATTTTGTGGTATCTAAAGCTAATTTTTGCCTTATTTTGCAAGAGTTTATAAGTTATGCTCATGAAATCAAATTACAAGTATCCTAAACGGGTTTCTTACGCAGGTGACATAAAAATATAAACAGGACTAATTATTGAGAAATGATAATACACAAGTCATTACTTCAGTTTGTTTGCTTATTCCAGCAACCGTTGGATGGAGAGCAACTGGATCAGAATCTGTATGTGGATCCTTATGTGGATTGTTGTGTGGTTGGAAAAGTGGGTCAGATTCATCTGGATCAAGAATGCTTGAATTGAAGCTATCAGTTTGATTCAAATAGTTGTGAAGCACAACACATGCCTGGTTCAAAATGATATAAGTAACCAGGAAACAAGAGCAAATGAGGCAGCTGGGATAGCACTAACCATTATCCAGGCAGTAACTTGCACCAAGTCCTTCTTCCCTGATATCTGCATGCGCAGGCCTTTGAGACTTTGAAATTTGCCCTTTAAAAGTCCAATACAGTTTTCAATGAGGACACAGATAGTTGATAGTTCGTGTTTAACATTGTGCTGATTTTCAGTTAGCTGGATGCCTTGTTGGCGCCTTAAATCAGGGACAATGTTTGGTGTGGGTGTAAAAGCTGAGTCTGCTAAGATGTATTTGCTGTCTGAGAAGAAATGGTTTGGAGATTTTGTCAGACCACTATTACTAGTCATGCGTTGATTATGGGAGAAGCCTGGCCATCCTGTGTATACATAAGTGATGTTCTTGTCTTGATTGCATTCAATGAGAGTGGCAATGGCATAGAAACCCTTGCGAGAATAGTAATCTGATCCATCTTTGTGTGGGCACTTGTGCAAGACCACAAAGGTGCCATCAATAAGCCAAAAAAATCCGTGAAATCCAATATTGGAGTGCCTATTCTTCAGGTCTTTTTTCTTTTCTTCATTTGGCCAGTTGACAAGCTGATTTTGAAGTTGTAGGATTGCCATAATACGTTGGTTTGTGTAAAGCTCAATGGTAACTTTGATGAGTCAAAAAAAGCTAGCCATCATGCCCACCAAAGCCCCATTCCCAAAGCATCTGAGACATTTTAAAGGTAACATCATTTGCTCACAGACAGGCACCAGGAAAAAACAAGGATCACTTGTCTACAAGTGACATCAGAAATTACAAAGGGGCCTTTTTACTTTGATATGTCACTTGTAGACAAGTGATCATTGATTTTTCCTGGTGAGGCCTCTGTGGGTTTTGAGAGTTGTTGTGATAGACCGGATTGTTAGAGACCTGGTTGCATAGCTTCGAGAAGGCGCTGCAGGACATTCAAAACTCTTGTTTGAATTGCTTTTCATCTAGATTGTGCATGAGAAACTCGTGGATGAAAGGTGGTTTGGCAACCGGGTTACAATGTGCAAGGTAGCAAGATGAAAGGAGGGCTGCAAGAGTTGTTTGGAAATTATGGATTTGATCAAATTCAAAGTCGTTGTCTGAGTCATCCAAGTTTTCAGTGCTGCTGCTGGATGGATCTCCCTCATCAAGACCCAGGATTCCCAAAATGGCAACTTGCATATGTGTGTTTTCAATGGCACTCTCCAACCAACCAATTGCTAATTTCTGTGTTGAGGTGTGAACCATCTGTGTAGGTAAAACCTTTATAGACAGGGAAATAATATCAAATCAACTGAAAGGGGCCTGGAAATTAAATCAGTGATGGGGAATGGAAATAATGACTTACAAGGAATCTTTTAAGCTAATGTTGACAATTGAGGAACTGCTTGAACTGGCTAGATGGTAGGAGGGTTTGGTGTTGAGATTTGAGGTTGCCCCCAAGGGTACCCGTTGGCAGTGAGTGAATTGGAACAGCTGCTTCTTGGGAGCACCAACATATGTTGGGGCCCTCAAAGTTACACAAGTATCACATGGTATTTGGCAGGGATTCTTTTTTCCTGCTCCTGGGACCTGAATCTAGTCCTGGATGCGGGTTCTGCCAACTTTGAAACCCCCCATTAAAAGTGAGTGCAAAATACCTAATTGGTGTCAACCTCATCACAAATCCTACTCACCAATGAGGGTGGCACTGATGAGGTATGTCGCAGTTACTTATAGTATAGCAGGAGTGATAAATTCCCTTGTCTGAGGTCAAAGCTGGTCCACTCTGATCAATTAGGATCCTGTACTTGCACAAGTAAAGCAATCAAAAAGCTGTACTTGCACAAGTAAACCAAACAAAATTCTGCTTTAACTCCTGTACTTGAGCAAGTACAGAAATCAAAATAGCTTATTTCTGATTTATTTATTTTTAATTTCTTTCTTTAAGTTTTTTTTTTTGTTTCAAAAACAATTTTTTTTTACATGTGGCTTTAATTACCTTCATTTAGCCTCATAATTTAGGATTGTTTCCTTATTTTGATGTCTGATTTATTTTTATTGAAATGCCTTTGATTTTGAATGATGGATCTCGGGACGACACCATTCTGGGGACCTCATTTGAATTATCAGAGGCATGAAAATACTACTTCAAAAGCATCAAAGCCTCAAAACAAGACAAATTGTGTAAGGGAAAAACTTTCACCATTCCCACATCCTTTTCTTTGCCCAACCACCTCAGACCAACTATTGGTAAAATGAAACAATATGTAATCCACCCAAAATATTCTTTTCAGATTGTTCACTTTGGGATCTAAAATTTTGGTCCTGGAACAGCTAATATTTAGTGGGAAAAATATCAGCTAACAGCTAGCATTTAGCCGGAAAAACTATCAGCTAACAGCTAACATTTAGTGTAGCGCAGCAATAATCTGATGCCGCTAAGCTACTGGAAACTTCCAAATCTGTTAGTGCAAGAAAAATTACACTACTTGTTAGTGTAGCGGTGAATTTTCCCAGCTAACACTACAAAAGATTATCTTGAAGAATTTGTTGCTACGCTAACTGTTAGTGTAGCAGAGTGAGTGTAATTTCAGCTAACGCTACAGATTTTCTGGGAACAAAAACCCCCCGCTACACTAACACTTAGCGGTCAAATAGCGTAGCGTAGCGTAGCGGCGGCCCACTGTTGCATCAAGTGATCTTTTTTTCCTGGTTCAATTTATATCCTAAAGCCACTTTTTGGGAGTAAGCCCTCCCAAAAACACTTGGTGAGTAAAAAAACTGTATTGGGAAGGCTTCTTCCCAAAAAGGGATTCAGCATACCACTCACAATACAGCAGCCCTTCCAACAAGTGGGCTATAAAATCAGTTTTTGGAGATACATTCCCCCCATTCAAAGAGAGAAACATAAAAGTTCCTCAATTTGATGAAATTTTTTCACTGTGAATCCAAGTTATATTCCAAATTTTCAAGTCTTTGAATATATTCTATACCTCTCTGAAAACCTTTTTGCATGAAAATAAATCAATCAAGATGTGAAATAGAGATTTAAAGAGGGATTGGGCTTCACCATCTTCTATATCCCCATTTTTGGTGTGATTTTAACATTGTATGAACTGACCCAGCTTAAAAAATAGTGATCATATGTGAAAAAAGTCATCTTCATTTACAGAAAATGCACAAATCATTAATTTTCACTTTTGAAATTTGTATCATCACTCCAAACATTTTTTCAATGTGAAAGATAGTGCTTCAATGAAAATTGGATGGATAAAAAATATACACAAATTATTTTGGAACCTATAATTGAGATCAAATTTATCCATCAGTAGAAGAAAATATCAACTGGACTTATTCAATATATGAGGTTAATTGCTGACTTTGATATCAACCCAAGTTATACATAATATCATCCTGAAAACTAGCTTTCTTGAAAACAAGTTCAGATACACTTCTTAGAAGATATGGGAGGGTTACTCATGAGGGACTTATGTGTAGGCACTTGCATGCAAGCTCCCTGGAAGCAGCCCTGGTGCTTATTTATGTAAATCAGGTTTGAATATTTAGTAGGTACCCCTCAAAGGAGGAGTTACTTGTATGCTTATGAAAATTAAAATATGTTCTTTTACCTTGTTTTCAGGGACAAATATGAGGTTTTTGTGTAAATTTTAAAATTTAGTATTATGAGATGTGGGTGTCTCCAAGCCTGTGTACCACAGACTGCGCAGCCTAAAAACCTTCCTGACTACCCACAAGCTCAATTTATTAATTTACAAGCCCCCAAAGTAGTACAAATATTGAGCCTTCACCCCTGAAAGGTACTGCAGAAACCAAGGCCCACATACAGCCTACCAAGTAAGAAACTGCTCCCAACAGGCTTATTACATATGTTACATATGTAATAAGCAATCATTAAGGAGGGAATAACTCATATACAGTGATTGTGCCCAAACAGCTGCATATGTAAATGGGTGGAGATACAATGGTAGCTTGGTTGGAGCATACTGCATTGCAACTGCTGGCGGTTGATCCAGTTTTTCTTGCAGTGTTGATGACTGATACCCAAGGCTTCAGCCCCAGTAGTGTCACCAGGTGGGCCAAAAACAAGCAAAAGCTCAAGGTATCATGGTACTCTGCGGGGTCCTCAGAGGGACTATTTACAGAACCCTTCATCAGAAAGGGTTCTCCCAGCTTTATAACACCCATTAGGTGTTTGCCCACCTTCAACAATTGTTATACACTTGTTCAATTGCCAGGTACAGTCCTTTGTAGTTATTATTTAGCCCCAAATTTGTTCAAGACACTCTACAGTGTCCACCCAGCCTTCCCATTAGCCTTTCTAAGTGCTGCCAACTGATCCCAAAGATTCTCAAGTTCCCCCAGGATCATTACTAGTGAGTAATAACCCTTTTTCCTTGAGAATCTCCCCCATTTTTCTTCTTAGATTTAAACCACACCTGTCTACAGGCCCCAGTGTAGACTTATCCCCACTACCTTTTGTCTCAGAGTTATTAACTCTTCATTGTTATCTTTTGCACTACATGTAGCTAGAAGTAATATTCCTTAGCATCACGTAGGCTGACATCAAAGGTAATGATGCATGAGGAAAATCAACGTTTAGAGCCAATCAAGCAGCATGGGAGTAAAATAAGTCAAGATTAGAGTGGCACCGGCGCGGAGCATGCAGTCTAAGCTTTCAAAGACCATCGGTTTCAACTCATAGACGCCGGCGTCCGCACCGGCCAACAGGGCAGCGTATTCTCCTGAAACCTGATAACAGGCTAATGGATGAGAAGGTGCCAGGGAGCGGGCCTCCGAAAGTACATCGAGATACATCTGAGCCGGCTTAACCATTATTATGTCCGCTCCTTCGGAGATATCTCGAACCTACCACCCCCCCACACACACGTAGGATTCATCAATCTCAGAAAATATGGTACATTTTGAAAACTTGAATGTAAAGTCGATCCTCACAATAGCTCGTTTCGCCAGTCCTCGCGCGTTGGGAGGTAGTTGATATCCCTTGCGGTCACCAAAGGAGGGTGCTGAACATGCTGCCGCGCTTTACAATGAATAGGAAAGACGATGAAATTTTGATATACTATTTTAGAGTCAGAATAGGAGACTGACCGAAAGGGACCGTAGAGTGCACTGGCGAATTTGGCCGAGTAGGACATGAGACAACACCGATTAGCCAGTCGGGCATCAATCAGAGCTTGCTTGATGGCCCCTATCCTGCCGTCCATCATGTCGCTAGGAGCCACACAATCCGCACCCGCACGGGCATAGCTCAAAGCCACCGCAGCTATTCGGCCCACCGAAACTGGCGTGTCAATCTCTCCCCCAGGCCGGCCTGGCGCGAAACCGCAGTGCCCATGCTCCGTGTATTCGCATAGACATACATCCGCTGCCACGAAAAGACTCGGAAACTTCGTCTTCAGCAAACGTATAGCTAAGATCGTCGGACCCGTTTCATCATCTGCCGGTGTGCCTCTTGCGTCCTAGCGAAATTGACCAGACCGGAGGTAATCAAAATATTCAGGTTTTTTTGCGATGAAGGTATCATACACTTACCTTTTCACATTTCGTAGGTACCCCGAATAAGATCACCGATCGTAATCCTTTATCAACAAACGGGCGGAGGAATCCTTCTAGTACATTTAGTCCTAATCTATAGACGGACCGCTATCAGTCAGCTATGCAAGATGAGTGGTAGGAGTTGATATTAGAAAGACTTGCTGATATTGATTAGGAAAAGAATCGATAGGTCGTTTGGCATCCGGGTCGTCGATGATAAAGAGCGGAAACATCAACATCTCTTTGGTCAGGGATCGTTCAGCCTGTGTTATCGGAATCGTTCAGTAGAAAATGCCTCAGTCAGCCAGTCTAAGAACATTGAAACTAATGATATAATTCAATTTACTGATGACTTACCTGGAGGGATCGAGTGAGGGGGTGCGCATATCCTCCCTGAAGGACATGGCTGAGCGGGGTGGCAGTGAGTGGTTGAGTGTCCATAATTGCCAAAGAAGGTTATGTTTTTATGGATGTACATACTAGGTTTCCACTTTTGACAATCACTCACAACCCAGTTGAGAAGTATGCTTATACTGAGAGTCCCAATATCCTTCGCCATTGTAGCATGGCCTCCGGGCAAGCGAACAGGCGCAGCGGACAGGTTTTACAAATTTTCACCCACAAATAAATTTACATCTCAGAGGAGTTCAACGCACCCTCCAAGCTCGAAATCCAGAAATTACACATTCAACATCAACTCGCAGACCCATGGCTTCCGAAACCATTACGATTCCAATCACACTGGATTTTCAAATCACCATTGGTTACAGCAAGCCCCCGATCAGTAAAATAGCAGGTAAGTTGACAACTCGATCATCTTTACTTATCGACAGATACGCTGATTATTGTCATCTGTGCACTAAAATAAATTGAAAAGCTCCTGAACCACAGGAAATTCTACCCGTTGGCCGCGCGTTTCAATCCCATGCCGCTAGGGTCCTGCACAACTGGACTCTGGCCGAACATGAGGCTGCCATCGCCAAGGAACTAGAGGCTGCCAGGAATGACTCGGCCGATGATCCCGGTGATGAAGTGGATGATGGAGTAGGAGACGAGCCTGAAAGTAGATACCTGCTTGAGCTCGATCCACGTGATTGGAAGGTAAGAATGAATCTGCCTGATCTCAAACCTAATTGATCATACCTCATTCTTCCAACTTCTTCGTTCAAAACCAGAACCAAGATCAATATGCCGTTTTAGGATTGTCTTCGTTGCGTTGGAAAGCTACGCCCGATCAAATCAAGCGTGCTCACCGAAAGAAAGTCTTGCGTCATCATCCCGACAAGAAGGCTGGACAGGCAGGAAATGCAAATGATGACAGCTTTTTCAAGTGTATTTCTAAAGGTGTGCTACTTATTTCCTCGTTATTTATTTATTTATTTGATAAACCAACCCGTGCTGAAATTAAACTTGTATAACAGCCTACGAGACATTGTCAGACCCAGCGAAGCGACGTCAATTTGACTCGGTCGACGAAGAAATCGATGATGGAGACATTCCATCCGAAAAGGATGTGAATGCGAGCCCGGAAGCTTTCTTCAAGCTCTATCGTCCCGTGTTCGAACGGGAGGCTCGATTCAGTGTCAAGCAGCCTGTGCCTTCCGTAGGCGATATTAACAGCACTCGGGAAGAGGTCGAAGACTTTTATGACTTTTGGCTCAAGTTCGATAGCTGGAGGAGCTTTGAATGGAAGGATAAGGATGCAAATGAAGGCTCTGACTCGTGGGTTGATCCGTTCGCTATCCTGAATAGCCTGGAAAGTCAGTGTTAATTGACCCACTCTGAATTGCTTTACTCGAAATCAGACGAACTGAAAAGCGACACATTGAAAACAAAAACCGTTCTGAGCGCGAACGCCGTAAGAAAGAAGATAACACCAGACGAAGGAATCTTGTCGAGACCGCCTTGTCCCTCGATCCAAGGATGAAACGGTTTAAGGCAGAGGAACGCTTGGCACGAGAGGCAAAAACGCAAGGGACCCAATACATCGGCTGCTACTCCCCCAACCCTCTCTGCCGAACAGATCAAAGAAAAGGAAGAGGCTGAATTGAAATCCAAGCAAGATTTGGAGAAAAAGAATGAAGAGTCGAAATCGGCCAAGGAAGCCGCCAAGAAAGCGAAAGAGGCCGCTAAGAAAAACTTGAAAAAGGAGAAGAAAACGATCCAAGCTATCGTCACCGGATCCAATTACTTCTTGGCCGGCGGTGAAAGCCCCAATGCGAGTGTGATCGAAGGACAACTGAGCGAGTTGGACCTCTTGACGGCCGCCCTGGAACCCGAAGAAGTCACTGAGCTGCGAAAAGAAATGGAGAGTAACCATGGGCAGGGTAAACCAGCTGTCAAAGCTGTGATTGTCCGATTTGCTAAGAAAGTCTCGGATGCTAACAAGGCCACTTTCCAGCAATTTGTTTAGAGGCTCACAGTAAATACAGGTTGATATTGAATCTTTATATTTCTTTGTCGGCCCCATTTATTATTCTCCGCGAATTACGCTGTTTCGTTCACGAATATTTTAGTTTCAATGGAGATGGTTGCCATTCCTTCAGGATGCCTTTTCAACCTACATGGTTTGAGTTGTGTTGCTTCTACTCCAAAGAAGAATCCCTATTGTGATCAAAACTTGATCTTGCCCCGAGCAGGTCTATGCTCAGCAACCTAATATCCACAGATCCCATTACAAGTCTACATGTACACATAAGGCGAATTTTGGGGGATAAAAAAATAGCCTTGCTTTCTCCTGTACATTTCTCTGATAATTAGTACCGTCAAGGGAGGTATGGTGTAAAGAATTCACAGTGGCAAATTCTTATGCAACAACAGGGCGCAGGGAGGATTTTCTAATGTGTTTTATGATAGAAAGTTTCAATATATAATTTTAAATATTTTATGTGAGAGAAAAAAAAAAGAACCCCATAGAGAGCAGAAAACTTGATAAGGGAATTACTATCTAAGCTATCAAGTTGTGTTACGGTCGATATGCGGTTGTAGCTGGATCCCGTTCGCGTTTGTCATACATCGGCTTGCGGGGTTCATCGTCACAGGTGCCCATCCTATCAGAGATCCCACCTCCTTTTCTCCCCAGAAATTGGGGTTGAGGGAGTACAATCCTTGCGGAACTCGCAATCCTATTCTGTTTGGGAAGTCCTGTGGGTCTAAGAGCATCTCCAATCGTTGGGTTAAGACCCCTCGGTAGCTACACCACGGACGCAAAAAATCGAATCTTTTTCGACACCAATTCGAAAAGACTTCGAATTCCCCGCCAGCAGGGGGGGACGTCGCAACCTGGGTCGTAACGAATTTCGAAATGAGTTCGAGGTGTGACTTCGATCCCACTTCGAATTGATTTCAAAATTGACTCGAAGACAGTTCGAAGTCAGTTCGAAGTTGTCCTCCTTCGAATGATTTTCGAATTGTGATTCGAAGTTGACTCGAACTTACTTCGAAGTTTATTCGAAGGTTATTCGAAGTTGAATCAAAACGAAATCGAAGATTTCGCCGTTTACCCGAGTGATTTCGAATTGAAATCGAAATCAAATCGAATTGAATTCGATTTTTTTTTTGATTTTTTATCCGATCATTTTTGCTCACCGGGGTCGCCAGACAATCTCATCTTGTCAATGGCCCTGCTTTCTTTGCCATTGACAACTAATTTTTTATTGTAAATAGATATATGCCTTAATTTCATAGTATTGTTGTAAACAACCCAGTTCATGTGTTTAACCATGAATGAAAACAAGATTGAGGATATGATAGAGAAATGAAACTGGTCGATAAGTTAGAGAAAAGAAACTGAGAAAGAAAGGATAGATAGCATGACATGAGAGGGGATAGCATGATATAAGAGAGGTGAAATCAGGGTGTCAAACAGACTGGATATGAGATTGGGTTGGATCTGTAATCAGACTAGCTACCTGCTCGGCCACAGCTTCTTCTGAGGGTGGAAGTTGGTCAGCTTCAGGGATGTCATCGACGGTGTTTTCGCCGTTCCAGATTTTCCGATCGGTGTCGAATACTAGCTGGGAGTAGGCTATCCCATAAGCCTTCGACTTCTTCCTCAGCGAGGCAAGCGCCTCGTCAATGTCGTCCCAAAACGATATTTGCTTTTTTCGGGGTCGGTCGCGTTGTTTGATGCGGTTGACATTAGCCATGAATCGAAGGAAGCCAAGTCGTATCTTGGCCCCTTTGGTTATATCAGGATGGGTGTGGATGGCCTCGTGGCCGAGTCGTTTGAACTTGGGATGAAAGGTTGAGTAGACATCAGTAATCAGTTTCCCAAGCGTGGGGACGCTGTCCGGTGGTTCGCCCCCATTTAATCCAGCTTTCAAGAGGTTTGAGAGCGCCGACTTTTCTTCCTTGATTGTCTTGTATATTTGCTTGTCTAGCTGGTTCTTACCAGCTCCTTCAGTGTAGTTAGATGGCAGGTGGGTAGCTCGGAACTGAGTCTTGCCCTATCAAAGCCTGAAAATGGTATTGATATGAATGTGTCAGTTCCATGAGAGGCTTGGGTTGAGGGAGGAAAATAATAACTTACCTTGACTCGAGAAATGGGGGTATTAGTGGCGTGTAAGCGATGAGAAGCCCGGCTGCCATAGCTGTCGAGGTCTTCTTCCAGTAGTATGCAGTGGACGGTCTCGCGGAGCCATAGCTTGAAGCCGGCGGTGTAGTCTTCCAAGGGCGGCGGCTTTTCTTCGGCGGTTGGAGGGGGCGAAATTGTCTTTGGTGCTGGATGTTGGACTGCAAGCCCATTTTGCAGGGCCAGGAGCAACACCGCTGTGTTCCTGGCTTCTGGACTCATCTAAGGAAGCAAAAAAAAAAGAAAAAAAAAAAAAAACGAGAAAAAAAAACCCCAATATCAGCTGTTTGTTGTAATCATGTGGTAGCTGCCAGTGACTAACCTGGAACAGGGGCTGTGCCCGTTGGATCAGTTCATCAGTGAGGGAAAACGTGCCCTGGATCGCCTGAAGAGTTCGTCGAATCGAGTCGTATTCTTCATGCGAGGGAGCTGACGAGTGTGACGACTGGCTTCCAAAGCCTGCTGTAGAGGGAGAGTGAGAAAGTCGGCCCTCACCCCCTCCAAACCTCATATCTGAGCGAGTAGGGCTGGGTCCACTGGGTATGGTGCCATCGGTCGGCCGGGTATACGGAGATGCTGGCGGGCCGGTCATACTTACTACGCTGGCGCGGACGGGTCCGGTGTGACTTTGTCGAGGGGGGACAGGGGGGACAGGGGGGACAGGGGGTGGGACATTAGTGTGATGGGGATGTTGATGATGAGAAAGAGTCGATCCAAGCGGCATGTTCATGTGCGGGGCAAGCAGAGAAGATCGATGATGCGACTCCAACGGGTCGTAGTTGGTCTCCATAAGGTCCCAGCCGGGGTCTCCACTGTTGGAGAGCGGTCGATCGTGAGCCCTGTTTGACTGGGGTTTGGGTGAAATAAGAACAATATTAGTATTCAGCTGAAACATGATGAGAATAAAAAAATGATACTTACATTATCGAAGGAGAAAAGAATGAAACGGTGAAAAAAAAAAATCAGCCCCCTTTCAATCAGTGTTCGAGTGGGTGGGGAGCTTACATTGATATTCACGTTGGTCTCCTATTTTTTTGGCCTCGGGTTTGATCATGTGGTGCTTGGTCGGGTGTCAGGCGGAGGGTGATGTGGTCGTCGGTTGGGTGGGTGTCTGAGACTTGAGGATGGAGGAGGTGAAGGGGAGTGGGATGGAAGGGAGGACTCCTGTTTGAGAACAAGGTTCGAGTTTCCGATCCTGTCGGAGGTCATGAATTGGGGGATGCGGACTGCGTGCCCCCGAGTGTCTGCCTGCCCCCGACTGTCTGCCTGCCCCGACTGTAACAGGGCCAGTGAACTGTACAACATGACAAATCTGGCCAAGTGTTGCAACCAAGTGGGTTCAACTCCATCCACTTGGTTCATTTAAAAATGGATTCCAATTATGAAAACCTTGTTGTTTCCATCTGATTCAACTTTTCCTTGAAATCCAATCCAACCACACAAAAAAAACCCCTTTCATATTCTCCAGAATTCCCAATTGAAATATTGGATTATATTATAATTCTGCTTATTTTATAAAAAGTATCATATAAATACAACTGAACTTTTCAATATACCAGTAAAATAGATACCAAAAAAAAAACTCTGGAATATATACACCATATATTCCTTTCCAATCATAAAATTTATCAGAAGAATTCCTCTTAACTTCAAAGGATTGTCCTTTATTTATATTTTCTTTCACATAAAAATCATCCAAAAATCTCCACTAGAAATATCAATAATAAGCCCATATCCCAATACAAAATACCCTTTCCTCTTCAGGCATACATCACAAACCTCTGGTTTCTCTTTCTATGTTTCCACATGGCTCCCAATATTTTCCTCCTAGGGGTCCAGTTACCCATGCTGGTAAGAATTATTTCATGTAACTTTTACATCATTATGAAAGTAATATGTTGCTCATTTATTTTGCCATATTTCAGGTTTTGAGTCAACTCTGTACCCTGATGGTACATACCGATACAGATGCACTTTGTGCAAGTCTAAATGGGCAAAGGAATCAAATATTCCCTATCACTTGGAATGCCGCACACACATAGACAATCACCATCAAGTGCAACATTTTCAACAGCAGATGGCACAATCAATGCAGAACTCTCAAAACCAGGGTTCTCTACCCCATCAATGGAACCAGGATCCCATGGAGGCACTGATGGATCATAGTAATGATGATTTATTGATCCAGCAGGGCACTCTTGATGGGCAAGATCTTGATACAGCTGTGAATATTGACTTGAATGACCCTGAAGGTTTTGGTTTTGGATTAGATACTGAAATTGAGGTCAATGATGGCACAGCAGGCATGGAGGAGTGGATTTCATCTGCACTGGCCGCTGGCATGATGGATGAGGAAACATTACTGCCCAATGGTGAGAATACATCCGCAGAGAATTTAAGAGGAGGGGTAAACAATGCACAGTGGTTTCCCTTCAAAACCAAAGAGGTTAGTGATATATTTGTAATCATTGACACATTGGGTTTAATAGCTGAATTGAATAAAAATGCATACAGTACCTAATTGCATCTCTCATGCTAGGGCACCTGCACAATCTTTTGTCCAGAACCATGTACCACCAGCTGCGTGTAATCCTGTCCCTCTGTCACATCAATCTGCCTCATTGGGAAAGTATAAAGAGAAATCAGGAAAAGATTAGGAATATGTTGGATATAAAAATAATTCAGAATGTATCAGTATTTAATAATACTTGCTACTATCTGAGTTTGAAAGACATAGTTGCACATGTATGTCTCTGAAACTCAATCAATGATCAAATAAGTCAAACTTACTTACCATGCACTTCAAACTTGGCAGGAATTAGCAAATCCAATAGTCCACCCACACATGCATTTCTACCCACATGATCCAAAAGGCAAAGACATTAGAGCGCTTTATCAGAGTGCCAAATGGCGAGAACATCTGGAACCTGAACACCGTGTGCAAATGGCTCCAATGGATGGGAAACACTACTACATTTTTGAACCTATCACACTCAAGGGAGCACCGGATAATTACATAGTGGTCCCAATATTCCTATATCAGCTTGAAAATGAAATATATTCAAAGTGTATTGTTGCCAAATTCACTAGACCTGACCAGGATGGAAAAATGATTTTATATATAAGAGGAAATATCAAGTACACTGACCCCGACCTACTTGATATTCCTGTAAGAAATTTCAACAAGATACACTCAGAAATCCATCAGAGAGATGGCACCCTATTGATGTCAAAGTGTGAACATCAGATATGGGGTGAGTATAATTCAGCTTTACCCCATGGAATGGATACTGACAGGTTTCTTCATCTTCCAGAATTTGGTGGTTCTGCCCCATTTCCTGTACCCAATCCATGGAGGAAGAGGGCTTGCAACAAGATAATTCGGCATGTGCCTATCACTCTCTATTCAGATGACACATCTGGTAACCAATCAAAAAGGTGGAATAAGCATATTTCTTACTACTTCACATTGGGTGGACTCCCACCAGAAATGACCAATATGGAATATAATTGTCATTTCATTGCAACATCTAATGTGGCATCTGCATTGGAGATTGGTGAGCCCATTGTTGCAGAGATCAAGTGAGTTCAAAATGTATCTTCAATGAATATCCAATAGTAATTTCTGACTTTCCATTCAAGTCAATTGGCCAATGATGGGAGTGTTGCATATGACGCAGGCTTGAAGGAAGAAGTTTTATTTATGATCATACCACTTGCTTTCTTGGCCGACTCTCCCATGGCTGCTGAAATTACAAATACCCCCAACCCAGGGAAAGCCAACAATCCATGCCGAATTTGTCATCTGAGTGCAAAGTCCAAAGATCACCGGTGCTCATTGGAATTCCTCAGATCTTTCTTTGGGATTCCTCAATTGCCAGTGGCTAGAAAGTGGCAAGAGACAAGGACTCGCTCACATGAGCTCTGGGACATAATGGATCAAAAGACCAAGCATGAATTCAATTTGAAAACTGCAGAGTATGGATTGAAGGACCAAATAACCCATAAATTGATTGAATTGCAGACCAAACATGCTCATGAAAGAATCCGCATTACTGAACTTGCCAATTTTTCACGACCAAGAATATTCAACTCATTTTTGGAACTAGTCTCATTTGATGGTTGTAATGACACCCCAGTGGAGATATTGCATGTAATACTCCTTGGGTCAGTGAAGTATGTAGTTGCAGACTTCATGAAAAATAGAGTCCCCAAGAATAAACTAAAGCAACTGGAGGCAAGCTTGAAATCATTCAATACTGATGGACTCAACATTCCACCAATTCAAGCAAGGTACATGATTTCACACCATGGATCCTTTATTGGTAAAGATTTTCGTACAATATTACAGGTGGCACCATTTGTTTTTTTCCCACTGATGTCAGAAGACATGAAATCCCTCTGGTTTTCAATGTGCTACTTATCCAGCTTGGCATTTCAGACTTCCATTCCTGAACTTGAGAGCTACATTCAAAAACTGGAAGCTGTTATAAGGGAGTTTACATATCACATTAGCAAAATGTCAGGCCGATGGTCAAATAAACCCAAAGTGCATATGCTGCTACACTTACCTCAATCAATCAGACGCTTTGGTCCTGCTAGTCTGTTTGCCACTGAAAAATTTGAGAGCTACAATGGAATAGTTAGAACAGCATCAATCCATTCCAATCGCCAGGCACCCAGCCGTGATTTGGCCCACTCATTTGCTAACTATCAAATACAGAGGCTATTATTCTCTGGTGCCTATCTGTATGACAATAAAGTAGGAGATTACTTTCAAGCATCTTCAGCGGTTACCAATGTGTTTCATAAAAATGAACTTGTTCAAAAATCTTTTGGTTACAACGCCTCATTAATCAAAAGCATGAGTTTCTTCCCACGCTTACACAATTCCAAATTGAAACAATCAGACATTGAATTAATCCCAGACAGTCTCAGTGCAAGTTACCCAAACCACATGATTAGGCAAGTGGAAGCCATTAAGCTTAATACAAAAGAAAAAATTTGTACAGGCATGTTTTATTTGGTGAGCCAAAACACTATGGAAATAACTTCCCATTTACAGTTATTAATCACACTAAAATTCTTGATATTTATCATTCTCAAATACCTTGAAAACAGGAGAAAGGGCTTCCCAACCAGGGCAATATAATTGCATCTGTGCAATCACTCTGGGAGGTCACACCTGGTAACAAATATTATGTGAGGCGTGTGGAATGTTTGCGAGGTCACATAAATACTCATACCCAAATGCCAACATTAGAGAAAAGGACCTCTTCAATGATAGTTCCCATCCATGTAAGTAATTATAATGATCATGAATCTTCTGAAAAGGATTATTGAATTGGAATTATCACATCCTTTTTGAAATTCAAAATAAATTTCATCAGTTCATAAAGTGTTGCCTCAATGTCCAGCACAACTGCTTTGATGGAGGATGTTCTGCAGTTGAGGCACCAGTTCCAGTAAACCCACGCCATGAAGGGACATCCATTTGTCATCACATACAACACACCAACCATAACAGTTATCTATTGAATGCATTTTCACACCATGAAGCTGAAATACATCGAAATAAATCAGGATTGATGCCTAAAGATATTACAGAGGGCCAAATGATGCAGGCCTTACACACTGGCCTTCAAAAGTGGCAGGCAGAAAACAATGAAGATGATCTCAGTAATTAAACCCAGTCATGATAATTTCAATCTTATATCTCTGACCAGTCAGGTTGGAAATCTTTACTAGGGCAATGTTCATTTTTGTGGAAAAGTTTCCTGGACCAAAGTTCTCAGGAAATTCTTCTAAGTGTTGTGTTCCAATTATGATCAATTTCTTTCAGAATTTATAATCAGGTACCTTTTGAGAGAAAAACAAAAGGATTCCAAAAAATATCAACACTTTGTATATATCCTTGTGGTGTTAGATCAAAATCATGCAAAAAAGTCACCAGAATTTGTATATATCTCAGATCAATTTCCCTTTTCCATACAAATATCATGGCCAATTGGATCACATCTAAGAATGCAACAAAAAACATAGTAATTTGGTTATATCTTAGATGAAAAAGCATGCAAAAAAAACGCAACAGTTTGTATATGTCTCAGATGAATTTCCCTTTATATCTTAGATGAAAAAATCATGCAAAAAAAACACAACAGTTTGTATATGTCTCAGATGAATTTCCCTTTATATCTTAGATGAATGAAGCATGCAAAAAAAACACAACAGTTTGTATGTGTCTCAGATGAATTTCACTTTATATCTCAGATGAAAAAAGCATGCAAAAAAATCACAACAGTTTGTATATATCTCAGATGAATTTCCCTTTACATCTTAGATGAAAAAAGTATGCAAAAAAATCACAAAATTTTGTATATGTCTCAGATAAATTTCCCTTTTCAGTATAAATATCATGGCCAATTGGATCACATCTTAATAGAAGAATAAAAGGATGCAAAACAAATGAGATAGGGCAATATTTAGAGTAGACAAGTGATCATTTCAGAGGCAAAAGGGAGGCAGATATCCTAGGTTTTGATTTATGATGAAGGCCATGGGACATCACTCATACCAGAATCTGTAGTGCTGCAGCTGGAGATGTCCTATAAAATCAAAAAAATCAGCTAAAAAGTCAAATGACCAGAAATATAATCAAACAACAAACCCCCTCATGAGTTTGTGACTCTATATATTTCCAAGAAAAATCCAGGCGCAGAGAAGCCACAGCATCTCTCTGGGTTGGTAATCGCTCCAAGAGGTTCCGGAATTGCCTGTACTTTGAAGGAAGAGGGTAGAGGTCGAAGTCATCCCCCCTTTGGATGCGTCCAGTCCAACTGATATGGCCCACAGAATCTTCATAGTTGAGGAGTCCCCCAAATTTGCGATCAGACTGGACGGAATCGAGATGCTTGAAAACCATTGCCTTGAATCGCACAAACCGCATGGATATAGACTGTAGAGCCATGGAGGTGGTTGAGATAGGGGTGTGGTCACTAGGAAGCATTTGTGGGCAGAGGAGGCTGATGATGTTGTTACACAGAGCAGGATCATAGATGATGACAAGCTGGGATGAAGACATGATATGGAGGTTGTTTATTGTATGTAAGGAGGATGTATGTGGGACCTTCTATGGATGTAACAAGGGGATGTAGTATGGGAAGGGTGACTGGTGGGGATTGGGATGAAAGGACTGCACCTCAGCAGTCCTTTTATGCCTCACCCCTCCAGCTGGTCACACCTCTGATCAGCTGGAAGGGTGACGGATCCCCCTTCCAGCTGATCCCCCTTCCAGCTGATCCACCTTCCAGCTGATCCCCCTTCCAGCTGATCACGCCTCTGATCAGCTGGAAGGGTGACTGATCACCCCTCCATCTGATCATCCTTTCAGTGGTGATCAGTCACCACTGGAGGGGATCAGTCACCCCTCTAGCATGGTGACTGATCACCTTTCCTGTCCTCCTGCACACTTCACACATGGAGGAGCCATGTTGAAGTGTGCAGGCCTTGCCGATAATCTCAGCTCAGCCCATCTTCGAATTCACTTCGAAGATCATTCAAAATCACTTCAATGGTAACTCATCGAAGTGATTTTGAATGATCTTCGAAGTGAATTCAAAGTACATTCGAATTCAAAAAATGAATTCGAATGTACTTCGATTTTGATGCCTGGTCCGCGTAAATCCGCGCATGGCCGAAGCTCCAGGAGGCATCTTCGATTGCACTTCGAAGATTCCTCCTGGCCTTCGAATTATCTTCGAAGTATCTTCGAATACATTGGTTTAAAAAAAAAAAAAAAAAAAAAAACGATGTTATTTCGAAGCGAAACCGTAAATGTGCGTCCGTGGTGTAACTTTAACGAGCAGATTTCACAGTCGTGTGAAATTAAGCACTCGGCAGCTGAAGAGCTCGTCAAGTCAGTCCTCCCCTGGCTAACTTTACAAGACCTTGCCAAGGCTCGCTAAGGTCCCAACTCGCCAACTTTAATCGACTCAGTATCCCCCCCCCCCCCAGAAACTCTCCAACATGGATCAATCCCCACATGACTCATCAAAGAAAAAACAATCTCATTCGGGATTTCTGGGTGAGGGGGAAGTATCGCAAGAGCTTGTTGTGGGATTTCATCCTGAGCGTTGAGAAGAGCAAAAAAAAAGCCAAAGGTTAACAGAAATGTGATGAATCAACGATTGTGAGAACACACTCACTAGCTAGTTACAGAGTGTTGTTAACTACTCTGATTGTGGAATTTGTCTTTATCTCACCTCGGTAGCTGCAGAAGCTGGCTAACTAGGGCTTACCTAATGAGAAATTCTCTCAAACGATTGGAGATGCTCTAAGAAGGGAAGAAGCAGTGAGCTATGGAATACTGGATGAACCTTGGCAAGATCTTCCGGCATAATTAACCCGTATACATCTGGTCCAAGCATCGTTTCTATCCTGAATGGACCCAGCTTCTTAAAATCAAGTTTTCCCAAGGGACAGGAGGTTGCAATGTTACAACTTAGTAACCGGACTCAGTTGCCTTTCTTATATTTGGGGTAGCTCTAGCATTTTCATCAGAATAGGTCCTTTGGGCTTGTTTAGCCTTCAACGTATTATCCTGCAGAGTTTCTTGAACGGTTGTGAGGTCACTGATTAAGCGTTTGGCCGCCGGGACCTTAGATCCATTAAGGTTATGGGCTTTTTTTTTTTTAAAAAAAAAAAAGAATGATCTGTTGCTGAGTTCGCCTGTTGTTGTATCCGGACGCCAAATTCATCAAAACCCCAATCAAATTAGGTAGCTTTACTCATGATCTTAATATTTTGAGCAAGTTCTAGGCCTGATTTTGCTTACAAAGCTGCAAGTGCACACTTGATACATGCAGAAAATAGCAAATATTTGATGAAATGAATCCAAATGAGTCTAACAACCTATGGGCAGACAATTTTGATCAGTCTGAGACCACTTGCTATGTATGTGGCTCTCCGACAGTACAACAGTAAGGAATCAATGATTATTAAGAGCGCCGTCCACACCAAACTCGAGTTAACATAAACATGGAAATACCAGAAGCAAAGATGGACAGTTCTGCCGAGGAGCGAAGAGGGGAGTAGATGAATCTGAGAGAGAGAAACGAATTAAATACAGGGAGGAAAGGTGGAGAGGATAGAGAGAGAGAGCAGATGGAAGAGTGCACAGTATAGTAAGAGAGTGTGACTAATCGTTCATGAACTTTAAGTGACAGTGAAAAACAAAAACATTATTCGAGCAAGACTTGTTTGAGGACCTCAACAAGACTATTGGCCGCCTTTACGAGCTCATCGGTGTGAAGGGCAGCGGAAACACAGATCCGCAGGGAGGGACACATTGGGTCAATTTCTTGTTCCCAGACTTTCTTGGTCCGAGTGATCAAGACGCTCTTCTGCTCAATGGAGAGATCTACTATCTTCTGAAGAAGCTCTTCCTGCTCCTCGTATCGCATCAGATTAAGTTTTGTACCAGAGGAAGGTAAGCCTTGATTGGTCAATTGTCTGGGACTCCAATGGGGACTTAGTTCATTATTCGGCTTGGCCTTCGTTGTTGTTGCTGGTGCTACTACTACTGCTGATTGTTGAGTTGGCGATTTGAGAGTGATGTGGATCAGTGGCGAAGCTTCGTGGGATGGGATTTCGATCAGTCCTTCCTCGCTCATGGGATGGCCAGTAATCGGCTTAAGGATCTCCCTCAACAGCCGAGTATTCTTTCGCAACCTTTCAAACCGCTCTACTCCATCACCTTCGCTGAGGATCTTGATGGATTCCGATGCAGCGGTAGCTAGGAGCGGGGGCAGAGCGGCCGAAAAGACCAGCGCGGCAGAGTTGATTCGTTGATGAGAGACCACCTCGTTCGAGCCCGCGCAGAAGCCTCCTCCAGAATTGAAACTGGTTGCCAATGATCCTACTAAAATATCAACTGACTTAGGCTGTCCAACAACATAATCTCTTTTAGCTTCTATCACCCAAATTATTGAGAACAGCAGGTAGACAGAAAGACGGGAAAAATATCTAATGTAAAACTATCCCAGTCTTCCTGTTCATCCAGTGCAGATATTCTCGTTCAATCACTCACCGGTACGCCAAAGTATTCCGTTAAGCCTCGTCCAGTTTTTCCCAGACTGCCTATCGACCAGGTTTCATCAAGTATTAGCCTGAATTTGAATTTTTCCTTCAACTTGATCTGTTAAACCAATAGAGATAAATTGTTTTAAGTGACCCGTATTTGCGCAAATGATAGATAGAGAGATGGCAGGCAGGGGGCAGACAATTGCAGGAAGGTCACATATTTGTCCGTCGGATTCGAAAAGAGCCTCGGTTATGATGAACTTTCTAGTCAGCTTTCGTCTGTATTTAATTTCCTCAAACTTGAGCTGTTCAAGGACTTTTTCGAGGCTTCCCATATCGTTGTGGTCGAACCACCTGATTGTCGAACGAGAGATTTGGATGCCCTTTTGGATCGAAAAATTAACGCCTCGGTCGACGACAATGATGTCCCCTCTCTTGCTAAATGAGGGGATCACCGAGGAGGTGGTCGAGAAGCCTTGAGCATAAATGATCGAGTTTTGGAGACCCAAAAAGTCGGCAATATCACGCTCTAACTCCATGTGAACATCTATGAGAAGAAAAAAAAGAAGTGGTATACATAATACGACGAAATAGAGTTAGTTGATGGCGAGTTTAAAGAGAGAAGCGAAGGGGAGGGGGGGACATGCCAAAGGTGCCGTAAAATCCAGGAGGACCACAACTGCCGACCCCACTTCTTCGGAGCTGCTCGATCGCTCTAAGTTTAACTTCCTCATTACCGATTAAGCCAGCAAAATTAATACTGGCTAGATTGGTGACTTCTCTGAGGTCCTTGGGATCGATCGGGGAGTCGTGCGAAGGACTCTCTACGAACCTCTTGGCGGCCTGCCCATGCAAGATCTTGGCACGCACGCTTGGGATACCGACGATGATCGGTGGCTGAGATAATGCTTGGGTGGTCTGCGCAGCGGTTTCAACAAGTGGTTCGGGTTTCCATTCGGCTATCAATTCATCAATTTCCTTCAGGTGTTAGTGAGTATCGCCAGCCGAGAACCAATCCCGGCCGAGACGGACAGACAAAGAAGGGAGAGAGAAAAAGAGAACTGCCAGTTAATAAAATCTAAACGAGATATATGTATGTGTGTGTATGCTCATACCTTTTCAGTTAGTTTGACGAAGCTTTTCCCACTACCTACGTCTCCTCGAGTACGACTCTGCCTCCAGGTTCGAATGATGAAGAAGACTAGGGATATTTCGAGAAAGGTACGAAAGGGATCATTCTGATGAGATGACTTGACGTATCGGATCAAGATATCTGAGCCAGGGATAAGCTTAATGAGTTTGATGATGAAGTTTGAAGTCTTTGAGAGATATTCAAGATAGGGAGTGAATTCGGATGAGGATGGTTCGAGCATGACTATCACTCTTGATTGTTTATCTGTTCCGTTCGTTTGTCCCTCGAAAGCTTCCTGTATCTAAATGTGTGTTGGTTGGTCTTGGTCTGACTTTGCTTTGAAGTTTATACCCGCGAGCAGAAAGCATTTACCGCAGTCCGCAGCGACTGTATGGAGAACAGCAGCAGGAGATCATTAAAGAGAGAGCCGAACTAGGCTGCAAGAGAAAAGAAGAAGAAAACAGCGAAAGAGCAGGTCCCTTTCCATCGGCTCTTACCCCTGAGAAGGCTAAAAAAGACGATCAACTTGACAATTCGGAATATCACTCCGCTTGTGCGGTTTTTTGAAGAGGAGACTGTGTATGCAGCTGGAAATCGACGTGGTGATCCACTAGTCCGTCCATCCTTTGAAGCTAATTGAGCAGCAAGTTTCCACTAGGGCCCAAAATATACACAGTTTTCCAATTATTTAATCGAGTTTGAGGAGCTCACTAGTGGATAATGATATCCCTAAACCCCCTCCTTTTTAGGGATCGAGGGGCGAAGTGCATTAGGCCTGTTTACGCAGACTTACAATTTAAATTTAACCGTAATAAGCGGGAATTTCAAGTCCCATCAGTAAGCGGTCCGCATTACTTGAACAGTCCTATTGTACCTGTCCCATTGCCCCGGCGAAGGACGCTCGCATGTTCGTGAGTTGTATCCTCAGAGTGTTTTATCGAACTCACTGCAGCCACTGGCTACAATCCAACGCTTCCAAACATTTTTTGTCTGTTTATGACCCTCTCATTCAGTGTTTCACTTATTGAAAGTCAAATAGGACCACCTGATGCCTCCAAACCATCCTTACACAAATTTTTCTACAAGTTACTTTTTGGGGGCTGTGCGGTTTGGTCCGCAGTGGCGCGGTTTGGCATGCAGTATTGAGGCGGGGAAGATCAGGTGAGATCCATGGGAGTGACCAGAGAGGTTGATAATGAGAAGAGGAGGCTTTCATCAAACAGTTCTCGCAGAAAACTGGCAGATATATCTCCTCTCAAGACACTACCAGGCCTTGAAAAAATTAACGCCATACTCTACATGCCTCCCCACCATTGTCTCTTATTGGGTTTATTGCTACTGCCACTCATGCCCCTGATTAATGGATTCAAGAGAAGAACCCAAAGAAGGAGAAGGAGATGTTGAGATTAAATTCTGGAGGCCCTTTGGATGTTTTCAGAAAACTGGAAAGCTGGTAAATATATTGTCTTTTTTTTAATTATTTTACCATTGTTTTTCTTTCAGAGTGTGTTGATTACATTTCTTTGTTTTTGATTCAAGTCTAAATGGGGAGAGAAAAATTCCCTGGTGCTTATACATAATCTTCCCAAGTAAATGACCAAGATCCCATAGGCACACCATTTTACAGCATACATGGCTTCCTAATATTTCAAATAGGTGGCTTATCATTCAACCAATTCTTTCTTATCAACCACTATAAAAATATACAAAAGTCTATTGCCCAATTGCAAGATTTTTTGATAAGTGCCTTTCAAAATGAACTGAAACAAATTGTGAAATTTTCAAGGTGCAACCAACCCAGCATACAAAGGGGGAGTTAGTTGATTTACATACATGAGGGAAAGAAGATAAGTCATGAGGATAATGTTGAGATATTTCAAAGATAACTTTGAGTTGAAGGATTTTGAGGATAGCTTTGATGATGAAGATATGTGGACTCTAGAATGATTTAGTACTCCACCAGGATGATGGCTAGCCAAATTCTCAGTAGTCAATGTAAAACAATATCAAATTAATTAATTGAGGAAAAGACATAAAAGTGAAAAGTAAAAGATCAGTATTTATATTTGAGAATGCTACTACTCTCAATGGGAGTAGATCAGAAAGATGTGTCAAAGCCTAATGAATGAGTCTGTACTTGGTGTTAGAGTGAGAAAAGTAATCAAAGCTGAAGTGTGAAATGAAACACACAAATGATCAAAGGAGTATCAAAATCTTTGAGACTAAAGGTAAGAATTCCCAGGTAAGAGAGTTATGTGCAAGGATAAAGGGATGGGTTAAGCGCCAAGCTGAAGGTTGAGGTTCATTCAAGCTGGTCCAGAAAGGTTCATTGGATAGCATCAAAGATAGGCCAAATCACCAGAAATAGAAGTCCCTAGGTCTGAGAGCTTCATGATAAGGTGATTGTCAAAGACAATTTCACATGTTCAATTTTGGTTAAGTTTCATTCAAATGTTAATTGAAGTTTTCAAATCTGAGGTCGATTCAAATTTCAACAGAAAATTAACTGAATTCATTGTGATTTGGCTGAGCCTTTAGAGTTGCAGTGTGACAGAGATACTGCTTTTTTTTTAATACACCTACAATTAAAGCCTTTTTTGGTTGGTATATAATTGGCATTTTTCAAAAAAAAAGCAATGGTGGGCCCACTACGCTAACATTAGCTTTAGTGTAGTGTAGTTTTAGCTTTTCTTAGCTACACTACCACAAAGTTACTGTTAGCTGGGGATTTGGGAAGCTAAAAATAAAACATTTTCATTGACAGAACAGATAGCAGTTAGCATAGTGCTAGCACCATTTAAAAAAATTAACACTACAGAAATCCCCTGTCAGCTTATTTTTAGCGGTTTTAGCTGGAAAAATACTACACTAACTGTTAGTGTAGTGCTCTTTTCAGATATTCTAACTGTTAGTGTAGCACCTTTTTGCTCTACACTAACTTTTAGTTTAGCACTATACTTGTGGGAGCATAGCAATCATGTCTTGTCTTGAGGCTTTGCTGCTTTTAAATCATTATTTTCATTATTCCTGTTGAAGCATTTCTTTTCCCACTTTACTTGCTTCCTTTGAGTTAAATAAGCATTTCTTCTCATTCTCTGATGCAAATTTGGATTACTGGTTGACCAATTTACATATGAGCAAGATGCATTGATCAAGTTGAAATTGATTAAACAGCAATCCCAATTCCCAAAGAAATGAAAGAAACACATATCCAAAAATTTGAAAGAGAAAAGATGGAAAAAAAATGCAGAACTGGATAAGTAGTTTTGAATTGTTTCCTGGGATAAATACAAAAATAATCATAAATTTTGAGGCCATATGCAGCTTCTTTTATAGCCCACAGGGGGGGATGGCCAAATGGACGGCTCAGAAAGTTGCAGTAAATTCTTTTATGAGCCTGAAATCCACACTGAAAAACAATTTTCTTTTGAAAAAAATAAATAAATATTATCCCCTGGGCTATGCAAAAAGTCTTTCTTTTACCCTCTCAGATTTTCTTGTGGGACTCCATGGCATACAGTGGTCTGTGAGGGGATTAGCCCATAAGAATCCTCTCCTCTGAGATAAAGATGATACACAAATGGGAAATGAGGTATTAATTAAAATATGATAAAGGTTTTTGTGTGATTATGAAGAATTTTATCATTGTCAAACAGGAAAATGTGCAAGCATAGGGATTCTATATCACAATCTACTTGGGTATTTGATTCCCAGAGATATGGAAGTAATGGCAGAATAGCTACTATATATTACTAGGTAATATATGATTTTATTTTAAATTACTAGTTAAGATAATATATACAATTAAATAATATAACAAACATCAACAACACCACTATCATCTGAGCAGTGCTGGACCACTATGCTACACTACTCTAGTTTCCTGAGATATTTCATTGTATCAGAAAATGTTCATTGGAATTTTTTTAGTATTAGGCTAATGATTTAAGGTCTAATAAACAAATAGTGTCAGCATCAGTGATGCCACAAACCTTTATCTTTCTAGATACACTGGGTGCGAGCAAAAATAAGTGGTCACACAAGGGTATGTGACATGGTGAAATGGGTAATTAATAATGTGAAAGAAAAGGTTTTAATAAAAGAAATGGTTTCAATAAAAATACTGAAGTTGTTATTAAGGGAGGGCCTGAGTTAGCGGGGTGGTTTATTGTGCCCTCCAATGACCTGGTTTTTTGAAAAAAAGAGTATGCCCAGAAATTAGTATACTACTAAAACTAGATTATTTCCAGGAAAGATAGCTTCAGGAGGAGTAAGACTGGTCTTGAAGAACTCAAAGAGTTGTTTAAAATTTGGTGGATAAGTGCTGGAAAAGGTGAGTGGTGGTTAAATGAAATTCAAGGGAAAAATAAGCAAGAACTGGAATACATAAAAGGCTATATGACTGATTGATAAGGTTGGTAAAAGCTGGTAAATGTAAATTAAGATGGGGAAATAATTTTGTGGGAAGATTTTAACACTAGACAATCAAAGGAAACCTTTGAAAAAATATTGAAAAGTGGTCAGCACCCTGGGTTAGTTCTGGGAGTAGTGGACAGCAGACCTGAGAAGATGAGAAAAAGAAGTGATGAAGAAAAGAAATAAATTGCAACATAGAGAAAATAAGTAAATACAACTAAGTTCAGTTATGCCAAAGGAACAGCTCTCTCTTTCCCATTCAAAGCTCTTACTAAGCCCTGGTTACCTATATAACTAGTTTGGTTACTTTAGTGCTAGGATACCTGTGTCACAAGCAACAGTGGGCCGCTACGCTACACTACACTATTTCACAGCTAACCGTTAGCGTAGCGGGTTTCTTTTTTCCCAGAAATTTTGCAGTGTTAGCTGAAATTACACTCCGCTACACTAACAGTTAGCGTAGCAACAAACTTTTCAACCCATTTTTTTTAGTTTTAGCTGGGAAAATTCACCGCTACGCTAACAAGTAGCATAATTTTTCTGGTGCTAACAGATTTTGAAGTTTCCAGTAGCGTAGCGGCATCAGAGCATTGCTACGCTACACTAAATGTTAGCTGTTAGCTGATATTTTTCCTGCTAGATTTTAGCTGTTAGCTGAAGTGTTTCCCTTTACACTATGCTCAAATAGCAGGTTTTTTTTGCCTGCTAACTGTTAGTTTTTCAAGTTAAAATGGCTGCTGCATAAATGGTGTTGTTTTGGCTTCAGCAGGTATAATCCTGCTTCCATAAGTCTCTTAAAAGATAAATACAACTTGTCTGTTAGTTTAGCGCTACACTAATTAATTTTCCTCTACAATAGGAATTGACATTTTATCTTCTTCTTTGATGGAGTCTTTGGGCACTACATTAAGCAAAAACCATAGATGTACAGTGAAGATCAGTTTCACCATGCAGGTCACATGGTTGTCACAAGAGGCCAAATTTCCCAAAGAAGAAGAAAATCCAATGTCAAAGCCACAGTGTAGTGTTTTTTTGGAAGAACAATCTGTCGACTTCAGGGTATGTGCTGACTCATTTTGGGGGTGCTGCGGCATGAGGATCTTGGCAACAAACAGTGGTGGCTCTGTCAACATGCGCCGCTGAATATGTGGCTCTCTCAGAAGGTTCTCAAATACTGGCACACATCATCAACATAATAGAAGATATCAACTATCAACCAGCTCTGTTGATACATGTGGATAATCAGGCAGCAATATTGATTGTTGCTGATAATGCATCAAAAAAGAAAACTAAGTATCTAAAAAGAGCTTTCTATTTTGTCAGTGACCTGGTGAGAGAGGAGGAAATTGATCTGAAATGGACTCAAACTGAAGATCAACTGGCCAACCTGTTCACCAACACTGCCAGCATAATTTCCTAGGATGAAGTCATCCCAGTTAAACTGGGATTAACTCAACCAATTTAATCTTGGTTGATATCACCTGATGAAATACAAGGCCAAGTGAACCCCCTTGGTTTTATATTTCATTGGTTGAGGTCAACCTACATTAAATTGGTTGATTACATCCTAGTTTAACTGGGATGAACTCAACCTAGGTAATTATGCTGGCAGTGCAAAAGATTAGTGGCTACAAAGATGTTGATGGCATTGAAGAAAATCAATGTGATTGACTGATCGACATAATCTTGGGAGGGGGTGTTGAATGCTGGAGCAAGATTATGTAATACTATGTACTTATCTAACTACATAACCTAACTCAGTGATACATAGTTTAGCAAAACCTAATAGTCATGTATTTAGAACGAGGGCATAGCCCCCAATTTTGGGGATTGGGGAGGGAGGTTTAGAAAAGGGGGCTTGATGAGAAGGGTGCACAATATTTTATTTGTGTAAATATAAGAACAAAGATAACATTTCATGTTGAAATCAAAAAGCAATGAAATTATGAAGCAAAAAACACAAAAAGGATGAGAAACTAAAAATGTTAATATAACTATTGCCTCTGTACATTTGAAAGAACCTCTTTGTAAACAATATTTGATGTTTCATATGAAGGAAGGCCAAATTCAGGTTGAGGGACTACTACCTTTGTAGTACGGCTGGACTTACTTCGTGACAATGCAACATAGAGTTGTCCATGACTAAATACAGGATCATGAAGTACAATACCTACATTTCCAATTTACTGACCTTGAGATTTGTTTATAGTTAGTGAGAAAGCCAGATTTATGGGGAATTGTTTCCGTATGAGCTTGAAAGGCAATACAGACTCATCAGGGTCTGATATGAAGGGAATGTGTGGTATACCAAGTTGTTGACTCTATTTCCTGAAATTACCTTTGCATCATAAATAACATTTGGGCCCAGGTTTTCCACAATCAATGTAGTCCCATTGTTTTATCAAGGTTCCTCAGCATTATTATTGGGAAGCCCCTTTTCAATTTCAAAATATGAGGTGAAAAGCCTGAAATTGTTAGACTATTTATTTATTCCTGTAAGTATAGGTTTTGGGGGTCATCTTCCACTGAATCATAGCTTGTATAATTCCTGCCTTCTGATGGAATATCTTGCAAGATCCTAGCATTTATATGGTTGACTGAAAAATTCTTGCAGCAAAGAATAGCCCAGTCCAAAAAGTAATCCTGTTGGGAGAAAGACCTGGAAATATGTGGGAATAGTTGTGTGATGAGATGAACCAAATTTTCCCTGTGGGATCCACCATGAATTGCCATTGAAGCAGGCAGCTGTATCTTGTTTGAAAAAGCAGTGATACCTTCTATGTTCCCAACAGATAGAAAATTGCTGAAAGTGAGGATCCCCAGCTGCACACATGTTGATGGATTGCGGAAGGCCAACTTGTAAGCATAATATTTTAAGGCAGTTGAAAGTGGAATTTCCTGCTTGACTTCAGGACTCTGACCAAGATCTCCATTTGGATGTAAGAGCACATAATGGAGAGGATCATATTTGCTGTCTAATTCAGATATCCTTGCAAGGGATTGACCACAATATCTGATGATAAAATCCCTTGTGGCTGTTTTCAAAGGGTCATTGCCTTCAAGGTAAGAAATTTCAGAGCATGAAAACTTAGTGAAAGTGAAAAAGACAGAAATACCTTCTACCCAGATGGCTGCAATTTGGTCCCCTGTTGGGAGGTGATAAACTCTTTGGTCCACATTTGTTGCCGTTTCTGTAAGCCTTATTGAGCGGTTTGGAGTGATTTCAGATGCTAAATGCTCAAATTGGCGTATGAGAGGATTGCTCCGGTGAAGTATTTATTGAATCCTTGTCATAATCTCTGGGAGGAGATGTTGACCATGAATATGAAGATTTTCAAACTCATGTCCATTATTTTATATGTAGAGCTGCAAGAATGTTGGGACTTCCTGAGACATTGGCATGAAGCTTCCAATGTTGTGGTGAATTTGTCCCTTCACCTTGAAAGTATATATACCTTGTCCTTGGTTGTTCAAAGCAGCTCTTGTAGCACAATTTATACCAAGTGAAGTAAATGCATAGCTGCTATTTATAAAATGTATGGAACTTATCAGTTGATTTCCTTGAGGCAAGTGGTCTTGAGTTGCATCTTTGAAAAGCTGGAGTAAATCTGGAGGAGGGGGTGGTTTATTTATGTTGATCCTCCCAGAGAAAAAGCAGAGGACATTGGTCTTGCCTTGAAATAGTATGGCCTGGCATAATGGACATTGCCTCTCTCTTCTCAGTGTGTGTGGTCTGAAACTTGGAACCTAACCCTGCAAAACTTTATCTGGGGAATGTTTTTGGCTACATAGTTTTCATTTTCATTCATTACAGGATGGTAATCCAAAACAGAACCTGCAGGATTTTCAAATCCAATCTGGGAAAAATGATGATCAAACTGATTTAGAACCTGTTCCCAATTGGTTTCTGGAATATCATCCTCCAAGTGTGATGTTTTCTCTACAGAAGGAAGGTTTGAGGAGTTATCATAGTTGGCGTAGATATTAATCTGATTGTTGGGAGAAAGATTTTGGGAATGGTCCAAGTTAGAAATGGAAACCCTGGAGGGAGATTTAGGAGTTGTATGAATTCTATTGGTCTAATTGGTAATTCCACGGGTGTGGTTATGAGACATCAGTTGAGTGATTTGAGACAATGGATGCCTTTGTGATGGGACATGATTTTGATTCAACTGGATTGGGGAGTGAGTTGAATGGTAGTTTTGATGGGGAGTAAGTGAATGGATATGATCAGATCTCTGATGAGAAACTGAGGCTGGTAGTTGATAAGATATTTGCTGGGACATTGGGGATGGAACTTGCTGAGAGATTGGATGGGACCTTGAGGATTGGAGTTGGTGAGAGATTTGATGAGAATGTTGAGAGGATTGATGGGAATGTGGATGGTGTGTTTGAGGGTCATTGTGTAGATGCTGAAGATGGGAAGTGTGATGATTAATGATTAAACTACATTGGAAGTGCTAGTGATGACTTGGAGAATTGTGAGAGTTGAAAAAATGATAATTAGTTACAGGAGATGATGGATGGTGGAAATGATTGGGGTTAGGGGTGGTGGGCAGATTGAGTAGAGAATTCAAGTCCCTTTGACAAAACCTAGCATTTATTTCCCTGTTGTATGCTCCTCTCAGTTCATCAATATTCCAGTTCATTGTAGATTAATGGGAGCAGAGAAGTAAAATGCAATAAGAGTATGTGTCAGATGAAATAAGAGTATGTGGTGGATTATTATTTTGAAGAATGATGGTAGTAAAAGTGGGATATTATTGGGGGGAATGGAAGATGTCAGGTGAAGAAGAGCTCTATTTGTGGCTGGAGAAAGGGTAGCAGCAGTTTGATTAATTAGTTGTTGGTAGCTGTTGGTAGCAACATTAATTAAACAATGTGACTTGGCTGCCAGCAACAGTCTACAATATATGTAATTTGGTTGGTAGCAACATGATTGGTTGTTATAATGTGTTATTGGTTGTTGGCAACAGTATTGGTTGCTTTAGTGAAGAAGTGTGCACAATGTCAAAAAAAAAGACCAAATAAGTATGTAAAACAAACAGAAAAAGAAAGAGGAAAACAAAAAGAGGGACAAAAGAAAAAGAATACAGCTCATGCAAAAAGAAGCAAGAGAATTAAAAAAAGAGCAAAAAAAAAACAAAAAAAAGACCAAAGAAAAAAGAGGGAAAAAAATTGCAAAAACAGTCCCCAGTCTTTCCTCATTGAGACTGGAGAATCAACAATCGTGTGCGGAGAGCTTACCATATCGGGCTGTTATCATACAGGTTAGTTAGTTGCAGATTAGTAATCAATTATCGAGACTGGAGAATCAACAATCATGTGCGGAGAGCTTACCATATCGGGCTATTATCATACAGATCCCTGAGTCCTTTCTATAGTTGTATGCCGATCTTAAATCGGTCGGCTCCGGCCAACGTTACCGCGGGGGGTTGTAAGCGATACAATCCATTTCGCAGTGCAAGCGATACAACCCACCGATGGTTTACCGATGAAGGCCCAATGCAAACCTCCAGGTTTTATCATTTGTCTGAAGTGCTGCAAACTTAATTCTGGTATGATCGATGTACAGTTTGTTTCTGCCTATAAAAAGGTTTCTTGCATATTGTAAAATCAGATATTCATCCCGCTCTTAAATCTCAGTCTATCATTTGTTTTAGTTTCCATTAGTTTTTGGCAAAGCAGAAAGATAAGGCCCACATTATGAGATTGAATCAAAAATTTTGTAGGGGCTTTCTTGTGCTTTTTATTACAAACTCGGCAAGCTCCACATTTGTCAGAAAGATTTCCCCATCTATTAATGAAGGAGGTTGGACCACAAACTCGCCTGCCAATATGGCTCGAGATGAATTATCAAATAATCATGTCGATGGGAGTACATGGTCTGCAACAATAAAACACGTCATTGAAGGTTCAGTTGGTTTCTATTCAATTTCCTTTAGCCGCGCTAAATTCTACCAATTCCGCTGAATTAAAGAAAAATCTTTACAGGAGAGGTAGTTTGTTTCGAAGAGAGGGAGGTATTCGAGTGAGAACTAATCCTTGAGAATTAGCAATGATCCTTTTATTTACATCTGTCACTTTCGAAATTGTACAGGAGAAGCTTGCGCATGCCCATCCCACAATTCAACAAGCCGGGGAGTATATCAAATCCAAACTTGGTTGGACCGGCCTGGAACCTGTAACGGATAAGGGACTATGGGAAGAGGGGGTCTACGACAACAGTCTTTATGCTCAATTTCACCTCAATGGTTGGTATTCTGCTTCAATGCGTCAGAATTGCTGAATTCTTATTTCTTTATTAATATTCAATGATTCTGCAGAATATCCCTACGCTCTACCACCAGATGTGACCCACTGGGTGTATTGGATGCGGGTCTCTCCAATAACTCCAGAGGCATTCCAGCCGTTGCCCCATGAGACCGTACCTATTTCGGATTACTTGGACCCAATAAGGGCTGCCGCGTTAACTAGATATGCCAAGCATTACGACGTTTACGGGTGGTATGGGATTCCTCAGCGCATTGTCCAAACTCATCGTCCGTCGAGTTTTGCCCATCCCACAGATTACGTGGTCTGGGAAGACCCCGTCTCAGGGCAAACGGTGACCCGTTTGGAAGGTGCCCAAGCCATACAGTGGTAGGAAGACATGTCCGCAAGGCTATTCAATCAAAATTCCCGCCAGAAAAATATCAGGTCTTGTTCAGTCGAGCTCCTGAGCGTTGGAAGTATGTCTATTACTTCTTTCCCCAAAGTTCTCGAGGCTTACTGATTGGCATATATCCCTGATTGAACTTTGTGCTGTAGAAGTGTCGTTGATCCTGATCACTTCCAGTGCGTAACTATCTCAACATTCCCTAAGAATCTACCATGCGGAAAGATAAACAGCTGACTGGCCTTTTTTTTCTGTACAAATAATCACATATGAAAGTGTATCTGTTGCCCCAAAAGTCGCGGGAGATTCACTCTGATTGAGAAAAGCTCGATTTTCCCTGTTGGAAGCTTTCTTAATTTGGCATTTTCATTGAGACTTGCTACCTAGAAAAGATGTTTCTGATTTGATTGAGTTCAGATAACCGTGATAAAAATATTGTCATTCCATACAGAATTTACAACTTCAAGAGGGACCAAATTTTTTAGAAAATTTGTAGATAGGCTACAGCTGTTTTAGAGAGAAAATTATTAGAAAGATATCAGGTTTTATAACAATAATTTTCTTTCTCTTGTCTGTCATTGAATTCATACATTTGTGCATTCTCTCAAATTCCAGGAAGTATTTTTTTTTCTCTTGGAAAATTATTCTCTTTTGTAAATATCTCCAGGAATGTTTGTCTAAGATATTTGGCACAGAGTGCGCAATGGAATGATCACAAAACAATGGTGAAAACATGGATAAAAATACAATTGGATTGATTTTAAAACCAAAAATATTCTTATTGATAATCAGAAGGACTACAACTAAAAAATACCACTTAGTTATCTTTTACCCCAAATATTTGTGCATCTTTGTTAAATTCTTTTCATGTTGAAGTAATGTTTGATAACCTAGACAGAGCTGAAGACAGCAGACACAAAGTGGTGAGTGGTTGATGTTGGTGGAAGGATGAAGAAAGGGAAATCCTTCCACGTCAGCTGTCTCAGTATACTATGTAGACTATGTGAAACTTAGGTGACATGAAGTAGACATGAGATGGAGAGAAATAATGAATAATGTATGTGGCAGACTGAAAAGTCAAACTAGACTAAGTTAGTTTAACATAGACTAACTTAACAATTTTACATGAACATCCAAAAGCTTCCAGTTGAATTAGTAGAGGTGGGTTTGAGATCTTATAAGTTCTTTTATAAAAACACACCCCTCCATTATCCATCATCCATCCCACATAACCTTCCATGCATGGGAATTTGGGCTGCATTCCTGGTGTCATAATTTCCACTACTGGTGTCCTTGAAGCTTCCAGTGTGGAATTCCTAAAGTAGCAGGAAAGTGATTTTAGGTGAAATATAAAACAGAACTAGTAAGTAGAATTTTTGGATGCAAAATGTTCTGATCTATTGAAGTGTCACAGGTAGACTCAATTGCTTAATCACCTTGGACAATGTGGTGATCCATTCCACACCATTACCATATTTTTCAATCACTATTAATCATTTATAAAATCCCAAATACTTACACATATACACATATATAGCCCAAACCTTACACATATTCATCATTATTTTGACATAATCAGATTCTACACCTCATTTTAGCCCTAGTCACTCACTACAACCACCCTCAAATTCCTCATGGTTCAATAGTTACAGGCAAACTCAGAATAATCCAGCAAGTCACAGTACAAAGAAAGCTATAGAATACAATGCGTACATATTATAAGTAGATGAATTTCATAAAATTATACATAAATACATATTATAGAAACTACATAGAAACTACATAACATACACTGCACATGACTAGGCTTTATTCAGTAACATCTTACATCATATCTAATGTACATAACCACCTTCCCTGTAATGACTAAGGTTGTCATCTAATTATGTAAGGCTCTTAGGTACTCAAATCAACAGACTAGCTAGCGACGACACTGGATGCACTTAACACAATTGATACTAAAAAGTGGGTTGTATTATGATAGGATTTATAACAATTGGGCAGAGGTCTGCAATTGACAATTAAGAAAGAAACAAAAATATTGAGATAAGGAAAAAGGAAAAGTCAAAACGGAAGGGTACAAATGGACTTCTTATAGATGATAAAGGCTTCTGGTAGAACAAGTAATTCCTAGGAGTTTTATTCTGAGGTTTGTCTTTTTACTAAGTTATCACGTATTTCCTTGTATCCATTTTAAGTAAGGACTTTATTGTAACTTACCTTTAGCTTCAATCCTTGGTTTTTATTCCATGTTAACTTTCTTGTGTTTTTAGTAATCCTTACGTATAAGACTCTTACCTAATCTGACCTTTATCCGTTTCTTATATTCCCACTACCCATCTGTCACTGTCATGACTATTTCATATATGTCACTTTCTATTCTACCCATATATCATGTTCTTCCTTTTCCCACCAGCTACATGTCATAGCCTTGTTCATCCCTTCCTCTAGCCTTAGGGCTCCTCTTCTGTCTCAGATATATAAGGACACCAGTTCCTCCCTCTTGTTCCCTTATGGACCCCCTGACTTAACATATGGACCCTGGAATTGCTAAATTATCCCCAACATATATCAGCATTCTTGATACCATATACTAGTATACATATATAGTAGAGTCCCCATCAACCCATAAAATATATAAATATAAATATCAGCTTAAACTCAATATAATTAGATTTCCCCCTCTCTTACTTTACCCACCTTGAATCCAGAGCTACAAACCATTTCCCCATATCATACTTATATTATATATACTTTATATACCTCATTCCCCCTTTATCCATCTCTCTCACCTGGTGTGTGTGGTAAGCAAGCTCATTAGTATTAGTCTTCTAAGAATAGATAGAAATCAGCCACACCTTTTATTTTATTCTTAGTTTCACACTCAGTCCGGGAGTTGAAGCCAAAAGGGGTGGAAGTTTGACAACAGTACCATGAGGAGCTGATGCTGGAGTGTTGACAGGAGATGGGAATGGGACAATAGGAGATGATGGAAGGATCAAAGGGCCCTCACCAGTGGGGCAAGGAGCATGAATCAACACCTGAAGACACCTGTCAAATTGTGGCTTCAGAGGGAGAGGGGGTAGGGTATGTAGGTCCTGCAGGGGGGAAGACGTTGGATGAGGCTTGGGAACAGTTGGGGTTTGCTTGTTGTTGACTCCGGGAACAGAGATCTCACTCAGCCAGGGTAGTTCCACTAGAATGGGTTGTACCTTGTCCAATTAAAAGGTGAGTTTCTTGCCATAAGGAAATATGTTGTCATTGAACAGCACATCCCAAGATTTGATGACCAAGCGAGTGTCCAGCTCCATTAGACAATACATGTTGCCATTGGATAGATAGGAAATCAGGATGGATGCTCAAGCCTTCTTATCCAACTTCTTTCAATTGGCTTCTGGAACTTTATAATAGGCTAGGCATCCAAATAGATGCAGCAGAGAGAGATCTACTGACAGTTTGCCTAGAATCAAGGCCAGAGAGAAAAAACCGGAGGGAGTTTGACATGGGTAAGAGTTGTAGGCAAAGAAAGTATGTCAAACTGCATCAACCCAGAAAGATTTGGGGAGATTAGCAGCCAGGAGGCAGGATCTTACAAGATTGCTGATAGTGTTATTGGTGTGTTCAGAAACTCCATTTAGTTCTGGCGAGTGGGGTGGACTTGGTTTGTGTTTGGTGCCCAAATCAAGCTGATAGTTCTCAAATTCCTTGGAAACGTATTCTCCCCCATTGTCGGTGCGGAGACTAAGGATTGGAAAGGACATTTGCTTCTCAAAGCGGGTTCAAAACAATTTGAAGCAGGCAAATACCTTGTTTTTAAATTTAATAGGAAAGATGGAAACATTTTTGGAGCAGTCAAAAATGAAGGCAAAAAAGTACTTGTACCCTTCTCTGGAGAGGATTTCATAGGAGTCAACATCTGAATGGATCATTTGACCTGGAGTTGTAGCTTGGTATGGGGAACGTTTTCTGAACAGCTTCCTGTGCATCTTTGAATGCACACAGATTGGAAATTGTTGAATGTCAATTTTGTTTTTGACCAAGGGGTTGATAGAATGAAGCTTCAGAAGTTGTTTCAACAATGTCAAGCCTATGTGAGAAAAAGGTTGGTGACATGACAGGAGAATGGTATCAGTTCCTGACACAGAAGACACTTAATTGAATGTAGAGCTCACAGGCCCTGATGGGAGTTGATACAGATTACCCCTTCAGTAGCCTCTTCAAACTGGGGTGGCTTTCAGATTGACCTTGTCGGCAGAATAGATATTGCAGGAACGCTTGGAGAAGACCACAGTGAGGGATGTGTTGCAGAGCCCAGCAATGGATAAGAGATGTTCTGCAAGTGCAGGAAACACTAGTGTTTGAATTGACACATTGCCGTCAATAGGGAGTTGAGTGATGCCCTTGTGAGTGGTCAGCTAACTTAACCGGCGTGCAATCCGGTTTCAGATGGGAGACGCAGGATACATCTGGAATCATTGAGACCAAACAGCCAGAGTCCAGGTTGGAATTGCCGTGGTTGGCCAAGAACATAGGAAGGGTCAGCAACAGTGCCAACGCTTGACCCAAGATGACCTCCAACTCTGGCCTGGAGAAGTCGTATTTGTTGCATGCGGAATTTGCACCGTCATTGAGTGGTGCGGCTGTTGTATGACCGGCTTTTGCTTGCGTTCTTGAGAAATGGGCCAATTTTGAGTTCAACAGGCCCCCAGTATCAGACTTTTTTGTTTTCAATTTGGCTAGCTTGTGGTTGTCAATCAGTTTGGCCACGTTGACACACCGGTTGAGATCATGGCCGTCCATGTTTCAGAAAGTGCAGTGCTGCACCGGTTGGTTAGTGCTGTGGTGATCCATTCCACTTCATTACTATATTTTAAAAGATTACTTATCACTCATAAACCTCAAATACTTACATATATACACGTATAAATCCCAAAACTTACACATATTCATCATTATTATTGCATAATAAGATTCTACACCCTATTTTAACCCTAGCCACTCCCCACAACCACCCTCAAATTCCTCATGGTTCAAGAGTTACAGGCAAACCAAGAATAATCCAGCAAGTTACAGTGTAAAGCAAGTTATAGAATACAATAAGTACATATTATAAGTAGATATATTACAAAACCAAGATACATAATACATATTATCTACTATAAAACTAAAAAAAATAGGCTCCTGGAGCCAAACAAACCATGCACCATTTCTACTGCATCAATACATGCAACCTAACGGGTCGACGTCGGCCCGTTAGGTTGCATGACACGGATCGCGGATCGGCGTCGATCCGTGTCAGAAGTCACCATCGAGCTTCCCCAAAATTGGGGGCTATAGACTTGTATAAAATACATAGACACTACATAACATACACTGCACATGACTAGGCTTTATTCAGTAACATTTTACATCATATCTCTGTACATAAACTCCACCTTCCCACTACTCATCTGTCATGTTCTTCCTTTTCCCACCAGCTACATGTCATAGCCTTTTTGCTCCTTCCTCCAGCCTGATGGCTCCTCTTCTGTCTCAGATATATAAGGACACCTGTTTCTCCATCTTGTTCCCTTATGGACTCCCTGACTTCTAAATTACCCCCTACACATACCAGAATTACAGATCACATAAAGTAGTATACATATATTGTAGAGTCACCATCACACTTATAAATATAAATATACATATAAATCCCAGTACAGCTCAGTTACTTATCTAAAACTACATATAAGAAGATTATCCCCCTCTCTTGTTTGGTACATCTTGACTCAAGAGTTATAAACCATTTCTCATAAGATTATCCCCCTCTCTTGTTTGGTCCATCTTGACTCAAGGGTTACAAAACCTTTCCTCACACCACAAATACTTATACCCAATTATTACATATACTGTTCATACATCACAAACCCCTTTATCCATTCCTCTCACCTGGTGTGTGTGGTAAGCAAGCCCATTAGTATGAGCTTTCTAAGAATAGATAGAAATCAGCCACACTTTTATTTTATTCTTAGTGTTACACTCATCCCCTTAGCATTAGTCAGGAAGGTAGCTCTTGTATCAGCACCTTTGGCATAACCTACATTAGTACTAGTGTAGTTATACATCTCCCTTCCAAGCTCTATTCTGCCCTTGAGTAGTTCCACAGCGCCCCTTGGTTTGCCTCTTTGAGGAGTCTTAGCTTTAGCGGAGGAGGCCAGTTCTGACTCCACCACCTCCACTGAACGGGTCTTTTGTTGCAGATGTTCCTATCTGAGGGCATCAATAAGTTTAGTGGGCAACATGCGGGGCTTGTTCATCATGCAGGAAAGCCAATCAGTTGGTAGGGAGGTCAGGATTGAAGATGAGTAGATGTCCTCTGGGTTAAGTGGGGCCTCAGGGGTAACAAGAGCGTTGAGGTGTTTGAAATTTTTTGCCATATCTTCAAGGTGCGCCAGGATGTTTTCTCCTGACATTTGAGATGTGGTGAGTTTGCGTAGCCAATATGTGACCCCCCCAGCACTCAAATCTTGATGGGCTTTCTTGAGAGCTTCCCAAAGACCATGTGAGTTGTCAGTGAGATGGCAAACGTTACAGATATTGGATGGATGGATTGTCCTGGAGATGATTCCAAAAACTGCCTTGTTGTCGCAGAACCAGTGCTTGTGGGCCTTGGCTTCCTGTTCTGGTTCCTCAATGATATATGCTACATCTGTGGTTTGGAAATAAACTTTCATGAGCCAGCTCCAATCAAGGTAGTTGGAGTCTATGCCAGGTGGATTAAGCTGTTTGATTCCAGTGATTTTGAGTGTGGGGTGGACACACATGTCTGAATCGCCAGTGGTTGCCATTTGGTGATGTTTTTGATCCGTTAAAAATTGATTCAAAGAGAGAAATGGAGAGGGTGGTGTGCTCATAGGTCAATGGTTTCACAAGAAGCTTATGGAACGCCCGGATCCTTTGGCACACTTGGTTTTCAACGCCCGGATCCTTTGGCACACTTGGTTTTGTTTATGGTCCAGAGGTTGACACTAAGCTGTAGTTAACTGTGGCTCATAACCTGATGAGATGGACAAGGGCTGAGACACCAGCCAGAGATAAGAGATGAGTGTTGTTGAAGGATCAGTTCATTGCATCAGTAATGAGAAGAAAAACAAAACACCAAGAAGAAAAGAAAGAAGCAGAATGATGAGAGAGAAAATGATAGATGAAAAGAGAAATGATAAAATACATACCTGAGACAGCAGCCAGAGATAAGAGATGAGTGTTGTGGAAGGATGAGGAAAAAGATCTTCCACAACAGAGCTTCTGGCTCAGGTATGCTACACTACATATGACATGAAAGTGAAATGAAAGCTGACAGGTGTGTAGCATGAAATATGAGACTAGTGAACAGATAGGACAGTTTTCATGCCCTATCTATATAGGTAGGGGCACACCCATTTCCATATACATAGACACGGTGTGTGAACTGTACACCCTGTTTTAAAAAGGGTGTGCGGTTTGCGCACCTTTTTTTGAATGGGGTGTGCAACTGCACACCCATCTTTGGGTGGGTGTTTCACGCCCATGTACAGGCGTGCTGAAGCCCAAAAAAGGGTGTGCAGCCCGCACACCCTTTTTTTGAGGGTTTTCAGACCGCACGCCCTTTGTTCCAAGGGTTTGCAGCCTGAACACCATTTTTTTAAGGGTGTGCAGCCCGCACACCCTTTGTTTTAAGGGTGTGCAGCCCGCACACCCTTTGTTTTAAGGGTGTGCAGCCCGCACACCCTTTGTTTTAAGGGTGTGCAGCCCGCAAACCCCTTTTTTTAAGGGTGTGCAGCCCGCACACCCTTTGTTTTAAGGGTGTGCAGCCTGAACACCCTTTGTTTTAAGGGTGTGCAGCCCACACACCCTTTGTTTTAAGGGTGTGCAGCCTGCACACCCTTTTTTTTAAGGGTGTGCAGCCTGCACACCCTTTGTTTTAAGGGTGTGCAGCCTGCACACCCTTTGTTTTAAGGGTGTGCAGCCCACACACCCTTTTTTTAAGGGCGTGCGGCCAGGGGTGTGTATTTATCAATCCCCATGCAGTATAGATTCCTACAGAGAATAAATAAGAGGTTACCCGGACCATCAGAAGACAAGCTTGGCAGAGAACACATATTTCCACATTGCACGCCCAATTCTATGTGTATATGTATAGGAAATAGCCCATAAATATACACAGGAGGTGATGTGAGAAAACCCGGATCTGGGTTCACTTACTGACCTGCCTCCTCTCCTTCCCCTCCCCCTTTTTTTCCCTCCTCAACAAGAGCAAATTGAAAGGGGGAGGTTTGAAAAACTTTGGATTTAAAATTATATTCATTTTTCATCCTGGAGGTTTTCAAAAAGAGATTTCAAAATATAAATCCTTTGAGACCTCCTTGATTCTAGGATTGTTGTTTATTTCCTTTTCCATTGAATTTTCTAGTGGAGCACTTCCCTTCAATTTACAAGTCCATGTAAAGTCAGATCTGGCACTTGTAAAGCCAGATCTGCATCCACTTGTATTTGTCAGAATTTGTGACAAGTGCTCTGGAGCGCACTCTGTGCTCTGTCAACTCTCAGCCTGATCTTCTGCCCCTTGAGTCCTCTCAAGCAAGTCTCCATCTTGCTTACTCCCATCAATCCTCGACTACCCTGAAGACACATCAACCTATTCAGTACTCCAGTCAACGCAAGATCACCCACTGCCATTTACTAGATTTGTGGTGACTATTTCTTCCTCTGTTTCCCTTTCTCTTATTGTCTTTCATTTGTGATTTGCACTTTACTGATGTTGGGTTCTTAGTCTCTGTATCTGAGAGAGAGTGTGGTGGATTTCTGTTTGTTTGTTTTGTCTATTTCCCTTCCTTGTTCTCCTCATCAACATACAGCCTTGTGATCCCTTAGGTACTTTTTTCTTTCTTTGTTTTCTTTCTATCTTTTTACTGAACTCAAACTTTAGTTTTTGCCTGAAAATCTCTTAGATTTACAGTCTCAACAGCACCAAAAACATCTAAAGGATTACAATGGCCAATAATGATAGCCCATCTGCTAAGGTCAACATACCTCGCTTGGACAAAAAGAACTTTCTCCATTGGTCAATGCGTTGTGGAAATAAAGGCGACCTCGGTAACAGAAATGGTAGGTTGCCCTTCTTCCGCTTGCCTTGAACGTTGTTGGAAGAAGATTGACCCTGGCTGGAAGAGCGAGTGACTATAGAGGAAGGAGAGCGTTGTAAAGGGGCCATAGTAAGTTGATAGAAAGAGAGGAAAATTTGACTGATGAAGATTTCTAAACTAAAAAGAGAGGGGGGGACACAACACAACACAACACAACATGACAGAGGGATAACAGCGACAAAACTACACAACACAAATATGATACTATGAAAAAACTTTGAGTTTTGATGTAAAGGAAAAAATAGTAAAGGTAACTGTCTAAAGCAACAAAAGGCTCATAACCTATTGTGCTTATTTGGCTAGAAACTATGAATATTTACTTAATGCAATGAGGAATGAATAGAATGATACATGTTTTCTCTCTACAACGTGGTCTATATATATACAAGCTTTATGTAATGTGTATGTAATGATTTAGTCTGTGAGTCGAGTTATTATGTAGGAGTCATAGCTGTGGCTCATCATTGTGTCATGATGTGCGCTATGACAGTAGCTGTAGTGCGTAATGACGAATTACGTATCTCAGTCTACAACAGAAATCACTGTACCTTCTAGCAACATGGTGGCCAATACTCTCACAAAAGCCAGCAATGTTGAATCACTTAGCCGGCTGCGAGACAGATGCTTCTTGGTTCATTACTCACCAAGTTGAGGGGGGTGTTGAAACTGTTGTTCATCTGTGCTCCATGCACGCTGTTTTCTCATTTTTTCATGCGCAGCAGTCAACTTGAAGTCATCATCAATCTGAACCTAACACTCGGAAGTCAGCACTATATCTCCCATCCTCTCATCCTCAACACTTCAAATCATTGAACATCTCACTTTAATCCCACTCAATCAAATCTTCTCACTCAATCAAATCTACAAACTTTGGACATCAAGATCAAGCAAGTATCGGCAAAGCCTTAACTTGGACAGTCTACATTGGCTTCCAACTTGGTGAGAAATGCCCATTGCATTTCTGGATCAACTCTTCATCAATACTGATTACACTCTTTTACTTTAGCTCTTTTCACATATATTGTCACTCTATAACTCTTTGTCATTACATCTTTTAGAACCTATTTACATAGGTTTTGTTTATTTCTCTTTCATCACTTTCATCCTAAAACATAATCTGATTTCCTTTTCTCTTTTCCAGTCTCTTCATATCATCATTGATTGTCCTTCATCATATTTTACATCAACACATTCAGAACATCATCCAGAGTTGGTTTAGTTTCTTCTTTCTTGTTCATTTCTCTTTTCATTATCCAACATTATCTCATGTTTTGTTTTCAGTTCTGGTTTTGGTTTGAAGTAATTTTATTATAGGTCTATTAATATCTAAATAGGCTGCGGCGCAACATTGTATATAGTTTAACATGTAACCGTCGGTACCGGCTTCCTTTCTCTCCTCACCGAGATTGGAGACCGATACCGATTGTTACCTGGGCTTAACGTGACGTGTTCCTTTTCGTCAGGTTCACATTTCCTATAGAAACCATGTTGAGCTGGATAGACGATGAGCAGTATGCTGATGTCACCTATAATCTAGTGTTAATTAGATTCTCCATATTGTAGAGTGTGCTGTGATTCTCATTATGCATCTTCCCTTCTCTTACTCATTTTTTTTTCAATGTCTTGATCACTCAACATTGGACACGGAAATTCTCAGTGAGGAAAAAAATATTACGGTGAATAACACACCATGCAAACAAAATCGCAATTACTCGTGATTCAAAATCAATCTAAGTCATATATATATATGGATGGATATGTATATGGAGAAATGTCGGGAGTCAAAGGAAAGGTGCTTCTTTTTAAGAAAAAAGGGGCAGAGCAGTGTAGAGTTTTAACTTTAATTTTATCTCAAGTAAGTGAAACGTGGAAGACGCCTAATACTCTCCAACGTCCTCTTCATCACCGCCGTCCAAGCCAACCTCCTCGTAATCCTTCTCGAGCGCGGCCAAGTCTTCACGAGCTTCGGAGAACTCACCTTCTTCCATGCCTTCACCCACATACCTAAACACACACGAAGAGAGACAACCAGTTAATGTACAGTTGGCAAATTGGACTAGCAAGAGAAGGGACATACCAATGGACGAATGCACGTTTGCTGTAGAGCAAGTCGAATTTGTGATCGAGTCTGCTCCAGGCGGCAGCAATGGCCGTCGTGTTACTAAGCATACACAAGCTGCGACTGACCTTAGCGGTATCGGAGCCAGGGACACAAGCGGGGGCCTCGTTACAGATCCCGAGCTTGAAACCGGTGGGACACCAGTCAACAAACTGGATGGTGCGCTTGGTCTTGATGGTAGCGACGGCAGCATTGGCGTCTCTGGGGACGACGTCTCCACGGTAGAGGAGGGCACAGGACATGTATTTACCCTGGCGGGGATCACACTTAACCATCTGGTTATTGGGCTCGAAACAGGACATGGTCATCTCGGCAACGCTGTTGGACTCATGGAAGGCCTTCTCGGCAGAGATGATGGGCGCATAAGTGGCCAGGGGGAAGTGGATTCGGGGGAACGGGACAAGGTTGGTTTGGAACTCGTTGAGATCGACGTTCAAGCTTCCGTCGAAACGCAGGGAGGCAGTGACCGAGGAGACGACCTGGGCGATCAGTCGGTTGAGGTTGGTAAAACCGGGGGACTGGACACCGAGATTCTTTCGGCAGATATCATAGATTGCCTCGTTGTCGACCATGAAGGAACAGTCGACGTGTTCGAGGGTGGTGTGGGTGGTGAGAACGGAGTTGTAGGGTTCGACAACCGAGCTAGACATCTTGGGTGCCGGGTAGACGGCAAACTCGAGTTTGGATTTCTTACCGTAATCGGCACTGAGTCTCTCTAAGAGGAGGGCACCAAACCCGGAACCGGTTCCACCGCCGAAGGAGTGGAAGACAAAGAAACCTTGGAGACCGGTACAGTTGTCCGCCAACTTTCGGATACGATCCATGGAGATATCGATGAGCTCCTTTCCGACAGTGTAATGACCACGCGCATAGTTGTTGGCAGCATCTGTTGATAGAGAGGGGTTACTCTATTGTGCAGATGATGATCGGATGGATGGAGATGTACCTTCTTTACCAGTGACCAAGGTTTCGGGATGGAAGAGACTTCGGTAGGTTCCCGTTCGAACCTCATCAACCACGTTGGGTTCCAAGTCGATGTAGATACTCCTACGATCGGGATGAAGGTCAGGCACTGGTTGATTAACAGAAGAAGCGATTGATCGGAATATGTACTAACCTCGGGACGTATTTTCCAGCACCGGTCTCGCTGAAGAAGGTACTGAAGCCATCGTCACCTCTGGCGGTGGGAGAGGTGATCCGACCATCTGGGCTCAAACCTAAGGGTATGGATAGGGGGGTGAGAACGCTTCTGAGGATAGATGTAAGAGGATGGCTACTCACCGTGTTCGATGGTGTAGAGCTCCCCTGAAAGAAACAAGGGTAAATTAGAAGGTCAACAGACAGCCGTTCTGTAACTCGATCAGCCTAGTGGATGACTCACAGCAGGCATTTCCGAGCTGACAGCCGGCTTGACCGACGTGCAAGCTGATGACTTCACGCATGGTGGATGGAGGAGCTGGAGAACGATAGATATCCTGGAATGGAAGGGGATGTGGGATGTAGTATGTGTGAGTTGACTCGGTAGACTCCCGTATGAGTTACGACGGGGTTTAGGAGAGCTGGGAGGGAGATGGATGCTGGATGACGGCTGGATGGCTGAAGGGTTGGAGTTTGGTGGGATCACTGAGTATAAGGCTATGGCATCCTCCAGTATAAGCATACTATACCTCTCCAAGGCTATCTCTCACTCCACCTTCTTCCCCGTCAAGACCACCCAACGATCCAACATCATGAGCACCACCACAAACCACTGCTCCGGAACATCGGCCAAGCTTCAGCCAGGAACCAAAGTCCAGGTTGGAAAGTATGTGGTCCAGGTCGAAAAATTCCTCAGCGAAGGTTAGCTACCATGTATGAGCGCAACTTAAAATTTATCATTATTATTGTTATTGATCGACTTTTCCCATCCTCCACAGGTGGTTTCGCCCATGTTTACGTTGCCAGTCTGCTCTCACCTTCAACCGTCGAGGGCTTCCCTCCATCCCAGAACAGGTTCGTACTCAAGCGGATGGCCGTCCCAGATAAGCCAGGACTGGTCGAGGTACGCAAGGAGGTCGACGTGATGAAGCAGCTTCGACCACATAAACATATCGTCTACTTCATCGAAGCCTCTGCCTCTTCCATCCCTGCAAGCACCGCCTACGAAATCTTTATCCTCATGGAATGGTGTCCAGGCCAGTCATCCTTCCTACAACCCTAACTTCTATCACATATCTCATCATCTTCCCTCTCATCCAACAGGTGGCGGAATCATCGATCTCCTCAATTCAAGACTACAGAACCGACTCACCGAATCAGAGATCCTCAAAATCTTCAGTGATACCGTCTCTGCAGTCGCCCACATGCACAGTCAGACCCCGATCCTCATCCATAGAGATCTCAAGGTATCAATTCAACTACATCTTCTCCTTCTCCCTCACCATCTCTCTCTCCACACATACATACATATATAACGTACTCTTTTGAAAGAAAGAAGAAGAAGAAAGTTGATCCCTCTCACCAACCTCCCAGGTCGAAAACATCCTCGTCGCCGCACCCAACCTCTACAAGCTCTGCGACTTTGGCTCGACCACCAGCCCATCACCAAATCCACCTCAATCCTCTGCCGAAATCCATGCACTCGAGGCCGATCTCAACAAGCACACCACCCTCCAGTACCGAGCACCCGAGATGATTGACGTCTGGAGTCGAAAGGGAGTCACCGAAAAAGCAGGTCGGTTCCTCAATAGCTGCCTTTCTTATTTCCACCGGTCGAGCTAAACCTATCTTTGGCCGCCCACAGACATTTGGGCACTCGGCGTCTTTCTCTATAAGCTCTGTTATTACACCACTCCCTTCGAAGCTCACGGCCCACTGGCTATCGTCAACGTACAGTATCAGATCCCATCATATCCAGCCTATAGCAACTCAATCAAGTACTTGATCGGTCAGTCATCCACCCGTCTGTCTAAAAGTCTCTTATGCTCCAAAAGAGCCTAGTCAGCGCTCAAGAGCTTATTCATAACAGGTACCATGCTCCAGGAGCTGGCACAATCTCGACCTGACATTTGGGAGGTACACGAACACCTCTGTAGATTACGTGGCGTAACCCCCCATCTTCGTCGTGTGTGTGTCAATTATTACTGTATTAGCTTGCAGTTGTCGCCAGATGACTGATATCATGAATTTCATTAGCCGAACAAAAAGCACAACGTTTCACACTTTCCCCCAGTTTCAAATCTGCTTCTGCCCAAACAACCAGCGATCACCAAGCCAGATGAGGATGGCCTAGATTCGATTTTCACACTGGCGCCCCGATCAGCAGTCGTCTCGAACAAGGAGGTCGACTCTGTCGTGCCGATGCGTAGAGGGAGGCCGGCGGTCAAGAGCAAGCCCGGGCCCCAGGGCATCGTCCCCAATGGAGACGCGTTCTTCCAACCCGTGCAAAACTCCCCCCTGTCTGCCTCCATCTCCTTTCCCGACAAGAAACACTCGCCTCCTGAAGAGTCTGACTTATTTGCACGCGAAGCCGCCGCTGGGTTTGGTGATGCTTTCTTGTCGCCTTCTCCCCAGATCAACACTTTCAAGCCGATCATTGGTCAAAAGCCTAGTATCAGTCCTAACACTAGTTCAGCTGGCTCTCGGTCTCATTTGTCGCTCAAACCTTCTGCGCCTGCTCCCATCAGACGTCAAGACTCGAAAACCACATCATCGTCAGCTTTTGATGACCTAGTACCTCTCAGCAAGAAAAGTACCCCTAAAACTCTGAACGAGATGCGGAGTGGTCTTGGGACCATTATCTCTACCTCGACCGGTCCTTCGTTCGTCACCGCAAAAAAAGTATCTGCTGATTCTTGCTTCGCAGCTGGTAAACCTATGTTACACCAGCAGGAACCCATCAGTGTGTCGATCGGTACTGGAAGCCTTTCACAGAAAACCGGACCCCAGACCTTCCCCTCTCGCATCCAAGAAACTAACAACTACCGTACAATAAGCATCACTCAGAAGACCGGTCCTGCCATCAGCTCGAAACCTTCAATATCAGATTGGCTTAAGAAAGACCAGCCAACATTGGTTAGTCGATCTACTCAAACGTCACCCAGCCTTCTGAGTCGTTGGACAAATGAGCTCACATTAGCTCCATCGTTGAACGTTTTGGACATGAACCGAAAGCCTACTCATCAGTCCATTAATGATGATCATCGATCAACCCGGCAACATGAGGCAACACTCCTCCCCAATGATTCCGAAACCAAGCCTCCAGGGGAGGACAGTCAACCTCCATCGAAGCTCTTACCCGCTCTCATCGCACAGGAAAGTTCTTCAAGTGGGTCATCCAACGAGCAGCCGGAGGACGCTACAGGTCGGACTGTCTATCTAGGTTCCGGCGCGACGTTAGCCGCAAAGCCGGCGGCTGAACCGAGTTTGCAAGTCGGCTCGTGGAAAACTTCTCCAGGAGAAGACAAGGCAGTGGGCCAGTCGGGGGCCTCGGGGAAACTTCAGCCCAAACCGACCGCAGAGACTCAGCCGACGGAGACCGCTACGGACGCGTCGCCCTCGATTGGCTCAACCGGCGAGCTGTCCTCTTCAGAAGCCATGACCGAGGAAGATGAAGAGGTGAGACTGCAACGCCGGGCGGCGATTGCCAAGTTTGCACCGGCGGCTGCGAACCCGAGCGTGCCAGCGCCAACCGAGCGGGACCCATTTGCGTCGCGGGCCGAGAGCCGGACCTCCGCAGCGCCGAGCCTGGTCGAGAAGCCGATCCGGAGAACCGTCGGCCCCCCACTCAGGGCGCCCAAGCCTCAATCACTCAAATCCGCTGCTGCGATCACTAGCCTGGTCTCACGATACGAGAACCTCGGCGCTTCTTCTCCAACCCCAGCTGCTCAGTCTGCAAGCGAAAGTTCGACGCTCGGCTCCTCGCGCCGTCATTCAATCTTTAAACCCACTCTGACTTCTTCGTCGATCTCTTCAGCCGACAAACCTGATCGTCTCCCCCCGCAGAACTTCATTCCCGTCGGGGGGTCTAAGCCTCAACAACATCCGCCGAGACATATCCCTTTCAATGCGCTCGGTCCCGGGCTTACTACCACCCTTTCCCGTGAATCCAACCCACATGATGAGGATGATGACAGGAAATTTACGTCGGTTAATGATCTTAAATCTAAGTGGGAATCGGGATCTGTTAGGTCTGCTCTACCTAGATCTCGGCCCCCCAGGACCGATTACGGTCAGAGTTGAAATCTATCTTTCTGTATACTTATCTCGTTTAAATTAGGCTAGGAACAATCCCTCTCTTTCTATAGATATTCCCTTTTGACTGTTTATTATATTCTCTTCTGTTTCTATCTTTCATCAAGACTTCTTTTTTTTCTGAGGTGGCTGGGTCATGTTGTTGTATTCGTCTAGAACTAAAGAACTTGTTTATGTATGTATGTATACTTTCTCTTTTTTTCCTTACTTGAATATTCACTACATTCCCCATTCAAGTCTTTCTTAAGAGTTTTTCAAGTGCTTTGGTTTGTCTAGCCATCCATTAAACACCCCATGCTCCTTCTCGCGAGATAACCTTGCGTCGTGAAACAACGCATGCAAAAGGTTTACATCTATCCACTTTTATCCAAAAGCTTGCCACAGTAACACAGAGCAATTGGATCCACCAGAAATCTTTTGAAATTCTTCTCATGTTCAACTGTATCTGCATAGTAGACAGGATATCAGAAAGAAGAAGAAAAGCTCCAATTTTCCAAATCTCAAAGCCTATGATCAGACATTCTTTGATTCGCAATTCCGGGAATAGGCATCGGTGGACAAGTCGACAGGAGTTTGTTCCTACATAGGGTATTCAAGAGGTTGCAACAGACATAGGGATATTTAAGTAGTTTTTCAAAGCAGTTTGTCAATATGCTAGTGAGTTCCTGTGATGGTATGTTATTTGTGCTTACCACATTATTCAAAGGAACTGTGTAGGGTGCACAACATATCTTTTCCGATGAGCGGGAGCTGATACAGTTGTATTTGCCGTTAGATGGATCGACTGGAGTGGCCAGGATGACTATGTACATGTTGCAGTGAAAAGCAACGGAGGAAAAGAACTTGTTTTATTCAGATTTTACAGCTCTAAAACTCCGACGTGCATCAAGCCATGAAGAATCGCCAGTACTTACCGGAGTACCCCGTCTTAATGGCTGTGCCACAAAGTGCTTGCGTTTTGGGGGCTGGACAAAGTAAGTCTACGTTGGTGTATTCACGCCAAGCCTGAGCCGTTACAAGAGTGGAGGACCACAAGACCAACAAAAAAGCGTGCATAGGATTACTCAAAATATTCATCGTCCTGGGGGAAACTGGCGTGGAGAATGCAATAGGTGGTCGAAAACTAACAATCAAGGCGTAAGCGTCCAAGTTTTATGTTGCATCAGTAAACAGTGGCATGAAATTTCAGTGCAAGTCACACCAAATTTAACCGCTTGTCAGCAAGGGTTCCGAACATCATCAGCAAACAAGACCCTTCAATGGGAACAGGCCTATCTATTTAATACCTTTTATGCACGTCGGGGTTGAGCGAGACGCCGCACCGCTTCATCACTTGATGCTCGGCTATGCACTAGTTAAGTTGATCACTGTTGGGTTCTCCCACACTTCTTTAGACATCAAAAGTCTGTTGGGCTGTGTCCAGCTGCTGTGTCAGGTCAGATTCCCCAGTGATCCCCCTCCTTTTCCCGAGCTCGACCCTCGTACCGTACCACCTAATGGGTCCGCAAAGACCGTGCTCCAGTCGATTCGGTTGACGATGGTCAAGGACGAACATGTTGCCGGGAGTGGCAAAGGTGTCTTCAGCTGCCTCAGTAATATTTTCTCTCTCTGAACTCCCTTATGCAGTAGTAAAAGGTTGCAACTTTTGCGTCCAAAAATAATAATAAAATTGGTGCAAATAAAAACAATTCCCAACACAGTCTGAGAGCTCTGACAGTTCCTAGGATGTCGGTGATGATGAGCAAAAGAAAGTGCAAATTGCAGTCATCAAAAGAAAAGAAAAGAGAAAAAAAGAAAACTATAGAAACCATTGTAGTGATAACAAGCTTACCTAGGACGTTGGTGATGATAAGCAAAGTTTAAAGAGCAGTAAATACAATATAAGCATTGAGTAATGAACACTGCCGGCATAATTGCCTAGGTTGAGTTCATCCCAGTTAGGCCTCATTTGGCACTGATGTAAAAATAGGTGATATAGTAACTGATTGATTCAATAAAAAATACAAAATTCAACAAAAAGCATCCAATTTTTTTGCTAGGTAGCCTACACCACGGACACATTCGGGCGCCTTCAAGACGTCTTTTATTGACACCTTTTTCCCATTCAATGCCCCGTCAGGAGGCGTTTGCGTTTTCAAGGCGCCTTGGAAATCAATTGAATCCAAGCGCAGTGAAGGCACCTTTGAGCCGCCTTCACGACGACCCCTAAGCCAAGTTGTCCCCAAGGCGGATCTACATCCACCTCTGAGACGACTGCCAAACGCATTGAAGTCGCCTTATAGGCGACTTCAAGACGCATCTTAAGCGTCGTCGTCCGGGCCGACTTAGTTTTCCCTTGCAGCCCGCCCGGCTACAGGGCAGCTGGAAATGACCGCCATCAAGCTTGTGCTCAATGGCACCGTTTTATTTTCGAGCTTGTGCTCGATGGCACCCTTGTATTTGTGGAGGAAGAAAACCGTGTTGGGTTTTATGCATTGCATAAAAGGATATTTGTAGTAGCTTGTATGTATAACTAAATAAGTAATGAAAACAAGATCGGTTTTTTTTTTGCGTGTATACTTTGTAGGGGATAAACAGGATAGGAAGGGGGAGGGGGCACAGGGAAAAGTGAGTAAGGGAAAGGAGGAAGGGGGATGGTTCAAACCAATCCCTCCTCACCATTCACAGCCTGATTCTTGAGTGCGACCCGTGCAGCGATGATATCTTTGGTTGGGAGCTGTTGCTCCTCCTTGGTCCAGTCGTTGATGGTTTTGATGCCGTTCCAGAGCCGCGCATCCAGCTCAAGCACGAGGTGTCCAAACACTGAGTTATAAACTCTCAATTTATGGCGACATACCTCGAGATCGTTGTCGATGTCCTCCCAGGCACAAGCAACCTTCTCGGTGGGGTTGGCAATCCGTTTAAGTCGGTTGAGGTTCATCATGTTTCTAAGATAGGCCACCCTTGCCCGGCGTGGTTGAGTAATTTGAGTATCAGTCAGGATTTGAGAAGGAGCAACCTCCTTGAAGCAAGAGTCCATGGTTAGGTATAGATTGGCTATGAGCTTGTTGAGCTTGGGAGGTGGGATCAATGGGCTGCCAGAAATCCCAATGCGAAGCATGTTGGAAAATAGGCTCTTCTCACCCTTCAGAACGGTAGCGATGTGACAATTGAGTTCGGTTTTGTATCCAATGTCTTGGGAATAACCCCGTGTCATGTTTGTAGCCTTAAAGGCTGCGCTAGACTGATCAATATTTCCCTGAACCCTTGAGATGTGAATTCAAATATTATCTATCATAACGAATATGATAGAGATGACTGACCTTGACAATCATGAAAGGGGTTCTATCAACCTTTGACTTCTTCACCGCTCGTCGGCCATAGGCATTGATTTCGGGTCGTAATAGTGCATCTCGGATGCTATTGCGGATGAAGACTCGGAACGTTGGCGGGAATAATTCCCTGGGGCTTGAGGCCTGACTGTCAGAACTAGGAGTAGGTTGGGGCCTAAGCTGATTGTTGAGGCTGATGAGAATTGTCATCAGCCTGAGTTCCTCTTCAGGCATCTGTGGAGGAACTGGTTAGCAAATCAGGAATCAGGCTGTTGTGGTGGATATAACTTACATCTAAGAGGCCCTGAGCCCACTCGATCATCTGATCACTGAGTCGAAACTGATCTCCCATTGCTTGAAGGCGCGCTTGCACAGCCTTGAGTGATTGGGAGGTTAGCCGGCGACTAGAAGTCAATCTGGATGATAAGGAAGAAGGCCGGCTGGGTGGGACACTTGAGATGGGATCGGATAGGTCAGTGAGATCAGATAGTTGTGGGTCATCATGACCCCCAACTTGCAAGGCCGCCCAACCAAGGTTGTGATAGATTGAGGGGGAAGCAGCTAGACGCAACATGGGTTGGTTTCGGATTGGTCCTATTTGGCCTTTGCGGGTGGGTCCTGTTGGAGTAGCCGTGTTCACTTTCTCCTTTTCTATTTTTCTGATTTCATCCTTTTGTCTCTCATGTCACACTCTGTGACACTCACATGTATTTCTCTCTTAGTTCATATACTGATCCAGCAAGCGGGAAGGATTCTTTTCTCATCCTTCCCAGCTCACTCATCTGCTTGCTGGCTCAGGTTAGTCTTTTCTCTCTTCCTCTCTTTCTTCTCTTCTGATGATCTTTGCAATACATTCTCATCCTTCCCAACTCACTCATCTGCTTGCTGGCTCAGTTCACCTCAACAGGTTATGAGACCCAGTTGCACTTAGTAGCTCGCATCTCTCGCCCGCACTATCGTAGCAACGCTTACAGCCAGCCAAAGGATCACTCTACATGGCAACCTCTTCTGCCCCAACCATGGACTTCAACGCCGATTCCAGCGAAGCCTCCAGCTTGAAGGTCTCCGGTATCGTGCAGCTTAAACCTCAAGGAGCGGACTCCAATTATCTCGACTGGAGTTTTGTCGTTCTCCTTCATCTCAAGTCACTCAGGCTTGCCTATGTTGTGGAACCCATGGATCCAAAAGCAAGACCAAAGACCTGGGAAGACAAAAGCATAGCCGTCTCATCTTTCATTGCTTGAACGGTTCATCCGAGCAACCTTCGCTTTATCCGAGCTCACAGAACAGACGCCGCAGCGATGTGGGCTTCTCTGTCTCAAGCCCACCAAGACTTCTGCTTGGGAGGCCGCATGTACTGGTTATGCAAACTGGTACTCACTTGTCTCTCCACCGACGATATCAACGAGCACATTGAAACCATGGCTGTATGTGCTGAACGTCTCACCTCACTGGTTACTCCCGATAGACCCCTCACCACAGACGATATCCACTCGACGGCGCTGCTTGTCTCTCTAACGGACGACTGGCTTCCGTGTGTGTCTTCTCTCATGAACGAAGACTTGGTTCCCTCTTCTCGGATCGTTTCCGCTCTCAAAGCGGAGTCTCTACGCCAAAAGTCTTGTCAACCCGACAAACCTCTTACTTCGGTCTCTAAGGCAAAAGCCGAACCAGATAAGACCAAACCACAATTCAACGAATCGTTACGCTGCTCCTTCTGCAAATGCCGCGGTCACGACCTTTCCATCTGTGAAAACGCCGCTTGGGTCTTATCCGAGCATAGAGCCTCCCGCCCTTCTTCGAGGCCATTACCCGGTGACAGACCCAGGGATTCCTCCTGCCAATTCTCTTCGTCCAACTCCTCCTCTCGACGCCCGCGCTCCCCTGCAATGGCAGGTTGTACTTCGGCCGTTGCACTTGGCTATGAGTCGTATGATGACGAATCTGATTTTTTGGTTCCAGAAAGGTTGGGTAACGCCGTTGCTCTCGTGGATAACACCTCCTGCTTGGTGAAGTCAAACTTGGCGGATGCAAACATCGACTCCGGGTGTTCCATCTCCATGACTCAGGATCTCTCGGAAGTCATCAACACTAGGCCAGACTCCACCCCGGTCAGACTAGCTGATCATTCGGAGGTCTCTGCGACACACAAAGGATCACTCGTCCTCCCGTTGGATATCAACAAGCGTCTCCCTACCCTAGTTGTTCCAACTCTCCACAAACCACTCTTATCGGTTTCCGGGATGTGCGACAAATCTCTGGTCGCCGTGTTCACTAACTCATCTTGCGACATCTACGATTCCTCGTCCCTCACCGTTTCAGGACAACTCGTTGGGCGTGGATATCGCCGAGGAAACCTCTACTATCTCCCCTCCAGTGACATAAGGTCTCCCTCAGCGTCCCTCTCTATCTCCACTCCGCCGCCTGATTTTTCACTCATGGGCTATCATCTTTGACTCTCTCATATAGGTCTGAAGCCCCTGAAACGTTTTCTTCATCTATCCGGCATTTGACCCACTGTCCTAAACAAGTTGGACGTTCAGCGTTGTCCCATCTGTGTACAGTCAAAGATGCACCGTGTTTCTTTCTCTTCCCGTATCCTCTACCAATCTCCTCTCCCCGGTAATCTCATCCACTCCGATGTTGGTTCCTTTGAAGTCGCCTCTAGGGAGGGGTACAAATATTTTGTCACTTTTATCAATGATTGTTCTAAACACACATCAGTTTTCCCAATGAAATGCAAATCCGATGTTCTAGCTTGTTTTAAAATCTTCAAAGCTTTCTTCGAGAAAGATGGTCAATTCACCATTGCAGCCCTTTGTTCCGATAACGGTGGCGAGTATATTTCTAAAGCATTTGATTTTCTTCTATCCTCATCCGGTATCAAGCATCAAGCCGGACCACCTCACTCCCCTCAACTTAATGGAGTAGCAGAGCGAGCAAATCACACTGTTGGAAATCTCATCCGTTCCTCTCTTCTGACCTCCAAACTACCAAAATCTTTTTGGGCTGACGCCCTTTGTCACATCTTCTACTCTTTCAACTCTATCACGTGTTCTACCCCTTCTGGATTCCACAGCCCGAATTCTATCCTCAACAAACCAATCGTCAATGTCAGCACACTTCATCCTTTTGGTTGTCTGGTCTGGTATAAGGTCCCGGAAGCAAACCGCCTCAAACTCGATCCAAAAGGCAGGTCGGCTCTGCTTCTCTCCTACCTCAATGACGGCGATGGGGTCCGTGTATGGGATCTACAATCCAGGGTGGCAATCAAGACAAGGGACACCATCTTTGACGACGGTATTTTCCCTTACAATTGTAAAATCAGCTCCCCCAGTCCCACAATCTTCGTCAATGCGCCGTGGCCTCATCGACACGTTTCCCCTACTCTCCCTCCCTCTGTACTCTCCCCTCAACCGCCTCTTTCCCTCCCGTTTCAACCAGTTCCGCCCGAGCTAAATCATACCAGAAGTCCCGTTCCTCAGGTCGATCTATCATCAGACTCAGAATCTCACTTGGATGGTAAGTCGTCTGGTTCGGGTTCCCCTCTCTCCCTCCCTTCCCCTTTTCTCAAGCCTTCTCCCGGTCCTTTCATCATTCCGGACAATTTTCTGACTCCCCCGGCAACCGTGGACTCCACACTACCGCTGTGGTGATCCATTCCACTTCATTACCATACTTTTAATAAATTATTTATCACTTATAAACATCAAATACTTACATATATATACATATAAAACCCAAACCTTACACATATTCATCATTATTATTTCATAATCAGATTCTACACCTCATTTTAACCCTAGTCACTCACTACAACCACCTTCAAATTCCTCATGGTTCAAGAGTTACAGGCAAACACAGAATAACCCAGCAAGTTACAGTATTAAGCAAGTTATAGAATACAATAAGTACATATTATAAGTAGATATATTTCAGAACATTATACATAAATACATATTATATAAACTACATAGACACTACATAGACACTACATAACATACACTGCACATGACTAGGCTTTATTCAGTAACATCTTACATCATATCTACTGTACATAAACTCCACCTTCCCACTACTCATCTGTCACTGTCATGACTATTTCATATATGTCACTTTCTCTTCTACTGATCTATCATGTTCTTCCTTTTCCCACCAGCTACATGACATAGCCTTGTTGTTTCCTTCCTCTAGCCTGATGGCTCCTCTCTTGTCTCAGATATATAAGGACACCTGTTCCTCCCCCTTGTTCCCTTATGGACCCCTGACTTACTAAATATCCCCCCAACATATACCAGCATTACAGATCCCATAAACTAGTATACATACATAGTAGAAGTCACCATCAACCTATAAATATATCAATATAAATATCAGTTTAGATTCAATATAAGAAGATTGCCCTCTCTCTTTCTTGACCCACCTTGACTCCAAAGCTACAAACCCTTGCCTCTTATTATACTTATATTACATATACTTTATACATCTCATCCCCCCTTATCCATCCCTCTCACCTGGTGTGTGTGGTAAACAAGCACATTAGTATTAGTCTTCTAAGAGTAGATATAAATTAGCCACACCTTTTATTTTATTCTTAGTGTTACACTCATCCCCTTAGCATTAGTCAGGAAGGCAGCTCTTATATCAGCACCTTTGTCATAACCTACATTAGTACTAGTGTAGTTATACATATCCCTCCCAAGCTCTATTCTGCCCTTTGAGTAGTTCCACAAGTGGTGTCCCAACAGTGGCCTGACTTCTTCAGATATCTTTAGTCCTAGTAACACTATACTATCAGCTTCTTCACTACCTCACCTCTCTCTTCTCTCTTCTCCATATCTTCAACATCTACAAACATAAAAGTACATATACATTAGTCAACTTATATCTTCATAAACTGTTTAAAGGACTTATACACATCCACATTCACTACCCATACATTAATACACTCTTCATACATACACTCAACATCTACATACCTATACCACTTCCATCTATCAACCTACCTCTTACCAGCCATGTCTCAACAAGGATTTCCAGGATTCTACTCAGCCCCCAGTATCTACCCTCCAGTCAGCCAACCAATCAATACCAATGTAGGACAGACCTTTAACCCCAATCCAGCCAGGCCTTCCAGGATCAACATTGGAAACATCCCTAATACTGCAAGGTACAGGGACAACAACCAATCAGCAGACACTTCAGAAGACCCGCATGGACAATACCCCCAGTCTCCAGTACCCTCTCAACACCATTCAGAAACACCAGTCACTCACTTTTTGGAAAGAGAACCAGTCATGCCCAAGTACACAGGACCATCCAACAAGACAATCAAGATCAAGCCCCTGGATAAGGATCTATTCTTTGATGGAACCAATATGCCTGTGGAAAAGTTTATTAAGAGGTATGAGAATGCAGGATCAGCTGATGGTGCTTCTGCTCAGGACTTGGCTAGACAGATTATATCTTTTATCAGAGGAATGGATCTTAAGGATGAAGTGGAAGAAATGACAGGCCATGAGGACTTAGACTGGGAAACCCTGAAGAAACAGCTACTCAACAGATTTGGATCCTCTCTCCCCTTGGTCAAATACACTAGACAGGACCTGAAGAATCTGGTGAACACTGCCATACAGACTGGAGGACTCAAGACTTTGGAAGCCTTCAAGACCTTTAGGACCAAATTTGAAGCAATCACTCACTACTTGGTAAGAATGGGGTACAGTACTAACCTTGAAGAATTTAGAGAACTTTTCCCAGAAGCCCTCAGCCCAGAATTGGAGTCAGCAGTAACCAGAGAGCTCATCAGGGACAACAAGATGCTTGCCTCTAAGGATGGAGGAGACATACTTCCAGATACCAATACCCTAGTCACCTACATCCACAGGGAAGTTCAATCAACATCAGTCATGGACAGAAGAAAACTTTGGAGACAAGAACCCTCTGGAAATATGGATAATTCACCTTCACCCTCCAGTAGACCAGCTCCCTATATCAAACCTACCACTACTTCTGGTCCCAGCTCTACAGAAAAACAATTGGAAGTCATCACCAAGCAGCTTGCAGCCCTCACTGCTGGAAGATCAGCCCCACCTCACCTAGTTGGACCTGCCCCAGGATTTAATTCAGCTCCAAGGACTTATACTCTAAAGTGTTACTATTGCTTTGACAACACCCATGGAATGACCAGATGTAGGACCCTAGAAGAAGATATGACCAAAGGATCAGTGACCAGGGATGGCAGGGACTTCAGACTTCCAGACAAATCTATGATTCCATGGGACCCCAGGAGACCAATCAAAGATGTAGTAGAGGCTTTCCCCAAGGACCAACCCATTGTATCATCCTCCTTTGGACAACTAGAAGAAGCAATCACCCCTGAAGAATCCACCATCTATGAAGCAGACCTTGGAAAGAGAACCAGAGGAACCAAGGACCCAGAAGAACCCAAAATGGCAGACAAAAGAATCAGGAAAGAAAAGGACAACATTATGGACATGGATACAGAAGACTTACTACATATGGCCAGGACCCCAGTTCCATCAGGCAGGATACAGAATCAGAACCCAACAACAGACCCCCATGTTAGATTCCAGGACTCAGAAACAAAAGAAACCATCACTCCACCCAAGGAAAAACCATCAAAGAAAACCTACCTAGAGAAGACTTTGGCCAAGGATTACCCAGGAGCAGAAGAAGATATTGCCAAAAGGATGCTTACTGAAGGAAAAATGGAGTTGGCCTATGGAGAAATATTTTCTATCTCTAGCGGTGTCACTGATGCTTTCAAAAAGAGGATCTCAAACAGAAGGCTGCCTTTGGAACCCACTAAGTCAGCTAACACCATAAGGAGAGAAGATGAGGAAGCACCACAGGACCAGACCACTCACTATTCATGCCCCCTTGGATATGTAAATCTCAACATAAATGGACAGACTCACCAAGCTCTTTTGGATACTGGGTCAATGGTCAATATCATACCTGCAGGGCTGGCTCACCAACTAGGATTGGTACTCACTGCTAAATCTATGAGACTTAGGGAATTGGAGGCCACCATACCAATATACCAGGAATTGCTGAGGAAGTGGAAGTAACCATTGGAAAGGTATCCAAGATAGTACATTTCTGGGTGGCTGAAGGACCTGTTCAACTAATTATTGGGAAGCCTTTCTTAATGGATGTATCAGCTACAATCAAGTACAATGGAGCTCAAGGGGAATCACTTTCTATTATGGACTCTTCTGGACAAACTTATTTGGTACCCATCATTCTGCCTAGCAACCAAAAGTGGGAAACTACTCTGCCAGTCAACTCAGCTACCAGGGATTTTTTAGACCAGGGCCTGGACTCCAACTCTTCTCCCTGACAGATGGGGACCTGGCAAACCAACAAAAATATAAAACACCAGTCACTCATTTAGCAAAATACAAATCAACTCTAAAAAAAATCAAACCTGTAAACCAACCTATGCCCCTTTCTCTTAATCCACCTCTGTCCAGACCCCAACTCTCCAGGAATCCCTACTCCACTCCACTTACTCCTTTTCCTCCACAATTCAAACCAACCCACAAAATCACTCAAGAAAGGCTGGACCTCATCAACTTTGGACCCTCTGGATGGCTATCAGAACAAGAATATCTCTTATTAGTATGGGTAATTACTCTCAGACAAAATTCCTTGGCCTTTGTGGAGGAAGAAAGAGGACTACTCAGACATACCTATGGACAACCCTACATCATCCCAGTCATTCCTCATGAACCTTGGCAGCAAAAACCTATCCCAATCCCTGCACCAATCAAACCTCAAGTCATAGAATTAATAAGAGAAAGACTCAGAACTGGCCTTTATGAACAATCTTTTTCCAGCTATTCCAGCCCTATATTCTGTGTAAAAAAACAAGATGGAAAACTCAGAATAGTCCATGATCTTCAGAAACTTAACAAAATCACTATCAAAGATGCAGGCTTACCACCATCCCCAGAAGAACTCATTGAATCCTTTACTGGAAGGGCATGCTATGGACTAGGAGATATTATGGGGGGATATGATGAAAGGGAGTTAGCCAAGGAATCAAGACCATTAACCACCTTTGAAACCCCACTAGGAAGATTTCAACTCACCAGATTGCCCCAAGGAGCCACCAATTCAGTTGCAGTATATCAAGCCCAGATGATGTGGATCCTCCAGGATGAATTACCTCAGCATATGGGTATATTTATTGATGATGGAGGAATCAAGGGACCTATTTCAGACTACAATGGAGAAAAACTCAAGGAAAACCCCCAAATCAGAAAGTTTATCTATGAATATGCCATTACTCTGGAAAGGATTCTATATAGGATTGAAGAAGCTGGACTCACCATATCTGGAAAGAAATTTGCCTGTTGTGTCCCTGCCCTGGATCTGGTTGGACATGTTGTCTGCAAAGAAGGAAGGAAAATATCAACAAAGAAGCTCAACAAAATTGAAACATGGCCAGTCCCTACCACACCAACAGAAGTCAGAGGATTCCTGGGTATTTTTGTTTATGTTAGAATGTTTATCAAAAATTACTCCACTATCACTGCACCTCTCAGAAAACTTACTAGGAAAGATTCAATATGGGAATGGACTGAAGATTTCCAGGCATCATTTGAAGAACTGAAGAGAATTATTGGAAAAGACATCACCCTCAGTAAATTGGACTATGGACCTGAAGCAGGACTCATCAAATTATCAGTGGACTCCAGTTATATTGCAGCAGGAGCTATACTCACCCAAGAAGATTCCAATGGACTAGACAGGCCTTTTATCTATGAATCAGTGGTATTTTCAAAAAGAGAGTCGGAATACTCACAATCCAAGTTAGAGCTATGTGGTGTCACCAAAATCCTCAAGAAACTTCAGACCAGACTATGGGGCCAACATTTCCAGCTTAGAGTGGATGCACAATGTCTTATTGGGATGATCAACAACCCTTCACTTCCCAATGCCCCTATGAACAGATGGATTGCTTTTATTCAGTTATTTTCCTTTGATTTAGTACACACACCTGGAAAAACTTTTACATTACCTGATTCACTCTCAAGAAGACCTTTGGACCCAGGAGAAGAAGATTGCCAGAGCTTTGATGAAGATGAAGATTGGATCAAACCCCATCCTGGATTTGGACTGAAACATTCTTCTGTTGGATTGCTTCTGGGGACATCAGCTAAGTTGGGGGAGGAGGCAGGTAATCTTCAACAAGGAATTTGGAAACATCTGCAGGAATATCTTTCAACCATGAACAAACCACCTGGATGCAGCAAACTGGAATTCAAACAAATCTTACACAAATCAACCTCATTCTTCCTCTCCAATAATATACTTCATAGAAATAACAAACCCTTTTCCCAGATAGTAGTCACTCACCCTACAGCTCAAATCTCCATCCTCCATTCTCCATGAATCTTTGGGCCACAGAGGAGTATCAGAAACTTATAGAAGGACCAGACTCAGATTTTGGTGGCCAGGACTAAAAAGAGGTGTAACCAAGTGGGTCCAATCCTGTGAAGCTTGTCAGAAGAGGAACTCAGTACTACCAATGGAACCCAAGAATCCTACAGGAGCATCAACACTTTTTGGAAGAGTCAGCCTGGATACAGTTCATATTAAAGCTGGAAAATGGAAATACCTGGTAATAGCAAGAGATGACCTGTCTGGATGGGTAGAAGCAGTTGGCCTAGAAAGGATACAAGCAAAGAAAATCTCTCAATGGTTCTTGGAAAATTGGATCCACAGATATGGTGCTCCTTGGTCAGTCACAGTGGATGGAGGATCAGAATTTGGCCAAGACTTTAAACAAAATCTCCTGGAAGCTGGAGTAAAAATAAAAGTAACCACACCCTATTATCCTGAGGCTAATGGGATGATTGAAAGAGGCCACCAAGCAATCAAGGATACTCTAGTCAAGCTCTGTGGACAGGAAGGAAAGAAGTGGAGAAACTATTTACCATTGGTTTTGTTTTCAGACAGGATATCAACAAAAAGGACCACAGGGTTTTCACCTTGAGAATTAGTATTTGGCCAACCACCCATCTTACCTATAGATTTAGAACTTGAAACTTTTTTAGGAATAAATTGGGCCCAGGTGAAAACAACTCAAGATCTTCTGTTGGCAAGGACTCATCAGCTGGAAAATAGGGATTCTATTCTTCAACAGGCACATCAACAGCTTATACAAACCAGGGGAAAATCTGTGGACTACTGGAACAAAAAGAAGAAAGACAGAGGGCCACTACAAAAGGGAGAACTGGTATTAGTGTACAATAAAGCTTTAGACTCCCAATGGGGGAAACTCTTTCAAAATAAGTGGAATGGACCTTACAAAATCAAAACCAGGAATCCAGGAGGATCCTACACACTAGAGGAATTGGATGGCACTGAATTGTCTAGAAGGTTTGCTGCAAATCAAGTAAAACATTATTTTATCAGAGAATTTCCCATTTAAATAAAAAAAAAAAAAAAAAAAAAATATACATACCCTCAGCAATTATCCTGTTTTCCCTATCCTGTTCTTCTTTTTCCTGGATAATGGTATGCATCAAAATCTATAAAAAAAAAAAAAAAAAAAAAAAAAAACCATTAGCAAAAGATAAATAAATAAATAAACACAAATAAAAATTGTATTATACACATAAAAGTCACTTTAGAATTCTCTTTTATTACCTGTAACAATAAAAAAAAGAGGACAGAAACTTACAGAATCGAAGGAATCATAAATACGGCTAAAAAGTTGGCGGCAACTAACGGCAGCATTCCGGGAATTGGCGTGATCGGCGCGGGCAAACTCGAGGAGGTGGTCCAATACGGTGCCACGAAGGGCGGATAGTTCCTCCAGGGAAAACGAATCACGAAGAAAAGGTCCAAACAATTCGACATGGGCAATGGACCGAGGGGCAGTAGAGCTAGCGGAGAACTGGGATTTGTCGCTGTTTGTAGAAGAAGGAACGGACGACGCTACAGAGATCGGACGAGTAGGGGAAGACATGGATGAATAAAACAAATCTCTATATATGAATAATGTAGGAAAAGAAGGGGAAGAAAGAAAGCAGCAGCCGAATGGGGCTGCTTAAATAATAAAAACAAACAAACATCATCGACTCTGGTGTACGAACCAGGACGACAGGCCTCAACTGCAAAACAACATCCGACGCTGGTGAACGACCCAGATTGACAAACAATTCCCATCCAACCTACGTTTCGACGCCGGTGTACGATCCGTAAACAATTCCTATTTTTTACCTTAACTGTCATGACGTTCTGACGCCGGTGAACGACCCGGAAATATTTTCTTTTTCTCATTTTTTATTATTACTAAACATACAACAACAAATCCGGTGCACGACCCGGAAACGACTTGTCAGGCTTATGTACCTTTTCTCTTTCACATCCTTCTTCGACACCGGATTCACCGCGGCTCGGAGACAGTTCTCATGCCCCAGACTCCGATTTACATACATACACGCCGCTTTTCTTACTCCGATCTCCGAACGATTTTTGACGCCGGTGTACGACCGGGAACGCGTTTCTGTCAGCGTAAAATTTTCTTTTTCTTGTACAGCAAATACCAAATACATGTAAAATAAAAAATAAATAAAAAAATAAAAAAAAAATAAAAAAAAATAAATAAATAAAAATAAAAAATAAAAACATCAATACTTATAAAAGCAAATAAAATAAAATCATCAGATAAAAATAAAGAAATAAATTAAAAAATAAAACAAAAATAAATAGAGTATCAATAAATAAACTCCCAAGAATACATATATGTAAAAACATTAGAATCTCAAAATATTTTTCTTTTTTCCTCCATTGTCTGGGGCATTGATATTTGCACGCCCATCGGCGCACGCCCACGCCGAACGCACGCCGATAAAAAACAAGGCGTGCGGGGCACACGCCTTTTTTTTAATCGGCGTGCGGGCTGCACGCCCATCCTCGGGCGTGGGCACGCCTGTAGATGGGCGTGCGTGCTGCACGCCCATCTACAGGCGTGCGACACTGCAGGCGTGCAGTCGCACGCCCTCTTCAGAAACAGGCGTGCGGCTCGCCCGCCCCTTCAGAAAAGGGCGTGTGGGTCGCACGCCCTTTTTATGTGTATAGGCAGGGGCGTGCCCCCTGCCTATACACATAAAAAGGGCGTGCGACCCACACGCCCTTTTTATGTGTATAGGCAGGGGGCACGCCCCTGCCTATACACATAGATCGGCGGACCGCCGACCTATGTATATAGGAAGGGCGTGCCCCTTCCTATATACATAGAATCGGCGTGCCGACTGCACGCCGATTCTATGTATATAGGAAGGGGCACGCCCCTTTCTATATACATGCTGATGTCATGCGTACAAAACATTGTACGCATGACATCAGCATGCCCCCACCTGCCCCCTCCCCCCCTCCCCCCCAGCGGATTTCAACCGCAACCACCACCTCGCTCAATCGATCAAACGATCACTGCCCCCTCCCTCCTCACAGCCAGCCCTCCACACCAACCCCCCAGACGAGCCGAGCCGACCCACCCGACCCGATCCAAGCGAGCCAGCCAACCAACCCGACACGGAACAACCGGACGAACCCCTAAGTGGGTATTTTTCCTTTTGTTCCCCCGTGCCCCCCGTGCCCCCCGTGCCCCCCGTGCCCCCGTAAGATCAAATAAAAAATCAGAAAAAATAAAGGGGGGAACGGGGAAACGGGGGACATCAACTTACTGGTCAATGTCCTGGCGGCTGGCTTGAGGTGGTCGGGCGGCTGGCTTGAGGTTGTCGGGCGGCTGGGTCGTTCCGGCGGCTTGAGTCGGCGGTTGGCGAGGCTGGGTTGGGTGGGTGGTGGGTCGGAACGGGTAGGTGGTCTGGAGGGTGGGTGGTGGGGTCGGTGAGGTGGTGGTTGGGGAGGGATTTCAGGAGGGGGGGGGGAGGGCCGATCGGCAAAGGATGGGGGGAGGGGGCGGGTGGGGGCATGCTGATGTCATGCGTACAATGTTTTGTACGCATGACATCAGCATGTATATAGAAAGGGGCGTGCCCCTTCCTATATACATAGAATCGGCGTGCAGTCGGCACGCCGATTCTATGTATATAGGAAGGGGCACGCCCTTCCTATATACATAGGTCGGCGGTCCGCCGATCTATGTGTATAGGCAGGGGCTTGCCCCCTGCCTATACCCATAAAAAGGGCGTGTGGGTCGCACGCCCTTTTTATGTGTATAGGCAGGGGGCACGCCCCTGCCTATACACATAAAAAGGGCGTGCGACCCACACGCCCTTTTCTGACGGGGCGGGCGAGCCGCACGCCTTTTTCTGAAGGGGGCGTGCGACTGCACGCCTGCAGTGTCGCACGCCTGTAGATGGGCGTGCAGCACGCACGCTCATCTACAGGCGTGCCCACGCCCAAGGATGGGCGTGCAGCCCGCACGCCGATAAAAAAAAGGCGTGCGGGGAACACGCCTTTCTTTTTTATCGGTGTGCGTTCGGCGTGGGCGTGCGCCGATGGGCGTGCAAATATCAATGCCCCATTGTCTGGGGACAGACAATAAGTTGGGGGAGGAGCACTTCACTGCCAAATGGAAAAACACCAAAGATTTTTTTGATTTTTTTTCTCTTCCCTCTCAACAGAAAACTGATCCTCAACTGCCATACATCAAATATATTCATCATCAATTCACACATCTACATATTTTTCTACTCAGTCACACTCATCAACATCCCATCACACATCTACTCATTTTTCTACTCAGTCAAACTCATCATCATCAAATCACATACTCTACATATCTTCTACTCATTCCAACTCATCAACATCTCATCACACAATCTACATATCTTCTACTCATTCCACCCATCAACATCACATCACACAGAGGTTCCCTTTTTTATTATTATTCTACATATATTATTTTCCCACTCATTCCAACCCATGAAGAACAATCAAGCATCCTCTCAGTTTCCACCATTCACCCATCTAAAATTGCATCCAACCAAAATCAGAAACCACTTACAACCAACACCAGGATACTTTACCATACCCCAAAGGACATAGTCAAATCAGCACCAACACCCAGAGGCCAAAGTATTACTCAGATTATAAGATATATAAAACCAGGCTAAGAAGAATTAATTTTCCCACTACATCACCATCTCAAGAATTATCAGTAAGCATCTATTAGTTTCCAAGGATTTCAAGATTAAATAAATAAAAGTAAGATTGCTAGAGGGAAAATTTATTAGAGGTACAAGTCAAATGAAGGCTTAGTATTTGAGTCTAATAAATAATGAACCTAGATTATAATTAAATTAAATATTTCAAAGAAACTATTACATGAAGAACATATTCAGCAAGATGGCATACTAGCAGGAATTTCAACCACTTTAAAGACTATAATATATATTTTACATGAAGATTAATACAAGGATAATGGATACATGGATACTGAATACTATGGACACTGGACTTTGGATCAAATTATACTGAATTGGCTTATACTGGACACTGGATTGGACTTATACTGGATTGGATTACTTGGACCTTGGACAGGAATACTCTGGACTTCCATGGATCACTTTTTTTCTTCCAGCCTTTTTCTCTGGCTGCATTGTCTGGGGTCAGACAATAAGTTAAGGGAGGATGTGGTGATCCATTCCACTTCATTACCATACTTTTAACAAATTATTTATCACTTATAAACCTCAAATACTTACATATATACATATAAAACCCAAACCTTACACATATTCATCATTATTATTTCATAATCAGATTCTACACCTCATTTTAACCCTAGTCACTCACTACAACCACCTTCAAATTCCTCATGGTTCAAGAGTTACAGGCAAACACAGAATAACCCAGCAAGTTACAGTATTAAGCAAGTTATAGAATACAATAAGTACATATTATAAGTAGATATATTTCAGAACATTATACATAAATACATATTATATAAACTACATAGACACTACATAGACACTACATAACATACACTGCACATGACTAGGCTTTATTCAGTAACATCTTACATCATATCTACTGTACATAAACTCCACCTTCCCACTACTCATCTGTCACTGTCATGACTATTTCATATATGTCACTTTCTCTTCTACTGATCTATCATGTTCTTCCTTTTCCCACCAGCTACATGACATAGCCTTGTTGTTTCCTTCCTCTAGCCTGATGGCTCCTCTCTTGTCTCAGATATATAAGGACACCTGTTCCTCCCCCTTGTTCCCTTATGGACCCCTGACTTACTAAATATCCCCCCAACATATACCAGCATTACAGATCCCATAAACTAGTATACATACATAGTAGAAGTCACCATCAACCTATAAATATATCAATATAAATATCAGTTTAGATTCAATATAAGAAGATTGCCCCTCTCTCTTTCTTGACCCACCTTGACTCCAAAGCTACAAACCCTTGCCTCTTATTATACTTATATTACATATACTTTATACATCTCATCCCCCCTTATCCATCCCTCTCACCTGGTGTGTGTGGTAAACAAGCACATTAGTATTAGTCTTCTAAGAGTAGATATAAATTAGCCACACCTTTTATTTTATTCTTAGTGTTACACTCATCCCCTTAGCATTAGTCAGGAAGGCAGCTCTTATATCAGCACCTTTGTCATAACCTACATTAGTACTAGTGTAGTTATACATATCCCTTCCAAGCTCTATTCTGCCCTTTGAGTAGTTCCACACCGCAGGTTGCTTTGCCTCCCGCTCCCGTTATCTCCCCTTCTTTATCCCCTCCTCCGACTCTCCCTGTTTTCCCTCCCCCGCCAGTCTCTCCTCCCTCCATTCCCATTAGCCGTCCAAAACAAAGCCGTAAAGCCCCCAATAGGTAGGGCGTTGATAAACGCAGGCCAAGCGCGCACGCCAACGCCAGCCCGCACGCCATTTTTTTTTGGCGTGCGGGGCCTACACGCCCTTTTTTTTGGCGTGTAGGGTCTACACGCCAAAAAAAAAAGGGCGTGTGAGACCCACACGCCAAAAATGGCGTGCGGTTCCCACACGCCTTTTTTTTTTGGCGTGTGGGCCCCGCACGCCAAAGAAAATTGGCGTGTGGGACCCGCACGCCAATTGTTTGGCGTGCGCTCCCACACGCCAAACGATTGGCGTGTGGGAGCGCACGCCAAACAATTGGCGTGCGGGTACCACACGCCAATTATTTGGCGTGTGGGGGGATATCGCCTGCGATATCCCCTCGCTCACGTAATCGAATGGTAGGGACCATTCGATTACGTGAGCGAGCCCGCCGAGTCTGATTCCTTTCAGGAATCAGACCGTCGGTCTGGTTGTTTTCAACCAGAACGACCAAGAATTCGATCAACACCCCCACTCACCGATTAAGAAAAACCGATTAAGAAAAAAAAAAAAAAAAAAAAAAAAAAAAAAAAAAAAAAAAAAAAAAACAAAAAACAAAAAAAAAAAATCAAAAAAAAAAAAAAAAAAATCAAAAAAAAAATCAAAAAAAAAATCAAAAAAAACAAAAAAAAAACAAAAAATGAGAAATAAAAAATGAGGAAAAAACCCCCAAAAAACCAAAAAAATGGGTTTTTTTGGGGTTTAATTATGTGGAAAAGCCCACAGGCCCAGGGCTCCAAGACCCAACTGGCCCAAAGACAGGGCCCAATGGCCGTAAGAAGGGGCCCGCCTCTGCCCATCACCTCCCATGGGCCCACAGGCCCACTTTGATGCTCCAAAGGGGCAATAAAACATTCAAAGGGGCCATTCAAACCCCCCAGGCAGCTCAAAGGGCCCCGTATAAGCCCCAGACGTGCTCCATCCCCCCCAAAAGTGGCCCAATGGGCCCATCTCAAACACATTCATTCCCCCACATCTCTTCCATTTTTTTTTTAAAATTGTTTTTTACCATAGATAGTAACACTTGCTGACATACTCTCCCATTCATATGCTAACAGATTCCGCACAAATCACCAACTTGACTTCAACAATCAACAATGTCTTCACATCAGACCTGTGAACTAGGACGTGAGATTCATTCCTTTATTTTGTGTATAATATAAGTAGCTGGCTCACTCCCACCCACCCTCCCACCATTACACAGGTTTGGATCTCTGGGAAAAATGCACAGAGCTGGCGCGGCACCCTGCGTTGAAACCAGATGAACGTGAAAACCTGGAGAATTGGGCCTCTAAAATAAAGGCTGAATACGAGCAGTCAGACGATGAGAATGAACAGGTCTCCAGAACCCCGGCCCCGGCTAAAAACACCTTGGGCGCCACTAGGCCTGCTCCACCCCAGTCCCACCCCCGCCCTGAATTTGCAACCGACTCAATGGCATACTTATATGCACCCACTCCTGATCACCTACCTCCAGCAACCAACCCAATCCCCACCCTCAATCAATTTGCAAACCAAATAAACAAGGATGTTCAATATGGCCAGCCCAACACAACAAACCCAGCTGATGGATCCCCACGTCGAAGCGGAGAGATGCGGACAGATGTTGAAGGCCACAAGACAACCCTCAACACCTTTGGCCAGTCTTTCTTTCAAAGCGTACAAACGGCCCAACAACTCATTGGCCAGAAGTCCTCCAAAGCCCCCAATGCGGACGGGAGACGAGAAATTAACAATCCAGCCATCCGGGACAGCTCTGAAGACCCTGACGCAGAGGGTGAAACAGATGACTCTGAAGATGGTGCAGAAGACCAGCAAGTCCTCCAACAATTCCTTCATGGACGTCCCAAACCTACCTTCCACCAGGAGCCAGTCCATGAACCGGTGCCACAACAAACCCGATATCGCTATGACATGGTACGAATTGAAGATCCTACGGTTGAAGACCCGACAAGCAAAAAGGCGCGCCTGGACAACTCTGCTTCTTCTTCTAAAAATACAGGCCCCATGTATAATTTCTTCACCCCTCATCCCACCTCTCACGAATTCATCACTGCGCAATCACTGCAAGGCCTCAGAATTCCACGGAACCCCCCTGTTGCTGGGCCATCAACAGTCAAGCCACCTACCCAAAGACCACCGGGCGAATCAATTCCTCCTCCCCCTGTCCTGACGCCTCCTTGTAAGTCACTCCCCATTGCTTATGCACACCCATCTTGTAATTAACATCCCTCCTTTGCGCACAGCTATGGGTCTATTTATCCCTGGCCCAATGCTTCCAAAAGCATTGGCAGATGATTTGAATGAAAATTTGGCGGGTGGAATTGTGTGGTCACACACGTTCAGCCGAGAAAATGATTGAAAACATAGCATTCATCCTCACACACCTCCCCTCAATGGTCACACCACATCCAACGATGCCACAGGAGTTCAGCCGAGTTGTTTGGAGGGAAGTGGATACACTTCTGAAGGCATGCAAATCTGGTAAATACTCACTTTTTTTCTCACTTGTTCATACATCACAAAGGCTGATATTTGTGTGGTATGCAGAGAGAATTCTTAACCCCACTCAACCTGGTGCTCTCTCTCTGATAACTCCTGAAGTTGTCAACATGGCACAGCTCGAGGCTTCCCAGGAGAACCGGAAGGCGCCGCTGTCCAAACGTGTCCAGACCCACACACTTGCGGCGAATCTGGCCTCATACTTCTCTCCAAGTGACCACGCTTATCTCCGGCTTAAAAGTGCTTTGCAAGACTGCTGGGCCCTTCGACACATGGAGCAACAGGGCAGTGAATGGCAGCCTCTCCCCCTGGACGAATCTTTGGTGCATACTGCCCATCTTGCATTCCAACGAACTTATGAAAACCTTGGAAGTCACGCAAAGGATGGATCAAGCCCCCAACCAAACACCTCCGGTCTCAAGGTCCTTGGTCTATACTTCACGGGGGCTATGTCAGCCTTGTGTTACATCTGCGGGCTCCAGGCACCAACAAGACCAAAGTATAAAAAGCTTGATGAGTGGTCAACATCAAATACGCGGGAGCAAATGCGGATGCTTGCTGGTCTCCTGGTTTTTGGTCCAACAACCGCCTTTGTCACTAACAAATACGGGTCCGAACGTCCGACTGCTTCAAATGCTTCGGCCTTATTGGAATTTGGCGCCAATGTTCTGAAACATAAGGTTGATAGTGGTAATACTTCAGTGATGCCTCACGGGACTTTGGATAACCTCCGATTATACTTTCTCAACTTTTTGTGCTCCATGGGATTTAACCGGATTGGTCATGATGGTTTGCCAATGGTTGATTGGAAAAAAACCCATGAAGAGTTTCACAAATGTTTTTCTATTCAAAACCTCCAAATTTTGTTTTCCCAAGATATAGAAATAGCTGTAGCCAACTACCACTTCTGATATATGTACCGGGGGTTGTTTTTTTCTTTGGTTTCCCTTTTATTTCTCATTCACATGTCCTTGAGTTGTAATTTCCACCACTGTCTTGCTCATCCACTTGAATGAAACATCAGACTTAAGTGTTTTTTGAAATATAACCCAAACAGAGTATTATTAATAGGCATCCAAGGAGTACTCATGTGGGTTTGTGGTTTCTACCTTATTGAAGGTAGGTTGTGGCCAATTCTTGATGATATATCAGCATTAAACTATAGATTATCCAGAATTGGGCTATTGGGATTCCTTAGTGGTATCATCATTATTATAGGGCATTAAGGAACAAACCCGGTTTTTCCGCGTTTACACACAGTTTTACGCAGCGGCAACCTCAAATTTGCTGCGCAGCACACCCGGTTTTCCGCTTTTAAACCCTTTTTTTGATTTTTTTTTTGCGGGCGGATTTTGATTTTTTTTCAACATTTGAAAAATGTTTAATATACTTCCAGGGGTGTAGAAATTTATGGTAATTTTTATTTCCCAAAAAAACAATGTCTTCTATTTTTTTTGCCCATTACATATCAGTTCAGGAATGTAATTCAGGCGTATATTCACCATTTGTAAGCATTTTCTAGCTGTTATCAGTAGTGTTGATAACATTTTCTCTTTCTTATACGTATTATTTGTGTGCTAATAAATTATTAACTTGCAATTATGTCTCTTGCTTTGTATTTTATTTATTTATTTTATTCATTTCATTTATTCTAGGGCATTAATAAAAAAACCCAGTTTTTTCCGCATTTACACCCAGTTTTCCGCATTTACACCCAGTTGTTGGTTATTTAATAAACAACATGTAACACTCCAAAGCATCATGCAATGTACCATACCTCTGTGTATAATTGTATTTCCATTTCTTTGTCATGAAATCTGATAAGAAGTCAATTTTATAATCAGTATTTGTTTCCAATGAATTCTTCACCCTCTAAAGTGTATGAATCCATTTAAAAACTCCCTGAATATCTAGAAAGACAGATGTGAAGGTGTTTGGAAATAGATTGAGTGCAAAAATCATCAAAATCCAACCAGTGATTTAAAAAAAAAAAACTGTTATTCACATTAAATTCTACACCCCTTAAAGTGCTTAGAAAAAGTTTAAAACATGTGAAAATGTTGAGAAATCCTGGAAATTAAGCTGTCAGGATTTTTTATGAAAAAACCGGCGGGATTGGCCAAAAAAAAAAAAAACCATGGTTTTTGAGCAAAATAGAAATTACCATGAAAGTCTAAACCCCTGTAAGTATGAGAAATAAATTTAAAACTTTGAAAAATAATGGAAATCCGCCCGCAAAAAATTAAATTAAAAAAAAACCGGGTGGATTGGCCAAAACAAGTAGAAGACACAGTTTTTTTGCAAATTAAAAATTACCACAAAGCTCTACACCCCTTTAAGTATAATAAATAATTTTAAAATTTTGATAAATAAATAATGTTTACTGGTTTTACTTATTTAAAATGCCGCCCTCCATATTTTTGTTTTGTTTTGTTTTGTTTTGTTTATATTCCTTGTTTTGATTGTTCATTTTATTTGTTTTAAATAAAATATCAAATGAGGATGATTGGGGAGGTCACGCGCATCAAATGCCGCGCTCCACGTGCTATTTGCTTAAAAATTAACAATACAAAAAACCCGGTGTAAATGCGGCAAACCGGGTGCACTGCGCAGAAAAGTGGGTGTAAATGCGGAAAAACTGGGTTTTTTGATTAATGCCCTTATTATATTAAAGGCCCTTTTATTAATATTAATAAAATATTAACTTATCATCGCGTATGTGTCATTTGTTATTGTCACATCTTATAAGTATTATTTATTATCATAGAGTAACCTGAATTATTCATGTGTTAGTTAATCAACGTATTATTAATTTAAGTATATCATTTATTGTAAAGATTGATTGTAGTTTAATCATACTATATTATCACTCTATTATTTATTATCACAGAGTAGCCTGAATTATTCATGTGTTAGTTAATCAAGGTATTATTAATTTAAGTATATTTAAATTGGGCATTAATAAAAAAACCCGGTTTTTCCACATTTACACCCGGTTTTACGCAGCGGCGACGTCCAAATTGCTGCGCAGTACACCCGGTTTTCCGCATTTACACCCGGTTTTTTTATTTAATTTTTTGCGGGCGGATTTGCATTGTTTTTGGAGATTTTAAATTTATTTATTATACTTACAGGGGTGTAGAATTTTATAGTAATTTTTCTTTATGCAAAAAAACTATGGCTTCTATTTTTTTTGGCCAATCCACTCGGTTTTTTCATAAAAAATCCTCACAGCTTGATTTCCAGGATTTCTTTTATTCATTTCATTTAGTCCATTTATTTTGTTTAATTTAATTTACTTTTGTTTTGTTTATTTTACTTGTTTTACTTATTTATTTTATTTGTTTTAAATAAAATATTGAATGAGGATAATTGGGGAAGTTGCGTTATTCATAAATCATTTACTTGCAATTATGTCTCTTGCTTTTAATTAATTGATTAATTTTATTCATTTCATTCATTCTTATTTGTTTAATTTTATATTATTTACTTTTGTTTATTTTACTTATTTAAAATGCTGCCCTCCAAATTTTTATTTTGTTTTGTTTATTTTCCTTGTTTTAATTGTTTATTTTATTTGTTTTAAATAAAATATTTAATGAGGATGATTGGGGAGGTCACGCGCATCAAATGCCGCCCTCCACATGCTATTTGCTTAAAAATTAAAAATTACAAAAAACCGGGTGTAAATGCGGAAAACCGGGTGCACTGCGCAGCCGCAGCTGCGCAAATATCCACTAGAGATCTTGAAGGAATAATATTAAAGAATAATAAGAATGGTAAACATTAATAAGGATAATAATAATTAGTGTTACTTGCAGTAACTTGGTACCTTTAATCATTTAGGTAACAAAGAGTGAAGAGTAGTGGAAGGGGAAACACAGTCTAGCCAAGCAGCTGCTGGGCTCTTGTGAAATAACCGGGAGACTTTAGGGAGAGGAAAGGGAATCGTGGGGGTCCGCTTGACTATCACACGTATCCAATGATTATCATTGAAAAATGATAAGAAGAGGGCTGGCAGCGGTTTAGGGTCCGGGGGAACAGTGGCGGGAATATATGTGGTGCTCCCGCCCGTTCTGCTGAGGAAGACAAATGGCCGGTTATACGCATTGGCCAGAATCGGTCCCACATCCAACTTGCTCATCCATTTGTTCATGGGGACTGATCCACGTGGGTCAGTCACCTGAACACGTCCGTAAGCGCGGTCGAATTCTGAAGGCCCCCCAAGGTATCTTGTCCAATGTGCCTTGTTCTTTTCCATCTCTTCTAACACATCCTTTTGCACTTGGTACCACCCATTGGCCTTAGCGTAGGGACCCTCTGGTCTATCTGCTGCCAATGCATGTGCCACACATGCATAACCACAGTTCCCATCACCTGCAGGGTTATAAGTGGAATGCAGGTATTTTAAGATCCATGGTGGAAGCTCCGCCTGACAAGAATGATGAGAAGTTGGTTATCAGTTACAGTCAGTGCATTCCTCCTTGTCCGTGTCAAGCTTGAGTCACTCACTGCAACATCAGGGTTGGTATTCCCCTGTCTTGTTCGGCCAGCCTTGGGTGCAACCTCAGCATCTACATGCCGGTCCTATGAAACATACAATGGAATCAGACCCTGATAATCTAATGTCAAAGTTATAGTACTTACCTTGGCTGTTGGGGGTGAATGTAGCCTGGCCTCACCCTGCAACTGATCATGAGAGCTTGAGGCCTGCATCTCAATAGATGAGGAGGAATCCACTGGGGGATCTGGTTCTTCATCTGATTCCCCCTTGTGCGTCAGAATCTGCGACTGATTCCCCATCTGTGGCATCAGATTCTTCTTCCAATGCCCCATGTGGGGCATCAGATTCTTCATCTGATTCCCCATCTGGGGAATCAGAATCTTCATCTGAAACTGCATCTGCAGAATCAGATTCTTCATCTGTTACACCATCCATACTACCATACTTGGGCTGCCACGTTTCCTTGCGCCGTGATGTTCCTGAACTCGAAGACCCCCGATTCCGTTTCCCAATAGTGAGGCTGCCAACTCGTGGGGGGTGATTTCTCTTGACTGCTTAGTAAGTCCATCAGTTATCAGCCTCTTAAAAAGACATGCAATAAAGTTGCTTACGCATGAGTGTCTCCACACTGGGTAGCTCATCCAGGTCCCCAGAGGAAGAAGCTGAGGTGTCCAATGGAGCCTGCGCCCGCTTGGACTGTCGCTTACCCCCTTTTCCTTTTGATACACCGGCCTTCTGTCTTGCTTTCCTTGCCTGCGCCTTTTGGATTTGCGCTTCCACAATTTCTGCATGGGTGTCATCGCGCTTTTGAACTCGCCCACTACCCTTTCTCTTCTTCCACGGCCTTTCCAGTTTGTGTTTCACTCGGATAGGATCAGGCTCTGCAAGCGGGACCACGTGTGTGTTTGCATGGACCCTTCGTAATTTTTTCATTGTTGCTTCTAACGCCGAGGGGTGGTGGGACGCCAAGATCTCCTGCTTGAAATCCTCAAAATCGTTGTCAAAGTCGTACAGTGGTTCATCAAGAGCCTGCAATGAACATAGATGAAGATTAGCTAGGAGGGACATGAACAAGTCATACATCAGGAGGACTCACTGGACCATCAGGGTTATAGGCCAGATGCCACTGGACATGGAAATCAGAAGGCTCCACATCTCCCTTCCCCTGGACCAAACATTCAATAGTGTGCGAACACGGAATGCCCAAGCCAGCCTGGAAATTACCTTTGCATTGAAGGCTGGGATCCCCAGGCTTGGTTTTCTTCATCTTGATGAACTTGTTGTACTGAGACAAGGCCAACTTGAGCGCATGACAGGAGATTTTGCAGCTGAGGGACTTGAAGGCATTTGGTAGTCCGGTTAATCCCTTCTGTAACTCGTGTGCCAGGTTCGTGTGGGCTGTGTCAAGTTGTCGGTCCACTGCTGCAGCAATTGTAATGAAAAGTGTTGCAAAGTCGCACCTAGCCGACGTCACATAGGTTTTCAGCCAGCTGTGGGCAGATTCACATCGTGACGAAGTCAGATTTCCTAGATGGGGTGTCATTCCGGCCCACGCATTCATGAACTTCTGTCGCTCGCTCCAGACGTTCTTGTACAGGTATTCGTAGACGTTAGTTCGAGTGACTAGGTACCGTGTCAGTTGAGCCCACTTTGAGTTGCAGGTGTCCTCATTGGGGGCATGTGCGACCTCATGCCAGAGCCTCATGAATTTGGCCCATTCTTCGCCATCGCCAGCAAAGGCTTGCTTGCAGTTTGTCACAATGTTCCGATCGATGTGCCACATGCACAAGTTCGCGGTTGCATTCGGAAAGTGCTTTGAGATAGCATTACGCAGTGCTGATTCCCTGTCTGTCACAAAGACCTTTGGCGCGTGGTCAGCGTCCCATATAGATCTATGGGTATCACACAGGCACCGGAGTACAGTCAGTTTATGATGAGAATAGGTGATTAGTCAAATATACCACCCACTTCAACTTATCAAGAGCCCATGAGTAGGCCTCATTCTTCTCGTTTCGCATAAAACAAAAACCAATCGAAAAACTGTGATTGGTTGCAGTTTGGCCAACCACATGCAGCAGGGGGTAGTTGTTCAGGTTCGTCTTGTAAGTGCAGTCAATGTTGACCACATGGTGGAACCTGCGAGCAAGAAGCAACGATCCTGGGTGCGCAAACCACAAGTAAAGGAGCTTGCCGTCCGTATCGTAAACGTCCTCGTGTGTCCAATTGGATTCGTTGAGGCAACGTAGGAGGTACTCGATTGGGGTGTTGCCAGCCCTCTTCTCCGCCCTCAGTGCCTGCTTTGTGTTGTATATCGTCCGGTTGGTTACAAACCTTCCCTCACTGCTAGTAAGGAGTCTAGCGATTGCCTGGGGTTGCATTCCTAGAGACGATAAGCGAGCAACCTCAGTTTGGCCTTCGACAGAGAGCTTCTTGTGGATGACTACATGTTCCAGATCGATTGGACCATGATTGTGCTCAATCGTCTTTCGGCATCGGAGTTCCCATGGTGCATCCTTGAGTTTTACTGAAGTTGGTTTGTGGCCGGATATTTTGAAGCAGCACCCCAGTCGCTTATTCCTAGACTCTCGAAACCGGATAGCATCAACTGAGGTTTGGTCTTCCCCGGCAACTGTGCATGCAAAGTAGATGTTCTTGTCCCTCTTGGAAGCACAAACTTTCAGAGCGTAACCATGCTCGTGGGCCCATGTGGTGACAAAGTGTTTGAGATCAGTGACACATGTGAAAAGGAATTCGGGTGGTGCATCCATTGCATCTGGAAACACAAGCAGTTCAGCCAGTCTGCCTCAAGTGGGCGAATTAAGAAACTAGAAGAACTTACTGCCAACTGAATAATCATAAGATTGTACATCTTCAGATTTCATCAACACTTTATGCGGTTGATTGGCAGCGGGTAACATTGCGGGGGCCAGCGGTGAACGTCCTAAAGGATTGAGCGGGTATACTGGAAGATTGACTAGGTAAACATTAGGTCTTGGTAAGATGAAAACAAGGTGGAGAAATATTTGAAGACTCACCTTCAGCCACAGTTTGAGGGACTTGAGGGCTGAAAGTTGCAGGGGGAAACGGTTGAGGGCTGGGTGGTGCAGGGTGATACCTGCCGGGAGATGTAGGCGTGACGCTTGGGTATTTTACTGGGAGATTGTGCAGGTAAACATTAGTTCTTGGTAAGATGAAAACAAAGTGGAGAAGTATTTGAAGACTCACCTTCAGCCACAGTTTGAGGGACTTGAGGGCTGAAATTTGCTCGGGGAAATACTTGAGGGCTGGGTGATGCAGGTTGATATCCGCCGGGAGATGTAGGCATGGCCCTTGGGTATTTGACTGGGAGATTGAGTAGGTAAACATTAGTTCTTGTTAATATGAAAACAAAGTGGAGAAGTATTTGAAGACTCACCTTCAGCCACATTTTGAGGGTCTTGAGGGCTGAAATTTCCTTGGGGAAACTGTTGAGGACTTGGTTGTGCAGGTGGCCGAATTTGAGGGCTAAATGGCGCAGAGGAGGTTATTTCCCCCAGAGATGGCTGCATATCTTGCATGACGGGTATGGAAGGGACTTGATTTGTCTGCGGCGGAGCGGGCACTGATGGTTGGCCAACGGGGAAATTGTGTGAGGTTGGCAGGCCTTGGAAGTGAGTGGGTCCAAGAGTGAATGGGTTGGCCGGGTGGGACAATGGTTGGGGTCCCGGCTGCCAGTAGTTTGAGATTTGTGGTGCTTGATGGGATTGCGGAAACGGATGGGATGGTGGGGCTTGAGTTATATGAGGTGGTGCGTAGAGGGCTGGCTGAGCCAGATAGGATGGTTGGGCTGGATCAAGCTGATAGGTAGAGGCTGGAGGTCGATTGTGATAGTGGGTGAATTGAGGCAATTGTACCTCATATGGGCGGAACACAGGCTGCGCTACTGGGTGGGCTGGGGGCCCAGGGTTTGGCTGGATTGCCAGTCTGTAGTTGTTGTCATTGAAGCTGTAGGTGGCTGGGTGGGCTGAGGGGACAGTAAGGGGCTGGGGGGCTTGGCCATATTGGTTGCTTGGGTAGCCATAGTTTGTTGCTAGGTGGCCTGATTGATTGATTGGAGCTGCAGGTTGGCCAAGCACGTGTGGATTTCCATACGCAGAGGTTTGATTTTGATACATGTTGCCAAGTGGGGCGTGCGGGTGATGGTTGGGGTCAACCTCATAGAATCCGTATGGGCGTGGAGGCTGATTGGTTGCGGAGTTGTAATCACCGGTGTGTGACATCTTTTGCTGCTGATTTGGTGATTTGTGCAGAATCTGTTTGCATTTGAATGGGAGAGTTTGTCAGCACGTGTTACTATATTTACGGTGAAAAAAAAATGGAAATAGGAAGAGATGTGTTTGAGATGGGCCACTTTTGGGGGGGATGGTGTGCGTCTGGGGCTTATACGGGGCCCTTTGAGCTGCCTGGGGGGTTTGAATGGCCCCTTTGAATGTTTTATTGCCCCTTTGGAGCATCAAAGTGGGCGTGTGGGCCCACTGGAGGTGATGGGCAGAGGCGGGCCCCTTCTTATGGCCATTGGGCCCTGTCATTGGGCCAGTTGGGTCTTGGAGAGGGCCCTGGGCCTGTGGGCTATTTTTCTCCCACAAAATTAAACCCCAAAAAATCCCTTTATTTTGGTTTTTTTGGGGTTTTTTTCTCATTTTTTGGTTTCTCATTTTTTGTTTTTTCCTCATTTTTTTTTTTTTTTTTTTTTTTTTTTTTTTTTTTTTTTGATTTTTTTTTGATTTTTTTGATTTTTGATTTTTTTTTTTTTTTTTGATTTTTTTTTTTTTTTTTTTGATTTTTTTTTTTTTTTTTTTTTTTTTTTTTTTTTTTTTTTATTTTTTTATTTTTTTATTTTTTTTTTTCGGATTTTCAGACTCACCGCTTTGGTTGATTGAGTCGGAGAGCGGGGTTTGTTGTGGTTCTGGTTGAAAAAACCAGGACCATAAGCGAGCCCCAGTCCGGAAACAGACTCGGGCTCGCTCACGTAATCGAATGGCCCCTGCCATTCGATTACGTGAGCGGGGGGTGTGTATATCCCATACACATAATACATACATGTATTATGTGTATGGGGATACACACCCCCCGCTCACGTAATCGAATGGCAGGGGCCATTCGATTACGTGAGCGTGTGGGCCCCGCACGCCAAACAATTGGCGTGCGGTTCCCACACGCCAATTTTCTTTGGCGTGCGGGGCCCACACGCCAAAAAAAAAAGGCGTGTGGGAACCGCACGCCATTTTTGGCGTGTGGGTCTCACACGCCCTTTTTTTTTGGCGTGTAGACCCTACACGCCAAAAAAAAAGGGCGTGTGGGCCCCGCACGCCAAAAAAAAATGGCGTGCGGGCTGGCGTTGGCGTGCACGCTTGGCGTGCGTCTATCAACGCCCCAATAGGTACGGTGCCTGGGCGAAGCTCTCCTCCACCGACGATGTTGATACCCCTAAGACCTGGCAACAACTGCTATGTTCGCCAAACAAGGACCGGTGGCTAAGGGCAGCAAATGAAGAGCTTGCCTCACTGGTTGGAATGGACACGTGGAAGCTTGTTCCCCGTCCGATTAAACGCCGCGTAATTAAAAGCAAGTGGGTTGTCAAAGTCAAACGTCGAACCGATCACTCCATCCTCAAGCTAAAGGCCCGTCTAGTCGCGATGGGTTATTCCCAAGTCAAAGACATCGACTATAAAGAAGTGTTTGCCCCGACCCTCAGGCTTGAAACACTCCACCTAATCCTTAGTCTTCTAGCGGCTCGTTCCTGGGAGGGTTGTCAGGTTGATTTCAAGACAGCATTTCTTAATGGTCAACTTGATTCCCCCGTCTTTATGGAACAACCTCCGGGGTTTGAAGATTCTACTCACCCCGACTATCCATGTGAAGTCAATAGGTCAATCTACGGCTTGAAGCAATCACCCCGCCAGTGGAATCAAGAGCTTCACACTGCTCTTGTTTCTCTAGGATTGAAGCAATCCCGCTACAATCCAACCTTGTACTTCAAGACTCTAAATAACCGGCTTCAAGGAGCGCTCACAATCCATGTGGATGATCTCGCCATTGTTGGCAAACCGGCCTTTGTCCATGATCTAATTCTTGCTTTGGGCAAGAAGTTCAAAGTCGGTGCAAATGAAGAACTTCATCATTTCCTGTCAATCAAAATTACACGCAATACTCAAACCAAAGAAGTTTTCCTCTCTCAATCGCACTATATCAACGACATGTTCAAACGTTTCAACAACGGGAGTTGATAAATGCATGCCAACGCCAACCCGCACGCCAATTTTTTTTGGCGTGCGGGGCCGTCACACGATTTTTTTTTTGGCGTGTAGGGTCTACACGCCAGAAAAAAGGGCGTGCCAAAAATGGCGTGTGGGCCCCGCACGCCAATTGTTTGGCGCGCGCCCCCCTCGCTCACATAATCGAATGGGAGGGACCATTTGATTACGTGAGCGGGGCCCCTCCCGGCTGACGAGGTTATACAACCTCGTCAGCCAGGAGGAAGTCATCCTGGCCGACGAGGTTATACAACCTCGTCGGCCAGGAGGAAGTCCTCCCGGCCGGCAAGGCTATACAACCTTGTTGGCCAGGAGGAAGTCCTCCTGGCTGACAAGGCTGTATAGCCTTGTCAGCCGGGAGGACTTCCTCCTGGCTGACGAGGTTATACAACCTCGTCAGGCAGGAGGAAGTCCTCCTGGCCGACGAGGTTATACAACCTCGTCGGCCGGGAGGACTTCCTCCCGGCTGACAAGGTTATACAACCTCGTCAGCCAGGAGGAAGTCCTCCTGGCCGACGAGGTTATACAACCTCGTCGGCCGGGAGGACTTCCTCCTGCCTGACGAGGTTGTATAACCTTGTCAGCCGGGAGGAAGTCCTCCCGGCCGACGAGGTTGTATAACCTCGTTGGCCAGGAGGACTTCCTCCTGCCTGACGAGGTTGTATAACCTTGTCAGCCAGGAGGAAGTCCTCCTGGCCGACGAGGTTATACAACCTCGTCGGCCGGGAGGACTTCCCCCTGGCCGACGAGGTTATACAACCTCGTCGGCCGGGAGGACTTCCCCCTGGCCGACAAGGTTGTATAACCTCGTTGGCCGGGAGGAAGTCCTCCTGGCCGACAAGGTTATACAACCTTGTCGGCCAGGAGGACTTCCTCCTGGCTGACAAGGTTGTATAACCTTGTCAGCCGGGAGGAAGTCCTCCCGGCTGACGAGGCTATACAGCCTCATGCATTTTTTTTTGGCGTGTGGGCCCCGCACGCTGTGAGAACTCCTTTGGGACGGATGGCAGTTCTGTGAGGGGGAAATAACAATAGACTATTCCAACTAGGTAATACTACTGTTACGGGTGGTTTGAAAGACCTGCCCCTCTGTTATACTACACAGAATTCTCACAACAAAATTTATTTATTGTTGTGGCGTAAGGCTTTATGATAGAGAAAACTATGAGTAGCAATCCCTTTCAGACTTAGATCAGATGTTTGTTTAGCAGAGCAAAGATATGTATGTTCTGGGGTGGACAATGAATCAATGGGAACTATTCAAGTTGTATTGCCTTCTTTCTTAACCTTCAGCTAAGAGAGCACTGTGATGATAACACTTTACTTTAAGAGCACAATAAAGGGGCAAAACTACTTATTTACCTGTTTTTCTTCTTTGAGGTATGAAAGGTATGCTCAGCGGCAAAATTGATTAAGATCACTATTGGATGCTATGTGTTTTTGTGCAACTACGAAATAGAATTACTTCCCAAAAACTGGCATGATTTTCCTTCTTGGGGGGAACAACCTCCCCTTTATATAGTAAAATATGAGGCATTTTAGCTGGTGAGTAGAAACATGAGGCATTTTAGCTGGTGAGTCCTAGACAAGCATGTGATGAATCATGTGACTATACATGTGACTCTACGTGTGACTATACATGTGACTCTATGTGTGACTATACATGTGACTCTGCGTGTGACTATACATTAAACTTTAACTATGTACTTATAATTTAAACAAAACTGATTTTATCCTGACTGGGTTTTGTCTAAGTGCAGCTGGCCCTGTGGTTGTTGAGAGAGTGACTATGGGTTAAATACCCGGCAGAATCCAATTTGTCCATAAAAAAACCAGTAATATCCCTCCTTCTTGATATAAAACTATGCCTTTATGTACTTTTGATACTTGAACGCATTTAGCACACCACATCCCCCCCAGCTTAATGCTGTCCGCAGCATTCCTACTTCAAGTATCAAACACAATCTGATCCTATCACATTCACCTATTCCTATTTGTTGTTTTCCAGGGCGCAGGGACCTAACTTGTTCCAAGAGTCAACTACTACTTCCAGATACTAGTTATTACTCCTTTTCCAATCCTACTCTGTCCTTTTTTTTCCGCAAGGCTTTTTATCAGATTTTACTAATTTTATGTTTTCTTGATCTCTGTCCAAGTGCAATCGTACAACTTTTCTGCTTTCCTTTCAAGGTCACTCCAAAGACTGGTCCTCCATTATCTGGCTGATTTCCTTCTGCTTCTCCCAAATTATAGTATATGTATATCCTAGATAACCTTTCCCCCCTTTATCCACGTCCAAATCTCAGGATACTAATGCACACTCTTTCATTCTCTTTCATGGTGATTGTTCCAAAAGACAAGGCCCGATGGTTGATGCTTCTGAAGGACCTTTAACTAAAAAACACTCTTGACCCCCTAATTTACCATTAATTTTCCCTCTTTTGTCCTTCACATCATTTCTCCTTTTAAGGCCTAACTATACTTCTATTTGAATTAAACAAAGTGATATCCTGTCATCCTTGTTCTTCCTGCTTTGTGTCCCTCTCTGTTCCCGCATACCCCATTGTGTCCAGAAATCTTCCAACAGTCCCCATAAAATCTCCAAGTTCTACCTTCTTTGTTTATTATTCCCCTGATTCTTCTAGCCCCATGGAATTATCTTCATTATTGATCCTCCAGTGATATTGGTGTAATTGATTGTCCAAAAATTGATTTTCAGCACCGCTGGACCTCTATAGTGTAATTGATCAATCTGTGGTTTATGGACATGCAGGACACCAAAGTTCCTCTCTTTTTTCCTTCTTTGTTTTTATTATACATCTATCTATATTTATATTTTCCCTTGATAAAGTGGGACAACAGTGGTCAAGCACTTGAAGTCTCTCTGTTTTTTTTTATTTATTTTCATCTTTATTACTTATTACTTATTATTATTATCTTTTTTTAAAAATTTAAGGCTGGTTTGCAGTTTTTGGTCATACAGGACCATCAGCTTATCTTGCTTTTTTTTTTGTTCTCTTCTCAATCTTATTCCAAATCTTCTGACAGCGCCTGGGCACCTGTGCCAATCACTCCATGAATTGCAAACCTCATTGGTGTCAAGACCATTTCCCCTGAGTCCCAGCCTATTGTGATTTTTTTTTTTACTGCAATTTACTTCCTCGGATCCTTTGCCTAAACAAAGGAAGACCTTTCCAATCAGGGCTACCCTCCAGGTAATTGCTGCGTGGTGATAATTGGGTAAACTTTGGGGCTGTATTCCTGCATAAACTACCTGTGTAATTGATCGCGCCAGGAACTAATGCCTGTTATGTTATGTTTTTCTCTTCTTTTTTCTTCCCTCTTCTTCTCTTCTTATTATTATTATTAATTTTCTGAAAGCGCCTAGGTGCTGCTACCAAGCTCTGTACAAATCGCGAGTGTCAATGGTGTCTAAACAGTTGTATCTCCTCTGGTTCACTGCTGCAGCTGATAATGTCCACTACTAGCAGATCTCTACAAGGACTCCTTCCCAGTCGCTAATTTAGATAAATTGTTTCTGCGGGTCCTAGACAATTCCATCCTTTCTATTATTATTTTCTATCCTGTAAATCACTGCCTCAGATCATTATCTAACCACAGGAGAACCTTTCCGATCAGGCTACCCTCCAGTTAATCACTGTGCTCCTCTCTGTTGATACTTAAGTGAGCTGTTGTCGCATTCTGTTGCCTGTATAAACTACCTATGTGATTGATCGCGCCAGGAACTAATGCCAGTTCTAATTGTTTTCTTCTTCTTCTTCCCTTTTCTTCTCATTATGATCCATTTTATGACCGCGTCTAAACGCCGCCACCAATCTCTGCACAAATTGTGAAATTCATTTGCTTTCCTCTTTCTTGATGATCTTGACAAGTGTGTGTTCAACCAATAAAGTTTTGAAGTTAAAGTGGAAGCAGGCCGCTGATCTTTTTTGCTTCTCTTCTCCGGTACGGACTTTAAGCTCCGGGAACAACATTACCCGACCAACTACAGGCCGATTGGGCAGTGTTGAATCTTGTTCATAAGCTGATGTGATTGGCTTCTACTTTCTTTTTTTTTTTCCATAGATTGCAGTAATTCTAATTGCCCCTGTATCTTGTTCTTTTGTTATACTTGACCCAAAACACCATCTTCCTTCCTTCGTTGCCTACATGTGATCTCCCCTCCTTCCTTGGCTATATATCTCCGCACCGGAAGGAAGCATATCCGAACTCGCATCAATCCAACTTGGCTGCCCTTCGACTACCCAGTGAGCTTGCCGACCTTGCTATGTGTTTCCTACACATAAAAAGACCGTTGCCCCTCCCTCTCTTTTTTTTTTTTTTCTTTATTTATTTATTTTGATCGTTCATCTTTCCTCGATCTCATCTCCTTACTAGACTACATGTGCTTCCTTGGCTGCATATCTCCGCACCGGGAGGAAACATCTCCGAACTCGCACTTAGCTTCCTCGGCCCGCTCTCGACGACTTGATGGCCTTGCGGACCTAGCTCTGTCCCTTTTCTCTATAAAAGGACCACCTCTTTCCTTTCCCTTTCCTATTTTTTCTCACCTCCATCCTGTCTGGTCGTTCTTCCTCTAGTAACACCTTTGACCAAAGACAGCCATCTTTCTTTCTTTGTTTTCATTATAAGACTACCCCTCCACAATTCTTGAATATAAACAGTGCCATTGTCGTATGCTTTCCTCTTCATCCTGTGGCTGGTGTCTTCCTGTGCGCTGTTAATTCTATTATAAGGGTAGGTACATATAATGTAAATACTATTCGCTACAAGAAAACAAAGAAATCTGTGCATCTCTATAATCTCTATTCCTTCCCACTAATCCTTCTATCAAAGTATAGATGCATTTCTTTAACATCCGAGTTGTCCTAAGTTATATAAAACAAAAATGTAATATCTTTTATGACTCCACCAATTTGTATGTATTTGAGTTTGAATAATAATGTGATTAGTCCCTGATCATTAATACAATTTAATTTTTATGACTGGGAACCTGCCAGCTTTTAATATCATATAGCTTTTGAAATTGGTAGTAATGTTCTACACCACGGACGCAACTCGATGACATCTGATTCGTCTTCAAGACGAAAATGTGAAAAAAAGCTGCCTTCAGGACGACTTAGTACAATATTTGTCCCGAAGACACCCCGAAGACCGCATTTGCCTGCGATTCTTTAATTTTGTAATTGATTCTCAAGTCGTCTTGTAGACAAAAACCTCTGCTGACAGCTCTACTGAATTGAAAAAAGGGTCTTCAAGACGAAAAAAAGACGCCTTGAAGACGCCTGAATGCGTCCGTGGTGTAGATGCATCTGTTTTCTTCATGTATTGATTAATCCTGGAGAATGAGCTGGAGACTGATTTTTTTTTTTAAAAAAATTAATTAAGACAGTTTAACCTCTTGCCTGGGAGGCCTACGCTGGTGTCCGGTATTCCTCGAGTAATTTTCCCGCAATCCAAAGTAATCCCCGTTTTCTGCTGGCCGCAGTTACACACCTGAGCTTAACCGCAATAGATTATAATTCAGTGTGTGCTTATACTGATGGTCTGTTGTTGATCTTCTTGAAGTTTGTTGGCCACTGTTGGGACACCAGATGTGAGAACTCCTTTGGGACGGATGGCAGTTCTGTGAGGGGGAAATAACAATAGACTATTCCAACTAGGTAATACTACTGTTACGGGTGGTTTGAAAGACCTGCCCCTCTGTTATACTACACAGAATTCTTACAACAAAATTTATTTATTGTTGTGGCGTAAGGCTTTATGATAGAGAAAACTATGAGTAGCAATCCCTTTCAGACTTAGATCAGATGTTTGTTTAGCAGAGCAAAGATATGTATGTTCTGGGGTGGACAATGAATCAATGGGAACTATTCAAGTTGTATTGCCTTCTTTCTTAACCTTCAGCTAAGAGAGCACTGTGATGATAACACTTTACTTTAAGAGCACAATAAAGGGGCAAAACTACTTATTTACCTGTTTTTCTTCTTTGAGGTATGAAAGGTATGCTCAGCGGCAAAATTGATTAAGATCACTATTGGATGCTATGTGTTTTTGTGCAACTACGAAATAGAATTACTTCCCAAAAACTGGCATGATTTTCCTTCTTGGGGGGAACAACCTCCCCTTTATATAGTAAAATATGAGGCATTTTAGCTGGTGAGTAGAAACATGAGGCATTTTAGCTGGTGAGTCCTAGACAAGCATGTGATGAATCATGTGACTATACATGTGACTCTACGTGTGACTATACATGTGACTCTATGTGTGACTATACATGTGACTCTGCGTGTGACTATACATTAAACTTTAACTATGTACTTATAATTTAAACAAAACTGATTTTATCCTGACTGGGTTTTGTCTAAGTGCAGCTGGCCCTGTGGTTGTTGAGAGAGTGACTATGGGTTAAATACCCGGCAGAATCCAATTTGTCCATACAAAAACCAGTAATATCCCTCCTTCTTGATATAAAACTATGCCTTTATGTACTTTTGATACTTGAACGCATTTAGCACACCACAACGCCAAATAAAATTGGTGTGTGGGCCCCGCACGCCAATTGTTTGGCGTGCGGGTCCCCCCTCGCTCACATAATCGAATGGGAGGCACCATTTGATTACGTGAGCGGGCCCCCTCCCGGCTGACGAGGTTATACAACCTTGTCAGCCAGGAGGAAGTCCTCCTGGCCAACGAGGTTATACAACCTCGTTGGCCAGGAGGAAGTCCTCCCGGCCGGCAAGGCTATACAACCTCGTTGGCCAGGAGGAAGTCCTCCTGGCTGACGAGGCTGTATAGCCTTGTCAGCCGGGAGGACTTCCTCCTGGCTGACGAGGTTATATAACCTCGTCAGCCAGGAGGAAGTCCTCCTGGCCGACGAGGTTGTATAGCCTCGTTGGCCGGGAGGACTTCCTCCCGGCTGACGAGGTTATACAACCTCGTCAGCCAGGAGGAGGTCCTCCTGGCCAACGAGGTTATACAACCTCGTCGGCCGGGAGGACTTCCTCCCAGCTGACGAGGTTATACAACCTCGTCAGCCAGGAGGAAGTCCTCCTGGCCGACGAGGTTATACAACCTCGTCGGCCGGGAGGACTTCCCCCTGGCCGACAAGGTTGTATAACCTCGTTGGCCGGGAGGAAGTCCTCCTGGCCGACAAGGTTATACAACCTTGTCGGCCAGGAGGACTTCCTCCTGGCTGACAAGGTTGTATAACCTTGTCAGCTGGGAGGGGCCCCGCTCACGTAATCGAATGGTCCCTCCCATTCGATTATGTGAGCGAGGGGGGACCCGCACGCCAAACAATTGGCGTGCGGGGCCCACACACCAATTTTATTTGGCGTGCGGGGCCCACACGCCAAAAAAAAATGGTGTGTGGGTCTCACACGCACTTTTTTTTGGCGTGTAGACCCGGGGGTTGATAAACGCACGCCAAGCGCGCACGCCAACGCCAACCCGCACGCCAAGCGCGCACGCCAACGCCAACCCGCACGCCAATTTTTTTTTGGCGTGTGGGGCCTACACGCCAAAAAAAATTGGTGTGTAGGGTCTACACGCCAAAATAAATTGGCGTGTGAGACCCGCACGCCAAAAATGGTGTGTGGTTCCCACACGCCAATTTTTTTTGGCGTGTGGGCCCCGCACGCCAAATAAAATTGGCGTGTGGGCCCCGCACGCCAATTGTTTGGCGTGTGGGCCCCGCACGCCAATTGTTTGGCATGTGGGGGGATCACGCTCACGTAATCAAATGGGAGGGCCCATTTGATTACGTGAGCGGGACGGCTGACAAGGTTATGTAACCTCGTCAGCCGGGAGGACTTCCTGCCGGCCGACGAGGCTATACAACCTCGTCGGCCAGGAGGAAGTCCTCCTGGCCGACGCGGTTGTATAGCCTCGTCAGCCGGGAGGACTTCCTCCCGGCTGACGAGGTTATACAACCTCGTAAGCCAGGAGGACGTCCTCCTGGCTGACGAGGTTGTATAACCTCGTCAGCCGGGAGGACTTCCTCCTGGCTGACGAGGTTATACAACCTCGTAAGCCAGGAGGACGTCCTCCTGGCTGACGAGGTTGTATAGCCTTGTCAGCCGGGAGGACTTCCTCCCGGCTGACAAGGTTATACAACCTCGTCAGCCAGGAGGAAGTCCTCCTGGCCGACGAGGTTGTGTAGCCTTGCCGGCCGGGAGGACTTCCTCCTGGCCGACAAGGTTGTATAACCTTGTCGGCCAGGAGGAAGTCCTCCCGGCCGACAAGGCTATACAACCTCGTTGGCCAGGAGGACTTCCTCCTGGCTGACGAGGTTGTATAACCTCATCAGCCGGGAGGAAGTCCTCCTGGCTGACGAGGTTATACAGCCTCGTGCCGGGAGGAAGTCCTCCCGGATGACGAGGTTGTATAACCTCGTCAGCCGGCTTGCTCACGTAATCAAATGGGCCCTCCCATTCGATTACGTGAGCGAGGGGGGACCCGCACGCCAAAAACCATTGGCGTGCGGGGCCTACACGCCAACAAACAAGGGTGTGTGAGATCCGCACGCCATTTTTGGCGTGTGGGTCTCACACGCCCTTTTTTTTGGCGTGTAGACCCTACACGCCAAAAATAAATGGCGTGTAGGCCCCGCACGCCAAAAAAAAATGGCGTGTAGGCCCCGCACGCCAAAAAAAAATTGGCATGCGGGTTGGCGTTGGCGTGCGTTTATCAACACCCTGTAGACCCTACACGCCAAAAAAAAATGGTGTGTTGGCCCCGCACGCCAAAAAAAATTGGTGTGCGGTGTGGTGATCCATTCCACTTCATTACCATATTTTAATAACTATTATTTACTTATAAAACTCAAATACTTACATATATACACATATAAATCCCAAACCTTATATATATTCATCATTATTATTACATTATCAGATTCTACACCCCATTTTAACCCTAGTCACTCACTACAACTACCCTCAATTCCCTCATGGTTCAAGAGTTACAGGCAAACTCAGAATAATACAGCAAGTTACAGTATAAAGCAAGGTATAGAATACAGTACATATCATAATTAGATATATTTCACAACCAAGATACATAATACATATAATATATACTACATAACATATTACATATATACATAAACTCTACCTTTCCACTACTCATCTGTCACTGTCAAAACCATTTCATATGTGTCACTTTCTTTTCTGCTCATCTGTCATATTTTCCTTTCCCACCAGCTACATGGCATAGCCTTGTTTGTTTCCTTTCTCCAGCCTGATGGCTCATCTTCTTTCCCACATATATAAGGACTCATGTTCCTCCCTTTTGTTCCGGATGGACTCCATAACTTACTAAATTACCCCCTACATATACAACATTACAGATCCCATAAATTAGTATACATAACTTAGTAGAGTTACCATCAACCTATAAATATATCAATATAAATATCAGTTTAGATTCAATATAAGAAGATTGCCCCTCTCTCTTTCTTGACCCACCTTGACTCTAAAGCTACATACCCTTGCCCCTTAAACACTTATATACATATACTTATACAACTCATCCCCCTTCATCCATTCCTCCCACCTTACAGGAGTAGTAGCAAAGCTCATCAGTACTAGCCATCTAAGAATAAATAGAAATTAGCCACACCTTTATTTTTATTCTTAGTGTTACACTCATTCCCTATAGCATTAGTCAGGAAGGCAGCTTTACATCAGCACCTTTGTATAACCTACATTAGTACTAGTGCAGTTATACATCTCCCTTCCAAGCTCTATTCTGTCCCTTGAGTAGTTCCACAAGTGGTGTCCCAACAGTGGCCTGACTTCTTCAGATATCTTTAGTCCTAGTAACACTATACTATCAGCTTCATCACTACTTCACCTTCCCCTTCTCTCTTCTCCAAATCTTCAAACATCTACACAACATAAAATACATATACATTAGTCAACTTATATCTTCATAAACTTTTTAAAGGACTTATACATATCCAAATTCACTACCCATACCTTAAATACACTCTTTTATACATACACTCTACATACATACACTCAACATCTACATACCTATACCACTTCCATCTGTCAAACTACCTCTTACCAGCCATGTCTCAACAAGGATTCCCAGGATTCTACTCAGCCCCCAGTATCTACCCTCCAGTCAGCCAACCAATCAATACCAATGCAGGACAGACCTTTCAACCCCAATCCAGCCAGGCCTTCCAGGATCAACATTGGAAACATCCCTAATACTGGAAATACAGGGACAACCATTCATCAGACACCTCAGAAGATCAACTGGACAATACCCCTCAGTCTTCAGTAACTTTCCATCCCACCATTCAGAAAAACCAGTCACTCACTTCTTGGAAAGAGAACCAGTCATGCCCAAGTACACAGGACCATCAAACAAGACAGTCAAGATCAAGCCCCTGGATAGAGATCTCTTCTTTGATGGAATCAACATGCCTGTGGAAAAGTTTATTAAGAGGTATGAGAATGCAGGATCAGCTGATGGTGCTTCTGCTCAAGACTTGGCTAGACAGATTATATCTTTTATCAGAGGAATGGACCTTAAAGATGAAGTGGAAGAGATGTCTGGACATGAAGACTCAGATTGGGAAACCCTGAAGACACAGCTGCTCAACAGATTTGGATCCTCCCTACCCTTGGTCAAATACACTAGACAGGACCTGAAGAAGCTGGTTAACACTGCCATACAGACTGGAGGACTCAAGACTTTGGAAGCCTTCAAGACCTTTAGGACCAAATTTGAAGCAATCACTCACTACTTGGTAAGAATGGGGTACAGTACTAACCTTGAAGAATTTAGAGAACTTTTCTTAGAAGCCCTCAGCCCAGAATTGGAGTCATCAGTAACCAGGGAACTCATCAGGGACAACAAGATGCTAGCTTCTAAGGATGGAGGTGATATACTTCCAGATACCAACACTCTGGTCACCTACATACACAGGGAAGTTCAATCAACATCAGTCATGGACAGAAGAAAACTTTGGAGACAAGAACCCCTGTAAACTTGGATAACTCACCTTCAACATCCAGTAGACCAGCTCCCTACATCAGACCTAACCCTCCTTCTGGCCCAACCTCTACAGAAAAACAATTGGAAGTCATCACCAAGCAGCTTGCAGCCCTCACTGCTGGAAGATCAGCCCCACCTCACCTAGTTGGACCTACCCCAGGATTCAATTTAGCCCCAAGGACTTACACTCTAAAATGTTACTACTGCTTCGAAAATACCCATGGAATGACCAGATGTAGGACCTTAGAAGAAGATGTTACCCAAGGATCAGTAATCAGAGATGGCAGAGACTTCAGGCTTCCAGACAAATCTATGATTCCATGGGACCCCAGGAGACCAATTAAATCAGTGGTAGAAAATTTCCCTAAGAACCAACCCAATTTATCATCTTCCTTTGGACAACTGGAAGAAGTAATCACCCCTGAACAATCCACAATCTATGAAGCAGACTTGGGAAAGAGAACCAGAGGAACCAAGGACCCAGAGGAACCCAAATTGGCAGACAAAAGGATCAGGAAAGAAAAGGACAACATTATGGACATGGATACAGAGGACTTACTACACATGGCCAGGCCCCCAGTCAAAACACAGAATCAAAACCCAAAGACAGAACCCCATGTCAGATTCCAGGACCTAGAAACACAAGGACCCAGCACTCCACCCAAGGAGAAACCAGCAAAGAAAACTTACCTAGAGAAAACATTGGCCAAGGACTACCCAGGAGCAGAAGAAGATATTGCCAAAAGGATGCTTATTGAAGGAAAGATGGAGTTGGCTTATGGAGAGATATTTGCTATCTCTAGTGGTGTCACTGATGCATTCAAAAAGAGGATTTCAAACAGAAGGATCCCATTGGACCCCATTAAATCAACCAATACCATAAGGAAAGAAGAAGAGGAGGTACAACAGGATCAGACAACTCACTATTCATGCCCCCTTGGATATTTTAATCTCAACATAAATGGTCAGACTCATCAAGCCCTTTTGGATACTGGATCAATGGTCAATATCATACCTGCAGGACTTGCCCACCAACTAGGACTAGTACTCACTGCTAAATCCATGAGACTTAAGGGAATTGGAGGCCACCATACCAATATACCAGGAATTGCTGAGGAAGTAGAAGTAACCATTGGAAAGGTATCCAGGATAGTACATTTCTGGGTGGCTGAAGGACCTGTTCAACTAATTATTGGGAAGCCCTTCTTAATGGATGTATCAGCTACAATCAAATACAATGGAACTCAAGGGGAATCACTTTCTATCATGGACTCATCTGGACAGACTTACTTGGTACCCATCATTCTCCCCAGCAACCAGAAATGGGAAACTACTCTACCAGTCAACTCAGCTACCAGGGATTTTTTAGACCAGGGCCTGGACTCCAACTCTTCTCCCTGACAGATGGGGACCTGGCAAACCAACATAAAAAAAATAAAACACCAGTCACTCATTTAGCAAAATACAAATCAACTCTAAAAAAAATCAAACCTGTAAACCAACCTATGCCCCTTTCTCTTAATCCACCTCTGTCAAGACCCCAACTCTCCAGGAATCCCTACTCTACACTCACTTACTCCTTTTCCTCCACAATTCAAACCAACCCACAAAATCACTCAAGAAAGACTGGACCTCATCAACTTTGGACCCTCTGGATGGCTATCAGAACAAGAATATCTCTTATTAGTATGGGTATTACTCTCAGACAAAATTCCTTGGCCTTTGTGGAGGAAGAAAGAGGACTACTCAGACATACCTATGGGACAACCCTACATCATCCCTGTCATCCCTCATGAACCTTGGCAACAAAAAACCTATCCCAATCCCTGCACCAATCAAACCTCAAGTCATAGAATTAATAAGGGAAAGACTCAGGACTGGCCTTTATGAACAATCTTTTTCCAGCTATTCCAGCCCTATATTCTGTGTAAAAAAACAAGATGGAAAACTCAGAATAGTCCATGATCTTCAGAAACTCAACAAAATCACTATCAAAGATGCAGGCTTACCACCATCCCCAGAAGAACTCATTGAATCCTTTACTGGAAGGGCATGCTATGGACTAGGAGATATTATGGGGGGATATGATGAAAGGAGTTAGCCAAGGAATCAAGACCATTAACCACCTTTGAAACCCCACTAGGAAGATTTCAACTCACCAGATTGCCCCAGGAGCCACCAATTCAGTTGCAGTATATCAAGCCCAGATGATGTGGATCCTCCAGGATGGATTACCTCAGCATATGGGTATATTTATTGATGATGGAGGAATCAAGGGACCTATTTCAGACTACAATGGAGAAACACTCAAGGAAAACCCCCAAATCAGAAAGTTTATCTATGAATATGCCATTACTCTGGAAAGGATTCTATATAGGATTGAAGAAGCTGGACTCACCATATCTGGAAAGAAATTTGCCTGTTGTGTCCCTGCCCTGGATCTGGTTGGACATGTTGTCTGCAAAGAAGGAAGGAAAATATCAACAAAGAAACTCAACAAGATTGAAACCTGGCCAGTCCCTACCACACCAACAGAAGTCAGAGGATTCTTGGGTATTTGTGTCTATGTCAGAATGTTTATCAGAAATTATTCCACCATTACTTCTCCTCTCAGAAAACTCACCAGGAAGTACTCCACTTGGGACTGGACTGAAGATTGCCAGGAATCCTTTGAAGAACTTAAAAGAATCATTGGACAGGACATCACCCTCAGCAAATTGGACTATGGACCTGGGGCAGGACTCATCAAATTATCAGTGGACTCCAGTTATATTGCAGCAGGAGCTGTACTCACCCAAGAAGATTCCAATGGACTAGACAGGCCTGTTATCTATGAATCAGTGGTATTTTCAAAAAGAGAGTCAGAATACTCACAATCCAAGTTAGAGCTATGTGGTGTCACCAAAATCCTCAAGAAACTTCAGACCAGACTATGGGGCCAACATTTCCAGCTTAGAGTGGATGCACAATGTCTTATTGGGATGATCAACAACCCTTCACTTCCCAATGCCCCTATGAACAGGTGGATTGCTTTTATTCAGTTATTTTCCTTTGATCTAGTACACACCCCTGGAAAGACCTTTACATTACCTGATTCACTCTCAAGAAGACCTTTGGACCCAGAAGAAGAAGAATGCCAGAGCTTTGATGAAGATGAAGAATGGATCAAACCCCATCCTGGATTTGGACTAAAACATTCTTCTGTTGGACTGCTTCTGGGGACATCAGCTAAGTTGGGGGAGGAGGCAGGTAATCTTCAACAAGGAATTTGGAAACATCTGCAGGAATATCTTTCAACCATGAACAAACCACCTGGATGCAGCAAACTGGAATTCAAACAAATTTTACACAAATCAACCTCCTTCTTCCTCTCCAATAATATACTTCATAGAAATAACAAACCCTTTTCCCAGATAGTAGTCACTCACCCTACAGCTCAAATCTCCATCCTCCATTCCCTCCATGAATCCTTGGGCCACAGAGGAGTATCAGAAACTTATAGAAGAACCAGGCTCAGATTTTGGTGGCCAGGACTCAAGAAAGGTGTAACCAAGTGGGTCCAGTCTTGTGAAGCTTGCCAGAAAAGGAATTCAGTACTACCAATGGAACCCAAGAAACCTACAGGAGCATCAACACTTTTTGGAAGAGTCAGCTTGGATACAGTTCATATTAAAGCTGGAAAGTGGAAATACCTGGTAATAGCAAGAGATGACCTGTCTGGTTGGATAGAAGCAGTTGGCCTAGAAAGGATACAAGCAAGAAAAATCTCCCAGTGGTTTTTGGAAAATTGGATACACAGGTATGGGGCCCCTTGGTCAGTCACTGTGGATGGTGGATCAGAATTTGGTCAAGACTTCAAACAAGTCCTTCTGGAGTCCTGGAATAAAAATAAAAGTAACTACACCTTATTATCCTGAGGCTAATGGAATGATTGAAAGAGGCCATCAAGCAATCAAGGATACCCTGGTCAAGCTCTGTGGACAGGAAGGAAAGAAGTGGAGAACCTATTTACCATTGGTTTTTATTTTCAGACAGAATTTTCTACAAAAAGGACCACAGGATTCTCCCCTTATGAATTAGTATTTGGACAACCACCAATCTTACCCATTGACCTGGAATTGGAAACCTTCTCAGGAATAAATTGGACCCAGGTAAAAACAACCCAGGACCTTCTTTTGGCAAGGACTCATCAATTGGAAAACAGGGATTCTATTCTTCAAAAGGCACACCAACAATTAATGACAACCAGGGGACAGTCTGTGGACTACTGGAATACAAGGAAGAAGGACAGAGGACCACTAAACAATGGAGAATTGGTATTAGTGTACAATAAACCCTTGGATTCCCAATGGGGAAAGCTTTTTGAAAATAAGTGGAATGGTCCTTACAAAATAAAACACAAAAACCCTGGTGGATCCTATACATTGGAGGAATTAGATGGAACTGAATTGTCCAGAAGATTTGCTGCAAACCAAGTAAAAAGTATTTTATCAGAGAAATTCCCACACAAATATAAAAAAATCAATAATAAACTAATAAAAATAAACTAACTAAATAAAAAAAAAAAAAAAAAAAAAAAAAAAAAACATACCTTCTACTATTGACACTTTTCCAATACTCTGCTCTTCTCTTTCCTGGATATAGTGTGCATCAAAATCTATAAATGGTAAAAAAAAAAAAAAAAAAAAAAAAAAAAAAAAAAAAAAAAAAAAATCAACAAATACATATTAATAAGTTAAATAAAAAATTTTCGCAAAACTTACTGAGTCAAAAGAGTCAAATAGTCGACTAAATAAACAGTGCCGACTAGCGGCCGAGGCGGGTGGATCCAAGTGGTCAACGCGGGCGAATTCGAGGAGGTGATCGAACACGGTGGCACGTAACGCCTGGAGCTCCTCTAAGGAGAACGTGTCCCGAACGAACGGACCAAACGAACCAACGTTTGCTACGTTTTGAAAAGCATCGGACCGAGGGGTAGTAGAGCTAGTGTCGCTGTTTGTAGACGAAGGAGCGGACGACGCTACAGATATTGGCCGGGTAGGGGAAGACATAACACAAAACCCGAGTATGAATAAAAAAAAAAAGATAGATGGAAGAAAGAAAAACAGCAGCCGAAGATGGCTGCTTAAATAATAAAAAAAACGAACAACAAACCTTTCGACTCTGGTGTACGAACCAGGAGGATGGGCCGCAACTACACTATCGACGCCGGTGTACGATCCGGAAACGCGTAATAACCAGCGATAATCTCCCAAAACCGTGTCGACTCTGGTGGACGAACCAGGACGACACGGTTATCCTAACAATTGTCGACGCCGGTGCTCGACCCGGGCATAGTTTTTTATTTCTTATGAGGAACTCGCCTCTCAGACTACAGTCTGGAGGGGGGATTTTTGGAGCCTTTTCGACTCTGGTGGCCGACCCAGTTCCCTTTTGATATCTTTTTTTCCTTTTCTTTCTTCTCTTTTCTCTCGGTTTGTTTTTCTTTTCTTTTTTTTCCTTCTTGCTCAGATAACCATCGGTCTCGGTTACACTCCGCGGCTCCGCCAAATCCCTCCGCATTACACTATCGACGCGGGCGCGAACCGGAACGCCGCATACATATCAAAACCCGCTCAGACATAGAACCCGGCATAGTTTTTTTTCTTTTCTTTCAAAACATATTGAAATTAATAATAAAATAAATAAAAAAAAAGAGAAAAAAAATAAAATAAAATAAAATAAAAATAAAAAAAAAAAAAAATCAAATACATAATAAAATTATTCAGTAAAAATAATATATAAAAAAATTTAGTAAAATTAAATCAGAAATAATATAAAAAAAAAATAAAAATAAAAAATAGTAAAATTAAATCAGAGTATAATAAAAAAAAATAAAAACTGGTAAAATTAAATCAGATACATAATAAAATAAAAATAATAAAAAATAAAATCAAATCAATAATAATTTAGTAACAAAACAAATAAAACATAATAATACAAATACATCAACACTGCTTTTATAATAAATCCCACAAAAACCTTCTATTCTCATCACTTTCTTTCCCAGGCTATCTGCTACTCATTCCTGCTCATCCCACCTCATCATCAGTTCATCATCCATCCAACCTATCATTCTCTAAAATCTATTTTTTTTCTCCATTGTCTGGGGACAGACAACAAGTTGGGGGAGGAGCACTGCACTACCAAAGGGAAAATCACCAGGAATTTTTTATTTTTTTCTTTCCCTCCTCACATGACTCTTCAACCACCAGACATCAAATAAAACCATCATCACTTCACACATTCTACACAGTTTCTATATATCCATTCCACTTCATCATCCCCAAATCACATATTCTACATATCTTCTACTCATTCAAAAATGTTCCATCACACTCTACATATTCTCTGCATCCCACCTCATCTTCATCATCACAAACTCCACATATCTTCTACCCATTTCACATCTTCACCATCTCATCACCAATTCTAGACATTTTCTACACACCTCATCATCACAATTTCTACACATTTTTCTACACATTCCAACTCCTCATCATCAAATCACATACTCTACATATCTTCTACTCATTACACATCATCATCCAATCACAAATTCTACATATCTTCTACTCATTACACATTATCATCATCTCACCACCAACTCTATATATATTCTTCTCATTCCACCCATCAACATCACATCACACAGAGGTTCCCTTTTTTTCATTCTACATAAAGTCTTCCACTCATTCCAACCCATCAAGCATCCTCTCAGTTTCCACCAGTCACCCATCTAAAATTGCATCCAACCAAAATCAGAAACCACTTACAACCAACACCAGGATACTTTACCATACCCCAGGGGACATAGTCAAGTCAGCACCAATACACAGAGACCAGGAACCACTTGGAACCCAACACCAGGATACTTTACCATACCCCAGAGGACATAGTCAAATCAGCACCAATACCCAGAGGCCAAAGGATTACTCAGATTAGAAGATATATAAAACCAGACTAAGAAGAATTGTTGCTCCTACTATACCACCACCTGAAGAATTATCAGTAAGCATTTATTAGTGTCCAAGAATTTCAAGAAGATATAAATAAGAATAAGAAGGCTAGAATGAACATTTATTAGAAATACATGTATACAAGTACACTGATGGCTTAGTATTTGAGTCTAATAAATAATGAACCTAGATTATAATTAAAAATAAACTCAAGATTTTCAAGGATACTTTTACATGTAGAAAATATTCATCAAGATGGCATACTAATAGGATTTTCAACCACTTTAAAGACTATAATATATATACTAAAAGAAGATTAAAATACTTTTCACTGGACACATGGACACTGGACTAATGAATACTGGATACTATGGACACTGGACTTTGGATCAAATTATACTGGATTGGCTCATACTGGACACTGGCTTGGACTTATACTGGATTGGATTACTTGGACCTTGGACAGGAATACTCTGGACTTCCATGGATCACTTTTTTCTTTCCAGCCTTTTCCTCTGGCTGCATTGTCTGGGGTCAGACAATAAGTTAAGGGAGGATGTGGTGATCCATTCCACTTCATTACCATATTTTAATAACTATTATTTACTTATAAAACTCAAATACTTACATATATACACATATAAATCCCAAACCTTATATATATTCATCATTATTATTACATTATCAGATTCTACACCCCATTTTAACCCTAGTCACTCACTACAACTACCCTCAATTTCCTCATGGTTCAAGAGTTACAGGCAAACTCAGAATAATATAGCAAGTTACAGTATAAAGCAAGGTATAGAATACAGTACATATTATAGTTAGATATATTTCACAACCAAGATACATAATACATATAATATATACTACATAACATATTACATATATACATAAACTCTACCTTTCCACTACTCATCTGTCACTGTCAAAACCATTTCATATGTGTCACCTTCTTTTCTACTCATCTGTCATATTTTCCTTTCCCACCAGCTACATGTCATAGCCTTGTTTGTTTCCTTTCTCCAGCCTGATGGCTCATCTTCTTTCCCACATATATAAGGACTCATGTTCCTCCCTTTTTGTTCCCTTATGGACCCCCTGACTTACTAAATGGACCCCCTGACTTACTAAATGGACCCCCTGACTTACTAAATGGACCCCCAGACTTACTAAATTACCCCCCTACATATACAACATTTCAGATCCCATAAAGTAGTATACATACTTAGTAGAGTTACCATCAACCTAAAAATATATCAATATAAATATCAGTTTAGATTCAATATAAGAAGATTGCCCCTCTCTCTTGCTTGACCCACTTTGACTCCATAAGCTACCAACCCTGCCCCATTTTATACTATATATTTTTTACCACTCACACCCCTCTTCCATTCCTCCCACCTTACAGGTGTAGTAGCAAAGCTCATCAGTACTAGCCATCTAAGAATAAATAGAAATTAGCCACACCTTTATTTTATTCTTAGTGTTACACTCATTCCCCATAGCATTAGTCAGGAAGGCAGCTCTTATATCAGCACCTTTGTCATAACCTACATTAGTACTAGTGTAGTTATACATATCCCTTCCAAGCTCTATTCTGTCCCCTGAGTAGTACCACAGCGTGGGTGAGGAATGTGTGGGTGTAGTCGGCCACTGTCCTCGTCTGTCGTAGCGCTCGTAACGCCCGTTCTGCCTTTCCTTTCTTCTCGGAGTCGAAATACATCATTCCAAAATCCTTCGTCCACCCGTCGTACGAGAAGTCCGCCCCTTCCGTGACTAGGTCGATGTACGGGGCGGACCACACGGCGGCGGGTCCGGTAAGGTAGGACGCGGCAAATAACAGCTTTGTCCTGTTGTCAGCACTGCCAGCATAATTGCCTAGGTTGAGTTCATCCCAGTTAAACTAGGATTCAAACAACCAATTTAAAGTAGGTTGACCTCAACCAATGAAATATAAAACCAAGGGGGTCCCTTGGATTTATATTTCATCAGTTGATTTCAACCAAGTTTAAATTGGTTGAGTGCATCCCAGTTTAACTGGGATGACTTCATCCTAGGCAATTATGCTGGCAGTGCAGGGAACATGGCGCTGTTGACCGATGTATAAATTGCCACTTGGCGGGCGAACATTTCCGCCTTCGTCCCGCGTTCACCATTGAACTTGTTGAGACATGCAATCTTTGGTCCACGGGTTGGGGTGGAACCGGTTGGTCGGGATGGTTGGTCCCGTTGTGCTTTGGCCGCTCTTTGGCGGGATCGTTCGTTCTCCCTTGCTTGAGTCATCTCCTCGAGCTGTTGTCGGAGTTGCTCTACTTTGTCCATCTTTTGGGTGCGGGTGGAGTTGGGATCGTTCGGGTTGTCTGTCTGGTTTTGTTCAGGTGTCTTGGTGTTGGTTTCTTGCCTTTGTCTCCGTAGTGTTAGATCCTGCAATATGTTATGGTCTGATCTGTGGAGAGGAAGGCTATGGGGTTCTGGGGTTTCTGGGGTTTTGGGATCCTATAATGTAGATTGCAGGATGAGGAAGAGATGTGGATCCTTGTCCTGACAGACTATATAGTGGTCTGTCTGTGACATGTACGTGATAGACTATCTACATGTGGTGCGGGATTTGGTGCGGGCAGGCCCGCAATACGGCTCATGACACTTTGTTCAACTTAGCCCAAGTGATGCTCCTTCCGCGAACTGAGACTTCATGACCAAGGACCTCCAAAGCCGGAACGCAGACCGCAAACTTCTTCCCTGAAACCGTAAGGCCCGCGGTCTCAATTCGGAACAAGATCCGCTCCAAAGTGACTGCATACTCCCAAATGAAACGCCTGATGCCCGGGTTGTCCACCAAGGCCGTCCCTCCGTAATCCGACTTCAGTCCCTTGATACCCGCGTCATCAATGAAGATCTGGACAAGATGAGGTAAGCCGTCCTGGAGGATCCACGCCATCTGCGCTTGGTAAACCGCTACCGAGTTGGTGGCTCCCTACGGGAGACGAGTCAGCTGCATACGCCCCAACCGTGTCTCGAAAGCCGTGAGTGGCCGCGAATCGGGGTGCAATTCCCGCTGATCGTACCCGCCCATGACATCAACCAACCCATAACAAACCCTTCCCGCCATGGACTCAACGAACTCATCGACGCGCGTTGGAAGCCCTGCATCCAGAATGGTAACGGAATTCAGTCTCTGAAGATCATGAACAATCCTCAAACTCGTCCCATCCTGTTTCAGCACCGGAAAAATTGGGCTGGAGTAGCTTGAGCAAAACTGCTCATACAACCCTGTCCGCACCCGCTCCCGTACCAACTCTGTGAAGGTATCGCGAATGGTCGCCGGAACCGGAATTGGCTTGATCTGCCACGGTTCGTGGGGTATCACCGGAATCCGATATGGCTCCCCTATTCCCCTGTCCAACAGCCGCCGCTCTTCAGGGGAAAACGCCAAAGCCTTCGCCCGCAAAGTGACGACCTGGGCTAAGAGCTTCCACTCTTCCTGACTCACCCACCCCGGAGGTCCGAAGTTGAGACTCGCCATCCGTTCCTCCGTGATACGCTCTGTCGGCACGAATTCCGGAGGCCGCACCCAAAGTGGGGTAAGATAGGGGTCTCTCCCCCACTGGATGGGCTTCAACGGTGAGTTCAAGCTTTGCGACATTAGCTCATTCCACGGCCTAACCTTCCGTGCCACCGGCTTATACTTTGCCCCGCACGATTCCACCCTCCGTAGAACAATGCCTTCTTCCGCTGAGATCCTGCGGACTGGGAAACCAATGACTCTCGATTTGCTCACGACCGTGGCACAAGGTAGGGTTTCTCGAAACGTAGTAGATACCCTTGGCGGTGCACAATTGGGAGGACTTACTTCTGCACTATTTGCCCCCGCCCCAAAAGAACCTTCCGCCATTCCCTTCTCCAAACCCTCCCCATCCTCCTCCCAAACCTCCGTCACTTGATGCGGACCAAACTCCCAAGATTCCCGCCTATGATCGGAGGGAAAAGGATCGCTCACGTATGTGGCACTCGGTAGGGTTTTTGGAAAGGTAGTAGACACCCTTGATGGTGCACAATTGGGAGGACTTACTTCTACACCTTTTGCCTCCGCTCCATCGTGTTCCTCCTCCATCCCCTCACTCCACACCTCCACTTCCTCTTGCGGACCAACTTCCCGATAACTCCGCCTATGGCCTGACGAAACGGAATTGCTCACGTACGTGGCACTTGGTAGGGTTTTTCGAAAGGTAGTAGAAACCCTTGGCGGTGCAAAATTGGGAGGACTTACTTCTAGACTGGTTGCCCCCGCTCCATTGCTTTCCTCCTCCATTCCCTCTCTCCAAACCTCCGGCTCCGAGTGCGGACCAACTTCCCAGGATTTCCGCCTATGACCAGACAAAAGGAATTCGCTCACGTACGTGGCACTCGGTAGGGTTTTACAAATGGTAGTAGATACCCTCGGAGGTGCACAATTGGGAGGACTTACTTTTGGGTCTTTTGCCTCCGCCCCATCATCCCCTATTCCTTCCCGCTCTTTAGGAGTCGACCGTCCGCGCGATGCTAGAGCTGACATCGTGCGGATTGACCGGCCGACACCTAAAAACCCCGTGCCAAGGGGGAAGCCTCCTGCTTCTCCCTCCCTCAGCACTTGTCCTCCCCCGCATCCGGCCCCAGCCGGGTCTCCCATCGTCCGCTTGATGGCCGACAGATCGTCGCCGCGAACCGTCGCCCTCGGGAGTCCGCCACCAAAAGGACCTCCTCCTTGCGGACCAAATCGAACCAAAGGCCGGCTCGGAAGGCGAACAAAAACGGCCGTCCAAGGATGACTTTGGCGGACCTCACCACCAAGAATGAGACCCTCCGCCTGGTCTTCGCCACCTCAACCCACTCACTCTCCACCACACCCGCCACCTCGCACTCATGGCCGCCAATTCCTCACAAACCAATGTTGGCTTGTTGGGTAACAAGATCCGAGTCTTGCGCCACCTCCGCCGGCAAAAGGTTGACCATCGACCCGCTGTTGATCATCGCCCATACTTGCTGGTCCCCGATGGTCATCTGAACATAACCGAGGGGGCAGGAGATGGAGTCCAACGGAAACTCCTCCGGATGGTGTCGGCACAAATGTTTGGCCACCGCTGAACTCACGTCGAAGGCCACCCGATTACCTTCCGCCTTGAGGCCTGCGCTCTCTTTAAGAGACGCTATGAGCTCTTCCGCCATTAGAGGGGCAACCGAAGCCAATTCTTTGATGGAAAGAGTCAGCGGGCCATCCCCGTTCAGAGCGCGCTTGGCCATCTCCGCCGCCTTCTTCTTCCCGGTGGGCACTGCCACTCCTCCAGGCTGCAAAACTTCCTTTGCCTTGCCCTTCTTTGGAGGATCCACATCCATGCGGTCATACCCGCCGTAGCGGGCCGTCACCTCATCGGAATGGATGGCCCACACCTCTGATTGGACAGCCGGGGGAGTCCATCCAGACGTCCCAACAACTATACCCATCGAGGATTTGACCTCCGCCTTCGGGCCTTCCGCCGTCTCCCCCTGCCCTGCCGCCGCTGCACGGACCACGTCACGCGGCACGGCCGCCTCAATTGGTTCACACAATCTAGGGAGGAAATAATCACCGTTATATATCCTCACCCGCCTACCATTTAAGTCGTCCGTCAACTCTTGACATCAAGACTTATAATGGGTATTCGACCCGCAATAAGTGCAATGAAGCCCCGGAGGCCCCACGCGCGGAGGACGGCTCCGCCAACGGTGGGCCCGCTACGCTAACAATAGCTGTAGCGTAGCGTAATTTTAGCTTTTGTCGCTACGCTAACACAAAGTTACTGTTAGCGGTTTTTTTTTTCAGCTAACGCTACAAAAATTTTGTCAAAAAAAAAAATAGTGGTAGCGTAGTGTTAGCGACTTCAAAAAAAAAAGTTAACGCTACAGGAATTACCTGTTAGCTGATTTGTAGCGGTGTTAGCTGGAACAAACGCTACGCTAACTGTTAGCGTAGCGCTCTTTTCAGCTACGCTCTTTTCAGCTACGCTACATGTTAGCGTAGCGCTCCTTTCAGCTACGCTAACTGTTAGTGTAGCACTCTTTTCAGCTACACTAACTGTTAGCGTAGCACTCTTCTCAGCTATGCTAACTGTTAGCGGAGTACCCTTGTGTGGTGAGCTAACTGTGGGGGTTTTTTTTAAGTGCAGATTTGATTAGACATTGCGCACTAGTGAGTTTAGCGCTACACTAACTGCTGTTTGTTTATAACAATACACAAAAAAAGGAAAAAAAAAGGAAAAAAAAGGAAAAAAAAAAGGAAAAAAAAGGAAAAAAAAAGGAAAAAAAAAGGAAAAAAAAAAGGAAAAAAAAAGGAAAAAAAAAGGAAAAAAAAAAATTAAAAAAAAAAAAGGGAAAAAAAGGAAAAAAAAAAAAAAAAAAAAAAAAAAAAAAAAAAAAGGAAAAAAAAAAATCCTAATTGAGCAAAGTGGACCAGCTTTGACCTAAGACAGGTGAATTTATCACTCCTGCTATACTATAAGAGTAGTGATGAGGTTAACACCAATCAAGAAAATTTAAAGGGGGGTCAGTTAGGTGCCCCTGAGAGTTTTCTGAGTTTGTACAAGGCTTAACCCAACATCGCTACCATTTCTTCAAACCCATGTTATTTAATCAGTTGCCGAACTCAAAGGGGGGTCAGTCAGGTGCCCCAGCGAGTTCGGAGAGCTCCTATAAATTTCAATCAATTCACAATCCTTACCTAATCGGTTTCACCCTCATCATAAATGAGGATTTGTGATGCGGGTGACACCAATTAGGTATTTTGCAGTTACTTTTAATATAGCAGGAGTGATATATTCCCCTGTCTGAGGTCAAAGCTGGTCACTCTGCTCAATTAGGATCCTATACTTGTCCAAGTAAAACAATGAAAAATATGTACTTGCACAAGTGAATAAATCAAAATGCTGTTGTAACTGCTTTACTCAAGCAAGCACAGCAATCAAAAAGCTTATTTTAATTTCTATGATCATTTTTTTTTTTTTTCTTTCATTTTTTTTTTTTTTTTTCCTTTTTTTTTACGTTGTAAATTCAAAGACAAGAAAGAAGTTGGATGTCTCTTCTAAGATCTGTAATGCAGCAGGATTTTACCTGTTGAAGCCATAACAACAGCTTTTTATCAGCAGCCATGTTAATTGGTGAAACCAACAGTTAGTGGGCAAAACAAATCTGCTATTTGAGCATAGTGTAATGGGAAAAGCTTCAGCTAACAGCTAACATTTAGCAGGAAAAGTATCAGCTAACAGCTAACATGTAGCGTAGCGTAGCGATGATGCCGCTACGCTACTGAGAACTTCAAAATCTGTTAGCGCCAGAAAAATTACGCTACTTGATAGCGTAGCGGTGAATTTTCTCAGCTAACGCTACAAAAAAATGGCTTGAAAAATTTGTCGCTACGCTAACTGTTAGTGTAGCGGAGTGTAATTTCAGCTAACGCTACAGATTTTCTGGGAAAAATAAACCCCGCTACGCTAACAGTTAGCGGTCAAATAGCGTAGCGTAGCGTAGCGGCCCACCGTTGGCTCCGCTGACCGTCGGCCGGTGCCGACGCTTGAGGCTGCGACTCCCGTTGAACCGTCTTCTGCATGAACAAACGAAGCTCCTTCAAGGTGTCAGCCAACTCCGCCACTTCAGCGGGCGCCACCGGCGCCGTGTTCCGGGAAGAGATCACCGGCCCGATTCCGCTCAAGATCGCCACTCCCGAATTCTCGGCCACCAACTCCATCATGTCGAACTCCGCCCGGACCGCTCCCCTAAGCGACGCCAAGTCGGGCAACAGGGTTCCTCCATCCCTTGACCGCCGAATGAGGTTCTGATTGTACAGCCTCCGCTGCACCCGCTCTTGAACCGGCGTGGCGAGCCCCTTGAGGAAGCTCCGCTTGACTGACGCCGGTTCCCCAATGATCACCTCATTGCGGTTAAGGTACTTCACGATGCAATCAAAGGAAGTGACGTACTCATCAAACGCCCTTCGATTGTTGACCCCACCCAATGCCGCCTTGCTCGACGCGAGATTCTCCAAATCCGCCTCCCAATACCGTTGCTGACGCGGACCCCACTTCTCCAACATCTCCTCCCTCAGACGCTCCCAGTTCTTCGCCTCGTACCCCTCCAGCAACTCTTCTTCGGACTGAATGAAGTTGAAGATTTGACGAACCTTGTCGCCGTCCGACGCCCCTTCGGTTTCCGCCGCCAATTTGAAACAACTCAAAAATCGGGCGACCTCGGTGACAGAAATGGTAGGTTGCCCTTCTTCCTGGTTGGTTCTGGTGGTTCTTTGATTTCCGCTGCGGGATAAACACTGTCAGCGGATAGTCAACTGGTTTCCCTGCAACACCTTATACTCAGCAAGGGGACTGTTCCTCTTGCGTTCGTCGTCCTGATGTTGCCCTACACAGTTACGCTTGTCTGCACACGCTGAATAATTGCCGAGAGAGCTCTAAACAATGACATTTTCTTAAATGCGCTGTAGTTGATAGCTATCTACTCCAATGATAAGATAAGATCAGATCCGCAGCCCTGGTACAACCCTCTATTTATACAACAGTCCCCCCCGATCATGTCCCGCATTCCCCGGTACTGTCCCTGGAGCCCTACTTGCCTGTCTCCTCAATCCCGCATCACACCGCAGCCTGTCCCCGACTACTATACCCCATTGACCCCCGCAGCCGTCTGTCGCTCCCCTGCGCACGACTCCGCTTCTTCTGCCCCCGCTCCGCTTGCGGCCTGGCGCCCCAAACCCCGTGGTTCCGCCCGGTCCATTACGTCGCGCATACTGAAGCGGCCTTTGTCCGCTTGACCAATCGCCCGCGCCAACTATAGAATGTCACATGCTGCGCCCTGTGCTTTTCCCCTCGGAATGTCCGATGACATTTGGTAAGTACCCCCTTACCTCAGCCTCAGCCTGCCTCTGAGCCCGCGGCTGCGGGCTCAGCTTCAGTGCTGCACCCCTGGTATATAAGTTCTCCCACACCGCCAAACAATGTTGCCCGATTACCCAGATAAAGTTTGACGGATGAACTTCCCTTGTGTATTGTGAAACAAGGAGAGAGATGGGGTAAAAGTTTTCTTGGTGAACTTTCACATCTTCTAAAGTGTCAACAAACTGTACTCTATTCCACAAATAGTGGCGTGTACAGTGAGGAATAAAAAGTCTTACACTTGAAAAAGTGTAATAAATATAACAATAAGCAAATTTACTTTGGTGTTTTGTTAAAAACACTAAGTATTAAAAAAACCAGGTTAATACTTGCTGCCAGACTTCTGTTATGGGAATAAATATCCTCAAAAGGGCTAACCAGACTTTAACACGGTTCTTCCAATTAAATTAAGGAGTATTAATTTAATTGGGGGGATTTGAAGAACTCTAACTATTAAAGATAGTTATAAGTATAAAAGGCCAGTCCTCCTTACTTACAGGAGAAGGTGAGTGCATTGGTAGCTTATAATCAGTTATCTAGTAATGGTTAAAGTTGATGGGGGGAGGATGTCTTCAATTTGGTGAAGAAACCTCCTCCTTAAATAATAAATATTATGTATTAATTCCTCTGCAATTTATTTGACAGTGGGGATTGGGGTAATATTGACAGGTGAATCTGATCAGCCTGTTTGTGGTAAGAAGTGAAACATGGTGTCATTTTTAATTAAAATGATGCCATATTTATTTCACATTAATTAAATTAATTTAATGTTTATTTTTCTTAATTAAAACCAAATAATTATCAATCACATGTACATGTAACTTCCTTTGGGGTTAGTGCTTGGAAAAGCGCTTGCTCTGGAGAGTTAAACATGTGGGAATTAATTTACAAGTCATTATTGCATAATTAATATACTTTACATAAAGATTTACCTTTATTTATGTGTAATTTTATACTATAAATTACTATGGGTTAATCTTGGATCTTCCAGGATTTTCAAGAAGAAAACTATGCCAATAAAAGGTTATTTATCCATTTATTGCATGTTTGAAAATTAATTTTCCAAAGATTTTCATTAATTACATTATAACTTAACTTTGGTAAAAAATAGATACAATTTAAATAAATGATTTTATTGAATGTGGTAATGAGTGTGGCTTGAACTCAGGTCCTTAAGTTTGTAATACTTATTACTAAGCCAGTCTTTAACTGTTAGAATATTGTAAAATTTGATAAAATTTTAAGTCTCATTTTTCAGTTTGTCAAGACTGTCAATGTAATAAAAGATAATAATAAAATAAAGAATAATTATAATTATTCAAGCTTGCAGTTTCAAGTATTACATGTTACATACTACATGTAATTTCTTGGTGGCTGACATAAAGAAACAGTATGATGGCACATACAAGTGAAGGAAGAGAAAAAAAACACAGGAAATGAATATGCTAGAAGAAAAGAAGACCAATGAACAATGAGCTGAGTTTATTTGAGATGGAAGACACTCAGCTCAGAATTTTTTTTTATTAGTTGGCCTTTTTGTAGAATTGAAGGAAATTTTGAAAGGTAAGTTTTCTTGAGTGTTGGTGTGAGAGTCTAATATGGAATAATTATTTTATACCAATCTTAAAGACCAAGTTTTAATAAAAACATATTGACAAGGGACTGATAGACTTCTTCAGGAATCTAGACAACCCGTTGAATAGTGATAGATGGAAGGGGAAAGTGATAGAGAAGTGTCCAAGTGGTGTGTTGGATTTTAATTGAGAGAGTTCATTAAAAATGAAACATAAGATTAAGTTTCCTCCAGACCTAAGAGCATCCACATTCATCTTTGGAAAGTGGCTTTGTAAGCCAAATTTACAGAGACAGAGCTCCACACACCCCACCTGTGGGCTCTTTGACCCTCTTTAAGTGAAGAATCATTAAGATTCTTGTTAGAGTTCCCTACATTTAGGGACTCCTAAAGAGCTTGGTAAGGTAGGTTTTACCCAAGCTCTTGCATTCCCACCCACCATATCCATCCTCAGCCTTCACCCCCCCCGCCCCCCCCACAACCCCATTACCAAAAACTTAAAGAGTCCCCAAGTGTGACACTGGGTTTGGCAGTTGCAGAGCCCCCATACCAAGCCACAGGTATGTGGATTCTTGGTTGAGGAACCATTGCACTTGCTAACCTCTCTGCAGTTGCAGAAAGCTAGCAAAACAACTGTGGATTCTCTAAGCAATTCCCTTGAGTTAAGATATGCGCAGGTGGTCTAGCACTAACTGTGGTCTAGCACTAACTGATTGTCAAAGGAGGAGGTCAAAGGTTGAAGAAGAAGGCTGAGACATACTGTCAGCAGAATTAGCTGGGTCAAGGGTACCCCGGTTAAACTGAGATGAACTTGACCAATTTGAAATGGGTTGATCTCAACCAATGAAATAGGAATCTAAGAGCATCCACCACCATCTCTGTAAAGTGGCTTGCCGAGCCACTTTACAGAGACAAAGCCCCCGCGCACCACCCTTGTGGCCTCTTTAGGCCTCTTTAACTGAGGAATCTTTAAGATTCTCATTAGAGGTCTCTAAATTTAGGGAACTCTAACGAGCTTGGTAAGGTAAGTCCTCCTGTTCCCACAATCAATTCCTTGATCCCCCCGCCCCTACAGCCCCGCTTACCGAGTGACATGAAGAGTCCCGAGGGTGGGGACGCTTGGTTAGCCAGCTGAAGAGCCCCCCTACCGAGTCACAAGGGTGTGGTTTCTTGGTAGGGTAACCATTGCGCTCCAGAAGCTTGGTGTCGCCCCTGTGCAATAAATTATCTCACTCCTGAGAGAGTGACAAGTCCGGTGTTTGAATCCCGGCAAGCCCAACCCCTGGCCGCTACCAGGACAACTACACCTCCCCCTTCAATTGCAAACCCTTTATTAGTTGTCCCCTTCACACAAAAATCCTCTCTTCCAATTTCAATACCCGTTACCCGGTTAAAACCAACCTGAGAAGGTTAAAAACATCACACCCCCACCACTGCCTAGTAGATCAAATTGTCTAGATTATCACATACTCACAGAAACTTAGGTCCTCATAACACCAAGTGCTCAAAACAATTGTTACAAACTTACACAACTTGTAGTCCAAAACAAATGATATTCATAATGTGCAATGCCAATGGCAAAATTACACTTTTTTTTAAAAAAAGACTCTGGGTTAGTACTGCAGGACAAGCCAATCTAATTCTTTTTGCTAAGCAGTCATCCATCAACACCCATGTAAGCAGAGGGTGAAGGAAATAGGCCCAATCAAGCAGCTCCACGTGTTATATTTCCCTGGAGACATATTCTCCAATGCCATGCCCTATACGTACCCCATTAAAGATATTCCAGAAACAGTTTGATGAGATTGTCACACTAGAAAAAGTGTTTGGGGTTAGGGTTAGGGACTATGCATATCTATGCACAATGTATCCATTAATATCTACATATCACTCGAATGATGTCACTCTTCAGCGGCGGCGATAAACCTTAATCCGCAATGAGCGATTACGTCATCCAGTCGATCAACCTCTTGGCGCACTCACCACCCAAATTCCCAATCACATTCGCTTAGGTCTGACTCCGCGAGACTCAAGAAGATTATATCATATTCTAATAATTACTCAGTATAATGGCAAACGATACAGGCAAACCTCAGCTAGTGATCGACGACCCATGGTAAGACCATCCATCTCACTCTGTTGATCTATCTTCGTGCTGATGAGTATCTCCAGGCTAGAGCCTTTCACTCAGACCATCGAAGCTCGGTAAGCAACTTTCGATCTGGTCTTGACTGCCTCTTCTTCTCCCAAGTATATAAGATTATTGACTCTCACTTCTTTATATGAATCAGGATGCGAAAGTTTAAAGAATGGCAGACCAAAATCGACGAGACCGAAGGGGGATTAGATCCTTTCTCCAAAGGGTATGAGAAATTCGGATTAATTGCCCAAAAAGACGGTTCGATCCTCTATCGTGAATGGGCCCCAGGCGCTCAAAATGCTAGCCTGATCGGCGACTTCAATAATTGGGACCGGGAGGCTAACCCGATGAAAAAGGACCAATTTGGGGTATGGGAATGTCTGGTACCTCCCACAGGGTCCCAACCCGGTATCGCTCATGGAAGCAAAGTCAAGGTACGTGAACTACTCATTTTCCTTTTCTATTATCTACCTCGGACGTTACATTATTCATTAGTCAGTCCGAAACTTATGGTTAATCGTTTATACCACCACCTGCAACAGATCTCTATGACTGCACAGAGTGGAGAACGTATCGAAAGACTGCCGGCTTGGATCAGGTTCTTGATCCATTGATTTGATCTGAATCCGACCATTCGAACTCTTATCCTGAGAAGTCGTAAGCTGATCTACCGACGTGATTACGCCTTTCAGACGAGTGACCCAGGACCTTTCAGTCTCTCCAGTCTATGACGCAATCTACTGGGACCCACCTCAGAAGTATCAGTGGAAAAATAAGAGTCCTCCACCCTTGGACTCTGTCAAAGTCTATGAAGCACATGGTAATTAAACAATCAAACCCAATCTTCGAAAGCAAATTTGATTACTATACTCACATATACACACACACATATATATATATCTATATGTATATCTATTACGTCTCGATCCATCCTATTGACTATCACTAGTCGGGATATCCACTTCTGAAGGCCGAGTAGGAACATACAAAGAGTTTACGGCCAACGTTCTTCCCCGGATCAAAGCTTTGGGATACAACGTAGTCCAGATGAGTAAGCTGGTGCTCCCATCTAATACAGAGAGTTCTACCTTTGATGTTGACCTACCTTTCATAACAGTGGCTGTTATGGAACACGCGTATTATGCCAGCTTTGGGTACCAGATCACCAACTTCTTCTGTGCCAGTAGTCGCTACGGTTGGTTGCTATCAAGTTACCATTTTTTCTAGTCACACATCTTACCGGCAATCCTACTAACCATTGGGCCAGTCCTTTCAATTGACAGGAACCCCAGAAGAGCTCATGGAATTAGTCGATGTCGCCCATGGAATGGGATTGACTGTATTGCTTGATGTAGTTCATTCACATGCCTGTAAAAATGTGCTGGATGGCATCAACATGTTTGACGGAACCGATCATTGTTATTTTCACGAAGGTCCCAAAGGGCGGCATGAACTATGGGACAGGTGGGTTTGAATTTTTCTTCAAATTTCAAATTGACAGAATAAGCCAATCAATCATTTTCTCTGGTGTTTTGTTTCCTTGTAGCCGTCTATTTAACTACGGTCATCATGAGGTATTACGGTTCTTGCTCTCCAATCTTAGGTTCTTCATGGAACAGTTCAAGTTTGATGGGTTCAGATTTGATGGAGTAACTAGCATGTTGTATAATCATCACGGAATTGGAACCGGGTTCTCAGGTGGTTATCATGAATACTTTGGGCCTGGTGTTGATGAAGAGGGAGTCACGTATCTGATGCTAGTGGGTTTCCAGTTGTAACTCTGCTTGGCTCTCCAAGAGAAATTGACCAAATGATTGGATGAACGTTTCAACACCTTACAGGCGAATCAATTAGTTCACAAGATTAATCCTCACGCAATCAGTATTGCTGAGGATGTTTCTGGAATGCCTGGGCTCTGTCGACCGACAATCGAAGGGGGGCTTGGCTTTGACTATCGTCTATCGATGGCAGTACCTGACATGTGGATCAAACTGTTGAAGGAAAAGAGAGACGAGGAGTGGGAGTTGGGATCGATTTGCTTCACGTTGACCAACCGAAGGTATCGAGAAAAATCAATCTGCTATTGCGAAAGTCACGATCAAGCTCTCGTGGGCGACAAAACCTTGGCCTTCTGGTTGATGGACAAGGAAATGTATACGAACATGAGCGATTTGACCCCATTTACGCCAATAATCGATCGAGGCCTGGCTTTGCACAAGATGATCAGGTGAATGATCGTCAAGGGTTCTATTCTATTCTTACAGTCAGCTCATGTTTAATACATTTCGATCGACACCAGACTTATCACACATGCTCTTGGTGGTGAAGGATATCTGAATTTCGAAGGGAATGAGTTCGGGCAGTGAGTGGTTAATATAAACACTTGCAAGAAAATATCGTCACATCAGGCGAGTATCTCTTGATCTGATGTGGACGCTGACCCATTTGTTAATGAAAGTCCTGAGTGGTTAGATTTCCCTCGCGAGGGAAACGGGAACTCATTCCATTACGCACGTCGGCAATGGAACGTGGTTGATGATCCTTTGTTACGCTACAGATATCTCAACAACTTTGATGCAGCTATGAACAACTTGGAATCCCAGCACAAATGGCTTTCCAGCCCGCACACCTATGTTTCCCTCAAGCACGAAGTGAGTGCCACACTTCTCAATATCATATGGGGCCTCTTTCTTTTCTAATGAAGGCAACCGATAAATACCAACTAACATCCTTTTTCGTTTTTCTTCTTTTAGTCTGACAGGGTAGTTGCATTCGAACGGGGAGAATTATTGTTTATTTTCAACTTCCACCCGACCCAATCCTATACTGATTACCGAATCGGAGTCGAATGGGAGGGTAAATACCAAGTGCTACTCTGCAGTGATGAAAAGGCACGTTTTGGAGGACATGATCGGGTGGATCTCAAGTCTGAATACTTCACTACCAAGATGGAATGGAACAACAGGAAGAACTACGTCCAGGTTTATTTGCCTAGCCGAATGGTCTTGGTCCTCGGATTAAAGGCCTAAAACCGATCATCGGTATCTTATTCCTGCGCATACAAACAAAATATGACATAAATATATGTATTCCATAGCCGCCCAAAAGTACGCGGATGGTGAATCAGCTCGTAATCATCGACAGCATAAGAACAGTTGATATCTCCCTCTTCCCTTTTTCCCCATCTGCTTGTAAAACTGAAGTATAAACGTAGCAAAACAAATTCTATGATAAACGTAATGACTGCAAAAAACCGGCCTTGTTGAATCGTGGTGAAGATACATACTCTAATGCTGTAGCCTTTTTAAATTTTTCCCTTAATTGTTGTCGCGTTTTGTTTCCCCTCAGTGCAACAGCATTAGTATCCATGTGCCTGGGGGAGAACAGGGGGTGACCCGTCTGGCTTGATGCCAGGTCAGGCCAACGGTGACGGTTGTAGGAGCGTATGGATATGAGTCGGTATAGATGAGCGTAGATGACAGTGGGTGTGGCCGGAGGGGACCGATATAGTCTCCTCTGGCTGGCTGAGCTGCAGCCGAGAAGACTATGTGACGTAGGACATCCTAGGTCACAACAACGGTGACGGCTCGCAGTGCCTGCGTTCACGACCTCTCACTTTGACAATACTTGAGCAGGAGATTAATAGTATAGCGTTTTTTTTATTTTAGTTCTCATCTTATCTTTTCTACAAAGCAATGCTGAGTCATTTGATCATTGAAACGACAGCCACACTCCCAAATATCAGAAGCCTCGAGTCTTCGTAAAAGTCTGCAGGCTCTATATTGAGTGACGGTGAAATTGCTTTGTCTTCCGATCTGTACTTTGTTGGAATTGGAATCGGACCCGAGCAGGATCTTTTCTAAGTTAGAATTGGACGTTGCCGGTTGTCCGTTCCGATTCCAGCAGCTCGCATAGCTTCTTCGAGGCTATACGGACCAGCAGCAAGCTCTTTAACTCTATATTCAAAGTGAAAACCCGTAACATCAGTTTCTGGTATTAGCAATCGTGTTGAGACAAAGTTGTACGATGTGGAATTATCGGCTTGTCTTTGTTTTGGTAAGAAAGATCAAAATCATACAAACAAAAACTGACCTCCGCTTGTGGACCTTCCCTCTTTGATGTTCAGTTAAACTTCTTGAATCCACAAAAAACCTGGCACATTCAACACAGGGAAACTTTCCACATCCAGTTGTATCTTCATCCACGTCGCCAGTCACTGTAGGGTGAGAGGTTGATCCGAAGTTTTGAGGGACAACGAAGGCGGATTCGAGGTCAAATTTTGGTGGTTTGACGGATCGGATCGCTTGGGCAAGCTCGATATCAAGCGCTATCTGATCCAAGTCTCTCGTATATCGCTTCGTCTTTCGACTCTTGATTTGCGATTTCGCTGAACTGTGAGTTCGACTTCTCCTTAGACGGCCCATCGCTCTAGCTTCTGAGCGCTATAGACGGGTTCCGGTTGGTCAATTCCTGGATCAGAACCCATAATACGATAAAGCGGTGAATTTGAGTAAGCCTGTGCAACTGGGCGAGACCAAGAATAACAAGCGTACAAGAACTATATCTGACTTACCCCTGCTTTGAAGATAGAATAAGGGCTATGAGCGACCGGTACCGGGGCAAATTGAATATCCATTCACCTCGATTTTACGGTCACGACGACGTCGATGAGCCTCCACAGTAAGACTTCAGAGCCGCTTTAGCGGGCCAAGGGGTGTTTCACAGATCTGTCTCAGATCTTTCACCCCCCGTGCCACAGCAGACTGGCGGGGTGGATAGCCATCGATCCAACCCAGACCGACCCTCTACGCCTCACCGACCGCCGACCCGGCTACCAATACCTACCCGCAGATACGCATCAACACCGTCAAAAACAGGATGAAAGCTGTTGAACTGTTGAATTTCATGGACGACGATGATGATTGTCTTGCATACGAGATCGGCAAACAAGTCCTTTCACGCGACCGGGTCCATCCAAGAGGGGGTTCTACCTTTGGACGGACGATATATAATCAAGGCCAACTGCAAGCAGACAGGCAACTCCATGCAGATTATTTTGCTGAAAACCCAACATATTCAGAGGAATTTTTCCGCTGCCGTTTTTGAATGCGCCAACCATTGTTCCTCCAAATCCTCCAAGCGGTTGTGGAATACAATGAATATTTTGTGCAAAAGCGCAACGCTGCAGGACAACTTGGGTTTTTGCCTCATCAAAAGATCACCGCTGCGCTCAGAATGCTTGCGTACGGTGCAAGCGCTGATTCACTTGATGAATACATTAGAATGGTTAAGTTTTTTCCTTTTCAGTTTTTGTTGCAAGTCTGCTTAAAACTGATGAAAAGCTGTTATTGCTTTAAAAATGAAGGTGAAAGCACGGCTCTAGAATTTTTGGAGAGATTCTGCCAAGCTGTGGTTGGCGTGTTCTCCTAAGAATATATTTGTACCCTGAATGAGGCAGACTTGGCTCGGCTCCTTGAAATTGGCAAGATACGTGGTTTTCCTGGAATGCTAGGGTCTCTTGACTGCATGCATTGGACTTGGAAGAATTGTCCAACAGCTTATGGTGGTCAGTATATTGGTAAAGAGAAAGAGCCAACTGTAATCTTGGAAGCAGTAGCATCATACAACACCTGGATTTGGCATGCTTTCTTTGGCTTTCCCGGAACTATCAATGACATCAATGTACTAGATCGATCTCCTCTTTTCAAGAACTTCCAGGATGCTATTCTCTCTCCAATAAAGTTTACGGTCAATTCAAATGAGTACACAATGCCATACTATCTTTCCGACTCCATTTATCCAAAGTGGGCAACTTTGATTCAAACAATTAGCTACCCGGGTGATGAAAAAGAAAGAAATTTTGCCAAACATCAAGAAGCTTGTTGTAAAGATGTCAAGAGGGCGTTTGGAATTCTACAGGCTCGATGGTCTGAAATCAAGCATCCAAGTTGCTTATGGGAACATGAGGACCTTTCTTACATAATGAAAGCTTGCATTCTGATGCACAACATGATTGTTGAGGACGAACGGGATTCACACCTTCATGGAAACCTTGAATACAATCAACACGGCCAAACCGATTTGAACCATCACTCTGGATCCCCTTCAGAATTTAATTTTTTCCATGCTCGCTACCAAGCTATTTGCTGTCAATCAATGCATGGTAATATTAAGGGTGCCTTGATAGAGCACCAGTGGAAGTTACATCTAAAAAGGCTCATGAAGAAAGAGGCATTGGGAATTGTGGGGGTTGACTCTGAGGATAGCTTGAGTGATGGGGAATTTTCCTCTTGGTATTTTGTCTCTGCTGAATCCTTAACACTTGTTCATTGGATGCCTTTTGCTCAACAGTCTCAAATGTTTATTTTCTTGAATCAAGAGAATATCAACTGTCTCAATTGTTTTTTTTCTTGAATAAAGAGAATGTTGTACATTGGCAAAATAACCACAGTACTTGTTCACTCGGTGGAGGATGATGGACCATCGACTTTCAAGCGCGCCTTGCAAGCAAATCGGAAAGGGCTTCATTTTGGTGTTGTGTTTGTGATTGTTGATGTGTTCGTCCATCATCTTGAGAAACAATTTGTGTATTCGTTCCCAAAACGCACTTGATTTCTGACCGGTTCCAACGTCAGCGTCTTTGCTCGTGTTAAGCCAGCTGATACAGAGGAATCTATCCTCCTCAATACGCCAATTGGGTTTTTTCGTTTTTTTCTCTTCAAATTCGACATTGAGCTTGGGGGGTTTTTTTTTCTTGGTTGTGGTTGGAGTGGCGTGTGCAGAAGACGGCAAAACGGTGGAAGGCGGTAATTCCATCACGTTTGATGGCCCAACAAGGTCAAGATTTGGATCAATGTTCATATCGATTTTACAATGTATATCTTTGATATATTTTCTGTTTGGAGAGAAGTTTTTGGTAGTCAGTGTTGACGTCAAGAGGATGGTTGGCGGACATTGAATGGACCGGACTCACTTTTTTGGGAGGCCTTCAAAAGCCGCTATAGGCTGGGGTTGGTAGCCAGCTGGGATGAGGGATGGGATTGCATTTGATCCAAGTCCCATCCTGTAGCGGGTCTGCTGGACCCCTGTTTTCCTGCGCAACCCGCTAAATTTAGCAAAGAGTCGCGCGGTCCCATCTCTGCTGGAGATTCTCTCACAGCACACAATGTGTCATCTCATTCTACATCAATGTTATGAATTCAGGGTAGATGCTCTATTCTCCCAAAAATAATATCTGGGTTCAACAGAACAACGCATAGGAGAGCCACAGGCCCTATAATAAAGCTCAAGGCAATTAAGCTGTATACATGTAAATAGGGGCCAGCAGTTTCTCCCTGTGCACCTCTGCCCCAATTGGACAGCTTTCACCAACCCGTATAGTCAATACAGTCACTTGGAGTGGACACACAGGATCACATCAGAAACCATCTCCATTTTTTGGGCCCTATATGCGTGAAATAGGGCTGGCACTGACCAACTGCCATCACAATTGGCAAGGTTAAGCTTTGTCCCATTTAAACTGGGATCCATGGAGCCAATTTGGAACAAGTTGATCTCTAATGATTTAAGACAAACCCAAAGGGGTTTACCTTGAATTTCTGTTCCATTGTTTCAAGATAAAACAAGTCTAAAATAGTGTAATATAACATCTCAAAAGAAACTAAGTTTGGTTTTCATTAAGGGTTGAGATCAACCAAATTTAAATTGGTTGAGTTCATTCCAGGTTAACTCTATAACTGGGTTAAACTCAGTAATAGATTTATGACTGTATTTCCCAAAAACCTAGAACCAGAACTATAGAAAAAAAGGAGATAAGAAAACAAATCACAATAATAGAAAAGAAAAGAGATAAAAAACCCTGAATGAAGTAATATGAGAATGAAGCAACCTTAAGAAGTGGATAAAAACAGGACTAAAGAGCTGATGATAATCTATGAGGATTTTTATGTTAGATGATTTTTGGGTTATCAAAGAGAGAAAGTAGAAATTAGAAAAAACCAGAAATGGAACACAGAGAGCTAAGTATAAGCAAGTTTATATGAAAAATAAGCAACAGTAAAGTTGACTAAATAAAGAAATGACACGAGTTAGTTATATGAATTAGATGAATTAGACAGTAGGGAAAAATAGAAGACATCTTGCTGATTATTATTCACCAAGTTGAACTTTCTATTGAGCACCTTGATCTTGATTTCTTGAGATGACTTTGGTGATAGCAGCGGATCAAGTCTTGAGCAAGATCTTGAGGCTGAGTTTGATGAGATTTTTGAGGTTGATTGAGATGTTATAAGTTGACTTATTCCCACTTCCAAACCCCCAGCCCGTGCAGGACAAACCTCTGCGGCTACTCTTGGTCAATCAAAGTACAACTATGAGGAGGATTAAGAATCCGACTTTTCCGGGTCGGAGATTGAGGTAACCGCCAAAAACGCCAAGATCTCTCTATCATCTACCTCCAGCTTTGTAGGATCGGGTGATGCAAACCTTGACCCCGGGTGTTCCATGTCCATGACACCCCATCTCCTCTCAATCACCAACACCAAACCGGACAACACCCCAGTTTGTCTAGCGGATCATTCTGTTGTCAAAGCCACCCACCATGGGTTGCTCAAGCTTCCTATCTCGGGCAATACCTCTCTTCCAAGCCTTGTCGTACCTTCCCTCCACGAGCCCCTCTTATCCATTGACGGGCTGGCCGACAAAGGATTAACTGTTGTATTCACCAAAAAATCATGTGATATCTACCACTTGGGGGAAGTATCCATAAAGGGTCAACCAAAAGACAACGGCTATCGTTGAGGAAACCTCTATTACCTCCCGGCTGAGCCGGTAAGCTCAAATTCCCTGTCCACCATCCCTCCTGACAACTCTCTTCTCTAATACCATCAAACATTCTCCCACATTGGCCTAAAACCTCTAAAGTCAATGCTAAAAATCCACAATATCAGTCCAACAGTCATGAACAAGATCAATTTTCAACAATGCCCAGTGTGTATTCAAGCTAAGATGCCACGTAATGCTTTCAAGAGTCGCATCAACCACTGGTCAACTTTGCCAGGACAACTCATTCACTCGGATGTGGCTTCATACAAGGTATCGTCGAGGGAGGGATATAAATACCTTATAACTTTTGTCGATGATTGTTCGAAATTTCTTTCTATTTTCCCTATGAAATACAAAAGTGATTCTTTTGAATGTTTCAAAAATTTTCTTGCCTCCTTTGAGAAGATGAGCTTGCATAAGGTCATTCATTACCTTCAGAACCAACAATGGAGGAGAGTACCTATCTCATGAGTTCTCCAAATTCCTTTCACTATTGGGCATTGCACACAAACCAGGCCCACCCCACTCACCGGAGCTCAATGGGGTAGCTGAGAGAACTAATCAAACTATTCACAATCTGGTTTGCTTGGCACTCATCCAAGCTTGTCTCCCCAAGTCGTTCTGGGCAGATGCAATCCGCCACGTACAATTTCCCCTCAACTCTTTCCCATGCAACACCCCACTAGGATTTAGATTGCCCTGCTGAATCCTCAAAGTTAATCCAATCGACCCAAAAGTTCTTCATCCCTTTGGATGTCTAGTTTGGTACAAAACACCGGAAGCCAATTGAGAAAAACTCCAAGCCAAAGGTCGATCGTCAATCCTACTGTCTTACCTCCAAAACGGCAATGGATTCAGGCTTTTTCATCTTGAGAAATGGAGATGCCTGAAATCCCGTGATGTAATCTTTCATGATCATGTCTTTCCCTACGGTTCTCCAATTACCCCTCCCAAACTTCCACTGACCATGGAAATTGATTGGCCTGTAACTCACCACAATCCTAATCCTCCCACCCCTGTAAATCCTCCCTCTGAAGTCATAGACACTACTCCTACCCCTGCAAAAGATGAATCGGACTCTGATGTCGACTTGACCCCCATCCTCCTACCCCCTCTACCTCCGCTTCCAAGCCCAAAGAATTCCCTGCCAACTTCACCGCGCCCTTGCTCCACTCGAGAGCGTAAACAGCCATCTCAATTCGGAGAGTGGTCCAAAAACGCCACTGTTGATGATGATCTTGACACCCCTAAAACTTGGTGTCAGCTCCTCAAATCTCTGAACAAGAGGAAGTGGCTCAAGGTGGCAGATGAAGAGTTTGCATCCCTCCTTGGGATGAAAACGTGGAAACTTGTTCCTTGGTGTGTGTTGAAATTCTGTAATCCACAGTACTCTCTTAGCAACACATTAGGTATGGACTTGGTAGCCTAGTTGGTAAAGGCAGCACTTCTAGTATAGTGTCTTAGCTTCTGCTAAGGTCGCTGGTTCAAATCCTGCCCAAGTCAATCATTTTCTGCTAAATGTCTGAAAAATGCTTTGTTAATTCTAACACAATTAACAGTCAAAATGTGCAATGCACATACTATGCATTTACATGAGATGTGCAATATGCACTTATGAAATATGCAACTTTGGGATATCCTTACTTTGGAACATGCAATATGCAAAATCCACTTATGCAATATGCAGCTTTGGGATATTATCCTACTATTCTGTGGAATATGCAAAATGCTATGATGCAATATGCAGTATCCACTTAAGCCATATGCATTCTCATTGTACAAGACTAGCTAGGATTGATTGGCTTGTGGGTCTCCTATTCTCCCACTGTGGATTAAGGAGGTGTGTTGAAATTCTGTAATCCACAGTACTCTCTTAGCAACACATTAGGTATGGACTTGGTAGCCTAGGTGGTAAGAGCATCTCCAACGGAGCTGCTATTTTGCGGGCCGGAATGAACTTTGGCGGCCCACGCTGCTTTTTTTGCTTCCAACGGGGCTGCTACCAGACCTGCCAAAGCTCCCGGGGGTGGATAAAAGCTGCCATTGCCTGCTACTCTTGGCAGCTTTGGCATCCACCTTGACGGGCTGCCAGATCTGCTGCTTCGTCGACTGGCCGTCACATTTTTTCCTTTTTTTTAACATTTTCAACACAGAATATCCAGACATATACGTACAAGATATGGGGTCAAAAAACATTCCACTCGATCCAATACTACTTGATTCAATGTTCCCCACGACACCAAGAGAAAACCCAGCGCGTTCCTCACCAAGAAATAAGGACAACAGCAACATCTTGCAAGACAAACCAAAAAATTTGGATGGAATCGATGTAATCAAGTTGGACGGTGTTGAAATCATGAAAACTGAGACAAAGAAGAAAAGTCCCAACTGGACCATTGATGAAGATAAGCAACTTTGCATTGCTTGGTTGAATACGAGTCGTGACAGTATTGTTGGAGTCGGACAGAAGGGGGCAACCTTCTGGGAGCGTGTACACAAGTATATACGGAGCTTGTGGACGATTTCAATTCCGAGAAGAAAATGTTGAAGAAATTTAAAGTGCTTCCGGTACAATTGGTTAATGCAGTTGAGTGTCGTTGGGGCCATATCATGAAAGTCTGCAACAAATTTGGGGGCTGTTATTCCCAGGTTGAACGTCGAATCACAAGTGGAAAATCTCGTGATGATGTTGTAAGTCATGTCATTCTACATTCTAGTGATTTGATTTATGATTTTCTTATTTGTTTCCTTCTTGTCAGCTCGCCAAGGCCAAAGAATTATACAAGGAAACACATGGATTGGCTTTTAATCTTGACCACTGTTGGGGCATATTAAAGGATACCCCCAAGTGGCAAGCAACTCAGCAAGAGGTTGAGCTAAAAACGAAGAAAATAGGCGACACAAGAGCTTCAAAAACCCCGACTGATACAAGCAGTGCTCAAAACAAGGACCTTCAAACCGCCAGTCCTCAAGGAAGCGGCCAAGCTGATGAAAACGAGGAAAACCCCAATCGAAGCACTCTTGGAACAAATGCCCGACCCAATGGCAACAAAGCCTCCAAAAGGAAACGTGACGAGGACGCAATGTTGGAGAAAGTCCACAAAGCTCAAGAGGAACTCGTGAAACTCTCCAAGGAGCGAATGCAGTCTGTTAAAGAATGCAATGCAATCTGCCGCTGATGATCGAATCATGTCGATGGATATCAGTGGCTTTGATGAGGAAACCAAATCCTATTGGCAAAAGAAGCGGCGAGCAATACTTAATTGCCCTGAGTAGTATTGTATTTGTAGTTAAATTTTTGATTTATTTTCCTTATCAACATGAATAAAGAAATAGTAAAAAAAACAAAGTTGATAATTAAATATAGAGAGACAATCTACATTTAAGTATCATCAGAAGACGAGCCAAGCTTGTCCCATAAATGCTTGATCAAGTCCTCCTTGAGTTGGTTGTGGCCTTGAAGGTCACGGATTGCTTGATAGCGCAATAGAAAAGCGTTGAAATTGGGGTCTGATGAGTCGTTTGTGGTTATTGAAGCTTTGGTGTGAGGTAATTGATGATAGTTGAAATCCTGTTCATAGGCTGTTCCTTCTTCATCCTCTATGGTCATGTTGTGAAGTATTATAACTGTCTTCATTATCATAGCAAGCTCGTCTTCTTTCCATAAGCGACCCACATTTTTGATGATAGCGTACCGGGATTGTAATACTCCAAACGCTCGTTCAATATCTTTTCGATAGGCCTCCTGCATCTTCGCATAGTGTTTCTTTTTTTTACCTTGCGGTGCCGATATTGACTGAATCAGAGTTGAGTATTTGGGATAAATCCCACCAGTAAGATAGTAGCCCAAATTATAGTCGTTCCCATTGACGGTGTACTTGATTGATGGACCACTGCCATCTTGGAGTTGCCGGAAAATAGGAGACCGATTGAGAATGTTGATATCATTGAGTGTTCCGGGGAGGCCAAAGAATGCGTGCCCTATCCACAAATTGTGGGAGGCAACGGCCTCCAGAACAATCGTTGGTTCCTTTTCTTTCCCAATGTACTGTCCATGATCAGCAACTGGGCAATTCTTCCAGACCCAATGCATACAGTCAAGCGACCCCAGCATACCCGGAAAACCTCGCGCTTCAGATACCGCCAAGATTTTTGCTAGTCGTGTTCGTTGGGACTTCGTAGATATGTCTCACTGTAGATTTTAGTAATGGCCCGACAGAACCTTTTAAGGCTTTCAAGTGAAGTACTTTCGCCTGAATCAATTTCATTCAATAGAGTCAGCGCTTTGAAAAATGCCCTGAAAAAGGTAAGATCAAACTGACTGATTTGGAGATACGTGCAGATGGAATCTGCACTGTATCCGTAGGCCAGCAATCTCATTGCTGCTGTTGCTTTCTGTAGTGGAGAAAAACCTAATCGTCCGGCAGCATCCCTTTTTTGAACAAAGTAAGTGTCCTCTTGAGTGATCGCATCGACAATTTGGAGGAAGAGGGTTCTTTGCATCCGGAAACAATGACGGAAAATGTTGTCGGGATAAGTTGGATTTTCCGAAAAATAATCGGTGTGCAATTGAACATGGCCTTGAAGTCGGTTACGGATGATTTCCCTACGTCCAATTGTAGAACCACCGTGCTTGATTTTTTTCTTGGTGATTTGTATTAGATGGAGTGCAAGTGTGGCTTGAATAGATGCAAGAACATCATCGTCGTCTTCCAGATATTCCATGTGTTCAACAAAGTAATGGACTAGGCTTTTTATTACTGAGAAACAAAGACCAAACTTTATAATAGAAATGAGTTAGATAAAAATGTAATACATGTTTGATAGAGAAGAGAATATTTACCGCTTATAGTGATAAGTGTTATGTAGACAACCACAATCAAAGAATAGGTAAAGGAAGGAACTAAAGGGGCTTAATTGATTAAGGAAAGAATTAGTCGATGTAGGGATTCAAGGAGAAAGGATGATGATTGTTTTTGATGTTGATTCTCACCAAATTGGTAAAGATGCCGTGTTCAGTAGAGATAGTAGCGAGGTAATCAACAGGTCGACGTTGATGGAATTTAGAGTAGAGAGGATAGTCGACGAAGTCGATGTTAAGGAGCTTGTGAATTGAAAGAGAGAAGAATAATGGATAATTGGTAATGCGAGGAAGCGGATTGAAGATGGTGGTAATATGAGGAAGCGGATTGGAGATGGTGGTGATAAAAGGAAGCGGATTGGAGATGGTGGTGATACGTGGAATCAGGTTGTAACAATGATTATAGCAACACGTGATGTGAGTGTTCAGAGGATTGATTAAGAAGATTGAAGAGGAAGAGATAGATAAGGAGATATGAGAAGAGGAGCAGGAATGGGAAAATGAGGAGTGAGGATGAGGAAAGAAGGTTTATATAGAATAAAGAAAAGTGAAGAATGAGATTGTGATCTTTTGGAATTTAATTAAGAGGAAGTCCGAGGTTAAAGACTGAGCGCAGGCGTTCACAGATATCGGCATTTCAACACCCCCCTCAATTTGATGAGAATTGAACTTCTACCAAAAAACATCTTTCTTGAAGTCAACTTAATGATTCACCATTGCTTGGTTTTGTTAAGGCGTCTGCAATCATTTCTTCAGTCGGGATTAGTTTGACTTGTATTTCATTGTTTTGATACATTTTACGAAGTTGTTTTATCTTAATGTCAAGATGTTTTGTTTTAGAGTTTGATCCAAAAATTTTTAATTTTTCTAACAAGCCTTGATTGTCGATGTGAAATTGTGTTGGGTTTAGATTGCTGTTCCAGAGTTCTTCAACTAAATATTTGATCCATTGATTTTCTTGGACTCCGTCTGATAGAGCGTTCATTTCAGCTTCTGTTGATGACATCGTAATATTTCGCTGCTTTTTACTATTCCAGGAAACTGGACAGGATTTCCAGAAACAGATTGATCCACTTCTGGACAATCTGGTTTCCAGGTCATCTGCCCACGTGGCGTCGGTGTAGTGTTGTAAGGCGCTAGAGTCATCTGACGAATCTGGTCAAAGTGTTAGAGAGAGATCAATTGAACCGGCTAGGTATTTCCAACAATGAATGATTTGTTTCCAGTGTTGGATTCCGGGTTCATTATTGAAACTAGACAATATTGACACAGCTGGAGCCAGATCTGGTCGTGTTCGACATGATAAATAGTTCAAGATCCCAGTGTGCGTTCGATAGTTGATTTTTAGTTTTTCAAACTCTGCTTTCTTGTGAGCTGTAGCTGATTGTAGTTTCACCCCAACCGACAAAGGGGTCTTCACTGGTCGACATTCATTCATTCCAGCTATTTCCAAACCCTTTTCAATGAGCTTTCTTTGAGACAATTTGATGGAGTTGTTTTCGACCATGAGATCCATCCCAAGTAATGTGTCTGGATCATGAGCTGATGAGTTGGGGAATCGTTGAAGAAAGAGGATCTCGAACGCTTCTACATTACCAATGACGATCAGGTCATCTACATGGAAAAAGATAGCAGAATGTTTGTCGTTGTGGACAAACAGACATGGATCTGAAGTGGATTGAGTGAAGTTGATTTCGATGAACCACGATGTAAGTGTTTCATACCAGTTGGCTGGTGCCTGTTTTAATCCGTATAGGGATTTCTTGAGCTTTAGATAAGGTGCTTTTCGCTTTGATCCATCGGGAGTTTTGATGTATAATTCTTCTTTGAGAGGTGCAAATAGAAAGGCACTCTTTACATCGAATTGTTGAATAGAGAGTTTCTTATCAAGTGCAAAAAGCAACACAATTAAAAGCGTGGTGAACTTCCCGGTAGGTGCAAAAGTGTTGTCGTAATCCTTTCCAGCAATTTGACGAAATCCCTGAATGCACAGACGAGCCTTCTTCCTTTCCAAAGAGGATAGAGTAGCAGGTTTTGTTTTATAAGTCCAGATAGTTCGTAGAAACGATTCTGGCTTATTCCACTCATCCTCCCATACTTCATGGCCTTCTATATTACAGAGTTCTTCATCGGTAGCTTCAAGCCATTCTTTCTTGTTGGTTGATTTCATGGCTTCAGAATAAGATTCGGGGTCTCTTGACAGATAAGAGTATTTGATGGGTTTAACTCTATCAGTTCGATCTCGAAGGGTTCTTCCTTCAGGTATTAGATTATTCACTATTTCGTCTTCGTGATCGTCTGAGTCATTTTCAGTTACTGACTCTTGTTGTGCAGAATCAATAAGCGAGTCTTCTGAGTTCGTCATGAGTTGAGGAGAAGGATCTTCATCGTCAAAAAATTCAACAGAGAATTCAGATTCATCATTTGTTGGATTTATTTTAGGAAAGTCGAGAAATTTGATATGTTTGGTGTCGAGCATTCTTCCAGAGTCTGTATAAATTTTATAGGATCTCAGTTCTTCGTTGAAACCAACGAGAGTACCTAATCCTCCTTTTTCAGAAAGTTTAGATCCCGTTCGTTCAGGAAGATAGAGATAGGATACCCTGATTCCAATTGGTTTAAAAAATTCAAGAGGCAACGAGCGATTTTTGAACAATTCAAATGGTGATTTCTTGGATTTGTGTGCTGGTATTTGATTAAGCGTTAAGGTACTGGCCGCAATTATTTCACTCCAGAATCTTTTATTCAGGCCCGAGTCCTTGAATATTGCACGAGTAGATTCGAGTATGGTTCGATTAAATCTTTCAGCAAGGCCGTTTTGTTGCGGTGTGTACGCATCAGAGTATCTTGCTTTGATCAAATGTTTTTTGCAGAATTCTTGGAGATGTTTGTTTATGAATTCAGTCCCTCTGTCTGAATGGATGACGTTAGGATAGTAACCAAATCGACGAGCTTCCAAATCTATGATTTGTTCGAGAGTTTCGGCAACTTCTGATTTACTCTTCAATGGAAGAGCAGCACAGTATCTACTACAGCTATCTACTACTGTCAGGAAATATCGATGACCTTCTCGAGAAGATGGAGATATGGGGCCAACTACATCCAAGTGAATTTCTTCAAAAGGTTTATCTGCCACTGAGTGTCGAGAGTGAAAGGATCCTCTGGTAATTTTAGAAACAGCGCATGCTTCACAGGCACTGTAGTCCTTGATGGGAATACCGAGTCGTTGTCTAATTCGGTGATAGCTTACATGCCCCAGGGATTTGTGCAGCATTTCGCTAGTTGAGAACAGACTTTGATGCCTTAGGTTTGAGAAATGAATAGTGGGCAAATTGCACTCATAGTGACCGGTCATAACTTCTGAGTTATTTTTAAGTATGTGAAAGGTGTTCATTTCAAAGTGAATGGAGTGACCATTGAGAACAAGACAGCGAACAGACAGTAGATTTACAGCAATATCAGGGACGAAGAGAACATTGTGAATGGTGATGTCACCGAATTCGTTTGATAGTTTAATTGAACCCGTTCCCTTGATTTTCAATGATTCGGATCCGGAGCTTGTTCTTACAAAGCCTTCTTCTTTGAGGGTAATTGCGAAGAACAGGTTAAGATTTGATGTCATGTGAGCAGATGAACCAGAATCGAGAATGAATGAGGGAGATGGATGCGAAAATGATGAGAGAAAGCTGCTGACACTGTTCTCAAATCGATTTGGAGTAGATGAAGCATCTTCTGATGTGGGTCAAAGCTTTGGATACAACATCCAGCACTTTTCCTTAGGATGTAAGGCCAATGTGTTGTGTGCATTGGTTTTACATCTTCTTGAGGCATCGGTGAAGAGGGACACCTGTTGGGACGGTCCGGCTTTTGTGGATCGACGATTTATCGCAAGATTGTGGCCATGTATACGGATGTGATCAAGTATTTCGTCTGGAGTGGTAAGACCACTCTGAGTGATGGTAGTTTTCATGCTATCCATTTCGGTGGTCCTCGGAAGCTTTTTTAGTATTTCGTAGCCGATGATGTCCAGATCTATTTGGATACCGACCTCCAGCATCTCATTGATGAGAGTTTTTATTTGGGTGATGAAGCTTTTGATGTCTGATTCGTCAAAGGCAAGATAGGAGAACTTGTTCCAAACTCGAGCTCGATTGGCTCCATGTTTGGAGGCAAAGTATTCGATGATGGCCATCCAGATCTTGAGAGCATCTCCTCGATTGTCTTTAGTCATGATGTTGGACTGCACTTCTATGTCAAGCTTGGAAGTCATTATGGTTCGGATAAAGAGTTCGTTGTCGCTGGAGATGTTGCCAGTGTGAAGTGTAAAAATTTCCTTGACATTGAGGTTTTCGAAAAGATTCATCATTCGTTCCTTCCAGCTTGTGAAATTCTCCTGAGTCAACGATGGAATTGATTTGATGGCTGTTTCAATGGCTAGAGCCTTTAGTTTTTCGGATGACACAAAGGAGTCTGACATTTTTAATGTAGTGATTATAGGTTGTAGCGTTGGCGTTTGGTCTTTTTTCTTGATGTCTTCAGCGTTGTTTGACATAGGTTTGTTGCACTGGTTTGGCGTATTTCGACTGTTAATCGTAATGGACTAGGCTTTTTATTACTGAGAAACAAAGACCAAACTTTATAATAGAAATGAGTTAGATAAAAATGTAATACATGTTTGATAGAGAAGAGAATATTTACCGCTTATAGTGATAAGTGTTATGTAGACAACCACAATCAAAGAATAGGTAAAGGAAGGAACTAAAGGGGCTTAATTGATTAAGGAAAGAATTAGTCAATGTAGGGATTCAAGGAGAAAGGATGATGATTGTTTTTGATGTTGATTCTCACCAAATTGGTAAAGATGCCGTGTTCAGTAGAGATAGTAGCGAGGTAATCAACAGGTCGACGTTGATGTAATTTAGAGTAGAGAGGATAGTCGACGAAGTCAATGTTAAGGAGCTTGTGAATTGAAAGAGAGAAGAATAATGGATAATTGGTAATGCGAGGAAGCGGATTGAAGATGGTGGTAATATGAGGAAGCGGATTGGAGATGGTGGTGATAAAAGGAAGCGGATTGGAGATGGTGGTGATACGTGGAAGCAGGTTGTAACAATGATTATAGCAACACGTGATGTGAGTGTTCAGAGGATTGATTAAGAAGATTGAAGAGGAAGAGATAGATAAGGAGATATGAGAAGAGGAGCAGGAATGGGAAAATGAGGAGTGAGGATGAGGAAAGAAGGTTTATATAGAATAAAGAAAAGTGAAGAATGAGATTGTGATCTTTTGGAATTTAATTAAGAGGAAGTCCGAGGTTAAAGACTGAGCGCAGGCGTTCACAGATATCGGCATTTCAACACAAAGTCCATTATGCTATCGAAATGGTATGTGGGGTACTGGAAAGGGTTGGCGGTATGCTGACAAGGATGCGACGTCTCATGTCTGGTCCAAGCAATCCACCCCCGCTTGGATTGACAGTCCATTATTTGGGTGTATGTGAAATATGTGTAACATTTTGGGAAACTGACTTGCGGGCCGCCAGGGGTGACATGATCCACCCCCGGGCCATTGGAGATGCTCTTACGGATGATTTCCCTACGTCCAATTGTAGAACCGCCGTGCTTGATTTTTTTCTTGGTGATTTGTATTAGATGGAGTGCAAGTGTGGCTTGAATAGATGCAAGAACATCATCGTTGTCTTCCAGATATTCCATGTGTTCAACAAAGTCCATTATGCTATCGAAATGGTATGTGGGGTACTGGAAAGGGTTGGCGGTATGCTGACAAGGATGTGACATCTCATGTCTGGTCCAAGCAATCCACCCCCGCTTGGATTGACAGTCCATTATTTGGGTGTATGTGAAATATGTGTAACATTTTGGGAAACTGACTTGCGGGCCGCCAGGGGTGACATGATCCACCCCCGGGCCGTTGGAGATGCTCTGAGGTATATAAATATGTGTAGCCACCAAGGTGTAGCCGTGCTACAATGGGTCACGCGACAGGCGCCCATATTAGGGGCGCACTGTACGCGCCAAAGGTTTCTGGCTCTGGTCCAGTACGAGCTACAGATTAAAGGTACTGAAGCCCCTTGCGTGTCAAAGCGCAGGGGGCGCTCCATCAGTAATAAAGCCCCCTGTATACAAAAGCATGGCACGTGTCTGTGCCGCATCTGCATGTATCATTGAGTTCCTTCCTCAATGTATTCATTCTTCTTGTTTTCCTCTCTTTCTGTCCGACTTAAATAGAGGACGATTTCCATTGTGATTTCCTTTTCTCCATCCATCTACGAAACCGGAAATCTAAACCATAAAGTTTTCTCTCAAAGTCTTAAAAAAAAGACGTTTTATAAAGTCGCGTGTAGCTATTGCTCCGCCGCAGTTCCCTATTATCAAACAACCTGTAACCACCCCGTTACAAAGGGTGTGGTGAAATTGTCACCGCACACGTGGTGGCCTTGTCATAAATCCGGCTTAGTCTACTATAAATCCATAGTTTAGTTTAAACTGGTTCAAACCATTCCAGGTTCCAGTCATTGGTCAAGATACCTTGGACAATGCAGAAGACTCACTCAGTTTTCAATTGGGGAGTATAAATCTGAAACCATGATGACTGGCTAGTCTTCCCTGTGCTGATTTCGCCTGGGGTTGGATGATTCCTGTTTTATAGAGCGTGAAATTGAAAAAGGCTGGGTTCACTGTCACCAAGACTGCAAATAAACGTGTTCAGTTGACATGTAGGAACTTCCAGGATGCTTGCGTTGTCACTGCAACCTTCTTCAAACTTGGAGCCTCAATGCACAGTGACCTGTGCTAAGAAAACTATTATGTAAGAATATGGAGTTACAGTGGGTGCTTGGCTGGAGTGTCCCATATGCCAACTGGTAGCAGTTGGGCTTAAGGAACAAGAAAGTGGCGGGACCATTTGACTGTATAAAAGGTAAGCTTGAAGGCAAGGAGGGTTCACTAGCTTCACACTAAGGGAAAAGCCATTCAAGATAGAGATATCGCGTTGTTGGTACATGTAGTTGATATGTACACTCAACCGGGCCTGTTACACAATCTCTGCAGATAGTATATTTTTCATTTGGAGTGGGTTTCATGTGCTGGCCCCTGGATTTGAATCAGACTCGCCGAGTTCAGGTGGCGTTCAGCCGGGCAGGATTCAAAATGGATCCCAAGACTTGTTACTACATAACTCATCCACCTAAATCGTAAATTAGTGTGCGCAGATGTATATATACATGTTGTGTCCTACGCTATACATCCTAGGGTTCCCGAAGTTTGCGTTGCGATGAAGAGCGCTTATCTGGTGAGAACGAATCGATTGCCACTGGACGAGCAAAGGCTGTTTGTGGGATTCGAGGTGTAGCTGGCTTGGAGGCGAGGTTCCGCTCCCTGGCAGCTAAATCGATCAAGTCAAAGTATCGGGCTCGTCCTTCTTCTGGTAAATTCCTTGGAAGTGGGCTTGATGTAAAGTAAAAAATCGGTGAGTTGATTGTGAGAAAGGGGGTATTAGTGGTTTCCAAACGCAGTATGATGATCTGGACCTTGATTACTACTGGAATGACTTACTCATCTGGATTCGCAACTATTCCTACAAATTTCCTCATTCTCTGACGCCTCAGACTCAATGCTCTATACCCGACATGATCCCCACGCGGATCTTGGTAAAACTTCACAAAGCCAGGGATTGCTGCATGTAGGGTATGATCTTTACTGATATAGACATCTTGACCAGGATGAAACCTCTGTCCACGTTGTCGAATGATGATTTCTCCCTGTTCGACCTTTTGGCCTGAGAAAAATCGGAGTGGATCGAAAATCAGATAATGTTCCTTCTCGGTTCAGAGCGCAAGGAGCTCGTGCCCCTCCTGAGCGGGAAATGTGACAGACCTCCGAATCTCTTGACACCTAAACGTCGACCAGCCGAGCCACGATTGTTTTTGGTCGATCCACCGGCCCGTTTTGTGGCTGTCCTGATCTGGAAACCAACTATGAGTAGATTTATTGACAACAGGAAAAATAAATCAATCAATCAATCAATCAATAGGAAGAGCGTCAGCCGGCTCTCATCTTTCGTTTTCTCCCCACCGATTCCTACTCACCTGCTACGTCCGGAAAATGAACCAGTTCTCGGAGACAATGATTGGCTGACCTTGTAAGTCCGAAGATCGATTGGAGAAATGACATTTCTAACAGATGGTGGCTGTTTCCTCCGTCCTCCGCCTTCCACAGGTCAATTTACAGGGCTCGATTGTGACACATGAGTGACAGTCACCGGAGTCAACTGCCGCAGCATGCTGCTTTTAGCACCGACGCCCACAGCTCACCCATGTTGGTTCACCTCTTCATTTCTCCCTTCGCATGATTTTTGTTCCGACCCAACTCCACCGGTGATCCAGAAAAAAGTAAGTGTCAACACACACCTTCTATACATCACCCACATACCTATCCCTATACCATGACTGCAAGGCCCGAATGATGACTCTGCACTGGGCACTGAACCCCCAACCTGCATAACGAAAGTTGCGCTTGGCTTGGTTTCATTGATGCACAAAGCTTATCCACTGAAGAAGTGGAACCGACCCTAGAAAAGTCGCGACTGATCACAGCCTTTTTTTTATTCTACCCCCCCCCCCCCCCCCCCCCCCCCCAAAAAAAAAAGAAGAAGAAAAAATAAATCCAATTTTGTCCATGTACGACAAATCTAACCTGTTTTTTTTTGCTTGCCAGGATTATCAACCTCACCCTGCGCGAGACCCGCAGCGTTCCTGACTTAACCACAGGTCCTATCGATTGATCATCGTTATCGCAATCGATGTTCTTCTTTTCATAAATCCGCAGATCACTAAGGGTGAAGATACTCAAACGTCAAGTGGCCTTTGTATTGCGATCGGTTGACTATGTAGCCTGTCTCTCCCGCCCCAGAAATTCAAATTCCCCCTCCATTCCAATAGGTAAGAGTTCCATTGACCTCACCGGGACATAGCGTCATATCTAGTACCTTGTAATTAGAAAATGTTGTCAGCTTCTGGATGCCCGCATTGCTCGAGAATCAGAGATATTTCTATAAGCTGGTCTTGTCTTGTATTTTTACAGTTTTTTATCGGACCAAGTACTTGTAGCCAGTGAAGAATGTTGCCCTGGGAACCAAGGAAGAAAAATTATGGCCTCATTGGCTGAGTCATGATTCCTGTTGTAACCCAGGACTGGGTTACGCCAGGGTCTCGCATAGGCCCCTTCTCCGCTCACATTATTTCATGTATATAAACTTGTTCCTAGTTCATAGACATGAAAAGCATCATCATCTTAGTCTTCCCGAGCTTGAGTTCCATCAGGTTATGAGCCCCTAAAAGAATCTTGCTTATTATTATTATCAAGGGTAGCCCAGCGTAGGGCGTAATTGTCCCGTTTTCACTTCTCCCCTCAATATCCGTCCAGTTTTTTCACTAAAAGGAATCGACACGTTTTTTTTTATCAAGTCTCACACTCTACATTATTTGTCATCCATATAGTCTTTCGCTTTTTCAACCTTTTTTCTTTCATCCTAAACCTAACACAGCTGATTAAGCTGCTGACGAGTCATACTCGGAAGTATATCCTTACCTGGGACGCCAGGTTAAGGGGCCGAATAGGCGTGTAGGCGGAGATATCTCGTTTCTTAGTGTCCACTCACCGAAAAAAAAAAAAAAAAAAAAAACCCGTATTTTCCTCTTTAAACCATAAACACCCTTATCATCCCCATCTTCCCTCTCTCTCAACAATGTCCACACCCACCCCTCCCATAAAACATCCTCCCGTTAGTTCTTCTTCTGCCACAGGTTCCCGGTCAACTCCAACCACTACTCCAGCTACAGATCGAAGAGACCGAGACACGGCACCACATCAGGCGGCCCCAGTTGAAGATGTGCCAATCAGAAGAACATCCCGACGAGACCTGCGTACCAAAAACGACACCGACCGGGCAGCGGCAGCTGTTATCAGCGCGATTTCACAACAGATCCAAGAAGAAGACCGCCTGCTACCCGATGGATCGAACTACCCACTCTGGTCTGATTTCATCAACGAAAGGATGAGGGACGCAGTCAACGTCACCAACTTCTTCCGTGGTGAGACAAACAATGCCTTTCACGAACGCGTAGGACAATCGATTCTGCTTCAATCAGTCGAACGTTCACTACGTAGAAGCCTGGCGAGACTAGAAACCTCGTTTATGATGTACACTGACCTCTCAATACAATTCAACTCTGTCAGCAGAGCAGCACAAATTGATCTGTACCGACGCCTGATCAATTTCAACGCTGCGGATCACATCTCAACGACGGCAATGACAGCATACATAGGCGACATTTTCGACGAAATGGCTGCGATCCAAATGCCTTTCACGAGGGATCATTGGGCAGGACTCGCCCTGCAAAACGGACTATCCAGCGATGAGACCCTACAAGAAGAGTTTGACCGAAGAATAGAGATTGATCTCCAGGAATCGACTCCTGAAGACCCACCGATGACTTTCACTGAGATGATTCGTCTTTTGGACCAAATCGTGCGCCAAAACCGGATACAATCTGCTAGGCCGAAGCCGACAAGTAACAACCCAAATCTACTCATGACCAGCACGGCAAACCACATAGCCACGAACTTGCCTGCGACCAACCCACCTCCAGGTACACACCCGGACAACACACCGGACGCGCACAATTTTATGGCGATGCAGACAGGTCTGTGTTGGCAATGCCGATCACCCGACCATATGCTACGGGACTGTCCATTTTGACAACGTCCCGGAAACTCCAGAACTCCCCGTCAAAATCCGGCATACAGACCTCAAAACACTCCTTACCCAACGACACAACACCATCCGGGTTTCCAATCCTTCTACCCGATCATCACACCCCCTGGTTTCAATGGTGTCTATCCGCAGCAAAACAACAACGTTTGACTACATTCAGTACCACAACATCACTCACAATATACACCACCGATGAATCCGCCAGCCCCCAACACTACTCCCAACAGACCTGCCAATTACTACCGACCAACCCCAAATCGCAACCACGGTACTACAGCGCCATCCTCATCCATTGGGTCACAGCGGAGTAGGCCATCAGCAAATGAAGCAGTGGCCTACGATCAAACAGAAGACACATCAGCGCGAATGGTGGAGCTGGGAGGCCTTAACGAAGATTTAGAGGGTTTGAACTTTGGCCACATCATGACTGAACAGTCTGGTGACGCGCCCATTGTAGATTCAGGTGCGTCTCACCATTTGTGCGGTGATTTCAGTCTCCCCTCTAATTTTCGTCTTTTTGCCACCCCTATCCCACTGCAAGTAGCGACCTCAGGGAATCCTGCTTTCATCACCGGCGAGGGTGACCTAACGTTTGATGGCCTAAACAACCAAAACGTCACAATCCATGGCGTGCTGTATTGTGAGCAAGCGAGATCAACACTCATTTCACTAGCAGCACTTCGGAAAGCTAACGCTTACTTCGCGTATGATATTGCACAGGACTGTTTTAACGTTTTTACAAATAAGAATGTGCTGGTTTTCAAATGCCCTTTCATCCCACACCAAAATAGATGGACGTTTCCTTGTCCCAAATCCTATCCTACTACTCCTCCTCGTGTTTCCTCCAATCCATGCCATATGACCGAACGAAATGATATGCCTTTGTATAAGCCAAATTTCTGTCCAGTGTCCACCGACACCCGACTACAGCTGAGAAAAGAAATTTTTGTCACTCCACTCAACATTGACTCTTTTGTTTCAAAGCATGATAAGAACAACGATATGACAAGCGATGAAAAAACTCTTTTATACTATCATCGACTTTTTGGACATGCGAGCATTCACAGAGTACGACAGATCGTACAAGAACGACTCTGCAAAAGCCTACCGTTAATGCTCCCTAAAGGGGATATCAAATGTGACATATGCGCAAGAAGTAAGAGCATCAACAAGAACAGACTGAGTAGCGACGATCGCAACATCAAAAAACTCCATGTCGTCACGGCTGACATTGTGGGACCTTTTGAGACAGACACTTTTAACAAAGGACGTTTTTTGCTAACCATCCGAGATCTTGCAACAGGCTTTAGTGAAGCGAAAATACTGACCAGGAAAGATCAAGCAGGCGGATTACTGATTGAGACGGTGACTCGATGGGAGCGTCAAACGGGACAGCAAGTCCACATTGTCCGAACCGACAACGGAGGAGAATTCTCCAGTGAATCTCTAGGCCAGTTTTTTCGACAGAGAGGCATCAAGGCCGAGAGGTCTCTACCATACCACCATTACCAAAATGGTGTGATCGAGCGTTTCAACAGGACTCTGTCAGACATGGGACAAACCATCCTCATTGACAGTGGAATGGGTAAAGCTTTCTGGGGTTTCTCGTTTATCTGGGCTTGTGATATACTCAATATGTTACCAAACAAGCGCAGTGGATTACTTACCCCTTTTGAAGCATTCTACGGTTCCAAACCATTGTGTGACAGATCGCGCATCTTTGGAGAACGAGCTTTCATCCACGTGCCAAACGAGCAGAGACGGAAACTTGATGAACGCGGGCTAGAAGGACGAGTGGTAGCACACTGCGATGATAGCAAGGGATGGGTGTTTCTGATTAAAGATACCAATCGACTCATTGCATCCGCGCTGGTGGATTGGATGGGTAAGCCACCAAAACAGTCTGTGTCAGTAAAGCCCTCATCAACACAGGCAACGTTGATTGAACCATCAACACCCAACACAACAGAGGTAATGCCGACACCAACAACACCAGCACCAGTTCTACGTAAGAAAAAATCAAATATCTCTTACATAATGAACCTCATGGAGTTTGGTAATTTTAAAGACAACATTACGTTTGATAAACAAGAACTGCTCATTGACAGGTTGCTCCTAGATTGCTCATTTTTTGCTGCTACAGTACGAAAGACGTTCAAGCAAGCGCAACGTTCCGCAGTATGGGCAAATTGGAAAACGGCAATTGAAGAAGAACTACGCAACCTTGATGCCATGAAAGTGTGGTCAATCAGGACAGTCCCCACCGGCAGGAAGCCGCTCAAAGGACAATGGGTCTTTGCAGAAAATACCAATGACAGTGGAGTTACTACACGCTACAAGGCCAGGTATGTAGCAAAAGGTTTCACCCAAGTAGTTGGTCTTGACTATCAGGAAACATTTGCACCCACGGCAACTTTTGTCTCAATGCGACTGATACTTACTCTTGCAGCCAGATTCAACTGGAAAGTCCGCTCATTTTATTTTGTTGCAGCATATCTCAATGCCCCCATTGATGAGGAGGTGTGGGTAGAAGCCCCTGAAGGTATGAATGTTAGGAAGAATGAAGCAATGCTCCTACACAAAGCACTGTACGGTACAAAACAAGCTGCCCGATGTTGGTGGTTACACCTCAAAGGAGTTCTCCGAACGCTTGGTTATGAAGCGAGTCAATACGATAACAGTTTGTATACAGTAAAACACGGCAAACACCACGGCATCATCTGGATGGGCGTTGATAAACGCACGCCAACGCCAACCCGCACGCCAATTTTTTTTGGCGTGCGGGGCCTACACGCCAAAAAAAAGTGGCGTGTAGGGTCTACCAGCCAATTTTATTTGGCGTGTGAGACCCACACGCCAAAAATGGCGTGTGGTTCCCACACGCCAATTGTTTGGCGTGCGCTCCCACACGCCAAACAATTGGCGTGTGGGAGCGCACGCCAAACAATTGGCGTGCGGCTCCCACACGCCAATTGTTTGGCGTGTGGGGGGATCCCGCTCACGTAATCGAATGGGAGGTGCCATTCGATTACGTGAGCGGGCCGGCTGACGAGGTTATACAACCTCGTCAGCCGGGAGGACTTCCTCCCGGCCGGCGAGGTTACACAACCTCGTCGGCCAGGAGGAAGTCCTCCTGGCTGACGAGGCTGTATAGCCTCGTTGGCCGGGAGGACTTCCTCCCGGCCGACGAGGTTATACAACCTCGTCGGCCAGGAGGAAGTCCTCCTGGCTGACGAGGCTGTATAGCCTCGTCGGCCGGGAGGACTTCCTCCCGGCCGACGAGGTTATACAACCTCGTCGGCCAGGAGGAAGTCCTCCTGGCTGACGAGGTTGTATAGCCTCGTTGGCCGGGAGGACTTCCTCCCGGCTGACGAGGTTATACAACCTCGTCGGCCAGGAGGAAGTCCTCCTGGCCGACGAGGCTGTATAACCTCGTCGGCCGGGAGGAAGTCCTCCCGGCTGACGAGGCTATACAGCCTCGTCAGCCAGGAGGACTTCCTCCTGGCCGACGAGGTTGTATAACCTCGTCGGCCGGGAGGAAGTCCTCCCGGCCAACGAGGTTATACAGCCTCGTGCCGGGAGGAAGTCCTCCCGGCTGACGAGGTTGTATAACCTCGTCAGCCGGCCCGCTCACGTAATCGAATGGCACCTCCCATTCGATTACGTGAGCGAGGCGGGACCCGCACGCCAAAAAATTGGCGTGCGGGGCCCACACGCCAAAAAAAATTGGCGTGTGGGAACCACACGCCATTTTTGGCGTGTGGGTCTCACACGCCAATTTATTTTGGCGTGTAGACCCTACACGCCAATTTTTTTTGGCGTGTAGGCCCCGCACGCCAAAAAAAATTGGCGTGCGGGTTGGCGTTGGCGTGCGCCGTTGGCGTGCGTTTATCAACGCCCCATCTGGATCCATGTTGACGATGGTATTGTAACCGGGTCTTCAGACGACCTACTGCGAGAATTGGAAAAAGGTCTGAAGGGACTGCTACAGATAAAATGGTCGGAGGGACTCGAGTCAATTGTTGGGCTGGAAATACAAAGAAGCGCAGAAGGTTTCCAACTGCGACAACCGAAACTGATCAAGTCGATTTTGGATCAGCACTGGGATGGTATATTTGTTACTAACACGCCTCTACCCCCCTCCCTTGAGCTGATAACTGACCCCGACGGTGACCCCAAGAAATCTACTGATTATCTGTCCATAATAGGAGCAATTAACTACTTAGCAGTTGCTAGCAGACCCGATCTTGCTTTTGCTGTCAACCTATTAGCACGTTTCTCAGCCAGCCCCGGAGTAGCCCACTGGAAAGGCCTCCGATACCTGGTCGCATACATAGCCAACTCCCGCAATCTCTATCTAAACCTATTTCCCAGCCCAGACAACAATCCTCTCAAGTGCTTCTGTGACGTCTCTTGGGGTGGAGAACTAGCCAAATCCACGTATGGTATAGTAGTTTCTTTCTTTGGCTGCCCAATCCTATGGATTTCTAGAAGATTTGCGACGGTAGCAGCTTCCACGTGCCAGGCAGAATACATGGCACTGGGAATTGGGACGTGTCAGGTACTATGGGTACGTCATTTGCTCACAGATGTACTTAAAAAGGAGTTCACAGGAATTCTACACTGCAACAATCAGAGTACAATCCGTGTATCTGTCAATGACTCCGCAAACAAGAGAGTCCGCCATGTTGACAGGGAGTTCTATCTTACAAACCAAGCTCTGTATGAGAAGAAGACAGAACTGGTGTGGGTACCTACAAAGAACCAACTTGCTGACATTTTTACAAAAGCCCTTGGCAGAGATATGTTTGAATTCTTCAGGGGAAAAATCATGCACGGTGCCTAGGCGAGGGGGGGAGTGTTGTAACCCAGGACTGGGTTACGCCAGGGTCTCGCATAGGCCCCTTCTCCGCTCACATTATTTCATGTATATAAACTTGTTCCTAGTTCATAGACATGAAAAGCATCATCATCTTAGTCTTCCCGAGCTTGAGTTCCATCAATTCCGAGTCACAACTTGGAGCTGCCGCACCCACTCAAGCCAAAATCTCATTGGGAGTGGAGGCGCTTTAACACTGTGTTCTCTGCACCTCCAGTCCCACTTGGAGAGTTAAGTCGGTATCACTCCAGGCACTCCGCCAATCTATGAGTCTTACCCATACTCCCAAAATAGAGCAGTTTTGAAACAAATTGTAAAGGGTTATTCGAACTAGACATCCATAATTTAGCTACCAAATATATATATACTGGTTCCTATAGATTTAGTTTGAAAATAATGAGGTCCAGAATTTAAATCAAACCAATCATTGATGAGCATTGCCATCAATGCAGGAAACAATCAGGTGACATGGGCCTTGAGCTTGCATTCCATCTGGATACATCACCAAATGTGTACTTCCTGGATTCTATTGATCCTCAGACTTTCAGGTGAAAAGATCATATAACTTATACTTTGAGCCAATTCCTCTACATTTGGAAAAACATCATAATATGAATAATTCACATAGCTGGCTCCCCTCACATCACCACATTACTTCTGGAAACCTCTAGCCTAAACTTCACAAAACCTTATCATCTGCTGGGCATAAAGCCTATGGGTCAGGCTCAACACTATCTAGAACTCAGAGCCACTGGTAAATTGGAGGAAACATCCAATTGAGTAGTTTCACAATCTCCCTGGAGGAACCCACTGCTGAACTATACCCTCTCATTTAGCATACTTTTCTTCTAGGCTGTACACAAGGGGAGAGTTGGATGAAATGTCCAGGTATTTCCAGAGCTTTGTGATTTTTGGTATCAAGTTTTGAGGCCTTGTGGATTTTTGGTATCAATTTCTGAGGCCAACTTCACCAAGGAGCTGAAATGTGCAGACACTTTGTCTTAACAGTGAGTGATCAGTAAGATAATTTATATGTTAGATTCAGTGAGGATGATCTGAAGGACAAGAGCAAGTCTACACTATGTACAAACTTGATTGTGATAGAAGAATACTTACTAGCAATCTGTTTCCCAAGACACTATTTGATTCCCCTGACCCATAACAATAGCAGTTGGCCTGGTGTGCCCCCAACCATGTAAAATTTGGTTGATCTCAACAAATTAAATATAAATTCAAGGAAATCCTCTTGGGTTTATGTTGAATGACAATTCAAGGTCCCCTTGGGTTCATGTTAGGTCTCTATGAGCTTGGTGGCCGGCCCAGTAATGAGGTTGGTTTCCAGGTCCACATTTGATGTCAGCCTTAGAGCCAATAAAACTGGCCAAAATATTGCTTAGTGACAATAAATCATGCATATCTTTTAATATAATAAAGATACAAGACTTTACAGTTGGTTTTCCCAATCCTCATTTAAAATGAACCTTGTTATCTCTCACAAGTTTCTTTCCTAGCCCTATCCTTTGTTTTTCACCTGATTGCATTCCTAGCTCTCAAGGGAGTTTGCACCACTGCTCACCCACACTTTTCTTCTTGATTGTTCCAACTTTTAAAAAAAGAACTGTAGTGACTGGCTCTGGAAACAACCAGCCCCTCAAGAGAAGGTTTTTCCCTCCATATTTCAAAAATTGGACACCTAGAAACCAGGACTTTCAGGCCTTACTCAGTCCTCAGGATTCAGAGGTCCCTTACTCAGAGCAACTTTCCCACTATTACTAACCAGTGTCATTGTTCTTCTTCTGCAAGTCACCTCTTCTCTAACATAAAATCCCTTTTCTTATCTCCTCTGTTCTAGTTATCTCCTGAGATTTTTACTCTTCTTCATCCCATCCTCCATCTCCTTGGCTGTTATTTCCTCCTAAAATATTCAAAACAATCACAAAATATATCCTTGGATTTTCTGTGGTTTTCCCAAATAGAAATCACATAGGGTTCTTTTTGAACAACCCAATTCCTTGACTTAAAAAATAGAGCTGGTGTCAGTAATATTATACATTGGTCCCTCTTGATTCTAGAGGAGTAAAAGTGCAAAAAATTGCTATATTCACAGCCATCTTATCTAATAAAAAAGCAAGATTGTAATAAAAAAGAACAGTAATAAAAATATACTTCTTTACATTATTAATTTTAATATCTGTTAAACTGTCTTTCTTCTATCCATGTTAATTGTTTTTCCTTCCTCCTTATCTTTAGAAATACAATTGAGTGCCTTTCTCACTTTTCCTTGTGATCTGTTACCGGGTACAGGCTCATGTTTGAGGTTCTGTACAGGCTCATGTTTGAGGTTGTGTAAAACCTCAACAGTAGACCCAGTCACTCTCAAGGTTGTAACCTCAATTTCCAGCTCCTCCTGGCCAATTATATCACACAAAATTCCAGTTTGGATTTGGTGATGTCATCATCTGTGAAACCCTGCAGACCAATTAAAATTTGGTGTTGGCTTGCATTGATCAACACCCCAAATTATCTGCTCTCATCCTCTTCTGCACAGCCATCACAATTTGATTTTTATCCCCCTCCCCTTCTTATTTTCCATCACTATTTGTGATGTATCTTTTATAAATCTCTGCAACATGGATCAAGTGATGCTCTTCCACTAAGCTTTAATTCATGTTGTTTCAATTGTTAAGTAAAAATGTGATTTCTGTGTCATTCTTATGTCACAATGTGTTTTCATATGTTTATCATGCATGGCCTTATGTTTATTTATCAGCTCAACCACTTATTGACCACTCTTGTCCTAAAATACTTAAATCAATTTTTTTGTCAGAATAAACAAAATTATCAAGTCTCATGTCCACAAAACAAAAAACTCAAGAAACTGCGGGCAGTTGACAGGCAAAAGTACAAAGATGCCTTTGTACTTTTGCATGTCAACTGCCAGCAGTTTCTGATTTCTTTGCATAGTGGATCTGAGCAGCATCAAAATTGCCACCTTATTCAATTATTGCTCCTTGGTCCTTACTTGGCTCCCATCGTGTCTGCTTCCCCCTATTGAGCCATGATTGTTGAAATTCAAATCGCAACAAGGGTCCAACTGAGTCCATCGTGAGGGGCAGAAGTTTGTCTGACAATCGGTGAATCCCTTGAGCCCTAGACATTCTTTTCCAATCATACTGCTGTATGCAATCTGCCATATATCATGAACAGGCTTGAAGGGTGAAGTTAATTGCATTGGCTGAAAATGAATAATAAATCAATAAAAATAAAAACCTGCCCAACTGCAAGCTCTCCTGCCTTGGCTGTAATTACATATATGGGTGTCGCAAAGAGCCAGCCGTTTAGCAACCATTATGACCCCAAAAAAGAAATAATAATAACATTAATATTAATGCCTTGCTATCTTGGGACAAAGTGCCAAGTCGCGCGACGTGCGCCGCCATTTAACTTTAAGGAAGCTCTAGATACATAGAGAGCGTTGGTACTTTGACAATACTTGAGCAGGAGATTAATAGTATAGCGTTTTTTTATTTTAGTTCTCATCTTATCTTTTCTACAAAGCAATGCTGAGTCATTTGATCATTGAAACGACAGCCACACTCCCAAATATCAGAAGCCTCGAGTCTTCGTAAAAGTCTGCAGGCTCTATGTTGAGTGGCAAGGTCAAGGTGGTTCGTTTTTCAAGGGAAGCAAAGCTAGTCAGTGTTTTCTGTTCGATTTCACTCAACAAACCAAAGAAACGAGCCGTAAATCAGATTGAAAAAAAAGGTGTCTATGTATGTACCTGGTATTGCATTTGAGCCGGGCCTAGTGACCACCAAAGACTCGTGAAAGATTTCCAAAGATTGATCAAGTCGCTCGACCACATTGCCTATCACCGGCCAACAAACGCCGCCGGGGCAACTAAAATCATCCCATGGGGCTTGCTGTGGTTCCTCGGTTTCAGAGAGCCATTCGGAAATTGTTTCGAGTACCGTACGTATTTCTTCCGGGTGAGCACCATCAAAACCATCGGCGGGTGTGACTTGCCAGTATCTGATCATCTTGGTATCTTTTTTAAAAAAATGTCTTTTGAGCGATCGAAGTCTAAAGAATCGGCTCTTGCTTAACGAAGTGGTGGAAGCGGGGCCGATAGTCGTGACAAACATTCCAGAATGATGGAGAAGGCGTCTCGAGCCATCGTAGATTCTTTGCCCGCCAATCGTGTCAAGTACAACATCGAAAGATGATTCATGTTGGCCGTGTAGGAGTTCAAGCACACTCTCGGAAGTGATGACTTCTGTAGCACCTTCTTCTTCTATTTGTTCTACGAGCTCTTCTAATTCGACCAAATTACCCGCAGCTGTACATGGTACGTGTACACTTATCCATAGATCTCTACTCGGCCGAAAGTACCTCATGAGTTGAACAATCATCCTTCCGATGCCTTTATGGCCATTAAGTATTAACATCTTTATATAAATATAACCAGTCAATCGATCAGCCCTTCTTTGAGATAGATATGGAAAATATAGGAATCGCAACGATATGAAAAAAAGCTGGAAAATACCTTTGAGCCCTTGGGCATTCCTTCACAGACTGTACTCGCAATCAGAGCCGCAGGAACGGCCAAGAGTGGCAAACTGGCAATTTCGATCGAGCTCAGTGGAACGGGGGCCCAATGGTCTGGTCTTGGATTTCTATTATCTATTGTGGCTGTAGAGCTTCCGCTATTAGAACCGTTGGAACACTCCTTCCGGCATTTCCCTAGCGCTGGAGCCCTAGCTACAAAGTCAGATGAAATCTTTATTCGTCCGGATAGTGCTCCTGACTGTTTGAGGAAGTTGAAACAAATTCGGCGTCAGGCATTTTTTTCTTTGCAAGTTCTCTATATAATTATTTATCTCCTTGTGATTTTCAAACAAGGACCATGATATAATGATTCCAACTAGCTCTAGAGCGTGGGTCAATACCAGATAGAAAGAATTTTTTTTATTTCTTGATGAGGGGTAGTATAATTTTTGAGAAGAGAGAAGAAGGAAAAGGGTACCTTTGAGAGCTCCTGTAATCCATAGACCAATTCTCCCCTTTTAAGTTTTTTGACCGCCTTTCCGACCTCGAGAACTTTTCCAAAAAAGCTCCTTCCGGGAACGATAGAATTTCTAGAGTTCTGATGATGATGATGATGTTGGAGTAGGGCTGGGTTGATGTGTGGATTGATGATAGTACGTGAAGAAGCACCCATCGAACAGATCAAATGTAGATCCCATTGGTCCAAGGCCACTGTAAGGACCTCTACCAGTACTTCGCGAGAGGAAAGGTGATTGAATTCGCTTTGGTTTGTGTTAATTGTGAGGGAAAGTTCGTTGGGAGAATATGTGACGGAATTGATCGGTTTTTTGAGGTCGGCCATGTGGTTGTGCTCTAATTAGGAGGTAATTTACTTAAGTATCACTTGTTTTGATATAACAGAACTAAATTTCTGATTGAAGTTGGATTAAAGATCTGGATGGGGAGGAAAGATGGCAAAGTGGATTCTATGTCAAGTGGTTGGTCAAGGTTTAAGGAATGGATGTTCATCAGGTTGAAGACGGAGTATCTTGTTGTTCTATACACACGGTGAGAGATTTCTTCCGTCAGAAAGCGTGAGCTGGGAGTAGCTCAAGCTGTCTAGCCTGAATGTAATTGGCTCATGATAAAAATTGAGGATATCGACTCATGAACACTCGGGTCTTGGTTGTACTAGGTTGTCCCTGGACTTTATCAATTTACCGCCGGAGTATCTCATTCCTTGAACATCTCCCCGACAGTTTGGACTCATCTCTCGACTGGTGATGAAATCAAGTTGATCGAAACGCAAATAAAATAAAATAGGAATAAGAATAAGATGTATTATGCCCTCGGCCAGATAGAAATAATTTCCAGTGGAATGTGCTCTCTGTAGCTGCCTTCCACGCGGCCATTGAATCTACGGGCACTATAACCAAAGTGTAAAAGTGACCACTGAGTGATAGAAGATAGTAGAAACAAGTTGTCTCTATAATTTTGACTGGCACTCGATTGAAGTAATTTGTAGAGTATGGAGACTTCTTCAACCCTGTTCCAATCTAAAGTAATACCACCAGACCACAATGTCTGTATCCCATCGGGAACGATGGTTGGCCATATCTTCCAACAAATGCCAAATATATCGGCAGCAAGCCCCAAGAGCTCAACCATGATATCCACCTCACCAGGCCATAGAAGAATCGAACCGTTTATCAGAGCTTCCCCTCGCTTGATGATGAGAGTCAGTACCCCTAAGATCTTTAAAGCTGAATCTAATACTTTATTATTATATCCGATGCCTGCTATCTACTCAACTATCACTACTCTAGTTTGAGCTCTAAGAGCATCTCCAACGGCCCGGGGGTGGATCATGTCACCCCTGGCGGCCCGCAAGTCAGTTTCCCAAAATGTTACACATATTTCACATACACCCAAATAATGGACTGTCAATCCAAGCGGGAGTGGATTGCTTGGACCAGACATGAGACGTCGCATCCTTGTCAGCATACCGCCAACCCTTTCCAGTACCCCACATACCATTTCGATAGCATAATGGACTTTGTTGAACACATGGAATATCTGGAAGACGACAATGATGTTCTTGCATCTATTCAAGCCACACTCGCACTCCATCTAATACAAATCACCAAGAAAAAATCAAGCACGGCGGTTCTACAATTGGACGTAGGGAAATCATCCGTAACCGACTTCAAGGCCATGTTCAATTGCACAACGATTATTTTTCGGAAAATCCAACTTATCCCGACAACATTTTCCGTCGTCGTTTCCGGATGCAAAGAACCCTCTTCCTCCAAATTGTCAATGCGATCACTCAAGAGGACACTTACTTTGTTCAAAAAAGGGATGCTGCCGGACGATTAGGTTTTTTCTCCACTACAGAAAGCAACAGCAGCAATGAGATTGCTGGCCTACGGATACAGTGCAGATTCCATCGATGAGTATCTCCGAATCAGTCAGTTTGATCTTACCTTTTTCAGGGCATTTTTCAAAGCGCTGACTCTATTCGCTGACTCTATTGAATGAAATTGATTCAGGCGAAAGTACTTCACTTGAAAACCTTAAAAGGTTCTGTCGGGCCATTACTAAAATCTACAGTGAGACATATCTACGAAGTCCCAACGAACACGATCTAGCAAAAATCTTGGCGGTATCTGAAGCGCAGGTTTTCCGGGTATGCTGGGGTCGCTTGACTGTATGCATTGGGTCTGGAAGAATTGCCCAGTTGCTGATCATGGACAGTACATTGGGAAAGAAAAGGAACCAACGATTGTTCTGGAGGCCGTTGCCTCCCACAATTTGTGGATATGGCACGCATTCTTTGGCCTCCCCGGAACACTCAATGATATCAACATTCTCGATCGGTCTCCTATTTTCCGGCAACTCCAAGATGGCAGTGGTCCATCAATCAAGTACACCGTCAATGGGAACGACTATAATTTGGGCTACTATCTTACTGATGGGATTTATCCCAAATACTCAACTCTGATTCAGTCAATATCGGCACCGCAAGGTAAAAAAAAGAAACACTATGCAAAGATGCAGGAGGCCTATCGAAAAGATATTGAACGAGCGTTTGGAGTATTACAATCCCGGTACGCTATCATCAAAAATGCGGGTCGCTTATGGAAAGAAGACGAGCTTGCTATGATAATGAAGACAGTTATAATCCTTCACAACATGACCATAGAGGATGAAGAAGGAACAGCCTATGAACAGGATTTCAACTATCATCAATTACCTCACACCAAAGCTTCAATAACCACAAACGACTCATCAGACCCCAATTTCAACGCTTTTCTATTGCGCTATCAAGCAATCCGTGACCTTCAAGGCCACAACCAACTCAAGGAGGACTTGATCGAGCATTTATGGGACAAGCTTGGCTTGTCTTCTGATGATACTTAAATGTAGATTATCTCTCTATATTTAATTATCAACCTTGTTTTTTTTACTATTTCTTTATTCATGTTGATAAGGAAAATAAATCAAAAATTTAACTACAAATACAATACTACTCAGGGCGATTAAGTATTGCTCGGCGCTTCTTTTGCCAATAGGATTTGGTTTCCTCATCAAAGCCACTGATATCCATCGACATGATTCGATCATCAGCGGCAGATTGCATTGCATTCTTAACAGACTGCATTCGCTCCTTGGAGAGTTTCACGAGTTCCTCTTGAGCTTTGAGGACTTTCTCCAACATTGCGTCCTCGTCACGTTTCCTTTTGGAGGCTTTGTTGCCATTGGGTCGGGCATTTGTTCCAAGAGTGCTTCGATTGGGGTTTTCCTCGTTTCATCAGCTTGGCCGCTTCCTTGAGGACTGGCGGTTTGAAGGTCCGTGTTTTGGAGCACTGCTTGTATCAGTCGGGGTTTTTGAAGCTCTTGTGTCGCCTATTTTCTTCGTTTTAGCTCAACCTCTTGCTGAGTTGCTTGCCACTTGGGGGTATCCTTTAATATGCCCCAACAGTGGTCAAGATTAAAAGCTGATCCATGTGTTGCCTTGTATAATTCTTTGGCCTCGGAGAGCTGACAAGAAGGAAACAAATAAGAAAATCATAAATCAAATCACTAGAATGTAGAATGACATGACTTACAACATCATCACGAGATTTTCCACTTGTGATTCAACGTTCAACCTGGGAATAACAGCCCCCAAATTTGTTGCAGACTTTCATGATATGGCCCCAACGACACTCAACCGCATTAACCAATCGTACCGGAAGCGCTTTAAATTTCTTCAACGTTTTCTTCTCGGAATTGAAATCGTCCACAAGCTCCGTATAATACTTGTGTACACGCTCCCAGAAGGTTGCCCCTTCTGTCCGACTCCAACAATACTGTCACGACTTGTATTCAACCAAGCAATGCAAAGTTGCTTATCTTCATCAATGCCAGTTGGGACTTTTCTTCTTCGTCTCAGTTTTCATGATTTCGACACCGTCCAACTTGATTACATTGATTCCATCCAAATTTTTTGTTCGTCTTGCAAGATGTTGCTGTTGTCCTTATGTCTTGGTGAGGAACGCGCTGGGTTTTCTCTTGGTGTCGTGGGGAACATTGAAAAGTAGTATTGGATCGAGTGGAATGTTTTTTGACCCCATATCTTGTACGTATATGCTGGATATTCTGTGTTGAAAATGTTAAAAAAAAGGAAAAAATGTGACGGCCAGTCGACGAAGCAGCAGATCTGGCAGCTCGTCAAGGTGGATGCCAAAGCTGCCAAGAGTAGCAGGCAATGGCAGCTTTTATCCACCCCCGGGAGCTTTGGCAGGTCTGGTAGCAGCCCCGTTGGAAAAAAAAAGCAGCGCGGGCCGCCAAGTTCATTCCGGCCCGCGAAATAGCAGCTCCGTTGGAGATGCTCTAAAAACTTGACGACATCTGTCCGACCTACTCACAGGAATCTAGTCCTTCTCTAATATCATCAATCCAAAAACTGTTTCTTACATATGCTGCGGACTGGGCTGTGGAAGGATTGTAATCATATACCAGTTCATCATCATCATTACTCTTATTCTCATTGGTTACATACCTATTAATTAATAATCTAGAAGTCGTTCAACCATGAAATATGACTAGCATTTCTGGGAGACTGAAAGCTATAATATTAAGATCAACCAACAATATCAATTAGGACTAGTGAGTTATATTAAGTGTTGAGATACCTTAACAGTTTCTCATTTTACATTTCTGCTTCTCACTTTTATGTTTTCTTTTATTTCACTCACCTTTCACATACATGTTACTAGTTCATCTTCCCATACCTGAGACACAGAGCTAGTGGAAGGATCCTTTCTCTCATCCTTCCACAAACCTCGACACTCACCAGCATCGTGCCTCTGTTCTCAGGTATGGTCTTATTTTCTCTTTCTTATGTTTCTTTTCATTTCTTTTCATCTTTGTTCTCTTTCTCCAAATGAAATATCATCCTTCCAAAACCTCGACACTCACCAGCATCGTGCCTCTGTTCTCAGCCCTCTTTATTTCATCATTAAGAGGAGGGGAGGGGGCTCACGAGTTAGTTGTTGAGTTCGATTTATTGAGGAAGATACCATAATTGAAAGCTGTGAGCACGAGTAAGACACTCCAGTCAGTAGAAGAAAGGAGAGCTCCTTGACCTGAAAGAGGTATAATATAAGCTCAAAAGCGATGAGATGAAAAGTGGTAGTCAAAACAATGCTAAAAGAAACAATTAAATAACATACACCACCGCATGGACGCACTTTTACGGTTTCAATTCGAAGTCAAATCAAAGTGGCCCAATTCCTTTTGTTATTTTTTTTATAAAGCCTTCAAAGATTTTTCGAAAAAAAATCCAAGGCCTGGTAGAATTTTCAAATAAATCAAAGTCTCTGGTTTAAGTGTTCTGGTTTAAGTGTTGAACTACCAAAATTATCCGGGTTTTGTGCCCATGCGGATTAGAACCTAACTTTTAAGGACTCATCTTCCAATTCACTTAACACATCCCAAGTCAATTGAGTTACTTTTGACTTCCGTTCAAAAGTTTTACAATGCTCAACTTGGAATGCAAAAAATGATTTTTGATTCCAATCCCAAGTTGATTGAAAATGGTTTCAAAGTACATTCAAAGATCCACAGCGGTGCCCATAAGGCTGTGTAAAAATCATCAAGTCCTCAAACCTGCTGGTGCGTTTTGCAACTGCTAGATTTTTTGTGATGTATTTGATTTTTCTAAATCTCTCTCACATTTATCCTGGAGTTAATAATAAATCCCAGCCTGTGGAAGTATTTTTTTAATTCATTTATCCCTTGACTTAACAACTGGCAGTCTTTCAAAATGAGAGAAAATTAGCTGGGCCATCTGTAAGTACTATTCAGACTAATGGGAAAAGAACGGAACAGGGATATTTAAAAAAAATATAACATAATTCAATTGAAGTCATGGGGATTAAGTTCCAGTGGTCATTTTCACTTGGCTGTGCTGTTGGGAAATGGATGATCATAAGTTGAAACCTAATCAAGGATTCTTTGTGTTAGGTAGTCAACCCTGTTTCCTATTCCTCTTTTATTTATCAGTGCTTAACAACATGTCTATCTCATTTCACCTACATTTCACATGTCTTGTAGTATACCTGAGACGAGGATGTGGAAGGCTTTCTCCTCATCCTTCCACATCATTCATCCACTCACCCTGCCCTGCCTTGTGTCCTCTGTCTCAGGTATGATCACTAGTTTCTTTTCTCCCGTTCTTTCATCTTTCTCTTTGTCTTTCTATTTTTCTCATTTGTAATGAATTATCCTCCACATCATTCATCCATTCACCCTGCCCTGCCTTGTGTCCTCTGTTCTCAGCTTTGTCCAGCTTATCACTTTTTGCTGAATAGCTTCTCTAAATTTGTATGACCTTTTTTCTTTCATTCAATTCAATTATTTGCTTTAATATTCACTCATCCATATATATTTTAACTCAGCCCTCTAGGTTTGTTGTATAGTTGGTGACTTGTTACTCACAGTCAGGTGAAGTCTAACTATCAAATACAGAGAGAAATAGCCTCTGTTTTAAAGTGTTCTATCGTGACGTGCTATGATTTTCATTTTCACTGCAGGTACTGTGTTCCAGGAGACCAGGCTCTTATCACATATTTTCCATATTCACTATCAATACTCACCCTATGTTTCTACTCTAAATATACTTGTATCATTTTTTTATCTCTCTTATAAGTTTTATGGTAGATGATCCTTATTTCTACTCCCTTTGAGAGCTATTTATTATCATTCCAATCAGTAATGCTCAACATTTGGCTTTTTTTCCCCCAATATGATATCAATGAAACATGTGACTTTTGATCAATAATACAGCTTATGCTAGTATACTTTCCAGTCCAGACAGAAAAGAAAAAAAAAGACTAGAAGTTGAAAAATTAACAAAATAAGTATATATATATATATGAAAGATGAGAATTTGACTGCTAGAATACTCTGTAAATGATAAAAGAATAGAACCGTCAATTTAAAAAGGTTTCACAATCTTAAGATATGTGCTTCTGAAATTTCTAGATAATCCACCATCATGTTTCTGTTGATCTGAAATGGAGGAAGTGTTGATGTAGCCCGTTGTTGAGACAAAAACACTGAAGCAACAAGCAAGTGGTAGAGTGAGCTTTGGGAAGGATGAAGAAAAAGGATCCTTCCCATAGGTGCTTCAGTGTATGTGTAGAAGAGATGAGAATGTCACAAACTGGTGATATGTACATGAAAGGTGGAAAGCACATATAATATGGATGGAAAGAAGAGGAGACATGAAAACAGGATTGTTGGTATGGATACCTCAACACGGTGACAGATCAGATTGGGTTAACTAATTGGCTGAAATCAAATCACTGAACATTTTTTCTTTTTAGGCCAACAATATTGAGAAAGCAATCTCCACCAGAGGCGAGTTTAAAGTAACCCCAGAAACAGGTTTCACCCAAATAAGCACAACTAAGTCTTTTTCCTTATTTTACTCTCCATATTTTATTTGTTTTCCCAGGCCCAATCTGGACCTTTTTGGATTTAAAGGAAGAACAACAGCTGCTGGCAGCGGGCGGGACCAATGAACATGGGCAAGCTTATTTTTTTAGGCTGGAGGATTCTGTACCGTTTTTGTTCATGTAAATATATTGACCAATTGAATTTGTTAGCTGTGGATTCAGTGTCCAAAAACTCACTGGTCCAGAAGAACTGCTGGTATTCTATGAACCAGCAGTCTCAGTAAAAACATGAGTTTTGATCTCTAAGGAAGTTTTAGCTTGTTTTTCTAATGCTACAAGATTTCCCATACACACCTCAAGGCAGGCATGTGTTTAAAACTTGCTTCTTGTGCTCTCAAACCCTGCAACGTGCGCGCGTGTGCTCTGAGAGTAACTGAATCCAATCTCATCAAGAAAACCCTAATTGCACCGCTTTTCCCTCAAAGATCTGGTCAATCATTGAATCTCTTTCCCTCGACAATCTCTCCAATTCTCTGTCCAGCAAACTACTCATTTTCATATCGAACTCGAAACTGCTTCCGCCCATCTCAAGAACCACTTAACGGCGATATCAATCACTCATCAAGTATCCAACTTGGTGAGAAATGCACCGATGCATTTCCACTCATTGTTGTTCTCCTTCAACATTAAAACTAACATGTTCTATTCATCACAGTTCCCACCTTGTCCTCCATTCTTCTATCTTCCTATTCCTGTTTTTCTCATAACTCTTGTCCTCTGGTTTGTTTCTTTTCTATTCAACTCAATCACTAAAAGCTATTAACTACTCAACTCAACCTCTCAGCTCCTTGTCTTCTAAAACTTCTTGTCTCACTTGGTTGTCCACTATATCAGATTAATATTCTCCAAACAGGGTTTGTTCTTATTTCTTATTTCTTATTTCTTATCATTAACATTCATTAAATATCTGTCTTATTATTTTGTCTCTCCAGTTCTGGTTTTGGTCTTCTGAAATACAGTCATCAGTTTATTGCATGGGTGTGATCCTTGCAGAGCTTGATGATTGTTTTTATCCAATGGGCAACAGGATGCTTCTTGATTAATAGTGTAATTGGATCATTTTTGAAATCTGGTGCCATTTGGAGGGGAAGAAATAATTTCCAGTTGATTTGGGGAGAGCCTAAGGCCAGAGAGTTTTTGGATCAGTCCACTGGCACTGTCAATTTTTGATCAGATTTGGTGCCCACCAGTTTCAAAAGATCCTCCAGGCTGATGGATCCAGCCTCAACTGTGGTCTCAAGTTACAGCTGGAATTACCTGGATCCACCCAGATTTACCTTGCTTAGACTAATAGAGGCATCATTCTGTGCTCTAATGCACAATCTGCAGCTGCCAGGTTGAAAAAGAAAAATTGAGTCTAATAAACTCAAAAAAATTAATTCAAATGACACACCTCAAGCAGCAGAGGACTAGTAGTATGGATGTGGGTGTTCTCTGTATTGGTATTGTATCCTGGTGGCAGATTCTCCTGTTTGAAGAGGTAGATATCAAGGCTAGACATTGTTCAAAGTTTCAAACCTTTGCAACAACCTTGGCTCCAATTGATGGGTTGGAGTGCCTGGTAGAGGTGAGGAGTGGTATGATTAAGATAATCACCAGCACAGACAAAAATGTTGTTTTCAATCTCAGAAACCACTACTACAAGTTTACAAATTTAAACTTTTAAGATCAAAAAAAGTCTCCAAGCTTTGTACAACACCACAACAGGTTCAAAAAAAAGGACACACATTTTCATGTCTCAAATTTAAATAAATATATATTGCTGTAGATATCTCTAAGCATCCATTCACCACTCTCTCTCTATCAAAAAAAAGGCTCAAATGTGAGGGTATGTAACTGATTGTAAAACATGATGTGAGCCATGACCAAAAAAAAGAAGAGAAAAAAAACTCAAGCAGGAAAAGTGAATCTATCCGGAACACCACACTATACAAATATACCACAAATTAATGAAGAAAAGACGGATATGTGTGGGCCAATATATGTATGATGTGTGTGTGTGTGGATCATGAGAAGAAATAGACGACTGAAAGGAAGGAAAGAAAAATCAAAAGAGTTTGACATAAAACAGGACCTCGAACAAGACGAAAAACAAGAACAACAACAACAACAGTGATGATGATTATAAGAAGAGATCCATCACAAGTCAAAGAAAGAAAGAGAGAGAGAGAGAGAGAGAGAGAGAGAGAGAGAGAGAGAGAGAGAGAGAGAGAGAGAGAGAGAGAGAGAGAGAGAGAGAGAGAGAGACAGAAGAGAGAGAGAGAGGAGGAGAGAGGAGAGCGGGAAAGGAATAAGTGATCACAAGTTCATCTCCTCTCTCCTAGAAGGTAAGGAAAAAGGGAAAGAAGGAAAACGAGAGGGTATGTGATTTTTTTTTTTCTTTCTTTTTTTAAATGATTTAATCTGCAGTACATGAGGCTAATTAGGGTCTATAAACGATTCTTATTTTGTTTTTTTGGTTGTGGGAGTGTAAGGATTGTCGGAAAGGCCGATCCAAACCGAGTGTCGGTGAGAACAGAAAGATCTGAAAGGTTAACTAGACAACTTTGGTGATGATGCAGCAGAGAAAAAGATTTGACAGAAAAGTTTTAGGGGTTCTTTGTTCTTTGTTTTTGTCTTTTTTGATAAGGATGGTTGTTGAGAGGTGGATTGGAGAGAGAAACATGTGTAGGTCGGATCATAGAGAGTTTTCTTTAGAGGAGTCGTCTTCATCAGAATGGTAAGGACTTGCAGGACATTGAATGAGATGAGTGGAAGTTCCAGAAGAGTTAGGTAGCACGGTTCTACGGACGGAGGCCCAATCCTTCTCGGCACGATTCTGGAGTTTGACGAGGGCGGCATAGCAGCGGGAGCAGGTAGGGAACTGGGCGAGTGCGGCATGAAGTTCGGGGGCGAAGAGGAGGCTGAAGTCGATGTCGGGACGAAGGATCTTACTCTCAATCGTCTTTGCCGATCGTGCCCAAAAGCTCTGGAGTTCTGCCCGATGCTCGTGGCCGCTCTGGGTAGATAGGTGGAGCGAACGAAGGATTTTCTTAGCTGCCTCTGTCCGATACCGATGTAGCTCGAGCTGGGAGAGAAGAAAGGAAAATAGAGGTAGGGTGAGTTGATGATAGATAAGGTATATTTTTGGGTAGAGTGAGACAGAGGAGTCTTACCAGGGCCGAATGGTTCTCACTGCTGAGGATGTCCCGATACTTGGGCTGATTGATGTCGAGTGAGAGAGTATGTTCTGAGGCAGCTTCGGTCAACCAACGACAAGAGTAGTGAGAGGCCAGGGTATAGACTTCGACCGGATGGGTTTGACAATAAGCTCTGTACATATTCAAATCAAATCAGATCTTATGTTATGGGTATCTTAAGATCTGATAGAGATACGAACCCCATTGCAAGTAGACAGATTTTTTCCATGTGGACGAGTCTATACTTATCGGCGGCAGCCTCGAGAGCGGACACTGAAAGAAGAAAAAAAGGGGGAGTGATTGAATTAGTTAGAGAACAGTAGTAGTAGTTAAGTTAGTAGTTGACTGAACTGAGTACGCGAAAGTCGAGATGGCCAAAGTCGGGTATAGTATCTGCCTGCAGACATGAGAGGATGACCTCGATAACCGCACGAGATTCACCTAGTTTGACGAGGGGTAGGTTGGTATCAGGGGTGATAAGTTCTAGACCGACTGATCGGAAGGCGTCGTCGTGACAGAATAATTGAGCGCGATTGATGGCAAACCAACATGAGATCTTATCGGAGGAGGCTAGGACTAGGTCGACGTTAGGTGAGTCTGCTGGATGATAGTTTGGATGGTAGTAGGCCGATTTAGATCGTAAGGTGGGTAGTGGATTGCGTAGATCTGATGAGGTGTGTGACTGTTTCTTGATGGATTCGATGGGTGCTACTGCAAATGAGACGGCAGGCATTTTATTCCGTTTTCTTCAGTATTATTATTATTATTATTTTGATTTCCGAGCGTTTGTGTGTGTGTGGGTTTTGGATGGGGTTGTTGTTGTTGTTGTTGTTGTTTTTTTGAAATTTTCTGATTTTTTTTTGGGGGGTTTTGGTATCAAAGAGGGAGGGAGGGGAGGAAGGTTATTGGGAGGAGGGAGTGGGAGTGAATGAGGAGGATGTATTTATGTATTTATGCAAATACTGACTATGGATTATGGATTTAAATCATGATTATGACATCATTTTGACTCTCGCCTTAGACCCTAGACACATATTTAAGTACATAAAGCTGAAGTGTCACACGCGCATACATAAATACTTACATAAGCAGCTCCGGACTGTAGGAACGTGGTATTGATTCCAGCTAGTGTGATCCGGAGGAGACAGATGCTATAGTCTCCTCCGGCTGGCTGAGCCGCAGCCGAGTCACACCATGTGACCTCCCTGTAAAACGTTCAAAGTCTTACGTAATCAGCTCACACCAATCAAATACCCCTTCAACTGATGAATATGTACCTACAACTATTATTTCTAAGAGCTGGTCAATTCAAATGATGAGAAAGATTACTCAAACATACCTGATATCATTCAGCCCACAAATCATCACAGAAAACAACTGACATGTTCTAACTCTCTATAGCCAATATACATTCAGCTGAGCTTGTTTAAAATGATTGAACTAAATCCAGTGTTTTCTATCTCAAAAAAATAAAAAAATAGCACTAGATATTATAAGCTACCATACCCCTGGCTTCTAAACAAAGAACCTATTATAACAAACTGATAACTTACTCAGTCAGTACACCAGACCAAATTCTCTCATCCTGTGTTGCCATTCCAAGACTATATATGTATTTCCACAATTGTTGTTGTTGTTGTTTTTTTTTCTTTTTGGCTGCGGTGTTCAAAATTGGACACATGATTCTTTACGACATCACACCATAAATGGTGATTTTAGCTACGAGAAATATCCCATCCTACCAAGATGGGTTTTCTGTACATACAAAAAAGAATTAAGACATAGCCATTATAGATAATTGCTGCGGATGGATGGATGGATGTATTTACATATTTACATGAAAAGCTCATGTGCCAGCCGGATTGGTGCTCTCAAGCACTACATCCAGTCATGTGCTTCAGAAACATCACTTTTATGATCCGTCTATCCCAGATCTGGAGATCTGGAATTTGGGCCGTCAAAGTCAACCACCTCTTTCTTGGATTTTGGCCTCGGTGGAAAGACTTTGTTGCCCCAGGTCCATCATAAAAACGGGAAAGAATCACGAGCCTCTTTGACCAGATACAATCTCTTTTTTCTCCTCAACTATTTCTAGCTATTATCATCATCATCAAGCTCTGTCTTTCTCACCTTGGTGCTTGTAGGACCAAGCCAATCCTGAATAGAACTGATACCAACGGGAAAAAAAATAATCTGGAACCCTAGACATCGATGAAACAGTTAGCTTTTTATCTACTCATGAGCTGGATCGCTCCGTAACGTTGCAAGATCAGTTATCTGAAAGCTGGACAAAACTTAAGAGTTGGTGATGTGACGAGCATCTATCACATCAGGTCCAAGAGTCAGGTTAGTGATGGATGTCAATATTAAATGGCTTCGAGAGGCTTTGACCATCATGGAAAGATGAATAAGTAGGCTTGTTTGAGAAAATTCCTCACAAGACCCTTAGTTCTCTAAGCCCTAAGGGTTTACATTTCTTAACTCCCATTCTAAAGGGACTTGGTTGTATTAGGAAATTGGTATTTACGGTAACAGGGGCTTTCTTGCGTGGGGTATTTGAGAAGAAGAAGAAAAAAAAGTAAAAGCCAGGCTACCATCAAGAACGATATTCCAAGACGACAGGTTTAAAAGCAATACATGATGCGTCTGTGTTTTCCAGTATGTATTTGTCAAACAAAGATCTACAAGAAATGGATTCGAAAAACAAAAACAAAAGATACAAAGTGTACGGAAGAAGGTAGATGAGTGCCTACAAACTAATTAATTCAAGAGGGATTTCTTGGCCCATTCGAGGACTACCCCATGAGCTTTCACCCTTTTTGTTTTGTTTTGTTATAATATCATTGAATATCATAGTAAACAAAAATCAACATCTAATCACAGATTTCTGTATAAGATCAGGAGAGAGGGAAACAGACTTTGATGCGGCGAATCCAAGAACTTGTATCCTGTTCAAACTGGTCGCTCTTGATAAGGCTACATAAACCTGTCCCTATGAGTTCGCCCGACAGATGAAAACATAAGACAAAATAAACATAAACAATGAAATCAGCGGATCTTTTCATAGCAATCAACATCAATAGGATGCAACGAAACTACTTACTGCTTCTGTTAAGCAAATTCAATTCAAGGGAATCGCGATACAGTTGAATTTAAACTAAGTACTTAGAGCTGTGTTCGGTGGGTAGTAGGAAACCGGGCAGGGAAGAAAATCGGACGAACCAAAAGCACGTTGGAGATCGATTTTCACCCGATCCAAAGATTGACCTTGAGATTTATGAATACTCAATCTAAAAAAGAAAAAATTGCACTCACGATCAACGAAATAGGCACACAACAAAATCAAAGCGTTAGCTTCAAAAAAGTAATCCAGCAAAAAAGCCATAACGAATACGGAAGAAAATATAAGGAGAGACACGAACGCCCAAGCCAATATCAGTGGGACCTGTAATCGAGAACCGATGACTTCTCCCTGAGAGTTCTCAGTTTCGAATTCATGTGGTGTCAGGAGGATGGTCTGACCGGAAGTGAATCTGACTCTGGGCCATATTTTCTCTTTACTTTCATTATTACTGTATGTCGTTTCAAAAAAAAAAAAAGCCTGACATGATCAATCAAGATACCGAGGACCAAAGAGAAAAAATAATAATAAGAACATTTGGAGATACACACTTGAATGGTTGCATTTTTGTTAGTCTATCTAGAACATTTGATTTCTCGTTAAATGATTCTCCACCCTCTCCCGCATTTGTGTGGAAACCAGTCACGATGCCCACCGACCCATTTACAAGTTTATGGTCTCTGATATTTTTTATTAACATTACCTGGGCTCCCACTTTTAAGATTGATTTAAAAGGGGCTAAAGTATTCTTCACCAAAAAAAAAGAAAGCAGATCCAAAAATAAGAACTTTGGTAGGAGAGAAGGCGGTTTGTTTTGTGATTTAGTTAGAATGCACTGAACTTTATCCAGACTTCGGGAGAGTTCGGTGGGGCCCATCTGACAGTTAGAAGTGCGAACGTCCTCAGCAAAGAAGACAACTTCGGGAGAGTCGAGGCTATCCAAATGAACCTGATTAGCCTTAGTGACATCTGCCTTTCGAGGATATCTGAAAGATGTCGATCAACAAACAAGATTAAGTACCGTCACACCCTTTCACTAAGAAAAAAAAAACAACTCAAGAAACTGCTGGCAGTTTCTTAAGTATTTTTCACAGTGTTTGTGAATCTTATGTTGTCCCCAAAGTGGAGGCAGTGTAGACGTAGAGTGGAACTGACAGTTCAGTAGGAAGGATCCCATCCTCGTATTTCACTGGTTTAGTTAGTGAGGCCATGATCTCTTTAGTTCGAGGAGACACGTGACCCATCCGGATTTCATTCAAAAGATCAACAAAAACTGAGTGTAAATTTCGAGCAAGATGATAGTCAGTGTTTTGTTTTCTCCTTCTTGTGTGGGATGTAAATAGAGAGGAGAAGGCTGACCTGGGTCAGATTGACGAAATACATGTTTGAGGATGATGATTTGAGTGACACATTCATCCCAGGATTCGGATTCAAAGAGGTAAGGTACCCGATGAGACGTCGCATCGGGCCTGGTGATCGGAGGTAGTTGAAAGAAGTCGCCGGTGAGAATGAGTTGGATACCACCAAATGGCTCCGCAACGTCTCGGACCCGCTTGGCTAGCCGGTTTAGTTTCTGACGGAAACGAGCACATATTTCAATCAGATATTATTGATCTCAATTTCTAAAGGATCAGCCCGTAGCTGAGTTGTCACTCACATCGAAAAAGTCACCATCAATCATCGAGACTAATAGGAAATCAGAACAGACAATCATCAACAGAGTGATAGAGTGAGTTTTGAACCTGGAGGAGAGACATACCTTCATCGATGATCAATACATCAACCGACATCCAACGTTTGCGGCCATACTCATTTTTCATGATCTTCCAGTACAACTTATCTACCTCCTCACTTGCCAGGCCCAATCCGGCGAAGGAATGTAAGGTGGTACCTTTGATTAATGAAGCCGCGATTCCCGTCGAGGCTGTCACATGGACATCTTTATTCGTGTTGATCCGAAGGTGTCTGATGATTTGCTTTAGAAGATGGGACTTTCCAGTCCCTGTTATAACAATCGATAACCTTCAAGACCAGAAAAACAAACGTGATTTTTTGAAAAATTTGGGAAAGACAGACCAGCGGAGCCGGTGAAGAAAACTGATCCACCCGCGATTACAGTTTTGAAAACCCTGGTTTGATCGACTGACAAGCTGGAGAAGTCTGGATCGACGGGGTGATGAGGACGAGCGGAGAGGGGAGAATGACTAGGGATCGTTGGTTTTTTATCGACCGAACGTTCAGGGATCGGCGATGGAGAAAAGAAGCTGCCTCCTGGAGTGAATCGGGGGTGATCTATGGAGGGGGGCGGTTCAGAGGGCGAAAATTTCATAAGTTTCTTGGCTGGTCGCTCTTTCTCTTGCGATCCGTCATCCGTGGCTACCCCATGAGCTGTGAACAGCAAGATGAGAGTTAGATTTCTGAAGATACATATTATCGCTGAGGGGATGAGAGCACTCAACCATGATCATAGACGCGTTTGAGGATTTGAGTTTCCGAGAGTTTAATGTTCCTCAGAGGGATATGATCGTCCAAATATTTCTGAGCTTGTTCCCGGGAGGGGAAGCTCTTATGTTGGGCGTAGGGGAAGTTCCTGACGGCGCTCTCGGTCTCTTTCCAATTGTCGTAGATCTTGGGACCCTCTCTGCCCACGCGGACCGCGTAAAACTTCTGCTTGACGGCCATCTCGGTGATCCTTTGGATATGGAACTGGCTTAACAGATTTGATAGACCGTCGCGTGAGTTTTCAGAGTCAGCTTGCTATACTGATGAGGAACAGAGAGCGAAATTTTAATAAACAGACCAATGTGAGAGAGACAGTTTGTTGAAGGTATTAAGGGTCTTTGAGTACATACCCAACTTTCAGAAGTCTCTTGTTAACCTCGGATTTTTAGACAATGCCGAGAGAGCGTATCTGAGGATTGTCTATCTGAGCATGGGCAAAAAAAATAAGGCCGTCAGTACATACATACATAAATATCTAAACAGGTAAGATGATGTTGTGATTTGATAATTGTGTGCCTACAATTGGGTTAAGATCGGTTATGTTGGGAAATCAGCAGGAGGAAGGAAGCACTTGACTCCCTGACAGTTGGGGTCTGTTGATGTTGTATGTACATATGTATGTATGCATCTCTCCCTGACCCAATAGCCCAGTTCACGTGGGGCTGTTTTATGCACATTTCATAAAATCCAATCTGCTCATGCCTTAAAATTTTAAGCATAAAAATTCAACTTGCGCTGCTCGTCTATACAACTCACCTCCCTTAAAAAATCTATCCCAACCCGCTCAAAGTCCCAACCCGCTCACTCCCCCCCGACCGGTCCAACATTCACCCAACTACTCTACACCTCCAACTCAACACACCACACACCTCAAGAAAACCAAACACGCAACATGGAATCTCAGCTCCCAAACTTGGTATGTCTTTTTCTGATCTCACATCTTGTTTCTCATCTCTCATCTGTAATGTGCAGCCTTGCAGTCACCCAGCTCAAGTACAAATGTTGGAGATTTAATATCGGACTCGGCATCATCACAGGTTGAGTCATCTCAACAGATGAATAGTATGGTCATGGATCACCCCAATGGCTGTCATCCTGCCAAGGTGTGTTTCTCTTTGAATTTATCTTTCTCTTGTGGGTTGATGATATCTGATTGACAGACAATTTGTTTGTTCTCTTGTTTCAGTTGGATAACTGTCTACAGCTGAACTTGTCAAGTATGGATCTAGCCGAGTCGACTACAAACCCCTCCCAAACAACATCTTCCACCGGTATTGGCAAGACTACGCCACCCCCAGCAAAACGCCGCCGTCGCACAAAGGCCAAGATGGCTGTGGCTCGTGCAGAGGAAGAACAGGCACACCTGCGCAAGGAACACAAACGAGAGATGGAAAAGCTAATTAAAGACCAACAATCATTATTGAAGGATCAAGAGAAGCAGTCGAAGAACCAACAGAAGCTAGCCCGAGCTGCTCTGGCAAAGGGAAAATCGCCTCAATCATCTCAACCTGAGAATGACGACCGAGGGAAATTGTTTACATGCGACGATTACAACAACGTCTTGACGTACCTGGAGGATCCAAAAAACTATACAGCCTTGTATAACGATGGCTCGCAAACTACACTTGGTGTGAAACAGATGACAAGGTCTCAAGCGTTTGAGGTCTTTGCCTCATGGATGAACCAACTCAACCCCGATCTCGTATTAAATGGAAGGCGTATTCAACAAAGGATCGACCGATGGAAGAAGAAGTACCTTGATACAAAGAAATACGAGGAAAATACTGGAGCCGGTATTGAGAATTGCGATGGACCCCAAACTCTCTACGATCTCTTGGAGGCCAAATGTATGTGCTATCACCGCCTTGATGATCTCCTCAGAGAAAAGGCCAATGTCACAGCGATGTACAAGTTTGACCTTTTGCAACCGCATCAAGAAATCGAGTTCTCCGGAGATGAAGATGGCAACAAGGCAATTGATAATTTTGATCCAAACGAGGCGACAAGCTCAGAACGGCAACCGATGTCTCCGGTCGTAGAATACTTCTCCATCATATCCAGGGCGCTGGAACAAGGGAATCGTAGTGCCATCCACAAACCCAACACAACCAGCGAAACCCTCTTCCCTCATGACATCTGATATCTCGGCTCGGCGATCTTTATCGGGCCACATAACGTATTTTTGCCCCAGAGAAGTCAACGCTTCGATAACCCGACGAGTTACTTTGATGACGGTGCCTCTTCCGACATTCAATGTCCTTGAGAATTGCCCCACCGATGCCCCATTGCCATTTGACCCCAATCGTTCGAGTGTAAGTGCTAGTTGATGTGCAATGGGAAGTTGGGGTCGAATTCCACCACGATGGAAGACACAATTCGTATAGATTGAATTGAGAACTTCTACGAATCCTGGTTTCGTTGTCCTTGAGGCCTGTCGGAAGTCTGCATCTGGCATGTCAAACAATTTTTGCATGTCAAACTCGTCACGGGTTATTGGTGTAGGACAGGGATGGAGGTATCGGTTGATGAGGAGGATTCGTAATTGTTCTTCAAACAATCCTCGATCACTGAGGAGGAAATTGTACATAAGTTGAAGAGTCTTGCTACGGGGGAAAACCGCCTTCGCTTCCAATAAGATAGATTTTTTCCCAAAGAGGGAGGAGTCAACCATGTCGTCAATTTTGATGTGTTCCAGCCAGACAATAACCAAAAATATGTCTCGAATGATGCATTGTCGTTCGGTATGTCCTCTCATTTCACTAACACAGGGAGGAAAACAATTGTTAGAATGGAAAGAAACAGATAGGAAATACACTTACGGGTATGCCGGGATAGTTGACTTGACTTGAGGGCTGGGAATAGTTGATGTTTGAAGGGGAGAGGAGTGTGCTGAGGAGAAGTGGAATAGTTCGGGGGAATAGGGGAAAAACGTTGAAGGAGACTTGTGATGATGGTTGCTGTTCCATCTGCTCGTTGCAAGATAGGGGTTGCTTGTCGGGATAAAATCCCGGGGGGATTTTATGGTAAAATTATATCGTTGTAAATTTTTTATTTGCCGATGAGCTGCTATGTGAACTGGGCTAATAAAATTATGTTGGTCTGCAAAAGTACATACAAACTTATTAGCCATTTTCATCAACAGCTCCCAGTTCAGCACAACAAGGTTGTATTGGCCATTAACACCTTAAGAATGGATCTTAAATTTGCAATGTGAACCCGCAGTCATCTTCTAATCAACAGATTGGCAACACTAATATTTCTGTGCTTATTTCTAAAGAACACCCTGGGTGGAGGCCTGTCTTATTTTACAGAAAGGTACAATTAAAATGATTAATTTTTATTAGTCACCAGTACTTTCACATATTGGTGATGACTACACTATTTTTATTACACTTGATCATCAATTTTAAACAATTCAACATCTTGTGATGGTTATTATCAAGAGTGGGCTGATGATGGTGGGGCATGACCCTAAATATCAACTCGACCAGCTTTGGATCACACCCTTAGATGGCGTCCCGAGGAGGGAGTTGACTCCTGAAGCCTTTATGACAACCGAAACCGATGAGTTGTCGTGTTTGTTAGAATTCTGCCCCATGCCCAAAAGAGGGCTGATTTGTCTTCCTTCTTTTTCTTTCCCCCTTTCTTGTCATGTATTTCTTCTGTCCCCATCTGAAATACAAACACCACTTAGTTCTGAGCCCTTAGTTGTCAGACCTGCTCCTTTGGAGACTTCTGGTCAGCTGTTCTGAGTCCCTGAGCATTCTGTGCTCTTGATTTTCCCAGGCCACATTTCTTTCAGTGTTCGATTCATGAGTGGTTGACAATGAGTTTTTATAATTGTTGGATGTTGAGCTAGGTGGTGATTGAAACTTTTGCTACAGGATTTGATCATCAGACAAGTACTCTAACATCTGTCAACAGTTATAAGAAGTTTCAGTTGGAAATTAACACTGCTTCAAAAAAAAACCATCATTGGAGGAAAGCTAAGAATTTCGGGTAGAATAGTGTTAAAACAATTATAGTTTTTGTGAACAGATCATCACAAATCTTCCAAAAAAAAAAAAACATCTGATGTCTGAGACTACTTCGAAAAGTAATTTACAAGTAATTTCATGGCACAGAAGCCTGGTTGGCTTTGAGCTGTTACAACGGGTCCAAAAGGAGAAGGGATCAAATCCCTGGAGAAGTCGGCGTCTGGTCGATAATGCAGGAAATTTCGTTCAATCATTTCTTCGACCATTGCATCGTTAAACTCCTTCACAAGGGCAGCATAAGATATGTATCCAGGCGAATCAATGAGACGTTGAGCCACATTGACGGCTTGCTCTGTCTTGTACGTCCTTGCCTTCCCAAGAAAATCGCCTTGCATTGTGGCATACACATTTTTGACGGGTCCAAATTTCATTGCTGAAGTGAAAGGATAATCAATTAGCTTTCCGTCTCTCTTGAATTCAGGCCTAGTAGTACCATCCATACGCACGATCATCAAAATAACCAGATTCAGCAACTTGTTGGATGTATTCCCTAATGAAATACATTCTTCCTCCGGTCATCTTGAAGGGAATCGTAAAGTCCATCGATCTTAGGACATCTTTCATTTGCACTGAAAGCTGCTGATGGGTTTCAACCACATGGAGAAAGTATTCGTGTGCCTCCTGTTGGGGTAGGTCACCAACAACACGTGTTTTAAAGTGAGTGGGATTGACACCTATATGTAAAGAGAGATTGTGTCAGAATTGCAGGGTATTCTGTGGTATGAATATTTGGACGTACGCTTTTTGAGCCAACTCTCAAAGAATGAGTCGGATGACGTAAGAATGATGTGCATCTTGCCCTCCTGCTTGGTGACTTGAACGGCAAAGTCAAGGAACGCCTGTATCGTCTGGAGTACAATAATGTAAGCACATATATTTCCTTGGATTTAAATAAGCACTTGCCACAAGACCTACCTTGTCCTCCATCCGTTTAAAGGAGTTTGCTTCGTCAACTACCAATACGGGGGTTCTTTCGCCATGGCAAAAGTTCCATGGCTTGAGAGTATCTACCAGGCTCTTAAAGGCTTGACTTGCTGTTGCTGGGGAAACCTGTCTGGTGCCAAACTTGGCAGGAAACCTCACCAAACGACACTTCCAGCTCGCTAAGCCATGTATTCCACCAGCTCCCCTCTGCGGTAGCTCGTGCTTCGAGAAGAAAAGCATCCAGAAAGCGGCCGTTCTTCGAAGTGTCCGCTGTGCGAAGATCGATCGTCAGTGGATGGAACTCTGGGGTTTCATCCTTGCGAAGTAGGGATGTGACGGTTCGAGCAAGAGCGGTTTTTTCCCGAGCTTGGCGGTCCTAGCAGGAGCGTTAAGGCGGGTTCACCTTTCAATAGAGTCGAAAGTTCTTTGATTTCCCGAGCTCGGTTGTAGAAACGGTTAGCATAGCCCGAAGGGGATGTACTGTGGAAGGAGCGTGCGGATTTTACGCTAGGAAGAGGGCTGAAAAGTGAGGGGGTGGTTAGTGATAGGACCCAAGAGGTCTCTGGGTGCAATATGTACTTACCCCCGTTGGAATGTCCGCTGGTTGCTGGCCAGGCAAATCGAACTGTGACAGTGAGTTCGGCGGAGGAGGGCGTACATTTTTAGGGTAGGATTGATTGGTGGTTGGCTTGGAGTTGATTGCTTGTTGATGTTAAACCGGGATGAAGTGGGACAGAAGTCGAGTGAGAAAATAGCGGAAGAGCGGTTACGAGGTAACGAGGATGTGGTAGAAGTTTTAGTTTCATCCCCACATCCGTGCGCGGGGAATTCAGGGGGCCCGCGGGGCACAGATCGAGTGGAGCCAGGGATCACCTCACACCTGGAGACAAGAACGAGAAGGACGAGCAAAGACGAAAGCAACGATGCACGATAAGAATCAGCATACGCTCAGGAACCCCTTGGCTAGTCCAAATCAACCTACTCCCTCGGCTCTTGATGGCATTCCGACCGAGCTCGAACGCGAACTCCGATTATGTATGTATGTCGGTTACCTCTATATTCAAACACAACTCGGGGCTTAGTTGACTTGGACCAATAATCAATATACACTCTTCTTTTATAATAGATGGGGGTCTCCTGATCCAACAAGCTGGGGTCCTACTCAAACTGTTCGTCTCTATCCCTCTACCTAATTTTCTCTCAACCAACGCACCTTTTTTTATTTTTTTATTTTTATCTTAGACCGCAGATCGTGATGGCTACCGCAGCGACGCTCTTCCAGAGATTCTTTTTTGTTACCTCGTTCGTTCATTTCGGAATTCGGGTAAGATATTTCTTGTTGGTGTATAATTCACAGAGAGACAGAGAGAGAGGAAGAGAGAGAGAGAGAGAGAGAGAGAGAGCAGGGATAATTGTTGAACAAGATGATGATAATACACAGGATGTATCGGCAGGGGCACTGTTCCTAGCATCGAAGCTCGAAGAAAAGCCAGCGCGAATCCGAGATATCATTAACGTGTATGATTATTTGATCGAGATGATCGAGTGGTCTGGTTTTCAAATGGGTGGTAGTAGAACGAAGGGGTCTGAAGGGATGGCGAGTCGAGCGGCGCGTGAGGCGGAGTTAAAGATCGAACAAAACCCGTTACTACCGATGGAGATCAAACAGAGCATGTTACGCCACCTCGAACAGAAACGAATAGCCGAACAGGGACAGCCGCCATTAGGAGCGACTACTGAGTCTGATGATCAGACAGGCTCGTTGTTGGATCTGAGCAAGTTTAATTACCTGCCGATGGACTACTTTGCCCAGAAGTTCTATGATCGGAAGGAAGAGATTGTGGTTGCAGAAATGCAAATCCTAAAGCGGTAGATCTACATCATCATCTCTCTCTCTCTCACTCACTCTCTCTCCTGCTTCCCAAGGATGTGTTGTGTGTAGTAGTACTGACTCGTGGGGGACCCTAATAGACTTGGGTTTCATGTTCAGGTCCAACATCCATACTCGGCGATGGTCAACTATCTTCAAGTACTCAATCTGACCGACAACTTGGAGATCTCTCAACGAGCGTGGGGCGCCCTGAATGATGGGTAGGTTTTTCTCCTTTTTTTTTTTTTTTGATGATGTTTACCAACAAGAGGGAGAGAGAGAGAGAACTGAATGAGTTGTTGAGCAGACTCTTGACGACCCTTCCTGCACTCTATCCTCCGACCCATCTGGGTACGCTAGCGATCTATGTGGCCGCCCAGAAGGATGGTTTGATACTTCCCGATGGCTGGTGGGAGTTGTTTGATGTGTCGGATGAGGCTGAGCTCTTGGAGATGGCTGGTATCCTATCTGCTATCAACCAGTCGAGTAAGGGAGGTACTAGCAATGATTATCACAATAATATTTGGGTTAGGGTTAGTGGTTTACCACTAACCAAGGAAGGTGTAAGGAGATTGATCAAACAGTCTTGAACTTTAAATGAAATTATTTAAATTTAAATCAATTAACCTGTGACATGTTTATGCGTGACATGTGAGTGTCAGTGTATTTAAACCAACATCCTTAAAAAAATAATTTAATTTAATTTCTAAAAAAAAAACTCAAAACCAATCAACCAAGAACCAACTCATAACCAGATGGAACTCAGTCAGTCACTGATTATTGCTTACGATGCACTCCTACTAAATAATGATAACTCAATCAACTCACTCAAACTAATCAAACGACTACTGATCGGAGCTTCAATCGGTGGTCAAGATTCAGAGGATGGAAAACAGTTTATCAGTTTACAAGAAAACTTTCAACTGAATAGTAAGTAACACACAATCATAAAATTAACTAGAACTAGAACTAACTAAACCAAAACCATATTATTAGCCTCACTCATCCTACTCACCTCAATCTCAAACATCTCAAATCAACCTAATATCATACAAGACATTCAAACAACAACAACATCATCATCATCAACATCAACAACAAAACAATATCCTCAGAAAACTCAACTTATCAACCAACTATCAACCCAATTTATCCTTCTACAAGGTCTACTCCATCTACATCCACCTAGTCAAAACTTATTCAAGAGTGAATATAACCTCAGAGTGAGCTATTGATTTATATTACATTGACTACTAACTAACTAACTAACTCACTTCATCCACAGATCCTACTCAAATTCCTCCCTCTCGCATTACATTCTACCACCTACTCATCAATCGGACTACCACTACTCGATCTACTACTCATCACCTTTGTAGACTCACCAGCTAATGCACAACTATTCGAATCAGCCGGTGGATTAGAGATCCTCGTTCAGGCTATGAAACAGAAAGCTCTCAAGACCGAACTCAGAGTCAAAGTACTCGAGACCCTCTGGGCATGGTGGATCGATGAAGAAGAACCCAACCCAGAGAATCATCCAATCCTACCCCACATCCATTCCCACAACCTAGACTTGGCCCGACCCTCAATCGATCAAACCCGTAAGCTACATACGGATTCTTACCCAAAAACAAAACAACAGAATTCCTTACCAATTGTATCCTACCTTACCTTTTCAGCCTCAAGCAGATCTCGTCCCAATTCTCGCATCCGACCCATCTCACTCCCTCCACCTAGCCTACCTGAAGAAGACGAACTAGCAAACACATCCGGAAACTTCTCAGATGGACACGAGACGCCCAAACCGAACAAGCTTACCCCCAGAGTGATCATCCAACCATCCTCAACTAGCAAGCCCATCTCTAGCTCCCAATCCATTCTTCAACCACCTCCACCTACCAGCTTCTCCAGTCCCATGATCAAATCCTCCTCCGAGGGTAGCAACCTCAATGCCACCCCTTCTTCCCGCACATCCAAGTCCTCCGATCCAGCCTCGAGGCTCCGGGTCATGCTCGAAAGCACTGCCGGCCAATTCATCCCCTCCACCCCACATCACCCTCATCGTACCCGGCTTGCTACCACTCCCAACGATCGACCATCCTCTCCCAGTCGGCGCACCCCATACTCACTCCACAAATCTCACCCAGTCTCCCTCCTTAAGGACCGCTCTGATTCTCATGACCTCCCAGCAGGAAGACCGAGCGAGTCGAGTGAAGACTCCGATCGACTCGACCTCTCACCTCACAAACTCTTTGGTGTCAGACAGCGTCGGACGGCCATCAAGCCGTCAAGCAATACGCCCCAACGACTCATCCGCCACAAGCAATCCGCCTCCCTGGGCTCTATCCAGCACCAGCTACAGCTCCCCCCTACTGCCAACAAGCCTGCTTCCCTATCACTGCAGTCGAGTGAAGATGAAGGAGCGTCGGGTTCGGGCTCGGCCGGCTCGGAACGCGAGGCAGGTCCCCCACGAGCACGCCGATCAATTCGCTCCCCTACCGTCCTCGCAGTCCCTGAAGAACCGATGGCTCCCACGGACACCCCGCGTCGCCCGAGCTCGAGACTCGGTCAGCAGCTCACCTCGGAGCGCAAACGGGTCTCATGCGACACGCCTAGGGCCACTCGGCCGTCTACAAAGACACCCTCACGCCAGACCAAGCATGCACCACATCCACTGCCATCTCCGGCTAAATCAAGCTCGTCATCATCATCATCATCATCATGTCACGACGAGGAGCCGGACGAGGATACGCCACAACGCAGGCCGATGCCGACACCGACGCCCATCAAACTGCACAGTTCCTCGCGAACTCCTGCCAATGCTAAGACCTTGATCACCCCTATCACGCCCTCTAGCTCAACACATAACAACCTCATCGTCGCAGGAAAGATCAACCCTTCCTCTTGCAACTCTCCCCATAAGAAATTCTTCAATAAGCCCCTCTCTCCCGTCCATGCTCGCATCTATCAGTCCGACCTCGAATCTATCGTCAACGCTACCGACTCTGATGTCCGTCCTAACCCTGCTCTCTTCTCCCACCAGAAAAATCGCTCCTCTGTCTCGACTACGACTAAACGTCGCCGATCTATCGTCAACAAACCCGCGTCTCCTGATCTTCAACAACAACGACCCTCTGCCCCAGACCTAACTCCCGATCCCTCGCACCCTCGTAACATGCTCTCCCCTCCTCCTTCGGATCAGAATAACATGAGGAAGCTTAAGAAAACTGGGATCCTTGAGAAATATATGGCTAATAGTGACGAGTTGGTCCGATCTTTTAAAGAGATTGGCGTCGGGTTTAAGGCTCTTTCCCGTCATCACCATCAAGGCCACGAAAGGGGAAGAACTGACCGGGATGAAGCTGGTAGTGGTGAAGAAGAATTACGAGAGAGTAAACGGATTGGTCGATCCGACAAGATCTCTGAAAAGTTGAGTAAATCTGAGAGGACGGATAAGCGTGAGAAGGTCCGTCTTAAACCGGGCAAAGCCGGCCGGCGAGAAGCGTGAGCTGTGAAACGCCGTTATATATCGGCCGCGTGGATGGGTGAAGGAGGAACGATTAATAAGTGTTTGTGGATGATTCGGGGTTGGTTAGGATCCTCGCTTTTCTCTATCTCACATATCCTCCTCCTTCTTCCCCGTTTACGTATACTTTCCTCCCAGAGACCCTTTTATACATCTCTCCCTCCCAATATCTTTTACTTGCTCCGGGAGTCACGGACCTCCAGAAATATTATCTGTAGATAAACTTTTCTCATGTACATTTTGGTTATTTGATTAACTACTATCTTCCTTCTTCTTTATCGTCATGTTTTCTTATCGTCAGGTTATTGTTTGTTTTTAATTGGCCCCTTCTCCAATATCTTTTAGTACCAAGTCCTTCAGTTGGTGTGATCAAGTTTTTTTTCTTTCTTTTCTTTTTATTCTTTATTTATAATCTGTTTATATTCGCATTTCCCTACCCCTTTTTTGCTTTTTTTGGGGGGGTTCATGTAGTTAAGTAAGCAGCCAGGGGTTAGGGTATATAGAAGGTTTTGAACAGACCAGATTGTAGATAGATAGATAGATACATAGATAGATATTGTTATAATTAAAGTAATCATTCATGTATACACAACACGCAAAGACTGCCGAGTTTAAAACTTATCAATTGAAATCCAGTCACCCAATACTGATTCCAACCTTAGTGAAGTGCAAGGCATAGCCCTAACACAAGCAGTGTGAGTCCGGTCAGTGCCCCCTCTTCAGGTCAGCAATCAACAAAGAATTCAGATCAAGCAAGACAAACAACCAAACGGGTACGTGACACTTGCTGATTAAGGAGAGGAGAAGCAGGGACAGGGCTATTGATTACTTTAAGGTCAAAGTCATCCATTCAAAACGAAAGATCAAACAATTTGTGAATAAGTTTTACAAGTGTCTCAAAAGATAGAACACTTCATTTTCATAACTTTGAGGTTGTTGAAATTTTGGAGATGATGATAGTGTTATTTACAGTGAGATTGTTTGAAACTTTTCCAATCTGAATTTTCTCCTCGGCACGAGCTGGGTTGCGCCGCGCCGTGCGACTGTATGCAATATAGTGTATCCAATCGGGAGGTGAGCCCTGTCAATCGGATGAAATCCGGACAACAGTTTATTGTATTTCCGTCCTGCCGTTGGAACTGAACAGTAAAAGGATGCCCCCAAAAACACGGTGAGTTCAACAATGTCTTCACAACAGTTACGCAATAGTCATTTTAATGATCAAGGTCACTCACTCCTTAGGACGGTATTGGTCAAGTTAGTCTCAACTGCTGGTAAGTCATTGGTCGTCCTCTTCCATATCACATGGCAAGTCAGCTAACGAGGTCTCAACATAATCCCCACACAGGTACCGGATTTTTCTACACGACCACTAAAGTCAGGACAGCCGAACGAAAGATTGCCCGAATGAAATACGACCCCCGAGGTATGACTCATCCGGTCGTCATCATCGTCTTGTCCATATAACCACTTTTGACCGTTCTCCTCCCCTCTCACTCGTTCTTCGCCCACTTTGGACAATATGTCAACATCCGTAACAGTCAACAAACATGTTTTATTCACCGAGCAGAAAATCAAGTGAACAACATCGAGGAAATCACACCGGCCTTGAACCGGCAATTCCCAGCTCTTATTAGAAACGACGATCCGTTGGCTTTGTTTGACAGACATCCTAGTGGAGCAATCAAGAAGAAGAAAAGAAAAGAAAAAAAAACATTACAAAAGCTCAACTATTTGACTAATCTAAATAGTCTCATGAGTGTAACACTGAATGCGGAAAGCTGACTAATAGGGCCATGGTGTGTTGCCTGATCACAAATGACCCGAACTTGACTATTTATATGTAATCAGTGCCGAACTTTAGTGAGGTGCTTGACCCGGAGGCCTCGGTTGAGAGGGGCCCAGGTTCCTAAAGGGGCTACGGTCGGCATACCACCAAAAAAGACACTTCGCTTGCTCAAATCATGCTCACTGGAGCGTAATTTCTCAAGACAATTGATTATTCTGCTACTGTGCATGAAGTTTGCTCTACAATGACCCTATCAAGGACTCCTCTGCTTGAATGCAGGATTAGACTTATGATGCAATGTGAACATCATTAAAGTCATTAGTTATCCAGGCAACAGCGGAAGATGTGATGAATACTGCGCATTAATGAGTGATTTTGTCGTTCTGTTCTCTCTCATGCCATGCGGGGGGTGAAGGTGGGTCCCTACAACCACTAAATAGCAAAGCTCGAGCTGGGCGCTCGGATATTTGAGTCGCTGAAGTGACTCATTGATACGATGCACTTAGTGGTTCGATAGTAATGCAGAAAACCATCAGGGTTTGAAGCTTGTCTCCTTAAAACAATCGATAGCAATGGCGATATAAGTCGTTCGCGCTCAAATTCAGCCCCCTCAAAAAAATGAGCCCAGTTTTTCTCAATTCTTCGTTCCAGCCTAGAGGAAATGGTGCAAGTACAACACAAGAAGAAAAAAAAACATATTGGGGGTCTCTTCAGAGGATCCAGTTACTGCTGGCGCTACTAGAAATGTTCAACATAGTTCGACAGTCCGTTGATTCGAGACGTAAAGAAAAAAACAAGGTGAGCCCCGAAAGTAAGGCGGCCAAGTCATGCAAGCAAGACTGACCGGTCCCTCCTCCTAAGAGTATCAGGATGAAGTAAGTTGTTTGGTGGTGGACAAATAGGCATAAATAGGACGAGCCTTTTCGCCCAAAGAACATAATCATCAATCATCCCACTCTACCGACATCAATCCCTATCCAACTACGCAAGGGCTCAAGTCTTCCCTACCCAACAATTAAGCTTCATAAACAAAACAAAAAACACCGTGCCAGCATGACCTCGACGATCTTCAGCTTCTTTGTCATCCTTGTCTTAGCTACCAGCTGTCTTGGAACTCCTCTATCCGCACGAAAAAACAATATGGAGCGCCGTTTTAGCGGCCAGGCTACTTGGTTTACTCCTGCCACTGGCGCTTGTGGCGATACCAATTCCCAGAGTGATTTTATCGTTGCTATGAATCAAGCTCAAGTGAGCGGTATTTTCCTTACTCCTTGGACAATTCGCTGCCTCTGATGAGATACAAATGTCATCCAAAGAATACTGACCCATTTCCGATAAACGTTAACAGTACGAGGGCGGTTCCCCGTGTCATAAGACTGTTTCCATCCAAAACGATGCGACTGGAAAAACTGTAAAGGCAAAAGTGACCGATCAAGTTTGTGACTTTCAATCCTGATGATCTACTTGATCGACAAACATGTTGGACAAAAATAACTGACCACATTTTCCGTTTCAGTGTCCTGGCTGTGGCTATGGCTCTCTAGATGTTTCCCCTTCAGTGTTCCAGGCCATAGGTAACATGGACCAGGGTGTCTTGCCGGTAAGATAAATTCAGCTCTTTTGACACCCTGCCTCACTGAACAGGTCTCTTGTGGATTTCTAATCAGTAATGTATTTTTGAACTGGGGCTTCTGCTAGATCTCATGGCAGTTCGAGTAAATCGACCTTCCCTTCGATAAATCATACCCTTTCTCATTAATCCTCTCTTACCGCCAATTTCTTAGATCGGTTTGTGAATGTAGCAACAAAAATTCGTTTCTATAAAATTCTACCTCTATCCTCCTGTATCACTTCAAAACTTCGCATTTCTAAATATTCACTTCAGCCAGACTGTTCACTGCATGCAAGAAGAAAAATTGACGTATCCATAGAATTTATATACTAGACCAGTTCCAATAATCAACCTTGTGAGTTGCCTTCTATTTGGTCGAAAACATTCGCAGTACTGAAGGATGTTTTTTCGGTAATAATATGAGAGCAAATGGTGAATACATAGCAGAAGAAATCATCACCCTTGACTGCACTTGAAAAGGGCATGTGATCGTCCTGTAGTAAACTAGCGCAGACATAAGGGAAGGTTCATGGTTCAACTAGTTTTGGGATGTTGCATTGGGGCTGAGCTTAAGATGTAGACATGATGATTCCCGAAATCAGAGTGCCAGTGTTCTACATAATAAGTAAATCGTGTCTATAGCGCGGTTTATTTATTTTCACATCCTCTACTGATCAACTGTAAGCCTTCGACTTGAAACAAATCGCAAACTTATCAAAAAGAAGCACAGCATAAGCGGCCGATGACTGCCCGGCGGCAATTCGAGGCCTCGGGATTTCACTCTAAATCCCAATTTAACTTAGAGACGTCAAAGCGACAACCAGCCCACATGAAACCAATGAATCTCGGGACAAAGAAAAAAAATGTTTCTGATCACCAAAAAACAAGACTTTGGGTTTGTGAATTGGAATTGGAGTGTATTTCTCCGAAAAAATCAAGGAGTTTAAATCCCCTGGGGTACATAAATAATAAAGATAATTTCTCCTTTTGAAGAGAGATAAATATATTTATAGGGATTTCTGTATTATTTTATTTTTTAAGGGTAAATACATGCATGGAGAGACAATAATCTCTCCTAGTATGAGAAAATCACATAACATAAATTGCTGTAACTTAGTTTATTCTAAATAAAATATTAAGGATAAAAACATCAATAAGATGTGAAGGATAAGGGAGTTGAACTTAGAATATGATGATTAATTCATTGAATTCTGAAGCCAATTCCTTAACCATTGGCATGCATTGCTCATAGATTAATGTGGACACATGGGCTAGTGTCTCAGTGATATGACCACAAGCAACATTTTGGCCATTTACACACAGCTTCAGGTTATGTAATATAAATCCATGAAATTTATCTTTCCATCTGAATGAATTTCCTTGAGCCCAAGAAACTCCTTGAACTTCCTCAACATTTTTTTTTTGAACTGATTTGTCACACTGTGGCAGGTTAGCAAGGGTTTTCCTCCTTTTTGGCCGGAAAGACTGGGAAAATGTTAAGGTTGGGATTGTAATTATTTCAGACATCTGTTAGCTGTTTCAGTTGAGTTCTGTAAATGAAACTGGATCCTAAAAGAGACAAAAATTTACAAAAATAATGAATGCTTAAAAATCTGAAAGTGGGCTAGATGGTAGAATCAAAACCCTTGCCAAGAAATTGGACCTTACCTCATAATTATTCTTACTGCTACTACAATTATAAATCTCTTGGTTCATTCCTGATTGAGGAAATCCAGCAGGTTTTTGGATTGTATCACAAAATGGTCCTTTAATATGGCTTGTAAAGAATTTCTAATATTGCTGAAAATTCCTTTATCATTCCCACTTTTGTGTTTTAATCCTGAAATAAGATCCATTGAGATATTGCATTGGACTATGATCTTATCTGTTCAACAATTTCTGGTTGAATGGATTCTTTAACAAAATTGGCCCAGTGCAGAGTCAGTTTGGCTTTCTTTTGACCTTGGAAAATGAAAGCTCTTCAGGAGTTGTCAAAATCTTAGGAAGATTATGCTACTAAGAAGAAAAAAATCTAAAGCAGAATTTCAGCAACACTTCACCAGGAAAAATAAATTGTCACCTGAAGTCTGGTGACATCAAGAAACAATGGCTGTAGCTTTGTTCTAGCTCTGATTCCCCTCCAACTAGGCTACAATGGCCCCTTTTTGCCCTACAAGGGGATGTAAATGAGGCCAACTTTGCTACTAATGGGCAGCTCATCAAACCTAGGCTGATTTCACCTGTAGTCTAGTGACAATTGATTTTTCCTGGTGCTTATCATATGATTAAATTTTTCCTCAAGGAAAATCATGATGGCAGAATATTGAACAGATAGGAATGCTCATATGCTGAGTCACTCATAACAACTAGTTAAATTCAAGATGTGCAATGGTGATAGAAAATTTTGAACCCTGATGTAAAGAGCTTTACTTAGACTTTGTTTTTCACTCACTTGTAAATCTCTTTTCTTCATGCAAGTTTCATCACTTCACTTGTCTTTCATCTTTAAAAATCAACTCATCCTTTCATCCTGTTCTGGACATTCAGTTTTTCTCTTTTCTGCTCACTCTTGTGTTTTAGGTAATTACCTGAGAACTCAATTGTTCTCATAAAAATACTTCTCATTTCTGCTCACTCTTGCTTGCATGTCCATTATCTAATAACTCAAGAGTTCTCATAAAAGAACTTGTAAGATTCAGTTGTCCATCAAAGAAAGGAATTGTACTGCTTATACTGTGGCCCATCACAAATTTGTTCAAAAACCAAAGATTTGAAGTGAATATTTTAACTCACTGGACGCACCAAATTGAGTCTGTTTGTTGGTATCCAGAGATTGAGAGAGAGACTGAGATAGAAGCTGACTTTCATTCCTAGAATAAAGCCCCAGCTGTGGTGTTGAGTGTTTGGTAGGCATTTTTTGTGTATAATCACAAATCAAGAAGGGGATGATTCAACTTAAAGAATTCAGAAGTCCAGTTACAAGGGTATGTACCAGATCTTTTTTCAGATGATTTGTGCTAGTGTGTATGGGTTAGGTTTTTCTTCTCAGTAAAGAAATATGTAGGAACTGAAAGAAATTCTTTTTCATCAGATACAGCTTATTTTATTTTGTGTATTCATCATCCAAAGCAATATTTGTCAAATCAAGTAGTGGGAAAGAAGTTCAGCTCCAAGGATGTGGTCACATGTCTTGTTGGGATAAGCTTCAGTATGTCTATACAAATGCAAAATAGGGCCAAGTTATCCCACTGAATCTTCAAGCCAGCCAATTTTGTGGAGAATGGGCCAGGCCTTCCAGCTGTGGGTAGCCATTCCCAGAAGTGTGTTTAACAAGTTTGGAGATTGGTTTGTTATTCAAGGAGAGACCCAAATTATCCCTCACCTACCCTAGAAGATGTGTAAAATTTGCATAGGATAACTTTAGTGATCCATCTGTCCCAAAACAACTTGAAGTAGAGCTAGAAAAATATATGTTCTTATTCTGGACCAAGGTAGATTGGTGGCCTTGCATGAGATTAAATACCAATATAAATAATGAGCTGGACTAAGCAGCTCCAATAATTTGCAAAACATCTCAAAAGGAGGTGCAGAATTTCTCCAAAGGAGGTGCATAATTTCTCTAAAGGGGGTGCAGAGTATCTCCATCAGAGGTGCTGATATATCAAGTCAGAGATATTTTCAAACCAGTGTTTTGTTTCTTGACTCCAATTTATTGTATCACATGCACCTCAGAAGCTGGGTGTTGATAAATGGGCAATTTTTTTTGGCGTGCGGGGCCTACACGCCTTTTTTTTTGGCGTGTAGGGTCTACACGCCAAAAAAAAAGGGCGTGTGGGAGCGCACGCCAATTTTTGGCGTGCGGGTCTCACACGCCCTTTTTTTTGGCGTGTAGGCCCCGCACACCAAAAAAAATTGGCGTGTGGGACTTGCTCACGTCATTGAACCGTTGGACCGGTTTGATGACGTGAGCACGGCCCGCCAGGAGGAGTTCCTCCTGGCTGACAAAGTTGTATAGCCTTGTCAGCCAGGAGGAAGTCCTCCCGGCCGGCAAGGTTATACAACCTCATCAGCCAGGAGGAGTTCCTCCTGGCCAACAAGGTTGTATAACCTCGTCAGCCGGGAGGAGTTCCTCCTGGCCAACGAGGTTGTATAACCTCGTCAGCCAGGAGGAGTTCCTCCTGGCGGACGAGGTTGTATAACCTCGTCAGCCGGGAGGACTTCCTCCTGGCGGATAAGGTTGTATAACCTCGTCGGCCAGGAGGAGTTCCTCCTGGCTGACAAGGTTGTATAACCTTTTCAGCCAGGAGGAAGTACTCCCGGCCGACGAGGTTATACAACCTTGTCCGCCAGGAGCAGTTCCTCCTGGCCGACAAGGTTGTATAACCTTGTCAGCCGGGAGGAGTTCCTCCTGGCCGACGAGGTTGTATAACCTTGTCAGCCAGGAGGACTTCCTCCTGGCTGACGAGGTTGTATAACCTTGTCAGCCGGGAGGACTTCCTCCTGGCCGACAAGGTTGTATAACCTCGTCAGCCGGGAGGACTTCCTCCTGGCCGATGAGGTTGTATAACCTTGTCAGCCGGGAGGAACTCCTCCTGGCGGACAAGATTGTATAACCTTGTCGGCCGGGAGGACTTCCTCCTGGCTGACAAGGTTATACAACCTTGTCAGCCAGGAGGAACTCCTCCTGGCCGACGAGGTTATACAACCTTATCCGCCAGGAGGAAGTCCTCCCGGCTGACAAGGTTATACAACCTCGTCCGCCAGGAGGAGTTCCTCCCGGCTGACAAGGTTATACAACCTCATCGGCCAGGAGGAAGTCCTCCCGGCTGACGAGGTTATACAACCTTGTCGGCCAGGAGGAAGTCCTCCCGGCTGACAAGACTATACAACTTTGTTGGCCAGGAGGAAGTCCTCCCGTCTGATGAGGTTATACAACCTCGTTGGCCAGGAAGAACTCCTCCCGGCTGACAAGGTTATACAACCTCGTCGGCCAGGAAGAACTCCTCCCTGCTGACAAGGTTATACAACCTCGTTGGCCAGGAGGAACTCCTCCCGGCTGACAAGGTTATACAACCTTGTCGGCCAGGAGGAACTCCTCCCGGCTGACGAGGTTATACAACCTTGTCGGCCAGGAGGAACTCCTCCCGCTGACAAGGTTATACAACCTCGTCGGCCAGGAGGAACTCCTCCTGGCTGACAAGGTTGTATAACCTTGCCGGCCGGGAGGACTTCCTCCTGGCTGACAAAGTTATACAACCTTGTCAGCCAGGAGGAACTCCCCCTGGACGACGAGGTTATACAACCTCGTTGGCCAGGAGGAAGTCCTCCTGGCTGACAAGGTTATACAACCTTGTCAGCCAGGAGGAACTCCTCCTGGCGCGCCGTGCTCATGTCATCAAACCGGTCCAACGGTTCAATGACGTGAGCAAGTCCCACACGCCAAACAATTGGCGTGTGGGACCGCCAAAAGATGTATAACCTTGTCAGCCGGGAGGAGTTCCTCCTGGGCAACGAGGTTGTATAACCTCGTCAGCCGGGAGGACTTCCTCCTGGCCGACGAGGTTGTATAACCTTGTCAGCCGGGCGGACGTCCTCCTGGCCGACGAGGTTGTATCACCTTGTCAGCCGGGAGGAGTTCCTCCTGGCTGACAAGGTTGTATAACCTTGTCAGCCAGAAGGAAGTCCTCCCGGCCGGCAAGGTTATACAACCTTGTCAGCCAGGAGGAGTTCCTCCTGGCCGACGAGGTTGTATAACCTTGTCAGCCGGGAGGAGTTCCTCCTGGCCGACAAGGTTGTATAACCTCGTCAGCCGGGAGGAAATCCTCCTGGCCAACAAGGTTGTATAACCTCGTCAGCCGGGAGGGCTTCCTCCTGGCCGATGAGGTTGTATAACCTCGTCAGCCGGGAGGAAGTCCTCCTGGCTGACAAGGTTGTACGTTGGCCAGGAGGAACTCCTCCCGGCTGACAATGTTATACAACCTTGTCGGCCAGGAGGAACTCCTCCTGGCTGACAAGGTTATACAACCTTGTCGGCCAGGAGGATTTCCTCCCGGCTGACGAGGTTATACAACCTTGTCGGCCAGGAGGAACTCCTCCCGGCTGACAAGGTTATACAACCTCGTCGGCCAGGAGGAACTCCTCCTGGCTGACAAGGTTGTATAACCTTGCCGGCCGGGAGGACTTCCTTCTGGCTGACAAGGTTATACAACCTTGTCAGCCAGGAGGAACTCCTCCCGGCTGACAAGGTTATACAACCTCGTCGGGCAGGAGGAACTCCTCCTGGCAGGCCGTGCTCACGTCATCAAACCGGTCCAACGGTTCGATGACGTGAGCAAGTCCCACATGCCAAACAATTGGTGTGTGGGACCCGCACGCCAATTTCTTTTTGCGTCCAGGGCCTACACGCCAAAAAAAAGGGCGTGTGAGATCCGCACACCAAAAATTGGCATGCGCTCCCACACGCCCTTTTTTTTGGCGGGTAGACCCTACCTGGCTGACGAGGTTAAACAACCTCGTCAGCCAGGAGGAACTCCTCCTGGCGGGACGTGCTCACGTCATTGAACCGGTCCAACAGTTTGATGACGTGAGCAAGTCCCACACGCCAAACAATTGGCGTGTGGGACCCGCACGCCAATGTTTTTTGGTGTGCGGGGCCTACACGCCAAAAAAAAAGGGGCATGTGAGATCCGCATGCCAAAAATTGGTGTGCGCTCCCACACACCCTTTTTTTTTGGTGTGTAGACCCTACAGACCCAAAAAAAAGTGGCGTGTAACGCCAAAAAAAATTGGCGTGCGGGTTGGCGTTGGTGTGCGTTTATCAACACCCCAGAAGCTTAAACAAATCATAATCAAAGAGTTGTAGTGTAAATTATCCCTATCATTTTACAAAAGCTATGTCAAAAGATGCTTTGAAACATTCTTCACATGTTTTTCTAGCAGAAAGCCATGTTTTGATCTGATGCCTCAAGGGCCCAAGGGGTGTAAAACCAGAAAATCTGTGGCCTGCTACTGATTTTCTTTACGCAGAAAGAGTCTCTCACAAAGGTTTATGTTTTTCCTTTTGACACTGGTGAGTTTTTGGTTAATCATCAACACCCTATGGTGCATAGAAAGGTCTTGATTTTTCAGATGTGCCTTTGGCTTCTCAAATTAAAACCATCTTGTAGTTAATCTGAGAGGAATCTGAGGGGTTTGGTAGGAATAAATGGGATTCAATTTAGTGCACTCTCTCCCTCTTCTCTTTTTGATGCCCAGGTATTGTTGTAATTTCAGGTTTTGAGTATACATAACTCCAGGAGTACATTATTTCAACTAACAAGAAGCCAATCAAGCTAACATATTTTAATGAAAGTCCTTTTGCATAAAACCCATTGGCAGATTATAACTAGAAGCTTCAACTGTATTAGTTTAATACAATCATGATGAGAAATAATAATAATAATGATAATAATGATTTGCCTCACTCAGATAAGAAAAAAGCAAGTCAGATATAATAGATCTTCCTCCTCTCTGCCTCCCATAACTCTGCTCTCCCATTCTTCCACCCTCTCTTTGCCCACACTCCCATTCCAAACCTCTACTCTTCTACTTTTTTCCCCTGTTGTCCCCTCTCTATGAATGCAATTTGATATGCCCGGCTATCAACCTGGGTTTTGCTTAAATCCAACTCTCTCACAATTGACACTGATCAAGTGGAAATTAGAACTGCCATGTGTCAGAATTCTCAGATCTCGGAAGCGTGCCCGCGCTCAGCGCGCAGCCACCACCAGCAACAAAACTCGGGTCTCACTGCCATCTGAATCTTTTCCTCATCTCGAGTGGAACCAACAAGTCCCAAGTCAACATCCGTCGAATTGTGCAATCATCATCTGCAACATTTCTCATCGACGGTCTCGAGATCATCAGCATCAGAATCAAGAGTTTTGGTAACTTCAAGAATTCCCTTCTGTTTCTCTTTCTTTCTCAATGTTGTTCTCATCTTTTACTAACTTCTTATTCCAGTCTCTTATCTGATAGTGTTAGAGTGCAGTGTGGTGTCTAGTAGTTTCTTAAAGTCTTCTTATTATCTCTAGTCATCCGGTCCTTCAGGTATAACTCTTTCACTGTCTTTCTCTCTTGTATGTCTTCCTGTTCATGTTTGTTTGATTTTGAAATATAAACCTTCAGTTTTCGCCTCTTATTCAAACAGATTTACAGTCTCGCAGCGACGAAAACATCTGAAGGATCGAGATGGCCGACAACGAAAGCGGAGCAGGAAAGGTGAACATCCCTCGACTAGATGAAAAGAATTTTCTTCACTGGTCGATGAGGATGAAGGCACATCTCAGACATCGAGGACTCATCAAATATGTGCTCGAACCTGCCGTACCCTTATCCGGCGCTCCAGCCGATTCCGTTGCAAAGAAGCACAACGAAGCTGTCGATATTCTCATGAACTATATGACTGAGACCGTCTTCGAGACGGTCATCACTCCGGAGAACGAGGAAAGTCCACATGGAATTTGGACCGCGATCATCTCTCGTTTTGCCTCCACAACCGTTAACAACAAAGGACGTGTGTGGCTTAAATTTATGCGCTACGAATACAAAGGGGATCTCGCTGGTTTTATCTCAGATATGCACAAGATGCTCACCGAAATTGCAGTCTGCAAACTGGGAGTGCCTGAAAACATTCTCAGTTTCTCCATACTGGCAAAACTAAGCGAAGATCTTTACAACGTGGTCGACAACATCATTATGAACGAGGTAATCTGTGAAAGCCCCTCCGCCACTCTAACAAAACTCCAGGAAATAGTTCACCTAGAAGAATCTCAAAAGAACAAGAAATCCAACCAAACTGCCGTCAAAATCTCTGAAGAACACTCCGATGGAGCTTCCGCGCTTCTGAATGTATCTTCCAGAAAGAACAATTCGAAATCAAAACGCAACTATCCAATCTGCGAAAAAGGCAAACACAACGAATCGGTCAAATCCCACGATGCCGAACATTGCTGGCAGGTACATCCAAAACTAAAGGAGGCTCACTTGGCCAAACTCGCCGGGAATGCCACAACCCAGCTTGTTGAGGTAGATGATGGACATGAATCCAACGTCTCACTGCTACTCACCGAATCCAGCTCGAAACCGATTGTTCTGGACTCAGGCGCCACCCATCACATGGTCAATGATCCTACCCTGTTCAAAGGCACCGGCGAAACAAACATTTGAATTTCCACCGGGGGACACAGCAACTACCTTCGAGCAACAGCTACCGGCAGCGCTGTCCTCTTGAATCATCGAGGTGACAAGATCAAGCTCGACAATGTACTTCTGGTGCCCAATCTTAATCGCTCACTAATCTCCATCCCGCGGCTCTTTGACAACGACTTTGTGATAACCAAGGAGGACGATTTCAATGTGAATATCACCATCGACAAGACCGTGAACTTGAAAGGATCAGTTAAAAATAATCTACTAGAATTGTTAGATGCTCGTTTTGACGAAATAAATCCAAATGTTTCATGCTATTTATCAAGTCCAGATCCTGTGGACTGGCATGCGCGACTGGGACATCCAAACCATAAGTACGAGTGTATTATGAGACCTGGATCCGTGAGAGTTGACTGTGCCATATGCAAGGAATGCAAACAGAAAGCACTTCCCTTCAATGGCCAATTCAAAAGAGTCGACGAGGTCTTAGAATCAGTCCACATGGACCTAGTGGGTCCATTTTCCACCCGTTCGCTAACTGGGTATCTCTACTTCCTGACCATAATTGACCAAGCAAGTGGATATTGAACGGTAAAGTTCCTCAAGAACAAATCCAAGACTTTTGTGAAGTTCAAAGAGTTCAAGGCGAGTGCTGAGAAACAAATAGGTCGTCCAATTCGCATGCTTGTCTCCGACGGTGGGGGTGAATTCATCAATGAAGATTTCAAATCCCTCTGTACATCCGAAGGAATCATCCATCACATCTCTCCTGCCTACAATCCTCAGAACAACGGCATGGCCGAACGGGCACATCAAACGATTCTGGCCAAAGCAAGGTGTCTCCTCAAACAATCCAACCTACCTAATGCGTTTTGGGCTGAAGCGATCAACACAGCAACACTGCTGTCAAATCTGACTCCCTCCGGTACAAGAAAAATGCAGATACCTTATGAAGTCTGGAACGGGAGGAAAGCCAACTTAGATGTTCTGCGACCATTCGGATGTCTGGGGTACTCACTGGTCCCAATGGAAAAACGAACATTCAAACTGATGCCCACTGCGGAGAAATGCATTCTCCTGGGTTTTGAAAATGATCTATCCTCGTATCGAATCTACAAAACCTCGAATCGCAAGGCAGTAACCTCCAGGAATGTTACATTCGACGAAAAAGTTTTCCCGGGTCTCAAAGAATGGAACAATGAGTGTTCTGACATCTTTGAAATCAATCCCAAGTCTCAACTCTCGGTGAATGACTCCAACCTGGAATCATCACAACCTGAAACAGGTGTAATCGAACCACCAAGGTTGAATCCTTCAGATGAAATTCAAGCCGATACCACTGTAGAACAAAGTTTGAAGGCTCCAAGAGACATTAGCAGCGACATCTCCACCAATAACATCTTGGACGTAGACAGAAGAGGAAATCTGGTAACGGTGTTTCTTACAGAAAACGTTGAATGCAATACACCCGCGTCCTACATTCAAGCCATCAACTCCCCCGACTCCATGTTCTGGAAGAAAGCAATTGAAAAAGAAATCTCAAACATGTACGAGCATGACGTTTGGATCATTGTTAAGAAGAACAGCAATCAAAAACGAATCAACTGCACATGGGTGTTTAAAGTTAAGAAAGACCAGCTCAACATACCCATTGAGTACAAAGCAAGACTGTGTGCGAAAGGTTTTCAGCAGACGAGAGGAACGGACTACTGGGAAACGTATGCTCCGACGGGGAAACTGGTGTCTCTGCAAATGCTCATTATCTTCGCTCTCAAAAGAGGACTGCTCTTTCACCAAATAGATATAAAAAGCGCCTTTCTCAATGCCCCGCTCAAAGAAGATATTTTTCTCAATCCACCTCCAGGAGTCGACGTTCCCAACAATCACGTACTCAAGCTAAAGAAGGCAATGTACGGGCTCAAGCAAGCACCCAATGCGTGGCACAGGACCCTCACCGAATGGCTCTTTCAAATCGGCTTCAAGCGCTGTGACGCTGAACCATGCGTATTCTGGCGAAAAGGGACATTCCTTTATCTCCACGTTGACGATCTAGCAATTTTCAGTAAAAATCCAGAAGATTTCAAGGATGAAGTGAAAACCAGATTCAAAATCAAAGATTTAGGAGAATCAAACCTACTTCTTGGAATGAATGTCGTTCAAGAACCCGGCTCAGTCACCCTAAATCAAAGTCACTACATAGACACCCAGCTGGATCGATTCAACTGTCAACATCTCTTCCCAGCCTCGACTCCCCTGAAGCCAAATACCCATCTAGTCAAGGCCTCGAAAGCAGAAAGAGATGAGTATTTGAACTCAGGGTTCAATTATCGCTCGCTCGTTGGTGCTCTCAACTACCTCAGTGTCACTACCCGGCCTGACATCACATTTGCAGTGAGCTCGTTATCTCAATTCCTCAATGAACCCGGCATCACTCATTGGAACGCCGGAATCCAAGTGCTCAGATACCTCAAAGGCACCAAAGATATTGGACTCAAGCTTAAATGTTCTTCTGATCAAGACAATCATCTTGAAGGATATGCAGACGCCGATTGGGCCTCCTGTCCAGAATCGCGGCGCTCAGTCTCTGGAAATCTAATTCTCCTGAATGGAAATGTCATCTCATGGAAATCTAAGAAACAACCTACGCTCTCATTATCGTCAACCAAAGCCGAGTATAAATCACTGGGCGACATAACCAAAGAGATCATGTGGGTCAAAACTCTCCTGAAAAAGATCTTCAACGTCAAAATTCCTGGACCAACGCCCATCTTCGAAGACAACCAAGGAGCCATTGCTCTTGCAAACGACAAATCAAATCATTCAAACTATAAAACCAAACACATGTCACTTCGCCATCATTTCATTCGTCGGGAAATCAAAATCAAATCAATCATCCTCAAATTTGTTCCGTCTTGTCTTATGCTCGCCGACTTTCTCACGAAGGCAGTTGGAAAGACTTCCATTCGACGTGCCCTACGGGGTCTTCAACTCCTGTGCTCATCTCCTAAGGGTCAATGAGCATGGGGGTGTGTCAGAATTCTCAGATCTCGGAAGCGTGCCCGCGCTCAGCGCGCAGCCACCACCAGCAACAAAACTCGGGCCTCACTGCCATCTGAATCTTTTCCTCATCTCGAGTGGAACCAACAAGTCCCAAGTCAACATCCGTCGAATTGTGCAATTATCATCTGCAACATTTCTCATCGACGGTCTCGAGATCATCAGCATCAGAATCAAGAGTTTTGGTAACTTCAAGAATTCCCTTCTGTTTCTCTTTCTTTCTCAATGTTGTTCTCATCTTTTACTAACTTCTTATTCCAGTCTCTTATCTGATAGTGTTAGAGTGCAGTGTGGTGTCTAGTAGTTTCTTAAAGTCTTCTTATTATCTCTAGTCATCCGGTCCTTCAGGTATAACTCTTTCACTGTCTTTCTCTCTTGTATGTCTTCCTGTTCATGTTTGTTTGATTCTGAAATATAAACCTTCAGTTTTCACCTCTTATTCAAACACCATGACATGTCATGGCCTATTTCATAGTATTCTCATTATTCCCACACTACCTCTGCTTCTGCTAGTCCTTTTTTGGCCCCTCAATGATTCCAAGCTTTGTGCCACCATACACTAGTCTGCCCACCCTAAACCTTTTCCAAGCAGTGATTCATGGTATGTTCCAGTTTTTCAAGCTCCCTTCTCCACTGTTGTTTGGCCTGTATCCTCCCTGGTACTACTGTCCACTGTTGTTTGTTCCTCCATCCTATCCTCTGCAACTCAAGGAACCTGGTTATGATTATCCCTGATTTCACCAACACAGTGGCATTGAACTCATCCACATATTTGCCTGGTGTTAAAGATGGAAAAAGAGAACTGAGATAAAAGATCTGAGAACTGGATCCAGGGATGAGGATGGAGACAGGAGGTGGAGCAATACCTGTGGTGATAGAAAACAAAAAGAGGATGAATCACTTGATGGTAAAGAAAAGGAGACAAGTGAAAAAACCTGAGATAAAGGATCAGAATATAACTGGAGCCAGGGATGAGGATGTGGAGACAGGAGGTGGAGCATACCTATGGTGACAGAGACCAAAAAGAGGATAGAGAAAAAGGAAGCAGGAAAATACAAGAGAGTAGAGTACAACTAAATGAATAGACCCAGTCATTCCACCACTTAAACCCCCTTTTCCAGCTCTTTTATTTATTTATTATTCTAATAATTGGTACTCATTATTATCTGAGAGCCACACCCACCATCCAAATCATTACAAGGCTGAATCTGAGGTATCCAGGTACAGACAGCTCTTGTAATAAACAAAGCCCTAATTGATGATCACATGGGACTCAGTCAAAAATGAATTCCTGCAGGAAAGAATGAAAAAAAATATACTTCTTAAAGAATTTAATAGATTATTATTAAATCACCAGAATGATTCTCATTACTCATGTGAATACAATCTCAATTAATCATGCGTATTTTAGACATAAAACAACTCTAAAATCAGTTTTATTTTAAACATTTTGGTTTCTAATTGTGCTATCTCTGATTAACTTTCCAGATGATACTCTCAATTTTCATTGCATGTAATAAGTTGATCTTTTAGAATCTTCATAGTAATAAAATAATCATGTCTCAAGCACTTCCAGCCTTATCCTCCAACTTTTCTGAACCCTTGATCATTTATTAGTTACTCAAAGGAATTAAAACATTACTTACTGATAATTATCACCATATCTCAATTCTCAATTTTTAAAATACAAATACCCACCAGACCAAAATGAAAAACTACGAGAAAATGTTTACTCAACTGCAACCATTTGAAATGAAAGATAGTTTAGCATACATAAATAACTGCTTTAACTACAACTGAGTAGGTAATATTTTTCTTAGAACAGTCGCTCATGTACATTGAATCTTAGTTGGAAAAGAACTTTGAAGAGAGGGGTTGCACTATCACCAGAGGGAGACCTTCATCTCTGCTACTGTCAGGTAGATGCACTTGAAATCCCTGAAAGTGGAGAGCAAACATTATGCATACCATGAGTTGACAGTTACCCAAGCCAAGCGAAGTAAATATAAGGGTTCATGTGCAATGGAAGTAGGTGGTTTTTACCTTGCTCAAAAGGCGGAGTTTACTAGGAAGCATCCAGACATTTCAAAGCTATCTTTCGTTCCCCCTATACACAACACACTGCAACCCTCAAGAGTCAAACAAAACATGCCCACTTGAACTCAACTTAATGACACTGACCAGTTGACAGATCCATCCGGTAAATTCCTTGAAACCGCGGTCTATATAGGCTTGAATCCATTTCTCAATGGTAGATCGAGCCGCCTTTCTTTTGTTGTGAACTCTGGGTACGGAGTACATACGTATGTATACTCTCCGAGCAGGAATAGAAAGTAACCAAAGATGCATACACATGATGGGATTTACAGATCAAAACGCACACAGAGAAACAAAGAGAAGAAGAAAGAACATTAAAAGAAGTACTAAATGATCGCGTTGGTGTGGTCACAATACAGCCCAGGGAATGTACGTGATGATGATCATAAAACAACAAAATAGGAAAACATTCCAATAAGGAGAAAAAAATGTAGAGGGAAGAAAGGGTGAATAGATTGAGAAAGAGGCGAAAGGTAGAAGGGACCAGCTATCTATGTATAGTGGGTTCCACAAGCGGTCAGATGCTGAATCAAGTGATCAAAATCGAGGGATCAGGACGCGGGGACTTCAGAGGCGATCGCAGGCGCAGGTGCAGTCACAGCAGCGGGTTGGTCAGCTGCGTCAGGGGCGGCGGTCGTGGTGGTCGAGCCGGTTTTCAGCGACTTGGCCTTCGCGACAACCTCGGCGTCTTTCCATGGCCCAGCATCACTCATGCTACATCCTCCCGTGCACTCGCACTTGCCCTTGAGGGTCTTAGGCAAGGATGCTTCTGGGATTTGGAGCAATAAAGTCTTTTGATAGCTCGAATCGAGTATCTGAATCTTCTTCACCGTCACCTCATCTAACCAAGGCTTGACCCAGTTCCAAACGGTAGAGAACAAGTACGGGGAGTTGATAATATAAAACTTTCCCATCGCTAGATTGTACATGAAGTTGCATGTCAGCTCAATTTATAGCACCTTGTAGAGAAATGATCACTAACTTTCCGGATAGTAGTTCTGACTGAGATGGGAGGCTTGCTGGACGTAATTCTTGACTTTCCAAAACTGACTCAAACCCACACCTTGAAGGTCCATGATCGTGCAAGAAGTTTCAATTAGTTTCTGGTGTTCCATCGAGCAAACAGGAAGTCGATCACGCAAAAACTGTACATCGAGGCATAAGTTGCTAATGAGAATGCCATAATGATAATGTCAGAAAGACAAGTCAATGTTACTCCGCTCACTCGTTCATATTCTACAACCAGTCGTTGGAGTTGGCGTTCTGGCGTGGTAACTTTGTACAGCTTGGTGAGATCAAGCTTTCCGAGTTGTTCGATGTAAAGCGGGCGACCATCCTAATGTTGAAATGGGAGGTCAGTTTGAAACTTCAAGAACATGAGAGGTAAGAAAGAATGGATGGCGAACCTGGTCAGTCTTGTGGTAGAATTGAGGGTAGATGGCGTCGACCTCTTTCTTCTCAGGATACTCAAAGGTGTTGTACAGCTCGTCAACCTTGAACTCCTTGCGCCACTGTCAACCCAAGTTGAAGACCATCAATCTCTTTACTAATCAGTGTTCGGAAATCAGATGGCAAACCTTTTCGCAATCTATGAACATCAGCTTGCTCTTGGCAAGATCGAACTTACGTGCTCTGAGAAACCGACTGTGGAAGAAGTGGTGTTTCAAAGAAATCAATCAATCAAACTTAATCGAATCGAGTCAACCTAAGACTAAATGAAACGAACAGCAAGGTGGCATCATCATGAGATGCGCCGGTCAGACCACCTCCGTACATGTCTTCCTTTTCGGGGCCGGTGCCTTCCTAGGTAGGGGAAATATATTGTGACAGGTTTACCTCGAGTTTAGCTGCGACGTTAGATAATAGAAGGGTGTGTGTACGTGCTAAATTAAATCGGAAAACGAACTTTGAAGTAACCTTCGACAGTAAGTTCAACTTTGAACTTCTTGAGTAGTTCGGCTTGTTCAGGCGTAAGATGTCCGACACGACCGATGAGGACATCCTAGATCGGGTTAGAGGGACAGAGATTTATCAGTAGCTTGACGATGGCCAAGATATTCAGGGTAAGCTTCATCTCACTTTGTCTGGTGCGGGGGTGGGCATCTTGCTAGTTGTCGTTCTTGGTGCCGATTCTGGTGCTGGTGTTGTTATTGTTGTGCTATGTGGACTAGATAGTATTGATTGTTGACAGCTGGGTGTGTGATGGATGGCGTGGTGGTGATGGTGATGGTGGTAGTATGTATGTAGATGAGGTTGAGGATGAGCCAGTTCAAATCAAGATCTCATGGATTACATCAGCACGAAAACCCAAACAAAACTAGATTAAACCAGTTTAAACTAAACTATGGATTTATAGTAGACTAAGCCGGATTTATACCACGTGTGCGGTGACAATTTCACCACACCCTTGGTGGCTATAAGATGAGGCAAATCTGACGACAAGAGATGCGTCGCTGTTAGCTCGTGCACGCTACGGTATCGGTTCCAAACTCGGTATATTGCACTCACCTGACGACAAGAGATGCGTCGCTGTTAGCTCGTGCACGCTACGGTATCGGTTCCAAACTCGGTGAGGAGAGAGTGGAACCGGGACCGGAACGGCAGAGATAAACTACATACATGCGCCGCAGCTATTGACGACTGCGCTACAGTAACTCTAGTACAACATAGATTATGGGATAATGTATGTACTAAAGGTATGTTTGTAATCTTGATGATCCTCCAACTCTAACACTCCCCCCCAAGATTGCAAACATTACCGCCTCAAGCCCAATTTGTTGGCCGCCGCATCGATTTTGTTGGGTCCGAGTCGCTTGGTGAAGATGTCCGCTGCCTGATCCACAGTTGACGTCCAGCTGATGTTGATGTTGTTGTCTCTGACAAAATCATTTACAAAATAGAAAGCACGTAACAAGTATTTCATTTTTTTTCTTGATCCGTTGTCTTTAGCAATTAAAATTGCTGTTTGGTTATCGCAGTACATGTTCATTTGAATTTGATGCTTGATGTCGCTTAAAAGTATTGAGATGCCCGCCATGATCTGTGAGCTGTCCGATAAGGCCACATATTCTGCCGCGCACGTTGATAGCGCCACCACCGTCTGCCTCTTCGCACCCCAAGCCACCGAATTCCCACAATGTTGTATCACATACCCAGACGTTGACCTCTCGTGTTCACCTCCCCAATTCGCATCCGACCACAGATCCAACCCATTCTTCTTGCTTTCAAACGATAACCTTGTTGTAGTTGTCCTCTTCAAAAACCCTACCAAATAGTCGAGTGCCTTCCAATGTGCTTCTGAAGGCCTGCTGCTGTATCTTGCAAGTAGATTTACACCATAAGAGAGATCTGGTCTAGTTCCACATGCAAGATACATCAGCGATCCTATAATCGAGCGGTACTCAGTTTCTTCGATTGCGTCAAAAGCGTTGATCTCGAGGGAGTCTTCTGGTAATGTGCTCCTGTGCGTTACTACAGGCCGTCGATAGTCGTCCACAATTTGCTGTGCAAGAGTCAATTGGTCCATGTGTATGATCTCACCTTCCTGAGTGATGTTGATGCCGACCATTTTCTTCAAACCATTGTACCACTTGATCTTCATCTCGCGTTGCATAGCGTCTCGCAATCCATCCAGGAGTCCTTGTGACGACGACACCACGAACCCATCGTCTACATGTAACCAAATGATGATAAAATCATTCCCTTTGTGATACACGTAGAGAGACTGTTCCAGTTCTGATGCCACAAAACCTACCTCTTCCATTTTCCGCTTGAAGAACTGCCACCAGCATCTCGCCGCCTGCCGTGTCCCGTACATTGCCTTTTTCAAACGCATGATTTTCCCCTTCCATTCCGGCTTGAGCTCAACGGGAGGTTGAACATAAACTTCTTCGTCGATAGGACTGTACAGGTATGCCGAGCTCACATCAAACGTCGCCGTTGGGTACTGATGTCGAGCAGATAGTGAAATCAGGATGCGCAGCGTATTCAGGGATGCAGTAGGGGCGTAAGTTTCATTGCAATCGCGTCCGATTTGCTGATTGAAGCCCTTGGCCACATACCGCGCTCGATATATTTCAGCGTCGCCTTCAATGTCCGGCGATTTGATCGTGAAAACCCATCTGCACCCTAACGCTTTTGCTCCAGGGAAAGGGTCTACAGGTTCCCAAACTTTCAGATCAATGAACTTATCGATTTCGTAAATTGCCGCCTCCTTCCACAAATCAGCCGCTGGTCCTCCCAGCGCCTTCTTTATAGTCGTCGGTAGTCGTCTGTCAACTGACACCGGCAAGTCACGGATTGCTTGTTGCTCCTTCTCTGCTATCTCGTCTGTTGCTTCTTCACCAAGTCGGAGCACGATTTGGTTTAGAATGAAATCCAGGTCAGTCTTTCTGGCTTCTTTCTTTACCGGCAGTGATTGAAATTCGGGGAAAATTACAGCCGTCGAATGTATCATACGACCTTCTCTTGGTGACCATATCAGCCAACCGCCTCCAGCTTGAGGATATCCAAGAAGTTTGCCATGCTGCGAACGTTCATCAAGCTTGTTGCGTTTTTCTTTCGGGACTAGCGCCAATACATCGGCACCGAATGGATATAAACGATTAGGTTCGATATCTAAGCCGAAAAGCTCTTTCAGGGGCGACGTGTCGACTTTGGTATTGGGAATCCTGTTGTGTATGTAAGCCGCTGCTTGATATGCATAACTCCAGAATGGTTTTGGCATCTTGCTTTCATGTAGCATCGTGCGTGCCATATCGCCTAGCGTGCGGTTGACTCGTTCAACTTCGCCATTCTGCTCAGGACTGTACGGAGCCACCGGTGCTAGCATGACTCCAAGAGGCTTCAGTAGCTTTGCAAGAGCTCCAGTGAATTCGGGTGCATTGTCGCTGCGGATGTACTTCGGAAATCGGCCAATTGTCGTCTTCATGTTGTTCACCCACTCCATTATCTTACCTGGCACTTCATCCCTCGATGTAATAATGGCAGTCCAGATATACGTGGTTGCGTGATCTCGCAAAGTCAACACATATCGTCGTCCAGAAATGTCGTATGGGAAAGGGCCCGCCACGTCTGTCACCAACAGGTCCAAAGGCTGATCACGAGGTATGAGAGAATTTGAACCGGGAGACTTCTTATCCAAAGCTTTGGATTTGGCACATTGTTCACAGAAGAAAGATTTCCAGATCTTCTTATCAATTTCTTCTGGGTAGTGGAGCTTTAAGTATTTTTTAACTATTGCTTCAGAGACGTGTCCTAGGCGACGATGCCACAGGTAGGGGTCAAACGACGGCAAGTGAGTAACCTTATTAATCTGCATTGCTTCTTTACACATTTTGAGGTACCAACAATGGTTTCGGTACGTGGTATTGAAGCTAACAAGATCTGGACTAATCAGGGTTGCAGTAGAATTTTGAAAATTGATTGTCCAACCGGCCTCAGCTAGGCGTCCGACCGACAGGATTAAGCCATCGACTCCGGGGCAGAAATAAACGTCGCCTATATCAATCGTCCCGTTGCTCGAATGGATCCTCACTGTTCCCTTGAATCTAACATCAACAGTCACCTCAGCAACTGCCAATGCTATAGTCCTTGGCTGTGGGAGTTCTTGGCGAGAGATAAAATGTTGGAGGTTACCACTCACATGAGTTGATGCTCCAGAGTCTAGTAGTACCTTTCCATCATCCATGTCAGGCACATCTACTTGGCGAATTCTACCGTGAAATTGTTTATTTTGACTGGGGGGAAGGTAATTCGACTGGGGGCTGTCGTGCCCAGGAGGGGGGCGCTCGATCACTTCTTGATTAACGTCGTCCCAATACGCAGCACAGTTATTATACCAATGACCTGGTTGCTTGCAGTAATGGCACGCGTCTCCGTATCGTGTCTTCAGGTTGCCGGTGAGAGGTTGACCCTTATAGTAGGTCGCCTTTTCGATCGATAGGGAAGCAGCCGGTGACGTAGGTTTGTTCAAACTGGTTGAGGCCGGGAACGAACGCTTGCTTGACGCATTTGGGTGGACGTAACGGGATCGCATGGTCCGCATTGCATTGATGGCGTCTAAGTCCATGGGTGCGTATGACTCCGAACTAGTCGCCACTCGCTTCTTATTCTTCGAAGAAGCTGACTGGATAACCGTTGCGACGTCGTTGAAAGATGGTGCTTCCTTTGACTCGAGCTTTCCATCGATCGAGAAGTCAAACGTTTTCGGATCCACCTCGGCAGGGGCTATGAAACAGCTTTGGAGTAACAGGCCTAGGAGTTCGTCCCTTGTGACCTCCATCTCGGATAGTTCGGAGGAAATTTTGGTCCAGTTAGACAACGTTATGTCACTACCCGGAGTTCTATCATTGGTCAGGTTCACCAGTTGACTGACAACGAGTAACTTGTGTTGTCTATCCGAGTGGCTGCACTTCTGCTTCAAGAGTTTGAAAATCTTCAGTGGAGTGTCCGAATCTGCGCCATCAAGGATATCGCGTAACGCTTTGACCACGGTCATCCTGAGGAGAGCTGATATGGCCTTCTGCTCGTTCTTTTCGCGTAGGCTGAAGTTCTCATCCAACTTCGTAAATCCGTCCGCTTGAAAGACAAAATCAAGGGTACGGTTGATTTCTTTCTCCCATACTTGGAAGTTATGGCCATCGTACGCCAATGTCACCTGGTCTGGGTTGTGATCAGCGTGTGTTCTGCTGACCGATCGAAAGAAGTTGCAAATGATCGTCTCGGATCTGGGGTCTCCTCGAGGTTGGATCGGTTGTGCAGCTGGATTAACGTTTTGATCGATAAACGCCTGCATGCGGTTCATTCTATCTCGCATTTCCAAGAAATCATCGGCGCTGAATTGATTGTGTTGATTCATTCTGTCTATGTTCCGATATGGTAGATGAAAAATCGTTTCTCTTCTTCTGATAAATCTAGGGATATCTTCTTCAATCGATGAATGATCGGATGTTCTATCAAAGTATTCTCTTCCTGATTCGTAGTCTGAGTCTTGTAAATCTATCTCTCTATCATTCATCCAAACCGTTATCCAGAGCGCGAATCCCGAAAGCGTACAGCAGAGCCGGCTTTTAACCTATAAGATGAGGCAAATCTGACGACAAGAGATGCGTCGCTGTTAGCTCGTGCACGCTACGGTATCGGTTCCAAACTCGGTATATTGCACTCACCTGACGACAAGAGATGCGTCGCTGTTAGCTCGTGCACGCTACGGTATCGGTTCCAAACTCGGTGAGGAGAGAGTGGAACCGGGACCGGAACGGCAGAGATAAACTACATACATGCGCCGCAGCTATTGACGACTGCGCTACAGTAACTCTAGTACAACATAGATTATGGGATAATGTATGTACTAAAGGTATGTTTGTAATCTTGATGATCCTCCAACTCTAACAGTGGCTACACATATTTATATACCTCAAGGATCTAGGTCAAGCTACTGACGGTGCAGACGGCCAATCTATGTAGAGTGTAGGGGGATGTTTGATCCATTGGCGGTCAAGCACGAATGCAAAGCAGCTTTCCCAAACTGCAAACTGGATCTCTTCAGTATATGTATGTGAGGATGAGAGTGATTTTCTCAATCTTGTGGAACGTCTAAACAATCCGGCTGAGCTCATTCCAAAGGAAATTTGCAATGCTCTAGGTAGATGAGGGCAGAGGTTGAGCTGATTAAGTAAATAAATCTTCAATTATCTTGGAAGAGAGATAAATGTAAGCCGTCAGATGGGATGGAGTCTGATGCTTTTGTATCAGGTAAAGAAAACAGTGTTAATAGGCACGACGTTGACTAGTTGACAGCTAATCATTCCTTTGCCCAGACCTAGGTCCAGCCTTTCGAGCACGTGATAGGTGCTGGGATCTTTATCCTCTCGTCTACGTTGTTGTTGTGGACGGTGAAATTGCTTTCTCTTCCGATCTGTACTTTGTTGGAATTGGAATCGGACCCGAGCAGGATCTTTTCTGAGTTAGAATTGGACGTTGCCGGTCGTCCGTTCCGATTCCAGCAGCTCGCATAGCTTCTTCAAGGCTATACGGACCAGCAGCAAGCTCTTTAACTCTATATTCAAAGTGAAAACCCGTAACATCAGTTTCTGGTATTAGCAATCGTGTTGAGACAAAGTTGTACGATGTGGAATTATCGGCTTGTCTTTGTTTTGGTAAGAAAGATCAAAATCATACAAACAAAAACTGACCTCCGCTTGTGGACCTTCCCTCTTTGATGTTCAGTTAAACTTCTTGAATCCACAAAAAACCTGGCACATTCAACACAGGGAAACTTTCCACATCCAGTTGTATCTTCATCCACGTCGCCAGTCACTGTAGGGTGAGAGGTTGATCCGAAGTTTTGAGGGACAACGAAGGCGGATTCGAGGTCAGATTTTGGTGGTTTGACGGATCGGATCGCTTGGGCAAGCTCGATATCAAGCGCTATCTGATCCAAGTCTCTCGTATATCGCTTCGTCTTTCGACTCTTGATTTGCGATTTCGCTGAACTGTGAGTTCGACTTCTCCTTAGACGGCCCATCGCTCTAGCTTCTGAGCGCTATAGACGGGTTCCGGTTGGTCAATTCCTGGATCAGAACCCATAATACGATAAAGCGGTGAATTTGAGTAAGCCTGTGCAACTGGGCGAGACCAAGAATAACAAGCGTACAAGAACTATATCTGACTGACCCCTGCTTTGAAGATAGAATAACTTTGCCTGGTTGAATGGAAAATTGAGCTGGGACGCTCGGACGGGGCTGCCAGTCCGGTATACAGTGCAAAGACCTGCGCAGATGAATTGAAAACAAAGTCTGACGACTAGCACAGGCTGGAAAGAGAGATAGCGAGAGAGAGTGAGACAGACGTGTAGCACAGGAAGCAGCGGCGACAAGAAGCAAGAGAGAACAGAACAAAAAAATTGTTCCGTGATGCGTGGTATTCATCACATCTTCCGCCGTTGCCTGGATAACTAATGACTTTAATGATGTTCACATTGCATCATAAGTCTAATCCTGCATTCAAGCAGAGGAGTCCTCGATGGGCTCATCGTAGAGCAAACTTCATGCACAGTAGCAGAATAATCAATTGTCTTAGCATGATTTGAGCAGGTGAAGTGTCTTTTTTGGTGGTAATCAATTGCCTACTGTTGCCTTCTTCCCTGTCCGCTCAAGGCTGAGCCACTCTGGATTTGTTTTGTTCATTCCATTACTCCCTTTGATTCACTATTTATTTATTTAATTATTTAATTATTTATTTTCTCCAATATGGCCGCAACCAGTCACTCATTTTGACTGGAGGCAGGCCTTAGTCAGCTGCCTTGGTAAACTCTTATCCGGTCAGTTCACTTTTTTTTTTTTTTATTATTATTTAAACACACACATTTATAACATTTACAATGAAATCCATCCAGAAAAAATCCCCAACATTACGGAAGAGCACATCAAAAATTTTATATTACACTTCTTTGAACTTTCTGCCAAATCAGGTCAGTCTGGATACATATTTATAAATATATTTTCCCCTTTTCTAACCTATTCTTTTGTCCCCCCTACAATAGACTCCATGTTGCAGGTCATACTGTTTCTTATCATGATGATCCTTTTGTATCAAATTCATCGTAAGTTTTTTTATTTTATAACAATTTATTTATTTTAACTAATACATGTTTAAGTTCTACAAACAGATATTCAAAGAGGACAAACAGATATTAGGGAGCAACTTCACAAGATCAATGCCATCCTTGCCGGACAAGGAGCTCCAAGGATTAACATTTGATTTCTTTTTTAAACTCTGTTTTTTTCTTCATTATTTTGTATTTATTTTAATATTATTTACATTTTCTTGTTAAATAATATACAATTTATTTATTTACCCTTCAGGCCATCAACCCAACACTCGATTATCCCTGTCTACAGCACTAGCCAGCCTTCTAATCTTATAAACTCTCTCTCGCCCAACCTTCACACCTGCTTTCACAACCCTCCAAATAACTCTTTCTCTTAACCTCCTTGCACGACTCGCTCACTCCTTACCTCTTGCATCCTTCTGCTTTCAACCACAGTCCCCCTTCAACATGATCTCCGCTCTCCTTCTCTCGCTTCTTGCCGCCGCTGCTTCCTGTGCTACACGTCTGTCTCCCTCTCTCTCACTATCTCTCTTTCCAGCCTGTGCTAGTACTCCCTCTGACACCTTCTCTATCAACTACAGCCACAGGCGTCGTACCCACTGCACCCGGTCCTGGTCAATCCTTCAAGGAGGGTGGTGACTGCTCTCTATCATGGAACCTGGATACCACTGGAAAGTGGTCGATGCGGTCAAGAGCGAACAGGCTCATCGCCATCCAACACAGGTTGGCTCCTTGGGCTTTGTCGACTCTGGCGCATCAATGATCGACATCCGACTCGAGATTCACCCGCCGAGGCGGCAGTCCATAAGGGGCCCTGACAAGAGGGGGAAGAAGGCCAAGACGAGCTCGTCGAGTCAGAAGAGTCGAGAGATCAAGGTCGAGCTCAAGCAGGACATCTTTGCAACCAAGTATCGCAGTGGAGATACAGGCTCGATCGTCTGGCAAGCAAGTATCGATTTCGCCGAGCTTCTGTGGTACGAGCTTCTGTTCCCCTCGACGCACTGGTCAATGGGCTCAGCTGCGGATGGGGATGAGGAGGATGGCCGTTGGGGAGGATTCTTGGACATGGCACGGTTGACTGACTCGGGTCGGATCTTGGAGCTTGGCGCGGGCACGGGTAGTCTTGCCATCCTCTGCGCCGGTATGTTTCCCTCGGAGTCGAGGGCCTCATGGACCGCAACAGACCAGTTCGACTTGCTCACTATCATCACCCGCAACCTTGCCCACAACCGGATCGGCTTTGCGAACGGACCTTCCCCTCGAGAGGCACAGCACGCCCGATATACGGTCGAGGAGATCGACTGGCTTGAGGTCGAGAAGCAGTGGCTCAAGAACCGACACGCCCATTCACGACCAGCCAACGAGCAAGCCGACCGGTGGTCGAGATACGACCTCATCCTTGCCGTTGACTGTCTCTACAACGAGTCTCTGATCCTTCCATTGCTACGAACCATCGACCACTTTGGGGGTCTTGAGGAGCTCCCGGGCTCGCCAGGGACCCCCCCACCCCTTGTGCTCGTCGTCTCCGAACTCCGGTCCAGCGAAGTCGTCGAAGCGTTCGTCCGCCAATGGATCGCCCTCGGCCCCGCATGGTCCATCTTCCGTCTCCCCACCACTCACATCCGCCCCGAGCTCAAGCTCAACCTTGCCAAGGCCCACTACGTCGTCTGGTGTGGCTGGAAGAGTTGAGGACCGGTCGAGCTTCTCTTAGTTGGACATCCATCCAATCGGCCCACTATAAACGTCCAACAAGCCCCCACGATCAAAGCTTTATACTTACTTATTATCGGCGGTCAGCTTTGATCCCTTTTCCATCCGCACACTTCCCGGTCCACTAACAGTGACCTATCTCAAACCCCGGGTATCTGAACACTTTAGAGGCTGAGTATTGGGGACGGCTGTTCATCTTGGTTGACCTACCACTCAACGAGCCCGGACTGTATCCACTTCTTCGTCCCGTCCATCTTAGAACCCCCCCTTTTTTTTACGTCCGTATCCCAAATCCCATATTTGTTTGATTGAGAAAGTTGTTGCTTAATTAAAGTAGCTGTCCGAACCTGAATTTCTAGACTCAAATATTCTAACTCATCATCACATTTATGTGTGTGTGTTTATGTTTTTTTTTTTTTTTTGATTATTATTATTTATAATCTTAATAAAAATAATTATTGATTTGATTTGATTTGATAAATATATGTATCTTTTGATCAACAATTGATGACTTTTACCTTAAAACTCCTACAAAAAAAAAACAAAAATAGAAAAAATACAAATCCTTACATGCATGATAATAATAAGTGGTGGGAAACATATATACATATTTTTTGGTGATGATGATCATCAATTTTCCAGCAAAATTTACATTAAATTTAAATTTGAAATTTCTGGTATGTTTGAAGTTTTTTTTTTTATTGAATCCAGGTGGACTGGTCCCTATGACTATCAGGACATTTCAATAAGTTGATTTCCAATATTGGAATGAGTGCCACAAAGTCTGAACACCTCATGAAAAAGACTATAGCTGATTATTATGTATATATTTTTAATTCACACCCATATTCTTTTTGGGATGATATGGTGTGTGGGTCTGACCAGCTGCTGAGGATGTCCAGATGTTTTTTTTGGACAATCCAAAAGAGTGGTGATATTAGGTACTGATAGAGCTCCAAGATTGACGGTATTCCAAGCCAAGATGGTGTATATTATGCTGGCCAAAGGAGTTTGGACACTGAGGAGAAGACAGTATAAGTAATATAAGGAAAATAACTGTTCAATATCAACATTTTTTGTTGAGCCTAGTAGAGATTATTATAACTGGACACAATACTTTGTTCCTCAGGTCAAAAAGTTGGGATAGATCCAATCTTCCCAAGAGGTAAGTGCTTCATTGTTGACATGAAATTCATTCTTGGGCTACCAAGCCAAGAGGTTGTAAGACCTCATGGCCGGGTCGCCCCCAGCCATAGATAGGGTTTTGTAATATACCACCTTGGAGTGAGAAACAAAACTAGGATTGGTATGGAAAATTGGGCATAATCTTTTGACCCCTCCAGATGGAGAAAGGATTCCCTGTTGTATTTCTAGGCCTGTCAGAGCAGTAACAAATAAATTTTAAGAGCAAAATTTGAGCCATAGAAAAACCTTACACATAATTAACCACATTCTTGACCCAGTATCATGGCCCCGGAAATACCATGTTTAAGATAGGGGAAAGGGTGTGTAAGATCTTATGGAAAAACCCCATGTGTTTTTTTCGTCAAGGCACTTATTTTTGATGATCAATATTTTTAAAAATATTGATTTGGATTTTGTTGGAAAAATTTGTACTTGAAGTGAAGAGTTGAAATCAAAGAAACAAGTTTTATTAGGTATAAAGAAGGGGTTTTTTTAAAAAATAATAATAAATGATAAGATAATTTGTGGTGAGATCCCAGTTGAATCCCCATTGTGCTGGGGGAGAAAGCTCCCAAATTGACTGGAGAGTTGAAATGCTTGGACAAGGATATCTGAGCAGTGGTCAGGAAGACATGTCTCAACAAGTCATGGCAAGTACTGGGTTTGATCAATTGCAGATCTTTTTGGGTAGAATATGTGCAACAACTGCTGCAAAAGTTCAGCATTTATTTCACATGAAACACATTATTCATGCGACTCAATGATGATGAACCTGAAAATATCAGTTACTTCAAAATTTGGAAATGTATAAGCTTTGTTGGTAAAGAGAGAGAAGAATTAAGGGAGCTGTGTAGTATGAATCAGGTAGAGGGGATCTCTGACTCACAGTACTTACCAAGGATAGAAAATACCCAGAACTGTTAGGCAGGATATGTAGTGGCCAAGTCACCAACAGGATAAAGAACAATAGTCATACCACTGGTAATCTGTTCACCCAAAGAGAAAAAAAAGGGTTTTTAACAGCTTCCTACATTAATGAAAAAAAGAGAATTAGAACTGAAAATCACACACCTAGAAATAAATCAAAATCTGGGAAACAAAAAAAAAACATTTTAAATTGGAAAAAAAGCATTATTTGTTTGTTTAATCAACACGCCTGCAAGAAAATTCAAGTTGCCCTGTGAGCTGGATGTGCCCCTCAATACGGAATGATTGAACAGATTTTTCAACATCAGCGCATCTCAGGGAATGGCACCAGCACGGCTGAAACTTGGCTGGTGATCCAACCTCTTGTACCATGCTCCTTCTCCAACACGTTTGCAGGGTTAGGCAAATTACACATGTCACTTGACCTCAGGACCATTCAAAAAGAGTTTCTCTATGTTGTTCATATTGTGGTAGTAGAGCAGATGCAGGACCCTATTGCTGTGGACATGCTGGAAGTAGTGCAAGGAACCAATGCACCGGATGTGGTGAAAGTATCAGGTAAGTCTCATGACTCAGCATTTCCAATCAAACTGAACTACGCTCCTTAACCAAAAGGCTATGAAACTGGCTGAATGACCAGTTCATATTGGAAATTTGTAGTGTCATATACCACCGTATGACAGTACCCCCAGGGTTAAGGGCACTTCGTCTCAAATGTGCTATGGCTGGTGGCACTAATCCATCCCTTTCATGGAGCCATATTCAGACACACTCTTGACGCTACAAGGAACCACCAAGACTGCGGGGAAACTTCCCTCAAAGATAGAGATGCTTCAAACCTCGACTTTCGAAGCAGCTTCGAAGTTATCTTTGAACTTTGAAGAAGTGAAGCTCAAAGATAACTACAATCTTGCTACCAACGGGTGGAAACCCTCAACAATGGTCACAGGCTAGAGATGTCCTGATCGCGCATTGAACCCGTGGCAGGGTTAGCCAGTTTACTGTCATGACTCAGCATTTCCAATCAAACTGAACTACGCTCCTTAACCAAAAGGCTATGAAACTGGCTGAATGACCAGTTCATATTGGAAATTTGTAGTGTCATATACCACTGTATGACAGTAAGTCTCATGAAGGTGACATTGCCGTCCAACATCGCCATCCATCCTTTAATTAGTGTTTCCCAAAGCAGTGCAAAGACCTGATGTGCCGGAATTAATTCAAGGACCTGTTGTACCAGACTGATTGGAAGCATCAGCTAAGCCCTATGAAGGTATGAAGGTGCACAAACATAGCCGCAATTGCATCATACTTTCTTCACTCAAACAACTGACATAAGTTGCCTGGACTGCAGATTTTGAGATTGATCAAATTGTTGAGTGTTTGATGACCAACCCAGATATTTCAAGGCTCTCTAGCACCAAGAAAGCTTGACCAAGTCATCAAAAAGCTGTCAGACATTGGCTGCGCTCACCCCCTTGACATGGAGTATACCAAAACTCCAGACAGACCAATACCCACCAACCTGGTGCTTTGACCGCTCCTCAAGGAATGGTGGTCCAAGGCAAACCTCTTAGAACTCAGAGATTGGTGGTCCAGGGAAAAGCTTGGCCGCTGTGAATATTATTTTCCAGACTACATAGCCTTTACACAATTATTAGTATCAATTAAATGATGGCTAAATCTTGATAGCACTGACATTATTTTCACATAGCTTTGGTTGGATTATTTGAAGCAGTAGAGGCTAATGATTGGACTTGGACACTGATTTATGCAAGCAGGTCATCTTTGCTAAAGATACTAAGAAAATTATTTGCACATGGCTTTGGTTGGAAAGAAAAAAGAGAAAAATAAATAAATAATAATAATAATAAAAAAAACCCCAAGTTCCCCCCGGGAGTTGGCCTATGTATGTAGTGTAATAAACAAAATTGCTATCAACATCCATCTCGTCTTCCACCCTGTCTTCAACCAAGAATCCTACCAATTTTTCTTCTTTGGTCTCTTCAATTATTGGATCCATTGTGTCAGGAAAAGGGAAAATTCCAAGGAATGGATTGTTGAGCTTTGGTGGAGGGGGAGCTTCAAGGCACAATTGTTTTAACATAGCATTGACAACCAAAACCATTTTATGACAAAATAACTTGAATGTATCAATCTGAAATTTCTCTCAGACTCCTTTTGATATATATTCTAAAGGCAAATAAATATGATTCTATATGAAAATGAATGCAATGAGATAACTGACCTTCAATTGGTGGATCATATCCTCTTCTAAATTCAAGTATACCACTTGTCTAGAAGTTGCAGCCCACTTTTGTTTAAACAAATTGGCCCCAGCTTGACAATATGAGAATGCATCTTGGAGATAGGAATCTTCAAAACAATTCCAAGGTGATTATTGTTTTAAAATCCACAGAGTTATTATCTGATTGAGAACCTGGTTATCAAACTTTTCAACAGTTGCAAAATGTTTGGTGATTGATTCAGATTGGGAAGTCTTTTTGACTCTGTTGTCTTCAAGTGATGTTGATTGAAGCTTGGTGCAAGCAGTCATTACTTGATGAGGTTTTCAGAATCCATGAGAGATCCTTCCATTTTGGCAAGAACCATCATGATGAGTAAAAATATTTGAAAAGCTGCTTTCAGAGACCCAGATATTCCAAGAAAAACTGGATCAACTGCCAGCAGTTGAAATGCAGCATGCTCCAACCAAGCTACCATTGTAACTCCACCCATTTACATATGCAGCTGTTTGGTCACAGTCACTGTCCAACATGCACAGTCACTATGCATTGAAGCTTGGTTGATTCACCCTTTGAGTGAGAAATGAACAGCAATAGGCAGTGAGCAAAAAGGAGAGAGGTCTCTGGGTTAAGTGAATGAGGAAGCTGGGAATGACTTGTACCTGAGAAATGAACAGCGATAGACAGTGAGAAATGAGGAGAGAGGTCCCTGAGTTAAGTGAATGAGGAAGCTGGGAATGACTTGTACCTAGTCAATGTTACAAGGAGATGACACAATGAAGAAGTGAGTCAATTGCATGAAGAGAAGAGAAAAGAGATGAAGAAGGAAGAAAGAACAATGATGAAGAAAGAATCATAAAAGAAAGAAAAGCAGACCTGAGAAATGGACAGCAATAGGCAGTGAGAAAAAAGGAGAGAGGTCCCCAAGTTAAGTGAATGAGGAATCTGGGAATGACTTGTACTTAGTCAATGGTACGAGGAGATGACACAATGAAGAAGTGAGTGAAGAAAGATAGGAAGCAAACTACAGCAATCATCTTTAAATACTAGAAGAATTGAAACCTAATCTAGCTACAAAGATTTGGGACACATGGTAGCTGTCTAACCCTAACCATATTCATCATTTCTAATCCATAATGATTTATTCATCTTCACATTGAGAAAGGTTGGAGTAACACCACCAGCTTCTTTAGAGTTTCCACATTTCAACTGCAGACAGTTGAGCCAGTTTTTTTTTCAGTGAGACATCTCTCTTACACCACAAGCAGGTGTAGGTTGATTGCATTTTAGCTTCAGGATTTTTCAATAGTTACACATATAAATCAGTATATATTCATCTCAAATAATAATCTGTCAAAAATTACACACTTCACCTGAATGCCAAGTTGTTTCAGAAAGAAAAAAAAACCCCTTTGGCTTGTTGCACTCTGGTTTTTTCTTTCTATTTTTGGGTTTTTCCTTTGTGTTTTCCTTGTCTGAGTCTTGAGCAACAGATATCACCTGTGAGCTTGGAAATTCAGAGGTTGACATGGGCTGACTCAGGGTATGGTTGTTCTTTTTCTTTCCAGGGAGAGGTGTGCTTTGTTTTTTGATTGAAGATTCAGGTTTGTTGTGTTTTTTTTTTGGTTGGCAATTTGATACAAAGGATGCTGATACTGTGTAATGTCTTTGTGACAAAATTTGTTTCACAATTGATAAACATGAATCTGGAAATGGCTGAATCATTCCCAATTTCCTCACTGTGGTAACTTGTGAAGATCTGTGGTTGTGGAAACCTGATGAATCACTAATATTTCCATCTTGATTGTGAATTGGTGCTGGTTGACTAGATTAAAACATGTTTTATGAAAAGAACTTAATTGTAAAGTTGACTCTGAAGTGAGGATTTGAGAAAATTCTCTGGTTGAAGTTTGGCTCCACATCAGATGTTTATTGCAAAGAAGAACAATGTATCATCTTCAATCCCCCCTGATGAAAAAAAAACTAATCAACACACTGCAATTATTTATTCCAGGAAAATTCCAATTGGTCATTGTTGATTGCCTTTTTTTAATTCCTAAACCAAAATCTCAACCTTACTAAGTCAAAGAATCTTCTCCACTGCTTGATTTTTCTGTTTATTAATCCACTGGATATAAAAAGAATAAATTACATAATGAAACATTGAATATTTAATATTGTGAAAGCCTTGTAAATTAAGAGTATAGATTTCAGAAACAAAAAAAGAAGAAATAATAGTAAACAAAAACAAGATTGTGGGTGAACTAGCTGGTAATGTGCTTCTAGCAATACCAAAAAACATACAGAAAAATAATCAGCAAATTTATGAGAAGAATCTTGAAAAAAACCCTTCAAATATTCACTACAAGCATTAGCAAGACTAAAATTGATTTGGATAGACAAACCAAGAGAAGTGAAAGAATGTCAGCCTGGGTGTGGAACTAACCGTGGTTAAGGGTTGTAACTAAGGTAGGTTGATGGTTTGAAGTGGTTTGGGTAAATGGTTAAGTCCTGTAAAAAAGGAACTTCCTCAATCAGTAAGTCTTGTCTGAGAGGCTTGCTCTAATTGCTCTAATTAGGCGCATCCAAATCAATACAAAGTATTAATAGGCATCCAAGGAGAGACTCAACTTGGGTTTGTGGTTACTACCTTATTGAAGGTAGGTTGTGGCTAATTCTTGAGGTAATAACAGTATTAAACTATAGATTATCCAGAATTGGGGGATTGTTGGAGAATGGGGAACTAAGCAAGGTAAATAACTCTAAGGTATGTACTGTGCTGTGGTGTTCTAAATATTCTCTGGGGATAAAAAACTATTTACAGTCTGTTTATATATTGTAAGAGCTCCTCAGGGGGGAACTGTGAGCGCTTCCATGACCTGGGAGGTACTGTGGAACTTCAGGGACAAGACAGATCCTTTTGGGAGGATCTGTTAATGTTTATGATGTGATTTCTACTAAGGCTGTGTTATGGGACACATCTTTGATCAGTAATCCTTAGTGTGATTGGATCACATTATGACATTTGTATTTAATGATCTCTTATTAATATTATCAAAGATAATATCTTATAATGATGTCATTTATTATTGGCACATCTTATAAGTATTAATTATCATAATATTAATAAGGTCTTTTATTAATAAGATATTAAAGTACATATCTTATACGTGAAATATTCCAATGTTAAGGAATGTGGGCGTAATCAGAGGGAAAGAGTGATATCTGTTACTCTGGATATTTCACGTGACAGGAGGGCAAAGGGCCTACAAGTTATGTATCTTGTATAACAGGAGTACATAGCTTAACCAGAATTATTCATGAGTTATTAATGAATATATTATTAAAGTATAAATATTAATTATTGTAGTTAATGTACTTTAATAACAATAATAGTAATGTAATAATAATAATGAATGTATAATAATAATAAATAAGAATAGTATTATTATTAGAGATAATAATAATTAATAATATTTGCAGTTACGTGGTACATGTCAGGTACTGTGCTATGTACTCATTGGCTGACAAAGAAGATCTTTTAGAATGAGGAATAGTAAAATGGGTATCACTGCAAGAAAAAGTGGCTCAGCTTCCTGCAGTTGACATGTAAAAGTACAAAGGTGCCTTTTTACTTTTGCATGTCAACTGCAGGCAGTTGAGCCAGTTTTTCTTGCAGTGAATTGATCCCACTTGGAGTTTGTTTATTGATCTGATCCACACAAGCAGAAAACTTGTTGACTTCCTTCTGAATTTGATCCCACCAGCAATTCTTGAGTCTATTTCTGGTCCTTTTAGCACTAGGAAGGTGAAATTTGTAGTTTGCAGCAATAGACTCCCAAAATGCATTGTAGGTCTGATTTGTTCCTTGCTTTGGATCCCCACTGACTTCAAGCCACAATCTACAGAGCTGAAGATCTTATATTTTGTTATAGTTTCTGGATCAGCCAGTTTTTTTGGGTTCATCTTCAGGTTGGGCCGGGGTTTTTGGGCGTTGATAAACGCAGGCCAAGCGCGCACGCCAACGCCAGCCCGCACGCCAATTTTTTTGGCGTGCGGGGCCTACACGCCCTTTTTTTTTTGGTGTGTAGGGTCTACACGCCAAAAAAAAAGGGCGTGTGAGACCCACACGCCAAACATGGCGTGCGGTTCCCACACGCCTTTTTTTTTTGGCGTGTGGGCCCCGCACACCAAAGAAAATTGGCGTGTGGGACCCGCACGCCAATTGTTTGGCGTGCGCTCCCACACGCCAAACGATTGGCGTGTGGGAGCGCACGCCAAACAATTGGCGTGCGGGTACCACACGCCAATTGTTTGGCGTGTGGGGGGATATCGCATGCGATATCCCCATACACATAATACATACATGTATTATGTGTACGGGGATATCGCATGCGATATCCCCTCGCTCACGTAATCGAATGGTAGGGACCATTTGATTACGTGAGCGAGCCCGCCGAGTCTGATTCCTTTCAGGAATCAGACCGTCGGTCTGGTTGTTTTCAACCAGAACGACCACGAATTCGAGCAACACCCCCACTCACCGATTAAGAAAAAAAAATGTGAGTAAAAAAAAAAAAAAAAAAAGAAACAAAAAAAACAAAAAAAAACAAAAAAAAAAAAAAAAAAACAAAAAAACAAAAAAAACAAAAAAAAAAAAAAAACAAAAAAAACAAAAAAAAAAAAAACAAAAAAATCAAAAAATCAAAAAAATCAAAAAAAAATCAAAAAATGAGAAATAAAAAATGAGGAAAAAAACCCCAAAAAAAACCAAAAAAAAGGGTTTTTTTGGGGTTTAATTTTGTGGAAAAGCCCACAGGCCCAGGGCTCCAACACCCAACTGGCCCAAAGACAGGGCCCAATGGCCGTAAGAAGGGGCCCGCCTCTGCCCATCACCTCCCATGGGCCCACAGGCCCACTTTGATGCTCCAAAGGGGCAATAAAACATTCAAGGGGCCATTCAAACCCCCCAGGCAGCTCAAAGGGCCCCGTATAAGCCCCCAACGCACACCATCCCCCCCAAAAGTGGCCCAATGGGCCCATCTCAAACACAATCAATCCCCACATCTCTTCCAATTTTTTCTTTCAATTTTTTTTTACCATAGATATCGTAACACGTGCTGACATACTCTCCCATTCAAATGCTAACAGATTCCGCACAAATCACCAATTTGACTTCAACAATCAACAATGTCTTCACATCAGACAAGTGAACTAGGACGTGAGATTCATTCCTTTATTTTGTGTATAATATAAGTCCCTGGCTCACTCCCACCCACCCTCCCACCATTACACGGGCGTTGATAAACGCACGCCAACGCCAACCCGCACGCCACTTTTTTTTGGCGTGCGGGGCCTACACGCCAAAAAAAATTGGCGTGTAGGGTCTACACGCCAAAATAAATTGGCGTGTGAGACCCACACGCCAAAAATGGCGTGTGGTTCCCACACACCAATTTTTTTTGGCGTGTCTACACGCCAATTTTTTAAGTCCTCCCGGCTGACGAGGCTATACAACCTCGTCAGCCAGGAGGAAGTCCTCCTGGCTGACGAGGTTGTATAACCTCGTCAGCCGGGAGGAAGTCCTCCCGGCTGACGAGGTTATACAACCTCGTCAGCCAGGAGGACTTCCTCCTGGCCGACGAGGTTGTATAGCCTCGTCGGCCGGGAGGAAGTCCTCCTGGCCGACGAGGTTGTATAGCCTCGTCAGCCGGGAGGAAGTCCTCCCGGCCGACGAGGCTATACAGCCTCGTCAGCCAGGAGGACTTCCTCCTGGCCGACGAGGTTGTATAACCTCGTCAGCCGGGAGGAAGTCCTCCCGGCTGACGAGGTTGTATAACCTCGTCAGCCGGCCCGCTCACGTAATCGAATGGGACCTCCCATTCGATTACGTGAGCGGTGTGGAAATAATGGCGACCTCGGTAACAGAAATGTTAGGTTGCCCTTCTTCCTGGTTGGTTCCGGTGGTTCTTTGATTTCCTCTGCGGGATAAACACTGTCAGCGGATAATCAACTGGTTTCCCTGCAACACCTGATACTCAGCAAGGGGACCGTTCCTCTTGCGTTCGTCGTCCTGATGATGCCCTACGCAGTTCCGCTTGTCCGCACACGCCGAATAATTGCTGAGAGAACTCTAAACACTGAGATTTTCTTATGTACGCCGTAGTTGATAGCTATCTACTGTGATGATAAGATAAGATAAGAATCCCGCAACCCTGGTACAACACTCCTTTTTATACAACAGTCCCCCGATCATGTCCCGCATTCCCCGGTACTGTCCCTGGAGCCCTACTTGCCTGTCTCCTTGATCCCGCATCGCACCGCAGCCTGTCCCCGACTACTATACCCCGTTGACCCCCGCAGCCGTCTGTCGCTTCCCCGCGCACGACTCCGCTTCTTCTGCCCCCGCTCCGCTTGCGGCCTGGCTCCCCGAACCCCGTGGTTCCGCCCGGTCCATTACGTCGCGCATACTGAAGAGGCCTTCGTCCGCTCGACCGATCGCCCGCGCCAACTATAGAATGTCACATGCTGCGCCCTGTGCTTTTCCCCGCGGAATGTCCGATGACATTTGGTAGATACCCCCTTACCTCAGCCTCAGTCTGCCGCTGAGCCCGCGGCTGCGGGCTCAGCTTCAGTGCTGCACCTCTGGTATATAAGTTCTCCCACATCCCCCTCGCTTTTGAATCCTGTCCTCAGCGATTCCCAAACTACCCGCCACCTTCCCATATCTTCGATCATACACCCACCATACCCACCTCCCTATCCAATACCCACCATGCCCCATCCCCGACCCCCCTGTGATCGTTGCGCCGCACGGTCCCGCCACGCTTCCTTGTCTTCTCCCTGCTCCCAACCCGCGCCTGGAGCTGCCTGCACGGCCTGCGCTCGGTCCCATCGCCAATGCTCCCTGTCCCGCAGAAACGGCCCTCGTCCCCAGCCTCGTTCTCGCTCCGGAAATCAATCCCGTCAGAAACGGCGCCGACGCGAGGATTCCTCCGACACTCCGGACCACTTTTCCATCTCCTCTTCCACCCCTTCCCCTCCTCGACACCGCCATCGCTCCAATCGCGTGAGAACTCCCGTCGGAACTGATTGTATGACTCCGAAACCTGAACGGAGGAACTTCCCCAATGGTCCGACCTGGGCCGCCGCCCTCCGAGCCTGGGCGACTCGCCACCGCGTCAACGTTGGCGCCGGAATGGACCCAAACGCTCCTCGCCGCTCTCCGATCCCTCCGCCGCGCCCATCCCCGGTTCCCCTTCCGCGCCGCCGAGCCCAGACTCCCTTCCATGCTCCCCCTCCTCCCCCACCTTCCACCCCACCTCAACCACCCCCGCGAACCACCCTCTTCGTCCCCCCTACCCCAGACCTTCCTCCACCCCCTTCGCCTACCCCGCCACCACCACCTCCACCAACACCTCCTCCCCCTCCTTCCCCTCCCTTACCTCCTCGCCCTTCACCTACTCCTCCCCCCCCATCTATGACCTCCCTCCTACCACCCCGTCCCGCTTCCCCTCCCCCTCTCCGCACTCCTTCTCCGGCTCCCGTTCCCTCTTCTTCCCAACCTCTTGGTGCTGCTCCCGCACCGGATTCCTCGAGTCGCCATACCGGGCCGCAATCCCCGACGACAAATACGAGTCCGGTGTCCCTGAGGCGGACCTCCTCCCGTTCCTGGAAGGTCAGACCTCGCTGGTCGAAGGATTGTTGAAGAAAGCGGTGACGATCCCCGCCGAAACCCGCCGAGAAATGCTCCGAGAATTCCACCGGTCTTCCGCCGCGCTGCGCGCCCGCCTCCGACCCGCTGTGTTCTTGGACTGAGCGCTTCGGACTTCCCTTTCACTTACTCTATACCTTGTATCCCTTTCCCCTCTTGTATTCCCCTATGCTGAAATACTATGCGCCATATGCTTGCCCCCGCTAACCTGAGACAAACACCTGTGCCAAAGTGAGGTACTTGAGAGAAACAAAACAAAAATAAGTTACGAGTGCCCGGACCGCCCCGGATTGAGAACCACTTAGTCCCCGCACTTCCATTTTTTTTTTTTTTTTTTTTTTTTTTTTTTTTTTTAGATTGAGATACTAGAACCTGAAACTGAGATTGAAACTTTGAGAAAAACTTGAAGAAACTGATAACTTGATGAAACTGATGACTTGAGGAAACTGATAACTTGAGGAAACTGATGACTTGAGGGAAATACCACGCCGCAATCCTGAGAGAAAGAGAAACCACACCCGCAACCTAAAGATGAGAGAAAGAAACCACGCCCGCAATCTATGAAGTCCTGAAACAAGAACCCAACCCGCCCGCCGAGGTACCTGGACCGCCCCAGATGGAATTTCCGCACAATTCCCCGTACCCCTCGCCGTCCTGAATATATAACAAAGAAAACCAGTAAAACCATTCACAAGCACAAATACATCCTTCTTTAGGGTGACTGACATCCTGGGGTGGCTAGTTTACCCGGCTGTGGACCAGCTAGCGCACCCCCTCACCAATTAAGGCTTGGCCTATGTCCCCCATCCTCCCCCCGCTTTTGGCCGCTGTCCTCAGCGGTTTGTTCCTCGCACTTCGCCGCAAGGAACGCTCACCGGCCACCTCTTCATCGGCACCGGGAGAATCCGCTCGACCCGCCTCATCGGCGGGCAGCTCCGAGGGAGTTGGCTCCAGATCCGAGTCTTCATCGTTTTCGTCCTCAGATCCTGAAACGAGGGTTTCGTCGAACGACGTCGATCCCCAAGCATAGAACCGCTTCACGTGAGATGCCGCCGCCTTCCGCTTCAACGGGGTTCCGTCCAATTCTTCCAACTGATAACTTCCCCCCGGAAATTTGCTGACCACGCGATAAGGTCCGTTCCATCGGTTGGCGAACAACTTTCCCCACTGGGTTTCCAAGCTCCGATTATACAGAAGGACAAGATCGCCCTTCCGCAAAGGGTCGCGCAACCGGTGGGCGCAACGCTCGTCCCAATAGCGGACCGACTTCGCCCGAGATTCCCGCAATCGCTTTGCCGCCTTCTCAACAACTTCCTCTCGTCGGAGGAGTTGTTCCGCCCGCGCTTCCAACAATTCTTCCGAAGTTTTCACCTTCCACCAGTCGATAGCGAGATAAGTGAGCATCTCGATATCGACCGGCAACACAGGCTGTCGCCCATACAGGAGTTCGTACGCTGAATAACCGGTGCCCCGCTTGGTTGAGATCCGATCCGCGAAAAGGACTGCCGGAAGGAATTGATGCCACTTCCGGCCGTCTTCCCCGCACATCTTCACCAGCGTGTTCTTGATTGGCTGATGTCCCCGCTCAATCATCCCGGCGCCTTCCGGATAATACTCCGTGACCCTGCCGAACTTCGCCCCGCATGACTGAACCAGCTTCATCAGACTTCCTCGGAATTCCGCACCCCCATCCACCGTGACCAGCCGCACACATCCGAACCGCGAGAACCAGAACTCCTCCAGGAATTGGCCGACCTTGTCCGCCGACAGCTTGACCAAAGTGATGGCCTCGACCCACCCCGACAGATCATCCCTCGCAACAAGTAAGTAGGCGTACTTACCCGCCTTGATGTGTACAACATCCAAGGAAATCCGACTGAACAACGAATCCTCCCCTGTCGGAATTCCCACCTCCTTGGGGAGCGCCGAGCTCCGGCGCTGACACGCCTCACAGCTCCGGACCCAGTCACAGACCGACTTCACCATACCAGGCCACCAGAAACGCTGCCAAACGCGGGCACGCGTCTCCACCTCGCCCCGATGCCCCAACTCCTTGTGGAGGCTCCGAAGGATGACTTCCTGGCTCGCTCAACAAGTCGCCACCACCAGCGGTATGGGAGACCGCCAACGCCAAAGCTGACTTTCCCGCACGAAGAAGTTGACGCTATTCCGACGAACCCACGCTTTCAATTCGGTTGAAGTATCATCAGGGAAATTGAGGGTACTTAGGTAGGTTTCCATCAGCTTGTACTTCCCGCTCTGGCAAAGAGGAAGTTCGATGCCAACTGTCCTTGCGCCCGCTTTCATCAGCCGTTCTTCCACGTCCAACGCCTCTGCTGAGCGGAACCGCTGCGCTCCCTCCTCTTCCGCCACTTGCGACAATGCATCAGGCATTGTGAACGCCTTCCCCGGGACATGAACCACTTTGAAAGAAAACAATTGAAGGTAAGCCACCCATCGAGTCATTGGAGCATTAGGGAGAGTAGGAGAATTGATCATCCTTGCCAGTGCTTCCGCATCAACTAGGAGTTCAAAGAACACCCCCCACAACACGTGTTGCAGCTTCCGCACCACCTTGGTGACCCCGCACAGCTCAAGCTTTGGCTGGGAGTATTGCGACTTGGTTTCCGTGAAGGTGATCGACTCGTAAAGAACCGGCCGATCTTTCCCGTCCTCCTCCTGAGTCAGCACGCCTCCCGCACCAAATTCACTGGAGTCAACCGCCAACCGAATTCCCTCCTTCCCGTAATCGAGATCCTTGAGCGTGATCTCCCTGCCGACGATCTCCTTCAGCCGGGTGAACGCATGATCGCATTCCTCGGTCCACTTCCACTCAGTCCCCTTGCGGGTGAGCCGCCTCATCGGGCTTGCGATCTCCGCAAACCGCTCGATGAACATCCGCACATAACTACACAACCCTAAAAACTGAAGGATGTGAGTTACGGTTTTTGGAACTGGCCACTCCAAGACTTTGTTCAACTTAGCCCGAGTGATGCTCCTCCCGCGAACTGAGACTTCATGACCGAGAACCTCCAAAGCCGGAACGCAGACCACAAACTTCTTCCCTGAAACCGTAAGGCCCGCGGTTTCGATCCGGAACAAGATCCGCTCCAAGGTGACCGCATACTCCCAAATGAAACGCCTGATGCCCGGGTTGTCCACCCAGACTGTTCCGCCGTAATCCGACTTCGGTCCCTTGATCCCCGCGTCATCAATGAAGATCTGGACAAGATGGGGCAAGTCGTCCTGGAGGATCCACGCCATCTGCGCTTGGTAAACCGCTACCGAGTTGGTGGCTCCCTGCGGGAGACGAGTCAGCTGCATACACCCCAACCGAGTCTCGAAAGCCGTGAGTGGCCGCGACTCGGGGTGCAATTCCCGCTGATTGTACCCGCCCATGACATCAACCAACCCATAGCAAACCCGCCCTGCCATGGACTCCACGAACTCATCGACGCGCGGAGGAAGCCCTGCATCCAGAATGGTAACGGAATTCAGTCTCTGAAGATCATGAACAATCCTCAAACTCGTCCCATCCTGTTTCAGCACCGGAAAAATTGGGCTGGAGTAGCTTGAGCAAGACTGCTCATACAACCCCGTCCGCACCCGCTCCCGTACCAGTGTAAGGATCACGTTCTGATCCTTCACTGTCCGTTGGATAGGCACTAGCAAGGGAGCTCAATAGCTCCGGAGAAGAAGTTCTAGTACCAAAGTAGGATGAATTGCTGTCTAGACAGGAGAGAAGGATCTCTCTGTTAGTATCTACAAGTGAGTAAATGAGAAATAGGATTGAGAAGAGAAGGAAAGAAGATAAAGTACTTACCTAGACAGGAGAGAAGGATCTCTGCTGTCTAGGCAAAGGGAAAGGTTGAGACTAAGTATGGAACGGAACTAGGCTTATGTAATCTAGTGACATGTTTGTGTAAGCCTGTGAGGAGCAGGGCTTACAGTCTCCCCTCCTATAAAAGAGAGTGGAGAAGGAAACAGAGAATTCAATAATAGAGGAAGAGGAAAGGCAGGAAGGTGGAAAAAAAAAATGGGATCAGGATTGTGGTGTTCTTCAATAGGGATGGTGGGCAAGGCAAGGATGAAGGAGATGTGGCGGTAGAGGTTGAAGATCTTAAACATAAAATAGTATGGGGTTGTCAGAAGGAGAAGGGGGGTCAGGGGACTTCTTCTTTTTCTTTTTCTTATTTTTCTTCCCCGTGTTCTCCGTGGCCAGCATCTCTTGTTCAAAGTCGTTGAAATATCCCTGGTCTTGTTCTAGACAGGCGTTGTAATATTCCTGGCACTCCATCTCCCATTTTAGGCGTTCTTCGGGGTCCTCAGGGGCTAATTCGTTGTCATGAGTAGCGTTGGTGTCATCCATGACAGTCAGGTCTCCGATTTCTGCTAGGTCAAAGCTTTCATGGTGGGTTTGAGCAGTGGGGCAGAACAATGAAGGTGGTGATGATTTGGGTGAGGTAGGTTGACCGCGGATCAAAGGTTGATTTGTTTCAGAGGGAGGGGTGGATAGCGAACAGGGGGGGAGCGAGATGATTTTGGTAGTCGTAGTAGGCTTGGTTGCTTGCAGGGGTGTCTTGGAGATGTAGGTAGAGACGAGTGGGTCGGACGAGGCAGCAATGAGCTGCAGGTGAGGTAGCAAAGCGGTTGGCGAGCTCCGACTGGCTGGTAGGAGAGGGTCGGCTTTGGATGGGTCGCGCAGGGTGCTTTGGGCCTGCTCGAAGTCTCCCCGCCAGCCGGCTGGGGCTGAGGCTGATTGGAGGTTAGAGGAGGATGAGCCGGTGTTGTTTTCCGAAGCGCTTGGCCGTCTGGGTGTTTTCTTCGATGATCTCGGCGAGATAGAGCAGACCACTGGCAAGACAGAGTGTGACGAAGGCAACGGCAAGCAGGCCGACGAGGAACGAGGTGAGGTGGAGGAGGGACATGGTTTGGTTTGGTTTGGTTGAGGAAGAAGAAGGTTGAGAGTTGCCAGTGGCGGCAGATGAGGGCGGGAGGGGGACGGAGGCCGGTCTACTGGTGTGACACGGTTATCGGACGCTTGCTCGTTTTTGACAGCGGTCGAGGGCAGCAGCACGGGCGCAGAGGAAGACGAAAATGGCTGGGCACTGCTCGACGAGAAGGATGGTGTATGGCGTGAACGGCGCAGTTTTTCACGAGAGATAGGTACGCATTTGGGGCTGGTGGAGTCGGCTGAATCAAGGAGAGTAGGAATGCGAGCTGGAGATTGAGAGAAAACACGGTGATTTGCTTGAGCAGCCGCAAGAAACCCCATCGTCTTATTTGATAACAAGGGGATAAGGCCTCGATCTTTTGAGTATTGGAACGAGCCGGCCACGGGAGCAGTTAAAACCAAAGGTACCTCCGCTCTAGCTAGGAGTAGACGGACAATCCCCTCTAAATGTTGGATGCGCTCCTCGTAATTTTTAGCTGGTTGGTAAAATGGCCGAGTCAACATAGTTGCAGTAAGAATGAGACTTGGGAGGAGTGATCAATTTCGGAAACAATGTCAAAGGGTGGAAGTCGGATAAGGCACGTTAATGAATTTAAAAAAATTCTGCCTGTTGGGTTTGTGGAACTAGAAAAAAAAAGTGTAAGGATCACGTTCTGATCCTTCACTGTCCGTTGGATAGGCACTAGCAAGGGAGCTCAATAGCTCCGGAGAAGAAGTTCTAGTACCAAAGTAGGATGAATTGCTGTCTAGACAGGAGAGAAGGATCTCTCTGTTAGTATCTACAAGTGAGTAAATGAGAAATAGGATTGAGAAGAGAAGGAAAGAAGATAAAGTACTTACCTAGACAGGAGAGAAGGATCTCTGCTGTCTAGGCAAAGGGAAAGGTTGAGACTAAGTATGGAACTGAACTAGGCTTATGTAATCTAGTGACATGTTTGTGTAAGCCTGTGAGGAGCAGGGCTTACAACCAGCTCTGTGAAGGTATTGCGAATGGTCGCCGGAACCGGAATTGGCTTGATCTGCCACGGTTCATGGGGTATCACCGGAATCCAATAAGGCTCCCCTATTCCCCTGTCCAACAGCCCGCGCTCCTCAGGGGAAAACGCCAAAGCCTTCGCCCGCAAGGTGACGACCTGGGCTAAGAGCTTCCACTCCTCCTGGCTCACCCACCCCGGAGGTCCGAAGTTGAGACTCGCCATCCGTTCATCCGTGATACGCTCTGTCGGCACGAATTCTGGAGGCCGCACCGAAAGTGGGGTAAGATAGGGGTCTCTCCCCCACTGGATGGGCTTCAACGGTGAGTTCAAGCTTTGCGGCATTGGCTCATTCCGCGGCCTAACCTTCCGCGCCACCGGCTTATACTTTGCCCCGCCCGATTCCACCCTCCGTAGGACGACGCCTTCTTCCGCTGAGATCCTGCGGACTGGGAAACCAAAGACTCTCGATTCGCTCACGACCGTGGCACAAGGTAGGGTTTCTCGAAACGTAGTAGATACCCTTGGCGGTGCACAATTGGGAGGACTTACTTCTGCACTGTTTGCCTCCACCCCAAAAGAACCTTCCTCCGCTCTTCCCTCCAAAACCTCCTCATCCTCCTCCCAAACCTCCGTCGCCTGATGCGGACCGAACTTCCGAGGTTCCCACCTATGATCGGGCGGAAAAGGATCGCTCACGTACGTGGCACTCGGTAGGGTTTTTCGAAAGGTAGTAGAAACCCTTGATGGTGCACAATTGGGAGGACTTACATCTAGACTGGTTGCCCCCGCTCCATCGCTTTCCTCCTCCATTCCCTCTCTCCAGACCTCCGGTTCCGAGTGCGGACCGACTTCCCAGGATTTCCGCCTATGACCAGACGAAAGGAATTCGCTCACGTACGTGGCACTCGGTAGGGTTTTACGAATGGTAGTAGATACCCTTGGAGGTGCACAATTGGGAGGACTTACTTCTAGACTGGTTGCCCCCGCTCCATCGCTTTCCTCCTCCATTCCCTCTCTCCAGACCTCCGGTTCCGAGTGCGGACCGACTTCCCAGGATTTCCGCCTATGACCAGACGAAAGGAATTCGCTCACGTACGTGGCACTCGGTAGGGTTTTACGAATGGTAGTAGATACCCTCGGAGGTGCACAATTGGGAGGACTTACTTTTGGGTCTTTTGCCTCCGCCCCATCATCCCCTATTCCTTCCCGCTCTTTAGGAGTCGACCGTCCGCGCGATGCTAGAGCTGACATCGTGCGGATTGACCGGCCGACACCTAAAAACCCCGTACCAAGGGGGAAGCCTCCTGCTTCTCCCTCCCTTGGCACTCCTCCTCCCCCACCTCTGGCCCCAGCCGGGTCTCCCATCGGCCGCTCGATGGCCGACAGATCGTTGTCGCGAACCGTCGCCCTTGGGAGTCCGCCACCGAAAGGACCTCCTCCTTGCGGACCGAATCTAACCGAAGGCCGGCTCGGAAGGCGAACAAGAACGGCCGTCCAAGGATGACTTCGGAGGACCTCACCACCAAGAATGAGACCCTCCGCCTGGTCTTCGCCACCTCCACCCACTCACTCTCCACCACACCCGCCACCTCGCACTCATGGCCGCCGATTCCTCGCAAGCCGATGTTGGCTTGTCGGGTAACGAGATCCGAGTCTTGCGCCACCTCCGCCGGCAAAAGGTTGACCATCGACCCGCTGTCAATCATCGCCCATACTTGCTGGTCCCCAATGGTCATCTGAACATAACCAAGGGGGCAGGAAATGGAGTCCGACGGGAACTCCTCCGGATGGTGTCGGCACGAATGTTCGGCCTCCGCTGAACTCACGTCGAAGGCCACCCGATTACCTTCCGCCTTGAGGCCCGCACTCTCCTTAAGAGACGCTATGAGCTCTTCCGCCATTAGAGGGGAAACCGACGCCAATTCTTTGATGGAAAGAGTCAGCGGGCCATCCCCGTTCAGAGTGCGCTTGGCCAACTCCGCCGCCTTCTTTTTCCCGGTGGGCACTGCCACTCCTCCAGGCTGCGAAACTTCCTTCGCCTTGCCCTTCTTTGGAGGATCCACATCCATGCGGTCGTACCCGCCATAGCGGGCCGTCACCTCATCGGATTGGATGGCCCACACCTCTGATTGGACAGCCGGGGGAGTCCATCCAGACGTCCCAAAAACTATACCCATCGAGGATTTGACCTCCGCCTTCGGGCCTTCCGCCGTCTCCCCCTGCCCTGCCGCCGCTGCACAAACCACGTTGCGCGGCACGGCCGCCTCGATCGGTTCACGCGATCTAGGGAGGAAATAATCGCCGTTATAGATCCTCACCCGCCTACCGTTTAAGTTGTCCGTCAACTCTTGACATCGAGACTTATAATGGGTATTCGACCCGCAATAAGTGCAACGAAGCCCCGGAGGCCCCGCACGCGGAGGACCGCTCCGCTGACCGTCGGCCGGTGCCGACGCTTGAGGCTGGGACTCCCGTTGAACCGTCTTCTGCATGAACAAACGAAGCTCCTTCAAGGTGTCAGCCAACTCCGCCACTTCAGCGGGCGCCACCGGCGCCGTGTTCCGGGAAGAGATCACCGGCCCGATTCCGGTCGAGATCGCCACTCCCGAATTCTCGGCCACCAACTCCATCATGTCGAACTCCGCCCGGACCGCTCCCCTAAGCGACGCCAAGTCGGGCAACAGGGTCCCTCCATCCCTCGACCGCTGAATGAGGTTCTGATCGTACAGCCTCCGCTGCACCCGCTCCTGAACCGGCGTGGCGAGCCCCTTGAGGAAGCTCCGCTTGACCGACGCCGGCTCCCCAATGATCACCTCATTGCGATTAAGGTACTTCACGATGCGATCAAAGGAAGTGACGTACTCATCAAACGCCCTTCGATCGTTGACCCCACCCGATGCCGCCTTGCTCGACGCGAGATTCTCCAAATCCGCCTCCCGATACCGTTGCTGACGCGGACCCCACTTCTCCAACATCTCCTCCCTCAGACGCTCCCAGTTCTTCGCCTCGTACCCCTCCATTTCCTCCACATCACGCAACTCTTCTTCGGACTGAATGAAGTTGACGATTTGACGAACCTTGTCGCCGTCCGACGCCCCTTCGGTTTCCGCCGCCAATTCGAAACGACTCAAAAATCGATCCACCGCATCGATACTGAATCGGACTGCGGGAAAATCCCGCGGCCGAATCTTGACGCCCGTCGGTGGGTCCGACGCCAACCCTTGCCTCCTCACCCCTACCGGCGCTTCACCAGCCGCCTGCTTCCCCTTCCGATTCTCCTCCGTTCCGTCGTCCATGTTGACCTCCGACGTGATGCCGTAGGTACCCAGACCTCCCCCCTTCGGAGGGGGAGGGACGAACTTGGCGGGAGGGAGGGTGAACTTGGAGGAGGACGCTCCGCCCGACGCAGTCGTAGGAAGATAAGTGTCAGAACCACTCATCCTCGAACAATGATAAACGATATATAAAAAATAAAGAAAAAGACAAATGTCTTGACCCGTCCGCAGGTTGGAAACAGAAAGAAGTTCCCGGCCAGACCCCCAATATGTGGAAATAATGGCGACCTCGGTAACAGAAATGTTAGGTTGCCCTTCTTCCTGGTTGGTTCCGGTGGTTCTTTGATTTCCTCTGCGGGATAAACACTGTCAGCGGATAATCAACTGGTTTCCCTGCAACACCTGATACTCAGCAAGGGGACCGTTCCTCTTGCGTTCGTCGTCCTGATGATGCCCTACGCAGTTCCGCTTGTCCGCACACGCTGAATAATCGCTGAGAGAACTCTAAACACTGAGATTTTCTTATGTACGCCGTAGTTGATAGCTATCTACTGTGATGATAAGATAAGATAAGAATCCCGCAACCCTGGTACAACACTCCTTTTTATACAACAGTCCCCCGATCATGTCCCGCATTCCCCGGTACTGTCCCTGGAGCCCTACTTGCCTGTCTCCTTGATCCCGCATCGCACCACAGCCTCTCCCCGACTACTATACCCCGTTGACCCCCGCAGCCGTCTGTCGCTTCCCCGCGCACGACTCCGCTTCTTCTGCCCCCGCTCCGCTTGCGGCCTGGCGCCCCGAACCCCGTGGTTCCGCCCGGTCCATTACGTCGCGCATACTGAAGCGGCCTTCGTCCGCTCGACTGATCGCCCGCGCCAACTATAGAATGTCACATGCTGCGCCCTGTGCTTTTCCCCGCGGAATTTCCGATGACATTTGGTAGATACCCCCTTACCTCAGCCTCAGTCTGCCGCTGAGCCCGCGGCTGCGGGCTCAGCTTCAGTGCTGCACCTCTGGTATATAAGTTCTCCCACAGCGGGATCCCACACGCCAAACAATTGGCGTGTGGGTCTCACACACCAAATAAAATTGGCTGGTAGACCCTACACGCCACTTTTTTTTGGCGTGTAGGCCCCGCACGCCAAAAAAAATTGGCGTGCGGGTTGGCGTTGGCGTGCGTTTATCAACGCCCCCATTACACAGGTTTGGATCTCTGGGAAAAATGCACAGAGCTGGCGCGGCACCCTGCGTTGAAACCAGATGAAAGTGAAAACCTGGAGAATTGGGCCTCTAAAATAAAGGCTGAATACGAGCAGTCAGACGATGAGAATGAACAGGTCTCCAGAACCTCGGCCCCGGCTAGAAACACCTTAGGCGCCACTAGGCCTGCTCCACCACAGTCACACCCACGCCCTGAATTTGCAACCGACTCAATGGCATAATTATATGCACACACTCCTGAGCCCCTACCTCCAGCAACCAACCCAATCCCCACACTCAATCAATTTGCAAACCAAATCAACAAGGATGTTCAATATGGCCAGCCCAACACAACAAACCCAGCTGATGGATCCCCACGTCAAAGCGGAGAGATGCGGACAGATGTCAAAGGCCACAACACAACCCTCAACACCTTTGGCCAGTCTTTCCTTCAAGGCGTACAAAGGGACCAAGCACTCATTGGCCAGAAGTCCTCCAAAGCCCCCAATGCGGACGGGAGACGAGAAATTAACAATCCAGCCATCCGGGACAGCTCTGAAGACCCGGACGCAGAGGGTGAAACAGATGACTCTGAAGATGGTGCAGAAGACCAGCAAGTCCTCCAACAATTCCTTCATGGACGTCCCAAACCTACCTTCCACCAGGAGCCAGTCCATGAACCGGTGCCACAACAAACCCGATATTGCTATGACATGGTACGAATTGAAGATCCTACGGTTGAAGACCCAACAAGCAAAAAGGCGCGCCTGGACAACTCTGCTTCTTCTTCTAAAAATACAGGCCCCATGTATAATTTCTTCACCCCTCATCCCACCTCTCACGAATTCATCACTGCGCAATCACTGCAAGGCCTCAGAATTCCACGGAACCCCCCTGTTGCTGGGCCATCAACAGTCAAGCCACCTACCCAAAGACCACCGGGCGAATCAATTCCTCCTCCCCCGGTCCTGACGCCTCCTGGTAAGTCACTCCCCATTGCTTATGCACACCCATCTTGTAATTAACATCCCTCCTTTGCGCACAGCTATGGGTCTATTTATCCCTGGCCCAATGCTTCCAAAAGCATTGGCAGATGATTTGAATGAAATTTGGCGGGTGGAATTGCGTGGTCACACCGTTCAGCCAAGACAATGATTCAAACCATAGCATTCATCCTCACACACCTTCGCTCAATGGTCACACCACATCCAACGATGCCACAGGAGTTCAGCCGAGTCGTTTGGAGGGAAGTGGATACACTTCTGAAGGCATGCAAATCTGGTAAATACTCACTTTTTTTCTCACTTGTTCATACATCACAAAGGCTGATATTTGTGTGGTATGCAGAGAGAATTCTTAACCCCACTCAACCTGGTGCTCTCTCTCTGATAACTCCTGAAGTTGTCAACATGGCACAGCTCGAGGCTTCCCAGGAGAACCGGAAGGCGCCGCCGTCCAAACGTGTCCAGACCCACACACTTGCGGCAAATCTGGCCTCATACTTTTCTCCAAGTGACCACGCTTATCTCCGGCTTAAAAGTGCTTTGCAAGACTGCTGGGCCCTTCAACACATGAAGCAACAGGGCAGTGAATGGCAGCCTCTCCCCCTGGACGAATCTTTGGTGCATACTGCCCATCTTGCATTCCAACGAACTTATGAAAACCTTGGAAGTCACGCAAAGGATGGATCAAGCCCCCAACCAAACACCTCCGGTCTCAAGGTCCTTGGTCTATACTTCACGGGGGCTATGTCAGCCTTGTGTTACATCTGCGGTCTCCAGGCACCAACAAGACCAAAGTATAAAAAGCTTGATGAGTGGTCAACATTAAACACGCGGGAGCAAATGCGGATGCTTGCTGGTCTCCTGGTTTTTGGTCCAACAACCGCCTTTGTCACTAACAAATACGGGTCCGAACGTCCGACTACTTCAAATGCTTCGGCCTTATTGGAATTTGGCGCCAATGTTCTGAAACATAAGGTTGATAGTGGTAATACTTCAGTGATGCCTCACGGGACTTTGGATAACCTCCGATTATACTTTCTCAACTTTTTGTGCTCCATGGGATTTAACCGGATTGGTCATGATGGTTTGCCAATGGTTGATTGGAAAAAAACCCATGAAGAGTTTCACAAATGTTTTTCTATTCAAAACCTCCAAATTTTGTTTTCCCAAGATATAGAAATAGCTGTAGCCAACTACCACTTCTGATATATGTACCGGGGGTTGTTTTTTCTTTGGTTTCCCTTTTATTTCTCATTCACATGCCCTTGAGTTGTAATTTCCACCACTTTCTTGCTCATCCACTTGAATGAAACATCAGACTGAAGTGTTTTTTGAAATATAACCCAAACAGAGTATTATTAATAGGCATCCAAGGAGTACTCATGTGGGTTTGTGGTTTCTACCTTATTGAAGGTAGGTTGTGGCCAATTCTTGATGATATATCAGCATTAAACTATAGATTATCCAGAATTGGGCTATTGGGATTCCTTAGTGGTATCATAATTGTTATAGGGCATTAAGGAACAAACCCGGTTTTTCCGCGTTTACACACAGTTTTACGCAGCGGCAACCTCAAATTTGCTGCGCAGCACACCCGGTTTTCCGCTTTTAAACCCTTTTTTTATTTTATTTTTGCGGGCGGATTTTGATTTTTTTTCAGCATTTGAAAAATGTTTAATATACTTCCAGGGGTGTAGAAATTTATGGTAATTTTTATTTCCCAAAAAAACAATGTCTTCTATTTTTTTTTGCCCATTACATATCAGTTCAGGAATGTAATTCAGGCGTATATTCACCATTTGTAAGCATTTTCTAGCTGTTATCAGTAGTGTTGATAACAATTTCTCTTTCTTATACGTATTATTTGTGTGCTAATAAATTATTAACTTGCAATTATGTCTCTTGCTTTGTATTTTATTTATTTATTTTATTCATTTCATTTATTCTAGGGCATTAATAAAAAAAACCCAGTTTTTCCGCATTTACACCCAGTTTTCCGCATTTACACCCGGTTGTTGGTTATTTAATAAACAAAATGTAACACTCCAAAGCATCATGCAATGTACCATACCTCTGTGTATAATTGTATTTCCATTTCTTTGTCATGAAATCTGATAAGAAGTCAATTTTATAATCAGTATTTGTTTCCAATGAATTCTTCACCCTCTAAAGTGTATGAATCCATTTAAAAACTCCCTGAATATCTTGAAAGACAGATGTGAAGGTGTTTGGAAATAAATTGAGTCCAAAAATCATCAAAATCCAACCAGTGATTTAAAAAAAAAAAACTGTTATTCACATTAAATTCTAGGGCGTTGATAAACGCACGCCAACGGCGCACGCCAACGCCAACCCGCACGCCAATTTTTTTTGGCGTGCGGGGCCTACACGCCATTTTTTTTTGGCGTGTAGGGTTTACACGCCAAAAAAAAAGGGCGTGTGAGACCCACACGCCAAAAATGGCGTGTGGTTCCCACACGCCATTTTTTTTTGGCGTGTGGGCCCCGCACGCCAAATAAAATTGGCGTGTGGGCCCCGCACGCCAATTGTTTGGCGTGCGGGTCCCCCCTCGCTCACATAATCGAGTGGGAGGGACCACTCGATTACGTGAGCGAGGCCGGCCGTGCGGGTCCCCCCTCGCTCACATAATCGAGTGGGAGGGACCACTCGATTACATGAGCGAGGCCGGCTGACGAGGTTATACAACCTCGTCAGCCGGGAGGACTTCCTCCCGGCCGGCGAGGCTATACAACCTCGTCGGCCAGGAGGAAGTCCTCCTGGCTGACGAGGTTGTATAACCTCGTCAGCCGGGAGGACTTCCTCCCGGCCGGCGAGGTTATACAACCTCGTCAGCCAGGAGGAAGTCCTCCTGGCCGACGAGGTTGTATAGCCTCGTCGGCCGGGAGGACTTCCTCCTGGCCGACAAGGTTGTATAGCCTCGTCGGCCAGGAGGAAGTCCTCCTGGCCGACGAGGTTGTATAGCCTCGTCGGCCGGGAGGACTTCCTCCCGGCTGACGAGGTTATACAACCTCGTCAGCCAGGAGGACTTCCTCCTGGCCGACGAGGCTATACAACCTTGTCGGCCAGGAGGAAGTCCTCCCGGCCGACGAGGCTATACAACCTCGTCGGCCAGGAGGACTTCCTCCTGGCTGACGAGGTTGTATCACCTCGTCAGCCGGGAGGAAGTCCTCCCGGCTGACGAGGTTATACAACCTCGTCAGCCAGGAGGACTTCCTCCTGGCCGACGAGGTTGTATAGCCTCGCCGGCCGGGAGGAAGTCCTCCCGGCTGACGAGGTTGTACAACCTTGTCAGCCGGCCTCGCTCACGTAATCGAGTGGTCCCTCCCACTCAATTATGTGAGCGAGGGGGGACCCGCACGCCAAACAATTGGCGTGTGGGCCCCGCACGCCAATTGTTTGGCGTGCGCTCCCACACGCCAATTGTTTGGCGTGTGAGAGCGCACGCCAGACAATTGGCGTGCAGGGCCCACACGCCAAAAAAAAATGGCGTGTGGGAACCACACGCCATTTTTGGCGTGCAGGTCTCACACGCCAATTTATTTTGGCGTGTAGACCCTACACGCCAAAACAAAATGGCGTGTAGGCCCCGCACGCCAAAAAAAATTGGCGTGCGGGTTGGCGTTGGGGGCGTTGATAAACGCACGCCAACGGCGCACGCCAACGCCAACCCGCACGCCAATTTTTTTTGGCGTGCGGGGCCTACACGCCATTTTTTTTTGGCGTGTAGGGTTTACACGCCAAAAAAAAAGGGCGTGTGAGACCCACACGCCAAAAATGGCGTGTGGTTCCCACACGCCATTTTTTTTTGGCGTGTGGGCCCCGCACGCCAAATAAAATTGGCGTGTGGGCCCCGCACGCCAATTGTTTGGCGTGCGGGTCCCCCCTCGCTCACATAATCGAGTGGGAGGGGCCACTCGATTACGTGAGCGAGGCCGGCTGACGAGGTTGTACAACCTCGTCAGCCGGGAGGACTTCCTCCCGGCCGGCGAGGCTATACAACCTCGTCGGCCAGGAGGAAGTCCTCCTGGCTGACGAGGTTGTATAACCTCGTCAGCCGGGAGGACTTCCTCCCGGCTGACGAGGTTATACAACCTCGTCAGCCAGGAGGAAGTCCTCCTGGCCAACGAGGTTGTATAGCCTCGTCGGCCGGGAGGACTTCCTCCGGCCGACGAGGTTGTATAACCTCGTCGGCCAGGAGGAAGTCCTCCCGGCCGACGAGGCTATACAACCTCGTCGGCCAGGAGGAAGTCCTCCCGGCCGACGAGGCTATACAACCTCGTCGGCCAGGAGGACTTCCTCCTGGCTGACGAGGTTGTATAACCTCGTCAGCCGGGAGGAAGTCCTCCCGGCTGACAAGGTTATACAACCTCGTCAGCCAGGAGGACTTCCTCCTGGCCGACGAGGTTGTATAGCCTCGCCGGCCGGGAGGAAGTCCTCCCGGCTGACGAGGTTGTACAACCTCGTCAGCCGGCCTCGCTCACGTAATCGAGTGGCCCCTCCCACTCGATTATGTGAGCGAGGGACCCGCACGCCAAACAATTGGCGTGTGGGCCCCGCACGCCAATTGTTTGGCGTGCGCTCCCACACGCCAATTGTTTGGCGTGTGAGAGTGCACGCCAAACAATTGGCGTGCGGGGCCCACACGCCAAAAAAAAATGGCGTGTGGGAACCACACGCCATTTTTGGCGTGCAGGTCTCACACGCCAATTTTTTTTGGCGTGTAGACCCTACACGCCAACAAAAAATGGCGTGTAGGCCCCGCACGCCAAAAAAAATTGGCGTGCGGGTTGGCGTTGGCGTGCGCGCTTGGCGTGCGTTTATCAACGCCCTGGCGTTGGCGTGCGCGCTTGGCGTGCGTTTATCAACGCCCTAAATTCTACACCCCTTAAAGTGCTTAGAAAAAGTTTAAAAAATGTGAAAATGTTGAGAAATCCTGGAAATTAAGCTGTCAGGATTTTTTATGAAAAAACTGGCGGGATTGGCCAAAAAAAAAAAAAACCATGGTTTTTGAGCAAAATATAAATTACCATGAAAGTATAAACCCCTGTAAGTATGAGAAATAAATTTAAAACTTTGAAAAATAATGGAAATCCACCCGCAAAAAATTAAATTAAAAAAAAACCGGGTGGATTGGCCAAAACAAGTAGAAGACACAGTTTTTTTGCAAATTAAAAATTACCACAAAGTTCTACACCCCTTTAAGTATAATAAATAAATTTAAAATTTTGATAAATAAATAATTTTTACTGGTTTTACTTATTTAAAATGCCGCCCTCCATATTTTTGTTTTGTTTTGTTTTGTTTTGTTTATATTCCTTGTTTTGATTGTTTATTTTATTTGTTTTAAATAAAATATCAAATTAGGATGATTGGGGAGGTCACGCGCATCAAATGCCGCGCTCCACGTGCTATTTGCTTAAAAATTAACAATACAAAAAACCCGGTGTAAATGCGGAAAACCGGGTGCACTGCGCAGCCGCAGCTGCGCAGAAAAGTGGGTGTAAATGCAGAAAAACTGGGTTTTTTGATTAATGCCCTTATTATATTAAAGGCCCTTTTATTAATATTAATAAAATATTAACTTATCAATGCGTATGTGTCATTTGTTATTGTCACATCTTATAAGTATTATTTATTATCATAGAGTAACCTGAATTATTCATGTGTTAGTTAATCAACGTATTATTAATTTAAGTATATCATTTATTGTAAAGATTGATTGTAGTTTAATCGTACTATATTATCACTCTATTATTTATTATCACAGAGTAGCCTGAATTATTCATGTGTTAGTTAATCAAGGTATTATTAATTTAAGTATATTTAAATTGGGCATTAATAAAAAAACCCGGTTTTTCCGCGTTTACACCCGGTTTTACGCAGCGGCGACGTCCAAATTGCTGCGCAGTACACCCGGTTTTCCACATTTACACCCGGTTTTTTTATTTAATTTTTTGCGGGCGGATTTGCATTGTTTTTCGAGATTTTAAATTTATTTATTATACTTACAGGGGTGTAGAATTTTATAGTGATTTTTCTTTTTGCAAAAAAACTATGGCTTCTATTTTTTTTGGCCAATCCACCCGGTTTTTTCATAAAAAATCCTCACAGCTTGATTTCCTGGATTTCTTTTATTCATTTCATTTATTCCATTTATTTTGTTTAATTTAATTTAATTTTTTTTTGTTTATTTTACTTGTTTTACTTATTTATTTTATTTGTTTTAAATAAAATATTGAATGAGGATAATTGGGGAAGTTGCGTTATTCATAAATCATTAACTTGCAATTATGTCTCTTGCTTTTAATTAATTGATTAATTTTATTCATTTCATTCATTCTTATTTGTTTAATTTTATATTATTTACTTTTGTTTATTTTACTTATTTAAAATGCTGCCCTCCATATTTTTATTTTGTTTTGTTTATTTTCCTTGTTTTAATTGTTTATTTTATTTGTTTTAAATAAAATATTTAATGAGGATGATTGGGGAGGTCACGCGCATCAAATGCCGCCCTCCGCATGCTATTTGCTTAAAAATTAAAAATTAAAAAAAACCGGGTGTAAATGCGGAAAACCGGGTGCACTGCGCAGCCGCAGCTGCGCAGAAACCCGGGTGTAAACGCGGAAAAACCGGGTTTTTTTATTAATGCCCTTTAAATTAAGTATATTATTTATTGTAAAGATTGTAGTTTAATAATACTATGTTATCACTTCTTAAAGTCATAATGATGAATTAATAATACTAATAATATTCACTAGAGATCTTAAAGGAATAATATTAAAGAATAATAAGAATGGTAAATATTAATAAGGATAATAATAATTAGTGTTACTTGCAGTAACTTGGTACATTTAATCATTTAGGTATCAAAGAGTGAAGAGTAGTGGAAGGGGAAACACAGTCTAGCAAAGCAGCTGCTGGGCTCTTGTGAAATAACCGGGAGACTTTAGGGAGAGGAAAGGGAATTGTGGGGGTCCGCTTGACTATCACACGTATCCAATGATTATCATTGAAAAATGATAAGAAGAGGGCTGGCAGCGGTTTAGGGTCCGGGGGAACAGTGGCGGGAATATATGTGGTGCTCCCGCCCGTTCTGCTGAGGAAGACAAATGGCTGGTTATAAGCATTGGCCAGAATCGGTCCCACATCCAACTTGCTCATCCATTTGTTCATGGGGACTGATCCACGTGGGTCAGTCACCTGAACACGTCCGTAAGCGCGGTCGAATTCTGAAGGCCCCCCAAGGTATCTTGTCCAATGTGCCTTGTTCTTTTCCATCTCTTCTAACACATCCTTTCGCACTTGGTACCACCCATTGGCCTTAGCGTAGGGACCCTCTGGTCTATCTGCTGCCAATGCATGTGCCACACATGCATAACCACAGTTCCCATCACCTGCAGGGTTATAAGTGGAATGCAGGTATTTTAAGATCCATGGTGGAAGCTCCGCCTGACAAGAATGATGAGAAGTTGGTTATCAGTTACAGTCAGTGCATTCCTCCTTGTCCGTGTCAAGCTTGAGTCACTCACTGCAACATCAGGGTTGGTATTCCCCTGTCTTGTTCGGCCAGCCTTGGGTGCAACCTCAGCATCTACATGCCGGTCCTATGAAACATACAATGGAATCAGACCCTGATAATCTAATGTCAAAGTTATAGTACTTACCTTGGCTGTTGGGGGTGAATGTAGCCTGGCCTCACCCAGCAACTGATCATGAGAGCTTGAGGCTTTTCTTGAGGCTTCTGGAGGTGACAGCAGCTTTTCCTCATCCTGCATCTCAATAGATGAGGAGGAATCCACTGGGGGATCAGTTTCTTCATCTGATTGCCCACCTTGTGCGTCAGATTCTGCAACTGATTCCCCATCTGTGGCATCAGATTCTTCTTCTGATGCCCCATGTGGGGCATCAGATTCTTCATCTGATTCCCCATCTGGGGCATCAGAATCTTCATCTGAAACTGCATCTGCAGAATCAGAATCTTCATCTGTTACACCATCCTTACTACCATACTTGGGCTGCCACGTTTCCTTGCGCCGTGATGTTCCTGAACTGGAAGACCCCCGATTCCGTTTCCCAATAGTGAGGCTGCCAATTCGTGGGGGGTGAGTTCTCTTGACTGCTTAGTAAGTCCATCAGTTATCAGCCTCTTAAAAAGACATGCAATAAAGTTGCTTACGCATGAGTGTCTCCACACTGGGTAGCTCATCCAGGTCCCCAGAGGAAGAAGCTGAGGTGTCCAATGGAGCCTGCGCGCGCTTGGACTGTCTCTTACCCCCTTTTCCTTTTGATACACCGGCCTTCTGTCTTGCTTTCCTTGCCTGCGCCTTTTGGATTTGCGCTTCCACAATTTCTGCATGGGTGTCATCGCGCTTTTGAACTCGCCCACTACCCTTTCTCTTCTTCCACGGCCTTTCCAGTTTGTGTTTCACTCGGATAGGATCAGGCTCTGCAAGCGGGACCACGTGTGTGTTTGCATGGACCCTTCGTAATTTTTTCATTGTTGCTTCTAACACTGAGGGGTGGTGGGACGCCAAGATCTCCTGCTTGAAATCCTCAAAATCGTTGTCAAAGTCGTACAGTGGTTCATCAAGAGCCTGCAATGAACATAGATGAAGATTAGCTAGGAGGGACATGAACAAGTCATACATCAGGAGGACTCACTGGACCATCAGGGTTATAGGCCAGATGCCACTGGACATGGAAATCCGAAGGCTCCACATCTCCCTTCCCCTGGACCAAACATTCAATAGTGTGCAAACACGGAATGCCCAAGCCAGCCTGGAAATTACCTTTGCATTGAAGGCTGGGATCCCCAGGCTTGGTTTTCTTCATCTTGATGAACTTGTTGTACTGAGACAAGGCCAACTTGAGCGCATGACAGGAGATTTTGCAGCTGAGGGACTTGAAGGCATTTGGTAGTCCGGTTAATCCCTTCTGTAACTCGTGTGCCAGGTTCGTGTGGGCTGTGTCAAGTTGTCGGTCCACTGCTGCAGCAATTGTAATGAAAAGTGTTGCAAAGTCGCACCTAGCCGACGTCACATAGGTTTTCAGCCAGCTGTGGGCAGATTCACATCGTGACGAAGTCAGATTTCCTAGATGGGGTGTCATTCCGGCCCACGCATTCATGAACTTCTGTCGCTTGCTCCAGACGTTCTTGTACAGGTATTCGTAGACGTTAGTTCGAGTGACTAGGTACCGTGTCAGTTGAGCCCACTTTGAGTTGCAGGTGTCCTCATTGGGGGCATGTGCGACCTCATGCCAGAGCCTCATGAATTTGGCCCATTCTTCGCCATCGCCAGCAAAGGCTTGCTTGCAGTTTGTCACAATGTTCCGATCGATGTGCCACATGCACAAGTTCGCGGTTGCATTCGGAAAGTGCTTTGAGATAGCATTACGCAGTGCTGATTCCCTGTCTGTCACAAAGACCTTTGGCGCGTGGTCAGCGTCCCATATAGATCTATGGGTATCACACAGGCACCGGAGTACAGTCAGTTTATGATAAGAATAGGTGATTAGTCAAATATACCACCCACTTCAACTTATCAAGAGCCCATGAGTAGGCCTCATTCTTCTCGTTTCGCATCAAACAAAAACCAATCAAAAAACTGTGATTGGTTGCAGTTTGGCCAACCACATGCAGCAGGGTGTAGTTGTTCAGGTTTGTCTTGTAAGTGCAGTCAATGTTGACCACATGGTGGAACCTGCGAGCAAGAAGCAACGATCCTGGGTGCGCAAACCACAAGTAAAGGAGCTTGCCGTCTGTGTCGTAAACGTCCTCGTGTGTCCAATTGGATTCGTTGAGGCAACGTAGGAGGTACTCGATTGGGGTGTTGCCAGCCCTCTTCTCTGCCCTCAGTGCCTGCTTTGTGTTGTATATCGTCCTGTTGGTTACAAACCTTCCCTCACTGCTAGTAAGGAGTCTAGCAATTGCCTGGGGTTGCATTCCAAGAGACGATAAGCGAGCAAACTCAGTTTGGCCTTTGACAGAGAGCTTCTTGTGGATGACTACATGTTCCAGATCGATTGGACCATGATTGTGCTCAATCGTCTTTCGGCATCGGAGTTCCCATGGTGCATCCTTGAGTTTTACTGAAGTCGGTTTGTGGCCGGATATTTTGAAGCAGCACCCCAGTCGCTTATTCCTAGACTCTTGAAACCGGATAGCATCAACTGAGGTTTGGTCTTCCCCGGCAACTGTGCATGCAAAGTAGATGTTCTTGTCCCTCTTGGAAGCACAAACTTTCAGAGCGTAACCATGCTCGTGGGCCCATGTGGTGACAAAGTGTTTGAGATCAGTGACACATGTGAAAAGGAATTTGGGTGGTGCATCCATTGCATCTGGAAACACAAGCAGTTCAGCCAGTCTGCCTCAAGTGGGCGAATTAAGAAACTAGAAGAACTTACTGCCAACTGAATAATCATAAGATTGTACATCTTCAGATTTCATCAACACTTTATGCGGTTGATTGGCAGCGGGTAACATTGCGGGGGCCAGCGGTGAACGTCCTAAAGGATTGAGCGGGTATACTGGAAGATTGACTAGGTAAACATTAGGTCTTGGTAAGATGAAAACAAGGTGGAGAAATATTTGAAGACTCACCTTCAGCCACAGTTTGAGGGACTTGAGGGCTGAAAGTTGCAGGGGGAAACGGTTGAGGGCTGGGTGGTGCAGGGTGATACCTGCCGGGAGATGTAGGCGTGACGCTTGGGTATTTTACTGGGAGATTGTGCAGGTAAACATTAGTTCTTGGTAAGATGAAAACAAAGTGGCGAAGTATTTGAAGACTCACCTTCAGCCACAGTTTGAGGGACTTGAGGGCTGAAATTTGCTTGGGGAAACAGTTGAGGGCTGGGTGGTGCAGGTTGATACCCGCCAGGAGATGTAGCCGTGATCCTTGGGTATTTGACTGGGGAATTGAGTAGGTAAACATTAGTTCTTGGTAATATGAAAACAAAGTGGAGAAGTATTTGAAAACTCACCTTCAGCCACAGTTTGAAGGACTTGAGGGCTGAACGTTGCTGGGGGAAACTGTTGAGGACTTGGTTGTGCAGGTGGCCAAATTTGAGGGCTAAATGGCGCAGAGGAGGTTATTTCCCCCAGAGATGGCTGCATATCTTGCATGACGGGTATGGAAGGGACTTGATTTGTCTGCGGCGGAGCGGGCACTGATGGTTGGCCAACAGGGAAATTGTGTGAGGTTGGCAGGCCTTGGAAGTGAGTGGGTCCAAGAGTGAATGGGTTGGCCGGGTGGGACAATGGTTGGGGTCCCGGCTGCCAGTAGTTTGAGATTTGTGGTGCTTGATGGGATTGCGGAAACGGATGGGATGGTGGGGCTTGAGTTATATGAGGTGGTGCGTAGAGGGCTGGCTGAGCCAGATAGGATGGTTGGGCTGGATCAAGCTGATAGGTGGAGGCTGGAGGTCGATTGTGATAGTGGGTGAATTGAGGCAATTGTACCTCATATGGGCGGAACACAGGCTGCGCTACTGGGTGGGCTGGGGGGCCAGGGTTTGGCTGGATTGCCAGTCTGTAGTTGTTGTCATTGAAGCTGTAGGTGGCTGGGTGGGCTGAGGGGACAGTAAGGGGCTGGGGGGGTTGGCCATATTGGTTGCTTGGGTAGCCATAGTTAGTTGCTAGGTGGCCTGATTGATTGATTGGAGCTGCAGGTTGGCCAAGCACGTGTGGATTTCCATACGCAGAGGTTTGATTTTGATACATGTTGCCAAGTGGGGTGTGCGGGTGATGGTTGGGGTCAACCTCATAGAATCCGTATGGGCGTGGAGGCTGATTGCTTGCGGAGTTGTAATCACCGGTGTGTGACATCTTTTGCTGCTGATTTGGTGATTTGTGCGGAATCTGTTTGCATTTGAATGGGAGAGTTTGTCAGCACGTGTTACTATATTTACGGTGAAAAAAAAATGGAAATAGGAAGAGATGTGTTTGAGATGGGCCACTTTTGGGGGGGATGGTGTGCGTCTGGGGCTTATACGGGGCCCTTTGAGCTGCCTGGGGGGTTTGAATGGCCCCTTTGAATGTTTTATTGCCCCTTTGGAGCATCAAAGTGGGCCTGTGGGCCCACAGGAGGTGATGGGCACAGGCGGGCCCCTTCTTACGGCCATTGGGCCCTGTCTTTGGGCCAGTTGGGTCTTGGAGCCCTGGGCCTGTGGGCTTTTCCACAAAATTAAACCCCAAAAAAACCCATTTTTTTGGTTTTTTTGGGGTTTTTTCCTCATTTCTTATTTCTCATTTTTTGATTTTTTTTCGTTTTTTTTGATTTTTTTTTTTTGATTTTTTTTTTTTTTTGATTTTTTTTTTTTTTTTTTTTTTTTTTTTTTTTTTTTTTTTTTTTTTTTTTTTTTTTTTTTTTTTTTTTTTTTTTTTTTTTTTTGGATTTTCAGACTCACCGCTTGTGTTGATCGAATCGGAGAGCGGTGGGCGGTGTTTGTTGTGGTTCTGGTTGAAAAAACCAGGACCATAAGCGAGCCCCAGTCCGGAAACAGACTCGGGCTCGCTCACGTAATCGAATGGCCCCTCCCATTCGATTACGTGAGCGGGGGGTGTGTATATCCCATACACATAATACATACATGTATTATGTGTATGGGGATACACATATCCATCCCCCCGCTCACGTAATCGAATGGGAGGGGCCATTCGATTACGTGAGCGTGTGAGACCCGCACGCCAAACAATTGGCGTGCGGGTCCCACACGCCAATTGTCTTTGGCGTGCGGGGCCCACACGCCAAACAAAAATGGCGTGTGGGAACCGCACGCCATTTTTGGCGTGTGGGGCCTACACGCCAATTTATTTTGGCGTTTAGACCCTACACGCCAAAAAAAATTGGCGTGTAGGCCCCGCATGCCAAAAAAAAATGGTGTGCGGGCTGGCGTTGGCGTGCGTCTATCAACGCCCGGGGTTTTTGGGTCCATCTTCAGTTTTGGACTTGCAGTTGTGTCCACAAAAAAAGGGGTACTTGGGGGCAAGCAATGTTGTGTAGGCTGGATGTTTCACAAGGGGAAAACAACATTTTCTGTGATTCCCCTGAAATCCAGTGTCTATATCCAATCCTTTCACGTAGGAATTGGATACAGATCTGAGATTGGAGGTCAAAAATCTAAAATACAGATGCATATGCCAACTCTTGTGGGGGTGATTTTTGGGTCCAGGTTGCTAAATTTGGGATAGAAACTGTGTTTAGCAATGCCTGTGGAGATGCTATTAGTGACAAATCATCCAGAATGAGCCCTTGACCAAGCAAAACACAAACAAGGATGATGCATAAGTGATCTAAACCTTACTATAGAACTGTTGACTTTATCTCAAAAGACCAAAAACTAGACCTAATAGAAGAAAATAGTAAGAAAGAAATATTAAATGATGATAATGATAGAGAATAGAAACCAACCCTGAATTGAAGAATATATATCTAATAGAATGGAAAACCAATGAAGATAGGACAAGATAGAGGACAAGGACTGAGAGATTTGAGTTGGTTAGTTGAGAGTTATAAGTAAGTGAAACAGATAATAAGAAACAAACCAATAATGGCAGGACTTGTGTGGAACTTGTTAGAATTAATTATCATTTATTCTATTTTTCATTTGTCTATCTCATTTCATTCTCTAGTCAGTATGCTACACACCTATCATTTACATGTCACTTACATATCACACACTGTAGGAGCTTACCTGGGCAGCAGACTTGTGGAAGGACTCTTTCCTCATCCTTCCACAACATCCCAAATCTGCTGTCCCAGGTATAGTAGTTTCCTTATTTTCTCTCCTTCTCTTCTCTCTCATATTGTTTCATTTCCTTCTGATTATGCTAATGAATCATCCTTCCACAACATTCCAAATCTGCTTTCCCAGTCTCACTCAACAGGTTATGAGCTCCATCGCGCCGTAAACTCACTGTTAAAAGAGGACAATTGAAGGATCCGTATGCTTTTTGTTAAAGCATCCCACTGTATGAACTCGCCACCCTTGCCATTCCTCAAACTAGAATACTCTCTATCAGACACCGCCGCTTCCACTCCAACCAATCTTCCCATTACATACCATGTTGTCTTCCACTGATCCTGAAGTCTCCAGCCACCCAGCCCTCAAACTGAGCAGGGTCGAACAACTGAAGCCACCAGGCTCCAATTCCAATTACCTGGACTGGAGCTGGATCTTGGAGATACATTTCGCTGCAACAGATGTCAATTACGTCATTAGCAACTCACCGGAACAGGCAAAACTTAAACTGAGCTGGCTATGGGACAACAAGGCCATTGTGAGAACTCCTTTGGGACGGATGGCAGTTCTGTGAGGGGGAAATAACAATAGACTATTCCAACTAGGTAATACTACTGTTAAGAGTGGTTTGAAAGACCTGCCCCTCTGTTATACTGCACAGAATTCTTACAACAAAATTTATTTATTGTTGTGGCGTAAGAATTTATGATAGAGAAAACTATGAGTAGCAATCCCTTTCAGACTAGATCAGATGTTTGTTTTAGCAGAGCAAAGATATGTATGTTCTGGGGTGGACAATGGATCAATGTGAACTATTCAAGTTGTATTGCCTTCTTTCTTAACCTTCAGCTAAGAGAGCAAAGTGATGAAAACACTTTTGCTTTTTCTTAAGAGCACACCAAAAAGGGGCAACCTTGATTGAGATCACTACTGGATGCTATGAGTTTTTGTGCAACTACGAAATAGATTTACTTCCCAAAAACTGGCATGATTTTCCTTCTTGGGGGGAACAACCTCCCCTTTATATAGTAAAATATGAGGCATTTTAGCTGGTGAGTAGAAACATGAGGCATTTTAGCTGGTGAGTCCTAGACAAGCATGTGATGAATCATGTGACTATACATGTGACTCTACGTGTGACTATACATGTGACTCTACGTGTGACTATACATGTGACTCTGTGTGTGACTATACATTAAACTTTAACTATGTACTTATAATTTAAACAAAACTGATTTTATCCTGACTGGGTTTTGTCTAAGTGCAGCTGGCCCTGTGGTTGTTCAGAGAGTGACTATGGGTTAAATACCCGGCAGAATCCAATTTGTCCATAAAAAAACCAGTAATATCCCTCCTTCTTGATATAAAACTATGCCTTTATGTACTTTTGATACTTGAACGCATTTAGCACACCACACCGTCTGTGGGGTTATTTCCCGTACAATACATTTGACAAACATCCGCAACGTTTGCCACTTGAAGAACGACGCGAAAGGCCTGTGGGACTCCCTGAAGAGAGCACATCAAGATTCTTCAGCCGGGGGAATGATGTACTGGCTTTGTAAACTTACCCTGTCCAAGATGGTCGATGACGATCTACTCACTCACCTGGACAAGATGGCAAAAACATTTGAACGTCTTAATGCACTTATTACAGTCAACTCTCCACTGACGCCGGACGATATCTACTCGACATCCATTCTCACTTCTCTGCCGCAGGACTATCTCTCGTGTGTATCGTCAATGATGAACAAGCCACGAGTCAGTCCAACCAGACTGATCGACGCCCTAAATTCGGAATACCTCTGCCGGAAGACCCGTGCGGATGACCCATCTAATCTTGAATTGGCAGCAGCTGCGAAGTCTAGCCAAGGTAAAACCAAGGCGAAAAAAACGGGTCAAGCACCACAACATTGCACTTATTGCAACATGGACGGACATGATCTTAAACGATGCGGTCATGTAGCAAGAATCATCAATGTCCACAAGAACACCCAACAAGGGGGCACTCCACAAGCCAGCCGCCCGCAGGGTTCAGGACAACGTCGGTCCAAACCGGGCAACACTGCAGTCGCCGGTCGAACCTCCGCCGCCGTGTTCACGGAAAACGCTGAAGATGACAACTCCAACTACTCTGGCTTGGAGATCGAAGTTACCGCCGGCCAAGCTGCCACATCACTGTCGTCCACCATTCATTCCGTACCATTGGGAGATGCCAATCTAGATTTGGGTTGCTCCGTGTCAATGACACCTGACCTCTCCTCGGTTTTCTCTCTCAGACCCAATAATACTCCAGTCCACTTGGCCGATCACTCCAGGGTGGAAGCGACTAAGGCCTCTCCAAACTGCCGATAAATCTGGACACAACTGTCCCCACTCTGGTAGTCTCGTCGCTAGCAGAACCCCTACTTTCATTAGCCGGCTTATGCAACGCAGGCCTTACCGTGGTCTTTGGTCCCACGTCGTGCGACATCTATCCAACCACACAGTTTTATACTCGCGGGCAAATAGTGGGAAAGGGGTACAGGAGGGGTAATCTATACTACCTTCCCTTGGAGCCTGTGAGCTCTTCATCCTTTACCTCCACTATTCCAGACTTTAAAGTTGACAACAGCCTCTTGGGCTACCACTGGCAATTCTCTCACCTAGGACTCAAATCCCTCAAAAGACTCTTGAAACTACACTCAATTACTCCTACGGTGAACAACGAGATGGCGGTCCAACAATGCCACATCTGCGTACAGTCCAAGATGCACAGAAAGGCTTTCCAATCCCGCTTATCATACCGATCTGACACTCCAGGTCAACTCATACATTCCAACGTATGCTCCTATGAGGTTGTTTCGCGTGAGGGATACAAATACTTTTCTACCTTTATAGATGATTGTTCTAAATCTACTTCCATCTACCCTATGAAATCCAAAAGCAACACATTTTCGTGTTTTTAAATTTTCCGTGCCTTCTTTGAAAAAGACGGTCGCCACACCATCAAAACTCTCCGCACTGCAACGGGGGGGAATACATTTTGACAGAATTTGAGAAATATCTGGCTAAATCTGGTATTGCCCATGAGATGGGCCCCACTCCCCAGAACTCAACACTGCCAGCATAATTGCCTAGGTTGAGTTCATCCCAGTTAAACTAGGATGCAAAAAACCAATTTAAAGTAGGATGACCTCAACCAATGAAATATAAAGCCAAGGGGGGTCCCTTGGATTTATATTTCATCAGTTGATTTCAACCAAGTTTAAATTGGTTGAGTGCATCCCAGTTTAACTGGGATGACTTCATCCTAGGCAATTATGCTGGCAGTGCAACGGCATAGCTGAACGCACTAATTGAATGATCAGCAACACTGTTTGGGCATCACTTCTTAGGGCCCATCTGCCGAAGTCGTTCTGGGTGGACGCCATTCAACACGCGTATTATGCGCACGACTCCTTCCCATGCCACACACCAAAGGGATTCATGACCCCCGCCTCAATCCTGCGAAATCCGGAGACCAATCTTTGTCAACTTCATCCCTTTGGATGCCTCACCTACTACAAGGTTCCGGAAGCTAACAGGAATAAGCTGGACTGCAAAGGAAGAGCAGCCATACTTCTGTCGTACCTCACAAGCGGAAATGGCTTCCATGTGTCTGGGACCTCGAACGTCAACTGGTAATCAAAACTAGCGACATCATTTTCCATGACAATGTCTTTCCATATGGCTCAAAATTGTCTGTGCCTGCAGATCCCACTATTATTGAGTTACCATGGCCAAATCGGGGGAAATCAGTTGAAAAACAACCACTCCAACTGGAATAACAAGACTCGGATATGAATCTCCCACTTCAACCACGTTTCAACCTACGACTACAAGTTTCAATTCATGCTATCCATCCTTCACTTCCACCGACCGCTTCCTCACCGCCTCATGAGACCCTGCCACCAGATAATCCTTTGCCAACCCCTTCTCGACAAACAACCATCATTCATCTACCACCCACACCACAAGCACCTCCGTCAGACCCTGCACCCTCTAGTGACGCCTCTGCACCACCTTCTCCCTATGCGGATTGCACACCTTCCTCCCCTCCGCGACGGACGTCCGGAAGAGAAAGGAAGGCTCCTGACCGCTACGGACAGTGGTCAAAGGCCGCCAAGGTGTCGGATGACGTCAACACTCCAAAAACGTGGTGTCAGTTGCTCAAGTCGCCAAACAAACTTCGTTGGCTGAAAGCCGCCAACAAGGAATTTGTGTCTCTACTCGGTATGCACACCTGGCAATTGGGACTCAGTCCCTTGCCCTGAAAAGAGAAAAATCATCAAATCAAAATGGGTTTTTAAGGTTAAGCGTCAACCAGATCACTCAATCCAGAAACCGAAAGCCAGATTAGTTGCCATGGGATACTCACAGGTCCATGGTGCTGACTACAACGAGGTATTTTCACCCGCTCTTCGTCTCAAAACCTTACGCCTCATCCTCTCTCTCCTAGCTTACAAAAACTGGAAAGGCAGGCAAGTGGATTTCAAAACGGCCTTCCTTAATGGCCAGTTGGATCATACAGTGTATATGGAACAACCCCCCGGCTTCCAGGATCCTAATAATCCAGACTGGGTATGTCAACTTGACAAATCTCTATACGGGTTGAAGCAATTGCCCCGTCAATGGAATCTGAAACTCAACACTGCCCTTCTCAAGCTAGGTATGACAAATTCTCAATATGATCCAACATTGTACTACAAACAAAAAGGCTCCAAGCTCATTGGAGCCCTCACCACCCACGTCGATTACTTGGCCATTGTGGGCGAACCTGCGTTTGTAGACGAACTGATTGCTTTGTTGGGAAACAAGTTTCAGATAGGAGCGGACAAAGACCTCCATCATTTCCTATCCCTGAAGATTACTCGCAATATCGAACATTGACATGTATTCCTCAACCAATCTCACTACATAGACAAACTTGCTGATTGATTTTTACAAGGCAAATCCACGAGCGTCTCTAACCCTGCCAATTCCTCATTCAAAGATCTCCGCAAGCGTATTCCGTCGGATCCTGTTTCACCTGGTCCATACAATCAACTCATTGGCTCTTTGGTCTGGGTTTCACAATGTTCTTGCCCGGACATATCCTTTGTCGTCAACAGACTATCACAACACCTTTGCAATCCATCTGAGGCCCACTGGCTGGCAGCGGTTTGAACTTTGAACTATCTGGTGACAACAAAAGACATCAAGCTTTGCTTGGGTGGGTCGATTGATATGTCAGGATTTTCTGACTTGGATTGGGCCAAAGACAGAGATGACAGACGTTCAACCTCGGGCTACGCCTTCAGGCTCAGACAAGGTGTTGTTTCTTGGAAGTCTTGAAAACAAGCGACTGTCTCCTTGTCAAGTACCAAGGCTGAGTACAAAGCCATCTCAGAATTGTGTAAAGAAGCGCTATGGTTAAGAAGAATCATGTCAGAACTTGGCCTTCAATCAAGAACGGCTATACAAATTCATGTTGACAATGAAGGGGCCGAAGCTCTTGCAAAGAACCCCGAACACCACACGCGAACAAAACATATACACGCCAGGTATCATTTTGCACATGAATGTCAAAAACAAGATAAAATTGCTCTCCAACATGTATCCACTAAAGATATGTTAGCCAACATGCTAACAAAGCCTCTCAATCGTCTCATGCTTGAAAATCGTTGCCTCAAGTTTGGCCTAGTTCCCTAATTCTATTTCAATTTCCTCTTATGTTTGTTTTATCTCTCTTTTATGAATTTCTCTTTCAATTTCTTTTCTCTAGGTTTGCAGCAAGGGGGGGGTGTTAGAATTAATTATCATTTATTCTATTTTTCATTTGTCTATCTCATTTCATTCTCTAGTCAGTATGCTACACACCTATCATTTACATTTCACTTACATATCACACATTTTAGTAGCTTACCTGGGCAGCAGACTCGTGGAAGGACTCTTTCCTCATCCTTCCACAACATCCCAAATCTGCTGTCCCAGGTATAGTAGTTTCCTTATTTTCTCTCCTTCTCTTCTCTCTCATATTGTTTCATTTCCTTCTCATTATGCTAATGAATCATCCTTCCACAACATCCCAAATCTGCTGTCCCAGTCTCACTCAACAGAACTAAATATAAAAAAAGGAGGGAGCAGACAGTGGAGGATGTGGGAACTGTGATGAGTGAGAATTTTAGTCATTATTAATTAAGATATGAGACTGTGGAAATTCTTCAGTGCATTTCTCACCAAGTTGAACACTTGATGTTGAGTTTATTGCCACAGAGAATATTGAGATTGGCAGAAGCAGTTTTGAGAAATAGCTTGAGACTGATAGTGGTGTTGGACAGAGATGGAGAAGGTTTGTCAAGGCAAAACAAAGGATAATAAAGTGAGAGTTTGGAGGAATGGAGGGATGGAGTTTAGGGTTCAGATGATGAGATTTGAGTTGACTTAATCAGAGAAGAAGTGTGCACAAAGTGTGAATCTCACTGGACCACAATTTTCAACACTTACTCCTCTACCAATTGATGCACAATGGGAGAAGCTGACTTAAAACAAGTCCCACGCTTTGGAGGGCCCTGGTACAGCCTGGGCTGGTGCAAAGCACAACCTCCAAAGGAGGGACTTGAAACTAATTTCAGATTTTTGGCTTGGGAGCTTCCAACTTTTTGCTGGGAGTTTTTTCCCGCCGCCTTATCTGGTGCCTTCCTCCCACAAATTGTATACTAATGTGGAACCAGGTGAAGGCCCTAAATTTTGCAAATTTTTCCATAAATCTCATGACAAGTTTCATGCTCCCCACTCCCCCTTGTTTTACCTTTGAAAAGATTATTTTTGTCTATTTCCACATCTTTTCATTCTGTACAGGCAGAGAATCTTCAAAATAATTCCGGGCTGGCTTCGTGTAGCTTCAAATATATTACATACACAGTAAAAATTGAAGATTCTGTAAGATAACTAATGAAGGGAAGTTGTTAGATACAAGTTTCCATCTTCAATAAAAGCCTTTGTCTCAGAATTCCATCTCATATCCTTTTAGGATCAGGTATAGAAAATTACACCATGATAGCATAAAATCAACCAAATGGACCAGAAAGTAATTTCAGTGTGTGATGCGCTCAATTCTCTACCCTGAAAGATTTCCCCAAAATCTTTTATGCTGCACTTCTTGTGCTCAAATGATTCAGAGCTTGCATATTGGCGACGTTATTGGGCTGAGTTGGGCATTGATTCAACAATGATCCTGGTTGAGGCTAGGGTTAATCAGATTAAGAGCTCTTGCCCAGGCCAGATTTATTCAAGATGAGGTAATGTAGATCTACACAAATGATGTGATTGAACAGAAGCTCATTTTTATTCATTTTTTAACCAGGTTATCAACATTCTTGAAAGTCAGCAGCCCCTGCAGGGGGACTATCCTGATGGATCATTCCAAAGCTCTAAAAACTTCAAGGAGTTGTTCTTCACACAAGTTGAGAAGGATTGCCATGAAAATCCTCTGATATTGACACACACACCATTTTTATGCAATATCTTGGTGGGTGCGCTTCACAAGCAGTGGATGATGAATGAGATGGGAGACAAAAATGAAATTGGTGAATCTGATGATGAATTCAAATCTGAAGAGGCTCTTGAGGACATTCCACCAACGGTGGGCCCGCTACGCTAACAATAGCTGTAGCGTAGCGTAATGTTAGCTTTTATCGCTACGCTAACACAAAGTTACTGTTAGCGGTTTTTTTTTTCAGCTAACGCTACAAAATTTTTGTCAAAAAAAAAAATAGCTGTAGCGTAGCGTTAGCGACTTCAAAAAAAAAAATTTAACGCTACAGGAATTACCTGTTAGCTGACTTGTAGCGGTGTTAGCTGGAACAAACGCTACGCTAACTGTTAGCGTAGCGCTCTTGTCAGCTACGCTAACTGTTAGCGTAGCGCTCTTTTCAGCTACGCTACATGTTAGCGTAGCGCCCTGCTCAGCTATACCACTCACCCATAGTGAACCAGAAGAGGCTCTCATAAATCAAGATTAAGGAGTAAAAAAAAAAAAAAAAAAAAACTAGGGAATAAGGATAATAATAATATGAAGGCGGTCAGATAGCAATTATTGTGCAAACTATTTGTATATATGATTTTTTTTTTTTTTTTTTCTTTAATCCATGAAACAAGGAAGAAATATTGAGACCAATGAACAAGAGCAATAAGAATTTTATTTATTTATTTATTTTCATTATTTTTTTGGGAAAAATTTGTATAGTTGTTAACAATGCCTTGAGCTTGTGCAAACTTTCCAGCCACCTGTATACCGTCTTTCAACCACATGTGACTACTAACACACCTCTCAATTGTCCGTGGGTTCAAGCTTCCTTGGCCACTTGAGCAAACATCGGCAGCAGAAGAAAATGTACGCTCTGCAGCACAAGATGATGCTGAGCTGGCCAAGTAGTCCCTGGCTAATGATGAAAGAACTGGATATGTTGATGAATGAACCTGAAAAGTTTAAGTAGCATTGTTAAAATCAATATGAGCTAACAAACACAAGTGGACAAAGCTGAGAACAAATAGAAGCTATACCTTCCACCACCTCAAAATAATATTGGGATCCTTTCCATCTGGACTGGTTAAGCGATCCATGTTCTTGACATATACTTCTAGCTCTTTGCTTTCATCCGATGTTTCAGGAGTGTTGAACAAATCAAATATATTATCCTTTTCAACATTTGAAGTATTTTCGTCCAAGATGTTAATGTTTGATTTTTTCTTCTTGTTCAACAAATCCCTTCGTTTAGAAAAAAGGCGGTCCAAAGTTGCTTTGGCTTCCTCTGCTTTTTCAGGCCAGCAATGAGAGAAGATTTTGATGTGAAACGTTGGGTGAAGAACGGTGGCCATTACAAGTGTTTCACATTCAAGCGCCTCTTCTTGGTAGACCTCAAGCTTTTGTATCATTTTCACATACATTGGATGTAATGGATGCCCTCGATTGCATCCTGCCTCTTTCTTCTTTAAATCAGAGATTGTTTGATAGTAATTTGGCAATACAAAAGCACCTGTAGGACCATTTCCCTCCATCTCCTTGGTCAAACGGTTAAACGGCTATCAAAAAAAATGAGCATTATGTATGAAATATATAAGTGGATCTGTGGAATGAATATATCTTACTTCTAACTCCTGATTCAATTCATTGATCATTATCCATTCCTTGCTGGTAAACTGAATTTCTTTGAAGTAGCCAAACTTCTTGTGATTTTCTTTGCGGCTGGACCAAACAATTTGATCTTGGAATTTACTATACTCATCACGGAGCATTGCATCAATAACCTGAGTTTAACAATATGTCTATCAGTACCAACACATTATTTGGAGGTGAATCTTAATGAAATACCTCTCTTGCCCTGTAGGCCCGCTCTTGGCTTTGATATTTGATGTTCCAGCGGATTCCATAACCAGCAATCAGACCATTCACTTTTGTTCCCCCTTTTTGCTTCTGGTAATCCTCCGCACGGCAGTCAAATTCAGCTCTCCATGCACTTGATGAGGTAATCTTTCGTACTACAAAGTCCAGCTATATATCAAAAAAATAAGAAGGAAAGATTCAGTAATTGATTGCTAGTAAAATGAAAAAAATATATACAATATCCAGCTGACCGCTTTGGTTAACTCAGTCAAATGATTAGAATAATTTCTATTTGCAGATGATTTCTGATTATTTTTATTCTTTAAGGTGATTTGATCATAGTCTTTGTATCCAGATTCAGTCCCCTCATCATTGTTGTCATCGTCAGTTTCAAGATCTGGCTCATCCTCATCAACATCCGTCTCATCTTCCACCCTGTCTTCAACCGATAATTCTACGGATTGCTCTTCTTTGTCCTCTTCAATTATTGGGTCCATTGTGTTGGAAAAAGGGAAAGTTCCGAGGAATGACTTTTTGAGCTTTGGTGGAGGAGGAGCTTCAAGGCCCAATTCTTTCAATCCAGCATTGACAACGAGCGCCATTTTATGACAAAAGCACTTGATATGCATTGTCTTGTAGTTCCAATCCAAATCCGTGGTTTGGGGCAGGGCAACGAGTTTGGAGTGCATTGTTTCGGCCATTGTGTTGTTATTTGATCCTGAATCAGTTGTCTGGCAAAGCATGTATTTATAGGACAAAAAATAAATAAGTTTTTGGCAGATTACCAGTGATGAATCAAAGGGTGCTTATCTTATTATGTAAATCATGTTTCTTCAATACGTTCACAACAGGTTCAGCCAGCATGCTTCCCTTATGGTGCCAGGCAACTAGCTTGAGAGTCAGATGCAGCACTAGATAGTTCCAATCCTTATCAATAAAAGAGACAGAAGCTCCAATAAATCCAAAGCGATTTCCTTTTTGTTGTCCAAACATCGTGTATCAAGTTAAACTTGCTCTCAGAATCCTGTTGAAATGTTGTTTAAAGGGAAATAAGTATATTTTTTTACATTTAATTGAACGCAATGGTATCACTCACCTTCAACTGGCATATCATAGCCTCTTGTAAATCCAAGTATACCACTCGTCCAGAAGTTGCAGCCCACTTTCGTTTAAACAAATTTGCTCCTGTTTGACAATAGGAGAAGGCAGCTCAGAGATAGGGGTCTTCAACACGGTTCCAAGGTAATGATTGCCGTAACAGCCATAGAGTTATTATTTGATTGAAAACCTGATTGTCAAACTTCAACAGGGGCAAAATGTTTGGTGAGCAATCCAGATTGGGTAGTCTGTTTGATTCTTTCCTCTTCAAGTGCTGCTGGTGGAAGCTTGGCGCCAGAAGAGATTGCTTGATGACGATTGGGGCATCCAACAGAAATCCTTCCTTTTTGACGGGAACCATCACGATGAGTTCGAAGATTTGAAAAGCTGCTTAAAGAAACCCTGACATCCTTCTTGCACCACAAGCAGGCATATGTTGATGGCACTTTATTTAAAGGCTTTTTTAAACAGTTATATTAGTATACATTCATTTCAAACACTTAGCTATCAAGAATTACACACATCACCTGGACGTCTAGTTGGTTTGGAAAAAAAATTCTTTGCATCATCAAATTCAGGGTTTTTCTTTCTACGTTTGGGTTTTGCCTTTGTGTTTTCGTCATCGGAGTCTTGAGCAAGATCAATCACCTGTGAGCTTGGAACTTCGGAGGTTGATAAGGGCTGACTCAGATTATTGTTGTTCTGTTTCTTTCCAGGGAGTGGAGGGCTTTGTTCTTCAATTGAAGATTCTGATGTAGGGCCTTTTCGTTTGTTTGATTGGGAATTTGATACAGATTCTGATGCGGGGCCTTGTCGTTTGTTTGATTGGGAATTTGATACCAATGATGCTGATGAAATGTGACTTCTTTGTGATAAAAATGATGGCACAATTGACCGGCGTGAATCTGGCGAGGGATGAATCATTCCGGATCGCCTTATTGGTGTGGTTACTTGTGAAGATCTGCGGGTATGGCCACCTGATGAATCAGACATATTTCCATCTTGATTGGGCATTGTTGCTGGTTGACTAGATTGAGATACGTTTGGTTTAACAACAAGAAATTAATTGGAGAGTTGACTCTGAAGTTCGGATTTGAAAAAAGTCTCCTGTTGAAGTTGAGCTCCACGTCAGATGTTTATGGGCGTTGATAAACGCACGCCAACGGCGCACGCCAATGCCAACCCGCACACCACTTTTTTTTGGCGTGCGGGGCCTACACGCCAAAGAAAATTGGCGTGTAGGGTCTACACACCAAAATAAATTGGCGTGTGAGACCTACACGCCAAAAATGGCGTGTGGTTCCCACACGCCAATTTTGTTTGGTGTGTGGGCCCCGCACGCCAATTTTTTTTGGCGTGCGGGTCCCCCCTCGCTCACGTAATCGAATGGGAGGGCCCATTCGATTACGTGAGCGGGCCGGCTGACGAGGTTATACAACCTCGTCAGCCGGGAGGACTTCCTCCCGGCACGAGGCTGTATAACCTCGTCGGCCGGGAGGACTTCCTCCCGGCCGACGAGGTTATACAACCTCGTCGGCCAGGAGGACTTCCTCCTGGCTGACGAGGTTGTATAACCTCGTCGGCCAGGAGGACTTCCTCCCGGCTGACGAGGTTATACAACCTCGTCGGCCAGGAGGACTTCCTCCCGGTGTGAGAACTCCTTTGGGACGGATGGCAGTTCTGTGAGGGGGAAATAACAATAAGATATCCCTGCTAAGTAATACTACTGTTACGGGTGGTTTGAAAGACCTGCCCCTCTATTATACTACACAGAATTCTTACAACAAAATTTATTTATTGTTGTGGCGTAAACTTTATGATAGAGAGAACTATGAGTAGCAATCCCTTATCAGACTTAGATCAGATTTTTGTTAGCAGAGCAAAGATATGTATGTTCTAGGGTGGAGGATGAATCAATGTGACTATTCAAATTGTATTGCCTTCTTTCTTATCCTTCAGCTAAGAGAGCAATGTGCTGATAACACTTTGCTTTAAGAGCACAACAAAGGAGCAACACTACTTATTTACCTGTTATTCTTCTCTGAGGTATGAAAGGTATGCTCAGAGGCAAACTTGATTAAGATCACTATTGGATGCTATGTGTGTTTTGGTGTTGTGCAACTACGAATAGAATTACCTCTCCCAAAACTGGCATACAAACTGGCATCCAAAACTCGGATGATTTTTCCTTCTTGGGGGGAACAACCTCCCCTTTATATAGTAAAATATGAGGCATTTTAGCTGGTGAGTAGAAACATGAGGCATTTTAGCTGGTGAGTCCTAGACAAGCATGTGATGAATCATGTGACTATACATGTGACTCTACGTGTGACTATACATGTGACTCTACGTGTGACTATACATGTGACTCTGTGTGTGACTATACATTAAACTTTAACTATGTACTTATAATTTAAACAAAACTGATTTTATCCTGACTGGGTTTTGTCTAAGTGCAGCTGGCCCTGTGGTTGTTCAGAGAGTGACTATGGGTTAAATACCCGGCAGAATCCAATTTGTCCATAAAAAAACCAGTAATATCCCTCCTTCTTGATATAAAACTATGCCTTTATGTACTTTTGATACTTGAACGCATCGGCCGGGAGGAAGTCCTCCCGGCTGACGAGGTTGTATAACCTCGTCAGCCGGCCCGCTCACGGAATCGAATGGGACCTCCCATTCGATTACGTGAGCAGGATCCCCCCACACGCCAAACAATTGGCGTGTGGGAGCCGCACGCCAATTGTGTTGAGTTTTTAATGATTTCAATGCCTGATCACCTGAGTTTCCCTCACATGTCACCATCAAGAATCAATCCTCAAACTCGCAAAGCTCGCCGCAGTCTTGATAATTATAAAAAAAAAGGGAATTCAACCGGTTAGGGCTTGAAACTCTCTAGTACTTAACAGACTCAATACCGACTCGTTGTTCACTAGACTCGACAAGATTCTCATTTTATCAAATCACAATCTAGAAGACTTCAAGACTCAAGATATCTCATCAAGACCTGAAATCTGTAAAGTTCAATCACTCAATCAAAACCTCAACTAACTCATTCTGACCTCATTATTTGTATTCCTCAAATCAAGCCTGATCATTGACTTCTTCAAGATATCAAAATCAGAATTCAGGCAACTCTATTTAGAAGCTCTTTATCAATCACTACATTGTTTGTTTCTTTCTTTTCTCTTATATTTCTAGTTTGTTGTTTATTGAGCAAATCACTAATCCTCATCTCATTCTCCTTAGTTAGTGTGCTTCGTCATTATCTTCTTTCTTCTCTAAAAAAGTCCTCAACTTATTTTACTCCTAAATCCATCCTTAGCGGTATGCTTTCTTCTCTCTGTTGATTATCTTCTAATCTTCTCTTCTTATGTCTGATTTTGTATTTCTCTTTAGTCTGGTTTTTTTTTCTTTGGTTCTCTTTTCATTTTGGCAGAAATCTAATACGATTAACAGTCGAATCCGCCAACCAACTATCACTTCACCAAATCAAACCAGACGTTAAACTTCTTCAAGATGGACACTGTCAATCCTACCATTCTTAAGACAACAATCGAGGCAATTCCGGTTCTCACCGAAGAAAATTTTTCCACTTGGAAAACTCGTATCTCGGCTCTCTTCAAGCTTGGCGGTCTCAAAGATCAAATCGTTAATGGACAACCAGCTCTCAAGGAAGTTGACAACACTATTCTTTGTGCTATCATCCTCGCCAAGCTATCGACTACTACTCACAAGAACGTTGTTAACTCAGCAAATGAAGAAAACGCCCAACTTTTATGGAAAAGTATCTTGAAAAGATTCATCTCCAACGAACCTTCAAACCGAGCACGAGTTTACAATTCATTCGCCAGTATCATCTTCGATCCAAGCGACATTGAAAAATTTATAACCGAAGTTAGAAGTACATTAGTCCGAATGACAGACGTTGGCATAGATATGCCTGAAGACATTCTCACCTACGATCTGCTTCGAAGACTCCCCAGAAGCTTTGATAATATCAAACAAAAAATCACTCATTCCAAGGACGGCGAGGACATCAATCCTGAAACCTTAATCGATCACCTGGAGATTCACATTAACGAACTCAAAGTATCTCTTGGAAACAAGACCGAGACTCTAGATTCGTCAATGTTCACTCGAGAAGACACACGATGCAAGAATGGATCTCACAATCCACTTGCCACAACTCACAGTAAGGAAAGCTGTTGGGCAATTTATCCCGAAAAACGTGAGGCCTTCATGAAGAGAACTCAAGGGTCGAACATCAGCTGTTTTTCCACCTTTTCATCTAATCATCCAAACGTCTTCATTCTTGATTCCGGATCCACATCTCACATGGTCTCTGACAAGAGCCTTTTCATTCATCTAGACGAAGACGAAAAAGGATTAATTAATACTAGCTGTGGATCGAACACATTGAAGATCGAAGGAAAAGGCTCCATTTCACTTACATACATGAATACTCCTATTGTTTTCCACAATGTTCTTCTTGTTCCGAAGATCTCTGTAAATCTGCTGTCTCTTCGCCATCTTCTTCTAGAGCAATGCAGAATAAACTTCTCAATCAATCACTTCACCGTTCACAAAAATGATCATCTTTTTTTGGAAGGAAACTATAACAACAACATTCCAGTCATCAAATTCGAGCCTCAATTGCAAGAATCTCACCTGAGTTCAGCTGAACTGCTCCATAAGTCCCTTGGCCATGTTAGCTATAGACGAATTAGAAGCAAGTTAGGCATCCCTGTGAATGCTCCTGAAGCCTGCAAATCTTGTGCGGTTGTAAAAATCACAAAAGCTTCCTTCAAAAACAGATCCTCGACTGCATCAAAGCCCTTCGAGGAGATTCATTTAGATTTGATTGGACCAATCTCTCCCTCTTCCCATCGAAAACATCGATTTATCCTTACCATGGTCGACAATTACTCTTGATACGTTTCTGTTCTTCCCCTTGTCTCCAAATCAGATGTTTTCTTGGAACTCACTCGAGTAATCAATGTGGAAGCTAAAAGATTCGGATACCACCCATCTATCTTTCATTCAGATCGTGGGACCGAGTTTATAAACTCTGAGATGGAAAATTATTGCAAGCTACATGCTATTCGACAGCGTTTCTCTGATGCTTACACACCTCAGCAGAACGGCTTGGCCGAACGCTTTAATCGGACCATCCTTGAATCGCTTCGTACGATCATTCTTGACTCTGGATTAAAAAAGAATCTCTGGAGTGAGATCCTAAGCTCATGCGCACTCACGCTCAACCAAGTTCCTTCTCACCGAAGCAAGAAATCCCCTTACGAGCTTTTCAAAAATAGGTCGATTTCGCTGTCATATTTCCACCCTATTGGAAATCCAGTAGTCGTACTCTCTTCCGCAAAAAAGAAATCCAAGCTTGATCCGCGTGGAGAAATGGGTACTCTCATTGGATTCAATCCTGAACTGCGGTCTTATCGAATTTTGACTGACAGTGGACTTATCGTCAACTCTAAGAGTGTTACGTTTCTCGAATTTGCCTCTGATAAGAAGCCTTCCTCCGACTGGGAAGATCTGCTGATTGAGGAACAGAAGGAAGACCCTCCTCCAGAACCAATGACGACTGAGGGAAAGGAGGGCGAATTCATAGTCGACGAAGAGGATCTTCAAGACGTTACCTCTGATAACAATGAAAAATCGACTGAGTCCGATGAAGATTACTCAGAGGATGATAGTGAAGACATAGCTGACTCACTGATACCAAATCCATCTGAGCCTGTTGGAAGAGTTCTTCGAGATCGAACTCTTCAAATCAAACCTGTCAAATATTCGCATTTTTCTGAAGATCCGACTTCCTTCAAGAAAGCTGTAAATTGTGAGAATGCGATTGGATGGACGAAAGCTATCAATGATGAGTTGGATAACATCGAGAAGCATCAAGTATGGCAAGATCATCAAGAGAAACCCGATAAGGTTTTGTACTCGACGTGGGTTTTTAAAACCAAACCGGCCACTCTTTCTTCTCCTGAAAAACCGAAAGCAAGACTTTGCATTCAGGGTTTCCTACAGACTTATGGAGAAGATTTTTTCGAAACATTTGCTCCTACAGGGAAATTCCCCTCTCTTCTCGCCCTACTCGTCCTAGCTATCGATCTCAAACTTCCTATAAAGCAATTCGACGTAAAAAGCGCCTTCTTGTTTGCTCCTCTAGAGGAAGATATTTATATCAAGACACCAGAAGGATCGAATCGGTCCACACCTTATTTGAAGTTACTCAAGTCATTGTATGGCCTGAAGCAAGCCCCCAAGAATTGGTATGAGACCTTAACTGCATGGTTCGAAGAAATCGATTACGAACAATCCATCTCCGATGCCTGTCTCTTCATCCATAAAAATAAAAATTCTTTCATTTTTTTCCATGTTGATGACTTGATAGTCGTTGGTCAAATCGAAAAGTTTGAACAACTGTTTCTCAACCGATTTCCCAACTCCACCGCTCATTCGCCTGATACCTTACTAGGAATGAATCTCGAAATAGCTTCAGACTCAATTCAACTATCGCAGCCTGCTTTGATTGATAAAGGACTAGAACTTCTAGACCTAACAAACTGTAGATCCGTGAAGACACCGCTTACTCCAGGCGTTCAACTACATTCACCAACAGATGATGATCACACCTCCTTCTTGAAGCTTGGCATCAATTATAGATCTTTCACAGGCATGCTCAATTATCTAGCTTGCCGAACCAGGCCCGATCTAGCGGCGGCTGTCTCCATTCTTTCAAGATTTAATCAACGGCCTGGGCTGAGTCATTGGAAAGAAGTTGTGCATTGTTGGAAGTATCTTCATGGAACTAAAAATCTCGGCCTTCTTCTGAAACCGAAAAAGGAAACGCTCATCGATAGAATCATTTTTTTCACCGATGCCACCTGGGCAGACGATCAAGAGACACGCATTTCTCAGAGTGGCTCACTAGCATTTTGGAAGTCTTGCCCGATCCTATGGAACAGCAAGAAGCAGAAGAACATCACAATGTCATCTACTGAATCCGAGATGAATGCTCTATCCGACGGAGAGCAAGAGAGTCAATGGCTTAAATTTCTCATAGAAGAATTGTGGAAGAAGGAACTTGCCCCAACTCTATTTTCTATCGACAATAAGGGCTTGTTAGAGAAATTAAAAAACTTCGGCTCCAACTCAAAAACCAAGCACCTTGATATAAAGATCAAGAGCCTTCGAAAAAAATTCAAGGAGAAAGAAATTGATGTTGAGCTTATTACTTCTGAAGATATGCTAGCCGATTCTCTTACCAAAGCCGCGCCTCACTCCTCTGTTAAGAAACTTCAAGATCATTGTCTCACCGCTCTTTGCTCAACAAACAAGGAGGGCTGTTGAGTTTTTAATGATTTCAATGCCTGATCACCTGAGTTTCCCTCACATGTCACCATCAAGAATCAATCCTCAAACTCGCAAAGCTCGCCGCAGTCTTGATAATTATAAAAAAAAAGGGAATTCAACCGGTTAGGGCTTGAAACTCTCTAGTACTTAACAGACTCAATACCGACTCGTTGTTCACTAGACTCGACAAGATTCTCATTTTATCAAATCACAATCTAGAAGACTTCAAGACTCAAGATATCTCATCAAGACCTGAAATCTGTAAAGTTCAATCACTCAATCAAAACCTCAACTAACTCATTCTGACCTCATTATTTGTATTCCTCAAATCAAGCCTGATCATTGACTTCTTCAAGATATCAAAATCAGAATTCAGGCAACTCTATTTAGAAGCTCTTTATCAATCACTACATTGTTTGTTTCTTTCTTTTCTCTTATATTTCTAGTTTGTTGTTTATTGAGCAAATCACTAATCCTCATCTCATTCTCCTTAGTTAGTGTGCTTCGTCATTATCTTCTTTCTTCTCTAAAAAAGTCCTCAACTTATTTTACTCCTAAATCCATCCTTAGCGGTATGCTTTCTTCTCTCTGTTGATTATCTTCTAATCTTCTCTTCTTATGTCTGATTTTGTATTTCTCTTTAGTCTGGTTTTTTTTTCTTTGGTTCTCTTTTCATTTTGGCAGAAATCTAATAAATTGTTTGGCGTGCGGGGCCCACACACCAATTTTATTTGGCGTGCGGGGCCCACACGCCAAAAAAAAAGGGCGTGTGGGAACCACACGCCATTTTTGGCGTGTGGGTCTCACACGCCAAATAAAATTGGCGTGTAGACCCTACACGCCACTTTTTTTTTGGCGTTTAGGCCCCGCACGCCAAAAAAAATTGGCGTGCGGGTTGGCGTTGGCGTGCGCGCTTGGCGTGCGTTTATCAACGCCCGATGTTTATTGCAAATAGAAACAGTGTATCATCTTCAATTCCCCCTGTTGACAGAAAACTAATCTACAAACTGCAATTATTTATTCAAGGCCCATTCCATTTGGTAATTGTTGGTTACCGGTTTTAATTCTTAAAATCAATTCCCAAGCTTATTAATTCCAGGACTCTTTTTCCCTGCTTGAATATTTATTTGAGGCACATTCCATTTGGTAATTTTTTATTACCTGTTTTAATTCTTAAAATCAATTCCCAAGCTTACTATTACTAATACCATGGCTCTGTTCCCCTTCTTGAATTGATTTTTATTATGATTAACTGGTTAGATATAAAAGAATAAACCACAAAATAACACATTCAATATTTAATGGTAAAAGCCTTGGAAATTAAGAGTTTAGAAGTCAGAAACAAAAAGAGGAAAAAACAGTAAATAAAAAAAAGATTGTAAGTGAACTAGCTGTTAATGTGCTTCTAGCCATACTACGAAACATATAATAAAAATGATCAGCAAAGTAATGAGCAGAATCTTGATAAAAACCCTTCAAATATTTACTACAAGTATTAGCAAGACTAAAATTAATTTGAATAGATAAACCAAGACGAGTGAAAGAAGAGCTTGTGGAATGAGGCATAGTAGAATGAGTATACTTATTAGCTTGCCAAATCATTTTAACAATACCATGCTGATGATCAAAATCAATACCAATATGGTGATCAGGAAAAATGAATGGACCAGATGTGATATCATAGTTAGAAGAGTCTACCAGGGTATAATCAGAAGTGCGAGTGGGAAGAAATGAAACAAAGGCAAATTGGGATATATCTTCAGTATCGGTGTGCGGGGGATTGAAGAAACCATTTGTAGTAAAAGTAATGTGAGGAGTGCAGGTGCTGTCTTCAGGAAGTTCACCATACAAAAGATTGGGAAAGGAAGGGATATTATATTTCTTCATAAGATCTTGATTCTGTTGAAAGGGAGTATGAGCAAGATCTTTGAAGAGATTACCAATAATATTTCCAACTCGAGAAGATTTAATATAGTGATCATCGTATGCTTTCATCTCAGTTTCATCAAATGCCTTGATATACCGGCCAACTATTTGATTTTCATCATAAGACTTTCTCCAACCGATGGCCCACATGAGCCCACTCCAAATTTGAGCACAGGATGAGACAGAGTTCAGGAAACGTTTAGACTGGTGGAGGAAAGTGGAAATGTAGTTGAGATCGTCCAATTGAGAAGGGGTGAGGTCTTTATAAGGAGTGAATTCTACAATAGCAATCACCTCAGTCTTGTCAAGAGGATCAACAATAATATTCATCCCAGACTTCATAAAGTGATAGGTGTTGATTTCATCATATGCTAAGCTGATTTCTGATGGAGTTGGGTGGCGAGTTGGTTTGTTATTCTTCATAGGGATGGTTGGATAGAGATTGTGAGGAGTGTATTTGACGGTGTGCCATGATATGGATGCATCCTTGATTCCTAAACCCTCTCTACATAACACACGCTTTTCCCTTTGACGCCTCATCTTGTTTTGATGCTTGGTAGCCTTAACACTTTTATTGTTATGGCTTTGATGATTCAATCAGGATTCCAGAACAATATTGTCCCGAGATCCATCATTCAACATTAAAACCAATCCAACAAAAGTAATCAAGGCATTCAAGGATCAAAACAATAAGAAATGACAAAAGAAAAAGAAAACAATAATTAGTATTGATATCATAGTAAATATAATGAAATACATACACTTCTCTTTTCCCCATTGCGGATATGAGACGTGGTAGGGTAGGCTGGGCTGGGCAGGGTAGGCTGGGCTGGGCAGGGTAGGCTGGGCTGGGCAGGGTAGGCTGGGCTGGGCAGGGCTGGGCAGGGCAGGCTGGGCAGGGCTGGGAAGGCTGGGCAGGGCAGGGTAGGCTGGGCTGGGCAGGGAAGGGTAGGGTGGGCTGGGCTGGGTAGGGTAGGCTGGGCTGGGCAGGGTAGGGTAGGCTGGGCTGGGCTGGGCAGGGCAGGCTGGGCTGGGCAGGGTAGGCTGGGCTGGGCAGGGCAGGGTAGGCTGGGCTGGGCTGGGCAGGGCAGGGTAGGCTGGGCTGGGCTGGGAGGCTGGGCTGGGCTGGGAGGCTGGGCTGGGCTGGGTAGGCTGGGCTGGGCAGGGTAGGCTGGGCAGGGTAGGCTAGGGTAGGCTAGGGTAGGCTAGGGTAGGCTGGGCAGGTAGCAAGCGGTCAGCTTGCTGTTTGATCGATTGTTTGATCGTTCAAACATTGAACGATCAACGTTTGAACAATCAAACGTTGATCGATCAAGGTTTGAACGATCAAACGTTGATCGTTCAACGTTTGAACAATCAACGTTTGATTGTTCAAACGTGAACATTGATCGTTCAAACGTTGAACGATCAACGTTTGATCATTCAAACGTTGATCGATCAACGTTTGATCGTTCAAACGTTGATCGTTCAACGTTTGAACAATCAACGTGAGGGAGGGGGGTAGAGAAAGAAGGGACTTACATGTGTGGGTGCCCCAGGGTAACGAAAAAGGGTAGCGAGCGTGGTAGAGTAGCTGGTATCTGGTGGCTGTAGGGTAGCAGAGGTGAGGGTAGTGGACAGGGTAGCAGGGTGGAGGGGACTTACAAGGCAGGTGGCCCCAGGGTAGCAGTGGTTGTGGGTAGCTGGGCAGATAGTGGCAGGGTAGGGTAGCAAGGTGGTAAGTAATGGTGGGTGGAGGAGAAGGGGAGGGGACTTACTGGTGATCCTGAGAGCTAGGTTGAGCCTGGTGGGAGGGATTTGGGAGGTTGAAGCTATTGGAGGAGCTGAGTGAGATTGCGAGTTGAGAATCAAGAACTTATCTCAAAAAAAAAAATCTCAAAAAAATCTCAAAAAATAAATAAATATTGAGAATTGAGAAAGTTATCACCGACAAAAAAAAATTGAAAAAAAAAAATTCAGGTGACAAATTTTCAAAGGAGACTGGAATTGATAATAAAATAAGAACTCATCCAGGATTTGAAAAAAAAAAAAAAAAATGGAACCTGAGCTGCATGGATGGGATGTACTCCCACCAATCCCTCCAACTCTCAGGGTAGCCGTGGTGTAGTGGTCAAGATTGACCACTACGCCATGGCTAACCTCCCTCTTCCTTTTGAGCACGGGATCAATTCTCACAAGAGATATAATTTGAATTACACAGCTAACAGTTGTCTTGTTAGCTGTCAAAAATCAGTGTTAGCGTGTAATCCAAAAAGCTATGTAGCGGAAAAAATATCAGCTAACAGCTAACATTTAGCGTAGCGTAGCGATGATGCCGCTACGCTACTGAGAACTTCAAAATCTGTTAGCGCCAGAAAAGTTACGCTACTTGTTAGCGTAGCGGTGAATTTTCCCCGCTAACGCTACAAAAAAATGGACGGAAAAATTTGTCGCTACGCTAACTGTTAGTGTAGCGGAGTGAAATTTCAGCTAACGCTACAAATTTTCTGGGGAAAAAAAAAACCGCTACGCTAACACGTAGCGGTCAAATAGCGTAGCGTAGCGTAGCGGCCCACCGTTGTAGCAATGGACTTGAATGATCCATTCTGGAACGATGGATTCTTTTTTCACTCTCAAGATCCTTGGGCAATCAATCCTACGGTTCGACATGGAATACAGGCGGTGCTGGTGTTAGATCGAGTACAAGAAGAAATCCAGCTCTTGACTCAAGAGCTTGATCGCACGATCTCCTGGGCTCATGAGCATCTGATGGTTCTCAACAACAAGGTTACGCAGCTGGGTGAGTAATTGAGTCTTATTCTATTTAGATATATTAAAATTCTAATATTTTCCGGTCAGACACATGGTCGAGGTCCCCAGAGACACTTGATCTCCCTTCGAGCAATCCAGAAAACACCCTTATAACAGCTCCTCTCCTTCTACCACTTCCAAGCAAACTTTGCATACTGAAATCAGAAATTCAGCGCTGTTTGAAGGACCATGAGCGACTGATAAGTTTGTGGATGTGTGATGTTGATTGGCTCTGGGAATCTACCTGAAATCAGCACACAAAATCTACTCGCCCATGGTTTGAGGGTGTATCTTACCTCAGAGCTCAACACATTAATAACGCAATGGACTCCATTGATGACGCAATGGAGCAACTTGATTTGGCCCCAAGCCAACCTGGCAGACCCAAAGAGGTATCAAGTGATGAAGAGGAGTATGAGGGGGCCGAATAATTCATATCTTTAGTCGTTTTTTTTATTTTTTATTTTATTTTTTATTTTATTTTTTATTTTTTTATTTTATTTTTTTATTTTTTTATTTTTTTATTTTTTTATTTTTTTATTGTTTTTATTTTTTTATTTTTTTATTTTTTTATTTTTTTATTTTTTTATTTTTTTATTTTTTTATTTTTTTATTTTTTTATTTTTTTATTTTTTTATTTTTTTATTTTTTTAATTCTGTCCTGTCCGTTTTTTTAGTCTCATTTCATTTCATCCCGCACACATAGGAAATAAATTTATGAACCAAAAAAAAATCCCAAGGGATGTTAACCTTTTAATGCAATAACGATGTGATTGCAAAACTGAGAGAAAAGGAAACTGAGGTATAAAAAAGATTGAAGTTCTATATAACAGACGTCTTACAAGGAACAGACGTCTTACAAGGACTTGTAAGGGTATGAATTAGAGTGTACACCACTCGGTGAGAGTGTATGTGGACATGTGCCCAGCCGAGGGTTGTATGACTTAGGGCCTGTACCATAGCCAGTCAAAAAACAGTTTTTCCCCCAGAAAATATGGTTTTTGCAAAAAAACTGTTTTCACCAAAAAATGCGTACCACAGCGCCTGTTTTTTGACATATCCTGAAAATAGTTTTCCTCAAAAACAGGTGCTTTTCAAAAACAGGTCTGACCTGTTTTTTGACCGCTATTTTTCCACTTGAGTTCCATCTACAGATGCCAAAGTCCATCACTCTTGATATCATTGATCCAGCTGTCCTAAAGGACATCATCCCACCACTCTCATCAGAACCCAGATCTCCAAACTCGCCACCAACACCAGCTCCAATGTCTCAATCTGAAATCCAGCCCAAACAGACTCCTGATCCCAAGAAGGCAACTCAAAAAGCAAAGACCCCAAAGAAGAAGTCAGCCGAACCCAAAAAGGACAATGAAAGCGATTCAAAAACTCCCAACCATACTTGGACCACCGATCAGAAGATGTGCCTCCTCAAGTCCATTGCTACACAATACGCGGCCGGCCATGAAACTGACAACGGCAACTTGAAGAAAGACGCATGGCCTATTGTCCGAGATGAGGTGAATAACAAGTATAGCCTCACTCTCAGTCTTGATCAAATCAAGAACCAAAAAAATGCGCTCCGGGCAGTTTACCTTGACTACAAATTCCTTCGAGATCAAAGTGGATTCGGTTGGGACGAAGCTCAAGGCACTGTCACTGCAGACGAAACCGTGTGGGAAGAGTTGATAATGGCTCATCCTCGTTGAAACTTTGGAAAACTCAAGGACAAACCTTTTCTGGTCTACGATCTTGCCCACAGTGTTTTTTTGGGCAAGGCTGCAACTGGAGAAATGGCAACTTCCGAGCTCGTTCCGACTACCACCGAAGCAGTCAAACTCACTCCAGCAGCCAAGAAAAAGGCCTTTCCTCTCAGTGATGACGATAGTAGCAGTGACGTTGAAATTGAACCTAAGTCGTCTCTCAAAACAGTTGGTTCAAACACTACCAAGCGGGTACGCACATCCAAGAACACTCTCATCAAAGGCGAGATGGAAAGCATCAGCGGGGCAATAAATGCAGTATCTGAAAACTCCAAAAATCTCATGGGAGAATTTTCCAAAATTGCCTCAGCCATCTCTACCAATCCGCCACCCGGTCAACCTTCCACTTCCGCCATCGCTCATCTTGAACCTCAAAGTACCATTTCTGATACTGCACTTCAAGTTTGTGCTGACCAATACTTAAACAAAGTTTTGGATGAAACTTATGTTGATTTTGCATCTGTACTCGAGAACGACAGCACGGCCCGCACCTTCCTTACCCTCCTTCGGACTTCCAACAATCATATTTGCCAGCTGTGGCTTGAAAGGAAGGTTAAAGAGGCGAAGGAAAAGAAAAAGATGGAATAAAACTGTCAGCATGAGTTTTAATTTGTATCATTTTTCCCTCCACTGGCTGACTCTCTCAATCAATCAATACAGATCATTTATTGCTCTTATAAGTCGGATCTTGTCGTTCTTAGCTGTTATCGCTCATATTGCATGAGCTCTTTTTTCTCGGTCACACTCTTGTCTGATTGTCTGTTGGTCAATCTACGCAAATGGAGCTCTTATTTATTTGGCTGTTATCTATTGCTCATATTGCATATGCCCTTTTTTCTCGGTCACACTCTTGTCTGATTGTCTGTCAGTCGATCTACGCAAATGGAGCTCTTATACATTGATTTGGCACACAGATTTGACTCTTGTCGTTGATTGGCGAGTCTGAGGGTGATACCGGATCTAGTGGAATTAACGATTCACGCAGGAGCAGTGTTGCTCCCCTTTTGAAAGTATGGATTGTACTATATTGAAAGGCAAGAGCCATTATCAAGTCACAGTGTCATTGGTTGTTGTTCAAGCAGGGTTGATAATCATTCACATATGACTGTACTTGGGCTCGGTCGCTGGTTAATTTCTCTTTTATCGTCTTGGTTCCTAAGGGACATTCCTCAATGTCAATCACACGTCGACGGCCCTTCTCGGTCAATTGTCTGGCATCGCCATGATGCATTTCTCAATCTGATTGCATTGTTTTTTTTATTTTTCACAATCTTATATAGCTCGGTTTGAGGTGACATTGTTGCTGAGACCAAAGAGAAAAGAAACAAAGCTGGTAGACAAACAATCAATTGGTTGAGAACCAGAAAGGGTACAGGCAATCAATGTTGATTTTTGTAGGCAACATATTGAGTCCATAATTTTTTAGCCATTCGCTCGCGTCGATGCTTCATTATTGAATCCTCTTCAGTGACATCAAAGGATTCTTCTTCCCCCATGCGGGTATGCAAAAGAGTTTGTACATCTTCTTCAGGATCGTCAAAGAGGTTGTCAAGACTTTCATGGCTGCGGATATAATTCCACAACATGCAGAGCGCATATACTAATCGGACCTGTTTCTTTAGTTCAATCTTGGGCGCAGATTGGAGGATCGAGAATTTCCTCTTGATACATCCAAAAATACGCTCAACAACATTCCGTAGGGTAGTGTGTCTTAAGTTGTACAGCTCCTTTTTGTTTGCTGGCCTGAGTCCCACCGCGGCCTGTTCTTTCAGATGGTATCGGGTGCCTCGAAAAGGAGTCATCAAACCTTGTTGAAGGCCATATCCGGCGTCAGCAAGGAAATGTTTCTTTTGCGGTATGTTGAGGCCTTTTGATGTCGCATCGTTAAAAACTCGAGTGTCGTGGGCACTTCCTTCCCAACCCGCAAGGACATAGACAAACTGAAAGTTAAAATTCACAGCAGCAAGGACATTCTGCGCAATAAAGTGCTTGCGATTTCTCCAGGGGCTTTGAGATTCGGCGGGTACTTTAGCTGGGATAAATACTCCGTCAATGGCTCCTAGCGCGTTCTTGAATGCTTGATACTTTGGGTTTTGTGCAATGTCTTCTGGCTGCTTGCATGAATCCAAGTCAAACTTGACATAGTTTGGATAGATTGCTACCAGTGCGTCAAGGACTTTTCCAAAGTATCTGATTGAAGGAACATTAGATTTTTGATTAGTAAAACTGAAATATTGAGAAGGGAAAAATAGGAGGCTCACCGTGTAACAGTGTACAAACCACGCCTGAATTTCACGGCTGTCTGGCGCATCGAGTTGTTGTAACAAACAATATCCAAGAAGATGAGGACCTGCTCTTCGACCGAGATTGATCTTCCATTCTTAAGGAGGCCATTCATCAACAACTCTTCAACAAGATTGTTGAAAGTGGCTCGTTCCATTCGAGTTATTTCACGGAAAAGGTCTGGTCTGACTTCGTTGAGTAGGAAGCGAGTGTACCTGGCTTGTCCGCCATTGCCATAGTATGCTTCATATGTATTACAAATGCTTCCAAGGTATTTGCAAGCAATCCCGGCGGCAGCAACTGAAATAAAGATGTTGTTCATCTCCATGAGAGATGTGGCGGCAGCAGCAAGTGTTGCAAACATGTTGTTGTCCATGGCTGTATAGGGTGGTGGATGTGTTTTTTTCGTTGGGTGTGCTGGATCTTGATGATGTGGATGCAATGGTTGTTGATTGTGGATTGGTGGGAAGTTTTTTTTTTTTTTTTTTTTTTATGTGGTACACATTTATCACATTCTGTTTTTTCAGATATGTTTTTTATCAAAAGAATGGAAAAGCGCAAAAAAAAAAACTATTTTCCCTGAACCAGAAAAACAGATTTTGTATGGTACAGGCCCTTAGTTTTTTTTTGGAAGGTGACTTTTTTTGGCGGGAGTATCTGAGATATTCAAATACTCGGATATTCAGCCAACCCCCGCCATTTACCACCTCAGGACCCCGGGATGTTTCATCTGTGAGGGGGTCTTTAGGGTGGTTTTAAGTAGGGTACACAGGTGGCATTTTCACAGGTTTCCCAGGCCGAACCTTAAATCGGTCTTGAAGCCGCCCTCAAGACCGATTTTCGTCTTGAAGGCGGCTTTTTTCATGTAATTGTCTTGAAGACGACTCACCTGTCATCGAGGTGTGGCCGTGGTGTAGCTGTATAATTGGGGCCTCAGTTAATTGAGTGCAACAACCTGCAGGGCATGGGTGAAACGGACCGCGTGAAAGTCCTGCGAAACCACCACAAGAAAACAAGAAAACAAGAAATGAAACCATTGCGATGAGATCCCCGTTGACTAAGGGGATCAAATTCATCATTTTTGTATGTAAGCAACAACCCGGATGAGCCCATGGATTAGCCATGGGGACAGAGTGCGACCAGGAATTGGGTGGAACAAGTCCCTTCTTCCCAAGTGTACCTCAGTGAGGTCGGAACGCTATAAAGCATTGCCGAGCCTAGCTGAACCGTGGACCCGTTTAGTTCACAATAATTTTTCAAGCGGTTTCATTTAATTGTCATTTCTCATCATTGACTGAGGCTGAATAGCACTCAAATCAGCAAAACACTCCATCATCTTATCTGAATCCTGGGAATTACCATGGGTAAATTCCCCTCAGCAATATCCCTAACCTCCCAGCACTGCTCCTTCCATGACTCAACCTCGGATACGGTAATATTATTGCTCAACTTCATCCGATGTCTCTTCTCAGCCAACAAAGAGCATACTCGCTTGAGTGCTTGCCAGGCTGAGGTCTGCCAGCTTTCCATAATCGCTTCGAATGAATCCTGACTTAATCCATTTATGTTGGATATCCCTGATGCATCTGGTATCGCACTCAACCTGACTCCAGTGCATCGTTCTTCAACCGTCCGTTTGATTGAATGGCACACCTCGCGAAATCGAAGCATAGTTTGAACTGAAGAGGCTTTCGCAAATGCCTTTCGATTCTTGGCAGTCTTGAACAAATCAACGACGGTCTTCAGAGAGTGTACTCCAGACGCTTGCGACGAGTCAACACTCTGTTGGCTAAAATCCAGGCCGATTGACTGATTTGATGGATCGTGAGTTGGATGTTGCTCGGGGAGACATTGATTGATGTTGGTGATTTGAGCTTGAGGTAATGTGTTTGAAGCTACATGTAGTTGTACATGATGCGGCTGAGCAGGCATGCAAGTTCGCTTTGAAAAAGGAGGCGAGTGGATGGTAGGATGTTTTTTTCTTTTTGATCCAAGTGGCTCACTGATTATTTCTATATCGGAATCACTGTTGCTGTCAGACAGCTCAGCAGTGTCAGCGCAAGCTTGCCGGGTGACTTTCAGTGTGATTGGCTCTTGCGTATGCCACATCTTGCATGTCGGAAGCCGAGTATCTTCAACAACCAGCATGTTGTGCTCGCGAGCAAGATAAAACATGTGTTTGCACCCACTCTTGTATCTTGAGAAGTGGGGGCAATTGCATCGAGTTAAGCGTGGCAGTTGTCCTGTTTGGGCAGGCTCATAAGAGATGGTGTACGCTTTTGAGGTTGGACTAGTAAACGAGGAGCTGAAAAACTATGATTATGTATTGAATGCCCAAAATGTGAGTAACTTATTATTGTTCCTTGACAAGGGAATTACAATCCCCATCATGTATAGTGTCCAACTCACGTGTGAAGTGGACCGAAACTGCATGATTCCAAGTGTGAGAAGGAGTTCCTTTGTGTAAGTATCAGCAAGGTCCTTGGACTTTTTCTGGAACTTGTTGATGACTTGGTGTTGAAATCCCATATCCACTTGGTCATTATTGAACTGATAGTCGGTCAAAACTTCATCTCGAAAGATCTGGATGACCTCGTCAATACGGCGTTTTGTGGGATTCGGAATGTACTTCGATTTCAAAACACGATGCCATGCCTCGGTATAGTTATTGGTGTGTATTCCTTGGTGGCCAGTCTGACAAAGAAAAACATGTGTCATGAGCAGTCCACAGTCCATTGGGAAAAGATGCAAATAACATACTGTTCGATAAAATAGAGCCCAATGAACCATGTATTTTTCCCATTGAGTCTTGACATAGGTGGCAAAGACTTCGTTTACCAGTGTCCACTTTGCTAAGAACCTGTGCATCTTGATTGTAGGATTATTAGTGGTGTAGGCTATGTCCCGGAAGTCAAACATGGCCTCCTCATCCCGATGTGGTAGGTGGCGCCTGGACTGTAATCGGAACGCTTTAAATACATGGAACAGGCACCAATAATGCTTAGGTGCCTGAGTTCCCAAGTCGGTATAGCTATGTTGCACTGCGCCTCGGATGGCCAAAGCACAATCACTCATAAAGGCCTGCGGGGCTATTCCAGTGGTGTGACGCAGCCATTTGACAACCTTTGTAAGTGGTTCTCTACAAGAATTGTTGTGGTCATTATGATTGTTTGAAAATAGAGGATGGAATTCACATACTCAGCTGCTGATGCCGTGAATGCCCAAGCAATTGGAAGGCCTTTACCAGTGATTGGATCCCGAATCAAAAAGGTGTAGAGGCTTATCTTCTTACCATTGGACAGAAAGTAGTTGCTGACAGAGTTGTGAGTGCTGTCCAGCATGATCATACTGTTTCCGTGTTGGAGGAGCTTCTGTTTTTGCCATGGTGATTGGAAGGCACATATGAAATCGGGTGAGTCCGATAGGATGGGGGTGTAAGTTGTCCATCCATCCAGAATGAGCTGCTCCATCCAAATGGACAGGGATTTGAAGACATTGTGATCCCGCTGGGCTAGAAAATTACCGCGCTTTCGAACCAAGTACCGAACCCTGTCATAAGAAATTCCTCTAGCCTCTGCAATGAATTGAGCCCGATCCAGCTGATTCAAAATACATAGTAAGCTTCATGGGCACAACTTGTGTCGAGATGATGTACATTGAGAAGACTCACTGCATACAGATCAGGGAGCCGAATGAGCCGTTCAATAGCTTTCCAGCCCAGCCCAGACACTACAGTTTCGTTGAGCCACTTGTCTACTTGTTTGGGGGAGCGGCAGAGCTTGAAATCTTCGTATGAGTATGGATCATGATTATGGTCCCAGAACCATACCACCCGCAGCGAGTTACTTTCAATATGATGTGTAATCACAAACCGGGATGAACAGCCACATTTCCGTGACGGGTGGTGCTTGCGAGAATCTGGGGCTCTGAGGAGGTGGCCGCCACATGGACACTTGTACTCAAGTTTAAAAAAGAACTCTGGTCGACGGCCACTGCCTCTGGTAGTGTCCACGGTCTGTGGCCTTGAAAAGTTGTTTGTTGCCTTTTGTAGGATCCACTGGATAGTTGCCCCCATGGCACAAACAAAGCCCTGGGCATCTGCGAGTGAGTTACCAGGAATTGTGAATCGGTGTGGGTTGTTGGGGAAGGATGGAGGGGTCATGCCCAGATGTCGCACTAGTCGCAGAGAGTGTGAAGGGAGCTGAATACTATTGGTAGGTGGTAATTCCTGGGTAAAAGGAAGGGGAACGAAGCTGTAGATGTCGTTGATAAGTGGATATGAGAGCTTTTCAGTGTGTGAGAGAGATAACTGAGACATAATATTTGTTAAAGAACTTATAATGGCTCTGGGCCAGTGCAAGAAGGAAACTACAATAATCAAGAAGGAAACAACAACTTGTGGTGCAATAATCATGAAAGGTGGGATGGGATGCATGGTCTTATAAGATTGACTACTTCGGGCTTTTTTGGCTGTGTCTCAAGACACTTGAAAGAACCTGTGTCTCCTGGGGGAGGACCTGATATGGCCAAGTGCGTTAGCAAATGTTATGGTTCATCATCTGATCCGAGCTAGTCCCTTTATGGGCTGTATTATTTTCTCACGTCTGTAGGTAAGGTAACAATTGAGGTAATCAGTCATGGATGATTATCTCGCGGATTTTTTCAATTTTCGACCTGCAGGTGGAATTGAATGGCAAATTACGGACACCTTATGACCAGTCTGAATGGGTGGGTGGGTATTTACATGTTTAAATATTTACATACATTCAAGACCCAATTGATTACCTAATCTATTCGTTCTCTCAATCCGAGTGAGCCCAGATTGAAATTTAAGGCTTGCTGGTCACCATCAACCAATTCCCACCTTCACTTTCCTTTTCCTTTTCCTCAACCAAAAACTAAAAAACACTCATTTCTTTAATTAATTATTTATTCAAATCGACGGTCACTTAAGCTTAACATCATCCCTGGTAACTCTCTCTCTCTCTCAAAGCTTTTTCCAACCACAAACGCCTCCTTTTATGACTTCTTCTTACCCTGGCTGCTTCCCAAGATGGGGTCTTCCTATCGGGTCTTCCCTTCCCTTTACCACCAAATTCGAACTGCTCAAGCTCAGACAACCAAACCCTAACCCTAGTACAACTCTCCCAGTTCCATTCCGACTGGCACGCGCCCTCTTAGCTCTTAAATCTTTCCTCATCAGAATTAAATCGATCCCTTTGGTCCTATCGATTATCCCTGTCTACAGCACTAGCCAGCCTTCTAATCTTATAAACTCTCTCTCGCTCACACCTTCTTTCACAACCCTCCCAATAACTCTCTCTCTTAACCTCCTTGCATCACTCGCTCACTCCTTACCTCTTGTATCCTTCTGCTTTCAACCACAGTCCAGCCCAGCCCAACCCCCCTTCAACATGATCTCCGCTCTCCTTATCTCGCTTCTTGTCGCCGTGGCTTCCTGTGCTACACGTCTGTCTCCCTCTCTCTCACTATCTCTCTTTCCAGCCTGTGCTAGTACTCCCTCTGACACCTTCTCTATCAACTACAGCCACAGGCGTCGTACCCACTGCACCCGGTCCTGGTCAATCCTTTAAGGAGGGTGGTGACTGCTCTCTATCATGGAACCTGGATACCACTGGAAAGTGGACCAACTTCAGCGTTGACCTTATGACCGGCTCCAACACTGCCATGCAGACCACCACCAACGTTTTCAAACAACGAGACGGCACAAAGGGTGAAACAACTTATACCTGGAAGTGTCCTACTGTAACACCCCATTCAGCCGTTAGTCCATTCTATTACCACTCCACTCAATTCTTTCCCCCCCTCGATCTGAAACCTACGCTCTTCCATCTCTCCAGATTTACTTCTACCAATTTACCCAAGCTGGAGCCGACACGACTTGGACGACCCGATTTGCGATCACCTCTCCTACCGGAGACGTCACTCCACCTGCTAACCTACTGTAAGCCACCTCTCACACGACTCACACAACAAAGCCAATGGATACTAAAATCTTGTCTGATATCAGCCAACCTGATGGAGCTCAGATCCCTTGGGGAGCTGGCCATCTTGCCGGTGCTGGCGCCGAATCTGCTCCTGCTAACACGCCTACCACCGCACCATCTGCAACTGCGAACACCACTGCGCTCAATACCCCTTCGGCTGCTACTACTAACACAACCAACTCGCCCGTTGGTACTACAGGTTCCGCTGCCAACACCTCATCTGTTGGTACTCCAGGCACCACACCCTCATCTTCCACCGCGGGCTCAACCGGTGCCCCCACCTCTGGCTCTCCATCCGCTGGCTCTAACAACAAGACACCCCCTACAACCTCGCCTACCACCCCGGCTTCCCACCCAAGCTCCAACCACACTGCTGTACCTACCAGTGATGCCTCCGCCCGTACTCTCTGCAAGACTGCTGTCACCGTTCTTTCTTTGGCTGTTATTGCCGTTGCTGCTTGATCAAAAACACACTGCTACTTCCTTTTTTACTTTTCTCTCTCTTCCTTTTTTTGTTATGGTGACACCACTACCCAAGCTCTTGTGAGAGCGCCGTTTTTTTGCCCCTGTTGCTGCAACAAAACCACGGCTATTAAATTATGCGTAGTTACATGTCAATCAATTACATCCCTCAGCTTTCTCGTTACACCCTTAAGTCACTCATCATTACTCTCATAAGGAACAATCTTCATTTGGATCTGACTTGATTTTAGCTGGTCCCGCTGGTTTAGTGCCTACTTTTGTCTGGCTTAGCCGTGAGCCTCGTTTTGCTTATTGTCAATCCGCTCCGCCTGACCTTGACAAAAATCGGTAAGAAGGGCGTGCTCTCTTGGATAGTCGCAAAGCCGCTAGTGCCCACTTGAGTGTGACCAATTGGAACCTGGAATGGCATCGGTGTGGTGGGGAATTTTTGCTGCACAAAATCACAGTTTTCGGACCAGGACCCAACCCTGAGGAACGAAAACCCACACCAACTGGGAAACAAAGTCCATAGACTACATCATGTTGATCAGTCCATCTGCTCACAACGGGGTCGGTAATGTCATGGGTCTAGAGACCGACATGAAGAGTTGTCCGTTTCATCCCCGATCCATCTTCCAATCTTCAACCTCATGAATATCCCCCGACTCTTGACAGCTCCCCCAGGACGGCTGGTGCGAGTAACGGATGCGGATGAGGAGGTGAGCAGCTTTCAATCCTTGAACCAACCCAATCCCCAGCATTCGTCAAACTTTGGTTTCAATTGATCTGCGCAGGTCTTCGCACTGTATACCGGACTGGCAGCCTCGTCCGAGCGTACTTCAGAATTCGATGCGGTCAAGAGCGAACAGGCTCATCGCCATCCAACACAGGTTGGCTCCTTGGGCTTTGTCGACTCTGGCGCATCAATGATCGACATCCGACTCGAGATTCACCCGCCGAGGCGGCAGTCCATAACGGGCCCTGACAAGAGGGGGAGGAAGGCCAAGACGAGCTCGTCGAGTCAGAAGAGTCGAGAGATCAAGGTCGAGCTCAAGCAGGACATCTTTGCAACCAAGTATCGCAGTGGAGATACAGGCTCGATCGTCTGGCAAGCAAGTATCGATTTCGCCGAGCTTCTGTGGTACGAGCTTCTGTTCCCCTCAACGCACCGGTCAATGGGCTCAGCTGCGGATGGGGATGAGGAGGATGGCCGTTGGGGAGGATTCTTGGACATGGCACGGTTGACTGACTCGGGTCGGATCTTGGAGCTTGGCGCGGGCACGGGTAGTCTTGCCATCCTCTGCGCCGGTATGTTTCCCTCGGAGTCGAGGGCCTCATGGACCGCAACAGACCAGTTCGACTTGCTCACTATCATCACCCGCAACCTTACCCACAACCGGATCGGCTTTGCGAACGGACCTTCCCCTCGAGAGGCACAGCACGCCCGATATACGGTCGAGGAGATCGACTGGCTTGAGGTCGAGAAGCAGTGGCTCAAGAACCGACACGCCCATTCACGACCAGCCAACGAGCAAGCCGACCGGTGGTCGAGATACGACCTCATCCTTGCCGTTGACTGTCTCTACAACGAGTCTCTGATCCTTCCATTGCTACGAACCATCGACCACTTTGGGGGTCTTGAGGAGCTCCCGGGCTCGCCAGGGACCCCCCCACCCCTTGTGCTCGTCGTCTCCGAACTCCGGTCCAGCGAAGTCGTCGAAGCGTTCGTCCGCCAATGGATCGCCCTCGGCCCCGCATGGTCCATCTTCCGTCTCCCCACCACTCACATCCGCCCCGAGCTCAAGCTCAACCTTGCCAAGGCCCACTACGTCGTCTGGTGTGGCTGGAAGAGTTGAGGACCGGTCGAGCTTCTCTTAGTTGGACATCCATCCAATCGGCCCACCATAAACGTCCAACAAGCCCCCACGATCAAAGCTTTATACTTACTTACTTATCGGCGCTCAGCTTTGATCCCTTTTCCATCCGCACACCTCCCGGTCCACTAACAGTGACCTATCTCAAACCCCGGGTATCTGAACACTTTAGAGGCTGAGTATTGGGGACGGCTGTTCATCTTGGTTGACCTGCCACTCAACGAGCCCGGACTCTATCCACTTCTTTGTCCCATCCATCTTAGAAGCCCCCCCCCCCCCTTTTTTTTACGTCCGTATCCCGAATCCCATATTTGTTTGATCGAGAAAGTTGTTGCTTAACTAGAGTTGCTGTCCGAACCTGAATTTTTAGACTCAAATATTCTAACTCATCATCATATTTATGTGTGTGTGTGTGTTTTTTTTTTTTGGATTATTATTATTTATAAGCTTAATAATAACGATTGATTTGATTTGATTTGAATATATATATATATCTTTTGATCAACAATTGATGATTCTTTACCTTAAAACTCCTACAAAAAAAGAAATCCTTACATGCATGATAATAAGCAATGGTGGAAAACATATATATATTTATATTTTTGGTGATCATCAATTTTCCATCAAAATTTACATTAAAGTCAAATTTGAAATTTCTGGTACATTTGAAGTTTTTTTTGATTGAATCCAAGTGGACCAGTCCCTCCAGATGGAGAAAGGATTCCCTGTTGTATTTCTAGGCCTATCAGAGCAGTAACAAATAAATTTTAAGAAAATTTGGAAAAAAAAAGGCTTCTCAAAATTTGAGCCATAGAAAAACCTTACACATAATTAACCACATTCTTGACCCAGTATCATGGACCCAGAAATACCATGTGTAAGAGAGGGGAAAAGGGTGTGCAAGATCTTATGGAAAAACCCCATGTGTTTTCTTTTTCAAGGCACTTATTTTTGATGATCAATATTTTTATAAATATTGATTTGAATTTTGTTGGAAAAATTCCTAGTTGAATTGAAGAATTAAATTCAATAGTTTTATTAGGTATATAGAAGGGGTTTTTTTCAAAAAAAGGATAAGCAATAAGATAATTTGTGGTGAGATCCCAGTTTAATCCCCATTGTGCTGGGGGAGAAAGCTCCCAAATTGACTGGAGAGTTGAACTGCTTGGACAAGGATATCTGAGCAGTGGTCAGGAAGACTTGTCTCAACAATTCATGACAAGTACTGGGTTTGATCAATTGCAGATCTTTTTGGGCAGAATATGTGCAACAACTGCTGCAACAGTTCAGCATTTATTTCACATGAAACACATTATTCATGTGACTCAATGATCATGAACCTGAAAATATCAGTTACTTCAAAATGTAGAAATGTGTAAGATTTTTTGGTAAAGAGAGAGAAGAATTAAGGGAGCTGTGTAGCCTGAATCAGGTAGAGGGGATCTCTGACTCACAGCACTTACCAAGGATAGAAAATACCCAGAACTGTTAGGCAGGATATGTAGTGGCCAAGTCACCAACAGGATAAAGAACAATAGTCATATCACTGGTAATCTGTTCACCCAAAGAGAAAAAAAAGGGTTTTTAACAGCTTCCTACATTAATGAAAAAAAGAGAATGAGAACTGAAAATCACACACCTAGAAAGAAATCAATTTCTGGGAAACAAAAAAAAACATTTTAAATTGGAAAGAAAACCATTATTTTTTTGTTTAATCAACAGGCCTGCAAGAAAATTTGAGTAAAAGTGTCATTGCCCTGTGAGCTAGATGTGCCCCTCAATACAGAATGATTGAACATACTTTTCAACCCCAGCGCATCTCAGGGAATGGCGCCAGCACGGCTGACACTTGGCTGGTGATCCAACCTCTTGTACCATGCTCCTTCTCCAACACGCTCACAGGGTTAGGCAAATTCAACATGCCACTTGACCTCAGGACCATTCAAACAGAGGTTCTCTATGTTCTTCATACACGGGAGGTTCTTACCCACTGTGCATGGATCAAGTATAAGACTCATGAGATCTTACCAATTATTGAGCATGAATGCATTGCATTAGTGTCTCTGGACCGCTAACATTTCCTGTTATGTATTCTCTTAAAACTGATATGTATTTTTAAACTCCTCTTCTAAAAAAATTTTAATACATGAAATTACAGAATCTTTTTCATTTACACATAAACACTGCAACCTTAAGTAAACTTTGACTCAGAGCACAACACCCGCTTTCCGCGGGAAATGCGGAAGAAAGAAGAAAGAAGAAGAGTTTTGGTAGTAGAGCGGATGTAGGACCCAATCACCATTTGGAACTTCCAATCACAAGCAGACAAAGGAAGATCTAATGCTGGGGCTGACTGGTTTCAGAATAATACATATCCTCCAGCTCTTACTCACTCAAGCCTCTACCAATAATCATATTTGCTCTAGCCTCTACCATTATCCTCCAGCCCAGCTTACTACCATGACCATGCAAGGCCCAGACTCAAACTCAGACAAGAAAGGTGAGCTCTCCGGTCAGTTATCCTTATGGAATATAGCCATGAACCAACTTTGACTGACTCTGAAAGGATCCAAAGTGCTGGATGCTGTGGACGTGCTGGACGTAGTGCAAGGACCTGTTGCACCGGACATTGTGGCAGTATCAGGTAAGTCTCATGAAGGTGAAATCGCCGTCCAACATCACCATCCATCCTTTAACTAGTTTTTCCCAACGCAGTGCAAGGACCTGACGTGCCGGACGCAGTGGACGTGCAGGAATTAGTTCAAGGACCTGTCTTACCAGACAGATTGGAAGCATCAGCTAAGCCCTATTAAGGTACACAAACATAGCCACAATTGTGTCATAATTTCTTCACTCAAACAACTGACATAAGCTGCCTGGACTGCAGATTTTGAGATTGATCAAATTTTTGAGTGTTTGATGACCACCCTGATATTTCAAGGCTCTTTAGCACCAAGCAAGCTTTACCAAGTCATCCAAAATCTGTCAGACATTGGCTGGGCTCAACCCCTTGACATGGAGTATACCAAAACTCCAGAAGGACCAATACCCGCCAACCCAGCGCTTTGACTGCTCCTCAAGGAATGGTGGTCCAAGGAAAACCTCTTAGAACTCAGAGATTGGTGGTCCAGGGAAAGCTTGGCCGCTGTGAATATTATTTTCCAGACTACATAGCCTTTACACGCAAAAATATAGGTGGAAATGGAGGTGATAATTATTAGTATCAATTAAATGATGGCTAAATCTTGATAGCCCTGACATTATTTGCACATAGCTTTGGTTGGATTATTTGAAGCAGTAGAGGCTAATGATTGGACTTGGACACTGATTTATGCAAGCAGGTCATCTTATTTCTTGTTATACTCACATACCTTGCTGAGCTACAAATCAAATTATTTGCACATAGCTTTGGTTGGATTCTTTGAAGCAGACTTGATGCAAGCAGGTCATCTTTGCTAAAGCTACTAAGAAAATTATTTGCACATGGCTTTGGTTGGAAAGAAAAAATAGAAAAAATAAAAAATAATAATAATAAAACCCCAAGTTCCCCCTGGGGGAAGTTGGCCTATTTATGTAGTGTTAGGATTTCCCAGAAATTGAATCTGACAATGATTATGATAATGATGCAACCAGATCTGGAAATGAAAACAATGATCAAATCACCTTAAAGAATAAAAATAATAAGAAATCATCTGCAAACAGAAATTAGTCTAATGAGTTAAAAAATGTGCTCACTCCATCCTGATTCAAACATAAAACTGTCATTTTTCCATCAATAAAGGAGCTGGGTCTCATTTGTGTAAACTCCCTGGTCCTCTGCATTTGCAGTTGGTTGACTGGGGCTGTAGGAGATGGGAGTGGTTAGACTGGGGCTTTAGGATCTGGGAGCTTCTAACCGTGAAAGGGGCTCAGGCATGCACAAATATGGTTCTTTAGGAGGTGGATAATTGTTTGGAGGATGTGGGGAAGCATTTGAGGGGGGGGGGGGGGGGGGGGACAGGAGGCTTGGTTTTGGGATCTGATGATGGCAGAAAGGTCCATCTCCATAAGCAGGTTCTGGATAAAAACCTGGAGCTTATACAAGCTGGGAGAAGCAAGCAGGTTTAATTTGAAACATCTATGTTAGTTTTGAATCTGTAAGAATAGGGGGGAAGAAAGAAACCATGTGTGTGGCAAAAAAAGTTGTTGGGGGAATTTTCATTGAGTTGTTGATGATGGATGGTGAAATTGGAGGCTGGTGAATTTTATTATTTTTTGTATATCCAGTCTGCAGGCTGAAAGTTCTTTCTTTCACTGTCACAGGATTTCCTTACAGTGACATTACTACACACCAGTGATACTTCCCATTGTGTGTGCAATGACAAACATAAAAGGCCTGGTCTTAGGTCATCTGAAAATTTCACAGTCAAATAAATTCAAACACACTTGATGCGAGAATAGCAAGAGCTAGAATTTTGTATTTCAAGTTACATACATGTTTCATTTAAGTAATACAAGTGTTTTATTGATAGAAAAAAACAAGGAAAACTGCTTGAGACACTTCTTGTACCTAAAAAGGAAGAAGTAATTGCTTTGTATGGCAAGGAGGAGTTTGAGTAAGATGGATTTGGTGAGATTTTAATGGGAAAAATAAAAGGAAGATGGAAGTGTGTAGAAAAGAAGATGTAATTTTTTATGGTGTTGTGATTTAGTATGATAAGGTTTTTATATTTGATGAGGTAGCTTTTATTTTAGTATTTGAAGGTGGTTGGTGGTTTTGATGATTTGTGTTAGAAAGGTGTGGCCAATGCTTTTTGTTTGATATTTTTGATTGAGGAAAGTTCATTATCCAATTTATATTTATACAGATATGTGAATCTACAAGGTGATACTCACAAAGTTATGCTGACATTCTCTCTTTGTTATTTATACTCAAGGGATAATTCACGGTTTGGCTTACTGTTATGGTCTGATCTGTGGAGAGGAAGGCTCTGGGGTTCTGGGGTTTCTGGGGTTTTGGGATCCTATAATGTAGATTGCAGGATGAGGAAGAGATGTGGATCCTCGTCCTGACAGACTATATAGTGGTCTGTCTGTGACATGTACGTGATAGACTATCTACATGTGGTGCGGGCTTTAGTGCGGGCAGGCCCGCAATACGGCTCATGACATTATCCCCCTTTTAATGCTAAATCCTCCACTCATTCGCCAATCAAAAAAACAAAAAATTCCACCTCTTATCAATTTTGTTCCTCACTTCCTTCTCCGCCTCCGCCAATGAGCAGTTCCCGCATTCGGAAATCTTGAATTAAATCCCGCTACCAGTTCCTCGCAATTCTTCAAGTTTTCCGCCGGTTCCCATGAGTTGTCTTCCGTTCCAAATCCCTTCCAGCTGACCAGGTATTGGGTCTTCCCGCGTCGTCTTCTACAGTCCAGTACCTCTTCGACTTCCCACTCATCCCCGCCGTCCGCTGTAATTGGTTCCGGGTCTTCCTTCCGTCGTTCCGCAATTTCGTCGGGTCTGTGTTTGCGGAGTATTGATACGTGAAATACGGGGTGTACCCCCCGCATGGATATAGGGAGTGTTAGCTTATATGCGGATCTTGAGATTCTTTTACAGATAGAGAAAGGTCCCAGCCATCTATGTTCCAATTTTGGGCTGGGGCGGTTCGTTGAAATGTTGCGTCCGTCTAGCCATACTTCGTCCCCCACGTCCCATTCCGGTGTTTCCCTTGTTTTCTTGTCAAATTGGCCTTTCATTGTTTCTTGCGCCTCTTCTAAGCAATGCTTGAGTTCTCCTTGGACCTCCGCAAGTTTGCGGAGTGGTTCCTCTACTGCGGGGATGCATTGTTCTGTTGAGGGGGTTCCGCTATATGCCGGGTTGAATCCGTAGTTGGCTTTGAACGGGGAAACTCCTGTCAAGGTGTGGTCGTTGTTGTTGTAAGCAAATTCGGCCATTGGGAGGAGTGGGGCCCAATCGTTCTGTTGGTAGCAAACAAAGTGCCGTAGGTATTGCTTGACTGCCTTGTTGGCGATTTCGGATTGTCCATCTGTCCTTGGGTGGTACGCTGTGGATGGCTGTAGTCTAATCCCCATGCGGGAGCTCAATTCACGTGTGATTTGGGAGATAAAAATACTTCCCCGGTCCGAGACAATTGTCTTGGGGGTTCCATGGAGTTTCCATACATGTTCTGCCATCAGTTCCGCTAGTTGTTCCGCGTTCATGGTTTTCTTGCATGGGATGAAGTGGGCCATCTTGGTCAGTCGGTCTACTACCGTTAGTATGCTGTCACTCAAGCGGGATTCAGGGAGATCAGTGATCAAATCATAGCTAATGTCCGTCCATGGGCCTGCGGGGATTGGGAGGGGTTCTAATGTTCCGAACGGCCGTCAAGTGCTAGATTTGACTCTTTGGCATGAATCACATCCGTCTACGTACTGGTTTACAAATCTCTTCATTCCACTCCACACAAAACTTCTCCGTACTAATGCCAACGTGCGGGATCTGCCTGGGTGGCCTGCGGACTTTGTGTCGTGTCGACTTTTGAGGATTATCGTCCGCAATGCCGAGTCCGCTGGTACCACTATCCGTCCCTTGTCATAGAGTACCCCGTTGGCTTCCGCATACCTGTTGTGGTCCCCTGTTGGTTTCTGTAACAGCTTAATCCAGTCAGCCAATTTTGGATCATGTGGGGTCAGTTCTCTAATCCTGGCAATGATTTCGGCGTCAGACAACACTAGGTCGTCCGTTCCCGCATCTTCTAAATCAGTCCCCATCACGTCCACCTCAAACCAATGTTCCCCATCATCCATTTGAATCGATTCGTCCAGAAACCAGCTGTCCAATTCCGCACATTCCACAAGCTCCTCAAAAGTCCGCTCGGTGATGTTACCTGGCTTTAAAAGCTGACCAAATGTCAGCTTTTCTCCCGGTGCTGGGGCGAGGTCCGGTCTGCGGGATAGGGCGTCGGGTTTTGTCAATTGGCGTCCTGGTCGGAATATGATCTCGAAGTCAAAACATCCCATGGTCTCCGCCCATCTTGCCTGTCTTCTTGTGAGCTGCTTGGTTGTCATGAAGCTTTCCAAATTATGGTGATCGGTGTATACAATTGCCGTCAAGCGGTTTGGGTTCCCCTCCAGGTATTGCTGCCACTCTTTGAAGGCAGCCACAATAGCCAGTAACTCTTTGTCAAAGATCTCATAGTTGCGTTCCGCCTGTACAAGGGATCGGGACAGGTAAGCTACTGGGTGAAGTTCCTGGTCCTTGGTGCAAACCTGGGACAGTACCGCGCCGAGCGCGAAATCGGAGCAATCACATTCGAGTACAAACGGCTTGTACGGGTCCGCTATTTTCAGGATTGGGGCGGATGTGAAGGCGGTTTTGAGGGATTCAAATGCAGAGTTGCACTTGGCGTCCCACACAAAGGGGGTCTCTACTCTTGTCAGGTTGTGGAGCGGTCTGGTCTTTCCTGAGAAATGGTCGATGAATCGGCGGTAAAAATTAGCAAACCCAATGAATCGTTGAAGTTCGGTGACATTCTTTGGTGCGGGCCAGTCGGTTACTGCTTGCACCTTTGCGGGGTCCATTCTGATCCGGTTGCATGATATCAATAATCCTAGGTATTCTACTTCCGGCCTTGAAAATTCACACTTTTCGGGTTTCAGCCACAATTGGTGCTTGCTCAATGTGTCCAGTATACTGCCCACCGCTTCCGCATGGTCCGACCCTTTCCGCGTGTAGATCATGATGTCATCTAGGTATGCAGCGGTGTCTTTCCCAATCCGTCCGAGGAGGATGTCTTGCATGAAGTATTGGAAGTATCCTGGCGCTCCCGTGGGACCGAAGGGCATGGTAAGCGGGGCAAATTGACCTGCCCTGCAGATGAAAGCCAGCTTATCTTCGTCGCCTTCCGCAACTCTGAGGTTTCCATATGCGTTGCAGAGGTTGAGCTTTGTGAATGTGTCCGCATCCAAAAGGCTGTCAACTAAGTCCATTGTCAGTGGGAGCGGGTACTTGTTCTTCACCGTTACCGCGTTGAGTCTCCTGTAGTCAAAACAGGGTCGTAGGTTTCCGTCCTTCTTTCCAGTGAATAGTACTGGTGCCGCCCACGGGGATGTGGTCCGTCAAATGGTCCCGCTCGTCAGTCCTTCGGCAATCATAATATCAAGTGCCTGGTTCTCTGCTGGGGATAGCGGGATGATTCTTCCGGCCTGTGGGGTGGCTCCTGGGATCAGATCTACGCGGAAGTCATACTTTCTTCGCGGGGGAAGTCTCATGGCGCTTGATTTCCGGAACATGTCAAGGTGTCGGTGGTAGCACCGCGGTACCAATTCATCCGTGGTCCGCTCCGCAGTCGTGGCTTTCCCTTTTGCTGCCAATCGGGCCGATGTCGACCACGATGTTTTGGCCATGCTGATCACTGCAGGGGTATGTCCTAGGGGGGAAAGAGGCTTACCAGCTGTTTCGGGATTCAAATACGGGGGAGATCTATCAGACTCACATTGCGGGGGTGTTATTGTGCTAACAGCACACACCCCCTCGTCACTAATCCTAGCTTTCCCCATGGGCCTATAGACCGTATGCGGGGATGTTGGCGGAGAGGACGATACTGCCTTGGCAGTAGCAATAATTTCATCGGGTACCTGGTCAGAGTGTCGAGTCTTGGGGTTCCTGGCGGGGCTTGCGAATCTATCTACAAGGCGTACAAGCTTGCCAGCTGTCTCGGGCAGTAAAGTATGGGGTGGGGGGTTGTCAAACTCACATTGCGGGGGTGTTATTGTGCTGTAAGCACACACCCCCTCGTCACTAATCCTAGCTTTCCCCATGGGCCTTTCGACCTTCTGCGGGGATGTTGGCGGGTAGGACGATACTGCTGCCGCAGTAGCACAAGTTTGGTTGGATACGGTTTCATCGGGTACGTGGTTGGGGTGTCGGGTTTCGGGATTCCATTTGGGGTTCTGGGGTCTATCTACAGGGTGTACAAGCTTGCCAGCCGTTTCGGGAATGATGTGGGGGATAGGGATGTCGAACTCACATTGCGGGGGCGTTATTGTGTTTAAAACACACACCCCCTCGTCAATCTTCCTAGCTCTCCCCGACTCGCCGGTTGGGGTGTTTTTCGGAATAGACGAAACCGCCGAAGCGGCCGCAATGTCCGGGGTCCATAGGGTACGGTTCGTCCAATTGATTCGGTGTCCATATCGGCGGATCCAGGGCATCCCTAGGATCCCATCATACGAGTCTTTCAGTCGTGTAATGATGAATCGGGACGGGCGGGGTTCGTTGTTCAACATTAGGTCTATCTCATGGGTTGCTCTGCTTGCGGACCCGTCAAATCCGAAGACGGTTTGCCCCGAGGCCGAAGCGTCCTCGAGGAGTCCCCATCGGGATGCGTACGATTCACTCAGAACGTCGTGGGTTTCTCCGGAGTCTATGAGGAAGGATAGGGGGGGATAGGGGCTTTGGGGTGTGGCTCTGGGAGTTGTGATGGTGCATGAAAGGAAACATCGGGGATCAATTTCATTTACATGTAATGTCTGACTAGCACCAATACTGCATGACAACTCCGCTACGCTCGGGAAGGGCACAACCTTCATTCCCAAGCGTCTCCATTTTTTGACTTATCGGCCCGTCCCTTGTTCACCTTGTCCGTCTGTCCCTCTGTTTTGAGCGCCGCCAATCCATCGGCTAGCTGTCGGATCTGGTCCTCGAGTGCGGAGACTGAGGCGGGTGTCCGTCCTTTCCCTTTCTTGTTTGGACACTCTCGAGAGATATTTCCTCGCGTCCCGCAGCGGAAGCAAAGTCCTTCCCGCATCATGCGGGTCTTTTCGTCCTCGGACAGTCGACCGCTGATCGCAGATGTGTCCATGGCGTCGGGATCTGGCTGGGTCTTCGCAATTCCAGTGGTCGTTTCCGCCCCGTGCATCTCCGAATCAAGCTCCATGGCTAGACCCGCTGCCTCATTGACAGTGGTGAAAGTGGTGCGGGCCAGCACTAGTGCCGTCCGAATGTCCCGTTTTAAGCCCTGTCGGTATTGGCTGATGAGGGTCGGGACCTCCCATCCGGTGACAGTAGCGTGGGTGAGGAATGTGTGGGTGTAGTTGGCCACTGTCCTCGTCTGTCGCAGCGTTCGTAACGCCCGTTCCGCCTTCCCTTTCTTCTCGGAGTCGAAATACATTGTTCCAAAATCCTTCGTCCACCCGTCGTACGAGAAGTCTGCCCCTTCCGTGACTAGGTCGATGTACGGTGCGGACCACACGGCGGCGGGTCCGGTAAGGTAGGACACGGCAAATAACAGCTTTGTCCTGTCGTCAGGGAACATGGCGCTGTTGACCGATGTATAAATTGCCACTTGGCGGGCGAACGTTTCCGCCTTCGTCCCGCGTTCACCATCGAACTTGTCGGGGCATGTGATCTTTGGTCCGCGGGTTGGGGTGGAACCAGTTGGTCGGGATGGTTGGTCCCGTTGTGCTTCGGCCGCTCTTCGGCGGGATTGTTTGTTCTCCCTTGCTTGAGTCATCTCTTCAAGCTGTCGTCGGAGTTGCTCTACTTCATCCATCTTTTGGGTGCGGGTGGAGTTGGGATCGTTCGGGTTGTCTGTCTGGTTTTGTTCAGGTGTCTGGGTGTTGGTTTCTTGCCTTTGTCTCCGTAGTGTTAGATCCTGCAATATGTTATGGTCTGATCTGTGGAGAGGAAGGCTCTGGGGTTCTGGGGTTTCTGGGGTTTCGGGATCCTATAATGTAGATTGCAGGATGAGGAAGAGATGTGGATCCTCGTCCTGACAGACTATATAGTGGTCTGTCTGTGACATGTACGTGATAGACTATCTACATGTGGTGCGGGCTTTAGTGCGGGCAGGCCCGCAATACGGCTCATGACACTTACAATGGTTGATACATCAGTCAAGTTTTCTTTGCCTAAGGAGACACTAACAGCTGGTAATCAGTGAGTCATTTTATCTCTAGGGTTCTTAATTCACTAGGTTTGTAATCAGGGTTTTGAGCTTACCCTTTTTAGTTTGTTTGTTTTGTTTTATTGTGTTGTCATCAATATTCTGACAACCTGCCATTCATTGTGCCACAAGGCATGAAGCAGACATGCTTGAGGTGTCTTGTAGGTATTTGCGTAGGGACCTGTGAATTTTGGTTTGGCCAACAGGTTTGGTAAGAAAATCTGAGTGGTTGTTGGAGGATGATGTGTATTGAATTTTGATGGCTTTGGTGGCCACAAGGCCCCTGATAAAATGGTGTCAAAGGTCCATATGTTTTGTGCAAAAACTGTTTTGACTTGCTGGACTAGGAGCTAGTCAATTGCTCCTTGATTGTCAAAGAGTATAGTAGTTGATGAAGGAGAATCAACTGTTCCAATTTCAGAAAGTAGGTTATTGAGCCAGACAGTTTCTTTGAACACTTCAGCAAGCACCTTGTACTCTGCTTCCGTGGATGAAAGGGATCACATTGGTTGCTTGGTTGACTTCCATGAAATATGATGGTTGAGAAAAACTGTGTAACCCGTATGTGATCTTCTGGTTTGTGAGAAATTAACTTGGCAGGGTGACCAGACCACTTGATACACCGTATCATTGAGCAGTTGATTAACTGTGTTTTTATACTTGGCAAAAAGGCTCCAGTGTGATATGCTTGAGGTTAGGCTGATTGGGCCTACTTTTACAGCAGGTTGATGAGGAAGTTGATGGTCAATAAGGGACTAGTGATATTGCAACAATTAACACGTTGATGAGATCAACTACTTCCTCATCAAGGAAAGTTGAAACAAACATGCCTGTGGAATTAGAGTCTGTTGGTGCACCCAGTCTTGCAATATAGTTCTACAAGTGTCACAACAACACCAGAGAGTTCTTTCTTTGATACATTTATTGTTTGCCTCCAAAAACTAGCTTCAAGCTACTACTAAAAATATATCGCGTGTAGTAAAATATTCCAGCTAGACGGGTGTAACAATGCAAATACAAAAATTCCCAAAACCTATCTGTCCTTCAATCAAGCATGTTCCTTGAAATTGTGAATAGATGATCAAAACATACATTTTTTCAAGTAAGAGTGTGACTTTCGGCCTTCAATAGGTGATCAACAGTGGTATGAATGCGCCCCAGCCTTACACCAAATTGAGGTGATCGGCTCTTCATCTGAAGGTGCATGGTTGAAGTCGAGCCGGCCTTTCAGAGACTTCAAGACTGAAGCCGAAAGTCCTAGTGAATTCGCTCCTAGACATGGCTGGCTCGACTTGACATGGCTGACTCGGTTTCCACTCCTTCCAAAATATCATCCGCAAGGCAGAACTTCAACGCCATCATCACCTGGTTGATTGATTCGCAATTAACCCGATTTAAGGAGTCTTTGTCAGTTGCCCGACGGATATCGAAAATCAGCGAGTTCAAAATACTGACCAGGTAGGTAGAAAGGTAATAAATGGGCGTTGCAAAGATTCCGCCGATGGCTGTAGCTCTGACGGCCGAAATTGGAGATATCGAATGTGCCAAGTTGGCCGCGTGCAAGATTCCGGAGCCTATCGGACCTCCTGCAAGTCCAATCATGTAAGGCTTCCCATTCAAGAAAAAAGATAGGAGAAATTACAGCATACACAATCAGTGTGAGTAAGCTCCATAAAAATCTTCTGAGGCGCCAAGGTTTAATTTTTAGAATTGGCCTCACCGTGACTATACCCCAACATGTCCGAGCACTTTCCACCTTTCGACTGAGTCGGATGACTTCGATAGGCTCGAGTGGATCTTCCAAAGTTTCCTCATGAGAAAGAGCAGCTGAGATCAACACGCAAACTAACGCAGCAATGGGCCCACCCAATGCGCCCATCCGAGCTGCAATAAATAGTGGCTGGTAGTCACTTTCACCTGTATCATCAAGTATAGAACAACCAATGACCATAGCCAGTACTGTAATGAGGGGCCTGAATTATTTTTTCGGACGATGATTAGTTCAAACGGTTGGTAATTTTCGGGACGGACGGATGATCGGTTTTCGAAACAGGTCACTCACGATACTACAATAGCTGGCAAAGAAATTTCCAAAACTTCGTCAATCACTCTTGTTCTCCATGGTTGGTATACCAGGTCAGGAGGTTCATGTTGGAAGTGTGTGCACTGACTTATAGCTCCTTCGGCTTCACGACTTGGGGATGGCCCAATAGTATCACCCATCCGCTGTGGCTACTTGCATTCAGAGGTTCGCTTTGGGTTGTGCACGTGTGGTGACCGTCGCTCGATGAAGGCACGGATGTTGACGGCAGTAATGAGACACAAGGACTCTGGAAAGGGTTTGGAACCAAAGTTAAGGTTCTAACTGGAATTCAGCTGGGCAACAGGGCAAACACATACCTCTTGTTATACTGATCTGCACTGCGGATGTTCGGATTCGAATGTTCGGGCTGAACTTTATTTTATTTTTCCTCCTAGATTACAGATTACTTCATGCATTCTCGCCCCACGCTCACAACACACGGTTTCGACCAAATTGAGCTTTATATCAAAATAGTACATAATAAATACATAAATCTCATGGACGCTCATGGATGTACATTGGGTTGGTTGCTGATCTAACCCAAAGTTTGGCAATGATCAGATGTACTGCGGCCCCGGTAACCGAACAACGGATCCCCTCGTTGGAGTCTCCGGTGTAATCAATCGGCGCAAAAAACGGGGAACCCGGCAGCTGTACACGAAGAAAAAAATACGGTAAACAGCGAGAAAAGATTTTTATCTCTTGTACCTATATTTTAAAAGTTTTGGACTAGAGGAAAGTTTTCAAAATAAATCCCATGAAGGAATGAAACTATGAGAAAACAACCCCTATTTTTAGTCGTCGTGTCCGTCGTGTCCTTATGGCTTTATAGTCTAGTTTGACACAAATATTTTAAGGATTCTGACCTCGTTGTTGACATCCGGGGGGAAGGAGCCAACTGGTTAAAATTATAGGCAACCAACCCTTTGATATTGGCTGATTCTATCCAATTGTGACTGGGAAAACCTTGACCCAGCCAGTTTTTCTGAAGGAGCAATTCTAGTGTGAGCTAATCCTAATTGTTCTTGAGTTTTTGGGTAGCTGCAATTACCCATTTATGAGCTCTCCTTTGGATGGCACAAGGACAGAGGAAACCAATGTAGCATCAGAATTCCTGACCAGTTTCCAATTTTCCAAGCCCACCAATACATCACCCCTATGTTATAGTTTAGTGGTAGGCCCATTCAATGTATGATCAGTGTAGCAGACCAATCTTATATTGGTTGGCTCTGGTCAACCTTACCATGGGTGGTTGTGACCAAAGCAACCCCTTTTTCAGTTTGATGAAGGAAATTAACAGATGTTTTACATGACTTTGAAGCCACCACCAAGGTTGTTCCCCCATATGGAGGAGAGATTTTTATTTATTTAACTATTAATGATATATAATTATTAATAAAATGGAATTCATGTAATGAATGAATGGCAAGAGCTTATTTTAAATGGTGTCTTTTGTAAGAAGTTTTAAACTGTCACCTATGCAATCCCAAGACAATAGTCTTCCAGATACATATTGTGCAAAATATAATAATCTTGGGTAGATTTATTTATGATAGAAGAAAAATTAATCTTTGAGCAGTTGATGCATTAAATAAGGCATTTTTGATGTAATTAATATTTTGATCAAATCAAATAGCAAGGAAAATAACCAGAGGGGCCTGATAAAACAGCAGTTGTTTATATCCCTCTAACTTAACTTGTAGGAGCAGAGCATTCAGCTACCTTGAAGATACTGGTGCCTGTCAAACAGGTGGATTTATCTCACAAATTCTGAAAACATGAGCACAACAAGACAAACCTAAAGAGGAGAGTCAAGATGCAAGCACAATAAGAATACAAATTTTGAACAGATGATTATGATTTGGATTTAACTGCACATCTTTAATGAGGGTGCAAGATGTTAGACACAAGCTTAGATAGTGGTGACAACATGAGCACAACAAGACAAGCCTAACAACATGAGCAGAAGAATCAGACTTGAGAATCAGACATAGATGACAAGATAGAAATGGACCTAAAGAGGAGAGCCAAAATATGAGCACAATAAGAGTATCACGTTTGAATAGATGATGATAAGTTAGGGAACCAAGGAAACTGAGAGATACAAGTTTATAACTCATCAACATAGGTTTCACACCAACTATAGTAAAACAAATTGCAAGTACAACCAATTATGCAAATGAAACTAACAAAAAGAACTAAACATAATTCAGATCTCTTAACAGCTGGCTTTGTTTCACATTCCCAGCCAGAATTATTGTGGACACAAATAATACAGAAGTCAATGAAGCAGTTAAGAAATTGGAAATTTCTCAGTGAAAACTAAGGTTAAAATTTCACCAGAAAACAGAATCTGAATACAAAACTGGTTTTACACTGATTGAGGGTAAAAACATGGCAATTATAACTAAATCATAGATTAGATAAATTGTAAAATCAGGCAGACATAGTTTCACTGACTCTAAGGCTGAGAGTGATATCCAGGTAAATTTTAGCTTGATGAGTTCTTGGTTGATCAAAATTGGCTTACCATAACAGTATTCATCTGAATTATTGTACTTTTTTTAATCATAGAGACAAAAAGAATAAGAAGAAAAACACATGAATATTTTGTAGCAAAAACAATGTAAAAAATCATTTTCTTCATTGCAGAACTGGATAATTGTGTATCTTATTTTTCAACATGTGATAAACAGCTTGATGGTACAGTAGGGTGGATTCAATGTGATTGATTGGTAAATCTTTGCAATTGAAACTTGAAAGGGCAAGTGCTGAGCTTGTAATATCCACATTTTTGCAACTTGTTAAGTTTGGTCCATTATTTTCTTTGAGGATCTTGAATGCCACTGTGAAAAGAAATCATTTTATTTTGAGTTCTGGTTCAAGGAAAGCTCAAGCTTTCACTTAATAGAGGGAAATTTTCTTTGATGAGTGAATCTCTTGGAACTGGAGAGAATGTCAGCTTGCTACTATTCAGACTAAACCACCTCTGCTTTCAGGCTCCTACTAAATAATTATATATTGTTTATGTTAATAAAAAATAAAACAAGACATCCAAAAACCTTTTATTACATGTTGTTTTTTCCCTTGCACCTTGTTTAATTAGAAGGATATCAGTCCTTGGAATCACAGAAGAAAGTAAAAAAGGAAAGAAACAAGATTGTGGACTGTTAATAAGAAGGATGTGGCTATGGAGATTCCTTGAGTTCTGTATGTGTATTTCTTACCACACTGTTTATTTTTATTCCACAGTCATCAGTGAAACCAAACCATTCCAAACTGTTTGGGTTGATTTCATTTTAACTGGGATATCCTCAACCAAGATAATTATACTGTCAGCACATGTTGTATAAACAATCATCTTGAAATTTGGTTGAAAAGATCCTTTCAATGAATGGAAGAGGTGATGCTCCACCACACAACAGTGGTACTCATCATGATCATTTTCTAAGGTAGTTTACATATATCTTGTGGGGATTTCAGTTTGGGAGGATTAAGTTTGATATGTGTTTGAATAGAGATCTTTCCATGCAGCATTGCACATGTTGACAGAGGTTATTTGTCTCAAGATAACCACAACCAGTCTGGATTCCTTCATAATTTTTTACATATTATTAGTCCCATAAAAGCTGTTGGATGAGTACAGAAACCATGTTGAGTGAACATGCAGTTGGTCACCAAGTAAATATTAGCTGGGACTTGCAGCTTTGACTATCTTCCTGGAAGGTGGGAGAGGCATGAATTCATGGAAACCATAAGAATTTTTCCCCCTTCCAGAGCCAACAATTTGAGGATGTCTCTTTGATGGTCTTATGCTACAGTAATCATCAGAAATGTTGGTGGACCAACCTGTGGTCAACAGAGCTTCAAGCCAACCTTTGGACACACTTTGAGTTGGACCATGTAAACTTGCCTTGCAGAAGTATTATGGCCCAGGAAGTGTCACCTTGGCCTCAATGAAAAAAATGGTACTATGTAAAAGAGAAACTAGTCAATAAGTCTATTGATGTTCAATTGATTCAACTCTAATGCTCAGACCCTCTGTGATACAGGTTTGTATAATTATGTTTGTTCTCGAAGTGAGCGGTTTGAATAGCTTTAATTAGATTGGTGTTGTGCAGACTTGTCATTGTCCTTATGAGATCTTCTTCATTTGAGGCTTCACACCCTCCTACTACTACCTAAACACATCACCCTCAGCAAACCAGTTTCGTACCATCCATGTCAAAGACTAAGTCAAGCCTCACACAATCAAATCTAACAGACTGATACCATTAGCAACTTGATAAAATGATGAAATGTTGGTCAAAACACCTTATAATTCATAAAAGTTAACCCCGCTATGATAGTTATTCACTCATATATATTGGACGGCTTGCCATCATCCAGATTGGTTAATCTGGAGGGAAGGCCTGAACCCTTGTTTGCTGGTGAGAATTGATTGAAATGGTAAATAGGGTTTAGAACCCCCCTCCTAAATCAAGCAATTTAGCTGACGGTAAGTCCTCCATTGACGACCCTAGATATGGACCATTAATCCTTCATTTTTTTCAAATGAATTTCACCATAGTCAAGGCTACTCCGATTTTCATTGAGAATGTAGCAATATCTCCTGAAGGGATCCCTATCCATACTCGATTGTCCCGGGGCTTTTTTGCCAATTCCTAACTCATACACAAGAGGCCTAATTCCTTCATGTTTCCTCATCGGACCACCCAACTCCCGTAACCTGGTCCATAATTTTAATGGAAGATTTAGGGGGCTATCGTCCTCCTTTTGTCAAGCAGATTTTAGGGTTGTTTATGTTCTAATTGACATTTCCTGCTGGGTTAGTTGAACCCTAGACTTTTTTAATCGGTATCATAATCAGATGCCTTGGCACTACAAATTCCAAAACAAAACAAATGCACAGTGTTGGCCAACCCCTCAAGGTCAGGTTAATTCAACTATCCCCCCCTCCCCCCAAAAAATCAAAAATCGAATCACTCTAAAAGGGGTTTTCCGAATTCCATCCGAGAATTTTCTTTTTTACTATGCTATCCTGGCTCGCATTGCAAGAAGGGTGGACCAGCTCTGCTAGATAAATATTTACATAAACACATAATCTTACCCACCCACCCACTCACTCACTCTATCTCTCCTGATAAATAGTGATTGTCCGAGATGGCTTGGCGTTTGATATCAGGAACTCCGTAGGAGGATGATTCGAAGTCAAGCTGACAGTCGCAATGATAATCAAGTCGACCTACATTAACTGCGCACCATCCACAAGCAATCTTGAATAAAAAACACAGCAGCAGCAGCAGTAGCAGCAGCAGTAGCAGTACCAGTAGCAGTTGGTCCTTGGAGGCCCTTTCCCACGAGCCCACAGTCGCCGGCAAGTCTTTCGAGCGGTTGTAGGTCTCGGATCGGCAAGTGAGTTGATTGTAGTCGATAGACATCATTGGGAACGGGTTATATGCTACTCTGAGCAAGTAACTACCAAATTATCTTCGTGCTATTTACATATGTAAATACATACTTCAATACTTGGGTCATCGAGGTCAGACAGACTTTTGTCCGGTTTATAATCATCTCTTTCTTATCAGACACATGTCTCGGAATTCAGCAGGAGAGGAAATCCCAGGAGTAAATTATAATTGTTTAACTCCCTCTGGAAGAGAATTACAAAAATACATGACTAGATAACAGTTTATATCAGATCTTAACCAATCCCTCCTGAGGACATCCCCAAGCTTAAACCCACTCTCAGTGATTGATGATGGTGGTGATGTGTCCCGAGGTAATGGGAGTCGATAAGAGTTCGTTGTATGTAGGTCACACAGAATGTTCTTCTGATTCATAGTTGTATGATTAATATGATAAATATTTAAAACAAATGTAATTACTAATTGGCTGCTTCCAAACTCAGATTATTACCGCAAAACTTCAAGATTCGAATAATATAAATAGAAACATGATTATGAGAGCACAAGATTTTAACATCGGCTGGACTTGGAGCGGGCAGTCATCGCTTCGTTCTTGGTGCTGGATAATGATTTAAATATTTGTGTGGCTAAAGTCCACCCCAATCCCCAGGAAAGTCAAAGAACAAGCTGTATGGTGGTACACATGTACTACTGAACTCATAATGAACGGAGGGGTTACAAGATATTTATTTAAATCTTGTACAGGAGCACGACGTATCTTGTGTGATGGTTTTGCGTGATATTTAATAAATTCCTTCGAAAGCTTCCGAGAGAAGCTCAACTCAAGCCCTACCATCTTTACCTTAGAGTCATGAGCTCAACGGTCAGTTAAAGCGTAGAGGTTTTAAATCATCTTCGTGTCTAGTTTGAGTGGTACATAAATACATGAGAGGTTATAGGGAGACTTATCCAAGATTGGGTTTGCTTGTACATACTCTACATCTATCATCTAACGTGCTGACATGCGTCGATCTCATCTTTCTACGTTTTATGTAGATAAATATTTATAATAACTTATCTACCTTGTTGATAGTAGGTACCGTACCACCGGTTCAAATTCAACCGATGGTCATTTTATACACTTGCTCGTTCGATGGTGTGCTAATTAGCCTCGTCGAATTCCATCGCCATCTTTATGTCTAATGTATGTATGTTTTATTATTGTCTTCGGCGTTTTCCATCTACTTCATACTTCTTTTTCAATATTTAAGCTAAGCTTATTCCCCTCCATCCTCACTCGTCTACCCACCCCACCACCACCCCACCTCCTATACTGTTCACGACCACCAGTTCTTATACTTCCGTAGTAGATATTTAAGTAAACCACACTAAACATCATATAAATAAAAAACACCAACCTCCACCCCTCCCATCCCTTCCTATCGTTCTAAAAACCTCCCTCCTTTCCTTCCTCCCATCGTCCCCCGGTCATTTACTTCTTACTATTCTATTATTTTTACTCTATCCATATTAGATCAACACCTACTTCATCCCCTTCCGTCCTTTGCCTTATCCTTTGCCCACTGTGGGTATTAAGAACCTTAGCTTCTTTCTAATTCAGTAGTTTGGAACCCCCCACTATCCGAGATGTTAACCATGACGGGAAAGACGACTCGATTCTGGACTTTGGCCGTCTTGGTAGCCAGTCTGACGATCGGTAACATGGCTGGTGCCTTATCCGTCGATTTGTCAACTGAGGTCAAGTTGAAACAGGGTGACTCAATCAACTGTTCTCTCTTGCAAGACTGTGATCCAAACCAATTATCACAGTCAAGCTATCACAACTTCTACCACACCGACAAGACTACCTGGAACTCATTGGGCTTGGATCCCAACTTACTCCACATCAATGAGATCGCATTCGGATTTGTGCCCGCATTCCTCGAAAAGGAGAGCCCCAACAAGCCCAGTGAAATTAACGCCAAATTGTTCAAGCCCATGTCCATCGTCAGTGATTTCCTTCCTCCTGCTCAAACCACCAAGCCTTCAGACTCATCCAAACCCTTCATCCTCCTCCACAGATGGGTGATTACATTAGCATTTCATCTTGGGATAAAAACTTCAAAGCCATCGATTGGGTATCTCACACTTCCATTCCTTCTCCTACCTACCCATTCTCCATATCACTCTTGCCACATAATAGTTGATCACTCCTCTTCTTCCAAAATTTAATCATCTAGCACATCGACACCGTCAAGGACTTGGAGGGGAACCCCGTATGGTGTATTGCTCTAATGCCATCCGAGGGCTTGGATAGCATCACTTACGAAGTAGTACGTTGGATAGCTTCTCTTTATCAACTTTCCTCTAGATCAGTGGAGTGGACTGAACAAGACTCACTCCATCCATGCATCCACTGTGCCTTCAGGTTTCCAGAATCGCGGCTAAGATGAAACAAGTCAACGAACTTGGTATCATTGTGTGGTTGAGATTTGCTCACGAAGTTCGTATTTGCTAGTTCTCCCCCTTCGCTATCAAACCTGCCAACTGATTTCCTTGTCTTCTTCTTCCCCTTTCACAACAGATGAACGGCGGATGGTATTCCTGGGGGATGCAACCTGAGAGTTGAGTTGGGCGCTCTGTTTCTGTTGATCGGATTATACGAAAGATGGAAAAGTTTGGAAAAAAGATTATTCCGCTTACACATATTTTCATTTTCCTTCACACCTGCGGAACAGAATTTAAGAACAAGTGGCAATTGTTGGCTAAAGAAATCAAGAGAGTTACCAACAGAACCTGTGAGTTTTCAATCTATCCCCTTTTTGTTTCTCTGCTGGTTGGCCATTATCTCACATTCAATGATTACCATTTTAGATATGCTTTGGTCTCCTAATGCCATGTTCGGAGATGGAGTTGACAAAGTACGGGGAGGATACACGCCCTATTGGCCCGATCCATGGAGTGTAGACATTTGCGGTACTATTTTTTTTTCCCATACTCTTTTCCTAGAATTTTTTCCCAAGAGTCTTTACAAGAAGCTTATTCAGATTTGTGATCTTTTGCTACTCAACAGGTCTCTCGTTTTATCACTGGGGACAGGGGGCTACCCGAACAAACAAGAAACCAACCAAGGAAGAAGCAATCATGAAATTGTATGAGTTTGCGCAGGTGACACATTTTCCTTCCCTCCTTCTGGGAAATTTATTCTCATCAAGCTTACCCTGTCTCCTCGAATTTTAAGATCTACGGTCGCAAAGGCTGGAACAAGCCCATCATCGTCGCAGAGACCGGTGAGTCACAAGTATTTTGGTTTGGTATGTGGACTATGGCGAAATAGATTTTAACTCGATTTTGTGTAATCATCGCCCAATAGCTGCTTGCTTCACTACATACACTGGGACAAGCACGTCCGTTGGCGGTGGTGCTTCCGAACTGGAAATCAAGATGACCTGGCTCCACTTATTGGTCGACCGATACATCAAGACGATGATACCTGATCTCAAGGCTGTAATTTGGGTATGTTTTGTGTCTGCACATGATGCCGAGATAGAGAGCGAACCACTCATCCGCTTTACCTATCCGAAATCACAGTTTGAAATCGACAAAGTAGAGGCTGCACCGTGAGTCAATATTTGTCTACGGTTGATCCTGGATAGTACTAACATGACATTTCATTTCTCCGTCCCCCATCTCCAACTTCATCATCTTTGTTGGTATTACAAAGTGGCCATTCGAGTCGCAACGAAGATTTCCGGTTGGTCCTTGGAAACCCTGAGGTGTCTTGGGCGGTTCACAAACTCTTCGGTAGTTACCAAAACAATGAACTTGCCAAGTTCGCCGAAGAAAAATGAGCCATATCTTCACTCCCTTTTCCTGAAGACTGGAAAGTTGCTCTCCTCGTTTCCTTGAATACCTTCTGCCACCTTTCGTTACGTTCCATCTCTGACCTGCAGGGATCTATCATGAGTTTTATTGTTTATTCCTTCCGGCTTTCTTTCAAGTCCTCTCATCTCATCCTAGGCCAATTATTTATTTTTACCCACTCATCCGGTATTCAGAATCCGCGATTTTGTTTTACCATACTTTTCTTCCTATAACTAGTCTTTTGGAAAGCTCTATGACCATTTGTTGCACACATCTTTATTTATTTAACCAACTGCTATAAAAACATGAATTCAAATGAACATCCTCATCTTGTTGAGCAGATGATCAGTACCCCATATCAATTCTCACAAGTGTTGCACTTGCTCCAAATTAATCGGTTCGACTTACATGTCACAGCCCTATCGCTCGTGGAGTTTTGGCGTACCTAGTACTTGATTTGTACCGTGATTTTTATGGTGTTAGAATATGTATCACTCAGTCCACTGTTCCAACTCTCATTTCCAAGGAATGGCATGTAGTTTTCCAATCTCTGAAATAAAAGGAATAATACAGGCTAGGTAAGATATTATCCTGTTGAAGAACCTTTGCCTTACCTGGAGGGGATTTCAGGTCTCCACACAATAACCAATTATATTTCAAAACCGTTGGAATTTTTAAGACAAACCAAGCCTCTGAGCTCTGAAAAAGGGCTTGCTTTATGAGGTGGCCCTGGCATTCTCCCTTGGGAACAATGATATTGTGTTAATAAATTAAAAAAATACTGGCTTTCAGTAACCTCAAGATCTTTTAGGAGTCTTGGATCTGTCTGTATTACATCAAACCCCAGTCTTAAACTACAAGTTATTTCAAACCTCAAAGCTCGTTCAAAGCAACAACAAAAAATTGAGACTTGATGAAGTCTTGAATGCTTAGTTGTAAGACCATATACCGTTATAATTCTACATTGAGATCCTGGGTTCAATTCCCACAGTGATCATACTTTCATGGGCCAAATTCCCACACTTCCTTATTTCAAATACCCATACTTCTTGGTTATAACCAGTTGCATCTTTTGAAAGAAAATTGAAGTCTAACTTGACCTCACAGTTTTTTTTTTCTTTTATCAGCTTACTGTACCATAGTCATATGGGGGATCAATCACAAGATATCTTACCAGTTTTTCTGTAAGTTTGAAAGAAAGAAAAAGTTTTTTGATTATGTAAAAAAATGATTTAGTTGAGGTCAACCTAGATTTTCAAATGTTTTGATCTTTCACAATTACCTTATGAAATTTCTTGCTCTTCCAATCTTGCATAGATTCCTCTGAGAAAATGGGATGAGGAAAATGGCAGGAGCTGCGTCTAAAACCTTCAAGAGCCAGTCAGAGATTTGGGGGGAAGCATGCAAGGGGGATGGTGGAAAATAGAAGCTGGCTATGTATGCCAAAGAAAATCAACTATAGTGGTAAATGATACCTTTCTGCATGGAATGATCAATAGATTTCTCATGTGATGTTACACCGCCAATCACTCACTTCTCCTGTTAAATTATTTATCAACATTCTTAGTTGTATTGTCATGTATATACAGACAGCTTTACTACTACTACAGCCACATCAGGAAAGTTATTCATTATTATATACACAAAATGATTCTTTGATTACATATTTCTTACAGCAGGTATTTTGTCTGAGGCTGTAAAACCCTGCTACTTTATATTACCCAGTTACATCCTTTTTTCATGGTCATCTTATTTGTGAGTCTGGGTCTCTTATAATGTGGCTAAAGGACACTAGGAAATGGCTATCATAAAGCCAGAGAAATGTGAGTAGTAACATGTATTGAAACCTATGTAACATCTGTTCCCTCTAGTCGTGACATGCCTAGCTATATCAAGTGTGCCCGCTAGACACTTGCCTCCACTCATACGGTCAACTTCAAAATCAACGCCCTATCCCCTTCTGGAAATTCCTAGCTCAAAGTTTGAACCCTTCATGTTGAAATTCTGTAATCCACAGTACTCTCTTAGCAACACATTAGGTATGGACTTGGTAGCCTAGTTGGTAAAGGCAGCACTTCTAGTATAGTGTCTTAGCTTCTGCTAAGGTCGCTGGTTCAAATCCTGCCCAAGTCAATCATTTTCTGCTAAATGTCTGAAAAATGCTTTGTTAATTCTAACACTTCAAGACAACACTATGACCGATGACGCCATCAGCACAGCTCCTAGTGACGCCATCAGCACTGTCCCTCCTAATTTGAACTTGTCTCCTCTTTCAAGAATCAGCCTTAAATACAACTTGTCCTTTCCTTATTCAGTCTTTCCCTTGGGGAACTCTACATCACCTTTACTCTATAGTCAAGAATATTCATTACTTTCTACTGACTCAGTTCCTCCACTTCCATTGACACTTTCCATTCCTTTCTTCTATCAAACTTCCTCCTGTCAACAACTCTTCATATGTGTATTCAATTCTACTTACTATAGTCAACAAACAACATACATATTTGTCCTTGACTACTCTCTGCCTTATCATTCTTTTTGATCTATCCGGCCTCTTTCTCAAAGTCTTCAGATCAACATCAAAGCTCATATGTATTCATCATTGATATTTGTTCTTCTCTAATCATCCAGACGATTAACTCATACTTTTATTCTCAGTTCTTTCCTCCTCTATTTCTCATCATTTTCCAAATCCTGTTGTCATCTCTTTCTTTGTTGTTTTTGCCTTTAGGTATTTATTTTTCCTCACTCTTTGTTTATTCTACTTTATGTTCTCGTCTGATGAAATATTATAAACTTTAGTTTCTCAAAATCTTATAACATGTCACTCAAACTATATCTTTGGGAGAAAGGGAGTAAGAGTTTCTACTTTTACCCAAACCTCTCTGTTTGAGCCCATTTTTACTTTTTAGGATTGATCAGGAACAATGTAATGAGTGATAACCAATCTAATTCAAAGTCAATTAGCCACACCCTTTTATCTCTTTTTCCTAGTGTAAACCTCTCTTCATCAGCATTATTCAGGAGGACAGTCTCAACAGAACCCATAGCCTAAACCTAAATTAGTCTGGAATAGTTCACTATATCCCCTCCAAGCTCTGACCTTATTTACCAGCTGGTCATCAGTTCCACAATTTCTTTTACAAATTGCTATCTGGTTTTGCTGGATACAGTTGTTTCTATGAGATTTTGCCACACCAAGAATTTGTTGTAGGATTTTTATGTCAAAACTTTATTTTAGCTTCTGATTAGAACACTAATAGTAGTAAACAAACTTAAAACCAGCAAAAAATGATAAGATAACAAATATATATAAGAAAATAAGACAATAACCTGATGAAGGATTAATGATTCAGTCTTACTAAATACCTTCTTATTGTCTAAATTTTGTAAAGACTAAATGAGAACTATAAATGAAGAAATGATTTTAGAGGTATAAAATTAATACAAGCCGGAAAAAATGTTTTAAGTAAAACGGGTTACCAGTCTTTGAAGAAGAGGGAAAAGTTGAGAAAGAAACCAAGAGAGAATTAAATTCCAAGTACCTCCACTTGGATACAGACTGAGCTCCTACTGAATCTTCACAAGATCTTGAGTTAGTTGTGGTCTGTCTGGTCTAAAACCTTAGGGTACTTGACATATAATTATCAGAATATTTGGGTTGGTAATGGAGGTTCAGATATGATAATCTTCTGTGTTCTCAACAAAGCTTATTAAAACTTGAATATGTTTGAATTATGAAAGTAGAATTCCCACATGCATATGATTGTATGCATGAAACACAAACCCATCTGTTGATGTTTGGTTTACTTATCAACATTTATTCTACTTGGGGAATTAATTATCTAAATTTTCCCATGTGTTGGGTGGAAATATCATCAGTGGTTGATTTTATCATTATTATTTATGTACATATTTATGTAATACATATGTATTTCCAACTTGGACATGATTTTTGCACCACTCAAAGGTGTTAATTAAGTTGTAGGAGAAGTAGTTCAATGTAGGGAAGGAGTGGGAGTTTAGGGGTACTGTATTTATCAGTATTTAAAAACTTATTTCTGTCTTTTGGATACTCATATTATCTGTAAGGCTGGAACATAGAAAAGAAATAAAATATCACACCAGTTCCTTTTCTTTGTTTGCTACACTATTACATAACCATGCACTCTGTTTCCTTTTCTTCCTGCAGTAGTGATGAACGGGCGTTGATAAACGCACACCAACGCCAACCCGCACATCAATTCTTTTTGGGAATTGATAAATGCACGCCCATCGGCGCACGCCCACGCCCACGCACGCCCTTAAAAAACAAGGTGTGCAACCCGCACACCTTTTTTTTATCGGCGTGCGGGCTGCAGGCCCATCCTTGGGCGTGGGCACGCCTGTAGATGGGCGTGCAGTTCGCACGCCCATCTACAGGCGTGCCCACGCCCAAGGATGGGCGTGCAGCCCGCACGCCTGCCGGGGAGGACTGCAAGCCCCTCGACCGGGAGGGATCCCTCCCGGTCATGGAGGGTATACTGTGAAACGAGATAGTCAAAGAGAACCTTTGGCGTGGGATGACTAGTTTTCAGCGCCCTGGGATGGATGAGAGGATGGAGGAGCAGCAGACCTTTGGTGTGGGATGACTAGTTGTCAGCGCCCTGGGATGGATGAGAGGATGGAGGAGCAGCAGACCTGGATGATAAGGGAGAAAACAGAAGTGATGGGTTGTATTAGCACAGAGAGAGATGAAAGAACAAAACACAACAAAGTAGAGTATTGGAAAATAACCTTTGGCGTGGGATGACTAGTTGTCAGCGCCCTGGGATGGATGAGAGGATGGAGGGGCAGCAGACCTGGATGATAAGGGAGAAAACAGAAGTGATGAAGAAAAAGAGAAAACAACGTGGAAGAGAAAATACAACTAGTAATAGCATAAGCCCAGATTACATCATCATAAGCCCCCTGATTTCCTAATCTCCAGTTTTCACCTATTCCAGTCTCTTATACCCCCTCAATCAATAGTTTGTTGTGTAATTAGGTGATGGTCAGCAAATTCTTGAGCAGCCCCTTTATTTTGTCTCCAGTGAGATTCTTGGTCATAAGATCGGCTGGAAGCATGCAAGTTGGCATGTAGGTGAGTTCGACCTCCTTGCTTTTGAGTTTGTCGCGCATGAAATAGTACTTGAAGGGAATGTGTCGAATTCCATGGTGATAGATCTCGTTGGTGCGTATAGCCTGAGTGCTAAGGTTGTTGTTGAACATTTGAATATTTGGAGTAAGGTTGACAGTTTCCTGTAGGAGATTCGAGACCCACAGGACATCTTGAGTACATTCGACCAGTGCAACGAGTTTGGATTCGGCGGAGGACAGAGTGGTAGCTTTTTGAATGTGGCTTCGCCATCCAATGAGCCCTTGGTAATATATTAACGAGCCCGAGTAGGACTTTGCTCCGTTGGCACCCCCGTGATCAGCGTCCGCAAAGCCAATGAGTCCGTTTGTTTTGCTCTTGAGTTTGTTGTTCCCAAGGTCGAGAGTGTAATGTTGAGTGTTGTTGAGATAGCGAAGAACGTGTATACCGGCTTGATAGTGAGTCTTGGTTGGATTTTCAAGGAATTGAGCCAAGCAGCTAGCCGCAAAAGCTAAATCAGGTCTAGTACACTGTACTAGCCATTGAAGAAGTCCAACTAGTCGTCGGTAGCTAAAAGGAGGAGAATTTATTGGATCGCCCGGCTTATTTTTCTCGGTGTTCCAGTTCGACGGTAACGGAGTAGGGGTGTTTCGATGATTGTTGACGCTGAATTCTGAGAGGATTTTCTTGATGTATTTATCCTGTATAAGGCTAACTCTTTCCGGTGTTTGTGTTATTCGAATCCCTAACGCGTACCTCACCTTTCCGAGGTCTTCCATTTCAAAACATTGGCTTATTTTAGTTTTGAATTCAGGGAGCCAGGAGCCCCCAAAGATCAGGTCGTCCACATGTGCAAATAGGAAGAATGGTCTTGAGGGGTCAGAGCTGATGTATAGGCAGGGGTCGGTTTTGGTTTTGACTAGTCCGATTGTCTGTAGTGCCGTGGTTAATGCCTCGTGCCAACATCGTGGGCTTTGTTTGAGACCATACAGCGACTTATTTAGATTAAGCACAGTGTTTGGTGGGTGGTGGGGAAGCCCTTGAGGCGGGAAAATGTACAGGTCTTCTTCCGGGACGCCGTTGAGAAAAGTGCATTTCACATCCATTTGATGGACTTCAAAATGATTGAGGTTACAGATGGTTAGTAACAGACGCAGGGAGGTAAGCCGGCCGGTGGGTGAGAATACATCATTGTAATATACTTCCTCTCTTTGGTTGAAGCACCGGACGCAGAGTCTGGCTTTGTATTTGGATAGGTCACCATTCTCATCAGTCTTTCTCTTGAACACCCAAGTCATGGTGAGCGGATGAATAGATGTCGTTCGTTCGACGGGGGTCCACACATTGTGTCGGTCCATGTTGCCCAGCTCGGTCCCTATGGCGCCTTTCCACTGGTCTTGATCAGAAGCATGCATTGCTTGCGAGTACGTTTTTGGGTTGTTTTGGATGTAAGATACCACGTGAGCTTCATGTCTGGCTCGGAGGCGTCCTTGGACTATGTTTTGATCCGAGATGTCTCCAATGATTTCATGGATGGGTTTAGGTAGTGTGTCCTGATGAACAACAGCTTGATCAATGTCATCAATTTGAGGTGGGTTTTGTTCATGGCTGCCGGGAATAAGGGTGTCAGCATCAAAGAAGCTGATATCGGCGGATGAATCCTTGGAGTGATTCGGTGTAGCAGGCTCTTGTACTTGCGTGGGATGATTTGTTATTGGTTGCTTGATGTCCTCCAGAGTGTTGTCAGCTGGGGTTTGATCATTGAGGGAAATGGAGAATAGAGGGGTGTCAGGATTTGTGACCGAAGAGGGATTAGAGTTCTTGATTTTAGCAGGAAAGGTGTCTTTATGAAATTTGACATGGTGGGTGGTTTGCACTATACCTGTTTCCCCATGCTCAATCCTATAGGTCCGGTGCCCCTCCCCGTACCCCAAGAAAGTGCCAGCTGCTCCTCGATCTCCAAACTTCCCAGAGACCCTGTTTTTCAAAAAGACAGCTTGACAGCCAAATGGAAATAAACAATTAAGTTTGGGTGTTCTTTGAAACCACAGCTCATGCGGGGTGAGAAAATTAATAGATTTACAAACTGTTTGATTTTTGAGGTAGACGGCGGTGTTGCACGCCTCGGCCCAGTATCGTTGATGCAGCCCGCTATGTTTCAGAAGGCAACGAGCCTTGTTGACAGTGGTTTGGTTTCCTCTTTCAGCAAAGGGGTTGTTCTCGGGAGTATAGGGTGCGGTAGGTAGATGCTTGATTCCCTTTTCGTCATAGAAGGAGATCAAGTCTTTGTTCTTGAATTCGGTGCCATTGTCTGATACTAGGTGCGCAATATGTTCCCCAGATGCATTTTCGATTTGATTGAACATGGTTTTGATTAATTTGTTGGTCTCGGTTTTGGAGGTCAAGAAATGAATCCAGACGTAATGAGAAAACCCGTCAACTACACGTAAGAAGTATCGATGTCCAGATTTGGACGGAGGGGAGATGGGCCCGCACAGGTCTAGATGAATGTATTCAAGTCGTCGAGTTGCAGAAGGGAAGGAACTAGGAAATGGATCTTTGTGTTTCTTGCTTAGATCACATTCGATGCAGCTGAAGTCTTCAATTTTTCTGTCAGGAAACATTCGCCTGAGGTATTCCAAAGATGGATGACCAGCAGCTTGGTGGAGCGATAGGAGTTGGGGGGAAACAATAGGTTGAACGGCAACGTGAGCAGATGGGCATGATTTTTGGATAATTAGGTTTCCTGAGGTGTATGATCCGTCCAGAACAGTTCGTTCCTCATCATCGACAACAGTAAATCCCTCTTTCCCAAGGGGACGAATAGTGTGTCCAGCTCGTAAAAACGTAGACTGACTGATTAAGTTGGACGAGAGTCTTGGAACTAGAAGAGTGTTTCGTAAATGAAGAACCATGAACGGCAAGTCGAGTCTTACGGTTCCAATACCGGTGACTTGAAGAGCGGATCCGTCGGCTTGATATACGGTATTGCAGTGTTCATTTAGGTCGGAGAAGTACTCCCTGGAGTTGAACATAGGAGAAGAGGCCCCCGAGTCAAGTATGAGCTCCCCAGACCGAATGCTAAAGGCAGATAACAGAACCTTTTCGATTTTCTTGGAATTTTGGGACCTATTCTTGTACTTCAGTTGGTTACACTCCGACTCCTTGTGCTTCGTGAGAGGATTGTGTTCACCATTATTACACTTTGGGCCATTCGGGTTGAAGAAAGGTTGTCTCGTGGAGGCGGCAAGAGCCCGGGACGTGGCGGATTCCTGGGATGATTTGTTCCGTTGAATGTAAAGTCGGAGCTCCTCAATAGTCTGCTTAAGAGAGGGAGTGGCCTTCTCAATTTCACACTTCTTTATGATCAGCTCGCCAGCCATCTTGAAATTGTCAGGTAGGTTGATGATGGCCCAGGTGGCAATAACCGAGTTGAGTAACGTAGATGGTTTGGTTTTCTTGTCGTCAATCAGGCTACAAAGAATTCTTGAATTCTCGTATAGAGTGGTTAAGTTCACTTCAAGTTTATCAGAGCTCAAGACTGTCGTGAAGATCCGGTTTAGGAAGGTAGATTGATTCTGGATCGTCTTGGGTTGATAGAAACTTTCGAGAAGCTCCCAGAACTTGCAGGGATCATTGTCGGCTTCATCGGAGAACTGGGAGACAATCTTGACGTCGCAGTTTAGAGTGAGTATGGCCATTGCATCAGATCGTTGATACGGGTCTTTCTTGTCAAGTTCGAGGGTGGTGGCTTCTTGTTCTTCTCTGGTAACAAGAAGGTATAGTCGTTTAAGTTGAAGTATACTCTTCATGCAAATTTTCCAGTCGAGAAAGTTAGTCCCGTTGAGTTTTTCCTTGGCGGGGAGTTCTACAGTAAGTTCAACCATGTCGATCAATGACCGGTGGCTCTGGGAGGATATTTGAGATAAGGTTAGAATTGATGATGTATTTTAAGCTCAGAGTTTAGGTTTTAGAAAAACGGTCTCATAATCTGTGAAACGAGATAGTCAAAGAGAACCTTTGGCGTGGGATGACTAGTTGTCAGAGCCCTGGGATGGATGAGAGGATGGAGGAGCAGCAGACCTGGATGATAAGGGAGAAAACAGAAGTGATGAAGAAAAAGAGAAAACAACGTGGAAGAGAAAATACAACTAGTAATAGACTAAGCCCAGATTACATCATCATAAGCCCCCTGATTTCCTAATCTCCAGTTTTCACCTATTCCAGTCTCTTATATACAGCCTCCTTGACCGGAGGGATCCCTCCCGTTTGAGGAGGCTGTATACCCTCCTCGGCCGGAGGGATTCCCTCCAGTCGAGGAGGTTGTACAACCTCCTCAACCGGGGGGATCCCACCGGCCGAGGAGATTGTACAACCTACTCGACTGGAGGGACTCCCTCCGGCCGAGGAGGTTGTACACCCTCCTTGGCCGGAGGGATCCCTCCTGGTCGAGGAGGCTGTATAACCTCCTTGACTGGAGGGAGTCCCTCCAGTCGAGGAGGTTGTAAAACCTCCTCAGCCGGAGGGATCCTTCCCGGTCGAGGAGGCTGTACAACCTCCTCGACTGGAGGGAATCCCTCCGGTCAAGGAAGTTGTACAACCTCCTCAACCGGGAGGGAATCCCTCCGGCCGAGGAGGTTGTACAACCTCCTCGACTGGAGGGATTCCCTCCCGGTCAAGGGTACAACCTCCTCGACTGGAGGGATTCCCTCCCGGTCGAGGAGGTTGTACAACCTCCTCGACCGGAGGGATTCCCTCCAGTCGAGGAGGTTGTACAGCCTCCTCGACCTGGAAGGATCCCTCCGGCTGAGGAGGTTGTACAACCTCCTTGACTGGAGGGACTCCCTCCGGTCAAGGAGGTTATACAGCCTCCTCGACCAGGAGGGATTCCTCCGGCCAAGGAGGGTGTACAGGGCGTTGATAAACGCACGCCAACGGCGCACGCCAACGCCAACCCGCACGCCAAGTTTTTTTGGCGTGCGGGGCCTACACGCCATTTTTTTTTGGCGTGTAGGGTTTACACGCCAAAAAAAAAGGGCGTGTGAGACCCACACGCCAAAAATGGCGTGTGGTTCCCACACGCCATTTTTTTTTGGCGTGTGGGCCCCGCACGCCAAATAAAATTGGCGTGTGGGCCCCGCACGCCAATTGTTTGGCGTGCGGGTCCCCCCTCGCTCACATAATCGAGTGGGAGGGACCACTCGATTACGTGAGCGAGGCCGGCCGTGCGGGTCCCCCCTCGCTCACATAATCGAGTGGGAGGGACCACTCGATTACGTGAGCGAGGCCGGCTGACGAGGTTATACAACCTCGTCAGCCGGGAGGACTTCCTCCCGGCCGGCGAGGCTATACAACCTTGTCGGCCAGGAGGAAGTCCTCCTGGCTGACGAGGTCGTATAACCTCGTCAGCCGGGAGGACTTCCTCCCGGCCGGCGAGGTTATACAACCTCGTCAGCCAGGAGGAAGTCCTCCTGGCCGACGAGGTTGTATAGCCTCGTCGGCCGGGAGGACTTCCTCCCGGCTGACGAGGTTATACAACCTCGTCAGCCAGGAGGACTTCCTCCTGGCCGACGAGGTTGTATAGCCTCGCCGGCCGGGAGGACTTCCTCCTGGCCGACGAGGTTGTATAACCTCGTCGGCCGGGAGGACTTCCTCCTGGCCGACGAGGTTATACAACCTCGTCGGCCAGGAGGAAGTCCTCCCGGCCGGCGAGGCTATACAACCTCGTCGGCCAGGAGGAAGTCCTCCTGGCTGACGAGGTTGTATAACCTCGTCAGCCGGGAGGAAGTCCTCCCGGCTGACGAGGTTATACAACCTCGTCAGCCAGGAGGACTTCCTCCTGGCCGACAAGGTTGTATAGCCTCGCCGGCCGGGAGGAAGTCCTCCCGGCTGACGAGGTTGTACAACCTCGTCAGCCGGCCTCGCTCACGTAATCGAGTGGCCCCTCCCACTCGATTATGTGAGCGAGGGGGGACCCGCACGCCAAACAATTGGCGTGTGGGCCCCGCACGCCAATTGTTTGGCGTGCGCTCCCACACGCCAATTGTTTGGCGTGTGAGAGCGCACGCCAAACAATTGGCGTGCGGGGCCCACACGCCAAAAAAAAATGGCGTGTGGGAACCACACGCCATTTTTGGCGTGCAGGTCTCACACGCCAATTTATTTTGGCGTGTAGACCCTACACGCCAAAAAAAAATGGCGTGTAGGCCCCGCACGCCAAAAAAATTGGCGTGCGGGTTGGCGTTGGCGTGCGCGCTTGGCGTGCGTTTATCAACGCCCGGGTGTACAACCTCCTTGGCCGGAGGGAGTCCCTCCAGTCCAGGAGGTTGTACAACCTCCTTGGCCGGAGGGATTCCCTCCAGTCCAGGAGGTTGTACAACCTCCTTGGCCGGAGGGATTCCCTCCAGTCGAGGAGGTTGTACGACCTCCTTGGCCGGAGGGATCCCCCCCAGTTGAGGAAGTTGTACAACCTCCTCGACCAGGAGGGATCCCTCCCGGTTGAGGAGGCTGTATTCCTTGACCGGAGCTGATGTCATGCGTACATTCTTGTGTACGCATGACATCAGCATGTATATAGGTAGGGGCACGCCCCTGCCTATATACATAGGAAGGGCGTGCGAACCGCACACCCTTTCTATGTGTATAGGCAGGGGCGTGGGGCGTGCGGTTTTGCACGCCCTTTTCTGAACAGGAAGGGCGTGCGGTTCGCACACCCTTTTCTGAACGGGCAGGGCGTGCGACCGCACGCTGTGGAACTCCTAAAGGATCAGGAAAGAGCTTGAAGGGGAAATAGACAACAAATCCAGTAAGTAGAAGATGTTGAAGCTACAGGTGCTGATGAGGCTGCCCTTCTTGACTAATGCTGAGGGGAAAGGGTTTCACTAAGAAAAAGAAAGAAAAAGGTGTGGCTATATTTCTACTAATCCTTAGACTGCTGCTACTAATGGGAACTTAGGTTGTTTAAATCAATCTGAGGCAGGGACCTTAAGAGGAGTGAGAAAAGCACTGAGAAAGAGTATGGGGTATGTGTTATGATTTTTATTTGGGTTAAGGTTGATGCAAAAGTAAATGTAAAAGGTTAAAGGTAAATGTAAATGTAAACTGTCCTTTGGTAAAAAGGGGGGTGCATGATTTAACCATAGAACTAAGGGGAGTTCTACTTATACAAAAGGGCACAAGATGGCTGATCCTGGCAGTAAAGAGAAAGGGGAAATGTGTTCAGAGGTATACAACCAAAAAGAGAGTAGTGATAGTGTAAGAAAGATGAGCCAATGTAGCTAGTAACTATGTATATAAGGAATGTAATGTGACTAGTAACAAAAGAGGATGATAAAGGCAGAAGATGTAACTATGTAATATGAATGACTGTGCTGTACAACTTTATACCAAAGAAAATATAAACTAAAGAAGAGTATGTAATATCTGTGTTTTATTTATGTACTGTATATTTATAAATCAATACCTTGTATAATATCCTATAGGGTTGTAGTATTGGTAAAGTTATGTGGTTATAAGTGGTAATATTCTAAGAATGCTAATAACTTCTGAACCAAAGGGAAATCAGGGGTACTTTGAGTGAGTGACTAGGGGTAGTTTTGTATGTAGAATCTGATCAGGTAATAATAATGAAGTATATGTGAGAGGAAATGTAAGTTGTTGATGTTTGTATGTGAAAAGGTATGGATTACCACAACGCCTGAAGTGTTGCACGCCAATGGGCGTGCAGCCCGCACGCCGATAAAAAGAAGGCGTGCGGGCAACACACCTTTTTTTTATCGGCGTGAGATGGGCGTGGGCGTGCGCCCATTGGCGTGCGTTCATCAACACCCATTCTTTTTGGCGTGCAGGGCCTACACACCATTTTTTTTTGGCGTGTAGGGTCTACACACCAAAAAAAATCGCCGTGTGGGTCCCACACCCCAATTGTTTGGCGTGTGGGACTTGCTCACGTCATCAAACCGTTGGACCGGTTTGATGACGTGAGCACGTCCCACCAGGAGGAACTCCTCCTGGCGGGACGTGCTCACGTCATCAAACCGGTCCAACGGTTCGATGACGTGAGCAAGTCCCACACTCCAAACAATTGGCGTGTGGGACCCGCACACCAATTTTTTTTGGCGTGCGGGGCCTACACGCCAAAAAAAAGGGTGTGTGAGATCCGCACGCCAAAAATTGGTGTGCGCTCCCACACGCCAAAAATTGGCGTGCGCTCCCACACGCCAATTTTTGTTTGGCGTGTAGACCCTACACGCCAAAAAAAATGGTGTGTAGGCCCCGCACGCCAAAAAAAATTGGTGTGCGTTTATCAACACCCGTGATGAACAAGCTTCAAATCTGTGGTGATTTTCTCATGCTAAAAGTAATGGGAAAAGGAAAATTTATGAACAAGCTTCAAATCTGTGGTGATTTTCCCATGCTAAAAGTAATGGGGAAAGGAAAATTTAGCACAGTTCAGCTTTTAATTTAATTTTGAACGCATACACAACTTCAAAGATTTCAAGATTCCTTCTATGTGAAACTCAATTCAAAATACCATTCAGTAAAACATTTCAACATTCTTTAAATCAGCATTCCAACTCTAGGTACTACCTTGTCTGGTGACTTTTCAGTATCCTAAAAGCTAATCAAAAACAATTCTTGGTTAGCCTTGCAAGGAACTTAACCTTGGTTCTTGAACTCATCTTTCATTCAAAAGTCTACTATTACAGCAGTTATTGGATTATACACTTCTTGACTGGTATCCAATCAAACAATTACCTTGGATCTTCCCTGAGTAAATCACCTGAGTTCATCACATCTTCATCTGTCAAAGATATAATCAAACTCCTTTGAAGTGTCAAAGTAATCCTTGAGACATCATGGAAGATCACCCTTGAGGCTTATCAATTTTCCCTGCACTTCAATCAACCAAATACCCCTTAGTATGTTGGGTTGGTTGAATGAAAGATTTCACCTCAAAAACCTTGGACATTCAGGGGACAAGGAGAAATAAAAAAACCACAAAGCAATAACACAACCAAAATATTCAAAAGGCTTGTAAATAATGCTTAGCTACTTCTGAACCCATACTACAAGGTTTTCAGAATGCAGTCAAGCTAGATATTTGCATAAGAATGTGCTGATAAATAATCAACATATGGAAAAGGGGATTTCAAATAAAAATTAAATGATTTGAACATTGAAAACATACAATGGAATAAAGATAAGGGGGCAAACAAATGTACCTGGTTTTCTGCATGTATACCTGGTTTTTCCAGGTACCTTTTCCCCCCTGACCAGTGTTTATACCTGGGGGTTTTAGTGGCCCAATTGGTCCAATTTTTCTTTAAAAAATATTCTTCATTTTATCATAATTTATGGTAATGTAAAATAACCAAAAATTTAAATAAAAACATGCTTTCTTCTTTTTTTTGTGCACCCAGGGGTTTTTTTTTGGTGTAGGTTTTTTTTGGTTTTGTTTTTGGTTTTGTTTTTGGTTTTGTTTTTGGTTTTGGTTTTGTTTAGTTTTTTTTTTCAACTTTTAATATTAGGGGGTATCAAATATTGCCAAATCCACCATTATCTAATCAACTGGTTTTTAAAATCCACCATTTTTAAAAATCATGGATATCAATATAAAATGGCTCAGAATTCTCAAAAGTAAAATTTTGTGAAAATGCCTAATTCACTGGCTTTAATTGTGGATTTAGTCATATTTGATACCCCCAATTATTATTATTATTTGGAGGAATTTCACAGCTCATTTTCTGCTTTCTTTTTTTTCCCCCATCTGTCACTAATTTTGTTCCCTTCAGATGAATATTCATCTTCACCTTCTGTCCCACATGTTGTTCCTCAAGATGTAGGAGATAAGAACCACTGAAAATCTACAAACAACTAAGGGAATGCCCTTTGCAAGCCAAACAACTCCTGACAACATTGTTCAGAGGCTAACGCCAAGGGAAAAATTCCCCATTCAATTCCTAATGCAAAGGGTGACATGAGAAACTTAAATATGTAATTGATTTTTCTTTTCCACTTTTTTCATTTTTTTCACTTTTTTCACTTTTTTCACTTTTTTCACTTTTTTCACTTTTTTCACTTTTTTCACTTTTTTCACTTTTTTCACTTTTTTCACTTTTTTCACTTTTTTCACTTTTTTCACTTTTTTCACTTTTTTCACTTTTTTCACTTTTTTCACTTTTTTCACTTTTTTCACTTTTTTCACTTTTTTCACTTTTTTCACTTTTTTCACTTTTTTCACTTTTTTCACTTTTTTCACTTTTTTCACTTTTTTCACTTTTTTCACTTTTTTCACTTTTTTCACTTTTTTCACTTTTTTCACTTTTTTCACTTTTTTCACTTTTTTCACTTTTTTGTCACTTTTTTTTTTTTTGCTTATTTTTGCTTATTTTTTCAGTTTTTTTTGTGCGTTTTTTTTTGCCTTTTTCACTTTTTTTCACTTTTTTCCTTTTCATTCTCTTGCTTTTTTTTGCACTTTGTTTTGCTTTCTTTTTTGCTGTCTGTTTTTGCTTTTTTTCACTTTTTTTAATTCTCTTGTTTTTTTTTGCATGAACTATTCTCTTCTACACTGGGCTGGTAGAACGTTCCAGCAATATTGTGCAGATCAATATGTGAAGATAGAGACTGAAAGGATGCTATATATTAGGCTGAACCAATCTGATGTCCATGTGGACCAATGTTACGGTGTTGTGGATGCTTATGAAAATGGTGCAGAAATGGGTAATGAATCAGGCATGATTTCTCCACAACAATTTCTCACTGAATTGACACTACACACTCTCTTACATTTTTTTCTTTCTTTATCACGTAGAAGAGTACATCTTTCAATGGAGGCCCATGTGATATCAAGGCGAGGTTCCAAGATGCAATGGCTTTAGAACAGATTGGACATACAGTTGCCCAATCAACATCAAGTAACATACCCTCAAGATGAATCATTGCAAAATATTATTCAAAGGGCTTCACAAGGTGATACAATTCTCACTGGTTACTTTGCAAGAAACAGAATTGACCCACATTCCAGGTTATTGAAATACTCAGACTTCCCTAGGTATTACACATGGCATCCCAGGACAAAAGAATGGAAGCCAAGGCAATGTGGTAACTCCATAGGAAGGATTTATTTGGTATTTCCATTGGTCCCAGAAAGATGGTGTTTATGGTTAATTTTGAATCATGTCTGTGGATCTACTTCCTTTGAAGATCTCAGAACTTTCCACAGTAATATTCATCAAAGTTTTTGTTCAGCTGCTTTGGCAAGGGGTCTCTTGGAAAATGATCATCATTTGGAAAGAAATATGGCAGAAGCTGATTCTTCAATGAGTTCATCTTACTTGAGAATGATATTTGGTATACTATTGAAAACATGTCAACCTTAAAACCCTGTTGGCTTATGGATTTTTTCTTAAAATTACATGACAGAAGATTGGATCCCCCAAGGCTGTCAAGATGATGCCCTCATGACAAATTGGATGATTGAAGTATCAACCTAATTCTACTCCAAAATGGTCTCCAGTGGATTGATGTGTCATTTCCGGATTTTCCAAAACATAATCCTTCAGCTGGAAGTAACCACCTCATAAGAAATTGGATGTTGGATGAAGAGCGGTCAAGCTTCAATGTGGATCAAAGTCAAATTGATAATTTAAATCAACTTAACCATCAGCAGAGGAACAGCTTGGTGGCCATGCCACACATTCCCTTCATATGAGACCATGATGAGTCTGGATTGCCTTTCAAGCTCACATGGAAACAATTCCCTGTAGATCTGGATTTTTCACTAAACATAAACAAATCTCAAGTTCAGACTATTGGAAATGTAGGTATTGTGCTTCATGATCCTGTATGTATTCATGGACAACTCTATGTTGCATTTTCACACAGTAAGTCCAGCCGTACTACAGAGGTAGTAGTCCCTCAACCTGAATTTGGCCTTCCTTCACATGAAACATCAATTATTGCATACAAAGAAGTTTGTTCAAATGTTCAGAGGCAACAGTTATATAAATATTTTTAGATTCTCTTTCATTCTTTTTTCTTGCTTCATAATTTCAATGCTTTTTAATTTTATCTTTTTCCTGCACCCTCTTGCACAAAGAAAAAAAATTGTGCACCCTTCTCATCAAGCCCCTTTTCTACAAGTCCCACCCCAATCCCCAAAATTGGGGGCTATACACTTGTACATAGTAATAAGATCACCTGTTCTCTGCGCCAGTTCCCTGAGACCAACATCCAGTCTCTTGTAGTCAGGAGCCTTTTTCCTCCTCTCAAACTAGCAGCTTTGGCCCCCATTGAGAGCTTCTTTGTCCTTGTTCACTCCTCTGAGATTTTTCCACAATGTTCTTCTTCAAATCACTTCCCCTTTTTGGCTCAGCTTCAACATTATTATTTATTGTTTTTGAAAAAAACACAAGTTTTCTGAGCCTAAGGAATGATAAATTGCCAATTTGGGGCCTCTGTAGCATTTCGATGGCATTTTGACACATTTCCATAGGTGGGTGGAAATATGTGATACACAAAGAATTTTGATTGCTGGTACAACTCTTTCATTGAAGCCCTCTGATGGCCAAGTTTTAACATCCATCAAAAACAGTGTGCACTGCCTGTGATTGCTAGTGCAACCTAGCCATCAAGGGGAGATTCCCTCTCATGAACAGGTTGTACCAGCCATTGAGAGGAGCTCACACTCCCTTTGATGGCTGGGCTTTACTAGCCATCAGAAGGAGTCCCTTTTTGATTTCTGGTACAAATTAGCCATTAAAGAAAGAATATACTCCTTGTAATAGCAGGTTTATACTGTCCATTGAGGGGAGAAAATCCCTTTGATAGCCATCAAAGGTATGCTCCCTCCAATGCCCCAGTTTTGTCCTAGGGAGTCCAACTGTGAAAAAGGCCAGCAATTTTACAATTGATTGTGTTCCACAAGGTCCACCCTGCCATTTTCCTGGATTGGAGGGTGGACATGGGCAAAGAATGGACTTTTATGGGAGGTGTCTGCATGAAAAATCACCCATTAGGGGGTATCAAATATGGCCAAATCCACCATTATCTAATCAACTGGTTTTGAAAATCCACCATTTTTACAAACCATGGATATCAACATAAAATGGTTCAGAATTCTCAAAAGTGAAATTTTGTGGAAAATCCTAATTGACTGGTTTTAATTGTGGATTTTGTCATATTTGATACCCCCTATTGACTATGTTGTACATAACTGGGATTGCAGAATGGAGAGAAGTCTGGGATTTGTTGGCTACAGAATCTGACTGATGACCATTCCACCGTTTAAAAACCTTTCCACTCTCCTGGAGAATAACTCTTGAAATTGGTATTATTGTGATTTGATAATTGGAAGGGAAGATGCTGAAACTATGTATCCATTAAATCACTGGTTGAGTCCGTTAATTGAATGGATAGAATATCCATTTGACGAGTGGTCTGAGTTTAAAACTTTTTCTAGATAATCTGCTTTTGGAAGGTAGATATGGAACATAGTTGGTTTATAAATGTGCCCAAGAATAGAAAGAGAGAAAAAAAACAGTAAACTCACCTTCTTTGACATATGCCCAGAGGAGCTCAACTGGATTCAACTTGCCATGAAGTTTTGAGTGGAAAATGCATAAGAGCTCAGAGCAGAAACAGGAAATCAGCCTGTTTGAAATCTTCTTTGGAAAAAATAGTGGCAAAAATTTGGAAAACCCCCCAGAGGTGTAGCACATAAGTTGTGCAGGCACTTTATCTGGAATGTATCACAAATTAAGTAAAACTCCATCAAGGAGTTGGAATTCAGGGGGACCTCCAATGGATTACCCCCTGAATTTGTCATGAGAATAAGGACCTCAAAAAGATATTCCATTATTTTTTGATATATTTACGAGTTATTGCAGTCTTTTGGGTACTTGCAATATCTCCAAGGCTGAAACTGAACTTGGTGGGCAGCTTGTTTCCAAGCAAGTCTATGAGAAATTTAACAAGTTGGTCTGTTCAACCTTCTTGAAATTCCAACCCCTCTTCTGGAAAATGCTGCATAAGATGTATGCTCAAAAATATTTTACTTTGAAACAAGTGTTGGTTGATTATGATTGGTGCAGCACTCATGATGCCCATATTGAAAGTGAAACTCCTAAAATTGCACCCTGTGGCAAGAACCCATGAGGTGAATCCAAATACCAAACTGAACTTAAGATACATTCAACTTGAGTTGCATTGGAAATCAGCATGTGTTGGGATGAACATCTATTATGGTTCATATTAAGAAGAATATGAGATTGGGGTTGATTGAACATAACATTAAAATAGCCTAAGGTTGAATTACACCAGCACAACAGTTGACATCCAACAGGGTTCCCAAAACAAATCATGGTCTGGCACTCTCTAGAGAGTGCCACAAATCCCTGGTGAGATGAGAGGGGTTAGAATGCAAGACTTCAATTCTGACAAAATCTGCTTAGCACCGCTCCACTCAGTACTGAAAAAGAAACGAGAAGATTCGTCAAATACCCGGCGTTGGGCGCGGTTATGGCGGCCCCCGGGTAGGTCTGCTGCTACAGCATGCTGCTGCGCTGCTTATACTATGACCAGCTGCTCCGCGCAAGTAAACCTAATGCCGGTCTTCGTTGGTGCGAAACCTAAGTACCGGTGCTCCACCCTGCCGAGACATCGCCCATCAAACGAGACTCCGTATCAGACACGCACACTCAGCACCCACAGTCAATATCGTCTCAGCAAAGTAAGCACATGTCCATCTGTTTCAAGCCTCATACCCTCCATCCTTTTCTCGACAACTAATCGCTGTCTTGTTTTCAGATGGGTAAAGGTTAGTGCAGCTTTTGATTCGCATTCCTGAAGGGATACACGCCATTCTTCCACCATCGGTCTCTAGGCCTCTGCTTGGACTCCTCGCCCTCTTCACCTTCATCCCGAGGTTCTCTTTACAACTGATCGGCTGTCAATCTTGATGCAACATTTCAAATATTGACATATCTTTTCCGCCTCCTCCCCACTACCTAAATGAAATTACAACTCCCAGTCCACGGTTCCCTAGCTCGTGCCGGTAAGGTCAGATCGCAATGCCCCAAAGTCGCCAAGCAAGAGAGGACAAAGAAGAAACCTTGTGGTCGAGCAAAGAAGTAAGCCCGGGTTTATCGTAGCGGTCGCTCTCATCAACCACTATCTGTGCTGGCATTCATTTTGAGATCTTACGCACTTCCTCCCCCAGACGTGCTTTGTACAACAACCGATTTGCCATCACCACTCCTCACGGTGGAAAACGTAGAATGTGAGTTGTTAAATACCCAAGCTACCCATCCCTTTTCTCGTCTAACTGTGATCTGTTCCCGTCCCCAGGAACCCTGCACCTGCCGGAAAGATGGGTTAAACAACTCCGACCAAATCACTTCGAAAAGTTGACTGCGAAGCTATATGTTATATGCCTATGTGTGACCCAGTCACTTTTCCACATTGGATGAAATCTTAACTGATCTACTCGGCCATCGACTTGATCTTTGCCCGAAAGACTTAAACTACATATCGGCCGCCCCGATACACTCGCCTGAGATTTTACCTAGTGGCCCAATTTATACTTTGTGATTTTAGAACAGTAGAATGAGATGTCGTCATTGAAGTGAATCAGATAGCAATCAGAGAACAACTACATCGGGACTGGAAACCGGGCCCTATCAATTTGTCGAGGAAAACCCCGTTGCACCCCTTGAGTTTAGATCTGAAGGCCTAGACGGGAGGGGTGGTGGGTTAGATACAGTGTAACCTAACGTATGCTGCCGGTGGTGCAGTCCTTCGAACTCACTCCCCTGTCGAATATTAGCCTACCACGGCGCATATGTACGTGACTGCGATTTTAGATCAGCAGAGCACTTGAGCTTGACACTTATGACAAGCCAACATGGCGTGAGATGCAACGATTTCCCATGTTACCGATCTGACTCTTGTTTGACCTAGCTCACCTCATCAAGTAAAAAGATCATCAGCACAGACTCAACCTAGCTTGACTCATGTGTTTCATTGACCTGCACGACTTCCATTTTAACTTGGTGAGAAATCATCACCAAATAAACTCAACTCACTCGCCTTCAAATATCATTAATTGATCCTGCTTCATAGACCTATGTCTGGTCATCTCCCCTCTAATTTCTACTAAGCTATTTCCGGTGGTGACTGTATTTATGGTTTCTGTATTTCCTTATTTCCTTATTTTCTCATTGTTATTTTATTTTCCGGTTTGTGTATTTTGAGTCTAGTTCTGGTTATTAGTAATACAATACTCAAGTAAAACAGAGTGGTAAGAATGGACTCCCTCCTTGATAGCCAGTCTTTGAAATGACAAAGTAAAAGTTTTCTTCTCAATGCCTAGTTTGTCAAGTGATCGGGATGCAATTAGGATTTTCTGTGTTTAGAGTGTCCCAGCTAAACTAGTATTCGCTCAAACCAGTCAAATTTGCTTGAATTCAACCAATGAATTACAATGAATCCATTCAATTGGTTGAGATCATCCAGTGAAACGTGGGCGCTCCCGATCTCAGGGCTCACATAACCACATTTCACAGATTGAATAAGCTCTACTTTGACCAAATTACTTAGCTCTGGTTCTTTCCCTTCTTGCAGCTTAAGCTAGATATGCAGTTTGCTTTTTTGTTTTTTCTTACTCCTTGTCTTTATTATCCTCATTTTACAATACTCAGCAGAGAACTTCAGCCTTATTTCGTTCTCTGAGCTAGCTGAAATAAAAGATACATTGGCCCTAGATATTTCTATCCAAGGCATAAGGACCTGTTTACAAAACAATGACTGTTAAACAAGGCAATTTTCAATCAGAAATTGAACATCAAGCTGGTTTCCCAGTAGTTGATTTACCAAGAAGGACTGGGGTATTTGTTGGGTTACACCAATCACACATCCAACCCAATGTCATACAATGGGCGTGACATGAGATAATCTCCAAGATAGCAGTATTGTAACCTTTTCAGTAAAAAAACATTTTCTATCTTCAAAGCCTTGCAAAAATCAGAAAATACTTCCCACACTGCAGTAAGTTCAACCAAAGGCAAACAGAATTTTACAGGAAATGGGTGATGAATCATTTATCCTAGCCAATATCAAACAATTTTACCATGGGGGGCTGTAACTGATGAAACCCCTTTGGCAGTGCCAGGAAATTGGAAAGTAAAATTGTCACTCCATCTGGATAAGTATAATTGTGTGAATACAAAGCTAAAAACTTGGCAAAAATTCAAAATAAAATTGGAACCCATTCATACAAGTCACTTTTTAAATTCTCAGGGGTTTCCAAAATTTTGCATAGTTTTATGTGCCTATTTTTTCTGCCAAGTTTTTTCCATATGCTCAGAGGTTTCCAAAATGTTACAAACTTCTCATATGCCTATTTTTTTCTGCAAAGGGGAAGAGTAGGAGGGGGGAGGGGGGGGGGGGGGGGGAGGGGAAGACACAGGTCTCCTAGCAAGTGGTTTTTTTTGGTTCACTCAGGTGGTGCACTTGGGGATTTCCTTGTGTGAGGGGGGTCCATTTCCCACTGTGAAAACGGGCAAGCAGTTTCGGGAAGATATAGAAGTTGATTTACGTTTTGCTTCTCATGTGAAAAAAGTATCCAAATTTACATAAAGACAACTGGATAAATTCTTCAACTTTGCGTAAAAGAGAATTGATAAATAGATCTACTATCCAAACAATATTGGCCTTGTTCTTTGAAAAAATACCTGGAATTCTCACCAAGTTGAGGGCCGTTGGTAATATGCAATAGATCAAGGATTAAAGAATCATAAAGCCCAAGAAGCGTAGCCCTAAGGAATAAAGCAATTTAAGCAGTTTAGTTTTTATTTATCAAGAGTATGCATTGTTTGAGACGAAAGATACAACATACCTGCCCCAGAACTTGTTCAATCTTTACTGGTTGCGCTGAAATACTTCCAATTAAACGTTTTCCCTGACTACCGGGTCCTTCATTTTGAAATTCGTAAAACTGTACTGATTGAGTTCTAGGGTCTAGCGGTGGGTTCCAAGCGGCCCATCCAGCGGGGTTGACAACATTCGAAAGTGAGCAAAACTGGAAAGTGACCGCTGCGTATGCAGACCAGGGTCGACCCAAATAAGCTGAGCTCGGCCTTGCTCCGGGCGCTCCCACAACATTGCAGCGATTAAAGACAAATTTTGCAGGGCTACCGGCTTGAGGTCTTTTGTGAGCCGTGATTCTGGAATTCAACTGAGTTGAGCTTCACAATCAAAAATTGGAACGGGCGGTGAGGAGTGATGGGCACTCAACGTTGCAAAGCTGCGCGGTGGCTTAACGACAATATTGGCTTTTTCAAACCATGCGCCACCACCCCCAAAGATGAAATCTATATTGCAACACGCGAAAACAAAGATTGACACAGATTTGAGCCTCTCTCGTATAAAAGACATGGGGAGGAAGATCCCTTACCTACGGAACCCTCAATGTTACAACCAACGAAATAAGCGGAGGGGGATTTGACATAGAGGGTATCTTGGTAGCTGCTGAAGCTACACCCCGAATACACTATGTATCCATGAATTCATATTGCACAAAATTCAAATGCAAGAAAATCAGGAATAGATCAGGCTATGAGCAACATAAGGTCTTGATAGCTTGCCATGTCTTTCACCCTGGGCGGTTACCGCCACTGCCTGAGTATCCGTACCCGTACCATAAGAATTCACCACATTACTGATTTAGGGGAATTAGATTCAGTGTCCTGGCGCGTAAATTAAGGTCACTTTCTCTGGTATTAATGCGTACATGTTGAACATCTTAAAGCTGAATTTGTGGAGAGAGGTAGATGATAAAGAAAGAAACATGTTAATTTATGGTGTGAGTATTCAACTGGGAAATCCCACTAAAGACAGCCACCTACTCATTTTGTTGAATCCATATTGCTGAACTTTCTGGATCTCCGCCTGTCTCAGCTCGACCCGTAGCCACACTCACAGTCACCTGGTTTTGTGCATAGGTTCCCGGGGCCGCAGTGTAACCTTGAATGGTCAAAGGCTAAGATTCCTAATCAACTGACTTGAAATTATTTTACACAATCTCTGTTTTATCTTACATATCCATAGCTTATGTAGACTCCCAAGTTGTAGTTTCCTGGAATATAAAAAAAGTTAGCTACTTCCAGCAAAGGTTTTCGAGTCAAGCTTGAATGTACCTGGGTATATGAAGATAGTTTGGGGTCCCTTTATACCTCGGAGAGCTCTGACAGCATCAGGGATTGTACTAGGAAACAAGGGAGATGGTTTCAGTGCGAAGTTATTGTCCGGATTTCGCGTTTTGGAGTATAGCTCACGGGTGTTCGCCTGGTAAGGGATTTTTTTGCCGGACAATCAGTGCACCCGACGGAGGCACTGTGGTACTTCGGCTAGCCCTTGGTAATAGGTTATGGGTAGATAGGGCGTGGCTTCCCGTAAATATAGCAAAAGAGGATAATATAAAAAATGAACACTGGGGAGCCATGCATAATATTTTAGCTAGAAACATAATGTTCATTGTATTGAAGCACGTGAGCTGGATTCTTCGTCCCAAGCTAATTGTTTTTGATTTGATAGTCGTGAAGATTATTGCAAATGATGGGGCCTTTTTATAGGAACCTGGAGTCTTGGGATGCGATCATTATGACTGACGAGGCAGTTGCCTCCGCTCCATCCACCTTCCATCGATTGGAAACTTCCCTAAAGTCACATAGTGCCAGACAGATCCATGTTGTACCTCTGGCCGATCGGCCCCATAAGATAAATATGCTTATTTCAAACAAGCACACCAGCATTAAAATGTTTGGCCAAAGGAATCGTCAACCCGGAATACAGCTGTGCCAGCCTTTCTGGGCAAGCTACCACTATCCGATCCCAACGGTATCTGCGTATACCCGTTTTGATTACACCGTCATGCGTTGAGAACTGGACCCTGTGCAGACTCCGGTCGCTCATTTACTTCTTCCGCCCCAAAAAGCTGTGTTTAACACTGAAGGCGATGCGCGGAGTCTAACAGTACAGCACCTCTGACGCATATATACATCGAGCAAGTAACTTAGCACCCGATTCTTTGGAAGCCGCATGATGCCTTCCTTGCTGGTTTCAATTCAGCCGGCTCGCATCGGCCGATGATCAAAGGCAGCTCTACACAGAATGCATTGGAGATAGGGCTGTTGTGATTCAAGTCCTGAGTTTGAATTTATAAGTCTCACTCTCCCATTTGTATTTTTCTCAATGATGCATGGAGGTAGAAGTAAACACAAATAGTTGGAGCATCTTTTGTTTTATCCACAACGCGGGGAGGCAGAAACTTCGGCCGAAGCCCAGCTGATAGTATAGTTGAAAGTTATCTTGAACAGATCATAGTCTTGGCATCGTCACCACAAGATATCCAATCTAAATACCCAGAAAGCGGGATGTGAATTGATGTTTGGCCGGTCAAGCTTAATTGAAGAATTCAATCCAAAACTCCATGCAGCTTGACCAGCTTCGTGGCCGATTCTCTCGAGAAAATCGTTTCCAGCACGGGAGGGCGCTTCCCGAACTTTTTGATCACTTGAGAGAGCCGCGCTTGTTTAAATCTGTAATATGTATCTGCTGATCGGGCACGTGGCAAGAATAGGGCATGCAGTAGCGTTCTCAACCTTCCATACCCTTGAGAAGTTTTTTGCCGAATGTCCCCTTCTGCAGCCGGGCCGCTTCACCCCGCTTTCATGGCGATTGAACGGTATGAATCTGCCAAGGGATAAAATCTGAACCCAAAAGAAGCAAGCATCCGGTCGAATAATGTTCCACATCCCTAACACTTACCAATTCACATCGTCACAAGAGGTAACGCTGCTCCGACCGATTCCTTCCAGATCAACAAAAGCCATTCATGACTAAATTAACACAGTCCCCATGAATTGAGGGCGGGCAGGACTCGGAGCAGGCGGGCTCCAGCAAGCCCTTGCGTCGCAACTAGACGATCTAAAGGCCCTAAGGGTATTACGCTATGTTTTGAGTACAGTATCTTGGAGGGAAATTATCAGGAAAGCCCTCAAGGATGAAAAATGATGATGTTGGGTGATCGCCAAAGAATCATCGTGTTCAAGATGAATTAATAACTGCATAAAGCCTGAAATCATCAAACCTGGTTTGCAGGGAATCTTGCGAATGTGATCTAGTGATGTGAGTTCCCCATCAGATACATTTTCATGGGGATATGTTGTATGTATGGCGTATCAAGCTAGGGATCGACCGGCTCTGGAATTCCCTTTATCTAAGCTTTTTCATCACCTACGTTCGGGCCATGTGCATTTGAACGACCACTTACATCAATACATATTTCGACTCAAATTATACGCCTATCCTGTATGCGATCGCTGCAATGTCAAGAAACTGTCGACCATTTCCTAGTGTACTGCCGTGCTTACTACGACCACCGACAACGGATGCGACACTCCTTGAAGAAAATCAGGCTAAAATCTTTCTCCCTGTCAGCGCGATGTCTCTTAAACACTCCTGGAGCCACCCAGGCAGTAGCACAATTCATTAGGGACTCTGGCCGCTTCCTGGCCACGCGATATTGCATTCTATCTGCGGCGGGACTGGAAAAAACCTCCTGATAGGACCTGCTTTGGCAACCCATTCACCCCTTTATCTTATGTTTCCTCTCTTTTCTCTTCTGTTGTTTTCATTTTCACTCGATATATTGGTACCTCATAGTGCGCATGTCAAATCTAACTGCACTTCATAAAAAAAAAGAAAGCTAGCCGAGGTGCATACCCAAGTTCACCCTGTGGGAATACTTTGTAGGCTTATTATGGCACTATTCTCTTGTTTAAGTTTTCTGCTATTACTGGTCCTCATACTTTTTAGCGCGCAATGTCAAATGGAACTACACTTTTAAAAATAATGAAATAATAAAGAACAAGCCTTGCTTGGAATTAAGGGGGTTTCAGACACGGACACACTAGTCCATGTGTCTACAAATACTTTCACTGCAAAAAAACTGGCTCAACTGCCTGTAGTTGACATGCGTGAACTCTGAGGAAGCCGGTGGTGTTACTCCAACCTTTCTCAAAGTTTAAACTCAACCAAGCTTCAATGCACAATCACTGTGCACATTGAACAGTGACTGTGCCAACAAAGCTACATATGTAAACAGGTGTAGATACACTGACAGCTTGGTTGGACAGCTTGGTTGAAGCATGCTGGAAGTCAACTGCAGGCAGTTGAGTCGGTGTGGGAGAACTTATATACCAGAGGTGCAGCACTGAAGCTGAGCCCGCAGCCGCGGGCTCAGCGGCAGACTGAGGCTGAGGTAAGGGGGTACCTACCAAATGTCATTGTACATTCCGCGGGGAAAAGCACGGGGCGCAGCATGTGACATTCTATAGTTGGCGCGGGCGATCGGTCGAGCGGACGAAGGCCGTTTCAGTATGCGCGACGCAATGGACCGGGCGGAACCACGGGGTTCGGGGCGCCAGGCCGCAAGCGGAGCGGGGGCAGAAGAAGCAGAGTCGTGCGCAGGGGAGAGACAGACGGCTGCGGGGGTCAACAGGGTATAGTAGTCGGGGACAGGCTGCGGTGTGATGCGGGATCAAGGAGACAGGCAAGTAGGGCTCCAGGGACAGTACCGGGGAATGCGGGACATGATTGGGGGACTGTTGTATAAATAGAGGGTTGTACCAGGATTGCGGATCTTATCTTATCTTATCATCTTAGTAGATAGCTATCAACTACAGCGTATATAAGAAAACCTCATTGTTTAGAGTTCTCTCAGAGATTATTCAGCGTGTGCGGACAAGCGGAACTGCGTAGGGCATCATCAGGACGACGAACGCAAGAGGAACGGTCCCCTTGCTGAGTATAAGGTGTTGCAGGGAAACCAGTTGACTATCCGCTGACAGTGTTTATCCCGCAGAGGAAATCAAAGAACCACAGGAACCAACCAGGAAGAAGGGCAACCTACCGTTTCTGTTACCGAGGTCGCCTTTATTTCCACATCGGTTTGTTTTGCAGTGTTTAGTCCAATGGTTAAGGAATCACTGAATTAAAAATGAAATTAATCATTAAATTGGAAGTTCTATGAGAATAGACGTGAATAGTAAAAGGGGGCTTATGATTATGTAACTAGGGCTTGATTCAATCACAGTTGTATTTCCTCGAGTTATCCGTTGTACTCCTTTCCTTTTTCTTTATCACTTTCTATTCCTTCTCTTCTATCCTCCAGGTATTCTGCTGCTCCATCCTCCCTGAACACATCCCAGGACTCAGTCTCAACTAACCAATCACTACATTATCAAAGGTATTCTGCTGCTCCATCCTCCCTGAACACATCCCAGGACTCAACTAACCAATCACTACATTATCAAAGTTCTCTTTGTTCACAAGTTCAATTCCTACTTTTTCCACCTTTTATATATTTATTTATTATACTTAATATTCTGTTTAGTATAAACTAAATAATAGTGAAAGAGCTTCCACATGTGGTAGAGAGTATCATCTCTCCATGTACTTACCCTTCAAAGAAGTGCATATATTACATACATTTGTCTCTCCTTAGACTATTCTCTTAATTAAATTCATCCCAGGGAATACAAACTCCTCAATATTTGACCCTGGGATTCTTGTAATATTTAAGATGAAGGTCTTTCATACAGAAAATACCTTTCTCCCCAGATTACTACTAAACAAATCCACCTGCCTTACAATTACTTAGTGAGTGGGGTTTTTTCTTATAATCCACCAACCTTTCCCATTCTACAAAAAACTTCCCTTTCCCTTTTTCCACTTTATCTTTTTTAAAAATATTGAGTTCCTAGTCACTAGTGCTTTAATACACTCAGTTATTAGAAGTCTACTACCTTCACAAAAGCAAAGTGTTGAGGCATTTGCACTGGATAATTTGTTGTTGTGTCCCTTTAATTGAAATTACATGTGCTAGCCCCTCCACTTTAGGAATCAGAGAGGCTTCTTTTCCACTGGCTGCACTGTTTATAGTTCAACTTGAACCAATATAATTTTATATTATATAAACTTATCAGATGTCTTTTCACATAGGAAATGGGAGCTTACAGGGGACCTGAGCATGTGTCCCAGAGGGCTTGATTGGCCAACTTTTCCAGGGGTGGAAGCTCGGCACATCACCAAGGCTGGAAATAATAAAACCCAAGCAGTTCCACAATTAGAGGATCATGGCTACAAGAATGGGGGTTGAAAATTTTTACAATGACTCCCAAATTAGGAAATGTGCCTTAGTGACTGGGATGCACTTTCCCTTTTGGTCAAATTAATAAGAGAATAAATGCAGCTGAGGAGAACCCCCATGAATTGTGATCCTTCTCCCAAATGGATTAGACTGCATGAGATTCCAAATATTAGGATACCACAAGAGAATTCAACCCAAAAGAGTTTAACTGTGTATGCTCTTAAAAGCCCACCAGTAATACCAATCTTCCTCTATCCTGCTCCTGCATTTTTTCCCTTAAATTTCCTCTGGCCTGGATGCATACAGTTGAATTCTAAAAAACTTGCCAGACATCAAACCTTTCTTAATATTAGTTTTTTGCTCCCACTGGAATTCCACTCTATTTTTTACTTGGCATTTTTACCCCCTATTTTTAATCCAACCCACACCTCTCAGATTCTTCTCTTCTTGGCCAAACATGTAAAATTCAGGTTTAAATAGTCATCCAGCTTTGACACACCCTTACCAGCACTATGCAACTGCATGTTTTTTTCAAAAAAAGCATTAGCATTGTGGCCTTTGTTGGTTTACTGATGATGTATAGTCCATTTCCCTACACTAAGCTATTCTACACTACACCAGAATGGTTTTAGCAGGAAAATAGGCCTGAAGAAAAAGCTACCATCTGCTGTAGCATAGCTTAGAGGTGTTAATAATGGCTCCACACTAATTCTACGCACACTGGAAGCCAAAATAACACTGTTATTTTGGCTTCCAGTGTGCGTAGGATTAGTGTGGAGCCAGCCAAGTGCACTAACGCTATGCAATTGCTACACATAATTCTGCTACAACACACATTGCATCATGCTATTGTTAGTATAGCAGGCCCAGATTGACCTTATGTTGAACACATCTATTCAACTTTTCCAATTCCTTTCACTGAAGAGCTACAAGTTTCCCATTGTGTCATCTACCAGAAAACAATCTAAAATTAGTCTGGCAACCGGATGGAGTCACCCAATATTTTCCCACAAGTCCCAAGAAAAGCTTGTGCGGCTGCCCTTGCCTTTGTGCAAAATTTGGATGGAATAAAACTGAAAAAATTCAATTAATGTGATGTGAACCAGCACTTCTGAAGAAACTGGTTTTCCTGCACTGCATCACTTCAAGTTGTAATACACTTTCCTCCACCACAAAATCCATTTACCACTGACAAACCTTTTCAAGGACACGATTTGGTCAATTCAATTCAACTGCCAGGCTTTATTTTCAATTTTTATGACCACACCAACAGTTGTTTTTTCAGTAAGTACTTCTGACTGAACAACCATCATCACACTCAGCTGAAGCAATGCAACTCTTTTGCTCTCTGTTTCTAGTTGAAAATTGTGCTCATAGAAAAGGTTACTTCTGTACTGGGATGCAAGAAATCTCATTGTCTTCTCAATCCATGCAAAATTCAGTGAGTGATAAAATTTCTACTGAATTCTCTATAGTGTCCAAAATATGCACAGAGGATAACCTAAACTCCTTATAATTGTCTATTTGATATACAAATGAGTCAATCAGGAGAAGACTAAAAGCTAACCATATGGGTTTGGCTGTCTTTCTGTCTTTTTGAGAGAAATGTAACAATATAAATTGTTACTAAGCAGGTGGCAAGCACTTGAGCTGATTTTCTACTGTCAGAGGTGGTAGTCTTGCAGCAACTTCTTTATAAGGAATAGTCCAAGGTCTAAGATGGGGATGTTCTAAGATAGCTTGATAACTATTCCAGTAAATAAGGTGGGTTGGATAATAAAGGAATAACACTACTCTAAAAGTAGGAGGAGAATATTCAGAGTACTTACTAATGTGGTACTGGGGGAATATGCTGAGGATCCAATCCTAGGCCAGGAAATGGCCTCCTTTTGTATTCTAGAGGTCTTCAGGGGAAGTGTTATGGTCTGATCTGTGGAGAGGAAGGCTCTGGGGTTCTGGGGTTTCTGGGGTTTTGGGATCCTATAATGTAGATTGCAGGATGAGGAAGAGATGTGGATCCTCGTCCTGACAGACTATATAGTGGTCTGTCTGTGACATGTACGTGATAGACTATCTACATGTGGTGCGGGCGTTGGTGCGGGCAGGCCCGCAATACGGCTCATGACATTATCCCCCTTTTAATGCTAAATCCTCCACTCATTCGCCAATCAAGAAAAAAGAAAAAAATGCCACCTCTTATCAATTGTGTTCCTCACTTACTTCTACACCTCCGCCGATGAGTAGTTGCCGCATTCGGAAATCTTGAATTAAATCCCGCTACCAGTTCCTTGCAATTCTTCAAGTTTTCCGCCGGTTCCCATGAGTTGTCTTCTGTTCCAAATCCCTTCCAGCTGACCAGGTATTGGGTCTTCCCGCCTCGTCTTCTACAGTCCAGTACCTCTTCGACTTCCCACTCATCCCCGCCGTCCGCTGTAATTGGTTCCGGGTCTTCCCTCCGTCGTTCCGCAATTTCGTCGGGTCTGTGTTTGCGGAGTATTGATACGTGAAATACGGGGTGTACCCCCCGCATGGATATAGGGAGTGTTAGCTTATACGCGGATCTTGAGATTCTTTTACAGATAGAGAAAGTTCCCAGCCATCTATGTTCCAATTTTGGGCTGGGGCGGGTCGTTGAAATGTTCCGTCCGTCTAGCCATACTTCGTCCCCTACGTCCCATTCCGGTGTTTCCCTTGTTTTCTTGTCAAATTGGCCTTTCATTGTTTCTTGCGCCTCTTCTAAGCAATGCTTGAGTTCTCCTTGGACCTCCGCAAGTTTGCGGAGTCGTTCCTCTACTGCGGGGATGCATTGTTCTGTTGAGGGGGTTCCGCTATATGCCGGGTTGAATCCGTAGTTGGCTTTGAACGGGGAAACTCCTGTCAAGGTGTGGTCGTTGTTGTTGTAAGCAAATTCGGCCATTGGGAGGAGTGGGGCCCAATCGTTCTGTTGGTAGCAAACAAAGTGCCGCAGGTATTGCTCGACTGCTTTGTTGGCAATTTCGGATTGTCCATCTGTCCTTGGGTGGTACGCTGTGGATGGCTGTAGTCTAATCCCCATGCGGGAGCTCAATTCACGTGTGATTTGGGAGATAAAAATACTTCCCCGGTCTGAGACAATTGTCTTGGGGGTTCCATGGAGTTTCCATACGTGTTCTGCCATCAGTTCCGCTAGTTGTTCCGCGTTCATGGTTTTCTTGCATGGGATGAAGTGGGCCATCTTGGTCAGTTGGTCTACTACTGTTAGTATGCTGTCACTCAAGCAGGATTCAGGGAGATCAGTGATCAAATCATAGCTAATGTCCGTCCATGGGCCTGCGAGGATCGGGAGGGGTTCTAATGTTCCGAACGGCCGTCGAGTGCTAGATTTGACTCTTTGGCATGAATCACATCCGTCTACGTACTGGTTGACAAATCTCTTCATTCCACTCCACACAAAACTTCTCTGTACTAATGCCAACGCGCGGGATCTGCCTGGGTGGCCTGCGGACTTTGTGTCGTGTCGACTTTTGAGGATCATCGTCCGCAATGCCGAGTCCGCTGGTACCACTATCCGTCCCTTGTCATAGAGTACCCCTTCGGCTTCCGCATACCTGTTGTGGTCCCCTGTTGGGTTCTGTAACAGCTTAATCCAGTCAGCCAATTTTGGGTCATGTGGGGTCAGTTCTCTAATCCTGGCAATGATTTCGGCGTCAGACAACGCTAGGTCGTCCGTTCCCGCATCTTCCAAATCAGTCCCCATCACGTCCACCTCAAACCAATTTTCCCCATCATCCATTTGAATTGATTCGTCCAGAAACCAGCTGTCCAATTCCGCACATTCTGCAAGCTCCTCAAAAGTCCGCTCGGTGATGTTACCTGGCTTTAAAAGCTGACCAAAGGTCAGCTTTTCTCCCGGTGCTGGGGCGAGTTCCGGTCTGCGGGATAGGGCGTCGGGTTTTGTCGATTGGAGTCCTGGTCGGAATATGATCTCGAAGTCAAAACATCCCATGGTCTCCGCCCATCTCGCCTGTCTTCTCGTGAGCTGATTGGTTGTCATGAAGCTTTCCAAATTACGGTGATTGGTGTATACAATTGCCGTCAAGCGGTGTGGGTTCCCCTCCAGGTATTACCGCCACTCTTTGAAGGCAGCCACAATAGCCAGTAATGAGAAATACCAATGAGAGGCGGTGAGCTGAGAGTCCAAATAGTGGGACTTGAAGCGAACTGAAGAATGAAATGCACCTGAGAAATACCAATGAGAGGCGGTGAGCTGAGAGTCCAAATAGTGGGACTTGAAGCGAACTGAAGAATGAAATGCACCTAGATGGTGCGGCCGGATGGTTGACAAGAAGTGTGTGTTAGATTGCATGACAAGGAAAGAAAAGTGAAAGCGACCAAGACAAGAAGAAATAGACGAGAGAAATAAGAAAGAGAACATAAGGCAATACCTGAGAAATACCAATGAGAGGCGGTGAGCTGAGAGTCCAAATAGTGGGACTTGAAGCGAACTGAAGAATGAAATGCACCTAGATGGTGCGGCCGGATGGTTGACAAGAAGTGTGTAAGGAAAAAGAAAAAGAACAAGCGGTACAACTCGACTAGACTAAATACAGAGGGTGAAACCTAATCAGACGAGTTGGCCCGCAGCATCTCCACCTTACACCGCCTTTCTTGATGACATCCGGTTGTGACAGGTTGCTACAACGCAACAGCCCCCCATGCTTGGCAGGCAGTGCCTAAATCAAGAATTGTTTTAAGTGAAGAGACTTGAGAAATTGCCGAGTCTTGATGGGCAACAGCGGCTTTGTGAGTATATCCGCCAGATTTTCATGAGTGGACACATAGGAGACGGAGAAATTCTTAGCTTCTTCGATATGATGCCGAAGCCAATGATGACGGACCAACATGTGACGAGTTCTGTGCTGGTAAATGGGGTTCTTCAGGAGAGCCACTGCGCCCTGATTATCACAATACAGATGTACATTGGTTGATAGGCCCGGCAAGATGAAAGGGATGATGTCCTTTAGAAGTTGTTCAGCCCAACGCAGATCCTGCCCCGCTTCAGAGCAGGCTCGATACTCGGCTTCCGTCGTCGACAGGGCTGGGCCATCACCGTCTTGCTTGGCACACCACCAGCCTATTGGACCATTGAAAAGAATGAAACTGCCCGAGAAGGAGGCTGCTTGAATTGCATTGGCATAGCTGGAATCAGCGTACCCGACCAGGCGTTCTTCACCGGAAACACTGCCGAGTGTGAGCCGAACATTCGAGGAATACTTTAGGTAACGAAGGACGTGCAAGAAGAAGTTTTTGTGCGTCTTCGATGGATTGTTGAGATACTGGGAGAGGAAACTGCATGTGAACGCAAGATCGGGACGCGTGCACTGAACCAGATAGTTAAGGAGACCAACAGCTCGACGGTAGTTGAAGCCAAGGGAAATTGGTGTCTTATCGACGCCACAGGTGAGGGCGTTGGACGGGAGCGGGGCAGAGATGGTCCGACAATCCGACATACCGAACTCCTCGAGAATCTCCGATATGTAACGATCCTGTCCTAGAGAGATAGTGCCGTTTTGCCTATCCCTAGTCACCCTCATTCCCAGAACCCAGCTACATTCACCTAGGTCTTCCATCTCGAACTGAGAGCTGAGATGATCTTTGAGAAACTGGACCGACGGGCCGATGATGACCATGTCATCCACATGCACGAAGACGAAACATGGGCGACTGGCATCCTGATGAACGAAGAGGCAGGGATCCGCGGCTGCTGACTTGAAGTTGATCGAGTTGAAGAAACCACGCAGGGCCCGATACCAACACCGAGGACTCTGCTTTAGTCCATACAAGGACTTCTGCAGCTTGAGACCATAGCCGGGGGGAAGATCAACATCAACTCCATCGGGAACGCGGATAGAGATGTCCTCGTCCGGGATCCCGTTGAGGAAGGCGCACCAAACGTCCATCTGCTGGATTTCCCACCCACGAGTGGCGGCTAGGCCGAAAAGAAGACGAAGAGTAGCCATGCGACCGGTGGGAGCAAAGGTTTGATTATAATTGAGGCCTTCAATCTGGCGGAAACCACGGACACACAGCCGAGCCTTGTGTTTTAGCAGGGCACCATCGGCGTCGAACTTTCGTTTGAAGACCCAAACGGTGTCCAGCTCCTTGGTTCCGGGAACAAGCGGAGCCACGACCCAGACCTTGTGTCTTCTGATATTATTGAGCTCGGTTTCTATGGCCACTAGCCACTCCTCACCATCAAGACGACCGAGAGCCTCAGCGTAGGTAATGGGATCCTTGAGCGAGGCCGGCTCACCGACCAGAAGCATTGCCATGTGTCTACGACCGCCGGCGATGATGTTAGACGGGTCGACATTACTAGAGATGTTCTTCGGGGCGATGTCGTAAAACGGAACGTATACATAGCCCTTCTTTGAGTTTCCCGGAGCGGCCTCATCCCCTGATTTGTCTGTCGGCGAGCTAGACTGATCTTCTTGAGAAGTATTGGACTCCTCATTCACCAAGGATCCAGAGCTACGACCCGGGTCTTGAGGATTGGAAGGGTCGACTAAAACTGACGAAGATGAAGAAGACAAATAAAAACCAGAATTGAGGGGAAGTTCGGGGTCGGAGAATCCAAGATACTGGTTGGCTTCGCTGAAGTCGTCAGAGGGAGTAACACTTCCCTCGGCAAGCAAAGGAAAGATGTTTGGAAAAGACTTAATGTGATGTGTATGAAGGATGGTATCACTTTTGGGGACCCACACTTTATAGGTGTGATGCGCCTCATGGTAGCCTAGGAATATGGCTTCCACACCCGACGGGGAGAACTTGGAGTTCCTCCATTTCTTTTCCTCGTACGCCACGACCCGGCAGCCGAAAGGGATGAGACGAGAGAGATCAGGTATTATCCCATGCCAGAGCTCGAATGGAGAAGCCCAGTTTATGGAGCTGTCGGGAGTCCGATTTTTGAGATAGACGGCCGTGGAGACGGCATCTCCCCACCACGACAGGGGTAGACCACAGGTCATAAGGAGAGTTCTGGTTTTCTCCACGGTCGTTCGATTCCCACGCTCAGCAAACGGGTTCTGTTGAGGAGTGTACGGAGCGGTCGTATGATGAACAATGCCCCGTTCTTCAAAAAGTTGCTTGAATTTGTTATTCACAAACTCTCCTCCATTGTTGGAAACTACAGATTTAAGTCGACGATTGGTATGATTTTCGACCAGATTAAGGAAAGTGATAAAGATTTTAAAGGTATCGGACTTACATCGAATGGGATACACAAATCGATATTTGCTGAACCCATCGATGATTTTGAGAAAGTACCGATTTCCTCCTCGAGACACCGGACTAATTGGGCCACACAGGTCCATGTGTACGCATTCCAGGACTTGACTGAGCTTCGGAAAGTTGCCGGAGAACGGCATTCTGTGCATTTTGGCCATGTCACAGACCAAACAGTCGAAGTCGTTAATTGGGGAGTCCGGAAAGGCTTTCTTAAGATAGTTGATACTCGGATGTCCCAGAGCTCGGTGGAGATCGAGCGAGGAGGAGTTGCTGACCGACAGGGCCTTCAACGGGTTCTGATCGACAAGAAGGACATTGGAAGTCGTCGACCCTACGAACAAGGTGCCACGTTCGGATTTGCATTCAAACCGGGTGCCGTTGTGAGTTGGATTCAAGGAGAAGCCCCGTTGGAGATAGTGAGTGAGCGGGATAAGGGAATTTGACAGATTAGGGGCATGATAGGCATGCTTAACATAGAGCGGGCCGACCGAGGTGTGAATAATCGCAGGGCCGGCTCCTATGATGGGGATAGATGACCCATTGGCAGCATATACCGCTGAATTAGTGGAGGTGAGATTGGTGAAGTATTCTCGGTGTTTGAGATAGTGTCCAGATGCCCCGCTATCCAGGACAATAGCATCGTTGACACCAGTAGCCGCGCTCAATCCGGATTTAGGATTAACACCGGAGTGGTGGATACGATCCAGGGCGGCCTGATGATAGGCTGCAGCCTTCTCGGGATGAAGGTGAAAGCAGTTCTCGGCCGAGTGTCGAGCATCCGGGTGGTGTACTCCATTCTCACAGACCCGGCGTGGCTTTTGAGTCTGGGAATGTGCAGGTTTAGTAGCCTTGAAGTTGGAAACTGCGAGTGCGTTCGACGCGGGAGCCGAGTTTTGTTGGCGATTGATTTCCTGTTCTAGGTCGCCAAGAAAGCTACTCATTGAGAATTCGACGTTGGCCTTGCTCAACTCGGAGAATTGGAGGGTTTTAAATAGCGCTAGTGAAGAGGGCAATCTAATTAAGACCCAGAAAATCCACAGCGCCTCTACTGTCTTCTTGTAGAATTTCTTGGCGGTGACTTCGACGAAGAGTTTGAAAGTCCCTCGGAATTCGTTGATGATGAGGTTCGACGATAGATCAGAGAAGTCATAAGCGGTTAGTTTCTCCATGAGTTTTGCGGCGTTCTCCATCGACTTGGTGGCATAGTGGTTGCAGATAGAATCCCACAGCTCTTTGGGCTTGTAAACACCGATCTCGTCGTCATCCACAAAACGAGCCGCATTTTCTCCATCGAGATGCATGCGGATGATATTGGTTACTTGTTTTGCTTTAATGGACTGATCGGGAGTAGGCTCTAGGGCAGATAGTTCGAGGTTGATGTAGTCATCTAAATCAAGAAGACTGATAGCGGTGAAGAGTTCACGACGCCAGGTAGAGAAATTTGAACCGTTGAGTTTTTCGGTATAGTATTTGACGGTGTTGACTGACAGTGATTGAGCCATGATGGTAATCGAAGATTTAGATATTGACTGGGGAATAGAATCGTCCTCAGCCTTGAGGGATTTGAACATATCTGCCACGGTGCGTTATGGTTCGCGTTACGGAAGTAAAGGAAGGGGAGAAGTCCTATTGGAACAATAGCTCTTGATTTCAATCGGTTTCCTGCGTTAGCGGAGCGCTGGGCTCATAACCTGAGAAATACCAATGAGAGGCAGTGAGCTGAGAGTCCAAATAGTGGGACTTGAAGCGAACTGAAGAATGAAATGCACCTGAGAAATACCAATGAGAGGCGGTGAGCTGAGAGTCCAAATAGTGGGACTTGAAGCGAACTGAAGAATGAAATGCACCTAGATGGTGCGGCCGGATGGTTGACAAGAAGTGTGTGTTAGATTGCATGACAAGGAAAGAAAAGTGAAAGCGACCAAGACAAGAAGAAATAGACGAGAGAAATAAGAAAGAGAACATAAGGCAATACCTGAGAAATACCAATGAGAGGCGGTGAGCTGAGAGTCCAAATAGTGGGACTTGAAGCAAACTGAAGAATGAAATGCACCTAGATGGTGCGGCCGGATGGTTGACAAGAAGTGTGTAAGGAAAAAGAAAAAGAACAAGCGGTACAACTCGACTAGACTAAATACAGAGGGTGAAACCTAATCAGACGAGTTGGCCCGCAGCATCTCCACCTTACACCGCCTTTCTTGATGACATCCGGTTGTGACAGGTCGCTACAACGCAACAAGTAACTCTTTGTCAAAGATCTCATAGTTGCGTTCCGCCTGTACAAGGGATTGGGACAGGTAAGCTACTGGGTGAAGTTCCTGGTCCTTGGTGCAAACCTGGGACAGTACCGCGCCAAGCGCCAAATCGGAGCAATCACATTCGAGGACAAACGGTTTGTACGGGTCCGCAATTTTCAGGATCGGAGCGGATGTGAAGGCGGTTTTGAGGGATTCAAATGCAGAGTTGCACTTGGCATCCCACACGAATGGGGTCTCTACTCTTGTCAGGTTGTGGAGCGGTCTGGTCTTTCCTGAGAAATGGTCGATGAATCGGCGGTAAAAATTAGCAAATCCAATGAATTGTTGAAGTTCGGTGACATTCTTTGGTGCGGGCCAGTCGGTTACTGCTTGCACCTTTGCGGGGTCCATTCTGATCCGGTTGCATGATATCAATAATCCTAGGTATTCCACTTCCGGCCTTGAAAAGTCACACTTTTCGGGTTTCAGCCACAATTGGTGCTTGCTCAATGTGACCAGTATACTGCCCACCGCTTCCGCATGGTCCAACCCTTTCCGCGTGTAGATCATGATGTCATCTAGGTATGCAGCAGTGTCTTTCCCAATCCGTCCGAGGAGGATGTCTTGCATGAAGTATTGGAAGTATCCTGGCGCTCCCGTGGGACCAAAGGGCATGGTAAGCGGGGAAAATTGTCCTGCCCTGCAGATGAAAGCCAGCTTATCTTTGTTGCCTTCCGCAACTCTGAGGTTTCCATATGCGTTGCGGAGGTCAAGTTTTGTGAATGTGTCCGCATCCAAAAGGCTGTCAACTAAGTCCATTGTCAGTGGGAGCGGGTACTTGTTCTTCACTGTTACCGCGTTGAGTCTTCTGTAGTCAAAACAGGGTCGCAGGTTTCCATCCTTCTTTCCAGTGAATAGTACTGGTGCCGCCCACGGGGATGTGGTCCGTTGAATGGTCCCGCTCGTCAGTCCTTCGGCAATCATAATATCAAGTGCCTGGTTCTCTGCTGTGGATAGCGGGATGATTCTTCCGGCCTGTGGGGTGGCTCCTGGGATCAGATCTACGCGGAAGTCATACTTTCTTCGCGGGGGAAGTCTCATGGCACTTGATTTCCGGAACATGTCAAGGTGTTGGTGGTAGCACCGTGGTACTAATTCTTCCGTAGTCCGCTCCGCAGTCGTGGCTTTCCCTTTTGCTGCCAATCAGGCCGATGTCGACCACAATGTTTTGGCCGTGCTGATCACTGCAGGGGTATGTCCTAGGGGGGAAAGAGGCTTACCAGCTGTTTCGGGATTCAAATACGGGGGAGATCTATCAGACTCACATTGCGGGGGTGTTATTGTGCTAACAGCACACACCCCCTCGTCACTAATCCTAGCTTTCCCCATGGGCCTATAGACCGTATGCGGGGATGTTGGCGGAGAGGACGATACTGCCTTGGCAGTAGCAATAATTTCATCGGGTACCTGGTCAGAGTGTCGAGTCTTGGGGTTCCTGGCGGGGCTTGCGAATCTATCTACAAGGCGTACAAGCTTGCCAGCTGTCTCGGGCAGTAAAGTATGGGGTGGGGGGTTGTCAAACTCACATTGCGGGGGTGTTATTGTGCTGTAAGCACACACCCCCTCGTCACTAATCCTAGCTTTCCCCATGGGCCTTTCGACCTTCTGCGGGGATGTTGGCGGGTAGGACGATACTGCTGCCGCAGTAGCACAAGTTTGGTTGGATACGGTTTCATCGGGTACGTGGTTGGGGTGTCGGGTTTCGGGATTCCATTTGGGGTTCTGGGGTCTATCTACAGGGTGTACAAGCTTGCCAGCCGTTTCGGGAATGATGTGGGGGATAGGGATGTCGAACTCACATTGCGGGGGCGTTATTGTGTTTAAAACACACACCCCCTCGTCAATCTTCCTAGCTCTCCCCGACTCGCCGGTTGGGGTGTTTTTCGGAATAGACGAAACCGCCGAAGCGGCCGCAATGTCCGGGGTCCATAGGGTACGGTTCGTCCAATTGATTCGGTGTCCATATCGGCGGATCCAGGGCATCCCTAGGATCCCATCATACGAGTCTTTCAGTTGTGTAATGATGAATCGGGACGGGCGGGGTTCGTCGTTCAATATTAGGTCTATCTCATGGGTTGCTCTGCTTGCGGACCCGTCAAATCCGAAGACGGTTCGCCCCGAGGCCGAAGCAGCCTCGAGGAGTCCCCATCGGGATGCGTACGATTCACTCAGAACGTCGTGGGTTGCTCCGGAGTCTATGAGGAAGGATAGGGGGGGTAGGGGTTTTGGGGTGTGGCTCTGGGAGTTGTGATGGTGCATGAAAGGAAACATCGGGGATAAATTTCATTTACATGTAATGTCTGACTAGCACCAATACTGCATGACAACTCCGCTACGCTCGGGAAGGGCACAACCTTCATTCCCGAGCGTCTCCATTTTTTGACTTATCGGCCCGTCCCTTGTTCACCTTGTCCGCCTGTCCCTCCGTTTTAAGCGCCGCCAATCCATCGGCTAGCTGTCGGATCTGGTCCTTGAGTGCGGAGACTGAGGCAGGTGTCCGTCCTTTCCCTTTCTTGTTTGGACACTCCCGAGAGATATGTCCTCGCGTCCCGCAGCGGAAGCAAAGTCCTTCCCGCATCATGCGGGCCTTCTCGTCCTCGGACAGTCGGCCGCTGATCGCAGATGTGTCCATGGCGTCGGGATCTGGCTGGGTCTTCGTAAATCCAGTGGTTGTTTCCGCCCCGTGCATCTCCGAATCAAGCTCCATGGCTAGACCCTCTGCCTCATTGACAGTGGTGAAAGTGGTGCGGGCCAGTACTAGTGCCGTCCAAATGTCCCGTTTTAAGCCCTGCCGGTATTGGCTGATGAGGGTCGGGACCTCCCATCCGGTGGCAGTAGTGTGGGTGAGGAATGTGTGGCTGTAGTCGGCCACTGTCCTCGTCTGTCGTAGCGTTCGTAACACCCGTTCCGCCTTCCCTTTCTTCTCGGAGTCGAAATACATCGTTTCAAAATCCTTTGTCCACCTGTCATACGAGAAGTCCGCCCCTTCCGTGACTAGGTCGATGTACGGGGCGGGTCCAGTAAGGTAGGACGCGGCGAATAACAGCTTTGTCCTGTCGTCAGGGAACATGGCGCTGTTGACCGATGTATAAATCGCCACTTGGCGGGCGAACGTTTCTGCCTTCGTCCCGCGTTCACCATCGAACTTGTCGGGACATGCAATCTTTGGTCCGCGGGTTGGGGTGGAACCGGTTGGTCGGGATGGCTGGTCCTGTTGTGCTTCGGCCGCTCTTCGGAGGGATTGTTCGTTCTCCCTTGCTTGAGTCATCTCCTCAAGCTGTCGTCGGAGTTGCTCTACTTCGTCCATCTTTTGGGTGCGGGTGGAGTTGGGATCGTTCGGGTTGTCTGTCTGGTTTTGTTCAGGTGTCTGGGTGTTGGTTTCTTGCCTTTGTCTCCGTAGTGTTAGATCCTGCAATATGTTATGGTCTGATATGTGGAGAGGAAGGCTCTGGGGTTCTGGGGTTTCTGGGGTTTCGGGATCCTATAATGTAGATTGCAGGATGAGGAAGAGATGTGGATCCTCGTCCTGACAGACTATATAGTGGTCTGTCTGTGACATGTACGTGATAGACTATCTACATGTGGTGCGGGCGTTGGTGCGGGCAGGCCCGCAATACGGCTCATGACAGGAAGGTTCTAGAATGTTGTTGTATATTTGGCTCTAATGTATTACAATCTAAATGCACTATGATGCAATATGAATTGTATTGAATTGAGAACAGTATTTTCTATGTCCCCATGACCTCATGACATGTATGTATAACCAATCACATCATGGGCCAGTTCATTTAATAGAACAATACTGGGAAATTACCACACACTTAGGTAATTTCTTTCTTATTGGCATAATTGTATTAATCTTATATTTATGCAAATAATCTTATTGTCTCTCAGATTTTATGACAATACTTTCTAATCCATAATTTATATTTTTTATTCCCTTTTTCTTAAATTATGTTGTTGTATGATAAAGTAGTAGAAGGAGTAGGAATTTAGTGGTGGTTTGAGTGAGCTACCCCACCTAATTTTACATTCTGAGTTGATTGATATAATAATATTTCATGATATGATATTATTTGGGCATTGATAAATGCACGCCAACGCCAACCCGCACGCCAATTTTTTTTGGCATGTGGGGCCTACACGCCAATTTTTTTTGGCATCCGGGTCCCACACGCCAATTGCTTGGCGTGTGGGACTTGCTCACGTCATTGAACCGGTGGACCAGTTCAATGACGTGAGCACGTCCCCACACGCCAATTGTTGGCGTGTGGGAACGCTTGCCGGCCGGCCAGGAGGACTTCCTCCTGGCTGACAAGGTTGTATGCCAGGAGGAAGTCCTCCTGGCCGGCCGGCGAGCGTTCCCACACGCCAACAATTGGCATGTGGGGAGGTGCTCACGTCATCAAACCGGTCCACCGGTTTGATGACGTGAGCAAGTCCCACACGCCAAACAATTGGCGTGTGGGACCCGCACACCAATTTTTTTTGGCGTGCGGGGCCTACACGCCAAAAAAAAAGGGCATGTGAGACCCGCACAACAAGAATTGGTGTGCGCTCCCACACACCCTTTTTTTTGGTGTGTAGACCCTACACGCCAAAAAAAGAATGGCGTGTAGGCCCCGCACGCCAAAAAAAACTGGCATGCGGGTTGGCGTTGGTGTGCGCCTTTGGCGTGCGTTTATCAACACCCTTATTATTTACAGTAGTAATAATTATTTTTATTGTATTTTATAGTTTAGTCAGTTCTTAGGAAACTCTGGAGTATCTCTAGGGCTGACAAGCAAGGTCCAGATATCTTCAGATCCCTTGAGTTGTGGGCCAAGCACTTGACCAGTGAAGATTGGTTTTCCTATGCTCCTCATTTCGGAAATTCAGCCAATTTACTGATGGTCTTCCAATCTCCTTAGTTTATGAATTATGGACCAAGAATCATCCTCATTGAAAGTCACCACACCACTGTCTCCAATTTATTTCCTATTGGGTGGGTGAAAAATCACACTTTACATAATAATAGGAAAAGGTTTTATATTATCTAGAAAACAAATAGACTGTATCCTCCCATGGCTGTTCAAGTCTCCAATTCTAGTGCCATAGGACATAATCAGTGAGTGTGCTCTTTATATCTGTTATGATCTGTAGCAGGACCTTTCATGTATCTAGTCTATCACATACATTTCACAACCACTCATCTATACAGTCTAGGAGGATTAGCCTCCAAGCAGCTTCCTCATCCTGCAATTTACACTGCCAGCATAATTGCCTAGGTTGAGTTCATCCCAGTTAAACTAGGATGCAAACAACCAATTTAAAGCAGGTTGACCTCAACCAATGAAATATAAAACCAAGGGGGGTCCCTTGGATTTATATTTCATCAGTTGATTTCAGCCAAGTTTAAATTGGTTGAGTGCATTCCAGGTTAACTGGGATGACTTCATCCTAGGCAATTATGCTGGCAGTGTTACATACCTAGTTACCAGAACCCTTGAGCCTTGATCTCTCCAACCACTACCCTCCTTATCTTCCTCTCCACAGACCAGATAAAAACACTATCAGAAGTGAATTTTTGAATGTGTATAAGGACTTGGGGAAATGTTTTCCCAGGAACTTGTGCTGGTTCCATGTCTTGAAAGCATTCAAAGGGGAGGCAGCAGAATTTCAACACCAATTCAACCTAGGAAACCTCAGAATTCTCTCAAAAATTCTATTCATTATCCAATATTTCAGCTTGCCTGGACCAGTTTTTTTCCCAATGGTTATCAGCCCATATTTTGAAGAATATTCTAGGACCCAGTGGTAGAAATATTTTTCTCATTGGGATGATTCATTTTTCACTGTGTGCTATTTTTATTGGTTCAGGAATGCATCATGGTGTAAAATAAACACAAATTTCAATTTTTATAGAACCCATCAGGGAATAAATACCAACAATTATACCAAATTTTGGCACCAGCTGCTCAACTCTAATTTTATTCCACCTCCCAATGAGTAACATATTTATAAGTTCACAAGGGCAAAGCCCCCAAATTTGGGGATTCAAGGTGAATTTTATTTAGAGTGGGTTTTTTTTTGGAGGGGGAAAATTACCAAAAATAATTATGGTGTAATTGGGCGTTGATAAACGCACGCCAACGGCGCACGCCAACGCCAACCCGCACGCCAATTTTTTTTGGCGTGCGGGGCCTACACGCCATTTTTTTTTGGCGTGTAGGGTTTACACGCCAAAAAAAAAGGGCGTGTGAGACCCACACGCCAAAAATGGCGTGTGGCTCCCACACGCCATTTTTTTTTGGCATGTGGGCCCCGCACGCCAAATAAAATTGGCGTGTGGGCCCCGCACGCCAATTGTTTGGCGTGCGGGTCCCCCCTCGCTCACATAATCGAGTGGGAGGGACCACTCGATGACGTGAGCGAGGCCGGCCGTGCGGGTCCCCCCTCGCTCACATAATCGAGTGGGAGGGACCACTCGATTACGTGAGCGAGGCCGGCTGACGAGGTTGTACAACCTCGTCAGCCGGGAGGACTTCCTCCCGGCCGGCGAGGCTATACAACCTCGTCGGCCAGGAGGAAGTCCTCCTGGCTGACAAGGTTGTATAACCTCGTCAGCCGGGAGGACTTCCTCCCGGCCGGCGAGGCTATACAACCTCGTCGGCCAGGAGGAAGTCCTCCTGGCTGACGAGGTTGTATAACCTCGTCAGCCGGGAGGACTTCCTCCCGGCCGGCGAGGTTATACAACCTCGTCAGCCAGGAGGAAGTCCTCCTGGCCGACGAGGTTGTATAGCCTCGTCGGCCGGGAGGACTTCCTCCCGGCTGACGAGGTTATACAACCTTGTCAGCCAGGAGGACTTCCTCCTGGCCGACGAGGCTGTATAGCCTCGCCGGCCGGGAGGACTTCCTCCTGGCCGACGAGGTTGTATAACCTCGTCGGCCAGGAGGAAGTCCTCCCGGCCGACGAGGCTATACAACCTCGTCGGCCAGGAGGAAGTCCTCCCGGCCGACGAGGCTATACAACCTCGTCGGCCAGGAGGACTTCCTCCTGGCCGACGAGGTTGTATAGCCTCGCCGGCCGGGAGGAAGTCCTCCCGGCTGACGAGGTTGTACAACCTCGTCAGCCGGCCTCGCTCACGTAATCGAGTGGTCCCTCCCACTCGATTATGTGAGCGAGGGGGGACCCGCACGCCAAACAATTGGCGTGTGGGCCCCGCACGCCAATTGTTTGGCGTGCGCTCCCACACGCCAATTGTTTGGCGTGTGAGAGCGCACGCCAGACAATTGGCGTGCGGGGCCCACACGCCAAAAAAAAATGGCGTGTGGGAACCACACGCCATTTTTGGCGTGCAGGTCTCACACGCCAATTTATTTTGGCGTGTAGACCCTACACGCCAAAAAAAAATGGCGTGTAGGCCCCGCACGCCAAAAAAAATTGGCGTGCGGGTTGGCGTTGGCGTGCGCGCTTGGCGTGCGTTTATCAACGCCCGTGTAATTGCATAAATTCCAATTGAAAAAAGCAAATGAAAATGAAAATACAAATGCAAATGCAAATGAAAATGAAAATGAAAATGAAAATGAAAATGAAAATGAAAATGAAAATGAAAATGAAAATGAAAATGAAAATGAAAATGAAAATGAAAATGAAAATGAAAACGAAAATGAAAATGAAAATGAAAAAGTAAAAGTAAAAGTAAAAAAAAAAAACAGGCCAAATAGAAACAAACAAAAATATATCACTGTGAATGAACACGTGAGAGAACCTCTTTGTAAACAATGTTTGAAGTTTGGTATGAAGGAGGGCCAGATTCTGGCTGAGGGATTACAACCTTTGTTGTGTGACTGGACTTACTTCGAGAAAGAGCAACATACAGTTGCCCATGACTAAAAACAGGTTCAAGAAGCACAATACCAACATTTCCAATGGTCTGACCCTGAGACTTGTTGATTGTGAGACAGAAAGCAAGATTAACAGGAAACTGGGTGCGTATTAGCTTGAAGGGGAGTCCAGTCTCTTCAGGGTCAGATATAAATGGGATGCGAGGTATGGCAACCAATTCACCAATTCTGTTTCCTGAAGCCACTTTTGCAAAAATTACTGAAGGACTGAAGTTTTCAACAATCAATCTGGTTCCATTGCAAAGACCAATTGTTCGATCCAGGTTCCTTAGCATGATAATTGGCACACCCCGCTTTATTTGAAGGAGGTGAGGGGGAAATCCAGATAGGTTTATGCTATTAATATACTCAGGCAAGTAAAGACCTTGAGTATCGTCCTCTACTGAATCATGACTGGTGTAAGAAATAAGTTCAGATGGGATGTAACTCAAGACCTTTGAATTGATTTGATTGACAGATTTGTTCTTGCAGCAGAGGATTGCCCGGTCTGTAAAATAATTGGGATGGGAGAATGAAGTGCTGATATTTGGAAAGATTTTGTCTATCAGCAAATCAAGATTTTGGTCATCTGAACCACCAAGGACCACCATTGAGTGAGGTAAATTGATTCTGTTGGAATTGTGAGTGAGCCCCTGACCATTTCCAATGGATAAGAGAAAATTCTGAAACTGAGGATCACCAGCAGCACGCATGTTGACTGAGAGGTGAATTATGTTGTGTCGAAAGTTAATCCAGCAGTGAGAGTTTACAATACTTGCGTTGACTATCTGAGGGTGTGACCCTTTCGTAACAACAGGTAAAACCTGACGGAAGTCCCCTCCCAGTACCATGACCTTGCCACCAAAGGGAAGGTTTGAATCCATAAGGTCTTGAAGCAACCTATCCACCAATTCAAGTGCATGCCTATGAGTCATGGGTGCTTCATCCCATATGATTAATTTTGCTTTCTTGAGGACATCAGCTTTATGAGAATTTTTGGCAATTGATGAAACAGAATTTTGTGACAGTTTAGGAGGAATCCCAAAAGTGAGATGAGCAGTCCTGCCATGGGGCATGTTCATTGCTGCTATTCCTGTTCAATACAAAATTAACAATGATTAGAATGTCAGGAAAATATGGATATGGAAGTAATAGAGTAAAAGGCAAGCATACCACTTCCAGCACATGCAACAGCTATTCTTCTTGTTGATCTCACATTTGCAAGTAGACAGTTGTATAGAAATGTTTTCCCAGAACCACCAGGCCCATCAATGAAGAAGCAAGCTGGAATTTCAGAATGACATGCAAGAAGGATTCTCTCAAAAGCTAGTTTTTGCTGGGAGTTGAGAAGGTCTGCATTGCTGAGTTCATGCTGAGGTACATCAAAGCTTGATTCCTCTTCATGCAACATCCAATTTTGATTGAGGTTATTTTGGCCAACTGAGGGATCATACCTTGGAAGATCAGGAAACGAAAGGTCCACACGAAGGAGACCATTCTGCAGGAGAATTGGATTGATTGCTTCAATGATTTTATTTGTCATCCATGAATCATCCCGATAGCCTTGATGAACCCAGTCTTCAGTCATCCAATTGAAAGAAAAATTCCACAACCTCAGGGGGTCTGAGGGTTGACATGCTGCCAAAAGGATTCCAAATAATTTTCTCAAGTGATATGGTGACATGTGGACATTTGCTTCTTCCATTGTATGTTCCAAGTAGTTATCATTTTGCAAAAAAAGACCTCGAGCCAAAGCTGCTACTCGAAAGCTGGGATACAGCTGACCCTGATCCTCAAAAGAAGTAGGGCCTGTTACATTATTCAGGAGCAACCTCATATGCCATCTTTCTGGATCTGAGGGGTAAACTGCATATATTCTTCCTATTGCATAACCACGTTGGCGTGGTCTCCATTCCTTGCGCTTTGGATGCCATGTATAGTGTCAAGGGAAGTCTGCATATTTCAGAAGTCAAGCATCTGAATCAATCCGATTTCTTTCAAAGAATGCTGTAAGCATTGTTCTGGTGTTAGCACCTCTTTCAATTACGTCATGCAGGGGCTCATCTTGTGAAAACATAATATTATGCTGGTTGGGTAGGTGTATATCCAAGCGGTTCACAGAAGGATATGTTGCAGATAACTTGAAAGAGAATATACGCCAGCATGCCTCTGGAGCTGCAATCCAACGGGAATCACGGAATTGGTTGACTTCATCAAAACTTCTGCCCACATCCAAGACAATCTTGTCATGCCCCTTGTAAACATATTTGTACAGATATTTGACAGCTGAAATCTCTGCACAGATCTCCACGTTGATGTGACATTGGTACTTTGCAGATAGGTAGGGACTATATGGAACAACCCATCTGTTGTCAATGTGTAAATCAGAGTTTCCTCTCCTTATTTTCACAGCTTGACCTGGCCTTCTCCGATATTGTGGGTATGAATTTTCAGTGATGACAGTTTCATCACAGAAAGGCTTTGGAAATCTCTTTGAACAAACTCCATCAACCATACATGGGGCATTTGGGTTGTATGGTCCACAGGGGCCATGAATCATGTGGCGAGTGACTGATTTGTAAAGTAATGGCTGTGATAGTGGATCTTCAGGGATTTCAGCTTTGACCAATTGATTGATCTCATGGGTTGTCCGAGGTATGTCATTTGGATCAAGAATAAGTAAGATGTGGGCATGGGGTAGCCCCCTCTTCTGAAATTCAATGACGTGGGTGCAACCCAAGGGTTTCCCAAAAATACCCTGCTTGAACAGTTCATCACAGATTTTCTTCAAGCGTGCATTGAATATGCGAGCTGTTAAATCAGGTTGGTCTTGTGCTAACTGACCTGGAAGCAAATTATCCTTGATCTCAGGCCATTCTGGGTTGCAGGTGACAGTTATAAAGAGGTTGGGCTTTCCCATGGACTGAACTAAAGCCATGGCATCCTGAAACCTTGCCTTCATGTCACGTGGTCCGCCAATGAAGGATGTAGGCAGCACTATACGGCGGCCTGTGTGAATATGCTGTCAATAAAATGTTTGTGTGCAAAGAGTAAATAAGTCATGTACCTGTATCATTTCCCAGTTGGACTCCATGCTCATAAGCATCAACCACACCATAGTATTGCTCCGCACGGAAGTTAGGTTGATTCAATAAAATGTAAAGCAATCTTTCTGATTCAATCTTTACATATTGGTCGGTGCAGTACTGTTGGAAGAGGCGGCCAGCCCAATGAATGAGGGAGTGATTTGGGTTGCGATATGCCAAACGATATGCGTAATAGTTTATTGCAGTAGCCTGTGGCACCTGCTGCTTTAGCTCAGGACACCAACCGAGATCACCTGTTGGATGTAAAAGTACATAATGGAGTGGATCATATTTGTTATCAAGTTCAGAAATCCTTGAAAGTGATCCACCTCGATATTTGATGATGACCTCGCGAGTGCTATGAGATGAAGGGTCATTTCCTTTAAAATAAAGCATTTCAGAATGAATTTTTGTTGAATGATAATTATTGGGGGTTGATAAATGCACGCCCCCCCGGGCACGCCCACGCCCACGCACGCCCTTAAAAAAAAAGGCGTGCAACCCGCACGCCTTTTTTTTATCGGCGTGCGTCCTGCACGCCCATCCTTGGGCGTGGGCACGCCTGTAGATGGGCGTGCAGTTCGCACGCCCATCTACAGGCGTGCGACACCCCCAAGGAGGGCGTGCAGCCGCACGCCCTGCCGGGGAGGACTGCAAGCCCCTTGGCCGGAGGGATCCCCCCGGTCGAGGAGGTTATACAACCTCCTCGACCGGAGGGAATCCCCCTCCGGTCGAGGAGGTTATACAGCCTCCTTGACCGGAGGGATCCCTCCCGGTCGAGGAGGTCATACAACCTCCTCGACCGGAGGGATGCCCCCTCCGGTCAAGGAGGTTGTATGACCTCCTTGACCGGGAGGGATCCCTCCGGCCGAGGAGGTTATACAACCTCCTCGGCCGGAGGGATGCCCCCTCCGGTCGAGGAGGTTGTATAACCTCCTCGGCCGGAGGGATCCCTCCCGGTCAAGGAGGTCATACAACCTCCTTGACCGGAGGGGGCATCCCTCCGGTCAAGGAGGTCATACAACCTCCTTGGCCGGAGGGATGCCCCCTCCGGTCGAGGAGGTTGTATGACCTCCTCGACCGGGAGGGATCCCTCCGGCCGAGGAGGTTATACAACCTCCTTGACCGGAGGGGGCATCCCTCCGGCCGAGGAGGTTGTATGACCTCCTCAACCCCTCCGGTCGAGGAGGTTGTACAGCCTCCTCGACCGGAGCTGATGTCATGCGTACATTGTTGTGTACGCATGACATCAGCATGTGTATAGGCAGGGGCGTGCCCCCTGCCTATATACATAGAAAGGGCGTGTTGGTCGCACGCCCTTTTTATGTGTATAGGCAGGGGGCACGCCCCTGCCTATACACATAACAAGGGCGTGCGGTTCGCACACCCTTTTCTGAACAGGGCGTGCGACCGCACGCCTGAAGTCTCGCACGCTGATGGGCGTGCAGCCCCCACGCCGATAAAAAAAAGGCGTGCGGGCAGCACGCCTTTTTTTTTATCGGCGTGCGTTCGGTGTGGGCGTGCCCGGGGGGCGTGCATTTATCAACCCCCATAATTATTAGCAAAAAAAAAAAATACCTTCAACCCAAATTGCAGCAATCTGGTCACCCCTTGGGAGGTTTTAAACCCTTTGGTCCACATTTGTTGCATTTGTTGTCAAGCGTATGGAGCGTGAAGGTGAAATATCTGATGCAAGGGATTCAAATTGCCAAATCAGAGGATTGCGTTCATGCAGAATTGATTGGATATTCCTCATTAAAATTGGTGAAAGATGTTGACCATGATGCTGTCTGTTTTCAAACTCATTTGAATTGTCATAGATATAAATTTGTAGGAATTTTGGATGCTCTTGTGTGAGTGGGAGTAAACTTCCAATCCTGTGATGGATTGTACCCTTGACTTTGAAAGTGTAAACTCCTTGACCTTGGTTTTGCAAGGCTGTTCTGGTCTCTGTGTTGAGTCCCAATGAAGTAAAAGCAAAGTTGCTGTTGATGAGGCGAATGTTTTCAATGAGTTTCCTTCCTTCCTGTGTGCGGGATTGAGTGGCCTCTTGGAACATACGGAGCAACTCAGGTGGTGGTGGTGAGGGAGGAAGATTTTTACTTCCATTACGGCAGCAAAGAGAATTTGTTTCACCTACAAACAGGATGGCCTGGCACTTGGGACATCTTCTTGGTTGTCTCATAGAGTAAGCCCTGAAACCTGGTGGCTCCCTCCAGCCCCAAGCAGCAGGCCTGTTGTGCGCAATGTTATGTGGGTGTGATTGCCTTGTTTCTGAAAAATTAATGTCTGGATTGGATAAATATTGGGGTGCTTCATTTCCTAATCTGATTTGATCAAGACCATCCTCATTATCTATATTGGCAGGATGAGAAGTTTCAAACCCAGCATGAGACATTTGGTGGTTGACGTTGTCCACAATGTTTTGTAGATCAATTTCTGGAAGCTCATCACCCCAGTTTCTTGGTACATCAACAGGTGAGAGGCTTGGAGAATAAAGGTTATCACCCAGACCCTGGGGGGATTGTGAGTGTTGTCTATGTTGAGAATGAGCAGATCCAAGGGGATGTCCAAGTGATAGTGAGTTATGAATGTTGCGGTGATGGCTTTGTGAGTGGCTTCTGTGATGATTTTGAGAAGAAAGAGGAGCAACCCCAAGTGAAATTGGGTGATGTGTTTGGTGGTGAATGTTGTGATGGGATTGTGATTGGCTTCTCTGATGGGTTCTCTGATGGCTGTTCTGATGAGACTCGTAAGAAACAGAGGGCTCAAGTGATTGTGAGAGCCGTCTTTGTAACTGAAAGTTGGCAGGGTTGGATTGTGAGCAGCCTATTAAAAGAGATTGAGAAGAAGGAGGCAGAAGTCCGCGTGAGCTTTGGCTCAGAATGTTGGTCACATGTGGGTGTGAAGGGGAATCATACAACATTGGTCTTTGATGTTGAGATTCATGATGATGTGAAGGGTGATATTGGTGGAGAGTGGGATGCAGAAGGCGGTGGTTTGATGATTGTGAATGGAACCTTGGGGATTGGTTGATGAGATAGTTGTTTTGAATCATGGTTGGAGGAAGGTTTTGATTATATAAGTTGTTGTAATGATTCACATTTCCATCAGCAGTAAGTCTCTGGGAGTGATACCATCTTGATTGCCGCTGTCGGTTAGCAGCTCTTCCCTGTTCCTGTCTTTCAGTTTCATAAGCTCTTCCCCAGTAATCAAAATTGAAGCTCATTCTTAAACAAATATAAGTTTTGTAAAGAAAATGACCAAGATTTAGTATAATTTTTTTTTGATGTTGTTTGTTGAATATTGTAATTTTTGTAATGAAGATATTGGAATGGATAATGAAGCTTTTGGGTGTGGCAAAAAAAAGGAAGGAAAAAAAAGATTTGTTGAAAAGAAATAATATTGTGATTTATATTATATTTTTGGAGGGAGAAGTTTTTGGGTGTGGCAACAAAAAGGGAAAAAAAATGATTTTTTGAAAAATAATAATTTTGTGTTTTATCATTTTTTTGGAGGGGGAATTTAACAATATATGTAGTGATTTCACCAATGAGTCCTACTCGCATGGTTCAGAGAAAGGGTGGGTGTTCTCAGCGAGGGACAATGTATGTAACACCCCTTTGCTGCGATGGTTGTCATTGCTGCAATGGTTGTCATCGCTGCGATGGTTGTCATTGCTGCAATGGTTGTCATACATCCATCGCTGCGATGGATGTCATTGCAGCAATGGATGTCGATGACACCTCTTTGCTGAGGTGACATCGCGACTGATGAGTCCAATCGAGGCCGATGAGTCCTCTTCGCTGGGTTCCCAGCGAGGAGGACAGGTGACACGGATCGACGTTGATCCGTTAGGATGCATCAGTTCATGTGTCATGCATCCTAACGGGTCGACGCCGACCCGTTAGGATGCATCAATACAACCTGTACACTCGGTACAGGTTGTGTTTGGCTCCAGGAGCCTATTCTCTTAGTTTTATAGTAGATTCTGAAATTGTTTGATGAAGCAGAGCCAGTTTTTCTCAATGAAAATTATCAAGTTGAGGAGGGACACCAGGACCAAAGATGGAAATGGTTTCAAATAAAGTTAAAGAAGCTTTCAGATAGTCATACTAGGGAAGCACTGGGAATTTTAGGGGTACAGGATGAATTTTTACAGGTCATGTAATTACCCAGACAAACTAGAATATTTTTCTTTTATTAGGTGGTTCTGATCTTTTTTCATATGATAGTTTGTAATTACCTTGTTCAAACGCCTACAAAAACTATCTACTACATCAATTTTTAGGATCCTAGAGGTGGCATCAAATTTAGTATCACAAGCTGTACATGGGCTTGCTTTGAACAATTCAGGAGTGGATGAAGACACATTGAAGGAAAATCCAACCACCTAATTTTCAAAAAAACAATTCTCAAGGAAGGGCAGCCCAATTCATTCAGATGCGCTCAGCACTTCAATCCAAAATGAACTGGCCATTGAATGTACTTGATGATTTTGAATGAGCACCCTGATGGAAAAAACTCCAATATTAAAATATTTAGACCACAGGAAAACAATCACCCTACCAAGAAGAAGCACCAACAATATCAACCGGTCTTTCCATGCTCACATGTTCACAAGAGGTTTTTGGAGTCAGACATTGATATTGAGTTTGTGGCAGTGCACCCTAAACTGGCCAACACACAGCTTTTACACTTACAGCATAATTTACTGAGTGGAGGTCATCCCAGTTAAACAGTGATACAATTGTCCAAATTGAACTTGGCTGATATCAACCAATAAAACATAAACACAAGGCCCTTGGGTCTACATTTCATCTTTTGAGATTAACCTATTGCAAATTTCCATCCCAGTTTAACTGGGATTACTTCAACCTAGGAAACTATGCTTGTAGTGATATATTGGTCCAGCTGCAGGAACAGCCTTCTCTTCCCCTGGAAACAATGAAAGGAAACTTGATTAAGGATGCTGATTGAAAGTTGAGAAATCCTCAACCTTTGAGATCAGGATTGGCTGCTTTGCAGAGAGCATCCAAAATCCTGTTAAATGTCACATCCCAGAGGCAATTAGCAGTGAACATGTTGGTCCAGGAAACTAAGTGGTTCATAGATCTTTCACATTCAATCTTAGAGATGCTTGGGATAAATTTTCCAGGCACCACTCAGAAAAGACCATAAATTTTTCCTGTAGTTAATTAAACCCACAAGATGAATTGAGCCAAAATGAAGGTTTTGGTATTGTGAGCCCCCACCTTTGGGCTCACAAAAAGACTGTCACATAGCATTCAAATGAGTAAATAATCATCATGTATTTAGTCTCAGCCTGATACTCCCTAGCTCAGCAGAGATCCCTGTGGACTGACAAATCTCTCTGAGATAGGTAAGCCAATCCCCTTTTCAATTTATCCTTTTCTCCTTCTCCTCATCAAGAGAGATCCATGTAGACTGATACATCTCTGCACTGCCAGCATATTTACCTAGGATGAAGTCATCCCAGTTAAACTGGGATGCACTCAACCAATTTAAACTTGGTTGATATCAACTGATGAAATATAAACCCAAGGGACCCCCCTTGGTTTTATATTTCATTGGTTGAGGTCAACCTACTTAAATTGGTTGGTTACATCCTAGTTTAACTGGGATGAACTCAACCTAGGCAATTATGCTGGCAGTGCTGTAAGGTAGTAGTACTATGCAATAAATCCCCCACAGAGTGTTTCTAGAACATGCTCCAAGGCCTCACTGCATTGTCCAATTGTCCCTCCAGATCCTTACAGCCATTGGATGGGGAGCTATGAAGCAAACCAATATCCTCTTGGGTAACACAAAAAATAAGCACAATTTATTTTTGGCCTGTTCCTGTGCGGTCATGATACAGTTTAGGGAGGGAAAGGTGCTATAAGCTGGCTGGGATGTTGGACAAGTCAGGTTTTTTGGAAGTTCAAAGAAAAATCAAATGAGTTTTGAGCCTAGAAGCTAGTAATGCAGCTAACAGGGACAGATAGATGAGAGCAAAAAAATAAATAGCAACATTCCAAGGCCATACAAGAAAATATGCTATGAGATTGACAAATGAACCAGTGACAAGTTTATACAAACTTGGCTCAACTCAAACCAATGTTAACCAAAAAAATCCAACACTCTCAACAGCTCAAACAGTCAACATTCTAAATTGTCTGACACTTCCTATTCTATTCCTTCTTCAATTCGTTTTGTCTTCTTCCTTTCCTTTATCATAGTAATCTGTTACTTTTTTTCATCTTGGGTGAAATTCATCAATATTCTACTCAATCAACCCATTCTTACTTACTCTCTTCTCTAGTCCTTTAGCTCCCCAATCATTTCTCCTTCTTCCATAATTGTATTGTTCTGCATTTCTCATATACTCCTTAGTTATTTCTTTCTGAGATCATCTCTTCTTTTCCTTCTTTCTTTTCTAGTCCCTTTCAATTTTTTTAGTCTTTCCTGGCTTTACTAGATAGTAATCAAATGATCATTTGACATAAATTCTTTTAGCTAGATAGAAGGTACATCTCCATACTTACAAGTGTTAGAATATTTTCACAAGTCACTCCAACTCTGGCAGGGTGCTTTCATAATTCAGCTCCTCCATCGAAAGCCAGAGCAGGTACTTTTTTAAGCTTGTGCAGTGGTCCAAGAGCCTATTATTGAGGAAGAGAGACTACACTCTTGGTGTTCAATACTCATATTGGCTATCAAGAAGGGAGTCTGACCTTCTTGATGACTGTTTTGTGGCCCGACCATTGAGAAGGGTCCTTGGTCTGGGTCCTTGATCCTTGATGGCCCCATATTTTGGCAGGTGTGGTGGGCCACCTAAAACTGGCCCTTCGCGTGGCGCTTCTTCGTCCTCAGGGTGCCTTGTAATCTCAATGTCTGATGGATCTCCTGGCTAGGAGGACTCACAAGGACGGATTTCTTCCAGCGAGTCGGATCGTATCCTCCGATGCGAGGCAATGGAAATGGACATATACACCCTCACTGACTGGGAGCAATCCCTCCTGTTGATTATGTGCAAGATCAACTCGATACACCATAATTAGGCATTCTGACTTTCAACACCATTGCTTTATGAGCTTACAAAATGTATTATTTGAAAAAGCATAGATCTGCCTGAGGAAGGTTGTTGGGTAGCCTGGGAAGTCTATAGTCCGGCCCATCCCAACGCCTACTTGGCCAATCACCAAGCCCAGATGGTACACCCAAAACCAATTGACACATTGCAAAGTTGGTCGGGTTTGGGACCAACCTCAACTGAGCCAATGCCAACCAAGGGTACTGAACGCTCAGCTGGCTGCTAGTATATAATGAAACAGAGACGCAATGAAATAGATTGCAGAGCAGGAAATAGAAGGAAATGGAATAATAGCACAGGAAAGAGTACACGATATAGCTGGTACAACGAGACCGAGGAAGAGGAAAGGAACCGGTTTGATATGAATGTGTGGGAAAAATGACCGTCCATCGATTTTTGTAAAGACAATCAAATGTGAACCAGGGCTCAGATTCGGAGATCCTAAAGGTTCAACGGGATGGTAGCGTTGTTGTAAGCAAGGTAGTTGCAAGTGTGACCTGGCAATTTCTGTGGAAACGCAAATTGGGCTCGGTTAGTTATCATAGGGCCTGGGGTAAGAGATGAAAAGCAGACAGGGACTCACGGAAAGAACACCTGTGGTCGACATCTTAATCATCGCTTTCTTTAGCATCCGGGTGGAGAGGGTCTGTGAGCCATCGTTGGCCTTCATGGGGCCGCCGTAACCAACGGCTTCCTTGAATTTACCAAAGGCAAGTTGGCCTTGAGATGAAACGGAGTTCCAGGAAAAGTATTGCCCCAAATCATAAGCTTCTCCGTTAGACGCAACAAACTCCTCCTGCTCGTCTTCGTAGACACCAAGGGAGGCAAGATCCAACTTTTCGGGGTAAATGGAGAGGAAGTAGGCAGCAAGACCGGCAATATGGGGACTAGCCATCGAGGTACCAGAAATGGTGTTAACGCTCTTCTTGCCAGTGTTCCAGATAGACTTGATGTTAAGGCCGGGGGCGAAAATATCAACACATTTGCCGTGGTTACTGAAGTAGGCTCGTTCGTCTTGAATGGTTGACGCTCCAACAGTAATGGGGTTTTTGGCAGCAGCGGGAGAGAAGGTACAAGCATCTCGATTGTCGTTGCCAGCGGCAACTGCGAAGTGGAGACCAGTGTCGACAGCACTGTGACAGCGATGAAATCAGTTGCGACCAAAGCGAAGAAAAACAAGGGAGGACGCACGCATTGACGGCCTGATCCAGTGAAGGCGAGTTCCCTCCGCCAAGAGACATGTTGGCGACACTACCTTTGTGCTTGGAGTCCTTCTTGGCAGCTTCATCTCGAGCCTTGGTTGCGGCGGCTTCGGCAGCCCATACGACACCAGCGACGACGTCCGACATCGTACCAGAGCCTAGGTAATTGACATTATGGGTAAGATAGGACAGCCTGACGAAGTAGGAGTAACCGATTCACGTACCACCTGCACCCAAGACCTTGACAGCGATGATGGTAGCATTCTTTGCTACTCCGTAAGTTCGGGAGGCAATAGTTCCAGCAACGTGGCTACCATGACCGTTCAAGTCTTGGTCTGGGTCATCGGGAATAGTTTTACCCCATTTGGCTCGACCTTCCAGCTCTTCATGCTCGATGTTGACACCACTGAATGCATACCCAAACAGATGTGAGTGCAACCGAAGGGAGTCAAGCAAACACCGAACGACTCACGTGTCGATAACGTAGGCATCAACACCCAGCCCGGCAGGATCTTCGAAGGGGTATACGTTGAAGGTGCTGAATTTGAGCTTGTGCCGATGGGAGATACGGGCCAAACCCCATGGGGCGCCGTATTCAATGTCGATCGGCTCCGAGGTAGGGTGAGAGGGCATCTCGGCAACGGGAATGGTGGTAGGATTATCAAACTGATCGTTGATCCAAACCCGACTATCGCGTTCGACGTAATCCACCTCGGGGAAAGATCGGATGATCGAGATGAGTGGCTCAGGGACATGGATGGAATAACCATTGAACGAGTTCAGTCCCCTACGGAGGTATGATCGGAAGATGATAAGCTGATGAGTCGACAGGAAAAACAGAAGAAGAGGGGGAATGGGAAAGTGATCGATTTACATGTCAAAGTGGTGCTTAATGCCCGAGAATAGGTCGGAAGCGCCGTACGAGCTGGATTGGAGACGCTGTTGTTGGTCTTGGACCCAGAGCTGGCGAACCTTGTGTTTGTGTTGAGCGGTGTGGGGCTGGGTGGTTCCCTTCTTGAAGACGACGATATATTTGTCCTTGATTAGATAGTCGGAGGGTGAACGACCACCTTGGATGGACAAATGAGAAAGAGGACCTCCTACTGGGGGTGGGGATGGAGTGATGAGGGGGGCGAGTTGGCTATCGGTTTCATCATGGAATGGGACGGCTAGTGCCGAGCCGGCCAGGGCCGCGGCGATGAAGCCAAGCATGGATGGGTGATGCATCCTGTACGAGTGTGTGATCTGTGCTGGTTGGAGAAGACTATTGTGTGAAGTGGGGGGGAATCAAAGGAGATGGATGAAAGGGTGAGGAGAGAGGAGGGGGACGAAGATGAGAGAGTGGCCTTTATATACCACCCGAAGAGGGGGGTAACGGTCAACAGGCCCGGAGTGGCCTGAATATTGTCATGGAGTTATATGGCGTGATTTAATCGAGAAGGGGTGTAATCTTCGTTTAGGTTATGTGTTTATGTGTTTATGTAAATATATGCCCATTTCAAACCATGGCATTACAGGGCTTACTCAACTGACCCAGCCCAAAACAGAGCTCGATAAGGCTTTACATCACAACAAAGCCCCACAATGAACCAAAACAACCCCGCCGGTTGGTGCGAAAGTATCAAAAGCCTTAATGACTGGGGGACTGGAAACAAACAACTCACATGCATCCTAAAATGTTTTCTCGTCTTGTTGAAAACTTATAGAAAGGGGTGAGAAACACAGGATGTTCAACATCCCACACTTGCTTTTCATCACTCATCAGCTTCAGTCACATTACATAAGCTCACTCCATACGGTGTCGGGACTTCAAGATCATTCCAAGTCCCCTGCTGTTCGTTCAGCGCCTCCTATGATGTTTTTTTTCAATGATCTATGACTAGTTTAAGAAGCCCATTAGATCCAATCTAACAAATCAAGGATCCGCCATGTTGTCAGCCCATCTGGGCCTAACAATGCCCATGGGTTTTATATACACCAGGAAACATAACTAATCACTTGTCTGTCTATAAGTGACATCAAAAAATACAAAGGCCCCTTTATGTTTTGCTATGTCACTTGTAGACAAGTGATGTTTGGTTTTTCTTGGCAATACAAGCTTTCTGAGGTGACCAAAAGCCCATGGGTATGACAAACTTTCTGGAAAGCCAAAGTTCCAATGGCTTCTGAGTGATAGCAAACTTTCAGGTCCACCAAGGGCCCATATGTTATTTGGTTGGCCCATAGGAACCAAGATGGGACACCCCAAAACCATGTTCTATTGGGTGACCCATAGTATTTTTTTGGCTGTACAAACACCCCAGGGCATATTTCTAGCCCATGATGGAATTCTTTGGCCACAAAGACCTCATGGCCTGATTTTGGACCTTGAATGATTTCTGTGGGCCACTCAACAGTGGACAGTTCTTTGGTTGCACAGAAGTTTTTCCATAGGCCACATAATAACCTGTTTGGCTTTTAGTTCCCAGAATGTTCCTGTGGGCCATGTCAGCCCAGGAGATAGTCAGTTGTCCTAAAGACTTTGACTGTAAAATAATGTAAAATGCTGTATTTATTCAATACTAATCATACTGATATAAACTAGAATTTTATTTAATGTTTCAATTTTACATGTATAATTGGGTGAGGGAATTTGCTCAAGCCACCACCATTGATACTTGCTCATAACTTCAGTTTCACATTGGTAGGAAAACAATTAACATATGAAATATGGATTAATGAGGTATTTTCTCAAATTCTGAGAGAAATTAATCCTAATTTCATAAATATCAGAATAAAAAAAATTATGCTAATAGTAAAGAGATTGTCTAATTGTGTGGTATTTTCCCAGTATTGTTCTACCAAATGGATTGGTCATGATATGATTGGTTATACATACAAGTCATAAGTTCATGTGGATGTAGAAGATTCTGTGCTCAATAAAATACAATTTGACTCCACAATAGTGTATTTCAATTGATACACATTAGAGAAGAATAAATGAAAACATTCTAGAGCCTCCCCCAGAGGACCTCTAGAATATAGCAGGAGGTCATTTGCTAACCTTGCATTATACCCTCAGAATATTCAACCAGTACAACTTTAGCCTGAATATTCTTCCCCTAATTTTGGATTATATTTATTTTCTCTTTGTAAAGTTACAACCCACCTTTATATTACTGGATCTATCCTCAAGTAACCTTATACTTAATGATCTCTTGTTTTGAACATCCACTTATTAGGCAGTTTCTGCTTGAATACCACCTCTGAAAGTAGCCATAGAGGGTAAAAAAGTATATTAACAAACTTTTCAAATATATTAACCTATAGTTTGATGCAAAAAGCTGAAAGTCCACCTATAATCCCACTAGCTCTCAGAGGACCAAGAATCTCACTATTCTAGTTTTCTGGCATAAGAGTTTATGATAAACCACAAATTAAAAAAATCTTATGGTTTACCAGGGATTTTGTTTATGATGGGCCAAAAAATATTGTATGGCTCTGTTAGCTCAAAAACCTCCCATGTACCACCCAAAAAAACACTCAGCTTTTGGAAGCCTGACTGAGCCATTCATGTGACAGAATGCATGTGTCATCCCTGAAAAAATGAAATTCATGGGCTCAATGGGATCATGAAATAATGAATATAAATCCCAATTAAATAGGTCCAGTTAAAAAAGCAATTTCCAGCATAGTAAGCATTGTTTCCTCTCAGTTTGGCACACCATTGCATTACCTAGCTCCAAGCAGATTTTTTTTTTCTGACTTGATTTTTTTAATATGAAAATTGATTGACATTTTTGTCAGAATTCAAGTCTTCTGTCCCGCTCACATTCTCTTTTCTCCTCTTATCAAAAACCCATCTCAATTTTAACATACATTATCCATCACTCTGTGTGATGTTTTATCACCTTAATTTTCCATCAATATCTTGTTGATGACCATCCATTACTAGTTGTAATGTTTTGTTCCATTTTTAAGTAACAATGCCCTCCAATTTCATTGTCATTATAACAATGTTTTCTATATGTTACTAGTTATTAGCATATGCTTGTTATTTGTTTCAGCTCAACCACATCTCAATCTCCTTGTAGTAGTCCACTTAAACTGACCAATTGTCAGTGGTAATTAAATCATCAAGTTTGAGCCCAAAATTACGCACCTTCTTTCTGCTCCTTGTTCCAATCAGTTCCCTCAAGATTTCCCCCTCTCTTTAGTGTACAATTCTGAAGGCAAAATCCCAACAATTTTGAGCTTCCCAGTAATCCCAACACTCCAGAAAACACTGGCTCAACTGCCGGTAGTTGAAATAAAATTGAAAAGTTGGCTTCTTACTTATGCATGTCAACTGCAGGCAATTGAGCAAGTTTTTTTTGCAGTGCAATTGTATAAAAACAAAATTTGCAGAAGAAGTTATAAATTGAAATTTATATATATTAGGGGGTATCAAATATGACCAAATCCACCATTATCTAATCAACTGGTTTTGAAAATCTGCCATTTTTAAAAACCATGGATATCAATATAAAATGGTGCAGAATTCTCAAAAGTGAAGTTTTGTGGAAAATCCTAATTCACTGGTTTTAATTGTGGATTTGGTCATATTTGATACCCCCTATTAGGGGGTATCAAATATGACCAAATCCACAATTAAAACCAGTGAATTAGGTTTTTGCACGAAATTTCACTGTTGAGAATTCTGAACCCTTTTATATATATATCCATGGTTTTTACAAATGGTGGATTTTCAAAACCAGTTGATTAGATAATGGTGGATTTGGTCATATTTGATACCCCCTATTAGGGGGTAGAAAATATGACCAAATCCACCATTATCTAATTAACTGGTTTTAAAATCCACCATTTTTAAAACACAATGGATATCATTGATCAATATTAAAGTGAAATTCTGTTGAAAAACCTAATTCACTGGTTTTGATTGTGGATTTGATCATATTTGATACCCCCTATTACCTGAAAATGGGGCCTTAAGAATAACAATAGAAACCAAAATGGACTATAATTAGAGGTATCAAATATTACCAAATCCACAATTAAAACCAGTGAATTAGGTTTTTCCACAGAATTTCACTTTTGAAAATTCTGAACCATTTTATATTGATATCCATGGTTTTTAAAAATGGTGTATTTTCAAAACCAGTTGATTAGGTAATGGTGGATTTGGTCATATTTGATACCCCCTAATATCTCATTACATTTTTGTTTTTTTAAAAATTACACAATTTCTTTGCACAGAGGGAATATGGACATCCTACCTTTACAACCCTCATTTATAATCTACTAAGTATTTATAGATTTCAATGAATCCATTTTTTTACTTCTTGTTTCAAGAATAAGTAGCACAGACAGCAGTATTGGCTGGGTTTATTTCATCACATTTAAACTCAAAAAAACAGAGGGGAATTTTTCTGACTGGTTTTAACAAAGCAGGTCCAAAATTCTATACTAAAAATCATGGATTAGGGGGTGCCAAATATTGCCACATCCACTTTTGAAACCAGTCAGTTATCAAAGGATAGAATAAATTCATTTGTGTGTTCCAAAAGGTGTTAAAAAAAGGACCAGGATTTTTAAAAAAAATGTGAGTTTTTGGGAAACAGTCAATTATCTAAATACAATGGTGGATTTGGTCATATTTGATAATTGAGAATTAGACCAAAATAATGGTTTTGGAAATCTTCTCCCCAATAATTGGGGCTTCCAAATTCCTTGCAGGTATACCATTTCAAAAAAAAAACTGGAAACTTTAATTTACCTCATGATTTGTTGGAACAACAGGATTTACCTATTCTAAAATCTACATTTTGCAGTATGAATAAAACCACCTGTAAAGATAAGTTGGTTTTATGACTAATGCATGAGCCCAAAAACAAAATAAAGAATTAGACTGTGCTCACAACTTCAAGTCATGGCTATCCATAACTATGAATAAAAAACCCCAAGAAACTGCTGGTAATTCTCATACAAAAGTAACAAGGAATATTTCTCCTTTTTTATTTCAACTGCTAATGGCTTCTCTTAATATTGCATTGAAAAAATTAAACAGCAAGAATTCAAGGAAAAAATACAAGAACAGCTCTAGAAACTGCCAGCAGTTTAAATTCAGAAACTCAAAGGAATCTTGTAGTGATACTCAATACACAGTCACTGCGCATGAAAGGATATGATTTAATCACATGGAGTTACAATGAAAGTTACACTGGAGTATGCTGAATTTCATATTCTGGCAGTTTATAGAGTTTTTCTTGTAGTTAAAGAGTAACAAAAAAAAAATTAGGGGGTATCAAATATGACCAAATCCACCATCATTTAACCAACTGGTTTTGAAAATCCACAATTTTTAAAAACAATGAATATCAATATAAAATGATTTGAAAATCTCAAAAGTGAAGTTTTGTTGAAAAACCTAATTCACTGGTTTTAATTGTGAATTTGGTCATATTTGATACCCCCTATTATCATCATTTTAACATGTGAAGCTCTTTGGGCAAGGGATATCTTTTGTAATTAATGAAAGGTATAATAAGTCAAGAATTCACTTCCTAATTTTGAATAAAGAATTGAAATCAAGCTGTGACTTGAAGGGCCATTAATCTATGGCCATTTATTTTTTGGTTTCACTTCCTAAAATTTTTCTCATTTTAATCTCACTTCTACCTTCATTATTTTTTCTGTACATTTTACTTGTGTTTTTTGTTTTTTAATTTTTTAATTTCTACATTTATCTCTCTGTGTTTCTGTTGTCTTGCAGAAGAAAAATAATGTGATTCATCATCTCTGTCAAGGAAGTTATGTATTCTTTCTTTTCTCTCTCTTGTTTTTTTTCAAGATCACAAATGAAGGATAGAATAATATTTCAGGAATAAAAAAACTGGTTGTAGAATCTGATAATAGATCATGCAGCCAAGGAGTTATTGAATTCTATCAATATTTTGATTCCAGCTATAATTTTTTACTCTCAATTAAACAAATCCAAACTTTGGCTTCAATCTCAGTTATGTTGAATTTTCATTCAATAACTCAAGGTCGTAATCCTTCTTTTATACCTGTTCACTGAAATAATAACTGGCTTGACTGCCTGCAGTTGACATGAAAAAGTAAAAAGGCACCTTTTTACTTTTGCATGTCAACTGAGCCATTTTGTTTGGAGTGGTTGCATCCAATTTTTAATGCAAGAATAGAAACCAAAACGGCAGAAATTATCTCATTTTTGGAAAAAAGTTCTGCTTCAATTATCTGTTTGCCAAGGAAATATTGCCCTTTTAGTTCCAAATTAGTTCCAGTTGACTTCTATATGAGTTAAAAATATTTTTGATCAGAAGTTAAACTGTTTGAGGTGGGAAATCTGGCGCAGTTACAGAAAAAAAAAATTCCACAACCAATGAAATATAAAACCAAGGGGTGTCCCTTGAATTTATATTTCATCAGTTGATATCAACCAAGTTTGAATTGGTTGAGTGCATCCCAGTTTAACTGGGATGACTTCATCCTAGAAAATTATGCTGGCAGTGCATACAGCACTCGCTAGGGAGTGTGTCCTCATCTTCCCCGGTGATTCTATGATCTTAATATTTTTACTACAATTTATATTAGTGTTACAGATATAATAAAAAAAAATACTCTTTTTTTGCAGAATCTCACAGATTTTACATTTTAGAAGTACAGGCCAATTCAAACTTGATTTGTGTAGCATGTGCGTATGGACAGCATCCTTATCATAACAAAGGCTCAATTCAATTTGAGTATCTCTCTGGTGTCATGGAGTTTTGTGGTTCTGGCCGCTGTAGAACCACCATGGCCCTTGAAGGCTGCTCCCAGAAAGATGATTGGTTTTAAAACCGGGAAAACTGACATGATGGTAAAGCCCCAGAAGGTAAACCCCTTTGGGGGTTATAACACCAGTGAGAGGCTTGGGTTCATATCCGCATTCCCCAACCGCTGCGCTGAAACAAATAATTACAGGCAGGACCTGCTTGGCCTTGCTTCTATAATCAACCTTGGAATCTGAGATGGTTCAATCCACACACAACCCAGAAGCAGAAACTCCAGACTCAAGTCAGCCCAACACCCCACTGCAACTGAAGCCATCCAGATCCAATGTCAAACCTCGCACGCATGAACAAGGAATATTTTCTCGTCGGAGGCTTTTCTTCGCCTTTGGTGGACTTCTTGGTGCTTTTCTTGGTTGGTCAGCTCTTTTAACATTCTTACAAATTGTCCGAAATCAAAAACCGGGCCCACTTTCTAAATTTCGCTTGATTGTCGTGCGTGTCTGAACATCCATCGGTTTCTCTCTCAAAAGGTTGTTCACGGACACGCCAAGTTTTCCAGAAAGAACATTCCTATCGGATTTCGATCAAACATTCACAAATGTTAAGGAAGCGATGTTAAGTGATTCGTCGATCATTTCGAGCATACTACCCCAACTTAATATCTCAGAGGTGTTCGCATCGGCAACTTCAAAGTCATGGCTCAAGAATCGCGATTTTACCGTGAGTTTATCTTCAATAGCCAACAGGATGACTCTGCCGCCGTCGTTGATGATTTTTAATCCATTCTACTGGCTCGCCTTTCTCAGGTCGGACGCCAAGCACTGGCAAAAGGGCAGCACAAAAAACATGCGGTCCTATTGATTCCCGGCATCATATCAAGTGTTAGCTCGCATATATATTATCTACTTACATCGCATTGAAGCTTATCGTGTCCGATTCAAACTAACCACGCAAGTATTCTCATTACCTAGGGTTTGGAAAGCTGGGGCACTTCTGAAGAGCATGCACCATTCTTTCGGAGTCGGATTTGGGGCACCGCCGCGATGGTCAGCGCCCAAAAAACTTTGATTTTGCCACTATAACTACCGACCGGTTTATGTTCTTGAGACTAACTCTCTTACCCTTCGATTCGGTCCGGTTCGATGACTCAGATCAAAGCGGTGATGACCAGGAAAGAGGCTTGGATGAGGGCCATGAGTCTCGACTTGGAAACTGGATTGGATGTTGAGGGTGTTAAAGTCAGAGCGGCCCAAGGCTTCGACGCGGCAGCTTACTTTGTGCAAGGATATTGGTACATCTTCTCATCGTTTCTCAATCTCTCTAAATGACATCGATTAATATTCGTGTCTTGCGTTTGGTATTCATATTCATCTAGGCTGTGGCAAAAGATTATTGAAAGTAATCCGAGTTTCTAGCATCTAGGTCAGAAGCTGAACAAAAACCGATACTGATTTTTCTTCTTCTTTCGCAGACTTAGCAGTCCTTGATTACGACCCGCTTGACATGGCATTGCTCTCATACGATTGGCGCTTGGCACCGCTCAATCTTGAAGTCCGAGATCGATACTTTTCCCGGATGAAGATGACGATCGAACATTCCAAACTAATCGGGGGGAAGAAAACCGTTCTGGTCAGCCACAGTATGGGAGGAAGCATCGTGCTATTTTTTCTCAAGTTGAGTTTTCTTTCAGATCTAAGTCTTCATTTTGCGTCTTCTCAATATCAATTCTTTTCATTTCTTCCTACGGTTTCTTGATATCCAAAAGGCTTGAATCGAGCTGATCACAAAGGTTGGTTTGCACATATCATCATCGAAAAGGTGGGTCGAAGCCACAGGACCATTGTTTGGAAACGGTGGACCGAATTGGGTTGATGAACATATTGAGAGTGTCGTTAATATAGCCGGAACTTTGCTTGGTGAGCTTCTCTCTATATCCCGATGACTGGTGCACACAGGAAGGTTTGTTGCTTACAATTACAAACTCAATTTGGTTACAAACAAAAACCTACATCTTTTTGCTCTTTGCAACCAACCCACGATTCGTCCTCCACAGGTGTTCCAAAGACCTTGGCTGCCTTGCTGAGTGGCGAGATGAGGGACACTGTAGAATTGAACCCAGCTGGAGTATACATTCTGGAGAAATTGTTTAGCCGTCGTGAGCGGGCGGGAATGTTTCGATCCTGGGCTGGTTCGGCGGCCCTCTGGCCCAAGGGTGGAGACGTCATTTGGGTAAGTATTTTCACCCTTTTCAACTTGCTGGCATGAATATGTCAGGTTAAGCTTATCCCTGACTGCTTACATCTCTTTTCCCAATATTAGGGAGACTCCTCCAGTGCACCCGATGATCCCATCAACGCCACCTTAACAGCTGGAAACGCATACAACCTGAGGCACAGTGAAGAGAAATCCAACTTGACAATGTCGGGTGCCTATCAGTTCTTGCTCCAACAAACCCCAACCAGCTTTCAAAAAATGCTAGAGAGTAACTTCAGCTTTGGAATCGAGACCGATCCAGAAAAATTGAGAGCCAATAATCAGGACTTTCGTAAATGGACCAATCCTCTCGAAGTCCAACTACCGAAATCCAAGAACCTCAAAATATTTTGTCTATATGGGGTTGGAAAACCAACCGAAGTGAGTGATATTCATATATATCCATATCTCTCAGCAACGTGTATTCCTTTTGAAAATCGTTCATTACTGACTGTTTGGAACAATTCAATAAATAAACTCAAGAGGGGGTATTGGTACAAAGGAGACCAATTTGAATCGGATGACGTTGAGACCGACGGATCGCAAGCGAAATGCAAAGGAGTTGGAGTCGAGTGTGACAAGAAGCACCAGACACCGACGACGCCGATGAACTTCCCACTCTCACGACAATGGATGGTGGACCATGAAGTTAACCTCGATCACGAAAATCCTAAGGTCAAGAGCGGGGTCACATTTAGTGACGGGGATGGTACAGTGTCCGTGTTGAGTTTAGGCGCGATGTGTGTTGATGGCTGGAAGAAAAAGATCTACAATCCTTCGGGCGTACGCGTATTGCCTCCTTCTCATGCATCCAACTTGCCTTTTCCCCATGAGTTTCTGGCTTATCCGTTCACGGTTTCAACCGTTTTTTAGATTCCTGTGGTCACTCATGAGATCGAACATCGGCCAGCAAGTTTCGATATCAGAGGGGGATCTACCTCCGCAGATCGTAAGCTACATTCCCCCTGCTTTCAAGAACCGATCACTGATGCTTTCAAGAACCGATCACTGATGCTTTCAAGAACCGATCACTGAAATGTTTTCTTTCCTCGACACGGGGATAATAGATATAGATATATTGGGGTCAGCTGAGCTGAACGAAGCGATCATCAACATCGTCTCGGGTCGAGAAGATTTGGTCAAGGAACAAATCGTCTCAGACATCCACGACTATGTCAAACGAATCAAATGGCCTGACCAAAAGTAGCTTCTGTCTACATCCAAAAACGCACATTTAAAGAAAACAGTCATTCAATTTACTGTGCCTTGAATACCATTTTTTTCGAAACCAATCCGGGTGCAATCGATTACTTCGTTTAACAATATAAATATAGATGGGCAATATAAATCAATATGTGTGTTCTACATCTTTGTATTATTTATGCATCCGCTTTTTTGAAAACAATGTGTACATATGTATGAACATCCATCGATATATCTTGTGAATATTTCAAATGTGCATGAATGATGGAGGCAACCGTATTATGCTGGACAATGTGTTTTAAACCCGGCTGGAAAGAATCCATAGTAAACAACCTATTAGCCAGACGAGATCTTACTTTGCAGCTGGTTATTCAGCTGATGATGGCCTTTTTATCACGTCTTAATAGACTGGATTGGTCGCTTCATCTTCAGGGTGTGACTTCGTAGACTTAGTCACGGTGCGCCTGATATGATATTATAAGAATAAGATAGATCAGTTAACAAGTGTGATGAATTCAATGATTCAAGAGAGAAGAACTGACTGAGCATTGATGGGGGATACAGCGCGCATGTCTACCAACGATATCGGCAAGGCGCTTGCGGCGCCTGATGCAGCAGTAGAGAGGCCATCAAGAGGCCCGCCCAAGACGGGTATTGCGACAAGAAGACCGGACAGAGCTCCCTTAACATTATCAATCAGATTTCCCTTGAGGAGGGCGCTTAGGGGTAAGAGTTTGATAATGTCGCCGAGAACCGGAGCACTCTGGGCAGCCCCTGTTAAGGTACCCAGTAGGCCGGAGACTGCTCCTGGTGACGTGATTGCATTTGTCGGTAAAGACGATAATAGACTGCTGAGGGGAGCACCGATTACGGGGAGTGAGCTCAAAGGTGAAGAAAGCGACGCGAAGAGACCAGCAAGCGGAGAATCTGATGGCACCGAGACGGTAATTAGCCTATATTTCTTATTTCAAAGGAGAAGAAAAAGAAATGAGTAAACATACCTGGGATTATACGTCGCATGTGGTCTAAGTTGATGTTCCTTCGTTGACACGATTTTTTGCCGATCGCCTTGGAATTTGATTTCTTAGGGTCATCCATCTTGGGGGCACGCCTGAGTTTGGGGTGTGTTTGTGTAACGATTGGCTTAATATGGCGACTGTGGCTGGTAAGCTTCGCGTGGACGGGTCTGGCGCGATATTTGGGACAGCCAAGACGAGAGCGCAGGCGGGGTGCCTTTGCGGCTTGACGACCTATTGGTTTAGACTTGACCATAGACATATATCTTTCATAGCTTGGATATAGCTGAGTAAATCCTCTGGTGCATGGCGACTTGGATTCATGACGGCTTAATCGAGAGAAATAGACGTAGAGGCATTAGAATCAATCAATTTTTTAAGAATTTGAATTAGGACTTACTGAGGCACTGGTATCGACGTGCTGAAAGCAACAATATGACACGAGATCAGAATCAAATGGAGAGAGAACTGCATGATTGGATATGAGCTGGATAAATCCTAGAGCTTGGTGAGAATACCGTAGAATTAAATCTTTGAGAAAAGGTTTTTAAAAAGTTGGGTATGTAACGCCGGGTTACTTTTGTTAAGCTATTTGATCAAGATTTAATGATAGGGTGTTAATTAGGGTGGTTGTGAGTTTTCCGAAAAGACCTGCCTTTCGATTTCTCTTTTGTAGGGAGTTTTATCTGATGGGCCGAAAGTGGAGAGAACGATGAGCTATTTATACCCGACAATTCCTTGGTCTTGACTCACTCGAAGCCCTGATGGCTGGGCTTCTGCTAGTGATCAGTGCCTTTTGCCAGTCGGAATGGGATGGCGGGCTTTACAGGGGTGGTATATCCTTCAAGCATCTGCTATTCTGTCCTGACCAGGGCAGAGAGAGACGTCGGCCTTGTGGTTCCTAGCCAGCACGAAATGGCGGGGATTGTAATTACTCCATAGGCTTTCATGCGAAACCAGACCACCTCATGGTCCTGGCTTCCTGATGGCCGGTTCCAGCTTGTCTTGCTCACCCTCATTTGGACGGTAACTGGACATTAATCTCTTTCTCAAGTTCAAATTCTCCGCCGGCCACATCCACAAAACCAAAGCCTAGTCATCGAAAGTGGTTTCCCTTGAGCCCCCATGTACACCGGTGCCCATGTATCCCTTGGCCACAACAATAGATTGTTCACTGTCCTGGGATCGCTGGGGCCTCACTGCATCAGCTCCCGAGGATGTTGAGTGTGTTTCTCATGCTCTGAGGCTGAGTGAGGTACGTCATCCCAGAAGATCAGTGTGTTTCAGTCGCACCGGTTCCAAGTTGTGCGTCAAGCAACGCGCCCATGATATTCTTAACTGGAGCTTAGCGTACATAAATATCCAACACAGGGCAACGTCGACTAATCCCGCACCTGAATAGCTTAGCTCAGTATAGAAAGTGAGATGATAGGGTAGCTGTCCACATTGGGAAATTCAAAATCAGTTTAAATTTTTAAGTAATGCTAATGATCCAGTTTCCTTACAATGCTATGCAACACATATCACAATTCAGTTGTTCTCATGATTTCTCATGAAATTGAAAATTTTCATGAATCTACAAGTGTATAGGCCCCAATTTTGGGGACTGGGGAGTGACTTGTAGAAAAGTGGGCTTGATGAGAAGGGTGCATGAATTTTTATTTGTGGAAATATATGGTCAAAGATAAAATTGCATGTTGAAATTAAAAAGCATAGAAATTATGAAGCAAAAAAAGAGAAATGGATGAGAATCTAAAAATATTAATATGACTATTGCCTCTGAACACTTGAAAGAACTTCTTTGTAAACAATATTTGATTTTTCATATGAAGGAAGGCCAAATCCAGGTTGAGGGACTACTACCTTGGTAGTATGACTGGACTTACTTCATGACCATGCAACATAGAGTTGTCCATGACTAAATACAGGACCATGAAGTACAATACCTACATTTCCAATCATCTGACCTTGCGATTTGTGTATAGTTAGAGAAAAAGCCAGATTTACGGGGAATTGTTTCCATATGAGCTTGAAAGGCAATCCAGACTCATCAGGGTCTAATATGAAGGAAATGCATGGTATGGCCATCAAGTTGACAGTGTTCCAAAGATCAGCACATTGGATAAGGAGCCTAGTTGGTAAAAGCAGCACTTCCTGGTTCAAATCCTGCCCAAGTCAATCATTTTCTACTGAAATGTGTTGTTGATTCTAACACAATTTGACTTTGATCCACATTGAAGTGTGACCATTCTTCATCCAATGTTCAATTTTTTATTAGGTGGTTACTTTCAGCTGATGGATTATACCTTGGAAGATCAGGAAACAATAAATCAATATGCTGTAGACCATCCTGGAGTAGAACTGCATTAATTACTTCAATGATCCAATTTGTAATGGGGGCATGATTTTGACAGCCTTGATGGGTCCAATCTTCTGTCATGTAATTGTAAGAAAAATTCCATAACCAGAGAGGGTTGGAAGGTTGACATGTTGCCACTAGTATACCAAATAGTCTTTGCAAATAAAATGAACTCATTGAAGAATCAGCTTCTGCCATTGTTTGTTCCAAATAATGATCATTTTCCAAGAGACCCCTTGCTAAAGCAGCTGAACAAAAACTTTGATGAATAGTGCCCTGGAAAGTTTTGAGATCTTCAAAGGAAGTATATCCACAGAAATGATTCAACAGTAACTGTAAAAACCATCTTTCTGGGTCCAATGGAAATACAGAATAAATGCTTCCTATGGATTTACCGCATTGCCTTGGCTTCCATTCTTTTTTCCTGGGATGCCATGTGTAATACCTAGGAAAGTCTGAGTATTTCAACATCCTGGCATGTGGGTCAATTCTGTTTCTTGAAAATTAACCAGTGAGCATTGTATCACCTTCTGAAGCCCTTTGAATAATGTTTTGCAATGATTCATCTTGAGGGTATGTTACTTGATGTTGATTGGGAAAATGTATGTCCAATCTGTTGACCAATGGGTAGTTGAAAGATAGTTCAAAAGAGTATATCCTCCAGAAAGCTACAGGAGCTGCAACCCAGTGTGAGTCCCTGAATCTATTGATCTCATCAATACTTTCCTTAACATCCAGAGCTACCTTATCATGTCCCTTGTGTATATATTTGTAGAGATATTTGACTGCAGATATTTCTGCACAAATTTCAACATTTATATGGCACTGATATGTTGCTGAGAGGTAGGTATTGTGAGGCACCACCCAAACAATTGTCAATTATTAAGTTGTTCTGACCCCTGCACATTGTGTTTCCATTTTGACGTCTTCTATATTGTGGGTAGGAGTTTTCATTGATTTAAGATTCAGAACAAAATTCTTTTGGGTACTTCTTTGAGAAAACACCATTGACCATGCATGGTGCATTTCTACTGATGGGTAGCTCATTGAACCTTGGCTGATGGTGTACATGATTGACTGGGTTTTGGCCAAAGAAAATTAAGCTAGGATGAATTCAACTAAGTTAAACTTGTTTGGTCTCAACTGATGAAGTGTAATACCAAGGGACCCCACCTTGAGGGCTATATTCCATTGGTTGAGATTAACTGGGATGACTTAAACCCAGGAACTTGGTTCTTCCTCAGAGTTTGCACGTGTCAACTGGTTGGATTTGCTTGAAATTTCTATTGTAGATAGAAAACCATGATGATATCTGGGAAACCATGCTATTGATTATTATTTTCTTAAACTTGTTCTGTGGTTCATCAACTATCAAGATTTGATTGATAGTTGATTAACCAATTCTCTTCTTCTCACAAGTTGTGCTAGATGATGAACACCAGTAAACATTACACTGTAAAGATTCTAGCTGAATTGAGTGAAGAATGGATGGATCAATTAAGTGAGGGTTATTAATTAAAGCCCAGCTAAGATGTATATAAGAATATGATAGTGTCCATTTTCAACTTGGAAGTTTTTAGTTTAGTATGAGTGTTCTGTGTGAGGGATTAAAAGAGATTTGATTGATTTGGTGTTAAGAGGAGCGGAGCACAATGAATTTCAGGGCTAATTGTTTCAACTTAACCAAATTTTTCCAAATTATGGTATTTATGTATTTATTTATTTATGTACATACATAATAAATTCTCTTGGTGATTATGTCATCGCCAACCTTTTAACCGATCGACAACCAAAAAAAAAAAAAAAAAAAGAACCAAAGGGGCTACTGTATGTTATTTGTGGGTATGTATTTATTTATTTTTATGTAAATATTTTGGATTTTATTAGGTTTTGCTGTGTTTATATTTAAATATTTATGTACTGGTAGTCAAGTGAACAGTGCTTACTATCCAAATTCCAACTTCAACCTCAAAAACCATTTCTTATAAAAACTTTTTCTCACTCTCACTCTCACTCTCAACCTCAACCTCTACATCCAAACTGACCCCCATCAGACGATGGAACCAGCTGAAAATCACCAACCAATCGATCAAACAAACCAATCGATCATCAATAGTAACAATAACAATAATAACAACGATCAACTACTACCAACGAACAATATCTCATCATCTGATTCATCTGACTCATCAGCAACCACCAATCTAACAACGACCTCATCTGCCTCACTCTTACTCGACTCCAAAACACCCTTGGCTGACCAATCCAACTCAAGCACCCCAACACCCCTACCACCACCCTCAACAACCCCTCCGATCCCACTAACAAGCTTAAAAAAATTCAAGGCCTCATCACTCAGTGTCAACAAAAAATTCCTCAGTCAGAGTACAGCCTCAGATGGAAAACTCACAAAAAACCACCATCACTCTTCCAGCCGTAAGATTCATCTTCCCCAAAAAGAAAAAGAAAATAAAAAAGTAAAAAAAAAAAAAAATCAAGTACATAAAACATAAACTCACCTGATTTTTAACTCCATAGCTCGACTCTCCAGCCTCGCCTCATCCTCTAGCCCTGGTACCCCTGGCTCAGCCCCACGTCTACTGACTGGAAAGATCGGCTTGAATAACTCGATCCTCAACTCCACAGGCTCGAGTGGATCTGGTTGGGCAAAAACCTCCCTGGTCACCTCAACACCACTCTCGCTCTCCAACAGCAAATCTCCCGAGCTCTCTCACCCCACATTACCCAACCTCAACCATTCTCATTCGACCGACTCTCAGAATAGAGCAGAAGATGGCCAGCCTTCATCCAATAAAACTCCCCTTAATGCATTCCTACATGCTCACTCTACCCAACCACCATATCCCCATCACATCACCAACCCCAACAAATCTCCAAGCCCTTCATCCTCATCACCAACAGCAACAATTACCCCCACAACAACAACAGCCTCCATAACCACAACCACAACCACATCCTCAACAAACCCATTATTATCAATCGCTCCTCCATCATATTCTCCATCCCTCTCATCCTCATCACCCTGGGTCAAGCTGGGAAATTCGATGAGAGGTGGCCCTAATAACCTGGCAACCGATTTCCCAACAGCACAAGAGGTAGCACAACGTAAGTGTTTTTTTGTGTTTTTTTTTTTAAAAAAAAACAGGCACCTCTACATTCATTCAGATAATCAGAAAACATCGTCTCAAGAAGAAATATAAGCTTAAGAAAACAAACTTATTGTTTTGCTGATTGTTTTCAGACACCAAACTAAAAGCCCAATCGATAGCTGCTGCTGTTGCAGCACGAGATAAAGTGGTTCAGGATCGCGCGGCCGCATCTGCTGCATATAACCAACAACTCCTTCAGACCTTGGATGGATTTCGAGGTACCCACCTTGATCCTAACGCTAGTCACTGGGATGAGGTGAGCATTTGTGACCAAGCTCATTTTGATTTCAATCCTCTTGTCAATCTGATCGATTGATTTAATTGATTCATCTTCCTCCAGATGGAAGATGAAGATGATATGTTTGGCGAAGTGGTCGAATTCGGTGACGGAACACAATACAAGGTCACCGAGGTCTTGGCCCCTACAGTAGATCCTGGAACACCACCAGCCAATGACACCGCTCCATCGAGTGGGCACTCTCAAGCCATGAACCACAAGAATTGGCTCCCTGATGATTACCGTCGAAACCATCATCAGCCGACAAATGAAGAAACTGATTCCATGCCACCCTTCTTGAGAGGTCGCGCCGAACTCAAGAGCCTATACAATGAGAGAATAGGAAAATTCGAACCATATCCCGGCAAATCTAACGAAAAAACAAAAGATCATCAGCCTCAGGTCCAACTACTCCAGAGGCAGCGAGATGGTCCTAATGATATCTCTAACTCGAACCCCTACTCAAGCCGTTGGCCCCATTCATCCGGACCCGACGGTAAATCAACCGATAATTCCCATCGTCCCCCAACCCATCATCCAGACTCGATACCACATCCTCGAACCAGTCTCTCCCAACCTCTAAGCCCCCCTGCGCCTTCTCACCCCACAGCTTCTCCTGCGCCATCTGTACCTGTCAAGCTTACCGACAAGTCCTCAGAGGCTGTTGAAAAACAACCCACAGCCCCAGATTCCTCAAATCCAGCCCTAAAATATAGGAAGCCCGACTTGGATCAAGTGCATCGAACCGAAATGACCTCGGCTGCCGAACGGGCTCGTAAACGTCGCCAGGAAGAAGAATTAGCTCGTGAAAGTGAGAAAGATAGGGCCAAACTTAAAGCTGCGGAGATTGAAGCAAGACTAAAAGCTACTGCTGATGCTGCTAAGGCTGCTGCAGAGGCTGCTAAAGCTGCCGCAGATGCCAAGGCGGCCGAGAAGGCTGCTGAGAAGGCTGCTGAGAAGGCTGCAGCTTTGCAAGCCAGTACCAAGAAACACCCAAAGAATGATTCTACCCCCAAATTGCTCTTGCGCCCCTCTTCTAACGATCCTTCAAGAAGCTTGCATACCACCAGGTTGGACTCTAAAGACTCCTGGCGGAGACCCCCCTCTCACCTATCGGACGATGGGTCAAAGTCAGTGATCGCCCCGCCTAAACCAATTCTGACCGAGATTGTCATTGCGAAATCGGAAGGCACGACCGGTCCTCTCGCCGCCCCGGCTGACAATTCCATCACTCCAGAATCTTCTAGTCGTCCTTTAACAAAACCCAATCGGCCGTCTGATCAGCCAGCCCCCTTACCATCGCAGGAAGAGGCTTTTAAAAGGAGAACTGAAGACGTGCCCAGCCGCCAAATGGTATGGAAACCAAAAATCGCATCTGCCTCCGTTTCGCCAGCGAAGATAGAAGATCGCCAATCCCCAAAAACCATACCTTCTGATCAAACCTCTAAGCCCATTACTATCCAGAAGCGCTTTACATCATCGGCTCCAGTCACTGAACATCGTCGTTGGCGGCCTCCACAAGAGGATATGCCCAAGTCAGCAAGCCGAGCCGACACACGAGAGCTTCCGCCACATATCCAACCGGACCATGCCCAAGCTTTGGAACCTACACCCCCTCCTAGAGCCGCCTCGCCCCAACCAGAACCTCTGCCAACATCCAGATCTTCTCCTGATAGTCGGAGCTCACCGCCGGCATCTTTACCCTCCCAAACCTCAACAAGCATGTCAGTTACTACCCCGCGGTCGTCGGCAGCTGAAAAGAAAGCTGGGTTTAGACTCCCTGAAATGTCTCATCTTGATACTGTGATGTCTCGGATCAAAGTCGTCTTGGAAGCAGACAAAGAAGCCCGGGCTAAGGCTGCTGTTGTCGTTACTAAACTCAATGAATCCCTAGATTCCCGCTTGACAACTCCATCGTCAAAATCAAAAGATGTGCCGAAACCTAGACAGGGATCGGGTCATCAACCCAAAGAACCATCTACCCATGCCTCTAGCTTAACGGATCAAACGAGTAGTTCACCAACCGCAGTTTATGTTGCTGGGCGACCACGTACACTATTACCCCGTACAATCGAACCTCCTACCATCGTCAACACCTCCGAAACCAAGCCAACGACCCATTCTGCGTCAGCACCCCCTGGATCATCTAGTGCCCAGGCGGCGCCTCATCGGATACCCAATACTTCCAGTCTGGCACCTGCGCTCTCCAACCCTGGGCTTAAAAAGCCGTCATCTGTTCGGAAGGCTGCTCGCTTTGACATCCCCACTACAATCGAACACAAACCAACCGCCGTTTCCACCCCGTCATTCCCATCTAGTGCTTCGAAATGGGTCAACCGGGACCCGATAGTCTATTTTGATGCCACGCGACAGGAGCGCTCTTCTTCGCCCGGCCCAGCTTGGAAAACTTTCACCGTCAAGTTTGGCGCCGTCGCGCCCAAGCCACGGCTTGCCTCCCATGTCATCAAATCGTTTTGGAATCCACTCGTACCCACTAAAGTTAATGTGCTGACGTGGGATCCTCCGATGACAAGCCTCTCTCCCCGTACGTTATCACGAGATGAATTGCTATTCCGTAAGAAATTCGTTCGTGGGATCGCGGTCTCTCATGTTCAGCTTCCTAGGAACAGCATCTTCGATCTGGAGATCAAATCACAATCTGCCTCCTCAAAATATTCATCATCAGAACTTATACCACGCGATGATGGATCATCCAGAGGTGGTCGAGGGCGTGGAGGTGCTGCCATTGGGTCAAGAGGTCGTGGTCGTGGTCGGGCAGACGAGACCGCCTCATGGAGAAGACCGCTTGAGGAAGGGAAGAAGCCTACAGCGATTGTCACATCGGAACCCCCGACAACAGACTCGATACCGACTCGTCCAGTCGATTCGATCCAATCAACCACCGCGACCAAGTCAAGCGAAAGCCCGTCTGTCCGACGGTCAAAGATCCCAGACGGCCTCAAGGTCGCTTTTCATAAACCTGCCCACCTATTGTCCTCTACACCTACCACCTCTGGTATGTTTATGGTTCACAGCGAAATTACCGGCGAGGGCGCCCAATCCTCTCAAGATCCTGACCCCTCGTCCAGCCTGCCTAAGGCCCCAAGTCCGAGCAGGAGTCCAACTCAAAATACCACTCCCATGCCCCTGGTATTTCTCTCGTCTAATTTTTATCTGTAATTTTCGCTGATGTCTGAATCATCACTCCTCATTTAGAAATCGCTGACATTTTTTCGCCCTTGCATTTTTTTCTCTCTCAAAGACCCCTCCAGTGGCTACTCCACCTCGATCATCTAGCATAGCGTGTGTTACCGGCCCGAAAGGATCAACATCACCATGGACAAAGTCACCCTTGGCGTTCTCGGTCCTCGATTCTCACACGAAAAACGTTTGGTCTCAGCCTGATGGGCAGCTCACTGGTCAACCGCCACCATCAGGTAAGACCGAAAACTCATTAGAAGGGATTACTGATGATTTTCCAGCCAGTTTACCCCGGACATTGAACGACTTCAACGCCGAAGAAGAGCCTAGCTCCTCATCCAGCCATCATCAGCCAGCCCAGTACAGCTCTTCATCCACGAGGAGGAAATCCTCAGAACTCCCAGGCCCTTGTCAGCGTGAGCAGAACGGAGGGTCCCCTACCAATTTGCCGTTGGGCTCGAATAGTAATCCAGACGATCAACCGAAAGCAAATGGACACGTTCAGCACCCATATACATGTCCTCCTCAGTACAACAATGAGAGTCTATCTTCGAATTCAGGACACATGTATGGTAGCCACCATAGCTATTCCTCGCCGACGAATTTTCAGGTACCACCAGGCTACCAGTTGGTGCCGATTGGAAGCCTCCCAAGCAGCCAGACGAGCCAACCATACCCATCGATTTCAGGGATTTACCCGGGACCACAAACTGCTGCCCCATGGTCGCCCTCGCCAGGCTCGGGCCAACCAAACGGATACGCCCGGTCGCCTCAGCTAGCTTATTCGCCTAATACCAGCTATCCTTCGCCGCTCACCTCGGCCTCATATCCCTCTCATCCTCACTCAGTCGGCCCTAGTCCAATCTTTGACGGCCCATCTGGATTCAATAAAAGCCCTGGACCGATTGCCCCACGTGGCTCTAGGGTCTCGCTCCCAACCAGTGGTCATCTCGCTCGCCTGCCCAACGAATTCACCCCTACATCTCTTCATCGTAACTATCCAACGCAACACTCTGCTTCTTCCAAAGCTCAGAGTGGCACCGGACACAGCTATCATCTCTCAGCCGGCTCCCTGGACGGACCCTCGGCAGCCAACCCCCTTCCTGTCGGCGGCCCGCCTGGGCCGGCCGGATACCCTGAGCCTGCCTTCGGACCCTTCCACCCCCCCACTGGCTTACCTATCCACCAACAGCAGCCACCACCGAACAGTTTCAACCAAGCCGTTCACCATGGAAGTGGACCTGGGGGTACGGACCTTTTCTTCTCTCTCTAGCTCTCTCACTTGGCTAATCTTCTCTCTGGTTGGTCGTCACAGGCCAAGCCAGCCACCTGACCCGCCACCACCAAGTCCACCACCCCCACAACAACCCAGCTCTCGGTGGTGCCCCACCTCCACACTCCGCCAACCCGGCCCACTATATCCCTCATGCACATCCTTTTCATCCCGCGGTGCCACACCTAGCCGGCGCTCCGCCTCCACCGTCTAATTTAATCGTAGCATCCGGACCCGGACCTACAAACCATCACCCTGGGGTTTCGTATCCTGCGAATAATAATAATAACATGTATCTTGGCCACCACCACCATCAACAACAACATAATCATCATCATCAGCAACAACAACAAATCAGTCCTCATCAGACTTCATTGAACGGAGGCCATCGGGCTTACGGAGCATCCCACAACCATCCTTCATCTGTCTCTTCTGTCCCCGTGACTCCCAAGTCCACTTCTGCGAATAGTGCTAACGCGGCCTCCAATCGCGCCGGCATCGGAAGAGAGAAGAGTCTCGTTAATCAACCTGTACCCACTTCTGCTTCAAATCCTTCTCATCTTAACCATTTCAACCACGCTCCCGGGGTCGTTGGGGCTTCTGGCGTCCAGAGTGGGTATGGTCCTCCTAGGAGATAATCTCTCTCTATTTCGTTGGGCTTTTTTTGTTTGTTTGTTTGTCTATTCCATTTCTTCTTTAGCTTTCCTCCTTGTTTTGTTTTTAGGTACTTCTGTATGCTCCTTCTCCTTCCTCTGATTTTTTTTTGTTACCTATTAATTTGTTTCCCCCTTTTCATCTTTTCGCTTATATATATATATGTATATATATACATATATATATTTTCCCGCCTAGCGTTACCTCTTTTTACTTCATACATACATTTTACTTGTCTATGTTTACTCAGAGTTGAAATACATACAAAAAGATACATTGACATCTATTCAAAATCAATTGAGAAATGAATGGCTGATTGCTAAGATCAAAAAATCAATCAAAAGATTCCCTTATTCCTTACGAGTATATAGCCCCCAATTTTGGGGGGAGGGACTTGTAGAAAGACACGGATCGACGCCGATCCGCGAGCCGTGTTATGCAACCTAACGGGCCGATGGCAACCCGTTAGGTTGCATGTATTGAGCCAGTACAAATTGTGCATGGTTTGTTTGGCTTGCAAAGGGCATTCCCTTAGTTATATGTAGATTGTAAAGAGACCCAATGGAAAACATTAGAGCAAATAAATATTTTGGGGGCATGACTGAATGCACCCCTCATTTCGTGGGGGGCATGTCAGTTACAGCTATCGCAGGATAGCTTGCAAATTCCCCCTGACATTCCCCCCCCCCCCCCCCCCCCCCCCCCCCCCCCCCCCCCCCAAAAAAAAAAAAAAAAAAAAAAAAAATTCCCCCACTGAAAATGTTTGACCCACCCCAAACTTCTGGGGCTGGGTGGTAACTGCCGCGCGGCCTGGATGGATATCCAGACATCATCCAGTCCCGAACCGGCGTAAACAATCTCAAAAACACCCATGGATGAATTGGAAGGTGAGTACATAACTCTTTCTCTTTGTTTTCTCTGTCTCCATCCGCCTGGCCTAAAACAATGAGGGAAATGTTTGATACACTGGCTACAATCATCTTTACTCCCAGACCCGCTTGGCTTTGATTGGCCATGTTTTGACCAGGTTGAGGACTGGCTAAACAACCGACATTCCCCAGACCCAGGCCTTGATCTCATTGATCATTATTCAGAGCCCCCAGTAACTGTGCCAAAGAAGAATACTGATCATCTTGTCAGACAGAACCTTGCTAGCCATGCTGGTTAACACTGCTCCCTGTTCTGTCTCTCCTGTGTCAACCCCAGTTCCAACAAAGCACACTAAGAAGAAGGCCAGTGATGACCTACAGAAGAACAAGGCCGTCAATAGGTTTATCTTGGTACATTACCTATTATTTTTGCCTTCCCTTGTACCCCCCCAGTCCAACACTTGACTCTCTCATAAACAAATGGTCACTACCAGTACTGCCGATCAAAAGTACACTTGATTTAATTCGGAAACCTTGACACGTTGCCACTTTTTTTGGGATCTCTCCAATGACAACCTGTCCGCCTTCAAAGACGCTTGTTTCCAGGCCATCAAAGACCACAAGATCAAAGGGCTGGCGGATCACACCAAAGACCAAGAATCTCATGATGGTATATGCTGGAATGTGGCGATACCACATAGTATTGAGTTTCAAGCTCAAGACAATTGAGCATTAACTGACTTGGCTTCTCAGGGAGTGCACTACTTCATTTGAGGCAGGTTCAAGAGGTTTTGGACATTGAGGATGTGCATGATTGTGTACTCCCTGTCAGTCAGACATACACAGAACAGCCTAATGTATTGGGTTGTTGTATGTGCCATGGCATGTATGTATCATGTATGCACGCCGGGTTCGGGCTCTCAGCCAGCAAGACAGTAAATTGATGGCCATGAAAAGGGAATTTCTCACTAGCCATGAAGTCTGGATTATAAGAGGACTGATTTTGCATATCCATATCCATATTTCCTTCTTGTCAAGCTGCACATGATCTACAAGCACAAATGGGGCTGACTCCTGGCAAGGATTTTTTGTGATATGTTGGACAAGATAATTGGGCTTGAGACTCTCACTAGACAGGTCCTTGGCAGTCCTGAGTAGAAAAAAATAAATATGAAAGACACCCAGAGGAGGAGTGAGTGTCATAGAACCCCTAAAAGCCCTAGGAAGAGACATGAAAATGTGTTAGATTCTCTCTCAACAACCTTAGTGCATTTTGGCCCTTTTTTGTGCCTCTTGGAAAGAATGAGAAGACATAGGATTTAATCCTCCCAGTGCCAGCCTTACAGATACTCCAGATTATCCTCAAGACTGAATTTTCTCCTGTAAATGATAATAATAGGGGGTATTAAATATGGCCAAATCCACTTTTCAAAAACAGACAATGATCCAAAAAATGTTTCTTTTTCAGCAGTAGTTTTCATCAAAAGGTCTGTGTTTATACCTTGTTTTTCTGGCTACATTTTTCCCCCTGACCCATGTTTATACCCCATTTTTTTTCTAGGTATTCTAATTGCCCAATTTTCTTTTTTTGAAAAAAATCATTTAAAGTTAGAATATTAATTATCAGTGTAAGAAACCTAAAAGAAATTAAATTTTATTTATAATAAATTTGTGTGCTCATTTTTTTTTTGTTTTGAATTTCTAAGTAATTTATAATGCTTTGGTCCTGAGAAAAAAAAAAAAAGTCTCAATTTGGGGCCTCTGTGGCCCATTTTGATGGCATTTTGACACATTTCCACAGGAGGCTGGAAATATGTGATGCACAAAGAAAAGTGGATAGCTATCAACTGCATATAAGAAAGCATTTTACTTTAGAACTCTCTCAGCAAATTTCAGCGTGTGCGGACAAGCGGAACTGCAAAGGGCAAAATCAGGAAGACAAACGCAAGAGGAACGGTCCCCTTGCTGAGTAAAGGTGTTGCAGGGAATCCATCCGCTAACAGCTGGTTATTCCGCAGAAGAAACCAAAGAATCACCGGAACCAACCAGGAAAAAGGGCAACCTACCGTTTCTGTTACCAAGGTCGCCTTTATTTCCACATATTGGGGGTCTGGCCGGGAACTTCTTTCTGTTTCAAACCTGCGGACGGGTCAAGGCATCTTTCCTTTTTTTTTTTTATATATATTGTTTATCATTGTTTGAGGATGAGTGGTTCTGACACTTATCTTCCTACGGCTGCGTCGGGCGGAGCATCCTCTTCCAAGTTCACTCTCCCCCCCGCCAAGTTTGTCCCACCCCCTCCGAAGGGGGGAGGTTTGGGTACCTACGGCATCACGTCAGAGGTCAAGGTGGACGACAGGACGGAGGAGAATCGGAAGGGGAAGTGCCGCTAGAAGTGAGGAGGCGAGGTTTGGCTTTGGATCCAGCAACAGGTGTCAATATTAGGCCGCAGGATTTTCCCGCAGTTTGATTCAGTGTCAATGCGGTTGATCAATTTCTGAGTCGCTTCGAGCTGGCGGCGGAAACCGAAGGGGCGTCGTACGGCGACAAGGTTCGTCAAATCGTCAACTTCATTCAATCCAAAGAAGAGTTGTGTGATGTGGAGGAGATGGAGGGGTATGAGGCAAAGAACTGGGATCAGCTGAGGGAGGAGATGTTGGAGAAGTGGGGTCCGCATCAGCAACGGTATTGGGAGGCGGATTTGGAGAATCTTGCGTCGCGTAAGGCGGCATTGGGTGGGGTCAACAATCAAAGGGAGTTTGATGAGTACGTTACTTCCTTTGATTGCATTGTGAAGTACCTTAACCGCAATGAGGTGATCATCGGGGAACCAGCTTCGGTCAAGCGGAGCTTCCTCAAGGGGCTCGCCACGCCAGTTCAAGAGCAGGTGCAGCGGTGGCTCTACGATCAGAACCTCATTCGGCGGTCGAGGGATGGGGGTACCCTGTTTCCCGACTTGGCATTGCTTAGGGGAGCGGTCCGGGCGGAATTTGACATGATGGAGTTGGTGGCCAAGAATTTGGGGGTGGCAATTTCGAGCGGAATTGGGCCGGTGATCTCTTCCTGGAACCCGGCGCCGGTGGCGCCTGCTGAAGTGGCGGAGCTGGCTGACACCTTGAAGGAGCTTTGTTTGGTCATGCAGAAGACGGTCCAACGGGAGTTGCAGCCCCAAACGTTGGCACCGGCCAATGGTCAGCGGAGCAGTCCTCCGCGCACGGGGCCTCCAGGGCTTCATTGAACTTACTGCGGGTCAAACACCCATTATAAGTCTCAATGTCAAGAGTTGACGGACGACTTGAATGGTAGGCGGGTGAGGATCTATAATGGCAATTATTTCCTCCCTAGATTGTGTGAACCTATTGAGGCGGCAGTGCCGCGGGACGTGGTTCGTGCAGCAGCGGCAGGGCAGGGGGAGACAGTGGAATGCCCAAAGGCGGAGGTCAAATCCTTGATGGGTATAGTCGTTGGGTCGTCTGGATGGACACCCCCGGCTGTCCAATTGGAGGTGTGGGCCATCCAATCCAATGAGGTGACGGCCCGCTATGGCCGGTACAACCGCATGGATGTGGACCCTCCAAAGAAGGGTAAGGTGTAGGAAGTTTAGCAGCCTGGAGGAGTGGCAGTGCCCGCCGGGAAGAAGAAGGCGGCAGAGTTGGCCAAGCGCGCTCTGAGCGGGGACGGTCCTCTGACTCTTTCCATCAAGGAGTTGGCTTTGGTTTCCCCTCTGATGGTGGAGGAACTCATAGCGTCCCTCAAGGAGAGTGCGGGCCTCAAGGCGGAAGGTAATTGGGTGGTGTTCGACGTGAGTTCAGCGGAGGCCAAACATTCGTGCCAATACCACCTGGAGGAGTTTCCTTTGGACTCCATCTCCTGCCCTTGGTTATGTTCAGATGACCATTGGGGATCAGCAAGTTTGGGCGATGATTGACAGCAGGTCAATGGTCAACCTTTTGCCGGCGGAGGTGGCTCAGGACGCGGATCTCGTTACCCGACAAGCCAACATTGGCTTGCGAGGAATAGGCGGCCATGAGTGCGAGGTGGAAAAGACCAGGCGGAGGGTCTCATTCTTGGTGGTAAGGTCCGCCAAAGTCATCCTTGGAAGGCCGTTTTTGTTTGCCTTCCGAGCCGGTCTTTGGTTCAATTCGGTCCGCAAGGAGGAAGTCCTTTCTGTGGTGGACTCCCGAGGGCATTGGTTTGCGACGACAATCTGTCGGCCATCAAGCGGACAATGGGAGACCCGGCTGGGACCAGATGGGGGGGAGGATGAGTGCCGAGGGAGGGAGAAGCAGGAGGCTTCCCCTTTGGCACAGGGTTTTTAGGTGTTGGCCGGTCAATCTGTGCAATGTCAGCTCTAGCATTGCGCGGACGGTTGACTCCTAAAGAGCGGGAAGGAATAGGGGAAGATGGGGTGGAGGAAAAAGACCCAAAAGTAAGTCCTCCCAATTATGCACCTCCAAGGGTATCTACTACCATTCGTAAAACCCTACCAAGTGCCACATACATGAGCAAATCCCTTTTGTCTGGTCATAGGCGGAAGTCCTGGGAAATTGGTCCGCACTCGGAACCGGAGGTTTGGAGAGAGGAAATGGAGGAGGAAAGCGATGGAGCGGGGGCAACCAGTCTAGAAGTAAGTCCTCCCAATTTTGCACCGCCAAGGGTTTCTACTAACTTTTGAAAAACCCTACCAAGTGCCACGTACGTGAGCGAATCCCTTTTGTCAGGCCACAGGCGGAGTTATCGGGAGTTTGGTCCGCAAGAGGAAGTGGAGGTGTGGAGTGAGGGGATGGAGGAGGTACACAATGGAGCGGAGGCAAAAAGTGTAGAAGTAAGTCCTCCCAATTGTGCACCGCCTAGGGTATCTACTGTGTTTTGAAAAACCCTACCGAGTGCCACATACATGAGCAATCCTTTTCCATCTGATCATAGGCGGGAATCTCGGGAGTTTGGTCGGCATCAGGAGACGGAGGTTTGGAAGGAGGAAGAGGAGGTTTTGGAGGGGAGAGCGGAGGAAGGTTCTTTTTGGGCGGAGGCAAAAAGTGTAGAAGTAAGTCCTCCCAATTGTGCACCGCCAAGGGTATCTACTGCGTTTTGAGAAACCCTACCTTGTGCCACGGTCATGAGCAATTTGGAAGTTCTTGGTTTCCCAGTCCGTAGGATCTCAGCAGAAGGGGGCATTTTTCTACGGAGGGTTGAATTGTGCGGGGCAAAGTACAAGCCGGTGGCGCGGAAGGTTAGGCCGCGGAACGAGCCAATGCCGCAGAGCTTGAACTCACCGCTGAAGCCTATCCAGTGGGGAAGAGATCCCTATCTTACCCCACTTTGGGTGCGGCCTCCGGATTTTGTGCCAACGGAGCGTATCACGGAGGAACAGATGGCAAGTCTCAATTTTGGACCTCCGGGGTGGGTGAGCCAGGAAGAGTGGAAACTCTTGGCCCAGGTTGTCACCTTGCGGGCGAAGGCCTTGGCTTTCTCTCCTGAAGAGCGCAGGTTTTTGGACAGGGGGATAGGGGAGCCGTATTGGATTCCGGTGATACCCCACAAACCGTGGCAGATCAAGCCAATTCCGGTTCCGGCGACTATTTGCAATACCTTCACGGATTTGGTGCGGGAGCGGGTACGGACGGGGTTGTATGAGCAGTCTTGCTCAAGCTACTCCAGCCCAATCTTTCCGGTGCTGAAACAGGATGGGACAAGTTTGAGGATTGTTCATGATCTTCAGAGACTGAATTTGGTTACCATTCTGGATGCAGGGCTTCCTCCGCGTGTCAATGAGTTTGTCGAGTCCATGGCGGTGCGGGTTTGGTATGGGTTGGTGGATGTCATGGGCGGGTACAATCAGCAGGAATTGCACCCCGAGTTGTGGCCACTCACGGATTTTGAGACTTGGCTGGGGCAGATGCAGCTGACACATCTTTGGCAGGGAGCCACCAACTCAGTAGCGGTGTACCAAGCGCAGATGGTGTGGATCCTCCAGGACGACTTGCCTCATCTGGTCCAGATCTTCATTGATGACACGGGTATCAAGGGACCAAAGTCGGATTACGGGGGCGCGGTCTTGGTGGACAGCCCGGACATCAGGCGGTTCATTTGGGAGTATCCGGTCACGTTGGAACGGATCTTGTTCCAAATAGAGAACGCGGGTCTTACCGTTTCAGGGAAGAAGTTTGCGGTCTGCGTTCCGGCCTTGGAGGTCCTAGGTCATGAAGTCTCAATACGCGGGAGGAGCATCACTTGGGCTAAGTTGAACAAAGTCTTGGAGTGGCCAGTTCCAAAAACCGTAAATCACATCCTTCAGTTTTTAGGGCTGTGTAGTTATGTGCGGATGTTCATCGAGCGGTTTGCGGAGATCGCAAGCCCAATGAGGCGGCTTACCCGCAAGGGGACGGAGTGGAAGTGGACCAAGGAGTGTGATTGTGCGTTCATTTGGCTGAAGGAGATCATTGGTAGGGAGATCACACTCAAGGATCTTGACTACAGTAAGGGTGGGATTTGGCTGGTGGTTGATTCCAGCGAATTTGGTGCGGGGGGTGTGTTGACTCAAGAGGAGGACGAAAAGGATTGGCCGGTGCTCTACAAGTCGATCACCTTCACGGAAACCAAGTTGCAATACTCTCAGCCAAAGCTGGAGCTGTGCAGGGTCACCAAGGTGGTGCGGAAGCTGCAACAAGCGTTGTGGGGGGTGTTCTTTGAACTCCTAGTTGATGCGGAAGCGCTGGCGAGGATGATCAATTCTCCTACTTTCCCAAATGCTCCAATGAATTGATGGGTGCCTTACCTCCAGTTGTTTTCTTTCAAAGTGGTCCATGTTCCCGGAAAGGCGTTCACAATGCCGGATGCGTTGTCGTGAGTGGCGGAAGAGGAGGGAGCGGAGCAATTCCGCTCAGCTGAGGCGTTGGACGTGGAAGAACGGCTGATGAAGGCGGGAGCGACGACAGTTGGCATTGAACTTCCTCTTTGCCAGAGAGGGAAGTACTAATTGATGGAGACCTACCTAAGTACCCTCAATTTCCCTGATGATACTTCAGCCGAGTTGAAAGCGTGGGTTTGTCGGAATAGCGTCAACTTTTTTGTGCGGGAAGGTCAACTGTGGCAAAGGCGGTCTCCCATACCGTTGGTGGTGGGGTCTTGTTGAGCGAGCCAGGAAGTCATCCTTTGGAGCCTCCATGAGGAGCTGGGACATCGGGGGGAGGTGGAAACACGTGCCCACCAGGAAAAAACAATGATCACTTGATGGCAAGTGACATTTGGGCAACTTCACTCATCTATCCTCCATCTATCCACTGCTACTACTTGAATTAATTTAGAACAAAATTGGGTATTCATTTTTCTACCTTGCACAACCAGAGGCTGTGCCTGCTCATAACAGCTCTTTCTTCCTTCTGTGCATATAAGTGTTGGGTAGCTGCTCAGCGCTGCTCAGCTTTGATTGGAATAGGTACATAGCTCAGTGGAAACTTCATTCCAACCCTTGTTGATTTGCCTTCCTTCTGTCCAAAAGTCATGTCTGAGCTGCATCAGATTGAACAACTGCACCAAACTGAACACTGAGCTACACTAGGGGTAATACTGAGCTACTAGAGTGAAAACTGAGCTTCCCCAGGGGGAATATTGAGCTATTCTGCAGTGAACACTTATGAGCTGTGCCAGACTGAACACTCATCATTCCCAGAGTTTGCAATGAGCTTTGCTGTGGTGACTCCTGTGCTCAGCCAGGGAAAACTGATGAGCAACAGAAAATAAATTAAACCAGTGAAAACTGAGCAGAATCAGTGAAAAATGAGCAGAATTAGTGAAACTGAGCAGAATCAGTGAAAAATGAGTGGAATCAGTAACAAATGAGCAGAATCATTAAAAATGAGCAGAATCAGTTAAAACTGAGCAGGATGTGGAAAATGCACATAATACGTCAAAACTGAGCCAAATCAGTGGAAACTGAGCAGAATCAGTGGAAACTGAGCAGAATCAGTGGAAACTGAGCAGAATTAGTGTAAACTGAGCTGAATCAGTGAGGTGTTATATGAGCCAGTGGAAAAGGATCTATTAAATTAAACCACCAGCAAGAATCAAATATACTGGAAGTGTAGGACTGGAGCTGCAACCAAAGTTGCAGAATGTCACTTGTCATCAAGTGAGCATTGTTTTCTCCTGGTGGCCCGCGTTTGGCAGCGTTTCTGGTGGCCCGGTATGGTGAAGTCGGTGCGTGATTGGGTCCGGAGCTGTGAGGCGTGTCAGCGTCGGAGCTCGGCGCTCCCCAAAGAGGTGGGCATTCCGACAGGGGAGGATTTGTTGTTCAGTCAGATTTCCCTGGATGTCGTCCACATCAAGGCGGGTAAGTACGCTACTTACTCGTCGCGAGGGACAATTTGTCGGGATGGGTCAAAGCCATCACTTTGGTCAAGTTTTCAGCGGAGAAAGGTCAGCCAATTTCTGGAAGAGTTATGGTTCTCGCGGTTCGGATGTGTGCAGCTAGTCACGGTGGATGGAGGGGCGGAATTCCGGGGAAGTTTGATGAAGCTTGTTCAGTCGTGCGGGGCGAAGTTCGGCAGGGTCACAGAGTATTATCCGGAAGGTGCTGGGATGATTGAGTGGGGTCATCAGCCAATAAAGAACACACTGGTGAAGATGTGTGGAGAGGACGGCCAAAAGTGGCATCAATTCCTTCCGGCAGTCCTCTTCGCGGATCGGATCTCAACCAAGCGGGGCACAGGTTACTTGGCGTACGAGCTCCTGTATGGGCGACAGCCTGTGTTGCCAGTCAATATCGAGATGCTCACTTATCTCGCTATCAACTGGTGGAAGGTGAAAACTTCGGAGGAATTGCTGGAGCCGCGGGTGGAACAACTTCTCCGAAGGGAGGAGGTTGTTGCAAAGGCGGCAAAGCGGTTGCTGGAATCTTGGGCTAAGTCGGTCCGCTATTGGGATGAGCGCTGCTCTCACCGATTGCGGGACCCGTTACAGAAGGGAGATCTAGTCCTTCTGTACAATCGGAGCTTGGAAACCCAGTGGGGGAAGCTTTTTGCCAACCGTTGGAACGGGCCTTATCGTGTAGTCAGCAAATTTCCGGGGGGAAGTTATCAGTTGGAAGAATTGGACGGAACCCTGTTGAAGCGGAAGGCCGCTTCATCTCACGTGAAGCGGTTCTATGCTTGAGGATTGAGGTCATTTGACGAAACCCTTGTTTCAGGATCTGAAGACAAGAATGATGAAGATTTGGAATTGGAGCCAACCCCTTTGGAGCCACCTGTCAATGAGGCGGGTCGGGAGGATTCTCCCGGCACCAATGAAGAGGTGGCCGGTGAGTGTTCTTTGCGGCAAAGTGCAAAGAACAAACCTCTGAGGACAGCGGCCAAAAGCGGGGGGAGGATGGGGGCCATAGGCCAAGCCTTAATTGGTGAGGGGGTACGCTAGCTGGTCTAGGATGTCAGTCACCCTAAAGAAGGTTGTAGTCGTGTTTGTGAATGGGTTTACTGGTTTTCTTTGTTATATATTCAGGATGGCGAGGGGTACGGGGAATTGTGTGGAAATTCCATCTGGGGCAGTCCAGGTACCTTGGCGGGCGGGTTGGGTTTTTGTTTCAGGATTCAATAGATTGCCGGCGAGGTTTCTTTCTCTCATCTTTAGGTTGCAGGCGTGGTTTCTCTTTCTCTCAGGATTGCGGCGTGGTATTTCTCTCAAGTTATCAATTTCCTCAAGTTATCAATTTCCCTCAAGTTATCAGTTTTTTCTTCAAGATCATCAGTTTCCTCAAGTTTTCTCAAGGTTAAATCTTGTTTCAAGGTTTGGTATCTCAAGTTGCGGGTGTAGAAAAAAAAAAAAAAAAAAAAAATGGAAGTGCGGGGACTAAGTGGTTCTCAATCGGGGGCGTTGATAAACGCACGCCAACGCCAACCCGCACGCCAATACAACCTCGTCGGCTGGGAGGACTTCCTCCTGGCTGACAAGGTTGTATAACCTTGTCAGCCGGGAGGACTTCCTCCCGGCTGACAAGGTTATACAACCTCGTCAGCCAGGAGGAAGTCCTCCTGGCTGACAAGGTTGTATAACCTTGTCAGCCGGGAGGACTTCCTCCCGGCTGACAAGGTTATACAACCTCGTCGGCCAGGAGGAAGTCCTCCCGGCTGACAAGGCTATACAACCTTGTCGGCCAGGAGGACTTCCTCCTGGCTGACGAGGTTGTATAACCTTGTCAGCCGGGAGGAAGTCCTCCCGGCTGACAAGGTTATACAACCTTGTCAGCCAGGAGGAAGTCCTCCCAGCCGACGAGGCTATACACCCTCGTCGGCCAGGAGGACTTCCTCCTGGCTGACGAGGTTGTATAACCTCGTCAGCCGGGAGGAAGTCCTCCCGGCCAACGAGGCTCTACAACCGCGTCGGCCAGGAGGACTTCCTCCTGGCCGACGAGGTTGTATAGCCTCGTTGGCTGGGAGGAAGTCCTCCCGGCTGACGAGGTTGTATAAACTTGTCAGCCGGCCCGCTCACGTAATCAAATGGGACCTCCCATTCGATTACGTGAGCTGGATCCCCCCACACGCCAAACAATTGGCGTGCGGGGCCCACACGCCAATTTTATTTGGCGTGCGGGGCCCACACGCCAAAAGAAATTGGCGTGTGGGAACCACACACCATTTTTGGCGTGTGGGTCTCACACACCAATTTATTTTGGCGTGTAGACCCTACACTCCAATTTTTGTTTGGCATGTAGGCCCCGCACGCCAAAAAAAATTGGTGTGCGGGTTGGCGTTGGCGTGCGCGCTTGGCGCGCGTTTATCAACGCCCCTCAATCGGGGCGGTCCGGGCACTTGTAACTTGCTTTTTTTTTTTTTTATGTCTCTCAAGTAACTCACTCTTTGCACAAGTGTTTGTCTCAGGTTAGTGGGGGCAAGCATACGGTGCGTAGTATTTCAAGCATAGGGGATACAAGAGGAGTGGAAAGGGATACAAGATAAAGAGTAAGTGAAAAGAGAAGTCCGAAGCGCTCAGTCCAAGAAAACGGCGGGTCGGAGGCGGGCGTGCAGCGCGGCAGAAGACCGGTGGAATTCTTGGAGCATTTCTTGGTGGGTTTTGGCGGGGATTGTCACCGCCTTCTTCAACAAACCTTTGACCAGCGAGGTCTGACCTTCAAGGAACGGCAGGAGGTCTGCTTTGGGGACACCGGACTTGTATTCCTTGTTGGGGATTGCGGCCCGGTATGGTGACTCGAGGAAACCGGGTGTGGGTGCGGCGCCAAGAGGTTGGGAAGAAGAGGTGATGGGAGCCGGAGAAGGAGTGCAGAGTGGGGGGGGAGTAGCAAGGCGGGGTGGAAGAAGGGAGGTCATAGGTGGGGGGGAGGGGGTAGGTGAAGGAGGGGGGGGTGGAGTAGGTGAAGGTGGTGGGGTAGGCGAAGGGGGTGGAGGAAGGTCTGGGGTAGGGGGGACGAAGAGGGTGGTGTTGGGGGGAGGTTGAGGAGGGGTGGGGGAGGAGGGGTGGATGAGGAGGAGGGGCATGGAAGGGGGTTGGAGCTCGGCGACGCAGAGGAGGAACTGGGGATTGGCGCGGCGGAGGAACCAGAGATTGGCGAGGGGTGTTGGGGTCCATTCCAGCGCCAACGTTGACGCAGTGCCGGGTTGACCAGGCTCAGAGGGCGGCGGCCCAGGTTGGTCCGTCGATGAAGTTCTTCCGCTCCGGTTTTGGAGTCATTCAATTGGTTCCGGCAGGGGTTCTCACTCGGTCAGAACAATTGCGGTGTCGAGGAGGGGAAGGGGTGGACGAGGGGATGGAGTAGTGGTCCGGAGTCTCGAAGGAATCTTCGCGGCGGCGCCGCTGTTGACGGGATTGGGTACCGGATCGGGGACGAGGCTGGGGACAAGGGGCGTTCCTGCGGGACAGGGAGCATTGACAATGGGACCGAGCGCAGGCGGTGCAGGCAGCTCCAGGCACGGGTTGGACGCATGGCTGGACCGGGCGGCACAACGATCACAGGGGGGTTGGGGATATGGCATGGTGGGAATGGGAACGGGAGGTGGTTATGGGAATGGGAGGTGGGTATGGGTGGGTGTATGATCGAAGGTATGGGAAGGTGTGTGTAGTGTGGGAATCGCTGAGGACAGGATTCAAAAGCAAGGGGGATGTGGGAGAACTTATATACAGGAGTTGCAGCACTGAAGCTGAGCCCGCAGCCGCGGGCTCAGCGGCATACTGAGGCTGAGGTAAGAGGGGGTACTTACCGAATGTCATCGGACATTCCATGGGGAAAAGCACGAGGGCGCAGCATGTGACATTATATGTTGGCGCGGGTGATTGGTCAGGCGGACGAAGGCCGCTTCAGTATGCGCGACGTAGGGGACTGGGTGGAACCACGGGGTTTGGGGCACCAGGCCGCAAGCAGAGCGGGGGCAGACAGAGCGGAAGTCGTGTGCAGGGGAGCAACAGACCGCTGCAGGGGTCAACGGGGTATAGTAGTCGGGGACAGGCTGCGGTGCAATGCAGGATTGAGGAGACAAGCAAGTAGGGCTCCAGGGAAGGAACCGGGAATTGTGGGTCAGGACCGGGGGAGTGTTGTACAAGGGTTGCGGGATCTTATCTTATCATCAAAGTGGATAGCTATCAACTACAGTGCATATAAGAAAGCATTTTACTTTAGAACTCTCTCAGCAAATTTCAGCGTGTGCGGACAAGCAGAACTGCAAAGGGCAACATCAGGAAGACAAAGGCAAGAGGAACGGTCCCCTTGCTGAGTAAAGGTGTTGCAGGGAATCCAGTTAACTATTTGCTAACAGCTGTTTATTCCGCAGAAGAAACCAAAGAATCACCGGAACCAACCAGGAAAAAGGGCAACCTACCGTTTCTTTTACCAAGTCCGCCTTGATTTCCACAGCGCTCTTGTCAGCTACGCTAAATGTTAGCGTAGCGCTCTTGTCAGCTACACTATCTGTTAGCGTAGCGCTCTTTTCAGCTAGGATAAATGTTAGCATAGGGCCCTGCTCAGCTATACCACTTAACCATAGTGGACCAGAAGAGGCTCTCATAAATCAATATTAAGCACTGCAAGCATGATTTACTAGGTTGAGTTCATCCCAGTTAAACTAGGATGCAAAAAGCCAATTTAAATCAGGTTGACCTCAACCAATGAAATATAAAACCAAGGGGGGTCTCTTGGTTTTATATTTCATCAGTTGATGTCAACCAAGCTTAAATTGGTTGAGTGCATCCTAGTTTAACTGGGACGACTTCATCCTATGCAATTATGCTGGCAGTGAAGGAGTAAACAAAATCAAAAATAAAAGAAACTAGTCCAGGGAATAAGGATAGTATGAAGGCGGTCAGATAGCAATTATTGTGAAAACTATTTGTATATACATTTCTTTTTCTTTTTATTCATGAAACAAGGAAAAAATATTGAGACCAATGAACAAGAGCAATAAGAAAAAATAAATTATTATTCATTTTCATTATTTTTTTGGGAAAAATTTGTATAGCTATTAACAATGCCTTGAGCTTTTGAAAACTTTCCAGTAACCTGTATACCGTCTTTCAACCACATGTGACTACTAACACACCTCTCAATTGTCCGTGGGTTCAAGCTTCCTTGGCCACTTGAGCAAACATTGGCAGCAGAAGAAAATGTACGCTCTGCAGCACAAGATGATGCTGAGCTAGCCAAGTCGTCCCTTTCTAATGATGAAAGAACTGGACATTTTGATGAATTAACCTGAAAATTAGCATTGTTAAAATCAATATGAGCTAACAAAAACAACTGGAAAAAGCTGAGAGCAAATTGAAGCTATACCTTCCACCACCTCAAAATACTATTGGGATCCTTTCCATCTGGACCGGTTAAGCAATCCATGTTCTTGAAATATACTTCTAGCTCTTTGATTTTGTCCAATGTTTCAGGAGTGTTGAACAAATCAAATATATTATCCTTTTCAACATTTGAAGTATTCTTGTCCAAGATGTTAATGTTTGATTTTTTATTCTTGTTCAAAAAATCCCTCTGTTTAGCAAAAAGGTGGTCCAAAGTTGCTTCAGCTTCCTCTGCTTTTTAAGGCCAGAAATGAGAGAAGATTTTGATGTGGAACATTGGGTGAAGAATGGTGGCCATTAAAAGTGTTTCACATTCAAGCGCCTTTTCTTGGTAGACCTCAAGCTTTTGTATCATTTTCACATACATTGGATGTAATGGATGCCCTCAATTTCATCCTGCCTCTTTCTTCTTTAAATCAGAGATGGTTTGATAGTAGTTTGGAAATACAAAAGCACCTGTAGGACCATTCCCCTCCATTTCCTTGGTCAAACGGTTTAAATGGCTATCAAAAAAAATAAGCATTATGTATGAAATAAATAAGTGGTTCTGTGTAATGAATATATCTTACTTCTAACTCCTGATTCAATTCATTGATCATTATCCATTCATTGCTGGTAAACTGAATTTCCTTGAAGTAGCCAAACTTCTTGCAATTTTCTTTGCGGCTGGACAAAACAATTTGATCTTGGAATTTACCATACTCATCACAGAGCATTGCATCAATAACCTGAGTTTAACAATATGTCTATCAGTAACATCACATTATTTGGAGGTGAAGCTTAATGAAATACCTCTCTTGCCCTGTAGGCATGCTCTCGGCTTTGATATTTGATGTTCCAGCGGATTCCATAACCAGCAATCAGACCATTCACTTTTGTTCCCCCTTTTTTTGCTTCTGGTAATCCTCTGCACGGTTTTCAAATTCAGCTCTCCATGCACTTGATGAGGTAATCTTTTTTACTACAAAGTCCAGCTATATATCAAAAAAATAAGAAGGAAAGATTTAGTAATTGATTGCTAGTAAAATAAAAAGGTATAAAATATACAACTGACTGCTTTGGTTAACTTATTCAACTCATTAGAATAATTTCTGTTTGCAGATGATTTCTTATTATTTTTATTCTTTGAGGTGATTTGATCATAGCTTTTGTATCCAGATCCAGTCCCCTCATCATTGTCATCATTGTCAGTTTCAAGATCTGGCTCATCCTCATCAAAACTATTGCTATCAACATCTGTATCATCTTCCACCCTGTCTTCAATCAATAATTCTACAGATTGCTCTTCTTCGTCCTCTTCAATTATTGGGTCCATTGTGTTGGAAAATGGGAAAATTCCAAGGAATGACTTTTTGAGCTTTGGTGGAGGAGGAGCTTCAAGGCCCAATTCTTTCAATCCAGCATTGACAACAAGCACCATTTTATGACAAAAGCACTTGATATGCATTTTCTTTTAGTTCCAATCCAAATCTGTGGTTTGGGGAAGGGCAACAAGTTTGGAGTGCATTGTTTTGGCCATTGTGTTGTTATTTGATCCCAAATCAGTTGTCTGGCAAAGCATGTGTTTATATCACAAAAAATAAATAAGTTTTTGACAGATTACTGTTGAAACTCTTGTCTCACGCTTTTGTTGTGCGTGTTGTGGTGATCCATTCCACTTCATTACTATATTTTAAAACATTACTTATCATTCATAAACCCCAAATACTTACATATATCCACATATAAATCCCAAACCTTACACATATTCATCATTATTGTTGCATAATCAGATTCTACACCCCATTTTAACCCTAGTCACTCACTTCAACCACCCTCAAATTCCTCATGGTTCAAGAGTTACAGGCAACCCAAGAATAATCCAGCAAGTTACAGTGTAAAGCAAGTTATAGAATATAATAAGTGCATATTATAAGTAGATATATTACACAACCAAGATACAAAATACATATTATATAAAATACATAGACACTACATACCATACACTGCACATGACTAGGCTTTATTCAGTAACATCTTACATCATATCTACTGTACATAAACTCTACCTTCCCACTACTCATCTGTCACTATGATGACTATTTCATATAAGTCACTTTCCCACTACTCATCTGTCATGTTCTTCCTGTTTCCCACCAGCTACATGTCATAGCCTTGTTGTTCCTCCCTCCAGCCTGATGGCTCCTCCTCTTTCTCAGATATATAAGGACAGCTGTTCCTCCCTCTTGTTCCCTTATGGACCCCCAGACTTACTAAGTTACCCCCTACATATACCAACATTACAGATCCCATAAATTAGTATACATACTTAGTAGAGTTACCATCACCCTTATAAAATATATAAATATAAATACCAGCTTGACCCATCTTGACTCCAGAGCTATAACAAACCCTTGCCCCACATTACAATTATATTACATATACTTTATACAACTCATCCCCCTGTTATCCATTCCTCTCACCTGGTGTGTGTAGTAAGTAAGCTCATCAGTACTAGTCTTCTAAGAATAGATAGAAATTAGCCACACCTTTATTTTATTCTTAGTGTTACCCTCATTCCCCATAGCATTAGTCAGGAAGGCAGCTCTTATATCAGCACCTTTGGTATAACTTACATTAATACTAGTGTAGTCATCCATCTCCCTTCCAAGCTCTATTCTGTCCCTTGAGTAGTTCCACAGCGTGTGCGCATTGTATGATGCTGCAACTACGGACAATATAATTAATTTTAACCTAATAAATCAACTCATAACATCTCAATCAACCTCAAGATCTCATTAGACTCAGCCTCAAGATCTCTTTCAAGACTTGATCCGCTGCTATCACCAAAGTCATCTCAAGAAATCAAGGTGCTCAATTGCAAGTTCAACTTGGTGAATAATAATCAGCAAGATGTCTCCTATTTTCCCCACTGTCTATTTCATTTAATTCATATAACTAGCTCACATCATTTCTTTATTTAGTCAACTTTACTGTTTTTTACTTTTCATATAAACTCACTCAATATTTAGCGCTCTTTGTCCCATTTCTGGTTTATTCTACTTTCCATTTTTCTCTTTTTGATAAACCAAAAATCAACTAACATAAAAATCATCATAGATTATTATCAGCTCTTAGTCCTGCTTTTTCCACTTCTCAAGGTTGCTTCATTCTCATAATACTTTCATTCAGGGTTTGTTATCTTTTTCTTTTTCTGTTATTGTGATCTATTTTCTTATCCCTTTGTTTTTTTTCTATAGTTCTGGTTCTAGGTTTTTTGTATGTAAATCATGTTTCTTCAATACGTTCACAACAGGTTCAGCCAGCATGCTTCCCTTATTGTACCAGGCAACTAGCTTGAGAGTCAGATGCAGCACTAGATAGTTCCAATCCTTATCAATAAAAGAGACAGAAGCTCCAATAAATCCAAAGCAATTTCCTTTTGTTGTCCAAACATTGTGTATCAAGTTAAACTTGCTCTCAGAATCCTTTTGAAATGTTGTTTAAAGGGAAATAAGTATATTTTTTACATGTAATTGAATGCAATGGTATCACTCACCTTCAACCGGCATATCATAGCCTCCTTTAAATCCAAGTATACCACTTGTCCAGAAGTTGCAGCCCACTTTTGTTTAAACAAATTTGCTCCAGCTTGAAAATAGGAGAAGGAAGCTTGGAGATAGGGGTCTTAAACATGATTCCAGATTCCAAGGTAATGATTGTTGTAACAGCCATAGAGTTATTATCTGATCAAGAACCTGATTGTCAAAATTTTCAACAGGGGCAAAATGTTTGGTGAGCAATCCAGATTGGGTAGTCTGTTTGATTCTGTCCTCTTCAAGTGCTGTTGGTGGAAGCTTGGCGCAAGAACAGATTGCTTGATGAAAATTGGGGCATCCATGAGAAATCCTTCCTTTTTGACGGGAACCATCACAAATAGTACAAAGATTTGAAAAGCTGCTTAAAGACACCCTGAAATCCTTCTTGCACCACAAGCAGGTATAGGTTGATGGAATTTTACTTAAAGGCTTTTTTTAACAGTTATATTAGTATACATTCATTTCAAACACTTAGCTATCAAGAATTACACACATCACCTGAATTCCGAGTTGGTTTGGAAAAAAAATCCTTTGGATCATCAAATTCAGGGTTTTTCTTTCTATGTTTGGGTTTTGTCTTTGTGTTTTTGTCTCCAAGTCTTGAGAAAGATTAATCACCTGTGTGCTTGGAACTTTGGAGGTTGATAAGGGCTGACTCAGATTATTGTTTTTCTGTTTCTTTCCAGGGAGTGGAGTGCTTTGTTCTCCATTTGAAGATTCTGATGTAGGGCATTTTCTTTTGTTTGATTGAGAATTTGATACCAATGATGCTGACGAAATGTGACTTCTTTGTGATAAAAATGGTTGCAAAATTGACCAGCGTGAATCTGGCAAGGGATGAATCATTCCAGATTGCTTTATTGGTGTGGTGACTCGTGAAGACCTGCGGCTATGGCCACCTGATGAATCAGACATATTTCCATCTTGATTGGGCATTGGTGCTGGTTGACTAGATTGAGATACGTTTGGTTTGAAAAAAAGAAATTAATTGGAGAGTTGACTCTGAAGTTAGGATTTGAGAAAAGTCTCCTGTTGAAGTTGGTCACCACATCAGATGTTTATTGCAAATAGGAACAGTGTATTGTCTTCAATTCCCCCTGTTGATAGAAAACTAACCTACACACTGCAATTATTTATTCAACGCCCATTCCATTTGGTAATTTTTGGTTACCTTTTTTAATTCTTAAAATCAATTCCCAAGCTTACTAATTCCATGACTCTTTTTCCCTGCTGGAATATTTATTCAAGGCATATTCCATTTGGTAATTATTTTTTACCTGTTTTAATTCTTAAAATCAATTCCCAAGCTTACTATTGCCAATACCATGGCTCTTTTTCCGTGCTTGAATTGATTTTTATCATGATTAACTTTTTAGATATAAAAGAATAAACCACAAAATGACACATTCAATACTTCATGGTTAAAGCCTTGGAAATTAAGAGTTTAGAAGTCAGAAACAAAAAGAGGAAAAAATTGTAAATGAAAACAAGATTGTAAGTGAATTAGCTGTTAATGTGCTTCTAGCCATACTGCAAAACATATAATAAAAATGATCAGCAAAGTAATAAGCAGAATCTTGATAAAAAACCTTTAAATATTTACTACAAGCATTAGCAAGACTAAAATTGATTTGAATAGATAAACCAAGAAGAGTGAAAGAAGAGCTTGTGGAATGAGGCATAGTACAATGAGTATACTTGTTAGCTTGCCAAATCATTTTAACAATACCATGCTGATGATCAAAATCAATATCAATGCGGTGATCAGGAAAAATAAAAGGACCAGATGTAATATCATACTGAGAAGAGTCTACCAGGGTATAATCAGAAGTGCGAGTGGGAAGAAATAAAACAAAGGCAAATTGGGATATATCTTCAGTATCAGTGTGTGGGGGATTGAAGAAACCATTTGTAGTAAAAGTAATGTGGGGAGTGCAGGTGGTGTCTTCAGGAAGTTTGCCATAAGAAAGATTGGGAAAGGAAGGGATATTATATTTCTTCATAAGATCTTGATTCTGTTGAAAGGTCATATGAGCAAGATCTTTGAAGAGATTACCAATAATATTGCCAAGTCAAGAAGATTTAATATAGTGATCATCATATGCTTTCATCTCAGTCTCATCAAATGCCTTGATATACCGGCCAACTATTTGATGCTCATCATAAGACTTTCTCAAACCAATGGCCCACATGAGCCCACCCCAAATTTGAGTACAGGATGAGACAGAGTCAAGGAAGTGTTTGGACTGGTGGAGGAAAGTGGAAATGTAGTTGAGATCATCCAATTGGGAAGGGGTGAGATTGTGATAAGGTGTGAATTCTACAATAGAAATCACCATCAAGAGGATCAATGATAATATTGATTCCTGACTTCATAAAGTGATAGTTTCTGATTTCATTGTGTGCTAAGCTGATTTCTGATGGAGTTGGGTGGCGAGTGTGTTTTTTATCCTTCAAAGTGATGGTTGTGTAGAGGTTGTGAGGACTATATAACCCTGTGCCGCAATAAAGATCCTTCCTTGATTCCTAAAGCCTCTCTAAATAACACCACTTTTCCCTTTCACACTTCATCCTGTTTTGATTCTTGGTTGCCTTAACACTCTTATTTTTATGGCTTTGAGGATTCAATCAGGATTCCAGGACAGTGTTATCCCAAGATCCATCATTCAAAATTAAAACCAATCCAGTAAAATTAATTAAGGCATTCAAATATCAAAACAGTAAGAAATGACAGAAGGAACAGAAAACCATAATTAGTCTTGATATCATAGTAAATATAATGAAATAAATACACTGCTCTTTTCCCCATTGTGGATGTGAGAAGTGGTAGACCTGTAGCAGTTAGAAATACAGTCAGCTGATGATTATGAGGTGGGAGTTCCAAAAAAAAGGCCAATTGATCAGAGCAAGCTGATCAATTGGCCAGGGTTAGTAATTGAGGGTGTTAGGGGAATTACAGAGGCTTGAGAAGGGTAGCAGGGCAGGTCGGGGTAGCAGGGTTGGACTGGGCAGGTCAGGGCAGGGCAGGTTAGGTCAGGGCAGTGTAGCAGGGCAGGGCAGGGCAGGGAAGGGCAGGGAAAGGCAGGGAAGGGCAGGGCAGGGAAGGGCAGGGAGGGCAGGGCAGGGTAGCAGGGCAGGGCAGGGCAGGGTTGGGCTGGGCAGGGCTGGGTAGCAGGGCAGGTCCGGGCTGGGCAGGGCTGTGTGAATCAACAAACTAAAGTTTTGAATTTCTGAGTAAGTAAAGGAAGAAAGAAACACAAAGATAAAATAGAAAGATAAGAATTTATACCTAAAGGCAAGCAAAATAATGAAAAGACAAGTTCTGAGAAGTAGAAAGAAAAGAAAAGAGGAATAAGAGAAAGAAGAGAAAGAAGCACTAATGAAAAGAATATCAGTGATAAGAAGAGTAAGTCGAGGATAGTGAATCAAACAGTTAAGAACCTACAATATGGTTAAATCTTGATCTTCTTAAGACGAGAGAAAGAGAGAAGTCAAAGAGAAAGGGAAAGATAAGGAAAGGATTAATAAAAGGGGATTGGCTTAAAGCACACAGGGGATTGTTTATAGGAAGGGATTGGCAAACTGCACACAATGATAAAGTAATAATGTGATACAGGTAGAATTGATCTTGAGGATGATAGAATGGATAACTAAGTGAATTGTCTATGTATTGCTGAAGATTCTTCTGACAGGGAAATTGAAGTGAGTTTATATAATATATTCATGGGGGATCAAGCAGAAAAAGGAGTAGAAACCTTGAGGGTCCTGGCGAGTGGGAAGATGTTATTGTCTGTGTGTATTGACATCACAGGAGGTTTAAGAACAAGATTTGAAGTTAGACTGGGTTAAAGAAGTTGGGCGCGGCATGCATGTGATAAGGTGCAATGAGTCAAAGAGGAGGGAATTCAGATCTCAACAGGCTGGGCAGGGTAGCTGGGCTGGGCAGGGCAGGGCAGGGTAGCAGGTGTTAGCAGTACGTTTGATTGAATTTTTGATCAATCAAACATTGATTGTTCAAACATTGAACAATCAAATGTTTATTGTTCAACGTTGATTGATCAACATTGATTGTTCAACGTTTGAACAATCAAACATTGATTTATCAATGTTTGAACAATCAACATTTGATTGTTCAAATGTTGATTGATCAATGTCTGATCATTCAAACGTTGATTGATCAACATTTGAAAGATCAACATTTGAACGATCAAACATTGATCAATCAATGTTTGAACAATCAGGGAGGAAAGAGAGAAATAGGGGACTTACCAGGTGAGTGCCCCAGGGTAGCAAAAGCGGTAGGGTAGCATGGGTGGTGGCTGGTATCTGCTGGGAGATAGCAGGGATGAGTTAGCCAGGGCAGCAGGGTGGGGGGGAGGGACTTACAAGGCAGGTGGCCCCAGGGTAGCAATGGTAGTGGGTAGCTGGGCTGAAAGTGGCAGGGTAGGGTAGCAAGGTGGTAAGTAATGGTGGGTGGAGGAGAAGGGGAGAGGACTTACTAAGAGGGAAGGGGGTGGTCCTGGGAGCTATGTTGATCCTGGTGGGAGGTATTTGAGAGGTTGAAGCAGATGGAGGAGCTGATTAAGACTGCCGGTTAGGAATCAAGAACTTATCTCAAAAAAAAAACATCTCACAAAACAAATCTCAAAAAATAAATAAATATCAAGATCAAGGAAGTTATCACTGAAAAAAAAAAACAGGTGACAAATTTTCAAAGGAGACTGCAATTAATAATAAAATGAAAATTCAACTGGGATTTGAAAAAAAAAAAAAAAAAATGGAACCTGAGCTGCATGGATGGGATGTATTCCCACCAATCCCTCCAACTCTCAGGGTAGCTGTTGTGTAGCGGTCAAGGTTGACCACTATGCCATGGCTAACCTCCCTCTTCCTTTTGAGCATGGGATCAATTCCCACAAGAGATATATTTTGAATTACACAGCTAACAGTTGTCTTGTTAGCTGTCAAAAATCAGTGTTAGCGTGTAATCCAAAAAGCTAATTAGCGGAAAAAATATCAGCTAACAGCCAACATTTAGTGTAGGGTAGCGATGATGCCACTACGCTACTGAGAACTTCAAAATCTGTTAGCGCCAGAAACATTACACTACTTGTTAGCGTAGCGGTGAATCTTCCCAGCTAACACTACCAAAAAATGGCCTGAAAAATTTGTTGCTACGCTAACTGTTAGTGTAGCGGAGTGTAATTTCAGCTAACGCTACAGATTTTCTGGGAAAAAAACCCCCCCTACACTAACACTTAGCGGTCAAATAGTGTAGCGGCCCACCATTGGTCCTATACACATGGAGGGCCATGCAAGCTGCACACCCTTTCTATGCATATACATATGGGGCATGCCCATACCTATGTACATAGAAAGGGCGTGTAAACTGCACTGCCTTTTCCTGTACAGGGGTGTGCGGCTGCATGCCTTCCTTTGGGGGGTTTCACATGCCAGTGGAATTCATGGGTGTGCTGACACCCAAAAAAAGGGTGTGCAGCCCTCACACCCTTTTTGACCAGGGTGTATGGGCTCCCTTTTTTTGAAAGGTGTGCCCCTGGTGTGGGAGTGCGTGTATCAAGCCCTGTATGGACATTTGAGTTATGATTAAGGACTAGAGGGAGTGTATAGGAATTTGGTGAGGGTTTTAGTGAACCCTGCCTAATTTTAATTATTAAATCATTTTCTAGGTTATTTTGGTAATTAAGCTAGTAATACATTATTTTTATCATGTTTTACCGTGAGTCAGTCTTTGTGGAATCTTCGAGGATTTTACTGTGATGCCCGCGCCGAGCCCCGGGTGTATATCATAATTTTGGGCTTGGGGATGTACATAAAAGGGGTTTACACTTGTCATCTACATTCGCCCGCGGAGATGCTATGCTCTCAGGGCACCAATGACGTCACTCGGAGCTACTGTCGATATGGCTCGCAGTCGATCAACCGAACACCTTTGTTCAACCTTACTCCCAACTCGAATCCTTCATAACACAAAAGAATTAACATAACCCTCCAAATTCACTATTTGCTTACAACTTACAAAACGGATCTTATTATGTCCAGCTGTACTTCTTGCAAGTCAATGAGTTCAGGTATGGCGACCAACCTGTTCTATGCGGCCGTTATGGTCTGCTTGGTCTCCTGTCTACCTTCAGTTTCTGCTTTTGGTTCAGTAAGTAAATTTTTCGCTCGACTTCACTGCCCTTTCACCAGAAAGACTGACCATGCTTCCTGGTTTCTGCTCCGATCATTCTGGGTTAACTCGTGTCTAGGGTAACATCCCCGATGCGGCTTATCTCAAGGGAAAGGTGCCTTTGTCTCCAATATTTAATATATAACTGGTGAAAAGATTCATCGGTCTTCTGACTCTACCTCGCTCTTATTCTTGTCAATGTTTATTTTTATTTTCAAAAAGGCTTGGAGACATGGAGACATTGAAGGTGACGTTTTGTTCTTTTAAAACACCCATAATTTTTCTAATGATCAAACTTGGGATCTGGCGCCTTTATCTACCATCTTCCCAACCACAGACTCATTGGAAGGTCTTGTAAAAGTTGCCGGCCACGGGGGGGGTGCAATTGTCGGTGCGATTGCTAGTGCTCTCTTGGGAGCAGCTTCAGGCAAGATTGGCAGTGGATCCAAAGGAGGGAAAAAATTTACGAGCTTAGATGTCAAGAGAGTTTATTTCGGAAGTAAGCAGCCATCCAGCCATTCGATGTAAATCTCCTATCTCAGGTACTTTATCTGATCACTGGTATCAGACTGGCTGCGTGATCTCTCGCAAGTTTGCGATATAGCAGGATTCAAAGCGATGACTCCTGAATCATTGGTGATATGCATTATGACGATGGGTTTCCTGAGCTTTGGTAAGCTTGTTGATAACCAGCCATCAGTAGAAGTGCTATCCGATCTGACCTTTTATGATTAGGCTATGCAACACGTGAATTTCAAGTGACGCGAGAGCGACTCTCGGTTTATTTACTCACAGAACATATTGATGCAAGTTCTTGTCCAGCTGGTGTGTTTTGTTATAACCCAACTAATGTTTGTATCGCCGTTTTCAGAACCCGAAAGGATACGCTGAAGGACAAGATCCGCGAAAATACGATCCCCGTCTTCGACCTCCTGTCGATGAAGCGCGTGAACTTCGAATCGACGAAAGAAATGGAATGAAAGTAAGGCTTTCATCATTAGCAAGTCATTTCGGTTGCTCATCCATCTTTCAACTTAGATGTACATCGCTTCGGACGATCAAGGATTCGATACATCCACCGCTTGTATTCGCAGGGTGTTTCGACAATGTATTGAACTCGGACGTCAGGCCCGACAAGAAGGAAATGAAGAGAAGGAGTTTGAAAGTTTGCGCTTGCTTGGTACTGGTCTTCATACATTGGAAGACTTTTCTGCTCACAGTAAGTCTTGCACGGTCTTCATCTTGGTATAAGCTTCCACACCAGTCTTACCTGTCCTCCTTGTTATCTAGGCAACTGGTGCGAACTAGCCTTGCAAAAGCTTGGTCACAAGCAAGTATTTGCGCATGTGGGAGAGAATGGTACGCTTCATTTACGTCAATAACATGACCCAGAACTCACACGCGTATGGTATTTTTTCCAGTAAAAGTCAATAGCCCCGATGGCCCAGTGCCCCCTTTGGTAACCGGAACATTTGCTGGAGCTGATTTTTGCTTTTCGATGCTCGGCGAGGCTAGCGATAAACTTTCGTCGGCTTCCATTGCCGATTTGACTGCGCAGTTAGATGGTGCCCAAGATGCAAACAAGAAACCTGGAGGTATTAATTTGGACTTTATCAAGTCACTTTTGACCAAGCTCCCGTTAGGCGGGGGAAACTCAGATGTTCAGCACGATCTGAACACCATGGATGACAAAAAACATGCTTTTGACCTTGATGTGTGTACACGGCTCAACCTTGAAAAGTCAATGTGATGACGGATTTACTGAGGAACTCTCCGATCATTAATGCAATGACTTTCAGGGTCGCATTGATCAATTAGCACCAGAAGATCTTCAAGCGAAAATCTGGGATCTTTTCAAAGTCCGAGATGATTTGATGCGGCGTAAGTACTGGCGTCTGTATCAACTGAGCCTGAACCCAACCTAACCTTACCCCCAACTTGACCCATAGGGATCGAGGAAGTCATCCAAGGAATCCCTGGCCTCAGCTCAATTCTGGAGAATCTGTCATTGTCCCTTGCCCAGTGGATTATGATCACGATTGATCCCTTCGTGAGGCCGATCCTTTTACAAGCAAGCGCTGCGATTGGTGAAGGCAGTCATGCCGTCATCTCAGGCAATGATCAATGGGTATGTGCACAACATTTGATTACTAGGATTTGTTAGTGAAAGTAACATGAATCCATTATTCAATGCAGACGGTTTTCAACGATCCAAATGTCAGTACGCCACCTATACCATTTTTTCAAAGCCATCCTTGTGATTAAGCTCTCACCCCACCACTCCCAAGCAACATTGATTGAAGCATACAATCTTGTTTCATAGGCTTCAGACCCAACTCACAGTGTTTTAGCGAAAGACCATTTCTCAAACATTCTCAACGATCCTGCCGGAAACGTTTCGATTATCATTGTAAAATACACAGTCAGTTTGATGGTCGAGGCTTGGAGCAATGATGAAAATCCTGACAGAGTCATCGATAGCGTAAGGCCGTTCAACCGTCAAAAATCAGAAGCTTTGTGTAGAGTATACTTCCGATTTGTAATTAATATGGTCTTCTCCCCAACAGATCCTGGAAGCCATCCATCATCCTAATTTTTCTAATCGAAATTCAAAAATTCAGAGGGAAATGATAGAATATATGCAAAAATGGTTACATGAGATGGATCGAGATGAAAGGGAACTGACTATCAAAAGCCTGACCAAGGTTGGCTTTCATTGTCTCTCCAGCGTTATGTCGAATTTTTCCTAAAGAGCAATGTTGCAACGTATTCACTTTGTAGGACAGCATTCGGAACCATAGGAATCAGCGCAAAACTTCGAAAGGAGGCGTTGATCCCCGTCTCGGGGGTGCGTCCTCTGGGCATTCGCATCCTGCCTATCAGCAAGCGTCAATGCTCGAAGGTACCAATTCACAAACTCAACATGGCACTGTTGGGTCTCAGTCCCAAGTCCAACATAACACGGGGTATGAATCCCATCAAAGTAATATTGGTTCTCAGTCTCAAGGGAAATACGGTGGCTCTCATTCCCCAGGCCACAACAGTTCGCAATCCACAGTTTCATATGGTGGCTCCCAGTCTCAAGCTCGATATGATAACTCACAGTCCCAGGGCCAATTTGACAGTGGCTCTCAAGCTAGGTATGGTCACCAAAACTCTGCAAACCACAGTTCTTATGGCACTGGTCAACAGAATGAAAGTGCATCCGGACGACTAAATCAATCAAACCTCAACGAACGATATTCAAATGTTTCTTCGAGGCCCAACGAGGAAAGCTACAGTCGCCCGGGTCATCACCAGAATCCACAATCGAGTGTCTATTCCGGAGACAGCGTTGCGGTCCATCCACCTGGTGGCCAGCGAAACGATCAAGACGATTACTCTCATAGTCACTCACACGGGCAGACTTCTCACTCGCAATCTCGCATCTCGTCGACCCACGCAGAACAAATACGTGACAACTACTCCGGAGATACTGGAAGTTTTGGCGCGTCGCATCAAAAAATTCAGGACAATGATTCCAGCAGCTACCAGATGCCTTCTCATCGACATGAGGATATTAAGCCTAGCTCTGGCCACACTTACCGACGACAAGATGATAATTCTTACGCGGTCCATTCTGAACAAAGGCAAGATCATTCTGGACAAGTAAGTTTCCGAGTACTGTTCAGTAACTCTTGCTAGCTCATAAATTTAAGCTGACGTCTTGAACCTGATCTAGTTAAACTACCAAGACGATTATGGCGGCACACGACCAGCATTTCCTAAACCACACCAGGAAACATCCTACGGCGGACGTGATGATCTTAGTAGCGGCAGAATCGGTTCAGGCTATAGCTCTACCCAGAAAGTTGGCCATCGCGACGATGCTGATGCATATTCTAAACCTGCGTTTCCGCAAGCCCATCACAGCGGTGGTCAATCGACTTATGGGCGCGGCGATGAACCGACCGGTGGTTCCTATAAGAGTGGTGCTGGGTCTGTGCGCCGCAGTGATTATGATGCAAATCCATCATTTCCTCAAGCTCAACACAGCGGTCTCGGGTCGTCCTATCAAACCACTGGTGGTAACACCAATCAATCATCATACGGTGCTTATTCGGGCAGTACTGATTCTTCTTATCACTCTTCATCTAATTACGGAAACCCCGTTCGCGACGAAGGTAGACGTGAAGATTCAGGTTACAGCGACCGAGGCTCGGACAAGCATGCTTATCAGCAACACCGCAACGCTAGTAAAGACAGCAAGAGCTCTGACGATAGTCACGGCAGCAAAAAGAATAAACATAAACATGACAAGCACAAAGGAAGCAGGTCTCCCGACCAAAATCGTGGATATCAATCCGCTTATCATGGTGGTCAAGAGAATCGTTCATACGATGTAAGTCCAATCAGACTCTTTGCGTGGCGTTGAAACGAAAAAGTAAGCGTTCTAGCTGATGGCAATTGATATGTTTCTCAGAGAAACAATCAAACGGGCGATTATGGCGTAGGCGGCCTCAACATGCAAGATGACTACTCAGGAAGATGAGAAGCATTTTCTTAAAAAGCTTATGAGTACCCGTGACTGTGATTGATAGAAACACGTTTTTTTATTGGACGAAATTGATTTCAAAGAGTTTTCCCTTTTTTTTTCTACGCTCGCTTTGTAGTTGAGAGCCAGATGACTGTTGTGTGTTCTTTGCTTGTCAATTGTACCTCCTATATATACACGTATCGGATTAAAGTAAACAATATGGATGGCATATAGTATCTTTTCGATGTAATGAAATTAAGCTACGAGGTTCAAGAGCAGAAGAACATTTAAAGATAACTAACGTACTTTTGTTAGTGCTTGGGCTGTTCAAAGATTTTTGCATAGCAAGGTTAGGGGGATAGGGGCACAGTCCCAGTATGATCTTCAGGTTACTACCATACAGCATCAGGATTCAACCATGATGATCATCAATGACCAGATCATCGGTATTGTAAAATGGAAAAGATTAATTTTTGTGACAGATTTTGACAAATCCTGGTGAAAATCAGTCCAAGCATTTGACATACACAGGCTGCTAATCATAATTTAATACATGTCAGAATATGAGCCCCCATTTTCTGCTCACTTTGCTTCTTCCTGTTTCTGTCCCAAGTTCCCTATGACTTGTCCCCATTCCAGTTCCAGTTCCTGTCTTGTACCTATTCCTGTCACTGTATCTGTTCCTGTTCCTGTTCCTGTCACCTTTCCTGTTCCTGTTAGAAGTCCTGTTCATGTCCTTTTCCTGTTGTTTACTCTCCAGGTGGCACCCCTTTGGATCTTGTTGAGGGGGCTCTCTAGTTGGGTATATGCGTCAGCTCTCAAATTTGAAATAAAAAGTATTAAGTCTGATCTGAATTCATTACTTTCTGATCCTTGATCCTATCCCTGGATCCTTCAACATAGTTCCCCCTCTCACCTCATCTCCCTAAAGAGCTCAAACTTTAACAAAACAGAATTAGGATGTTACTTGTGATGGCAGAGACCAAGTCTCACTATCCAACCAGAACTGTGCCTCAATGTAAGGACTTTGATGTCCTTCACTGGTTCTTTATGGAAAAACATAAATTGATGGACTGGAGCTGAGGGAGACAATTCTAGAACTAAGGTATCTTAGGATTTCTAGCTCAGTAGAATATAATAGTAAGTTGATTCTCTTTGTCAGTATCATACAAAATTTTATAATAATAATAAAGAAGGAAGAAAAGGTGAAAGGGTATTTAGAATGATAAAGCATGTGATAGAATAAAGGAGAATAGAATAGAAGAAAAGTGTTCAGGCTTACCTAGCTCAGCAGAATATGATAGTAAGTCAAGTCTCTGCTGAGCTAGGAGGGTGTGGGTGGCATGTGTAGAAGTACTTGATGGATTATTTAATAATGTTGTGAAACCTGTGTGGGGTTTTCACACTCAACAGCTGGCCAACTTGAAATCAAGTGGGCCAGCCTCATGTATGGGAAGTGTTAAGAAAACCATGTACCATACATCTCTCAAGCACTTGCCTTCATGACGTGTTTCCGGCGCAATACCCTCTTTTTCTTACCTCACATGCCTACTGGCTTCATAAGGTTGTAACAGACACCAACTGGACCATCTTCAGCATGTAGAGATTTGACCTTCAGAAATTTATGCTTGAGATATGAGAGACAATCTTGAGGAACTTGATTGGATCAAGGAGCAAGGGATAAAAGATAAAATTCTCTGACTTGATGATTTTATTTCAAACAGAAAGAGCTGACTCATATAGTCACAACTAGAGAGCCCCCTGGCAAGATCCAAAGGGGGCCTAGGTGACTAAAAACAAACAAACAATAAAAGTATAAACTACTTAGACTAGCAGCATACACAGTGATTAATAAATAAAACTAGTAAGATACTAGAGTGAAGGTTAAACTGGAAAACACCAGAGTGATAATAAAGCTACCAATAAGTAGAGTGAAATAAAACAACATAATGTTGAGTGAATTATAATATAAACTACTTATTTGTAGAGTGATTTAATGATTTATTATAATTTAAGGGGGGGGGGGGTTAATTGATATTGATGATAGTGGAATTTTAAGATGGGGAATTGTGAGCAGAAGAGATTGGAAATCTGACACAGCATAGTGGGTAAACCTCTGGAAGTAAAACTATCTTCTATAGGCTTCATTCAAATACTGTATAATCCACTTTCTCAAAGGTATGCAATCTGGCTTGTCTTGACAGGCTAGACCACTCTTCAACTAGAATTTACTATTCCCAATTTAATTGCACATTGAAAAAAAATCACAAGTCTTCCAATTTGGGATAGAAGGAAGCTTGGCTATGACTGGAAATTTGGTTGGGATAATGTTTTGTATGAATCTGTAAAGTTTTATTTAGTATGTTTAGATGCATTGATAGCATTTTACCATCTGATGGATAATCACAGAATGTAACTTACCCTGATTAAAGCCTAAGTCTGTCAATACATTGATTTTTGAGATGACCTCATATGTTCAGAAAGGAAAGAAGCTGGGTCCATGGTTAAGCACCTTGTGGTTTCATGATGTGTAGCTTCTCCTACTTGAATCTGAACTGGATTAGTGGATTTGTAAATTTGTTCAAAAGGGAGAATAATGCTGTCAGGGCAGGTATCTTTTTTTACAAGGCCTTGAATGAAAAGAATTGTAATGATCGCTTCTAAGCCAGACCGGCTAGGATAGAAGGGAGAAGGGAGTGGGAGAGAAGATCTAGCTGGACCTTCCATGGAGGATCTTCCTGGTTTGAGAGCTCTCAGGATGGGAGTACCTGGGAAAGCAACTGATAGGTAGATAGAACTGCAGGGTCAAAACCCAGACTAGAGGGAGATAAGGGAGAGGAGACTTACCTTACCGTTACCTTGAGAGCCAATCGGGGGTCAACAAGGACGGTGAGGAGTCAAGAAGGATTTGAAAAGCATATATGTGACATAGGATGAACCTAATGGAAATTCTAACTTGCTGTTAGCTCACACATGGTGACTAACAGAGATCAAAGAAAACACTCAACAAACCTGGAGAGTGAGTTGGGGAGGAGTTAGAATGAAACAATAAACAAGATGATTGAATGAAGAATTAAAGAGAGTGATACATTAAATAATGTCTACTATTTATGTTCATTCAATTTAGTTTTAGGTTTCAACATACTTATCACTATCCCCAGCCCTGCTGTGGGTGAGAATGATTTACCCAATCTTAGACACTCTAAGTTCAATTAGTTCAATTAGAGGGAAGGAACTAGAGGGGAAAGTTAAAAGATAAAGGGTGAATGATTTTAAACTAAGCCCCAATCACAAGCTACCTGACTATTGTCAGTAACAGCAATGGTGGGGCGCTACACTACACTACACTATTTGACCACTAACTGTTAGTGTAGTGGCTTTTTCTTTTTCCATACAATTTGCAGTGTTAGCTGAAGCTACACTCCGCTAAACTAACAGTTAGCGTAGCAAGAAATTTTGCAGCCAAATGTTTTGGGGGTTGATAAACCCACGCCCACGCCCAACGCACGCCCTTAAAAAAAAGGTGTGCAGCCCGCACGCCTTTTTCTTTATCGGCATGCGGGCTGCACGCCCATCCTTGGGCGTGGGCACGCCTGTAGATGGGTGTGCAGTTTGAACGCCCATCTACAGGCGTGCAACACCCCCAAGGATGGGCGTGCAGCCGCACACCCTGCCAGGGAGGACTGCAAGCCCCTCGGCCGGAGGGATCCCCCCGGTCAAGGAGGTTGTATGACCTCCTCAACCGGAGGGAATCCCCCTCCGGTCAAGGAGGTTATACAACCTCCTCAACCGGGGGGGATCCCTCCAACCAAGGAGGTTGTACAACCTCCTCAACCGGAGGGAATCCCTCCGGTTGAGGAGGTTATACAGCCTCCTTGACTGGGAGGGATCCCTCCGGTTGAGGAGGCTGTATAACCTCCTTGACCGGAGGGATTCCCTCCGGTTGAGGAGGTTGTACAAACTCCTCAATGCTGATGTCATGCGTACATTCCTGTGTACGCATGACATCAGCATTTATATAGGCAGGGGCGTGCCCCTACCTATATACATAGAATTGGCGTGCAAGCCGCACACCAATTCTATGTACATAGGTAGGGCCACGCCCCTGCCTATATACATAGGAAGGGCGTGCAAACCGCACACCCTTTCTATGTATATAGGCAGAGGCATGCCCCTGCCTATACACATAGAAAGGGTGTGCGGTTTGCACACCCTTTTCTGAATGGGGTGTGCGACCGCACGCCTGCAGTGTTGCACGCCTGTAGATGGGCGTGCAGCCCGCACGCCCATCTACAGGCGTGCTGATGCCCAGGGATGGGTGTGCAGCCCGCACGCCAATAAAAAAAAGGTGTGCGGGCAGCACACCTTTTTTTTTATTGGCGTGCGTTGGGTGTGGGTGTGCCCGGGGGGGAGTGGGTTTATCAACCCCCAAATGTTTTGCAGTGTTAGCTTTGGAAAATAACTGCTACACTAACAAGGAGCATATTTTTTTTGCTGCTAACACATATTGAGGTTCCCATTAGCATAGTGGCATCAGATCTGCGCTACACTAAACTAAATGTTAGCTGTTAGCTGAAGTTTTTCCTGCTAAATATTAGCTGTTAGCTTAATTTTTTCCCACTACACTATGCTCAAATAGTGCATTGTGTTGGCCCGGAGCCAGCTGAGTGGACAGTCTAAAAAGAATTTTTTGGGTGGATTAAATCCCTGCTTGTTTTATCAATAGTTGTGGTGATGTGGTTGGGCATAGGAAAGGATGTGGGAAAGTTGAAAGTTTTTTCCCTTGCACAAATACCTTCTATCAAGGCTTTGATTCTTTTAAATCATTATTTTCATGAATCATGTTGAAGAATTTCTTTTCCCGCTTCACTTGCTTCCTTGGAGTTCAATAAGCATTTCTTCTCATTCTCTGATGGGCATTCTGTTTACTGTTTCACTAATTTCCATATGAGCAAGATGTATTGCTCAAGCTGAAATTTATTAGAAAGCGATCCCAATTCCTAAAGAAATACAAGAAATGCATATCCAAACATTGGAAAGATAAAAGATGGAAAAGAAACAAACAATTTTTTTGAAAAGAAACAATTTGAAAATAGAAATTTTAAAAAAAAACATCAGACATAAGCTGTTTTGATTGCTGTAGTTGCACAAGTACAGGAGTTGAAACAGCATTTTGATTGCTTTCCTTGTGCAAGTAGAGATTTTTGATTGCTTTAGTGTGCCAGTACAGGATCCTAATTGAGCAGGGTGGACCAGCTTTGACCTCAGACAAGGGAATTTTTTATCACACCTGCTATACTATAAGTAACTGAAAAATACCTAATCAGTGCCACCCTCATCACAAATCCTACTTACCAATGAGTGTGACACCGATTAGGTATGTTGCAGTTACTTATAGTATAGCAGGAGTGATAAATCCCCTTGTCTGAGGTCAAAGCTGGTCCACCCTGCTCAATTAGGATCCTGTACTTGCACAAGTAAAGCAATCAAAAATCTCTACTTACACAGGGAAAGAAATCAAAATTCTGTTTCAACTCCTGTACTTGTGCAACTACAGCAATCAAAACAGCTTATGTCTGATTTTTTTTTTATAATTTCCATTTTTATTTTTTTTTCTTTTCAAAAAAATTGTTTGTTTCTTTTCCATCTTTTGTCTTTCCAATTTTGGGATATGCATTTCTTTTATTTCATTGAGCATTGGGATTGCTGTCTAATCAATTTAAGCTTGAGCAATTCATCTTGCTCATATGGAAATTGGTGAAACAGTAATGAGAAATTAGAATGCCCATCAGAGAATGAGAGGAAATGCTTATTGAACTCCAAGGAAGAAAGTGAAGCAGGAAAATAAATGCTTGAACAGGATTCATGAAAATGATAATCTACAAGAATCAAATCCTCAACACAAGACATGATTGCTATAATCCTACAAGTATAGTGCTAAACTAACATTTAGTGTAGCACAAAAAGGTTCTATGCTAACAGTTAGTGTAGCACAAAAAGGTGCTATGCTAACAGTTAGTGTAGCACAAAAAGGTGCTATGCTAACAGTTAGTGTAACACAAAAAGGTGCTATGCTAACAGCTAGCATAGCTGAAAAGAGCACTACGCTAACAGTTAGTGTAGCGTTTTTTCCAGCTAACACCACTACAAACCAGCTGCCAGGAGATTTCTGTGCTAACACTACGCTAACCACTATTATTTCTGTCAATGACAATGGTTTAGCGTTAGCTTCCCAAATCTCCAGCTAACAGTAATTTTGTAGTAGTGTAGCTAAAGAATCTAACCTTACGCTATGCTAAAGCTAATTTTAGTGTAGCAGACCCACCATTGGTAACAGTAATGGTCTTGGGTCTGGTATTCTAAAATCTCTCCAAGGGGGGAAGTCTCCTTTTCTTGAGTGAGTTCCCTTCTTGAATATCTCTTGAGTTGGATCTGGCTTGTCAGACTCTTCCTTCCTCATTCTTCCTGTCTGCTGTTAAGGGGGCATAGCTTGGTTAACCTCAGTGATATCTGGTCTGAGATGACTGCACATCTGCAACCAGGCATGTAATCTGTCCTACTGACAGTTCCGCCTTGGTTTCTTGTGGGCCTCCTACACTGTCTAGACTAGTAGGAGGCTGGCAAATGCAAGGTCAAAATTATGTCTGAAGAAATCCAATCAGCTGGTGGGGGGTTTCCACAGAAAGTGCTACCAACCTGACAGAGGAAACACCTCTTACATGGAGACTAATGAGATGTGTGATCAGAATAGATAGCCTGATATGCTTTTTCTTCTTGCTGGGATGTCAAGATTAGAAAATTAAAACAAACTCACTGACTTTATTTGTTTCATCCTTAGATCCTGATCTTGAACTGAATATTTCCTTTTCTTTAAATAATTCAAAGCTCAAAAACAAGAGACACAAGGTGACAAGTGCTTCTCCAGAAGACATTTCCGGATTCAAAATCCACAAAAATAATTGTGAGAAAACCCATATTTAGTTTTCAAATATTTTAGGACTTTCTTTTTAGTGTGTAATATTTGAATGAAGCATGCAAAAAATTACCACTCAGAACTAATTCCAACAGATTATACGTGAGCCTGGGTCTCTTTTGTGACAGAAAGGCACAAGGAAATGGCTATTATAAATCCAGATAATAAAGAGTATTATGTAACTCTGGACTCTACCTTTGGAACAAAGGGAGTAAGTTATCAATGGACAACCTCAAACCTAGAGTAAAGGTTTGCTAAGAAGATGATTAAGGGTAAAGGGGTTTGTTTAACCAATGAAGGGGAGGACAAATTTTTGTCCTTTGTTTAAGGGCAATTGTTGGCGGAATAATAAAGTAAGAAATGGTTCTGGATAAAAAGGATACTAGCTAGAAGGTTATTTCAAGTATCTATTAAGGAATTAATAAGAATTTAATTCTACGTGATGGCTCAGAAATCTGGGTTAAAAACCAAAAAGATAGTAAGTGGGCATGTCTATATATGTCTTCTTTCCCTCAGCTCACAGTAATCTTCATATAGTACTGGCTGGGTGCTTGATTGCCTGTAAAATTACGTGTGTGATTCTCAACCTCCATGTTTAATTACCATGTCGGATTTTAGCAGTATGTAGACCATGTGCTTTGTAATTAATTGAACACATGGTGTTTGGGACTTAGTATTGAAACAAGTGGCTTGGTATTCTCAATCTGGAATAGCCACTTTTCTTGGTGCAAAAACCATTCATTTGTACTGTTTTATCATGTGTTACAGTATGATATATGGGTTATTTATTCCCTTTAGATGATAATCCTTATCTTTCCATGGATAATGTAAGTATCCTATATTTTTTTAAATATTATAAGGTACATGCTTTGATTTGTATGGGTTATTCATTATTACATAAGTTACAAAGCTCTATTTCCATTTTTCAAGGTGTATTTTGTTTATTTGAATCATTTGGGGAAATAATTTTTGGCCTAACGTTAATTTTAGGAAAGCTTCATTTTCTCTAAGTCTGAAATTGAATGAATGAGCTGTATTGTACATGATGGTATCAGTTTACCCAATATATGATCTACCAAGAAAAATTGACATTTCACCATAGGAATTGTGGCTCCTTTGTCACATTATGCCTAATATATCACACTGAAAAACAGGATTTTTTTTCTGAAAAACCTTCCATCCTTCTCTCATGATAACCATAGTGAGCTGAAAAGATTTGAAACACTACAAAACAGGTTTTTTTTGAAGCAGTATTGAAATATAATTTACTGCAAAAAAAACTGGACCAATTTCCTGTAGTTTACATGCAGCATGCTAAACAAAAGCTACCATTGTCTCTCCACCCATTTAAATATGCAGCTGTTTGGAAACAGTCACTGTGCCACATGCCCAGTGACTGTCCATTGAAGCTTGGTTGATTCACCCTTTGAGAAAGGTTGGAGGAACACCACCAGCTTCCTTAGAGTTTCCACATGCCAATTGCAGGCGGTGGAACCAGTTGTGTTTGCAGTGATTAGCGTTCTGCTGAAGATATAACTTTACAAAATCCCAGTTAGTTCCTCAATGTGTATTTCTGGAATACTTTTTTTCCAAAAGTTCGATTCTGAGTTACACATGTTTCAAATCTTCTTCTGCTCATCCATATTCACAGATCCATCTGTCCCCTCTATGACAGTTAAAAAACATTACTGCTATTAAAAGGAGGGTGTTGATAAAAACGTGATGTGTGTAGCCTGAACACCCTTTTTTGGGCATCAGCACATGCCTATGCATTACAGTGTGTACAGGCCACATGTCAATGATCCAATATGTGCAAGTATTGTATTAAACTTATATTTTCTAGATTGCATAAAGAGAGAGAGAGAATTATGCTATTTATATGTTATGGTTTATGGTAGAAGAAGAAAAAGTGTGTGAATCATGGCTGACAATGTCAAGTATGTTATTTATTAAATAGCTGTAGTGAGGAGTGATCTTTTGTCCACAAACTGGACCATACTCCACCTATTTTGGCGTGTACAGTAAGGAATTAAAAAGTTTTACACTTAAGAGAGTGTAATATAAAGATATAACTTGTATCCAATATTGCTTTGGTGGTTGGTTAAAACACTAATGCCCAACAATAAACAGGTTATTACCCTGCTTCCAGACTTCTGTTATGGGAAATATATCCTCAGAAGGGCTAACAAAACTTTAACATGGTTCTTCCAATTAAATTAAGGGTTTTAATTTAATTGGGGGGGAATTTTGAAGAATTTTAACTATTAAAGATAGTTATAAGTAAAAAAGGCCAGTCCTCCTAGCTTACAGGAGAAGGTGCGCGCCTTGGTATCTGATAATAAGTTATCCAAAGTATAGTTAAAATTGATGGGGTGGATATCTTCCATTTGGTGAAGAAAACTCCTCTTTAAATAATAAATATTTTGGAGTAATCCCTCTATCAATTCATTTGGCAGTGGGGACTGGGGGAAAATTGACAGGTGAATCTGATCAACCTTTTTGTGGTAAGAAGGGAAAATGGTTTCATTTTTAATTAAAATGATACCATATTTATTTCACATTAATTAAAATAGTTTAATATCTATTTCACTTTAATTAACCTAAAATAATTATTTCAACTATTAATTACATGTACATAGAGCTTGCCTTGGGGTATATACTTGAAAAGTTCTGGCCCTGGAGAGCCAATCAGGTGGGAATAAATTAATGAGTCTGTATTGCATATTAAATATGGTTTACATAAAGATTTACATTGATTTATGTGTAGTTTTATACTATAAATTACTATGTGTTAAGCTTGGATTTTGCAGGATTTTCTAGAAGAAAACTATGCCAATAAATGGCTCTTTATCCATTTATTATCTGTTTGAAAATTAATTTTCCGAGGATTTTCATTAATTAAATTTTACTTATATTTAGTAAAAATCAACATAAGTTGATACTAACTTTATTTATGATCTTGATAGCTCAGAGCCTTATGTTCAAGGTAGCTATTGCTAATCTGGTTCTTAACTGTTAGACAATGAGCCACTTTATTGAAATGATCATGTCTAATTTCTGTTTTGTTCAGAATATCAAGTGAATAAATAAAAATGGAACTAAATAATAATAATTATTATCCAAGCCTGCAGTTTCAAGTATCACATAGTAATAATTACATGTAATATATTGGTGGCTGACATCTTTCTAGTAATGATTGCATATTTCAGCTAAAACAACATGCCCCTCTTTGGCTTGTGACAGCTGTCAACAGGAGGGCATGCAGCTGTGTGCCCCTGGGGTGAAGGGTTTGCATGTTGCATGCCCTCCAGCTGGCCCCTCTCCCCTGAATCAGAGAGATCCCCTCCAGCAAAAGAGGCTTTATATCCTCTTTGACTGGAGGAAGCCCTTCCAGTAAAAGATTCTGTATGGCCTCTGTAACTAGATAATCCCCTCTGGTTGAAGAGGCTATACAGCCTCTTTTTAATGCTTTGAAATCTAAAACCCCCAAATCTGAGCTTGAACCCAAAAAGGTTACAACAGCAGATTGAATGGTCTTTAATCTTTGATATTATCTCATTTAATACCCATTTCATGAAAGTACCCCCCAGGTAAGAGGTGAAACATCCCAAAACAATACATAGACTGATTGGGGAAGAAAATCCTGTTCCCAACAGGAAGAAGTGTATATGCTTTGAGAATTGCAGTTTGAATTTCAAATATGGAATTCAAACTTAGCTTCAAGCCGCTTGAGATGGAAACCCAAAGGGTTACAGGTTCAATTCCCTTTCCACCACTAGGTTATGAAAACCTGAAATTAAATGGATTGAATGGTCCAAAAATTGAACCCATGGGGATTTAATCTGTTCCCCCTTCCAAATATTGAACCATCAAAGCTGAGCTTGAGCCCAAAAGGTTTACAACAGAAGATTTAATGGTCTGTATTTGTTGATTTTTCTCGGTCAAACACACAAGTCATTGAAGCATGCACACTGGATGCGCTTTAAATCAAGAATCATCAACCAGTTAGGGTTTCTCCTGTACCTTTATCGCTAACTTGGCTTCATTGAAAAATCCCTTCAGTCAGACCTCAATTCTCAACTTCAACGTCAATCCAATTGGCCTACTCAACTCAACTCCACAACTCAACTCAAGATCTCCATCTTATACGTCAAAGCTCTCAGTGTCAATTTGTAAAGTCTCAAATCTTCAAACTGCCAATAGCAGCATCAACACTCACTTCTTTTCCTTATCTTCATTTACTCTCAAGATTGACTTGTAGGGCATCAAGATATTATCTTGATATTTTATCTTAATAAAATAATACTTCTTTATTGTTGCTGTTTGTCTTCTTCTTCTTCTTTTCCTTGTTCTACTTTAATTCTCTCCCTTTCCTGCTTGTTGATAAATAATCTTACTCCTCCATATCCAGATTCCTCCCGCCCCATCTTATTCTATTCATATCTTAAGTCCTCATCCTTAAACAAAAACTATCCATTAGCTGCAGTAAATATCTTCTTTCTCTTTGTTATGTATGTCTCTATTGTTATTGATTTTTCTTTTTTTCTTCAGTCTGGTTTCTGTTAGCAATTCAACCTTCAAGAATTATTTAGTATTGCCCAATACCTATACATATGGGGGTGTATGTAAGCAAACCTGAATTCAGGTTTTCCTACATAACCCCTGGTCTCTTCAACCAAAGGGGTTCCCTACAGCCCATGAAGCTGTATAGCCTCTTTGGCTGGAGGGGTTCCCTCTAGTAAAAGAGGCCATACACCCTCTTTGACCAGAGTAAATTCCTCCAGACAACAAGGCAATATAGCCTTTTGACCATAGAGATTATTTCTATTCAAAAAGGCTATATGGCCTCTGTGACCAGAGGGATTTCCTCTTTGAACTGGAGGGATTTTCTCCTTTGTAAAATGCTATACAATATGGTTATATCCCATACCATATACCCATAGAAATGGAGTGTAGACCACAAACCCTTTTTACCAGTATACAGTATGGTCTATGCCCATACTGTATACCCATAGAAAGGGTGTGCAGCCTAATGAACCAAAGAATAAATTGCCAAGAACTAAAACCAGATCTGAACAAGAAAAAACATTAGAGACAATAATGAACTAAAGAACAATAATGATTTGAAAAAGAAACTAGGTCCTACCCAATAGAATATTTTTAGGTTCTAACAGACAACTAAGATGTTTTATTTATGGAAAGGACAATAGAGCACAGGACTGAGAAAAGTAATGAGAGTTAGTATTATGAAGGGAAATGAAGATTGGAAGATTGTTGATTTCACTTCTCACCAAGTTGAGATAGGACAAGACGTCCAAGCAGAGTTGATGAATTTGATAAGAGGTTGGAGTTAAGTGAGTGATGATTTTATTTAGAAGGGGAGAGATAAGAAGGGAAGAGTAAGAAAAAGGAAAGGGAGATAGAGTGGTAAAGAAAGGATGGTAGATGGGAAAGCGGGTTTAGATGAAGATATTTGTGAGATGAGGAGTTGATTGATGTACCGGTTGGTTGAGGTTTTAGTGATTTGTGAGATGAGGAGTTGATTGATGTACCGGTTGATTTTTAATGTGTACTGGTTAGGTTAAGAAGAGGGAGCGGAGCGGGAATGAGAAGGAAAAAGAGCGGAGCGGGAATGAGAGTGGAGATGGAGCAAAGAAAGGAAAATAGAGAGCAGAAGACGTCGAGTTTCAACACAGCCCGCACCCGTTTTCAAAAGGGTGTGTGGCTGCACATCCATCTGTCAAAAGTTTTGGCAGAATTTTGGAGGGGCATGTGACCTACACACCTCTTCCTGCATGGGCATGCAGGTTGAAAGCCTATACAGCAGCGTGCTGAAGCCCAAAAAAAGGGTGTGCTGCCTGAAAATCCTTTTTGAAAAGGGCATTTGGGCTGCACATCCTTTTTTAAGGGTGTGCCCCTGGCATGGGCATGCATCTATCAACACTCATAATTTCCAGAAAAAGAGTCAAAAACTTGGTGGCCATCCTACACATTCCCTTCATATCCAACCCTGATGAATGTGGATTTTCTTTTGGACTCATGCAGAAACAATCCCCTGTAAATCTTGCTTTTTCACTAACAACAAACAAAATTCAAGGTCAGTAAATTGGAAATGTAGGCATTGTACTTCATGATCCTGTATTCAGTCATGGGCAACTGTATGTTGCATTCTCACAAATTAAGTTTAGCCATACTACCAAGCTGGTAGTCCCTCAACCTGAAATTGTGTTTCCTTCATGTGAGACATCAAATATTTTTTAAAAAGGAGTTCATTAGTATTTTCAGCAGCAATAGTTATATTCAATTTTTTTGGATTTTGATCCATTGTTTTTCTTCCTTTGTTTGCTTACTTTACAATTTTCATGTTCATTTATTTCTTGGGCCTCAATAAAACAACAAGGGTTTTCTGTGCTTACACATGGTTTTCCAGGCCCTGAGCTGCACAATCAACACAGTTTTTGGAGTTACTTTTAAGATTTTTTCAAGATTTTCCTACATTATAGATTGTGTAGAATCTAATACTGGTAATCATTTGCCATAAATCACACTATTCAAAATCCTAAAGCTATGACTAACTTTAAATTATTACCAAATCCATGTCAGCTATTCCCCAAGACTATTGGGACATTTAATTTTCCTTTCTTGCATAAAAATAGTCCAAAAATGTGTTAAATCATGAATTCAAGTTAGAAAAATGTTTGTAGTTGGAAAGAGTAAACTTGTTGGAAAATGACCATTACCATTACATTCTACATCAGTTATAATGTAGGAAACCAATTTTAAATGTTCAAAAACTTGAAAATAAGCAAAGAAAAAATGTACAAAAAGATGTGTGTAAAGGTGGAAAACTGTGTCTTGTTTGCAGCAGTTTTGACGTTATCCATGCGCACAATCGCATGTAAGTGCGGAGAAACCGGGTTTGAGGATGAAGGCCCTTTTTCCTTTTGGTTTAATTTCACCTTATTTTGTTCTTTTGATTCAATTTCACCTTATCTTTCCAGAGATACAAATTTATAATGCACCTTTCTCATCAAGCCCCCTTTCCTACAAGTCCCTCCCCCAAACCCCAAAAATAGGGGGCTATTCCCTAGTTCAAAAGTATGAGGGTAAAAGGAATGGAAGCAGTGTTGACATGCAAGCGGAAGAAGTATTATCAGGAGAAGAAATTATGTAAGACCAGGACCGCTGTTGCAATGATTTAATGCTACTTGCACCAGAGAACGAATCCAGTCAAATGAGTGCCATCGAAACAGGATGGAATAGACCATCTGAATCAAGCATTGTACTAGATACTGCTGTTAACTGTGGAAGATTTGAAGAAATCTATTCAGTGATTCAAAAAGGACATTCACACATTATCTAACTGAGTGACACCGTACAAACATACATTTATTTAAGTAGACCAACCAAACTCACATCATCGGTCGGAGTTGTGTGAACAAGAATTATTCTTCAACTCTTGAGATTCTACAATAAGATCATTGGTTGCACGGACCAGGTGATTTCAACACATACAGTGAAGTAAGTATCAAGCCGTACAGCGCCTTTGCCGGGTTCGGGGGCGGCTGAGTGGGAGGTCCGAGAGGCGTTGGTCTGGAAGGTAAGCCGCTTGGTTTCTTTTGGGAATCGGAACTCCCGTTTGGATATCTCGACAGTCTCTGGAGAGGTCCGCCGTGACATCGATTACACATGTTGGGAAGTGGACTGATGGGAGAATGACTGGTAGAAATGTCGGGGATAACCCAGATTCCATGGTAACAAAACTCCAGTCTCGAGCTGAATTGTACCATTGCCATCATCCATACAAGTAGATTATTGAGTCTCGACTTTGTGTAGGGATTACGACCACTACAAGCGAGTTGAAGTCTGAGCTCCCCCCTTGCAGACTCTCCTGCGCTTGGTAAGTTAAACCAAGGCCATCCCAGCCTGACCGGCCATGTTCATGAGCATTTCACCTTTAATCATCAACCTCATCAAGGCTAATTCCAATCTCACACAAATTTAGTACAGATTTAAATCTCAATATAAATTTTAATATTTCTGAGTTCGGTATTCCATTGATATTTACTTTAGAAAATACTTCAGGGTATAAATATAATCTTTAAACATTTGAGTATCCCTATTCAGAACACCCTGCCACTAAACTGCAACATTTCCTTCCCCCCCACGCAACCAGCACGACAAGCGCCGCCACTCTTATAACATCTTCACAAAAAAAATTAAAAATTAAAGAGAAGAATCAATCCGCACGCCTTGCATTTATCCAGACAAACGGCATCTCACCAGAGTAATATTATCAGTTTTCGGGTCCAACTCATCAAGATGGCCTCCAACGGCACCTCAAGCGAAGAGTCCACGACCAAAGTGGCCAGTCAGAGCTTACTCGACCCCCATCACAAGGACCCATTTGCGTTTGATCCTACCGAGTCAGTCCATACAAGCATGATTATCCATCTTTCACTCGGAGTTTTACAACTCCGACCTTCGTACATCGTAGAAGTTATCTAATCATAAGCTTAATCTGCTCATCTCATCTCCAATTATTTATAACCTTATCATCGTGGCCTTTGTCGACCCTTATCTTCCTTCCTTTTTGTCTGCCTCCATCAATACGCCAAACTTCTATTATTGGTTTCGATACACTCGCCGACACTCGCCGTATATAATGGCCATGCTTACAGACCATTGGTACTATTTATTGTGTAAGTTTTTCCACCCATCCACTCATTCATCCCACTACGCCTCTGCAAGAAGCCGTTGTGGCTGAAAGAGGTAACAGAAGGAGTGTCCCAAGTGTCCAAAACAAACTGCACCATCATGACAAACACCAATCCACAAAACGTTTCTCCAACTTGCATCTTTCCGATATCTCGAGTAACCAATTCTTACCTCCTTAACGCAGCGCGTCCTCTTGATCTTCTTGACATGTTTTACATCCATGCTGACCACCTCGCCTTTTAATCGTGATCAGTCAAGCAGTTATCATTATCTCATTCTGTAACATCATCGGATTTTTCTTCAAGAAGATTCGTCAGCCCAAAGTCATATCAGAGGTGATCGGAGGTATCATCCTGTACGTTCCCATTCAATGGGTATCGTTTTTAGCAACCTGACGAATTGCTGATACCAAATTTTTGTTTTCCGATCGAACCAGTGGCCCAACGGCCATGGGAAGGATCCCCAACTTCTCCCATACGATCTTCCCTACCTCATCGATCCCGTTCCTGTCCCTAGTTGCCAACATCGGCCTCGTGCTTTTCCTCTTCATCATAGGATTGGAAGTGGACTTCAAGCTGTTTAAGCAGAACTGGCGCTCCGCAGCCGGGATTGGATTCTTTGGACTCGCGATCCCCTTTGGCATCGGCGCCGCTGTCGCCGCTGGGATCTATCACCGCTTCGTTGACGCCGCTACCGTCGAGTTTGGTCACTTCTTGCTCTTTATCTGTGTCGCCTTTGCTATTACAGCCTTTCCCGTCCTGTGTCGAATTCTCACCGAGCTCAAGCTGCTTCAAAACCCCGTCGGAATCGCTACACTGGCAGCTGGTAAAGGCATCATCTTAACCTGTCCAATCAATCGAAACACGATTCTGTTTGCTGAAGTGCTTGTTTTTCCTAGGTGTCGCAAATGACGTTATTGGCTGGATTCTATTAGCCCTAGCTGTTACCCTCGTCAACTCCGGAGCCGGCCTGACCGCACTCTACGTCATGCTCGTCGTCGCCGCCTGGATCGTTTTCTTGGCCTTCGTCGTCCGTCCGATCTTCATTTTCCTCGCTAGACGTTCCGGTAGCTTTGAGAAAGGCCCAACACCTGGAATCACTTGTTTGGTTCTCCTGATGACCTTCACCTCAGCATGGTAAGATCTTTCTCTAGGCCATCAATTTTATCCCCCCTTACCTGACCACGATCCCTTCAGGTTTACGCAGGTCATTGGTGTCCATTCCATTTTTGGTTTAGTCCCCCTCGCTCCTTATTCTCTCCCTCATGGCTTTTTGCACTCATACCACTCCTCTCCACTTTCCGCAGGCGGGTTTCTCATCGGAGTGATCATGCCCCATGACGGTGGATTTGCTAACAAACTGGTCGCGAAGATCGAAGATCTCGTCACCGTGTTCTTTTTGCCACTCTACTTCACGCTGTCTGGCCTCTCTACTGATCTTACTCAGCTTAACGATGGTGCCCTTTGGGTATGACTAGCTATAGATTCCGATTGATATCAATCGATTTTTCTTACTAATGTGGACCTCTGTCTTTCCGTATCCAGGGCTGGACAGTCTGCGTACTCATTGTAAGTCCATCACATTTCTCCCCTACAAAGCATCGGGCAAGGTTGGAAATTCATATATTGACTTTCGTCATCTTTCAGAGCGCCGAAGTATCCAAATTTGTGCCCTGTTTTTTGATGGCGCGATGGGGCGGCATGGATTGGAGAGAAAGTGGCGCTGTTGGAAGTCTGATGGCCTGTAAAGGCTTAGTAGAGGTTCGATTTATTTGCCCAGCTCCCACAGAGCTCATCCAAGTCCTGATCAGCTTCGCTTTACCTCTAGCTTATCGTATTAAACATAGGGCTCAAGGCGGGAGTTCTAAACACCAAGGTTTTCGCTATGTTTGTCCTAATGGCGGTAGTAGTGCGTATATCTCGAGCCTCCCCTGTCCCTTGTATTTCCCTGGCACTAACCAATGTCTTACTCTGAAAGACCACTTTCGTCACCACCCCACTCACACTGCTATTCTATCCAGAATCTTATCATCACCGCAGGCGTATCGAAATCGCTCTGCAAAATGGCAGCAAGATTTTTGCTTCTCCTGCACATCCTTCAGAAAAGTCTAGCTTCCTGGTGGTACTGAGTCAACTTGAGCATCTACCTAGTGTCATGGTTCGTACTTTCCCAACCCTCACTAACATTCCAATACATGATCTGAAAAAATGTATTTCTTATCTTTTCATGATAGTCTTTTATCAAGTTATTACAACAACCCGTCAAAAGTACGCCCGCAGGAATCGACGAGCCAGGCTCATCCGCCATCGCATCCGAAAAGCAAGATAGCTCGATTCAAGCCAACTCGTCCAAAGCCGCAGGATTTTTACCCCAAGTCTCAGCACTTCGTTTACTTGAGCTTAGTCAGCGTACTTCCGATGTGATGAAAGCAAGCGATGTTGTTGAGACACAAAAGCACGACCCAATCCTCAAGATCTTCAGTACATTTGCTCTCTTGAACGGAATCGCGGTGCCCAACACTAACATGTCAATCGTCCTGGAAGAAGAGTTCGTCGGGGAAATCGTTGCCGAAACTTTCCGGATTTCTCCCCAGCTGGTCATTCTTCCCTGGTACATTAGCTCGGATCACATTCCTCACATGGCCGCGAAGAGTGTCAACCCGATCGAAAAGATGCTGTCCAGTAGACTGCAATCTAGTCCTCAATACGCCAATCTCGTTCGGGCGATTTTTCAAAGAGTGGAATGTGATGTGGCCGTCCTCGTCGACTCCGGTTTCCGACTCTCCTCACATGAGGAAAACGCTGGATCTGCGACGCTGATTAGTGACCGGAAACAGCATCTTCTCTGCGTTTTTGTTGGTGGGCCAGATGATCGGGCAGCTCTCTCACTGGTCATGCAATTGTCACATCATTCGAATGTGTTTGCGAGTGTACTACGTGTAGTTCGAACTGCTGATCCCACGAGCGATGATGATCGGCAGCTGGCGGAACAGCTCAAGTCCACCACAGGGCAGAATCCGGAGACGTTATTGAACCAGATGACCATCAACAATCCGCTACGGCCTGGGGACACGCTCTACGGGCCTACCACGCCCGCGGGTAACTTGCAGTCGGAGACGGCCGATAACCTAATCTGGGCAACGGCGGAGGAGATGGCTGCACGGAACGGCAAGCTGGCTATCGAGACCGTCGAGACATCGCTTCCACTCCAGACGATTATAGCTCGCGCTAACGCCACTGCCCACGGACCCGAACTCATGGTTGTCACCGGTCGGTCCCGTCAGGGTGGCGAGAGCCATGTCACCGAGCTCAGTCAATACCTCAAGGAACGCGCAGGTGATAAGCTTGGCGAGCCCACTGATCTTGCCCACCGTCTCGGCATTGTCGCCTCCTCCGACGTCCGTAAAAGTCTCGGCGACGTCTCTTCCGCTCTCGTCGCCTCACAGATGGAGGGCAGGATTCTTATCATCCAGGCTCGCTCGGTGGACTTCGACCATAACCGGCAAAGAATTGAAGACCTCGAGAAATCCGAGTAAAACACAGCCATCCTTTCCTCTCATTCTCTAATTCTTTCTTGGCCTCCTTTCTCTGCGTACATTATATCTTCGCCGTTTCATGTTTGTTGGTTAACTAATTTTTTGGAGTTAATTATTTGTTAATATTTGCACTCACACTTAAAACCTCAGAAACTCGACGTTTTCTTCTTCTTGTGTCCTTTTCTTATCATTAAAAACAACGCTTTTCTTTTATCTCTCTTCCAAAGTATATAAAGTGCCACCTATTCATTTTTTGCTTATCGTTAAAAACCTGGTCCCGTAGGCTATCTAATTTTTGTTTTGTTTTGTTCATCCCTCACTAAATTGTTTTCCCTCGATCGAAGTGTTCGTTTTGTTTTGTTTTTGGGAGTTTGTTGGTTAATTGTATACGTGTTATACCGACGAAGGGTTTTTTCTACTGTCACAAGTATGTGAGATGAGAACACGGTTTCATGTGTAAAACTTATTGAGATTTCGTACTACATTCACAGAAGACTTGATTTACATCTGTATTTTGCACACAGCTTGGACACTTTTTTTATTTTAGTCCTGCACTGTAAGGTATAGCTTTATCCTACTAGCAAGAGATGGAGACAAGTAGACTCAGGTCGCAGAAACCATCTTTCATTTCAAAAAGTGTGCTGCACTGCTTTTATGGCAAAACGTGAATGTCTAATTGTCCGACACTTTTTCAAAGGCCAACAAGTTAGGCTGCGACGTGCCTTTCTTTCCTCTCTCAACCAGCTTTTTAGAATAACCGGGCCTAAGCTATCGCAAAGATTTGACACTCTGAATTCTTTCACTCGGACCTTTGAGCATTTGATCCCATTACATGCTTTTATAACCACTTGTGCTGTAGAGCATGTGTTGAGATCTAACAATTGGATCAGAATTGTGAATTTTGTATACAAGTCCTTGAACTCACCCCTGGATCAAATTATGTGGTTATAGGAAGTAGAATGTGAGCCTATCTGGGTTTATCTACTTGCTCGTCTCCTCACATGGCAGGACCATGCACTGCAAAATGATTTTCGATGTAAATAGCTGAACCATATGTTGAAACTGAAAGTAACCTGTACAACTGCTCCGGATATCTATAATTTTTCAAATCTTCCAGTGATATGAGATTGTCGATCCCTCAAGGTGCATTATGTCCATACCGGCTAAACAGCCGGGCGCTTCAGATTGGGCTTGAAAATTGCTGAAAATTGCGAGCGGAAAAGCGAGCATCAGTGCACTAAAGTCTAGGCGAGATACCCTAACTAAGGCCGTTGAGGTACATAACAAAAGCCTCCGCACAAACTGGCATACACAGGCTTCGCGACAAGGGGTTGACGATCATATGGGAATGGGATGGCAAAAGTGAGCACCCGGTATACAGACACGGGTACTGTCATCAGATACAACGGCTGATCTCGATTCTCCACCCTCCGTTTGAACAAACAGCACCAGGCGCAAAAAAACAACAAACTGGTAAATAAATATTTATGTACCCTTGGAAAGGCAAGAAAGATTGTAAACTTTGTTTTCATACCTGCCGATTACCAAGTACACCTAATCCTATCGAGATCACCCATCACCAAGCCTTAAAAGGTTAGAAATCAGAGCATGGATACCTGGGCTGAGGGCTGGGAGGCTTGAACCATCTCTTTACACACATAAAGCAAGGGCAGGAAAGCTTGCATGCTTGGGAGGCTGAAAACCAACCAGAAAGATTTTACATTTCAGCCTCCTGTTATGCAGCTACATACCTGTATATCCTCATCTCATATCTGATTCCTTCCCCCTCCTTTGCATACCCTCCACCAACCATCTCCCTTCCCACCTCCAACATGGCCCCCGTTCCATCTCCCCCCCTCATCCTCCCACCACCATCCAATTTCCATTCCAGCTATCATTTCTGCCAAGAAAACCCATACAACTCCAAAATTGTACCTGGTCTGTCCCCTCCTCACCGCTGATCTTGCAAGAAACACAAATTTGTGTAGTAGTGAGTTTACGCTGCCCCCCTGCCTTTTTGCCAGCTGACTGATATGACTCTATTCACTGAAGTGCCGTTGCCGCGAACCCTCTTCCCCTCCAACTGTATGGTTTTTGTCAAATATGTGTGTGAGGTCAATTTCATCAAGGTCAAGATGAGTCAACAGAGGTTGTCCCTTTCCACTATCAATGCTGCCATTGCCCAGAACTTCTTGGTAGATTTCCTGCACCGCTGGAACAATGTCACCACACTTGGGATGTGGTAAAGGATCCGCCTTTATGCGGACCGTGGTTGGCCCTTAGCTATTACGCATGAGGAGGCTGAATTTTTACTTGCAGCGCTTGAGGCCAAGCCCACACTATACATTGACAAGAACCAGAATCACATCCAAGCCATGACTGGCACTTGGCACCCTATCAGCACTATCCAGGCAGAGCTCAAGGAGAAAATGTACATGGCAAAGAAGGTGGCAAGGACTGTGAACCCGGCTCAATGCCCACTTGCCCAGGCCATGTATGTGGACCAAGTTGGGGCCTTTCCCTTGCACTATCTTGTTTTTGTTGGTGAGTCCCCCCACCCCCCTTTTACGCAGATAGACGGTTTTGTCAACTGATATGATCCCTTGGTCAGATGAGTGTGGGGTGTCTCTTTGAACCCACTCCCAAGACAGAGCATGGGCTCTCTAAGGCCTCCGCACCGCTTGAATACCCAAGCTATTACATTCAAGTTGGATATCAGTCCTCCCAGCAGTTTCCTTAGATGGCTGACTTGTATGCATCACGCAACAGGGTACAATGTGCCGTCTGGACATGGAATACTTCATTGAGGAAGTCCTTGTAAGTTTCTTCTGTGCGCTGGTCTGGGCCTATTTGATCCATATCATGCTCATGAAGCCCATCTTCCCCAGATCCCCCAAATGAACCCTTCTCCTGGCCGGAACAGTATCCTGGTCATGGATAATGCTCTGATTCAAAACAGGGGCCATATTCCCCAGATATGTGATTCTGCAAACATACTCCTATGCTAACTGCAAACTTATTTGCCCAATCTAAACCCTATTGAGAAGGTCTTTGCCACACTGAAGTCAAAGTTGAAATGCAAAAAAGTTCTAACTGGAACTGCCTCTGATGCCAAGCTAATCAAGGCATTCTTACCATCTTTTGTGACACCTGAGTTGATGAGGAGCCTATTCCTTGGGAGTGGTTACTCTGCCAATTGACACTACATTCCTTCTACTTATTTACAACTTTTTAAGTTGTCCCTAGCCTTAGCCTTGCTTACTTTATGAAGATTTCCCTAGCCTTAGCCTTACTCACTGTATGTGGCTGCCTCAAAAAATCATGTATTTACTTGCTTTAGCCTCACTTACTTTCTGAACATGTGCCTAGCCTAAGCCTGAGGTACTTTATGTGTTTGCCTCAGTCAATGAAATAGTCACTTGCCTTAGCCTTACTTACTTGGGGCACATGTCCCTAGACTTAGCACTTAGCCTTGCTGTATGATGATGTGGTTGGCTCAATGATTCACTTAGTGAGTGTCAGTTATCCCTCTGCCATCAAAAGCCTGCCACATCTTGCCTCATGGTGTTGACCTGATGCGGTTGAGAGCCCCATGAGGCAAACATGTGGTCATGACCCCTAAAGATGATCTGATTATCTTGGGGTTGGAACCTCTTTCTGGCCTTTTGCGGCTTGCTGGGTAGAGTGACATGTCAATTGTCTGGTGCGTATTCTCACACATGTGTCTTGTAAGCAGGATTTTGTCATTGCATTGTAATAGATTGGGAAGGGGGAAATTTGACTTGTATTTCAGGGCACTTGTGCATGTATTTCCTAGTAAGATATTGATTCATGTGTATGTAGCTTGTGTAATACTAATAGATAAGGGAGGGAACATTTGACTTGTATTGCAGGGCACTTGTATGTATGTGTAGCTTGGAAGAAAAAGAAATTTGATATGCTAGACAAGGGGTGTGGCTTCAATCATGTTGTTAAGATTTAAATATCAGGGCCAAGGTAATCTGGCAAGAGTGACAAGACAGGAAACAAGGTCTTAAGGAGATAGAATTCAAGATGGGTTAGCTATGCAACAACTAAGAATTCAAGATACTTGATGAAGTCCTAAGGCAAGGAGAAGCATTGTTTGCATCACAGACAATGATGCCCAGGTCCAAGTACATGAGTAGGGACCAACCATTGGGCTCCCTTGACCAATTGGGAATCAATTGTGTAAGTGAATCCCATAACCTGCAAGTCCTTTGTGGTGAAATCAAGGAAGGAGTCCCATCGGCGGATGTGAGCTAGGGCAATCAGCCCCCGCCAGATGTGGTTGTCTTTTGAGAAATTGCTTAAGCCAAGGAAATCCTCCATCTTCAACGCCTTGCCGGAGGAATTGAGAGCTCCTGCAAACAGTGGGGGTGTTGGTTGAATAATCCAAGATCAAGACTGGTAGGAAAAACTGGGAGGTTGATTGATCTATTGTAGTCCCTGGGCATGTGAGTTTGGAAAGCTATCTGATGATCAATCACAGGAGCCCCAGTTCAAGGCGGTATTGAGTTCTGGGCCGCCAAAGCAGTACAGGCCCCCTCTGCATCCAATCCAGAGGAGTCCAGCTTGTCCTTGCTGGGGCCTACAATGTTTTCTTCAACCTCTTGAGCCACCAATTGGGTTGGAGACCCATGACGGATGTGACTGCTCAATGGAGACTCAAGGGAAGTAGCCACCTTGGCTGCAAGGCAAGGAGGTAGAAACCAGCCAGATGCGGAAACATGGGTTGGGGTAAAAGACCGAGCCAAAGGGGATGATATAGGCCCGGGTGCGGAAGATGGTTTCACCTTGTTAGGGGAAAGTCCGGGCCTATGCCGCCCCAGGCGCTTGCTCATTTTTCCGTCAATCTTGGATAGTGTGTGAACTGGAACTGCCTTTGAACTGAATACTGGAGCGTTGGTTGGCGTGTCCATGTCAACCCCAGGTGCCTTGTACATCAACACCTGACTCCAACCGTGCAAGTCGTCTTAACCAATGCGGATGGAGCGGGATGGAACTACTGGGTCCTTGATACTTATAGACTTGGCATCACCCCCGTACCTCTCCAGAAGGTTTTGGCTTCGCCAAAATCCTCATGCGCTCCTGGGCATTGACATCTGCGTGTGGCTACAAAAGAAATCAAGAAATAATGTCAGATAAATACCATCAGGGATATTGAAACCAACATCAGCTCACATTGAGGGTTGCCTGCACCTGAGACCTTGCAAGTGCCAGTTGGGTATTGTCTGGACCGCATCTCATAGCTAAATTGTTGCTAAGGGGTTGCTCCTACAACATATCACCCATTAATTTACTGAAGATGTTCAGGTCCAAACGGGTCCCCCATACAAGAAAAAAGATAACATACCTGTTGCAATTCCTTAGCCGACTTGCATGGGTCTTCCATCAATACCCAAATCATCACCTTGCTGGTGGGGTTAGCAATCACAGCCTCCACAAAATTAGCAAAATCAGCCTCCGAACTGACTAGAACATTCCCCTTCAAGCTAAAGAAGTTTTGACCTAATATTTTATCCTAAAAAGGAATCAACACACTTTAATAGAAAGAGAACAATCAGATGAGAAGAATAGAGAACAATAGTGAAAAAAAGAGACCAAAATTGGGATAAAGAGTATTGTGTAGAGTTAGATGACAAGGAAGAACACAGAGAAGGAAGAATTGTAGAGGACACAGACTAAAGAGTTGAATCAGTATGTGAGGATAGTTGTTAGAATTAAATGGGGAAATCTCACCAGGCAGAAGAGGACAGTGATATAGTAATAGAGAATATGAAAAGAGAAAAGAGAAGGAAAGGAGAGATTGAAATGGGATAGAGAAGAGAGTGAGAGTGAAGTCTAGTGAGTGGTTATGAGGTTGAGTTTGAGAAAGTGGTTGATGGTTGAGTGATGGATTGAGTAGAGTCAAGGTTGAAGAATGAAGAGAGAGATGAGAGGAAAGAGGGGAGAAGTTGAGAAGTTGAGATGATTAATGAGTACATCTAGATGTTAGATGTCACACATGAGATAGAGCTGTGATTTTTACACAAGCTGAATATTGCATGCTTCATGACAACACAATTCCATTTCAGCAGGCCGTGGCTAAGTGTCATTAGATGCTTTTCTATGTGGTTGCAGGTGGGGGCCAGCATCACAATGACCTTTTCTTGCAGCTGTGGCCAGGAATAATTTTGGATCACGGTGTTTAAGATGAACTTGCCTTTTGAGGGTAGCTAATCCCACTCTTTGGGTTTGGTAGCCAAATATTTGGCCAATTTGATTGGAATAGCCTGAGCAACCTGCGATGTGATGTCACGGATGTAAACTATGTACTGAAGGTGGATTGGGTGTGGCTGAAGAGGATCCCTAGACTTAATCATAGGCAAATTGCTGCCAGAGGGTGATTGTGGGGCATCTGTTGCCGCAGGCGGCATTGCTTTGGAGCTGGGAGGCTCATAGAACATCTGGCAAGCATTGGCCACCGGGTTTGGAGGCTGAGAGAGGCCAAGGTAAGAATCCTGGCTCTCTCCAGAAACATTTGCAAATGGGAGTGGTGGAAGGTTTTGGTTGATTGTAAAGACACTGTCTGGTAATGCCAGGGAGACATCCCAATTAAAACTAATTCAGACAGAGTAGGGGGAAAGGAGAGAGACAGACCCTGAAGGAAAATTCTTGACACTGTGGGAGCGTAAATAATAATGATCTTGACTTGTGCTGAAGCAAAAAAAGTTCTGGAAAGGGTGTGAGATGATTGGCCACATTGAACAGAACATGCAATGGGTGGAAGGACTTACTTGGGTGTGTGTGATTGCCTGTTTCTTGGTCAATGGTCTTGATTGTGGTTAGTATGGCAGAAATGATGGCTGGAATGGAAATTGGATGGTGGTTGGGAGGAAAGATGAGGGGGGGAGACAGCTTGGGGGACATGTTGGAGGTGGGAAGAGATGGTGGTTGGTGGAGGGTATGCATGTTGGATTTATTGATACATATGCTATTTCTATCTCTCTAGTTACTGTGCTACACACCTTTCAGTTACATATCACTCACATGTCAAACACTCTTGTGGGCAGCAGACTTGTGGAAGGACTCTTTCCTCATCCTTCCACAACTTCTCATTCTGCTGTCCCAGGTGTGGTTCTTTATTTCTTTCATCTCTTTTGTTTCTCTCTCTCTCTCTCTCTCTCATTATTCTGGTGAAATCAATCCTTCCACCACTTCTCATTCTGCTGTCCCAGTTTCACTCAACAATGCGAAGGAGGAGGAAGGAAACAGATACATATGAGATGAGGATATACAGGTATGTAGCTGCATGACAGGTTGGATTTTCAGCCTCCCGAGCACGCAAGCTTTCCAGCCCTTGCTGTACGTAGCTACCTGTTTTTACAATCTTGTGTCGGAAAGCGGAAAAAGATAGACAAGGGGATAACGAGAGCCGTATACATATTTATTTATATTAGAGGGGAATGAATGCATGCTAATATCAGCCTGAGGTTTCGAGAGACAGCAGCTGTACCTGTATGACTCTATCGCCCCTTATAAATACAAGCAGCTGGTGGTCTAGCTAAATGAACATAACGTGTTCTACAGTTTGAGTAGAAAGTTAATTTCTTTCCTGTCAAGCTCCCGGCCGATTACAATCCATTTTGAACCCTCCGACTAAAGGGCTGGCAGCCTGGCTCCATTGATGTTGTCAACAAACAAACAGATGTTTCATCTACAGTACCGACCTCCCGTCCACCTTATCTCAGTCTCTTCTCCAGCTAAACTTCATTTCCTATTGGTCTCAAACCTGCAGCAAATTGAACCACTTGAGCTTGAAGCTATCCTGAGCTTTGTCGTTTCCCCTTCAAGTCTCTCATCCATTGTCTCTGATGATCTTTCAACTACATGTACTCCACCTGGCTCCACCGCCTCAACTCCACTTCTGTCGCCCACCTTACCCCACTAGCAGTTTCACAGGTTCTGTCGGCGTAACTGAGCCAAGACTCTTCTGAAAGTGCGGCGGGCCTTTTCTGCTCTGCTGCAGGCAATTTCTCAACATAAAAGAGAGCTACGCGTGGCGGTAGCGTTCTTCTGTATTGTCCCCTCAAGAATTAGCCACACTTATCCACATTTCTTACGATCACACCTACAAAAAATCTGAGCTGAAAATCCTCGACTTGTTGACACTTCCAATTGAGGTCGGAACTCACATATTGTCAGCTGAATTGATCAAGCAAACCTATTCATCGTTTAAGATTTTCTTTTGTCAAAACTCAATTAAATCCAACTTGAAATTCCGAAAATCGAGCAGCACCCTTCCCACCGCTTTCAGTTTTCGATACACTTAAACCATCTACCCAGACTTTCATCAACATCTTAATTGTTTAATTCTCAACAGTATCCTCAAAGTTAAAGCCTCGGGATCTTTTACGGCCCTCCGGTGTTCGTGATACTACTTGTCCGGCACCCCTTCCTGGACCTTCCAGTCTCCGCTGCTCGCGCACGATCGAGTTGGCCTCAGTCTTGTAGGTAACTTGTTGTTTCTACTCGATTTCTACATTTGAATCCGTTCCACTGTAATTATCTGTCATCATCAGCTAGCAACTCTTGCTGGTTTAGGTCGCCTTTACAGTCCATTCCACGTCATTCCTAAATAGATTATCTGGAATGTGCCTCAATTACGACCTCATGTTCACCACGGCTACATGTTGATGTAACTTTGATCTAGGTTAAATCACTTCGTCGAGCTACACGCTTGATTCGCTACTCTAGAGCCACCCGAGCTTTGCTTTCGTTGGTGTCTCGGTCTCTCAGTCATGGCTGTATTTAAAAAACCTTGGTCATCAGCTATCAAATTAGGCTCCCCAAACTTACTTCCCAAAAACTGTAGACTCTGAGCCTCCAATAGCTCAGAGCCTTTTACCAATTCCACCACCAATCTTACCAATTCCACCACCAATCTTACAAGGTTACATAGCTTTCTTGAATCCTTCCTCAGAGTACCAAAACTAGATCTACCCAACAGGGTCCAGTTGGTTTGTCTCAGTAGCGTTCCAATCGGTGGGTAAATAGTTTCGAATTTCACACGGAAAATCTAGCTATCATAAGTTTCTAGCATAGTACTCGGGCTACCAACTCAGCCCAACTTCTGGCATTCCTCAGGCTGACCGAGACTGAAGTCCCTTCATTTTTCTGACCACAAAAAAGGGTCCCCAATCTTCTCTGAACCTCAACTAGAACACTATATATATCTCTTCATTTTTCCTGTCACACATTCGGGCCAGCGTTGACCATTTAAACCTAAATTTTCTTTCTGATACATACATAGCTCAAAATATCTCATCCGGTTATCAAAATGATGGAGCTGATCCCAGCGACGATGAGATTGATACACAACGAGATAGTACTAAATTTTCGCGTGATCTTCTCATTACTCATCTGTATTCTATCTCCTGTCATCCTGTCGACGATCACCCGTCGGTCGCGTCGGACATGTCGTCTTCCTCTTCCCCCTGGACCTAAATCCTTCCCATTCATGGGGTATTCATTTGGCCCATAGTTAGTAATCTTTTTGGCTAAGTTAGTTTTATCTTACTTGGCATTGATTTTGATTGGCTAATACGTGATCCTTTGGACTTAGCCATTGGCGACAGATGGAGAAAATTACACAAGAGTATGGACCGGTCTCATCCGTAAAACTAGGAAACAATAAGTTGTTGGTAATTGTGGGTCGTGTCGAACCTGCGCTGGAACTATTGGAAACTCGTAGCGGCATATACTGTGATCGACCACAGTTAGGTAAGACAAGTTTTCGTTGAATTACGCTAGAAGGTCCCACAGGCTAAAATGTACTTTCTCCTCGTAAGAAATGGCTGGCAACATCATGTCTGGCGGGCTGCGCACACTTTGTCTTCCCTATGGAGATCGCTGGAAGAGGTTTCGCCGGTGAGAACGAACTTTTCCTTTTGTGCAACGATCAACCTTGACTTAAGTCCTTCCAAACCTTCCAGAGTGCTCCATTCACAATTGGATAACAAAGCGGCGACATCGTTTGAGTAACCAATTCTATCTTCCCGAGCCTGTCAGGTCTACTAACTGCTTTGTTTCATCCATTTAGATATCAGCCCATCCAAGAACGTGCATCGCGTCAATTGATCCTTGACATTCTCGAGCGCCCAAAAGATTTCAACGAGGCTCTCACACGGTGAGTATGACACTCAAGATTTTAAAAAGTGAAAGGGAGAAAGTCTTCGCGCTAACCTTCCCTCATACAGCTATGCGGCTAGTGTCATCATCAAGATCACATATGGAAAAACGACCCCCATACATCATAGTGACAAGGAAGTTGTGCAAGTCATTAAGACTTTAACCCGTTTCAGTAAAGCGGCGCGTATAGGCGCACATGCGGTCGATCGTTTCCCTTGGTTGAGTTATATCCCTGGTTGGGTAGCCCAGGGAAGAAAATGGCATCAGGAAGAGCTGCATCTCTTCAGCTCACAAGTGGATGGCGTTCGACGTGAAATGAATATTCCTGGAAAACGAGATAGCTGTTTTACCTCATTTATGCTTGAACGTCAAAAGTAAGTGACATCCATCGTTTTGTTTTTGTTTGGATTCCAATACTCTGCCACTTATGCAATCCAGCTCCCCTCCCTTGTCGTATCAACAAATACATTTGCGACTAGAGAATTCTCCTTGTCTGACAGTGAGGCGGCTTACCTGGCGGGTGAGTCTTCATTAAAATTGTAAACCTAGGTTGATCTAGGGAGTCCTTTGCGCCGTATTAAGAGATAATTCGGAACTTTCAGGGTCTTTATTTGGGGCCGGATCAGATACTACCGCAGGTAATCTGATCGTTTGACAAACCAGTTGCTTCTTTAGTATTATTTCACTAATGTGGTAATCACCTGTGAAGCTGCTCTTTCCATTGTAGTATTTGCGGCAGCCTGCCATCCAGAGCAGGTCAAGAAAGTCCAAGAAGAGCTTGAAACCGTTGTAGGAAACGGAAGAAGTTAGTTAGATTTTTTCTGCTTTATCTAGAGCAGCGCCGTATTAAAATCACGCAAATGTACACTTTCAGTGCCAACATTTGACGACTATCTTGAACTTCCGTTGGTGAGGGCCTTCGTCTGTGAAACTTTCCGATGGAGACCTGCCTCTGCAGCTGGTGCGCATGTTTCTTCCAATTTTATTTTGACCCAACCACTGACAGAATGCAATTGTAGGATTTATGCATGCCACCGTCAAGAATGACGTTTATGACGGTTACTTCATTCCCGCTGGATCCTGGGTTATTGGGAATCACTGGTAAGTATTTCATCTTTTGGAAGAAATTTTGACAACCATCTTTTCGTGCCATAATAACATTCATTGTCCATGAAAGGTCAATCCACCGGGACGAGTCTGTTTTTCCGGAGCCGGACAAGTTTGATCTTCAACGATGGCTGATGATCGATGGTGAAACCGGAAAAACTGTATTGAAGCCCGACATGAAACATTTTGCTTACGGCTTCGGAAGACGGCAAGTGACTACATTTCTAATTCGGCGCATAAAGATTCGGATAAATTGATTCCCTTGCCTTGCGAAATCAATCAATAGGAGATGCGCCGGGATAACCATCGCAGATCGAAGTATGTTCATCAACACCGCCAATCTTCTCTGGTCATTCGAAATCAAGACAAAGAAGGACAAAGATGGAAATGTAATTGAGTTGGATACAATGGGCAAGTCTTCTGAGTTAAATATCCCTATCTAGGACTTGACCCTGACATTATTCTTCATGGCCTTTACAGCATTTGAAGATGCCACAAACTCTAGACCAAAACCCTTTGAAGTGGACTTTGTTCCACGGGTTCCAGACTTACGAAGAGCCCTTGACGAAATGAGCGTCTCTTGAATTTCATATTTTCTTTTCCAAAATTGTCTTTTGTATCGCATAGAATACATCACGGACTGCCTTGCTTTGTGAATTCATCTTTTTGTTTTTTGCTTTGCATAATCTTACATTCAATAATGTGCTATAAATCCCTTGAGCTCCTCCAAGTTTTGCGGAGTGAAGTGTTGTTTATGATTTGAACTATACTTCATATGTAAAATAAACATAGGTTTGAAATGAAACACACATATGTTAGACTTCTAGTCTCTTTATTTATGGTCTTCAAGATCCCTCACCCCAAATCTTACCACCATTATTATGAAAGGTCATTTTAGCATCAATTGCAGGATTTCCCATCGACTCAAAGGCTTGATTTAGAAGGAGATTCTAAGCCCTATCACTGGTGAACACTTGATATCAATCAATTTTCCCCAGCAAACAAAGTTTGGACCTACCTTCTAGATTAAAAGATCTGGAGAACGGGAAGTATTGTCACTGGACGACTTCCCGTCGCCCAGATGGCTTGATTCAGACCAAGTTTATTAACCTTGTTTGCTAGTAGGAACTCAATCTCAATCAATTTTCTACCCGCAAGGAAGGTTTAACCTTCTCGATGTTAGCCATTCATTTCATCATGAATGGGAGGATCGTGTGGTTGTGAAACAGTGATCATGAAGAACTCAGAGTTTTTGATTGTACTGATGTAGGTACTAGGCTATCTTGTTAACCTTTTCTTATTTTTTGTTCAAGCAGGTGTCAGAGAGGGCTAAATAGTGGAAGGGAATTTATTTTTCAGGGAGCCATGCACAGCCGTTAGTGCGAGAGCAGAATTGGTGGCTAGTATTGAAAAACATCAGTATAGGAGTGGAGCTGGCGGGGAAGAGGGGTGTGAAATGTGGGGGAACTGGGCGTCTCGCTTGTCTTCTCATGATTAAGAATGAGATTGCACTTCAGGTCTGCCATCACCATTAAAAATCTGATGTCGTCACTTGTCTACAAGTGACAAGAGATTTTTCCTGGTGCATATTTAACTGGTATATTTGATCATTTTGATTAACATATCTGGCCTTAGATTATTTCACTTAGTTTATCCCAAGTTGAAGACAGACAAATCTGCTTGTGGATTCTCAAGTTCAGTAATTATGGGTTCACCAATACAAGCAATGTATGATGGCAAAATTCCAGTCTTTGGTGGGATTTTGCGCAAGATGTCACTGGATTATTACGCTAAACAAAGTGGTCAAAAAATAAATGGGCACAATCTCCTATTCATTCTTGTGAAGCAGAAACACGCCCAAAAGGAACTTATCTCCCTTTTCTGATTCATTCCAGGGATTCAAAAAAGATTACAACGTCTTTCTGGAATTGAAGAACCAGAGTGGGTTCGGATGGAATGAAGAGAGCTGCGAGGTCACAGCTCCAGAGCAAGTTTGGAACAATTATATCATGGTAAGCTTGGTAGCATAACATGATCTTTTAAAAAATCTGACTGCTATGTATATTTGGTTACACAGTCTCACCCTCATGCCAAGAAGTTCAAGGGCAAACCATTCCCAGAATAGTTCTTACTAGTCGAGATTTTTGAAAGGGTTGTTGCAACCGGGGCAAATCAAATTCCGTCACTCTCATTTAATAGTCTTAGCCAAATCAGCACTGAAATATCTCCAAGCATCAGGTCTCACCTCACTCAGCAAAGTGAAAGCCAGCAGTCTGCCAAAACCTCTCAATCAGAAGCTTTGGCATCTCCACGGGTCCATCGTTTGGCAGGAAGAATTTCAACTGGCTCTCAAATCGCTGGTGCTTTGAAGGACTTGATTGCATTAAATCAGCCTGGATTGAAGCAAACTCAAGGTGCAATGGCGATGAAGTTTTTTCAAGAAAATGACGCCGGTGATTTTGATGATTACCAACAACTTGCAATCTTCAATGTATTCTACTCCGAACGTCGTGCCACTATTTACATGTCAATTCAGCGAAAAGATTTGTGAATCTCTTGGCTTGAAAACTGTATTGTGAATAGCAAAATGTAACATTGTCATCAAATTGTTTTCTTATTTCATTTTGAGACATCTAATTCTTTCTCGTATCCTATTTATAAATACTTCAATCACCACATGTAGGGCTCCCCATCTATCTTCCATCACCTCAACCTATCGGTTTTCCAATCTTATTATTTACCAGACGGCTCAGGAAGAGACAAGGCTTGATTGAGATCCAAGAACATTGTACATACACTCCTTATGCAACCCACCCAAATGAAAACAAATTTGCCGAGTTATGTTGACATTCTCCATGGCCACCAAATCTAGCTCAACTTGAGCCGCCTTGTGTTGATATGAACAACCAAACTGAGAAAACAGTATAATGTGAGTGATGGTTGTTGGAAGGATAATGATATTTCAATGATATTGATAATAGAGAAAGTGAATAACAAACCTGAGAAAACAGTATAATGTGAGTGATGGTTGTTGGAAGGATGAAGAAAAGAGACCTTCCGTACTGTAGACTCAGACTATAAAGTGAGAAGTTTAGAGATGTCACAACTAGTTACATGTATATGAAAGGTGGAAAGCACACTGAAGATAAAAGGAGAAAAGAGAATACATGACAGTGGTCTGGATACCTCAACACCCCCCCTTGCTGACAACCTTGAGTCAGACTAAGCCAAACATTTCCCGATGGCGTTCGAGCAGGACACGAGGAAGTGGTTTGGTCAACATATCAGCTAGCATGTCTTTGGTGGATACATGTAGGATGGTGAAAATGTCGTCGCTGACACAGTCACGAACGAAGTGATACCGGGCGTCAATGTGTTTGGTTCTGGAGTGATGTTCAGGATTGTTCGCTAGAGCTTCAGCTCCTTTGTTGTCGACATGTAGGGGTAGAGATGTGTGTGGGCGAAGACAGAGTTCAGTGAGGATATTCCGGAGCCAGAGGCCTTCTTTGCATGAGTCGGCCATAGCTTTATATTCAGCTTTGGTACTGGATAAAGAAACTGTTGCCTGCTTTCTTGATTTCCAGGAGATGGCACCGACCCCAAAACGGTAAGTGTAGGCGGATGTTGAACGTCGGTCCTGACGATCTTCAGCCCAGTCTGCATCGGAATAGCCGCTGAAAGTGAGGGAGCCACCTAGACATAGACGAAGATCCTTTGTGGAACCAAGATAGCGGAGGACACGGAGCGCAGCCATCCAATGATTTCCGGACGGATCACGGAGGAACTGGGAAAGTTTGTTGACCGCGAAGGCAACGTCAGGCCGAGTGCATTGTGCTAGCCACAACAGAGAACCAATGAGACGGGAGTAAGATCCGGGGGATATTGGTTCTGTGTTGGACCGTTTCACAAGGTCTTTGAAGTGGATGTCCGTTGGAGTGCGGGTGGGAATAAAAGGGTGAGGGAGGAATTGTGAGATTAGATCCTCTATGTAATGCGATTGAGATAGATAGATGAAGCGACGGTCAAGATCTCGGGTAATCTTGATGGAGAGAAAGTGGTGCAGTTCTTCGTCCGCGCCAATTTTGAACCTAGAGCCGAGAGACTTTATCAAAGGACCAACAAAAGATGATTCGCCAACGATTGCGAGGTCGTCTACATGGACTGTGAGGGCACCAAGCAACTTACCGTTGGAGGTCTTGAAATAGAGCGTGGGGTCGTATTTGGATTGAGTAAGACCCAGGGAGATAAGAGCACCATGGAGTCGTTGATTCCATTGTCGAGGGGCTTGTTTGAGACCGTACAGGGAGCGCTTCACTTCGCATACATAGTCAGGATGGCGAGGATCTTCGAAACCAGGAGCTTGCTCCATGTAGATCGTTTCGTCTAGGTGCCCGTTGAGAAATGCGGTCTTGAAGTCGACCTGACGACCAGTCCATCGTTTGGAGCCTAGAAGGCTGAGGATCAGGCGAAGGGTTTCAAGACGAAGAGTTGGAGAGAATACTTCCTTGTAATCGACACCCTGGACTTGCGAGTAGCCCATAGCGACAAGGCGCGCCTTCAGCTTGAGAATAGATTTATCTGGTCGCCGCTTGACTTTGAAAACCCATTTTGACTTGATGATGCGGCGGCGTTGTGGTCGAGGGACTAGCTTCCAAGTATCCATGCCGATAAGGGACGAGAATTCCTCCTCCGCAGCTTTGATCCACTTGACTTTGTGTGGAGAGCGTTGAAGTTGTCGCCAGGTCTTAGGTGTGTCGATATCAGAATCAGGAACGGCGGAGTTAGCCCAGTTTCCAAGGCGATCGGGGGCTTTGCGGATTCGACTGGATTGCCTGGTGGGTGCGGGAGCGGGAGGAGGTTTAGTAGGAGGATTGGGAAGGGGAGAGGAATTAGGAAGAGCGGGGGAGGGAGAGGGAATAGTGGAGGAGGGGGCCAGATGATTGACCGCGGGTGAATTTGACTCGACTGGTGGGGGAGAGAAAGAGGGGGCCAGAGGAGAACCAAGGTTGGAGGACTTACTATCTGATTCTCCATCGCTGGCAGAGGGAGAATCGGGAATAGCCGGTGCAGGAGTTCTGGCGTGAAGGAAGGACGCGGGAAGGACGGGAGTAGGTTTATTTGGAGGGACTTCCCGTGTCTTGGATGTTCTTGCCGGCTGACTGACAGGAGGGACGGGAGCGGAGGTAAGGAAGGGGGAAGGAGGACGGGATAGGGGGGCAGGAACAGGAGGCGTGTCGGGGAGGTAGGGAGATCTAGAAGAAGAGGAAAGAGTAGGCCAGGGGAGCTCAACGTGGACCGTTGGGGAGGGACCGACCAGTTTGAGGCAGTAAGGAAAAACGTCGTCGTGAAAAATGACATCCCGGGTTTTGACGACTGATTTGGTCTGGAGATCCCATACTCGATAACCATTACCGTCCTGAAGATAGGACAGAAGTAGAGATGAGCGAGCTTTAGGGTTGAGTTTCCGTCTGTTGGCCTCGGGGGTTTTATAGTACGCCAAGCAGCCAAAGGGATGCAGGGAGTCAATAGCGATACACGGAATATTTAATGCCTCATTGGGACTACGAAACCCTCCTGGGGTAGAGCAGGGGATAAAATTATAAGAGTGGAAAGTGTGACGGAGCGCATCAGTCCAAAAGGACTTTGGTAGTCGAGCGGTCAAAAGTGAGCATCGGATGAGATTTCCGATGGTCCTGTTTGTCCGTTCGGCAACTCCATTAAGCTCCGGGGAATGTGGTGGCCCGGGTTCATGACAGATGCCAGACGAAAGTAGAAAGGACTCAAAGGCTTTGGAAAGATACTCGCCACCATTGTCAGATCGGAGTGAAAGGACTTTGAATTGCATTTGAGTTTCGAAAAAGGATTTGAAAATTTTGAAGCAAGAAAATACATCTGATTTATGTTTGATTGGATAAACAGCAACATACTTCGAGTAATCATCAATGAAGGTTACGAAATACCGATAGCCTTCACGAGAGGAAACTTCAAAGGAGGCGACATCAGAGTGTACCAGCTGACCTGGAAAAGTGGAACGGTAGAGAGAGCGAGTAGTGAAGGAGACCCTGTGCATCTTCGACCGCACACAGACTTCGCATCGTTTGACGTCGTCGTCGTTTGAATGTGAGACCTGAATTCCTGAGAGGGTGAGAAGCCTTTTTAGGGGCTTGAGGCCTATGTGGGAAAGGCGGACGTGGTAGTCCAACAGTGAGCATCCATTGCGGGGAATACAGGCAGCGGAAACAGACGGTGGATTTACATCACCGGAGGGTAGATAGTAGAGGTTTCCTTTACGATATCCGCGTCCAATGACAGTTCCTGTGGGTCGAAAAGATGACGCGTCGTAGATATCGCAGGAGTCGGAATTGAAAACTACTGCCATAGATCTGTCACACATGCCTGCAACTGAAAGGAGGGGTTCATGGAGGCGAGGGACCACTAGGACTGGGACTTCTTTGTCGACATCAAGAGGGAGAGATAGGGTACCACGGTGGGTGCTCGACACCATTGATCGATCTGCAAGTCTGACCGGAGTGTTGTCCGGTTTGTGTTTTGATAATGCCGAAAGATGAGGAGTCATCGAGACCGAGCAGCCCGAATCAATGTTCGCATCCAGCGAGCAATTCAGATCTTCGATGTGGTGGAGACTGACGGCATTGCCAGCGCGCTCGGGTACTGAGAAGTCGGACTCATCGTCATAGGAGTCGTAGCCTAGTTCCACCACTGATGTGTGTCCGGCTGCAGCCGGCGAGTGGTGACGACGAGGTGCTGGCTTGCGGTTCGTGTTTCCGCGCGCTGGGGATTGGTGAGGGGACGGTTGTTCCGTCGTTTGAGGGTGGGGGGATGAATGCTCGCTTAGTATTTTCGCGGCACGCTCGCACACGGACAAGTCGTGGCCCTTGAGTTTGCAAAAGGTACAGTAGAGGTTATCATCGAAACGAGGACGGGTCCGTCCTGACGTTTGGGTAGTCTTCGCTTTGGAGAACGAGGCAGTGACGTGGTCCTCCTCGGTTCTTGCCTTGCGACGCAGCGATTCCGCCTTGAGAGCGGATACAATTCTGGACGACGAGACGGTGTCGTCATTCATCAGCGACGATACGCAGCTGAGCCAGTCCGGTGGGAGAGAGCCAAGCAGAGCAGCCGAGTGTATATCGTCGGTGGTGAGGGGTTTCTCGGGAGTGATGAGCGAGGTAAGCTTTTCCGCACACGTCGCCATCTCCGACAGGTGTAGCTCAATGTCGTCCCCGTTCATTCGGAGCAAGACTAGTTTTCGGAGCCAGTAGATGCGGCCTCCCGCTGACGAGTCCTGATGTGCAGAGCGGAGCGACGACCACATTCCAGCTGCATCACAGCCAAACGCACGGATGAGGCGGAGATTGCTGAAGTGGACGGTCCGAGCGATAAGCGAACATACGGTGTTGTTGTGTTCCGACCATTTGGCCGGGCGATCTTTAGGTTCGGTCTGTTGCAGGACATGGTCCATGCCGAGAGAGCGGAGATGAAGTAGAAGCACAAAACTCCAGTCGAGGTAGTTGGAGTCCGAGTCGGGTGCCTTGAGCTGTGGGATGCCGGCGACCTTAAGCGATGAGTGCTCAGAGGAATCGTCCGGTTTAGAGTCGGCCATTGATGCGGCGATGTCTTAGCTGATGTTGATGATGATAGACAAAAAAAGACTGGTTCCCCAAGGTTAGGGAAACAAGTGGTGATCCTTCGAGGTTGGAGCGCGATAGTAGAGAAACGTCGTTTGTTTCAAGCGCTACTGGGACTCATAACCTGTTGATATGAACAACCAAACTGAGAAAACAGTATAATGTGAGTGATGGTTGTTGGAAGGATAATGATATTTCAATGATATTGATAATAGAGAAAGTGAATAACAAACCTGAGAAAACAGTATAATGTGAGTGATGGTTGTTGGAAGGATGAAGAAAAGAGACCTTCCGTACTGTAGACTCAGACTATAAAGTGAGAAGTTTAGAGATGTCACAACTAGTTACATGTATATGAAAGGTGGAAAGCACACTGAAGATAAAAGGAGAAAAGAGAATACATGACAGTGGTCTGGATACCTCAACACCTTGTTTCAAGTCATCTCTCTCTCTCTCCCTGAGAATATCTATCTATCTACATTATTTAAATAACTCTCTGTCCTGGCTGGTTCTAACTTCTACGTTAGGAGGAGAGCTAGAATAATAGGGGGCTACCAGAGCCTGAGTTCAAAAGGGATTGATTGTTTTTTTTTCTTCTTTTAATATTCATTTTCCTGATCAGCTTAATCTAATTTACATATTTATATAAATGGGCTGTTCATTCCCCTTGAGCTAAAATTTAACCTCCTGACCACGACAGCCTTTGAAACCCTAAGCCGACTGTGTTTGTGTTATCAAGTAAATAAATAAATAGTTATCTCCTTAGTGATGGATTCAAGTCGAATCAGATATAAAAGATTTCTATTTAAATATTTAAATAAATAAATAATTCATGTTAGGGCCATCAATTCAACCGATACGGGGGTTAACCAAACCAGGAAGCTGCTAGCGGACAGATAGAGAGAAAAAGAAGTACCTGACACTTCGAAATCAATGCCTATCTAAGATATTCAACTAGATTGATAGCATGTTTGAAGCCACCCTTGGTTGAGGTCCATTCAGTTGAGCCTTTAGGAGGATCACCCCTCGAGGCGAGAATATTTTCACATCCGAACTCACATGCTTCCTAAACAACGAATGATTTCCGAAGAAAATAAGAGGTAAATACAAACCAAAATCTGCTGGGCTCAATGTGGATACTAGGAAGGTGGAAGGGAGAGAAGGAATGAGACAAAATTTTAAAGCGTTATCAAAGAGCAAACAATTCAATGGGGTTGGCCACGTTGTCTCCTCCTCATTAGTGGACCTCTGGGGCAGTGAGATACTCTCCTTCCTCGAGCAGAATTGTAAAATATATAGTTGTTCCACATGGCCTCGGCAAGCTCATCCCTCCAGGCCAAGTCTTCCATGCAATCTTCTGGCAATCGTTCACTTTCATCTTGCATTTCAAGTCGGTTGGATTCACCGGGCCTCTCAGGAAAATCATCTAGATGTGTTAGTCCATCTCTCATAATGTGATTGTGAATCGCAGCCAAGCAAATGACTAATTTCCCTTGTATTGGCACAGCATACTTGAGTGGTTTGATGAGAATTGTAAACCTACATTTGAAAATTCCAAAGACCCATTCAACGGCATTACGCAACATTGCGTGTCAAAGGTTAAAAAGTTCTTCGCGATTTTCTGGCCTAAGAATGCTAGTCAGCAAGGTGTTTGAAATTTGGGTAAAAAAACAAATTCACACCTGTTGGCTGCTGAGATTTGTTCTCGCAGATGATATTGGATACCTCTATAAGGCACAAGTAAGCCCCTGGCTAACCCATATCCCGCATCAGCTAGGTAAAACGAGCCCATGGGTATCTTGAAATCGTCCGCCCTTGCAGATGCTAACACTCGACCATCATGCACCGATCCTTCCCAGCCAACGCAAACATAAGTAAAATGTAGATTGAAGTCGCATACTCCCAGTACGTTTTGCAAGAGCAAACCCTTACAATTGCAATACGCAACTGGGTTATCTGATGATGGGACATGTGCTGGAATGTGGACACCGTCTAGTGCGCCGATGCATTTCGAGAAGTATGGCATGAACTTTGGATTTTGTTCAATCATTGGATGGATACAATCGGTCGGGGGTTCAGTAATGTATTCCGAGCTCAAGGCCAGGAGGCACTTGATGATGTAGTGAAAAACTCTTGAGCATAAAAAAAACCCTTTGAGTTAGTAAAATGAAAGAGATAGATAAGAAGATATGAAAACACTTACCTTGAGATGGTTTCACCACTGTGCTGGAACCGATCCATTGTGTTGCGGTTGCTAGCACCATGCCCAACAATGTACAGGAAGATAGCTAGCTGTTCTTCTAATGGTAATGCTCTTGAGGCTGGTTGGACTTTTGTTTTAGTTATTTCTTGGCAGAGCTTCAAGAAAACTGATTTATTCATCCGCATCATATCAACAAATCGACGCTCGTTCCCGCGGAGTAGTTCAGAAATATACCTATTGCCTGTCAGGACCGAAGTATTGTACGGGTTCTTGATAGCATGGAGAAGATGGTATAACATCATTAGTACCATCACCGACAAGGTAAGTTGCATTTGACCATCATAAGTTTCAGATTGATTTGATTGAGAGGTGTTTGTGGACTGGGTGCTAGATCTTGAAGAATCCGATTCGGCTTCAGAGTGATTACTGTCTTGTTCATCTTCAGTTTTGGACTGAGGGACAACACTTGCTGGCATTTCGGTTTTGCTTCGCCAAACGGTTCTGGGGGGTTATGTGTGATCTGTATGACTTGACTAGTTGAAGCCAAACAGTCGAGTCATATACAAAAAAATCAAAAATGCGAGTTATTCACATCACCTTATGTAAGCGGGCGACATCATATCTCATCACTGCTCCCAAACGGGGCCTTAATGATTGGTGAGAATTGGTAACAGTCGAGTTTTCACCGGAGAAGTTTAGAGCTTCCCTACACTGAGGCACATTGAAAAAATGAGCCATGAATGCGGGACAGGTTACACTGACCTGACCTGTATGCATGATGTGACATGCGACTCGTGCAATTACAGGTCTGCCTGTCACCCGGACAACCGTGAACATGCAGCAGATGTCACATGCGCAACGACGCAGAGGGGCTCACAGAACATCACTCTGATCATTGGAGCTACATGTCAAAAACTCATAAAACACGATGGTTGAATTTCTTGGCCGTACTGGCATGTGTGGTCTAATGTCCGCTTTGATTTGGTATGACAGAGATAACAAGTAAATATGTAAAATGATTTTAGGTATCCCTTGTGTTACAGAAACTCCTTCGTAACTACCAACCAATGAACCTATTAATAAATGGATTGTTTTCCATGGTCACCCTATTCACTCATAAACTATAAGGTTAGAAGGGTTGTGGTGGACAACTGGATCCTTGGGTTAAGCCCCAAGTCACCGACTACTGAAAGCAATTGCTTGTCAACCACCAAGGTAGTGTCTGTCGATGGGAGCGACTGAGAAGGTAGTACCATTCTTTCTCTATGTCACTTCACATTGTTGAACCTCATCCAGAGACCCAACCAATCCCCCTCCCCTTTGTAAAGCAACAGGTGATTATCCGTAATAGGATTCTTCCACAACTAGCCTCACAATATTCTGCTCTATTCAACATTTCGCAAGGCGGGCTGGCCCTGTCCAGAATCCAGTCTTAGTAGCACCCAGCAACAAATATTGGTAGAGACTGCCTTTCTTCCCAAAATCGCGTCCATTCACAAACGAAAGAAAGCTTTCCGAGTTAACCATTCTACTGTAGCACAGGAGCTGTCAAGATGCTCAACAACTCAAGAACTAGCTTATCAATTTTCCTCCGTCCAAAAAGTATTGTGAGTGTTCATATCAAGAACGGCGCCGCATTAACCCTCTCTTGACGACTTCCAAGCTGAAGAAAATAAACTGAGAAATTCATACTTTGGTGCGACACTAGGTTTATAAATTGTTCTCTCATCGTTACCTCTTAGTTGTTGTGATCGTCGCAACTTCGCAAATGATTTTACAGCTTTGGTTAGAGGGACGATCACTAGTCATTCATGTACGTTCATTCACTGCGGAAGTTTAAGTCTCTTAGCTAAACTCTGCCAATCTTACTGGATGCCTTGCTGGCTGGAAGAGCTTAGCGCACGCACCTCCAGTAAATACTGGCATGCATAACTTCCTGATACTGATCAATTGTCTCTCAACATCCAGCGCCAAGGAGTGGATCTCTTGGTTGAAATTCTGGAGACAAGGAGTCAGCCGGCACCATTACCAGACCCTTCTCAAAATGAAGTCACTCCCGCTAGTCAACCAAACCGAAGAAGTTTACAGTACGAAAGCATAGCGCCGGAATCAAACCATACGCTGTTGTACATGAGTCAGAAACTGACTAGGCGTGATGGAGAAAAAGATGGTAAGCACGCATTCCAAAGAAACAAACACTTGCAGTCCAACACTTTCATGTTCAGCAAATAATACTATCTTATCATCTCTAGGAAAACCTCCTCAGTCCCCGCCACCAACACCAACTATTCCGCTTGTACCACCTCCTTCAGCACCATCGCCAAGACCTTCCCCTCAGCCTCCATCACCAGCTGCTGCACCATCTCCAGCTCCTGCACCATCTCCAGCTCCTGCACCATCACCAGCTGCTGTTGCACCACCACCTACATCAGCTGTACCACCACCAGACCCCCCACCCAAATCCAATCCTCCCGCCCCGCCACCCAATCCACCACCACCACAAGCAAAGCCTTCTTCACCAGCACAAAAGCCTGCACCGCCACAAGCCCCTGCACCACCACCACCACCACCGGCTCAACAAGAAGATCGTGATGGGAAGAAAAAAGTTGAAGAGGGAGTAAACAAGCAACGTAAAGAGAAAAAACCTAGCAGCAAGTCATCCCAGACGCGGCTTGAAGACGTTGAAAAAGACCCAAGTGCACTTAGTATCCTTCAGGAAGTCAATCTTAAAAATGGGGGTGTTCCCACTACGATGCAAACTACAGATGTAGCTGCACCTGGTTCTGCAATATTTGTACTTGACGGAAACTTGATCAACTTGTCAGCAAAATGTGTCACCTCTTTAAAACTGCCCATGATGTTTATCTCTCGAAGTCATCGTACTGATATTGCAAGGATGGTCTTTCATGTTTGGGTGCGTTTCTCTAACTACGACCGTTAAAAAAGCTAGTTTCTTGCGCCGAGTCTAATGATCTTCAAGCACACTCTTGTTAGCTCTGGGGCCTCACTATCTGGGGATTGCTTTTGGAATCCGTTCCTCACCTTGCTGCGGTTGTAGTATCTCAATTTATAAGCACCGCTTTTGTCGCACTGGATTTGCGAAAAACTATTACTATGAAGGATGAGGTAGGTGTTGAATTGCTGGTCAGATAAAAAGGATTTTTTTTGGCTAACGATTTTTTTAATGATATTTTCAAGTTCGCAGGTGTAGTAAATAATGAGTGTGATGGAGTGGATGTGCTTCCTGAGTTCTGGGGTGTTTTGTTGAAACTTAACATCGTGGCCGTGGTCTTTGCTGCCACCACTGCGCTTGCTTTCACCTTTCTGGCATTCAAAATTTATGCGGTTTGTCACATTATCATTTTCATCTCCTGGAAGGAAAAAAAGTGTTTCTAAGGTTATTGTTTTGAATTGAATGAAATTGTACAACTCCAGGTGTTGGACTGGCGTACTTTCAAAAAACTTGGGGCTAGTCGAATGGTTAGGATTGCGCATACACTTTCTTTGATTTTCGCGGCAGTTCTTCAGCTCAATGCGTATTTTGTAACTGTTTTTCTGGTGAGTTGATAGCATAAAATCTTGTATTTGCTGTGGGCTTAACTTGATTTGAATTATGGGCAGGCACTTTGGCTCGAAGAGGTGGTCACGTATAAATGGAAAAATGGCACCAAAAACCGTTTCAGTACGAGAAATTTCAAAGCTGCTTTGGGAATCTTGCTAGGACTTTCAGTGCCTTGGCTATTGGTTGGAAAGTGAGTTCTTCAAGATAGAATTTTAGACAAGTTGAAACAATTCTAACATGTTTTTATGACGACAACGTTGGCTGGAACTCAGTTTCTCATTGAAAAATGAGAATATGATAGGAATAATCGTATTTTTAGTTTATGATGTCGCTTTACTGTTAGTACCATCCAAATATTCTCTGTGAAACCATTTGCTACGCTAGCTCAAATTTTGAATATAATGTTCTCCAGCTCGTTCACCATTTTCCTTCTGTGTGAAAATTTTTACCAGAAGATGGCGAACGTTACGGTATTTTGTGAATTATTTTCCTTCGTTCACCAGTACCTTAAAACAGGCTCTCTTTCTCCTTGAACTAACATTAGCATAAATCATTTTTGAATTCAAAGTGAACTTTACTGGAATCATGGCTTGTGTTCTCATGTTTTCCAGTCTGATTATAGCTGTGGCTTGCCTCTTGGTATTTGATCGAGGGCTTCTCATCAGGGGTAAGTCAAAAAACCCAATTATATGCAGTTTTTTTTTGTTTTGGAAGGCTTAAAGATGATTTAATGTCGGTCACGTATGTTTAGTTAATCGAGATTCAAACGCTTCCTCCGATACTTTCGAAAGGCCATCTATACATGAGGATGAAGTGGCCTTTCCAAATCATGACGTGGCACCGTACCATCATCAAACCAATGATATAGGATTTTCTGGTTACGAGAAACAGGGCGCTGGTTCATTGATTTCACACCCAGAAGCTGTCCTTTCATCTCGTTTGGATAACCTGAAGCCTCGTGAGAACATCCCACCAAACATAGGCCTTGAATCAGAAGAAATAGTTGGATTTCAAGATCCCGAAGCCAAACAGCGATATAGTTCAGCTCCTCGTCAATCATGGATTGCAGGCGATGAAAGACACTGGATGGCCCCTGGTACCAACAGACCGCGACGTCGGAGTGATGATTCGGATTACTCCTATAGTAGTGGTGCAGTATCATATGCTACCACAACTTCCAGTCAATCCAGATTGTCCGGTCTGAAACCTGAAAGCAGCGTAGGGAAGCCCAAGCCTTCCAGGCAATAATCTCTTCGCATATTTACTAGTATTTATAAAGAATATGTAAAGCCCAGACCTTCAGAAGCATCCCAATGACTACAAAAGTTATTATTCAGCTGGTGAATCTATGGAAATTGTAAATAAGTAACCCCACTAATAGCCCTGTTCATTTAGGGCCTTTCTGTGCACATGTCCCCAAGATTAGATTCCTTATTGGTATACGTTTTATCATAATATGAGTTAAACCAATCCTAAATCAAAGGAGCTGTTCGTGAACCTTGCTCTTTGGGAAAATTGTATCTACAAACATGCAGCTATGTGACAAGAGCTGATAGTTCAATTCTATCTTGATGAGTGCATCACTTTACATTAATGACTCCCAGAGATGTTTTCAATTGTTGTGTTTTCAGTCTGCAATAAAGATTTGGGAAACCAATTGCATCACTGTAAGTTTCAATAAGTATAACCTCTATATCAGATTTTAATAATTATTAATGCAGTTTCTTTTATTTTTTATTTTTTAAAGTGTAATTTTGCCTTTGGCATTGCATACTATGGATATCATGGCTTCTAACACTGCCAGAATGATTTTATCAGATTCCCACATCTGGCATTATATCAGTTAAAAAAATCTGATATTATATCAGACAACACTGGTATTGTATCTAACAAAGCTGATATTATATCTCACTGTCATGATAAAAGGTCTATCATAAAAGATATTACATCAGTTGATCCTGTTCAATATCAATATCACTGTTGCATCAGTTTTTCAAATCTGAAATAACATTTTGGCCCATGGGTATTACATCAGATGGAAAAATCTGATATCAAGTCAGTCATGTTGATATTAAATAGTTTAAACTAATTTAAAATCCCAGATGATAGACATAATTTCATCATAGATAGATATAATATCAGTTTTAGTAGATACAATACCATTTTTGTCTGATATAATAACAAAAAAAATCAACTGATGTAATGCCAGATTTGGGAATCTGATACAATAATTTTTGCAGTAAAAATATAAGTTTTTAAGTTGTAACATTAGTTTTTCCAGAACTTAGTGCTATGAGGACCTAAGTTTTTTCTGTGAATAAAAGGTAATCTAGAAAATTCTTGATCTACTGAGTTGTGGTGGGGGTGGATGTTTTTACCCTAACCTTCTCAGGTTAGTTTGTAAATGGGTAACAGGTACTGAACATGAAACAGAGAGTGCCTTTTTGGGGAAAAGGGGGTTATGAAGGGCGCAACTAATAAAAGGTTTTCAAATGAAGGGGGAGGTAAAGTTCTCCTGGGTAGGAAGGGGTAGTGGCCAGGGGCTGGGCTTGCCAAGATTTGAACACCAGAATTTTGAGTCTTTTTGAAGTGATTATACTATTTTGTTGCAGGGGAGACACTAAAAACTGCCAGCACAATTGCCTACATTGATTTCATCCCAGTTAAACTTTCATCAGTTGATATCAACCAAGTTTAGATTGGTTTACTGCATCCCAGCTTAACTAGGATAACTTCACCCTAGGAAATTATGCTGGCAGTTCTGAGCTTCTGTGGGTGATGGTTACTGCCAGAACATCCAGGCCCTAATAGTAATGCAGTTATACATCACTACAAGAAAAACTCTAGAAACTGCAAGCAGTTGACATGCAGCATACTCTAGTGTAACTGAAATTGTGACTCCATGTGATTACATTTTACCCTTTCATGCACAGTCACTGTGCAATGTGCAAAGTGACTGTGCATTGAAGAAACCTTTGAGAAAGGCTTGGGTATCACCACAAGCTTGCTTTGAGCTTCTGCAGGTCAACTGCTGGCAGTTTCTAGAGTTTTTCTTGTAGTGCATATTAGCTAATATTGAAAATCATGCACATTGACTCACTATTCATCCTCATAAACCAAAATGTAAGTTGTGCACTATAGGAAAAGTAGGCACAGAGGGTTCCTTTCAAGGGACCAATGAGTGTAAGTACACTTCACGAGATAAATGAAGAGACAATACGTCAAGCACACGTAGAGTGAGGGTTGAGTTGAGCCAGAATTGAGAAACTGAATGAATTTGGCAATCACAAGAGAAATGAGAGAAAGGGAGACACAGGAATCAAAGAGCTAAAAACCTTTTAAGAGACCCATGAGTGTAAGTATGCTACACAAGATAATTGACAAGAAAATAAGACAAGCACACATAGGGCAAGGTTTGAGCTGAGACAGAGTTGAGAAACTGAATGAGACAAAAAGAAATTGAAATTGACACACAATTTACTATTTAATTAACTAACAAATAGGTTTCACAACTATGACTGTCACTATCTAAACCTAACTAAAACTAAATCACAGGTTTCTGAGTATGCTTATAGTGAGGTATCTCAATATGCACTATGTGATTTGAACCTGTGCAACTTCATGAGTGGTGCTTTTTGTTAGAATAACAGTTCAAGTTTTCTCAGATTTGCTTGGAGTTTCTCTCTTTTCTTTTTTCTACACACACACTCTCTCATAAAAAGTATGTTAGCCCCATATGGTTGAATGTCCAGATACTTGAAAGTGTAGTTGCAAGCTGTACTCGGAAGAATTGTCCAGTCCTTCATCTTGACGGTGTCCCACTTCCTCCACCGACAAGCCTGAAAACCTGACACTTTTTACCAACCAATACATTAAAGCTTTCAATTTTCTGTTGTATATACCTGCTGTAGGCCTGCTTCCAAGTTTAGGCCCACATCCTCCTGCAACAAGACTTGGTAAATTTGGAACAGAGCCAAAACTTGATGCAACACAGAACTCAATTGAAAAAAAAAAATCAAATTGTGGGGGTTGTATGACCTGTTCAAGCAACAACTGCTTCATTCATTGGATCATCAAATTTTACTTTCTGTGCACAACAAGTAAATAAATAAAACTCAAACAACCTTACTTTTATCATGATTCTGGAATAAATCAATTCAAAAGAGTTGTGCATTATTTTTTGAGACCTAAAAGTGCTTTAATCATCTGGGGTTCATATGATTGGTTGTAAATTTAAAGGTAATAGTTTCGGCTTTGTATTTAATCAACTGCAAATCCACCTTCATTTTGGCAATCCCAGGTTAATGAAACTCAAAAATGCAAAGCTGAAAAATATTGAACATGCTCCCTCCTCTCAGACAAATACCTCCCGCAATCTCATGGGAAACTTTTCAAACTTCTCCCAAAGATCAGTCCTCAATCTTTCCATGATGCTTCATGCTCTGAAATCGGGGTGCAAGCGCCTGGCTCAGAAATTGCTTGGAAATCAATGTGTGAGGTACAAGCTCATACCAAGTCTTGGGTCTGGAAAGCGACTATTGTAAATTCTACATTACCCGAATACAGAGACAAGCACACCATTGCGACAGATACCCTGAAGTGACCATACCTGCGATAGGATAAAAAAGTCACATTAAAATTACACGAAAGAAATACGATTCATAGATGAATTGTGGAGGTAAGAGTCGAGATATGTGTCGGGCTAATCAGAGCCTTTGGAGAAGCATACACGCTAGTGCTCAATAAGGTTCAGTGGTTGTGCCGAGTTTAGGAATACACAGTACGATATCTGAGAAGCCAGGGATAGAATACATCTCTAAAGAGCCACCTGGATATGTTTTTTTGTCATCAGTCAGTCATTACTTGCTTTGTGGTACCATTAAATTGAGGGGATGTTGACATCCGAAAGTCGAACAGAGTAAGCTAATTAAACAGAGAAAACGTACCTAAGAATTGAGCATAAATTGAACTTAGGGGAAGGCCGATACGGAGCCTTGCTTCCTGAATCTGTTCAAATCCTTTTGTGTTTGCTGAATGGGAAGACGAGGACGACAAGGAAGAAGGGGTAGGACACTGATCATTGACTTGTTCGCGAACTTTACCTTCCATAGTGCCATCAGTGGAGCTGATCAACTGTTTAAGACTGTCATTAGCCGTAGTCATGTTGACAAAGCTGAACATTTCACGTCTAGATATTGTGGGTGGCAGGGTTTCATCGTCGTCGTCTGAAAACGAAGGTCGCCAGGCTGGTAAGATGCCACCGGCTTGATCAGAGATTCGGATCGTGACGTGAGTAGCGGACGAAGCAATTTGGACTTCAATCGGGAGACTCGCAAGGTCCATAGAGCGATGGATTGCTGAGTTTGCTGTTGCTCGAAATGCATTGAGAAGCAGCTCGAATATGATAAATCTGTCGCGGAAAAGTAGGAGGGAGAAAACGAAGAGGTTGAGTGGTCTCTGAAAGCTTAGAGCGAGAAATGAAGATAAGCAGAGCAAAGGCAGACCAACAAGAGGAAGAATGAAAAAGTTGGTCAAACGGACTCAAGATGATCGGGTATGTAGGCAAACTTGGCGTTTTCTTCACCGTGAACATGTACTGTGACAAGCTGTGAGCTGGAGCCGGCAAGATTATGTGAATGAAGAGTACTCTGAGCAAGCTCGACACATCCTTGAATGACCGTTCCAACTTCCAGTTCAGTATCAATGACGCCCAGATATCGGATGTTGTGGTTTGAAGGCATTGCTGGAGAGTCGGCCTGAAATTGACGAGTTAGAGCTATGTGATGCTCCGCCAAAACTCTTCGGGAAATTCGTGAGTATAGCATTCTCGTCATAAATTGTTCGATCTGCGAATTCGTTAAATGACTCCGGGATTCAGCCACGCCAATCGCAAGCTAAATGATTTTTTGAAGAACCGAAACCAGTTTTTTACAAATCAGCGATAGACTCGACTTTGATGCATAATCAGATGTATGATAATAGCCACTTCTGCGGATCGAAAGGAAGGATGATTTCCTTCGAATAAGAGCTGTGGCGGATGATCGAGGAGCTGTCTAAGTGCTTAGAAAAAAGATCTCACCTTCGGAATGACGACTTTGTGTTCATTAAGCAGGTTTTCTAAGAATTTGCACCACTTCTCATTATCGACTCGACATCGAATCTCAGGATAAGATCTGATCTTCTCAAAGGCCTCGACGTAAATCTGATAAGTTTCAGTGAGATAAGGGTTTGATGTGACGATATAGGGTAAGGTTTGGAATTCCCGGATCTGACGGGCCAAGCGAATCGGAAGTTGAACACGTGTCTACCGAAAGGAAACAAGGAAATCAATGATCAGAAACAAAAAGAGGAAGAAAAAACGCCGATCGAATCATGATTGGGTGATAATTGGGGACGGACGAAATTGGCACCTTGCGTAAGATTATGGTCGAGTTCTTTGGCGTTCGAGCTCTGCCGACCCAAAACTTTGCCGAAAAAGATTAGTTGCCCAAGGCTGAAGGGGGCCGCTTCCATTTCTGCATAGCGGAGGACGTGTGAGTTCGTGTAGAAGTTAATTTTCTGTTTATGTTCGTTGCGAGGTGAGGCTGGTCTCGAGGCGGAGAGGGAGAGTGAACGGCTGAGGCTGGGTCGGTTAAGATTCATGGTTCTTGGCCGAGTTGGCCAACTGCCAAGGTCGAGTATCCAGCGAGAGACCCAGGTCATGGCCGGATGTACATACTTGGTCAAGTCAACCTCGACTGTCAACACCACCTGGGCAGATCAGCCGGATACCAAACAGATAACATGCTCATGAGGATCCGGATATCCGACGAGCGGTCATAACTAGTGCCAGCCATTCCGAGAAAGTTTGACCTCTTGATCAAAATTTCCACTCAAAAGTCAGCTCACTTCATTCTGCAGCAGGCTTGATGAAATTCTGGCCTGTAATGTGATGATGACATCTCATAGTCTGATTTTTTACTCGAGAGGCTCCTTCCTTCCTAACAAGCATTTAATTGATTAAGACATTATGTAAGAGGGAAATGGATTTTATACCATAGTTATCAAAACAACCAAATAAATCAAAATTAGAGAGTCATCTGACCCACTCTTCCGGTTTGCACACAATCATTTTCATAGCCTTGGCATTGAGTCCCTGACTGCGATGCCTGTTAAACCTATCTACAGAACCTCTTGCACCGGAGCAATATAAATCTATAAAGATCGTACATTGCTTCGATGATTGAAGAATTGAGATAGCTTGGTCTTTAGATAGAAGGTTGACAGGCTAGTGGGTTTTTTCATTTCTGTTTTGGCGACGGGATAAATAAAAAGTTTAATTTACCAAAGTTCGAGGTATACGAGTTGCTAGGAGGAAAAAATCAGGCGATGTGGCTGCGGTGCCACATCCATGGCGTCTCCATAATGAGGGGCTATGCGACGATTCATTGATGGTACTCCTGGTAACTCTCGGTGTCCTTCGAAGAGTCCTAATTTTCCCCACATATACTTGTGGGGAGCATTGCTCTTATTCACCAGGGGAAGGGAGCCACGAGGCTGTTTCCCATGTGTTTTCTTCGGTGGTGATGCCCAAACAGTGGAGAACGACGCACCTTGACAACCATCAGAATGAAAGTGTAAAGTTCCCGTTGTTTCGCGACCTCATAAACAATCACTCTTCCTGCTTCTCTTAGCGTAAGTCACCCCTACAAAACAGATATTTTTTCGAGTAACGTTGTCGACTGTCCTTAGAGTCGAGCTTCGTATTATATCCTCAACATAGGTATGATTGAACCCCTAAACCGGGTTGTACGCTCAGGCAGCGTCAAATCCCAAAACCCCTCCGCTGAAACAAGGGCCGGCTTTAAGGTAAATAGATCAATCTCAATCAACCTGGAACTTTAATAGGTTTCGTGCTAGTTCATGAACTTGATATGACATCAAAGAACATACGCTAAAGAACAACTGTGCACAATTCTTTTCCTCTAAAAAGAAAAGCCACAAAAGTAAGATCTCATGGAGCTGTGTGCTCCTCCGTAGATCCCGAGCAAATTCAGACCCTGGCCCGGCGACAACTTGCCCCTTGAGCCACAATGGAACTTCGGCTATGTGTCCCGTATCATCTCAGACAAGAAACTACCCCATACCAGCTGCCGTCCCCTCCAAGCAACTTCACCTATCCTCAGCACCCATGAACGCCGTGTCCAGCTGTGATACTGACTTCTACGATGGGTTTCCGAAGATGTGGAAACAAAGTCAAAGGTTCTTTTGTGATGACACAGTTTATCAACGACAAAGGAACCCACCACCAAGTGAATCTATTAATCAGTTTCGAGAAGATACGAAAGTTTGGCTGGAAGACTTAGCTCGCAGGAGTAAATCAGCAAGAGAACGACGATTCAACTGTCATATATTCAATGAACAGAAGAGCCTCCCAAAACTGGCCGACGAGGGTGGACTATCCATGGCACCACTAAAGCCCACTCCGGGGATGAAGCTTCAATCATCATCCAAGGGAAAGCCTGTTACCAAAAACTACGAAGGGCGTCTCTTAGATCGTTCGAACATTCATAACAATTCTGGTCCCGGCCGAGCTGAGTCCGGCCACTTGCATATACCATATATGCAGAGGTTAAGGCCAAGTAAATCACCAAGCTTGTCTCGCGTGGAATTAGAAGAAGATGACAGCAACAGCTGCAATGGCTTGTCGAGATTGGTATCCACTTGGTCTTCGGATACGCTCTCTTTGTTCGAAACAGAAAACCAGGGTCAGTGGCTAAGACTTGATGCTGACAAACTGATGTTAGAGTGTGTTATATAACTGATGTGTCCATCTTGAAAAACTGACAATGCCCTTCTAATTGGCTTGGGTCGATCAGCAGAAAATGGGCAAGTTACTTTGATAGACAGTCAGTTAGATAGTCAAGAAAACATTTCGCCTTGTCCTAGTGCCTGAGGACAACCGACGGACTCTCAAAAAACGGGCCACACAGTCCAATTTGGACCTGGTCATCATTCGTAACAAATATATTTAACACGGCTTCAGATTTCAAATTAGCCGGGATTATTACATCATCAGATGCTTGGTTCAGTTTGCAACTGACGACTCTTACGAAGAACAAAGAATATGTATTTATGCATATAACAAAAGTACGCAGCAAAAAAAAAAAAAAAAAAGACCAAAGTCTGGAGAAAAAAAATATGTGAAATTATATCAGCCAAATGAGGGTCACAAATTTTTTTTTAAAGAAAAAAAAAAAAACAGAAAAATGTTGGTATTCTTCTCTCTTGATCTGAATTCTTAGAACATGGAATCTCTGTAGAAAGAATTTTATTTATTTTACTATGATAGGTGAAAGAATCCACTAGTATGACTTGCTTGACTATAAAATTTTGTACCAAAAGGATCAAAGATGAACTTGAAAATTCTAACATCCAGAATTCACCTTTTTCATTTATTGAAGTTTCTGGAACCCAATGCGCTCCCATATAATTCCATGTGTCTTTTTTCATCTTCCTTCTACTTATTTTTTTTTGGACATGAACAATTATTGGGGATACCTGCTCCTTATTTACCTTCTTCACTTTCCTGCCTCCAATTCACAATTCATACCAATCTTCTCCATTTTTTCTACATCATATGTTCAATAGCTGTGCAGTTGAACTGGATGGATTTTATTTATTCTTGTTTCATTTTCAAAGCACTCGTATTATTCCTCATTTTGAATCTTTCTACTTTTTTCCCAATGAGTAATGTTTATCATCTTCATTTTTGAGAATGATCCCTCACATTATTTATGCTTTTACTTTTAGGATCTATCTTCTTGAGAAGAATTTCTTGTTTTCATATCTATTTTCTCAACTTTGATCTGTGCTAAATTTCAATTATTCCCCTAGTCATCATCTTGTATCATCTCAGGAGTTGGTTATGTATGACTTGCTGATTATTCCAGGAGTTTTTATTATTCACATGTGGGGTTTATTTATTTATTTAAATTTGATATAAATTATTCAAATTTCTTGGAAATAGGTGGGATTTCCAAAGGAAATGGATGCAAAACAGATAAATAATGTTGGGTATTGGGAAGGGGGTACAGGTGCCCTGTCAGCCCTAGAGCAAATAAAGCTGTCCCAAAATTACCTTTTAGGACAAAAATTATTGCTCTGAGTCTGAGGACTTCAAATAAATAAAAGACATAAATTACAGTAGGTAATAATACTATGTAACATGTGTAATAACAACGCAGAAACCATAAAGAATAAATACATATCTTACAATATGTAAATCATGTAGACTAATCACCTTTATCCATAAAAACATAAGGATTATCAACTGGATAAATAAAACAACACATATATGGTACTGTAACACATAATAAACATTACCAATGAATTTTTTCTGTACTAAGACAAGTGGCTATTCCAGATTAAGAATGCCAAGCCACTAGTATTAATCATATGCCTCAAACACCATGTTCTAGACTAATTATAAAGCAATTTTTATATTGAGTAGCTACATACTTCTAAAGCACACATGTTAATTCAACATGGAGGTTGGGAATTGAACATGTACTTTTACAGGAAATCAAGCAACCAGAGAATCAGCACTATAAATTGAATGCTTTAAGCTGAAGAGAAAAAAGGCATATATAATCAAACTTTACTACCTTGTTGGTTTCTCCCCAGACTTACAAGTAATCAAAAAGAATTACACTCTTAGTATTGCCTTAAAAAATCCTTGAAATAAGCTTTAATTTAGTAGCTTAATTATCCACACAATTTCTTACCTAATTAATCCATCAACCATTTCCCCTGAACAAAATAAGAGGATTTGTCCTCCTGATTGGTTAAACATATCCATTGTACCCATTAATAGCACTCTGAAGACCTGAATTCTCGGTGGCAGTTTTTCCATTGACAACCTTTTTCCCAAAATTTGAGCTTAGATTTTATAATACTCTTTTTCCAGGCTGTATAATAGCATTGAACTTGTTTCCTGCAGTCAAATAAGAGACCCAGACTCACAGGCCCCGGGTTTGGGCTGGATTCAGAGATCATTGGTTCAAAATCCGGCCCAAACATTCAGTAGTATCAAATGATGTAAGTGAATGCAAGATGTGTGATGTGAATAATTTGAATTGGCTGTAATGTAGTGATGCATAATTTTTCTCATTGCGGCTTTATTCAATATGAAAATAGCCCTGGCTTCTCAAGTCCAGCTACCCCAAATTGAGAACAGCAGACTTGAGAAGAACAACACAATCATTGTAACGCTGGCTATTTCAAATACCCTTAATCAACTGTTGATCCAATCCTTTCTGCAATTTTCTAGATCCAACCCAAAACTCTCATGAGACCAAGGAGATTCAGGAGGAGCTTGGTATAACTCAATTGGAGGTATGATTGATTTTCACCTTCATTTAATTTTTTCCGCCTTATTTCCTTATTGATCTGTTTTTTTTTAGGCTTGTTTGCTATTTCCTTTCCTATAAAATCTCCCTGATATGGTTTTGGGTATTTGTTAGGACTATATTTTAAGAAGACACATTTAGAATTCTCTCATTCATCTCTAATTATTTCAAAATTATTCTTTTGTTTTTCTTAAGATTTTTTTACCACTATTAGCTGTTGTTGCCAGCTGAAATAAATTGTTGAACTCATATTCTCACAAGATGCCTGTTGGGATCTGAGATGCTTTTAAAATATTACCTGCCAGGTTTGAATACTTCCAGAATTTAAGAGCATGGACATAATTTTATAATCCATCTCCTTATTGTTTCTTTAATATCAAAAGATTTAACATACAAGATTTCTGGTCATTTTTTAAGTAAGTGTGAAACAGATTATATTCTTACCACAATTTGAAATTTTTGATGATGAAAAATAGATGAACCTGGTCCTGAAAATGAGCCGGCTGGACCCCTTTCTAAAGCAGAGGGCATGTAACCCAAGGTAGGACCACTATTGGTTTGAAACTGGCTGATTGGTTTTGAGAACAACTCCAATATTGGGGCCTTGATAAAGCCACACCACTAGTGCACACCCAAACCAGACCCCAATTGGCATGTGGGCCACCCACATTTCTGAGGTTGGCTAGAAGTGGTGTGCCAGCCAACACATCAAGTTCAATTGTTGTGCCTGTGCATTCCAAACTGAATGCCCATGGGCTGCTGAATGTGCAGCCTAAAACATTAAATGCCTACCAGAAAGCCAGATTAATTAATTACTGAGGCCCTGTGCAGTTGTAAAGAGAAGACCTTTGTGGAACTCCTACCAAGCCAGGGGGTAGGCATTTAGTTGAGGGAATGGTGCTGAGTGTTGAGGTATACATACCAATAATCCTGTTGTCATGTCTCCTCTTCTCTCATTTCACATTGTCCATGCTTTCCACCTTTCATGTACATATCACCAGTTTTGACATTTCTCTGCCTCTACATATACACTGAAGCACCACGTGGGAAGGACTCTTTTTCTTCATCCTTCCCAACACCAAACAAGGTCACTTGACTCACTTGCTTGGTGCTTCAGGTTTGTCTCTCTCTTTCCTTCTCTCTTTCCTTCTTTCTCTGAAATACTTCATCCTTCCCAACACCAACCAAGCTCACTCAGCTCACTTGCTTGGTGCTTCAGTGCTGTTTCCCTAAACACTGAGAAGGGTGTGATAAAAATAAGATAGCAGTTGGGGGTGGAATTTTTGAGAGAACAGAAATTGAATTCTGTAGGCATTGTTGAGTTTGGTTTTATGATGATCAGAATCAGAAAAGGGTACATGCAACTTGGCCAGGGATCAGAAGGGGTGCCGGGAATACTGCCAGTGGATCAAACACAAAAAAAAACTAGGAAAGAAAAGACAAACAAAAGAAAAGAGAACACCACAACAAAGGAGAGAAAAAAACCCACATACCCATCACCAGGAAAAAAAAGTTGGCACCTCTATGGAGGTGCCTTTGCTTATCTCTTACCCATCCTCAACATATCAACACTGTATCTTGACTGTATCCCCCACTTCAACAGAATGTATCAATGAGGTATCTTGTTTTCACATGACTGCTCCAAAGTTGAAGTATTTCCATATATTTAATTAATAATTTTTCAAATGGCAAGTAAATCCCCGATAAACTTCATGAAATTTGACTAGTGATCATGAAAAACCACAAGGAGGGGAATTCACTGTATGTCTCCATTTGTCCCCCACATGTTACGTCTTGCTAACTCAACTTTGATCTTCAGCGCTTGATACAACAACATGTCGCCACCCTGATAGGGTCAAAAAGCACAACTCTACCTCATCATGATGAAGAGGAATTGCGCATGGATATTGATGATCAGGTGGAGGATATCTTGAGTGATCCAGACTACCCATATCCTCATGGTCCTGGTCATCCATCCGCTACCCCCAAAACATTGGCCATCATGCGCAGGATGATGACTGCCGCCGGAGTTCATTCCTTCCGCCCAAATTTCAACCAACCAATCAACAGTCCTGATAATGAGCATCTGCTTGATCTGGCCGTGAAGACATTTGTTGAGCTGGTTGAATGCAAAGAGTACACTGGAATTGTTCCCAAAGGTCTGAAAGAGGAAAGCATCCGAAATGCCATTCATCTCCATGTTACCCAGCGACTCAGAAGACGGTCAGTTTTTTCCTGATGCTTTGTTTACCTATCATATTGATTCACGTCTCCTTACTAAACAAATTTAATCAGGTATTGACAAGAGAATAAGTGGTCTGACAGTCAACAAGAATCACAAGACAAGACTGCTTGGCGCACTTCTAGATTGGTTAATGTAAGCAACAATTGAATTGACCGCTTAAATATATTCCCGGACTAACAAAACCAAACTTTTCTTGCAGCTACGACACGCCCAAATTGCAACCTTAAGCAAGTATCAAAAGCTTTTGGGCCTTGTTCCAATTGTTGAAGGCGCATGCAGTGACAATGATACCAATGATGAAGTATCTCAAATGATCCAAATCACTTATTCAAAAAGAAATCCCAAAAAATGCACCGTTCAATCAATCCCATGGCAACATCACAAAATTTCTTGCATGATGCGTAAAATTGATGATTTGAAGGCTGCTATGATAGCAGCAACCCCGAAAAGCTCTTCTTGTGCTGCAGCCCGGGAGTGTCGGAATGTTTCTTTGCCAATTGAAAGCAAGCTCAAACCACCATCCAATTTTCCAAAGGCATGCTTTGATTGTGAATGGCTTGACTCCCTCACCGAGCATCAAAGATCTGCTTTGAAGTTGCGCTCAAAATCTGATATTAGAGCCCTGGTTAAGGAACTTGAGGAGATGGTCCCCGGAAATTAGTTCTCATTTATAATCACATTTTTCCTTGTACATAAATAATTTATTTGTAAAAACTCGGAGATGGTCCCCGGAAATTAGTTCTCATTTATAATCACATTTTTCCTTGTACATAAATAATTTCTTTGTAAAAACTCCTGTACATACTTGATTGTAATTGTATCTAATTTAACCTATCAAAATTTATCAAATCTAACCAACGCTTGACTCCGAGAAATATAATTCAACAAAAACTGTGAATCAGAGAAATGGGAAATGAGTTGATAACAATTGAAACAATTGATTACACATGGAGTTCCTGATAGGGATGGTAGCGCTTCCGCACAAGGAAAAAAAAAAAAAAAAAAAAAAAGGGGAAAAATTGAAAAGTTGATCAACATACCTGATTTTTTGATCAATATACCCTGAGGAAAAATGAACGATCTTTGTAGTGAAAGATGGTGAGGGGAAGAATGAAGATAAAATGAAGCAATTCACAACTGTCAGGTCAAAACTGATGCAGCTTGATTTTAGTAACAGTTATTCCAACAAACTCCAAATCCTGGATAATACATTAAATATATGGTTATTGTGAATTGATAATAGCTAATAGGCGTAATTCTATATTGATCCTGAAAATTCCATGAAAAAAGAGCTTAAATTTGAGTGGACTTCAACTAATCATCCACAGGACCTGCATATTTAGTTCTTCAATGGTTAAAATTGGTCAATTTCGACCTGAAACTGTGTTTGGTTTTCTAATCATGGATTCTGATGGAATTTGAAGCTGGAAATCTCAGTAAAATGTCACAAATTTTCCAAAATATTACTGAAGTACCTCTATCCAAATGCATTCTATGGGTATTCCAAATTACTAAGGAATCAGGGACTGTTTAATAGCGGTTTCTCTGTTCCATGCAAAATTGAGAGATTAAATTCCATGATTCATCAATTTGGTGGAAATAGTTACAATGGACAAACAATATCCTCTATGTCAAATCATGGCCTCCAAGCTCAGCTGAATTGTAATATCAACCATGACTTCCAATGATAAAACAGCTTCCTTAAGAAATTGAAACCAATGTCTTGCTTGGTATATATGGGATATGGTATCCAATTTAGTATCCTAAATAAAATGTAATTCAAGTTTGACAATTGGTGGTTTTTCTGGAGGATGATGGGAGTATTTAAGCAAGGCGCTTATGGGGTGGTTTTATTATCCAATCTTTGAAGTTTGTGTATCTGTTGATAGAGAAGGCTGAAACTGGAAATTGCTTCCGAACAGGAAACTCCAAAGAGTACTGTAGAGCAGATGACGTTTGATAGAGGAAATGAAATACATGAGCTAAATTTCTTGGCCCAAAGAGCTAGTGTGCTTGAATTTCACAGCAATCATGGTTTCAAATGGATAAAATAAGAGGTTTATGATCCAAATGAACAGCTCTAAATTTTTCATATGAAAATCAAAGCAACTGAGAATATACTCAATCAAAATGTTTCATCCAGCACAATTTATCTGTTTATCAGATGTATAATTGATTTGAGGGATTTTTAATTCCTCTGTGATTGAATTTCCTGGGGATTTCACCTGTAAGGTTAAATTCTTGATGTTGAGTTTCAGTTACCAACTGAAACCCACAAACAGTGAAATCTTCTGTAAATATCATATGATATCATCATTCCTTGGAATATATTAAGAGCTCAAAAATACTGGATCATACATGAAATCACTCAGAGTGTGCCTCTTTTTTTAGCGGTTCTTCAAAATTCAAAAGAGGTCAGAATCTTTATTTCTACTATAGTAGAGTTGGTGCTGGGGGAAATTAAAACTCAAGTGGAATACCCTGGAAGTTATATCTTGTAATTTATCATCTAAGCTGAGTGAATTGAATGGATAGGTTTTTCAGGCGGTTTTCTGTGAACCAAAGTTGTAATGTATTACCCACATAACCCTTCAAAATTTATTTAAAAACTTCTTGTCAGAGTTGATCATAATTTATGAAGCCTGAGAGGGATTTGCTTCAGGGAAAACAAGGTCTTTGTATTTCACCACGCTGTCTCCACTTTGTATCCAACGTATATCAATCACTTGATTAAAGGGATAGCAGAGGGATACATATGTTTTATGCCTGATGTCTGGCTATCTGAATCCACTCATATGTATCCAGTTTCGAAATATATCATACTGCAGGGTTGAATTCATCATTTTCTCATGTGGTCTCTACCAAATAAGTGTCTTGGGTTTGATCTAACCCACCCCCCCCAAGGCTAGTGAAAATAACACGTGCAAAGAGAAGCACTCTCCTTGAAAATGTCCAATCAGTTATTTTAATGCAATATTTGAGCTGCCTTATACACAAAATCATTGAAGTTTCATCAAACCAAAAATAAATATTTTTGTGGGTGGTTCTTTATGCAAGAAGCGTGCAGCGTGCATGTGGTTATTCAAGATCCTTTCATTCAGGTAAAAACCAGATGAAAAAATTTGCAGTTGAGTTTAATTTTCACTAAGTGTTGGAATTTCATCATTCACATATCTCATTGTTTTCTCTGTTTCCGTATCTATCACGCCTTTCACTTCCTGTCACTCAATTCTCCCCATAAAGATTGAATTTGCATGTAATCCACCATCTTCTGTCCTACAATCTGACCCCAAAGTTGTTGTAAATTTCAAACCTAATGTTTATATAGAAATCAAAATATCTGTTCATCCAAGTGCATTTCCTCAAGGTCAATACTTCTTGTTGGATGAGTAATTTTCTGCAATGCAACCTAGCGGACTGTATTTCTTTGTTTTCTCCTGACTCAGGTCTTAGTATCCAGAATTCCTGCCCACATCCTCTTTATTTTCCCTTGATAAATATCTCTTCAAAAATTCCTGGAAGATCTGAAATTTCCACTCGTAATGTAGCATAAAAGTATAATTATGAGCTGGGGCTTCATCTTAGTGATTAAGCCCGGCGGGCTTAAGGATGGTTGGACCAAAAAAAATCGAGGGCCAGGCCAAAAATGACAAGCTCAGTTAGGATTTAAGCCCGGCGGGCTTAATCTATATCAGAAAATCGTGGCAGTTTTATGTCTCACCAATTAAGTAAGTTTTGGGAAACACATAAAATCATAGAATCTGGACAATTTTTTTTTTGAATCCAGATTGATTGATATTAAGCCCGGCGGGCTTAAGAATGCTTGGACTAAAAGACTTTGAGTGTAGGGCAACAAGGAAGCACAGGGGTGTTTTTAAGCCCGGCGGGCTTAATCTAAAAAAGATATTACTGGTGGGCTCGTGCGTCACTAGGTAAGTATGATTGGGTCCCGCATAAAATAATAGAATACATCAAAATGTTTTGGTTTTAATCCAAAATTCATTGATATTAAGCCTGGCGGGCTTAAGGATGCTTGAACTAAAAAAATATTGTATGTGCAGGAAAACAAGGAAAATCAAGGGTTCTGTTTAAGCCCGGCGGGCTTAATCTACAACAGAAAATCCTGGCCGGCTTATGAGTAATTGGGTAATTAAGATTGGGGTTTGACATAAGATCATAGGATACGGCAAAATTGTTTTGTTTGAATCCAAAATTTATTGATTATTCATGGAAAAAGAATGAGATTTTTCAAATCATGTGAATCATTTCTAACCAAAGTTGATATTATAAAATGACAGATGGAAGCTGAAAAGGTAATCTATAAATACAAGACCAGTGTCAACCATTCTTTGATAATACATAATCTTGGGTCTTAGTTGGAAAAAAAGAGTGTGATGATAGGAGGTGAGATCAGAAGGCTTCCAGAATTAATTGGTAAGAGATATGGTAAGAAATACATCATCAAGCCAATCATCATGATTTTCAATTTCTTGCTCTTTCTCAGTAATTTTGCATAACTTACCGGAGGACTTGACACGGTTTTTGAAAATTACCTAAAGTATCATCTAAGGATAATCTAGGATTCAGAGCAGTAACACCAAAACAGGATGGTATACATATTTTAAAAACACCACAAAATTATACAGGAGATTTGATACCCAAGAGGGCTTTTCTATGCGGGAAGCTTCCAAGTAAATGACTTAAGCTGTTTTTGTGGATATTTAAAAATTCTCATGTAATTGAATGGCCAAATTTCATTAGGATCAATAACATCTTTTCTCTTACAATTCTTTTTGGGACTTGACAGGGATACATTTAAGCAGATTTGAAGAGAGAATCAAAAAAGAAATTGATCCCCACCTGAAATCTTGTTGTGTCTAAATTAAATTATGTGTTAGGTTGAAATTTATTGAGACAGAAATGAGAGATATAGTCTATATCAAATTAATAGGAGGTTGAAATGGTGATTCTCAAATGGATATTAAAATATGTGGGGGAAAAAATGATCCTACACCTGGAAAGTGTTTCCTGATTCCAACTAGGGCATTCAATTTGATTTTAGAAAAATCTATATACCATATTTATGAATGTGCAATGTGGCACCAAAATTAATGGAATAATGTTTTGTTGATTTTTTGCAGAATTCAAGGCCCACGTTCCATAGATGCTTTTTGATAGGAGATTTTTACGCTTGTGTTCTTAGTTCAACTTGCACTTACCATAATTACAAATAATCTGATGAAGGAAAAAGAATATGATATCACTGTTTTTCTGAAACTTGTGAACATGGAGGAAGTAAAAAAATTGGGGAAACCAATGCCATATTGGCTTCAAATTGAATAGCTTATGGGTACAAAAGAATCATTCTTAACAATGCAAGGTTTCAACATAGACAAGGAATATGTAATAAGAATTTTGTTCCTTTTCAACAGGAAAAGTTGAATTTTTCAACTTAAATTTTGCAATAAATGGCTTATAATGAATCATGTTGTTTACTTCAAGTTGATTATCAAGATCGGTTTTATTTCCATGTTTAATCCCAAAATATCAAATTTATACAAAATAAAATATTAGTTGTGGTTGAATGACTGTGCAACAATTGTACCAGAGTTGAAAACCACAAGGAGTTCATGTTAGCCATGTTGTAAAGAATATTTTTGAAACCTTGAATTTCACTTGATCAAGCTACTTGATGTTTTTTTTTTTTGGATTTTGAAGCTTGTGCATATCAGAAATTCAGCTTCCAAGGTGTTGGCAGTGGGGGTGGTGGATCTCCTGGGGTGATTTATGCGCTTTTCAAATATAACTGGCTTATTTCAGAGTTCTATGGTGATGTTTTCCAAGAACTTTAGTAATAGATAAACCATGGTTGGATATAATTTTCATCCAAGATCAAACTATAGTCTCCATTTCACAAATTATAATTTGTTTGATTTTATTATGAGCTGTCATTTATTAAACATTGGTTGTAATAAAAAGAATTTCTTGCCTCAGAAATTTCTATAAAAACAATTGGATCTTTTGAATTTTTTTTGAAAACTCCTCTGATATATCATTATACATTGGTGATACATAATAGATAGGCATGGAGATAACATTGGTGCACACCAAGGATACATAGTAGATAGAGGTGGGATAAGTGGGGGATATAGAGAAGTCACCTCCATGGAGGTTCCAACTTTTTTTTCCTGGTGCATGTGTTAGGACCGTGAAAGCTGAAGAAGATAAAAAAAGAAATAATAATAAAGAATAATCAAACCAAAAAACTGAAAAACAAATGAAACACATGAATCAAATAAATGATAAGATGACAATATAACATTGATTAAAGAACACTATTGATGAATGTGATAATTGTATGGAAGCCTTCAGTCTTGAGTGTCATGAGCCGTATTGCGGGCCTGCCCGCACCAAAGCCCGCACCACATGTAGATAGTCTATCAAGTACATGTCACAGACAGACCACTATATAGTCTGTCAGGACGAGGATCCACATCTCTTCCTCATCCTGCAATCTACATTATAGGATCCCGAAACCCCAGAAACCCCAGAACCCCAGAGCCTTCCTCTCCACAGATCAGACCATAACATTGAGATGATTTTGAGGTATACCACAGAGGCACATTTGTTGATTCAGTTTGAAATGAAATCAAGTTTTCCTTCTCTTCTTTTTTCCAATGGCTTCAAAGAAAACAAAGAAAATTTGAAAAAAATCAAAGGCCAGGTAGAATCTTCAAAGAGAAATTGAAGATTCTACCTGGAGCATTGAAGTATCCAAAAAAATCTGTGAAATGCGTGGATTTACGCAGATGAAGCATAGAATTCAAAGATAATTCAAATTCAATTTTGGAATTTGAATGATCTTTGAATTGCCTCAAATGTCATTCAAAATCACTTTGGCATAAAAGTGATTTCAAATGATGTTCAAAGTCAATCCAAGATCTTCCTACATGAGACCAGATCCCATGTTGAGATCTTCTCCAAGCCCTGCACACTGCAACATGGCTCCTCCAAGTGTGAAGTGTGCAGGAGGACAGGCAAGGTGATCAGTCACCATTGGTGGGTTAACTGATCACCCCTACAATTGTGAATGATCACCCCTCCAGTGGTGACTGATCACCCCTCCAGTGGTGACTGATCACCCCTCCAGTGGTGACTGATCACCCCTCCAGGGGCGTTGATAAACGCATGCCAAGCGCGCACGCCAATTTTTTTTGGCGTGCGGGGCCTACACACCAATTTTTTTTGGCTTGTAGGGTCTACACGCCAAAATAAATTGGCGTGTGAGACCCGCATGCCAATTTTTTAAATAAAATTGGTGTGTGGGCCCCGCACGCCAATTGTTTGGCGTGTGGGGGGATCCCACTCACGTAATCAAATGGGAGGGCCCATTCAATTACGTGAGCGAGCCGGCTGACGAGGTTATACAACCTCGTCAGCCGGGAGGACTTCCTCCCAGCCCGAGGCTGTATAACCTCGTCAGCCAGGAGGAATTCCTCCCGGCTGACGAGGTTATACAACCTCGTCAGCCAGGAGGAAGTCCTCTCAGCCGGCGAGGCTATACAACCTCGTCAGCCGGGAGGAAGTCCTCCCAGCCGGCAAGGCTATACAACCTTGTCAGCCAGGAGGACTTCCGCCTGGCTGACGAGGTTATACAACCTTGTCAGCCAGGAGGAAGTCCTCCTGGCCGACAAGGTTGTATAGCCTTGCCGGCTGGGAGGACTTCCTCCCGGCTGACGAGGTTATACAACCTTGTCAGCCAGGAGGAAGTCCTCCTGGCCGACAAGGTTGTATAGCCTCGCCGGCTGGGAGGACTTCCTCCTGGCCGACGAGGTTGTATAACCTCGTCAGCCGGGAGGAAGTCCTCCCGGCTGACAAGGTTATACAGCCTTGTGCCGGGAGGAAGTCCTCCCGGCTGACAAGGTTGTATAACCTCGTCAGCTGGCTCGCTGTGGAACTCCTAAAGGATCAGGAAAGAGCTTGAAGGGGAAATAGACAACAAATCCAGTAAGTAGAAGATGTTGAAGCTACAGGTGCTGATGAGGCTGCCCTTCTTGACTAATGCTGAGGGGAAAGGGTTTCACTAAGAAAAAGAAAGAAAAAGGTGTGGCTATATTTCTACTAATCCTTAGACTGCTGCTACTAATGGGAACTTAGGTTGTTTAATCAATCTGAGGCAGGGACCTTAAGAGGAGTGAGAAAAGCACTGAGAAAGAGTATGGGGTATGTGTTATGATTGTTATTTGTGTGAAGGTTGATGCAAAAGTAAATGTAAAAGGTTTAAAGGTAAATGTAAATGTAAACTGTACTTTAATAAAGGGTAGGGTGCATAATTTTCCATAGAACTAAGGGGAGTTCTACTTATACAAAAGGGCACAAGATGGCTGATCCTGGCAGTAAAGAGAAAGGGGAAATGTGTTCAGAGGTATACAACCAAAAGAGAGTAGTGATAGTGTAAGAAAGATGAGCCAATGTAGCTAGTAACTATGTATATAAGGAATGTAATGTGACTAGTAACCAAAGAGGATGATAAAGGCAGAAGATGTAACTATGTAATATGAATGACTGTGCTGTACAACTTTATACCAAAGAAGATGTAAGCTAAAGAAAAGTATGTAATATCTGTGTTTTATTTATGTACTGTATATTTATAAATCAATACCTTGTATAATATCCTATGGGGTTCTAGTATTTGTAAAGTTATGTGGTTTTACATACATACATAAATACAACCTCCATAATTTCTAGTTCAAGCCATCTTTTCATCATTTATGATTCTGCACTCTCCAAACAAATCATCAACCTCATCTCACCAGAGAAGCTTTCTAGTGATCAGCCCAAAATTGCCTCCATTAATATGGATGTGCAGCCTTTGACTGCTATGTATTTCTGCTTCAAGGCCCAGGTTTTTTCCCATCTCAATTTGGTGCACACTGATCACCAATTTGGGGGACTCATCAAGTATGAAGATGCTGTTGGCCACATAAATTGGATTGGACATATCCAAAGGGGGAATCACTACAACTTGTACCTCCTTCCATTAAAGTACAAGATATTCCAGAACCGCTTGGAGAATATACAAGTTATTCTGGAACCTCTTTTCATTTTGGGAAACCTTTTGAAAGAAATTAACTGAGGAAGGTTGTGTTTACCTACCATCTGCACCCTTGGAATACTAGAGTTGATTGATACGCCATTTGTAGAATCATCTCAACCCTCAATCCAACTTGCTTTGCTGAAGGAAAGGAATTTCAGCACAGCCCAAAGGGGCTTCACTTCCTGGGCAGGTGAAAAAACCAGAAATTCATTTGTAACTCTGCTGCATGACGCAGGCCTCTGATATTTCTCCTATGTGGAAAGCAACAGGAAAGTTTAGATAAACATTTTTTCTTCTGAGAAGATAATTGAAATGAACTGCCAAACACCAGGACAAAAAAGTTGGAACCTCTATGGAGGTGACTTCTCTCAACGGTGGGCCCGCTACGCTAACATTAGCTGTAGCATAGTGTAATTTTACCTTTTTTTTCTATGCTAAAACAAAGTTACTGTTAGCTGAAGATTTTTTCAGCTAACACTAAAAACAAATAGCAGTAGCGTAGCGTTAGCAACATCCAAAAAAAAAGTTAACACTACAGAAATTCCCTGTTAGCTTGTTTTTAGAAGTGTTAGCTTGCCCAAATGCTACGCTAACTGTTAATTTAGTGCTCTTTTCAGCTACGCTAACTGTTAGCGTAGCACTCTTTTCAGCTACACTACCTGTTAGCGTAGCACTCTTTTCAGCTATTCTACCCCTTAGCGTAGCGCTCTTGTCACCTATGCTAACTGTTAGCATAGTGCCCTTTTGTGGTGAGCTAAATGTTAGATTAGCACTACACTCACTGTTACTTTAGCGCTATACTTGCAGGAGTATAGAAATCATGTCTTTTCTTGAGGATTTGATGCTTTTAAATTAGTATTTCAATGACTCTGATGACTAAAATCAGGATTCCAGAACAGTTTCTTCCTAAGATCCATCATTTAACATCAAAGTCATTTCCATAAAAATAAATTAGACATCAACATAAGGACATAATCCTAAATTTTGAGGCCAAATGAAGTTCATTTTGTAGTTAACAGGGGGGGATGGCCAAATGGACAGCTCAGAAAGCCACAGTGGATCATGTTTTTATGAGCCAAAAGCTACATGGAAAAACAATTTGTTTTTGAAAAGAAAAAAAATAAAATGAAAATTGAAAAAAAACAAAAAACTTAAAGATAGAAATTAAAAATAAATAAATCAGAAATAAGCTGTTGTGATTGCTGTAATTACTCAAGTACAGGAGCTAAAGCAGCGTTTTGATTGGTTTACTTGTGCAAGTACAGCTTTTTGATTTATTTCCTTGTGCAAGTACAGGATCCCAATTGAGCAGAGTGGACCAGCTTTTACCCAAGACAGGGGAATTTATCACTCCTGCCATATTAAAAGTGAGTGCAAAATACCTCATTGGTGTCAACCTCATCACAAATCCTTCTCACCAATGAGGGTGACACTGATGAGGTATGTTGCAGTTACTTATAGTATTGCAGGAGTGATAAATTCCCCTGTCTGAGGTCTACTCTGCTCAATTAGGATCATGTACTTGCACAAGGAAAGCAATCAAAACGCTGTACTTGCAAAAGTAAACCAATAACAACACTGCTTTAACTCCTGTAATTGAGCAATTACAGCAATCCAAACAGCTTATTTCTGATTTATTTATTTATAATTCTATCTCTTTTTTTCAATTTCAATTTTTTTTCTTTTTCTTTTCAAAAACAAATTGTTTTCCCATGTGTCTTTTGGCTCATAAAAGCATGATCCACTGTGGCTTTCTGAGCTTTCCATTTGGCCATCCCCCCCTGTTAACTACAAAATGAACTTCATGTCAGCCACCAAGATATTACATGTATTATGCAACATGTAATAATGTAACATGTAATACTTGAAAACTGCAAGCTTGAATAATTATTATTATTCTTTATTTTAGTATTTTTTATAGTCTGAACAAACTGGAGTTTAGACCTTATCATTTTATCAAATGGTACAATAGTCTAGCAGTTGGAGACTGGCTCAGTAATAACTGTTGTTGACATGAGGACCTGAGTTCAAGCCACACTCATGACCAAATTGAATAAAAATCATTTATTTAAATTATATCTCTTTTTTACTAAAATTAAGTTATAAGTTAATTAATGAAAATCTTTGGAAAATTAATTTTCAAACATGCAATAAATGGATAAAGAACCATTTATTGGCATAGTTTTCTTCTTGAAAATCCTGGAAGATCCAAGATTAACCCATAGTCATTTATAGTATAAAATTACACATAAATAAATGTAAATCTTTATGTAAAGTATATTAATTATGCAGTAATGACTTATAAATTAATTCCCACATGTTTAACTCTACAGAGCAAGCGCTTTTCCAAGCTCTAACCCCAAAGGAAGTTACATGTACATGTGATTAAGAATTATTTAGTTTAATTAAGAAAAATAAACATTAAATTAATTTAATTAATGTGAAATAAATATGGCATCATTTTAATTGAAAATGACACCATGACTCACTTCTTACCACGAACAGGATGATCAGAATCACCTGTCGATATTGCCCCAATCCCCACTGACAATTAAATTGCAGAGGAATTAATACAAATATTTTATTATTTAAGGAGGAGGTTTCTTCACCAAATTGAAGATATCCTCCCCCCATCAATTTCAACACACATCAGATAACTTATTATAAGCTACAAAGGCGCTCACCTTCTCCTGTAAGTAAGGAGGACTGGCCTTTATTTATATACTATCTAAATTAGTTAAAATTCTTCAAAAACAAATCCCCCCAATTAATTAAAATACCTTTAATTAATTGGAAGAACCGTGTTCAAGTCTGGTTAGCCCTTCAGAGGATTTATTCCCATAACTGGAGTTTTGGCAGCAGGGTCATAACCTGTTTTTTGATACTTAGTGTTTTATAACACTTAAAGTAATTGTTCTTATTGGAAAATCAGTTCATTACACTTTATAAGTGTAACATTATTCTTTTAGTCCTTACTGTACACGCCACAACAAGTGGAGTAGAGTACAGAAAGCTGACACTTCATTTGGCCTCAAAATTTAGGATTATGTTCTTATGTTGATGTCTAATTTATTTTTATTGAAGTGACTTTGATGTTAAATGATGGATCTTGGGATGACACCGTTCTGGAATCCTGATTTTAATCATTAGAGTCATTGAAATACTAATTTACAAGCATCAAAGCCGCAAAACAAGACATTTTGTGCAAGGGAAAAACTTTCACCATTCCCACATCCTTTTATTTGCCCAGCCACCTCACACCAACTATTGGTGAAATAAAATAATATGTAATCCCCCAAAAAAATTCCAATCAGATTGCTCACTTTTCTGGATCTAAAATTTTGGTCCTGGTTTGAATTCAAACACAAGAAAGAAGTTGGATTTCTCTTCTGAGAGCCTTAATGCAGCAGGATTTTACCTGCTGAAGCCAAAAAAACGTGTTCATGCAGCAGCCAAGTTAACTTGTGAAACTAAAAGTTAGCAAACAGAAAAATCCCACTATTTGAGCATAGTTTAATGGGAAAAACTTCAGCTAAAAGCTAACATTAAGCAGGAAAAATATCAGCTAACAGCTAATATTTAGTGGGAAAATATCAGCTAAAAGCTAACATTTAGCTTAGTGTTATGGAACTACTCAAAGGACAGAATAGAGCTTGGAAGGGAAATGGATGACTACACTAGTATTAATGTAAGCTATACAAAAGGTGCTGATGTAAAGCTGCCTTCCCGTCTAATGCTGAGGGGGAATGAGGGTAACACTAAAAATAAAATAAAGGTGTGGCTGATTTCTATTTATTCTTAGATGACTAGTACTAATGAGCTTTGCTACTACACCTACAAGGTGGGAGGAACAGAAGAGGGGTGTGAGTGGTAGAAAGTATATATATATATAGTATAATGTGGGGCAGTGTTGGTAGCTATTGAGCCAAAGTGGGTCAAGCAAGAAAGGGGGCAATCTTCTTATATTGAGGTCAAGCTGGTATGTATATTTATATATTTATAAGGGTGATGGTAGCTCTACTAAGTATGTATACTAATTTATGGGATCTGTAATGTTGGGATATGTAGGGGGAAATTTAGTAAGCTATGGGGTCCATAAGGGAACAAGAGGGAGGAACAGGTGTCCTTATATATCTGAGAAAGGATGGAATCCATCAGGCTGGAGGAAAGGAACAATAAGGCTATGACATGTAGCTGGTGGGAAAAGGAAGAACATGACAGATGAGTAGTGGGAAAGTGACTTATATGAAATAGTCATGATAGTGACAGATGAATAGTGGGAAGGTAGAGTTTATGTACAGTAGATATGATGTAAGATGTTACTGAATAAAGCCTAGTCATGTGCAGTGTATGGTATGTAGTGTCTATGTATTTTATATAATATATGTATTATGTATATTGGTTGTATAATATGTATTATGTATATTGGTTGTAAATATATCCACTTATAATAGGGGGTATCAAATATGACCAAATCCACAATTAGAACCAGTGAATTAGGTTTTTCAACAACATTCCACATTTGAGATTTTGGAATCATTTTATATTGATATCCACGTTTTTGAAAAATGGTGGATTTTCAAAACCAGTTGATTAGATAATAGTGGATTTAGTCATATTTGATACCCCCTAATATTTACTTATTTTATACTTTAACTTGCTTTACACTGTAACTTGCTGGATTATTCTTGGTTTGCCTGTAACTCTTGAACCATGAGGAATTTGAGGGTGGTTGTGGTGAGTGACTAGGGTTAAAATGGGGTGTAGAATCTGATTATGCAATAAGGTTTGGGATTTATATGTGGATATATGTAAGTATTTGGGGTTTATGAATGATAAGTAATCCTTTCAAAATATAGTAATGATGTGGAATGGATCACCACAGCTTAGCGTGGATCTGATGTTGCTACGCTACTGGAAACTTCAAAATCTGTTAGCACAAGAAGAATTATGCTACTTAGTAGCATAGCGGTGAATTTTCCCTGCTAACACTAAAAAAAATTGGCTTGAAGAATCTGTTGCTACACTAACTGTTAGTGTAGCAGAGTGTAATTGCAGCTAACAATACAGATTTTCTGGGGAAAAAAACCCCTGCTACACTAACACTTAGCGGTCAAATAGCGCAGCGGCCCACTTTTGCTTCTCTGTATCCCTGACTTATCCCAGCTCTATATTTTATGTATCCTTGGTGCGCACAAATCTTATCTACCTTCCTATCTTATCTTGATTATCAACATATGATCCTGATTTGGAGGAGAATCTTTATGTAGTTCTTTAAAAAATTCCCCAAGATTCAAGTTTTATAGAAGTTTCTGAGTAAAGGAAAGTTTGCATTCAAAACAATTTTCCATCAATGATAGATCTTTGAACAATTCAATGAACAATTTTTTCTAAAATATGAGTTATTATTTGAGATTTTATGAGAAATTCAGGGCGTTGATAAACGCATGCCAATTTTTTTTGGCGTGCGGGGCCTACATGCCATTCTTTTTTGGCGTGTAGGGTCTACACGCCAAAAAAAAAGGGCGTGTGGGAGCGCATGCCAATTTTTGGCATGCGGGTCTCACACACCCTTTTTCTTTGGCGTGTAGGCCCCGCACGCCAAAAACAATTGGCGTGCGGGTCCCACACTCCAATTGTTTGGCGTGTGGGACTTGCTCACGTCATCAAACCATTGGACCGGTTTGATGACGTGAGCACGTCCCCACACGCCAATTGTTGGCATGTGGGAACGCTTGTCGGCCGGCCAGGAGGAGTTCCTCCTGGCCGACAAGGTTGTATAGCCTCACCGGCCGGGAGGACTCCCTCCTGGCTGACGAGGTTGTATAACCTCGCCGGCCGGGAGGACTTCCTCCTGGCTGACGAGGTTGTATAGCCTTGCCGGCTGGGAGGACTTCCTCAAGATCTGTATCCAACACCACCACTTCCACCACATTGGAAGCTAAACTTGGGATATGAACATGAATTAAAACCCAAAGTAATAGTAAGTAGATTGATAAGGTGAAATTCAAGGTTCCAAAAATAGTCTTTGAAACATGGCTAACACAACTTCCTTGTGGTATCCAACTCTGCTACAATTATTGCACAGTCATTTAACTAAAATTAATATTTTATTTTGTATGAATTTGATATTTTGGGATTGAAACTGGAATTAAAACCAATCTTGATGATAAAATTGAAGTAAACAACATGATTCAAAAGCAATTTATTGGAAAATTTAAGTTGAAAAATTCAACTTTGTTGAAAAAGAACATAATTATTATTCCATCCCCCTTGTCTAGTGTGAAAACTTGCTTTTGTAATAATAATTGTTTTGTATCATCATTTATTCAATTTGAAGCCAATATGGTATTGTGTTCTGCAATTTTTTCAGTTCCTCCATATCCACAAGTTTCAGAAAAACAGTCATATAATATTCTTGTTCCTTCATCAGATTATTTGTAATAATTGAAAGTGCAAGTTGAACTAAGAACACAAGCTTAAAAATATCCTATCCACCAGCATCTGTGGAAAGTGGGCCTTGAATTCTGTGAAAATTAAACAAAATATTCTTCCATTAATTTTGGTGCCACATTGCACATTCATACATATGGTATAGAGGTTTTCTGAAAATAAAATTTAATTCCCTAGTTGGAGTCAGGAAACACTTTCCAGGAATAGGATCATTTTTTCCCCCTCACATATTAAGAGATTGGATGCGGGGGTTCAAGTGATTGGGATAAAATATAGGGCTTATGATTATGTAATTAGGGGCCTAGCCCAGAATAGTTGTATTTGTCATAGTCTCCTTTGTTTTCTTTCCTCTTTTCTTTTTTCTTCACCGCTTCTGTTTCTCATCTTCCAGGTCCGCTGCTCCTCCCCTCCTAACTATCCCAGGACACTGTCCAAAGACTAATACGCGTGTCAAAGGTTCTTATTCTTCATTATCATATCTTTTTGTGTTTTTCCTTTCTCTCTCGTATGACTCACAACTTATGCTCAATGACAAACACCGCTTCTGTTTCTCATCTTCCAGGTCCGCTGCTCCTCCCCTCCTAACTATCCCAGGACACTGTCCAAAGACTAATACGCGTGTCAAAGGTCCGCTGCTCCTCCCCTCCTAACTATCCCAGGACACTGTCCAAAGACTAATACGCGTGTCAAAGGTTATCTTTGATATATTCTGTTCACAGATTATGAGACCGGAGTTTCTTACCCAAAGCTAACTAAACTATCATCAACCATCAGCTCAACTGTCAAACTTAATCTCATCAAGACCCTTGATCAACATGGGGGATCTCTCGCTTGAACTACCGTCCAAAGACAAACTCAACGGTTTAAACTTCCTCGACTGGAAGCTTCGGATAAAGAGTATTCTACAACTCAAACGACTTTACCTTCTGGTTACCAAGAAGGAAACGGAGGATATGGCAAAAGAACTGGATAAACTCGACCCATTCCGAAAATCTGACGCCATGGCCATTTTGACTCTCAACTGCGATATCAAAATAGTCTCTCAATTCACTGACGAAGCCGGAGAAGACCCATGCAAATTTTGGGAACTACTTGACGACTTCTACCAACCAAAGACTGTTCAAAATCAGTCCACTTACCTGAATCGAATTTTCTCCACCATACTAACATCCGACAAACTTGAATCCGATCTAACCACCCTTTTCGAAAACTCTCGAATCTTGTGCAGTCTCATCGACGATGATAAAACTAAACCATCAAAACTCTTAGACTCTGTAATCGCTATCTGGTCCATTATCAACCTCCCCGATGACTTTAAAATGGCTGGAGAACTGATAATTAAGAAATGCGAAATTGAAAAATCAATTCCTTCTCTCAAGCAAACCATCGAGGAATTACGCCTCTATATTCAACGAAACAAATCCGCTCAAGAATCCGCTACTTCCAGAGCTTTAGCCGCCTCTACTCGCCGGCCTCAATACTCCACAGGAGAATACCCAAAATGCGCCAACGGGGAACACAATCCACTCACTGCTCACAAACAGAGCGATTGCTGGCAACTTAAACGACGTACGGGTACCAAAGACAAGATCGAAAAAGTTCTCCTATCCGCGTTTGGTATTAACTCCGGGGATCTCATTCTAGACTCTGGAGCGTCCTCCCCAATGTTCAACTCCGAATCCTACTTTACCTCACTAGAACAACACTCGTCAATGGTGTATCAAGCAGACGGGTCCTCCTTACAGGTAACCGGTATTGGAACCGTTAAACTTTATCTTCCTCACATGATACTCCACCTCAAGAATGCCCTTCTGGTACCGACGCTCTCCACCAATCTGATAAGCCAAGCCACCTTCCTTCGTTCGGGACACTCGATCAAGCCATACGGTAAAGACAGATTCGCAGTAGTAGATGAGGCCGGAACCCTTGTATTAGACGGCTCGTATTTCTCTGGTAACCTTATCATTCGAAAGGAAGACAATGTTTGCGCCGCCGCTATCCAGCCAAGAGTGAACTCCGAGTCACTTACCCTCCATCGAAGCGCCGGACACCCATCGTTTCCTTACCTTCAGAAAATGTTTCCCGATGCCAACCTGAAGAAATTCGACTGCCTCGAATGTGACCTGAGTAAGAAACATCGAGATCCTTTCCCCAGCTCGTTCCCTGCTGCTAGTCGACGTCTCGAATACATCCACTTGGACCTTTGTGGGCCCATCACACCCGCCTCCAAATCCGGAAAACGATTCTTTTTAAGAGTCGTTGACGGTTTCTCCCACTACGTGTGGATCATGTTCCTCACCAAGAAATCCGAAACAAATAAGCTCATCAAAGACTTGTTCAACCACGTGGAGAACTTATCTGGCGAAAAGATATCCTTCCTAGTGTCTGATAACGGCACCGAATTCAAGAATGCCGATCTCAACAACTTCTACGAGACGAAAGGAATCAAGCACCTGACTACGGCTCCCTATACCCCAGAAAACAATCCATTCGCAGAAAGAGGAAATCGCACCACTGTTACAAAAGCTCGGTGTTTACTCAAGCAAAGCGGTTTGGGGCAACAATACTGGGCAGAGGCCTGCAACACGGCTGTCTACCTGGAAAACAGGACGAATTGTAAATCCATTAACTTCGTCTCACCATATGAAAAGTGGTTTAATAAACCCCCAAAGCTTAACCGACTTTTTCCATTTGGCTGCCAAGCTATCTTTTTGAAAAACAGGGTCGCTGGGAAGTTCGGGGATCGAGGAGCAGCTGGAATCTTCTTGGGATACGGGGAGGGCCATCGGATCTATAGGATTGAAGATGAGAAATCAGGTAACGTGGTTATTTCTCATCATGTGAAGTTTCATAAGAACACCTTTCCTTCTCTCGTATCGCAATACCATAACTCAAGCCCTCCTGACCCTGACGACCCACCCTTCTACATCTCAGAACAGCTAAAGCAAACTGATCCCTCTGATAACATCTTAAACTCCCCAGACCATGACACATCCACCACATCATCAAATGACGATAACGACTTCTTTGATCCCCAAGGACTTCTCCCACAGGACATTCCTGTAGATCCATCCGACAATGTGGAAATCTCACCATCAGAAGAAGGAAACATCCCCTCAACAAATGAAGATGAAAACGCTCACCCGCCAAAAGAGATCATTGGAGACATCAGCCAACAAAACATTGTGGAGGGCCGATTACGGCCTCGCCACGAAGCACACCTAGTATCGTACATTCAAAACGATCCCAAGTCGTACTCTCAGGCTGTCCACAGCTCCGACCAGGACCACTGGAAAGGAGCTATAAGATCCGAACTAGGCAATATGTTTCGACATCACGTTTGGACCCCAGTCGACAAGACCGATTCCATTCGACCACTCACCACCACGTGGGTTTTCAAACGCAAAACCGACGAGAACGGGGAGCTAGCCAAATATAAGGCCAGGCTATGTGTCCGCGGATTCAACCAACGTGAAGGTATCGACTACAACGATGTCTTTTCTCCAACAGGTCGACTCACATCCCTTCGTCTAATGCTCACTATCTGTCAACTCAAAGGCTTTGAGATCCATCAAATGGATGTCAAGTGTGCTTTTCTCAACGGAACACCCGACGAACAGTTATACATCTATCCGCCTCAGGGTTTCACCGATATTCAACCGAACCAAGTCCTCAAGTTGAACAAGTCCCTGTACGGCCTAAAGCAGAGTCCGCGCTGCTGGCACGAAGCACTCACCAAGGCTCTCTCCAACATTGGACTTGAGAAAACCAAGACTGACCCGTGCCTGTATATCAGCCGAGATAAACTAAAACCGTTTTTCCTGTTTGCTCACGTCGACGACCTGATTTTCGGTGGCTCGTGGATTCCCGAATTCAAGAAAAATATCAACTCCTTCTTTGAAATGGAGGATCTTGGAAGAATTAAATACGCGCTCGGCATCAGGATAACTCAAACAACGAACAAGATAAGTCTACTTCAAGATAAGTACATCAACAACATACTCACCGAGTTCAAAATCGTCAACAATCGAATTACACCAACACCACTCCCTTCAAACTGGAACGTGGAGAAAAATAAAGCAAGCGAAATACCCGATAAGCCTCCGTTCAACTACCGAAGAGTTGTCGGGCTTCTTCAGTGGCTAGTTCAATGCACCAGACCAGACCTGGCATTCGCGACCAGCTGCCTAGCTCAATTCTTGGAAAAACCGTGCATGATTCACTACCAAGCGGCGACCCACGTTCTGCGATACCTGAGCCACACACGACACTATACGTTAGACCTAGCGGATAATCGCCTCAACCAAGCGGAAAATCAACTTCTCGGCTTCTCAGATGCAGACCATGGAGGTGCGAGGGAGTGTAAATCCTACTCAGGATCCCTAATCTACTATCGCGGGCTGATCGGGTGGAGAAGCCACATCCAACAAAGCACATCTTTGTCGTCGGCCGAGTCGGAACTTATCGCCCTGGTTGAATGCTCTCAGGATCTACTTTGGACCTCGAACCTCTTTCAAGAAATCACTCAAAACAAACCAAACTTAAAACTATACAATGACAATTTGAGCACAAAATCTATCGTATCGAATGAGGTTTACCACCACGGCACCCGGCACATTCCGTTCAAACACTATTTCCTTCGAGACAAGATAAAAGGAAAAGAAATCGACCTACTGTACATGCCGACTTGCTCGATTCCAGCTGACATGATGACTAAAAACTTAACTGGAGAGAAGATTCGACAACACCTCAAGAATTTCATTCACCTCGGCTGATTTACACAAAAAGATACTCAATGGGGGGGTATAAGAGATTGGATGCGGGGGTTCAAGTGATTGGGATAAAATATAGGGCTTATGATTATGTAATTAGGGGCCTAGCCCAGAATAGTTGTATTTGTCATAGTCTCCTTTGTTTTCTTTCCTCTTTTCTTTTTTCTTCACCGCTTCTGTTTCTCATCTTCCAGGTCCGCTGCTCCTCCCCTCCTAACTATCCCAGGACACTGTCCAAAGACTAATACGCGTGTCAAAGGTTCTTATTCTTCATTATCATATCTTTTTGTGTTTTTCCTTTCTCTCTCGTATGACTCACAACTTATGCTCAATGACAAACACCGCTTCTGTTTCTCATCTTCCAGGTCCGCTGCTCCTCCCCTCCTAACTATCCCAGGACACTGTCCAAAGACTAATACGCGTGTCAAAGGTCCGCTGCTCCTCCCCTCCTAACTATCCCAGGACACTGTCCAAAGACTAATACGCGTGTCAAAGGTTATCTTTGATATATTCTGTTCACACATATAAATACATCCATTTGATAATCACAATTTTAAACTCCTAATAAGTTCATATTGTTGAGTTGCCTGTTAGTCTGCTACCATGATGTATCACCAGCTGAACCATGAGCACTACCAACCAACACCCTGGCAGTCACAAGCGTCTGTAGCCTAGTTGGTAAAGGCAGCACTCTAGCATGTGTCTCAGCTTAGCTGAGGTCGTGAGTTCGAATCTCACCAGACACATCTCCATTTTACAGTCTCTACAGGTTATGAGCCCAGATTCTACCTAAGCGCTACTCGCTTACATAAGAGACTGAATGAAGATGTGAATGCTTCATGTAAGACCAAAAACCCCTCTAAGCCTACATCAAGGTCCCGGGTTCAACTCCCACAGTGGCCACACCTACATGGGTCCAAATCCCCATACATCCTTGGGTCAAATCCCCACACTTACGGGGTCTAATCCCCACACTTAATGGGTCTAATCCCCATACCTCTTGGGTTCAATCCCAACTCTCCACATCATGTAGCAAGGGGGGGTGTTGAGTTGCCTGTTAGTCTGCTACCATGATGTATCACCAGCTGAACCATGAGCACTACCAACCAACACCCTGGCAGTCACAAGCGTCTGTAGCCTAGTTGGTAAAGGCAGCACTCTAGCATGTGTCTCAGCTTAGCTGAGGTCGTGAGTTCGAATCTCACCAGACACATCTCCATTTTACAGTCTCTACACATATAGACTCTATCTCTCATTTCTTTCTCACAACATTTTAACCTAACACATAAGTTGAATTTAGACACAAAAGATTTCAGGTGGGGATTAATCTTGTTTTTCATGCTCTCTTCAAACCTACTTCAACATATCTTTGAGTCCCAAAAAGGATTGTACAAGAAAAGATTTTTTTGATCCTACTGAAATTTGGAAATCTAATTACATGAGAATTTCCCAATATCCACAAAAACAGGTTAAATCAATTACTTGGAAGCTTCCTGCATGGAAAACACCTCTTGCGCATCAAATCTCCTGTATAGGTTCATGGTGTTGTTGAAATATATATAGCATCATTTTTCTGTGTTACTGCTCTTAATCCCAGATTATCTTTAGATTATACCCTAGATAATTTCACAAAAACCATGTCCAGTAGTAAGTTATCCAAAATTATTGAGAAAGAGCAATAAATCAAAAGTCATTATGATTGGCTTGATGATATATTTCTTACAATATCTCTTACTGTTTCATTCTGGGAGCCTTACAATCTCACCTCCTATCATCATGCTCTTTTTTCCAACAAGAACCCAGGTTCCTTATTATCAAAGAATGGTTAACACTGGAACCTGGTTTGCATCAACAAGACTCCAGTAAAATGCTGATGAAAAATTAAAGGACTTAAGGATCCTCATTTCCTAGGAAGAGCACCTCAACAAAATCTGTATTAAAAGATGTATCACTTTGGGAAAAGGTAAGGTGTCATCCGGTAATACCATGTTGCCATTTTTAACATATATGTGATGTCTATTGCAGAACTGGATGAAATAACCTGGAAAAATATAACTTCCCCTGTATCTATCCCTGCAAAGAAGGATAAATTGACAGGTGAAGAACAACACAAGTGAGCCATAGCAAGTTTAAACACATTAAGAAGGTATTCCCCTGATTCCTTGAAAAATCCTATGGTTCCAGGGCCTAGTAAAGGGGCCAACAGGGCCCAATATGACTGGCCAAAAGGGGCCAACTGCAGGGAGCCTCATTCCAGCTGTCAATCCTTGAAAAGGGCCCCCTAGGCCCCTTTTGGCGCTTCCCAGCCACCCAAGGTTGACATGTTGGGCCTAAAGGGCCCTGTTATATCTCCACATAGGCATCCAAGGGCCCCATCCCCCTTGTCCAAGCCCTGGACGGGCACACCAGCAATTGATGTTCTTCCACTCTAATCCAATTCACCTCTCCACCTCTTCATTATTATTATCTTCATGCCAGCTTATTATTTCTTCTTGTTCCTCTGAACACACAGATATCAGCAAGTATTCTTTGCCTCAACTTTTATTACCCTCCAGCAGTGTAAGTGCATGTCTATCAAAGTAAATAACAGCCAAAATTACTCACTCTGGCCGTTATTTCTGTTATTTACAGCAGAAGATGTCTCAGCCAGGCCAAAACCCCTCCTACTACCACGTATCTCCCAACCCATATGACATCCACAATCAGCTGCACCCCAAATACCCTAGTGCAATAACACATGTCAGTGTTCAGCCTATTGTCACCCAGTCACACTTGGCACAGCATGTAAGCACACGCAGCCCAATGCTTCTATCTAAATAACTTGCTCACACAGTCCTTCCTCCTTCCTCCATCAGCCTCAACAACCAGTTCCATTTGGGAAACCCCCTTGGTTCCACACCCCATCCAACTCCACCATCCCTCCTCAAACATCTGATCAATTCCCCGGCTTCCCCAATTACCTACACAATGCTTTACCAATAACACATAATCCCACACACCAACACCCCAGCTTCACCAACCATGGCCACCCCTCATACCCGTCAAACTCAATGGCCTTTCCAATTCCAAATCATGGCCAACCTGCACCCCATATGGGGCACCAAATACCATCATTCAGTCCATACAACAACCTTCCTCCCCACCAATCATCCCAAACTGCCTCCTATAACATCAGTACAGCATTTCCTCACATTCCAGTCACCAGCCAACTAAATCCAAACTTTTCCAACTACAACAATCCACCACCAATAACCCTTCAACAGGCATCAAAAAATCCTCCCACCCACCAACCAGATCAACCCACCTCCTATACATTACAGCATGAAATCTACTCAAACAACCGGCATGCCCCCCAACCAATCCAACACCCATCATCAATACCCAGAAACCCATCTGCCAACCAGCCCACATACTACTGGGACAACAACACCAACCAATCCGCTGTTGAAAACAATTTTCTACTTGACTCATTAAGTCCACCTGCCCCATCTGTGCTGCTGCCTACATTAATTGATCCACTGGCTTCCTTGGTTGTCCCTCAAATGACGGGCGTTGATAAACGCACGCCAACGGCGCACGCCAACGCCAACCTGCACGCCACTTTTTTTTGGCGTGCGGGGCCTACACGCCAAAAAAAATTGGCGTGTAGGGTCTACACGCCAAAATAAATTGGCGTGTGAGACCCACACGCCAAAAATGGCGTGTGGGAACCACACGCCAAAAATGGCGTGTGGGAACCACACGCCAAAAATGGCGTGTGGTTCCCACACGCCAAAAATGGCGTGTGGTTCCCACACGCCAATTTTGTTTGGCGTGTGGGCCCCGCACACCAATTTTTTTTGGCGTGCGGGTCCCCCCTCGCTCACGTAATCGAATGGGAGGGCCCATTCAATTACGTGAGCGCGGCTGACGAGGTTATACAACCTCGTCAGCCGGGAGGACTTCCTCCCGGCACGAGGCTGTATAACCTCGTCGGCCGGGAGGAGTTCCTCCCGGCCGACGAGGTTATACAACCTTGTCGGCCAGGAGGAAGTCCTCCTGGCTGACGAGGTTATACAACCTCTTCAGCCAGGAGGACGTCCTCCTGGCAGACGAGGTTGTATAGCCTCGCCGGCCGGGAGGACGTCCTCCTGGCCAACGAGGTTATACAACCTCGTTGGCCAGGAGGAAGTCCTCCCGGCCGACGAGGCTATACGACCTCGTCAGCCAGGAGGACTTCCTCCTGGCTGACGAGGTTGTATAACCTCGTCGGCCGGGAGGAAGTCCTCCCGGCTGACGAGGCTATACAACCTCGTCGGCCAGGAGGACTTCCTCCTGGCTGACGAGGTTGTATAACCTCGTCAGCCGGGAGGAAGTCCTCCCGGCTGACGAGGTTATACAACCTTGTCAGCCAGGAGGACTTCCTCCTGGCCGACGAGGTTGTATAACCTTGTCAGCCGGGAGGACTTCCTCCTGGCCGACAAGGTTGTATAACCTCGTCGGCCGGGAGGAAGTCCTCCCGGCCGACAAGGTTATACAGCGTCGTCAGCCGGCCCGCTCACGTAATCGAATGGGCCCTCCCATTTGATTACGTGAGCGGGATCCTCCCACACGCCAAACAATTGGCATGTGGGAGCCGCACGCCAATTGTTTGGCGCGCGCTCCCACACGCCAATTGTTTGGCGTGTGGGAGTGCACGCCAAAAAATTGGCGTGCGGGGCCCACACGCCAATTTTATTTGGCGTGCGGGGCCCACAAGCCAAAAACAAATTGGCGTGTGGGAACCACACGCGATTTTTGGCGTGTGGGTCTCACACGCCAAATAAAATTGGCGTGTAGACCCTACACGCCAATTTTTTTTGGCGTGTAGGCCCCGCACGCCAAAAAAAATTGGTGTGCAGGTTGGCGTTGGCGTGCGGGCTTGGGGTGCGTTTATCAACGCCCCAAATGACTGACATTACTGCTCAAGGTAGGTTTAACTTTCTCTTGTAATGTATCTTTCTTGAGAGCTGACAAACTGTCAATCATCAGCTTTTCCCCCTGATTTCCTGCCTTCTCCAAATGACCTGCCTGCTCCCTGTTTTCTCCCTCAAACCAATGAGGATCAAGCTCAAGGTGGGTCTTAGTTTCTCTGGTAAAGTTGCTTTATTGGGAGCTGACTATTTATTGATTAATCAGGTGGTTCCAACTCTACAATATCTGTGGTACTGTCTGCAGTCCTGGCTTCTGCAAGAAACACCCAGGAAATTTCTGTTCCCTCCCCAATCCCCCTGGAAATGTCTGTTCCCTCCCCAATGACAGAGGAAAATCCCCAAGGTGATTCTTGGTTTCACTCAGAAATGTCCTTTGCGGTGTTCTTACCAATGTTTTATCATACAGATCCATGTGCATGTGCGCACCACTCCAACAATATGTTGATTGCCCCAAATCACCCGGATGGAAATTCTTTGCCCAAAGCCCTAATGACCAGTGAGGATGTCAGATTGTTTGACTATTCTGTTGGATATCAGTCACTACCAGCATAATTGCCTAGGTTGAGTTCATCCCAGTTAAACTAGGATGAAAACAACCAATTTAAAGTAGGTTGACCTCAACCAATGAAATATAAAACCAAGGGGGGTCCCTTGGATTTATATTTCATCAGTTGATTTCAAACAAGTTTAAATTGGTTGAGTGCATCCCAGTTTAACTAGGATGACTTCATCCTAGGCAATTATGCTGGCAGTGAGTGCCTCATTGATTCAACATATCGTTTCCAATGGATGCTCATGGGATCTAATTTACTAGAGCCCATGGACCCACCACCTGAATACCTGTTCACCTGTGTTGAAAATCTGAAGAAATTTGTGTGCACATGAGCCACTGAGCATGATTATTGGCTGGCGGTCTCAAGATCCAAGGCAGGGAAGAACATTTACCTTTCCTGCTCACTGTCTGGAGAAGACACTACAACTGTGGACTCCTATTGGGCTTGTGAATCACGTAATAAGCGGGTTGGATGCGCCTTCAAGATTCCGGGCCACTGTTCATGTGCCAAAAACCGTGACAATGACTATTGGGATCTCCGCAGAAAGACTGTCCCTCACAACCACAATGTCATCCAGCACAACTACGAGGCCATCCACAAGACACTTGGGGCAGAGGGCCAAGCAGAGGTGGCTTGCTTGGCCTCTCTCGGTTTGCAACCACAGGCAATTGCACGGCAGCTTAGTACGACTGAGGGACTGTTTGTGACAAACCGTAAAATTTACAACACAAAAGCAGTGCAGAAGATAGAGAGGAGGGCAGGCAACACCCCAATCAACCATCTTCTACATTGCCTCAAGGGCTCCAACTGGGTTCACAAAGAAGTTTACGGCAATGACGGAAAGCTCCTCTACCTATGGTTTGCGCACCCTGGTTCAATGTTACTCGCTCGCAAGTTCCATCATGTGGTTAATATTGACTGCACCTACAAGACCAACCTCTGCAAGTACCCCTTACTACATGTCGTTGGCCAGACCGGTACGAACAACTTGTTCTCAATTGGATTTTGTCTCATGAGGAATGAGAAAAATGTGGCATACTCTTGGGCTCTGAATAAGTTGAATTGAGTGTGGTGTTTGCCTTTTTTAGTATGATATTGATAATCTGATGGGAATTATACACCTATAAATTCTTGCAGGTTGGTATGGAACCCAGAGAGCTCTCCAAAGGTCTTTGTGACAGACAAAGAGGTAGCTCTCCAAAATGCAATTACAGAGCACTTCCCAAATGCCACCTCAGACCTATGCTCCTGGCACATCAATTTGAACATTGTCACCAACTACAAACAGGCTTTTGCATCCAAGGCAGACAAATGGACAAATTTCATGAAGCTATGGCATGAGGTTACATATGCTCCAGACGACCCCTCTTTTGACACAGATTGGGGAAAGCTTCAAGTGGACCTCAGGGACCAAGCAAATTTTCTGTAATACCTTAAGAACCATTTTCTGCCACTTCACACACAATTCATGTCTGCATGGTCTGGGAAAACACTGCACTTGGGGAATCTGACATCATCTAGAGGTGAATCAGCTCATAGCTGGCTGAAAACATATGTGACATCTGGCAAGATTGACTTTGCTACCCTTTTCCTCACAATTTCATCAGCTTTGGACCCCCAACTGGACAAAGCACAGGTCATCATTGGCCATTAAAGGATCAATGGGCTATCTGGACTCTCAAACGTTTTCAAGCCACTTCACACCAAGATATCAACCCATGCGCTCAAATTGGCTATTGGAGAGTACAATAAGTACTTGAAGATGATGAAGGCCAAACATGATGATCCGGTTAGGCAGTGTACAGAGAAATTCAATGCGGGAATGGGGGTCCCATGTGCACACTTGATTGAAAAGTTTCTTGAAGAGAAGGGTGATGTGGAACCAGCTGACTTTCATCCCCAGTGGCAATTGTCTTACAACCCAGATGGACAAGTAAGTGTCTAAATTATCCCCAGTCAATCTTGGAATCTCACCTCTCCACAGCTTTTCCAGCACTGATGAAGAATTTGCGTTGAGTTTTTGCAAACACACATGTGGTACCACTGATTGAGCTGGACCCCATGAGAAAAACAACCAAGCCAAATCAACCTCTGAAGAAGAAGAATGGAAGCCTCCGTGTGCAAACCTGAGATCCTACTCAGGCAGAAATTGTGGAGTCTCAGATCAAAAAGGCACAGACGGCCAAAGGGAAACAGCGCGCAAGGACCAGTCAGAATCAAGCGGCCCGGAGAAGGTTGGAAAAGTTGCAACAAGATAGCTCTTCATCAATGGAAGACCCTGATGAGCTGCCCAAATTGGCCAGACTGACGGCCCCAAACCCATGAGGCCAACCAAGAAAGGCTCCAAATCCCGCAACATCTTCTGAAGAAGACAATGAGAGCCCACCATCTGTGGCCAAGCACCAAGGCCAACCTCCAAAGTCTCAGCTACCATCTACATATGCAGCCAACAAAGACTACCAGGGCTGCACATCACAAAAGAAGAAAGCAATTCCCCCAAGTTCAGACTGGCCCAAGTCCCAACGTTGTATGGAAGAAAAGCACTCAGTCTTGTCTGCTTTGAGTCAGATGTCTTTGGCAAAAGGGAGCTCCGCAGATGGCAGTCAGTCTGGGTAATCTAGTGGAGTATCAGACTCATCCAATGATTGATCTGATGACAGTGATGAAGATCCCTTTGGGTCTGAAGGTGATGCATGTGAATTTGCAGCGGACGATCCAATTGATATTCCTCTTGCTGGGACTTCAAAGTCAACTTTCCTGGTAAGCCCCTTTAATCAAACCAAGATGCTTCTCCTAATAGTGATTGGCCTAATTGTTCTGTTGTATTTTTGCAAATCAGGATGCTATTCCTATGTTGCATACAGAAGGTCATTGTCAGGCCAATGACCCCCCCAGGCCACCCACTTCTGAGGTAAATTCAAGGTTTAGGATGAGCCCATTCAATGAGTCAAAATTATAACTGATTAGCTTTTCTTGTTGAATTCAGGATGAAAATATGGTTGTCAAAAGAGGTCCCACCTTAGGGACACTGGATCAAGCCTCCAAAGATGTTCTGTCTGATAAATCAGTAAGTGAAAATAGTGTGAATTCATTATGATTACTCATGACAGCAAAGTAATTTACTCACTCTCTTGTACTTATGCTGAATTTGCCCTCATCTGCCCCAGGTTGATCAGTTACCTCCATGGGTCATTAAGTATGTCTAATCAACTTATCACCCAAAAGGGGATGGCAACTGTGGGTATTCTTGTGTAGCACATGCATTGGCTGCTGAAAAACCCAAGGGCCCCTATGCTAAAGAGAATTTCTGGTATCAAGTGCAATTGGACATGTTACACAAGCTGCACATCAACAGGCCACTTTGGACCAGGAAGCTAGGTGGACCAGAACTATTCAGGAAGACCTACAAGAGCATTCACGTGGATAATACCAAGGGACCAGTGCCCACTTCCAAGTGGATGGGCAGGCTTGATGGTGGTCCTATTCTGGCCAATGCATACAATAGGCCAGTGGTGTTCCTCACAAACAACCGAGAAGCTGGCTGCATGAATTTTCTCCCTTTGACTGTTGCACCCAAACCCAAACCAGCCAGCACAATCTACCTTGCACTAATTAACGGGAATCACTGGATACATGTTATAGTCAAGCGTGGCCTAGTACCTTTCCCTCCACCGTCCATACCTAGATCATTTCCAAAGAGCCAAGCTGCTGGTTGGTTGAGAATCATTGAACCTGCCGAACTTCTTTACTCCAAAACTTGCAAGCCAATGTAACACCCCTCCTCTGATTTGTAATTACTATATTAAATTTATATCCATAAATAAAAGTAGAGTAACGGCTGTCAACATTACTCCTGAATATGGCCACATTACACATTACCAATACTTCCAATACTTCACCTATGATGAAGGGCCATATTAGAATTACAGGTCATACTATTAACTGATCATTAACAAATTGATCAGTTATTAGTATCATATCATATCTATAATAATCTTTAGTTGCACACCAAGACTGACACCAATAATGTAGGATAAAGATAAACCAAAAGGAAAATAATGTATCATTTGGATGGAAGTGATCAATAGAACATGGTACATGTAGAGCTGGAGACACACACTAGGAGTTAAATACCATACAAGTCAGAAGTGATAGTTGTACAAAGCTATTTCTATATCTTGAGAAAAAATGTGGAGTAGGTGGTGAGTAGCAAAGTAGTGGTGAAATTATTTTTAGGTTCTTTCCCAATCCACTTGGGGGAGTCCATTCTCACCAATATTGTTGAAGCCCATAGCACACAAGAAGTCCAGAAAATATATACAAAGATTATCTAAAGTTTGGTGGGGCATTGGGAGATCAATACCACCATCCACCTTTTGTTTAAGGACTTTGGCCCCAAATTCTAGAAAGGCTGAAGCATTGGAACAGGAGGCAGTTGCTCTGTTGAATGTGAAGACCAATGTTGGACCAAAAAAGAGCAGACCAGCTAGCATCTGGATCTGACAGGGTGTATACTTGGTGGAGCACTCATCTGTACTTGTATGCTTTGGACATGGACAGGTAAAGTCGGATAAGGTGCAGATATATGCCAGAGCTGAAATTTCCCCAACCAGGTTCTGTGACACAAGCATGAGGCCACCAAGGTTTGGTGAATTGGAATTGAATGTCCCAAGGTTCTTGTAGGTTTGTTGGAAGCCCCAGTGAGCAGAGTGGACCTTTTTTGTATCTAGTGGAAGGGGTTCCCATTGGGCGCCCTGCTGTTCAAGATGACAAAAAGCCCAGCATTGATGTAAAGCAGATTTGAGTCAGAGGTATGCCGTGTCAGGAGGAGAGATGAATGATGCCATATTTGAGGCCAGTGTGTGGACCTGAACTTGGTTGGTTATTGTCTTGGTTTTGTTGGCCTGGAAAACTTCAATCTGATCCATGTTGATCATGTCATGAGTGATTTTTCTTAACCACACCACAAAAATTAGTCATTGTCATTTTTAATTAAATGGATAGTAACTAGGAGAATTACCTGATTTGCAAGCAGCCAGAGTTATTATAACATCACACCAAACTCTTTCCTTGAAATTGTGGTCCATTGGGCCATGACAAGAGAGCATTTGGGGGAGGTTTTTGAGGATATACACAATTTTCTTTATCATCTTCTCAGCTGATGTGATGGTAAAGGATTTATGATTGATTGCTAAAAACCTGAACCAGAACTGAAAACAAATGTTGTTAGAAGAGTAATGATGAGATGTACAAGAGATAAATTTAGAAAGAAGAGAAAAGAGTCACACCACTAATAAGATGGAAAAAGATACGAGTAGAGAGGACTTTGGAAGGGAGGTGAGAAAAAAACTAAAGAGAATGATAATTTAATGAAATTAGCGCTTTAATCAACAACCAACATGAGAGAGAAAAAGAGAGTCAGAAAGTGAATAACAAACAGCACGTTGAGCAGACGTGTCGTGATAATGAGCCTTGTTTTGATGTTGTCAAGATCTTGAGTAAGGGATCTTCTATCAATCTTGAAGAATTTCAAAGCAAGAAGTGTCTATTAGATAAGACCTTGATGTGTGAGTGTTGAGACTTTACATTTAAGGACTTGTTGAGCGGAGCGTTGATCGCGATCTTGAGCCAATATTTGTGAGTCTTGATCTTGATCAAGGAATGAAGTTGAGAATCTTGTCGAGTCTAGAGTATGCTAGTTGACGAGATTGTTTCTTTTAAGCATGTTTATCTCAACCCTAACCAATTACAGCTGCGCGTTTCATAGACAGTTTGCAAAGCATCAGAGCGTGCGAAGATGACAACGTGCGAGGATGAGGAGCGCGCAAGGAGCACAGCAAAGAGCGGGAAAAGTACAACAAAGAATAGGGGGAGTATTGCAAGATTTCAACACCCCTCCTTGGTTGTTGATGAAAGAGCTGTGAGACAGTTGTCTTGAAGTTTCTTGACGGAGGAGAGAGGCGCAGCTTTGGTGAGAGAATCCGCTAGCATAGCCTCAGACGTGATTAGCTCGACATTGATTTCCTTCTTCTTGAACTTGTCACGGAGATTCTTTATTTTAATGTCAAGGTGTTTGGTTTTTGAATTTGAACCAAACTTCTTTAACTTCTCGAGCAACCCCTTGTTGTCGATTGAGAAAAGAGTGGGAGCCAGAGTTGTCTTCCAGAGCTCTTCCACCAAGAATTTAAGCCACTGACCCTCTTGCTCACCGTCTGACAGAGTGTTCATCTTGGACTCGGTGGACGACATGGTAATGTTTTTTTGTTTTTTTCTGTTCCACAGAATGGGACATGACTTCCAGAAAGCAAGCAAGCCACTTTGGGAGATTTGAGTTTCTTGATCTTTGGCCCAAGTGGCATCAGTGAAGAAATGAATCCAATTGAAAAAGGAGTTCAGATTGGGTTTGAGCAGATGACCTAGATGTTTTGTTCCTTGGAGATACTTCCAACAGTGTTTGACCTCTCTCCAGTTACTCAAGCCAGGTTTTTGATTGAACCGAGAGAGGATCGACACGGCAGCCGCTAGATCTGGGCGAGTGCGGCATGCAAGGTAATTCAACATTCCAGTGTATGAACAATAATTGATTCCCAGTTTGAGGAACGCCTGATGATCATCTTCAGTTGCTGAACAAAGCTGCACAGATGGTGTCAAGGGGCTTTTCGCGGAGCAACAGCCCTCCAAGTTGAGCAATTCTAGGCCTTTATTGATTAGCGCAGGTTGAGAAAGTTTGATTGAGTTTGGAAGAATTGTCAGGTTCATTCCCAAGAGAGTGTCCGGCGAATGAGCTGAGGAGTTGGGAAATCGCTTCAGGAATAGCTTTTCAAATTCTTCAGTCTGACCGACCACAATTAGGTCGTCAACGTGAAAGAAAATGAAGCATTTTTTTTTCTTGTGAATGAAGAGGCAGGCGTCGGACACGGAGGGATTGTAGTCAATGTTTTCAAACCATCCAGTTAGGGTCTCGTACCAGTTTTTAGGTGCCTGTTTGAGGCCGTAGAGGGACTTCACTAACTTGAGATAAGGAGTTGGTTGATTAGAGCCTTCAGGAGTCTTTATGAAGATTTCTTCCTCAAGAGGCGCAAACAGGAAGGCGCTCTTGACGTCAAATTGTTTAATAGGAAGATTGAGATTGAGAGCGAGCACCAAGAGGGTGAGTAGCGATGGAAACTTTCCTGTGGGAGCGAACTTGTCGAAGAAATCCTCCCCGTACGTCTGGAGAAACCCTTGAATGCATAGTCGGGCTTTTAACTTTTCAGGTGTGGACAGCGTCGACGGTTTGGTCTTGAAGACCCAGGTTGAATGGAGTACTTTATCAGGTCTTGTGTCTTGATCCAGCCAGACATCGTGCAACTCAATATTGTCTAGTTCTTCCTTGATTGCCTGTGTCCACCCTTCAGAATTGTCACCGGATACAGCCTTCTTGAAGGTCTTTGGATCTTCAGGAAAGTGAGAATATTTAATGGGTTTTACTTGAAGAGTCCTATCCCTAAGAATCCTGCCAGAGGAAGACGTATTGATCTCAGGAATCAGCGATGCTGCAAAGTTGTCTTCTTCATCATCAGTTGGATGTTTCGAAGAGTCTGCCTTGTCTGATTCTTCATCTGGGTTTGAGTTCCCGTCTTCATTCCCAGCGTTGAAAGCTGGTAGCAGGTGTTCTGGATTCTCTACCAAAACTGTCTCTATGGGTGTTTTGATGTTATCTTCAACAATGAGATCCTCGTAATCTGATGAGGTGTTATTGTGAGGAGAGAATTCCAGAAAAGTAATGCTTTTCGAATTAACCAGAACATTGGCATCAGTAAGAATACGATAAGATTTAATTTCTGGATTGAATCCAATGAGTTTTCCGAGTTCTCCCCTAGGGTCAAGCTTGGATTTTTTCTTATGAGAGGATAAGACGACCACCGGATTACCAATTGGGTGGAAGAAGTCGATTGGTATTGATTGAAGCTTGAAGAGTTCATAGGGCGATTTCTTGCTTCTATGAGAAGGAATCTGATTAAGTGTAAGCATGCATGCGCTCAGTATTTTGCTCCAGAGATTTTTTTGGAGACCAGAGTCCAATATATTGGTTTTTAATGATTCAAGGATTGTTCGATTGAACCGTTCTGCAAGCCCGTTTTGCTGTGGTGTGTATGCATCAGAGAAGCGTTGCCGGATAACTTTATCAGAACAGTATCTTGTCATCTCAGAATTGATGAACTCGGTTCCTCTGTCTGAGTGAAGGACTGAGGGATAATAGCCAAGCCTTTTCGCTTCTACATCAAGAATTCGAGTAAGTGTGAAAAATACATCTCCTTTTGTTAACAGAGGGATGGCTGATACATATTTCGTATTGCTGTCGACAATGGTGAGGATGAACCGGTGTTTCTTATGAGACATAGGAGAGATCGGGCCGTTGAGGTCAAGATGTATTTCCTCGAATGGTTTTGACGCGGTTGATGATCTCTTGTTAAAAGAAGCCTTAGTGATTTTCACAACAGCACACCATTTGCAGATCTCGGGAGGTTTGACCGGAAGGGCGTTGATAGACGCACGCCAAGCGCGCATGCCAACGCCAGCCCGCACGCCATTTTTTTTTGGCGTGCGGGGCCCACACGCCCTTTTTTTTGGCGTGTAGGGTCTACACGCCAAAAAAAAAGGGCGTGTGAGACCCACACGCCAAAAATGGCGTGCGGTTCCCACACGCCTTTTGGTTTTGGCGTGTGGGCCCCGCACGCCAAAGAAAATTGGCGTGTGGGAACCGCACGCCAATTGTTTGGCGTGCGGGGCCCACACGCTCACGTAATCGAATGGCCCCTGCCATTCGATTACGTGAGCGGGGGGATCGATATGTGTATCCCCATACACATAATACATGTATGTATTATGTGTATGGGATATACACACCCCCCGCTCACGTAATCGAATGGCAGGGGCCATTCGATTACGTGAGCGAGCCCGAGTCTGTTTCCGGACTGGGGCTCGCTTATGGTCCTGGTTTTTTCAACCAGAACCACAACAAACCCCGCTCTCCGACTCGATCAACCAAAGCGGTGAGTCTGAAAATCCGAAAAAAAAAAAAAAAAAAAAAAAAAAAAAAAAAAAAAAAAAAAAAAAAAAAAAAAAAAATCAAAAAAAAGTCAGAAAAAGAAAAAAAATCAAAAAAAAATAAATCAAAAAAAACGAAAAAAAATCAAAAAATGAGAAATAAAAAATGAGGAAAAAAACCCCAAAAAAACCAAAAAAAAGGGTTTTTTTGGGGTTTAATTTTGTGGAAAAGCCCACAGGCCCAGGGCTCCAAGACCCAACTGGCCCAAAGACAGGGCCCAATGGCCGTAAGAAGGGGCCCGCCTCTGCCCATCACCTCCCGTGGGCCCACAGGCCCACTTTGATGCTCCAAAGGGGCAATAAAACATTCAAAGGGGCCATTCAAACCCCCCAGGCAGCTCAAAGGGCCCCGTATAAGCCTCCAACGCACACCATCCCCCCCAAAAGTGGCCCATCTCAAACACATCTCTTCCTATTTCCTTTTTTTTTCACCGTAAATATAGTAACACGTGCTGACAAACTCTCCCATTCAAATGCAAACAGATTCCGCACAAATCACCAAATCAGCAGCAAAAGATGTCACACACAGGTGATTACAACTCCGCAAGCAATCAGCCTCCATGCCCATACGGATTCTACGAGGTTGACCCCAACCATCACCCGCATGCCCCACTTGGCAACATGTATCAAAATCAATCCTCTGCGTATGGAAATCCACACGTGCTTGGCCAACCTGCAGCTCCAATCAATCAATCAGGCCACCTAGCAACTAACTATGGCTACCCAAGCAACCAATATGGCAAAGCCCCCCAGCCCCTTACTGTCCCCTCAGCCCACCCAGCCACCTACAGCTTCAATGACAACAACTACAGACTGGCAATCCAGCCAAACCCTGGGCCCCCAGCCCACCCAGTAGCGCAGCCTGTGTTCCGCCCATATGAGGTACAATTGCCTCAATTCACCCACTATCACAATCGACCTCCAGCCTCTACCTATCAGCTTGATCCAGCCCAACCATCCTATCTGGCTCAGCCAGCCCTCTACGCACCACCTCATATAACTCAAGCCCCACCATCCCATCCGTTTCCGCAATCCCATCAAGCACCACAAATCTCAAACTACTGGCAGCCGGGACCCCAACCATTGTCCCACCCGGCCAACCCATTCACTCTTGGACCCACTCACTTCCAAGGCCTGCCAACCTCACACAATTTCCCCGTTGGCCAACCATCAGTGCCCGCTCCGCCGCAGACAAATCAAGTCCCTTCCATACCCGTCATGCAAGATATGCAGCCATCTCTGGGGGAAATAACCTCCTCTGCGCCATTTAGCCCTCAAATTTGCCCACCTGCACAACCAAGTCCTCAACAGTTTCCCCAAGGAACTTTCAGCCCTCAAGACCCTCAAAATGTGGCTGAAGGTGAGTCTTCAAATACTTCTCCACTTTGTTTTCATATTAACAAGAACTAATGTTTACCTACTCAATCTCCCAGTCAAATACCCAAGGGCCATGGCTACATCTCCCGGCGGACATCAACCTGCATCACCCAGCCCTCAAGTATTTCCCCGAGCAAATTTCAGCCCCCAAGTCCCTCAAACGGTGGCTGAAGGTGAGTCTTCAAATACTTCTCCACTTTGTTTTCATCTTACCAAGAACTAATGTTTACCTGCACAATCTCCCAGTAAAATACCCAAGCGTCACGCCTACATCTCCCGGCAGGTATCACCCTGCACCACCCAGCCCTCAACCGTTTCCCCCTGCAACTTTCAGCCCTCAAGTCCCTCAAACTGTGGCTGAAGGTGAGTCTTCAAATATTTCTCCACCTTGTTTTCATCTTACCAAGACCTAATGTTTACCTAGTCAATCTTCCAGTATACCCGCTCAATCCTTTAGGACGTTCACCGCTGGCCCCCGCAATGTTACCCGCTGCCAATCAACCGCATAAAGTGTTGATGAAATCTGAAGATGTACAATCTTATGATTATTCAGTTGGCAGTAAGTTCTTCTAGTTTCTTAATTCGCCCACTTGAGGCAGACTGGCTGAACTGCTTGTGTTTCCAGATGCAATGGATGCACCACCCGAATTCCTTTTCACATGTGTCACTGATCTCAAACACTTTGTCACCACATGGGCCCACGAGCATGGTTACGCTCTGAAAGTTTGTGCTTCCAAGAGGGACAAGAACATCTACTTTGCATGCACAGTTGCCGGGGAAGACCAAACCTCAGTTGATGCTATCCGGTTTCGAGAGTCTAGGAATAAGCGACTGGGGTGCTGCTTCAAAATATCCGGCCACAAACCGACTTCAGTAAAACTCAAGGATGCACCATGGGAACTCCGATGCCAAAAGACGATTGAGCACAATCATGGTCCAATCAATCTGGAACATGTAGTCATCCACAAGAAGCTCTCTGTCGAAGGCCAAACTGAGGTTGCTCGCTTATCGTCTCTAGGAATGCAACCCCAGGCAATCGCTAGACTCCTTACTAGCAGTGAGGGAAGGTTTGTAACCAACCGGACGATATACAACACAAAGCAGGCACTGAGGGCGGAGAAGAGGGCTGGCAACACCCCAATCGAGTACCTCCTACATTGCCTCAACAAATCCAATTGGACACAGGAGGACGTTTACGATACGGACGGCAAGCTCCTTTACTTGTGGTTTGCGCACCCAGGATCGTTGCTTCTTGCTCGCAGGTTCCACCATGTGGTCAACATTGACTGCACTTACAAGACGAACCTGAACAACTACCCCCTGCTGCATGTGGTTGGCCAAACTGCAACCAATCACAGTTTTTTGATTGGTTTTTGTTTGATGCGAAACGAGAAGAATGAGGCCTACTCATGGGCTCTTGATAAGTTGAAGTGGGTGGTATATTTGACTAATCACCTATTCTCATCATAAACTGACTGTACTCCGGTGCCTGTGTGATACCCATAGATCTATATGGGACGCTGACCACGCGCCAAAGGTCTTTGTGACAGACAGGGAATCAGCACTGCGTAATGCTATCTCAAAGCACTTTCCGAATGCAACCGCGAACTTGTGCATGTGGCACATCGATCGGAACATTGTGACAAACTGCAAGCAAGCCTTTGCTGGCGATGGCGAAGAATGGGCCAAATTCATGAGGCTCTGGCATGAGGTCGCACATGCCCCCAATGAGGACACCTGCAACTCAAAGTGGGCTCAACTGACACGGTACCTAGTCACTCGAACTAACGTCTACGAATACCTGTACAAGAACGTCTGGAGCGAGCGACAGAAGTTCATGAATGCGTGGGCCGGAATGACACCCCATCTAGGAAATCTGACTTCGTCACGATGTGAATCTGCCCACAGCTGGCTGAAAACCTATGTGACGTCGGCTAGGTGCGACTTTGCAACACTTTTCATTACAATTGCTGCAGCAGTGGACCGACAACTTGACACAGCCCACACGAACCTGGCACACAAGTTACAGAAGGGATTAACCGGACTACCAAATGCCTTCAAGTCCCTCAGCTGCAAAATCTCCTGTCATGCGCTCAAGTTGGCCTTGTCTCAGTACAACAAGTTCATCAAGATGAAGAAAACCAAGCCTGGGGATCCCAGCCTTCAATGCAAAGGTAATTTCCAGGCTGGCTTGGGCATTCCGTGTTCGCACACTATTGAATGTTTGGTCCAGGGGAAGGGAGATGTGGCGCCTTCTGATTTCCATGTCCAGTGGCATCTGGCCTATAACCCTGATGGTCCAGTGAGTCCTCCTGATGTATGACTTGTTCATGTCCCTCCTAGCTAATCTTCATCTATGTTCATTGCAGGCTCTTGATGAACCACTGTACGACTTTGACAACGATTTTGAGGATTTCAAGCAGGAGATCTTGGCGTCCCACCACCCCTCGGCGTTAGAAGCAACAATGAAAAAATTACGAAGGGTCCATGCAAACACACACGTGGTCCCGCTTGCAGAGCCTGATCCTATCCGAGTGAAACACAAACTGGAAAGGCCGTGGAAGAAGAGAAAGGGTAGTGGGCGAGTTCAAAAGCGCGATGACACCCATGCAGAAATTGTGGAAGCGCAAATCCAAAAGGCGCAGGCAAGGAAAGCAAGACAGAAGGCCGGTGTATCAAAAGGAAAAGGGGGTAAGAGACAGTCCAAGCGCGCGCAGGTTCCATTGGACACCTCAGCTTCTTCCTCTGGGGACCTGGATGAGCTACCCAGTGTGGAGACACTCATGCGTAAGCAACTTTATTGCATGTCTTTTTAAGAGGCTGATAACTGATGGACTTACTAAGCAGTCAAGAGAACTCACCCCCCACGAATTGGCAGCCTCACTATTGGGAAACGGAATCGGGGGTCTTCCAGTTCAGGAACATCACGGCGCAAGGAAACGTGGCAGCCCAAGTATGGTAGTAAGGATGGTGTAACAGATGAAGATTCTGATTCTGCAGATGCAGTTTCAGATGAAGATTCTGATGCCCCAGATGGGGAATCAGATGAAGAATCTGATGCCCCACATGGGGCATCAGAAGAAGAATCTGATGCCACAGATGGGGAATCAGTTGCAGAATCTGACGCACAAGGTGGGCAATCAGATGAAGAAACTGATCCCCCAGTGGATTCCTCCTCATCTATTGAGATGCAGGATGAGGAAAAGCTGCTGTCACCTCCAGAAGCCTCAAGAAAAGCCTCAAGCTCTCATGATCAGTTGCTGGGTGAGGCCAGGCTACATTCACCCCCAACAGCCAAGGTAAGTACTATAACTTTGACATTAGATTATCAGGGTCTGATTCCATTGTATGTTTCATAGGACCGGCATGTAGGTGCTGAGGTTGCACCCAAGGCTGGCCGAACAAGACAGGGGAATACCAACCCTGATGTTGCAGTGAGTGACTCAAGCTTGACACGGACCAGGAGGAATGCACTGACTGTAACTGATAACCAACTTCTCATCATTCTTGTCAGGCGGAGCTTCCACCATGGATCTTAAAATACCTGCATTCCACTTATAACCCTGCAGGTGATGGGAACTGTGGTTATGCATGTGTGGCACATGCATTGGCAGCAGATAGACCAGAGGGTCCCTACGCTAAGGCCAATGGGTGGTACCAAGTGCGAAAGGATGTGTTAGAAGAGATGGAAAAGAACAAGGCACATTGGACAAGATACCTTGGGGGGCCTTCAGAATTCGACCGTGCTTACGGACGTGTTCAGGTGACTGACCCACGTGGATCAGTCCCCATGAACAAATGGATGAGCAAGTTGGATGTGGGACCGATTCTGGCCAATGCGTATAACCGGCCATTTGTCTTCCTCAGCAGAACGGGCGGGAGCACCACATATATTCCCGCCACTGTTCCACCGGACCCTAAACCGCTGCCAGCCCTCTTCTTATCATTTTTCAATGATAATCATTGGATACGTGTGATAGTCAAGCGGACCCCCACGATTCCCTTTCCTCTCCCTAAAGTCTCCCGGTTATTTCACAAGAGCCCAGCAGCTGCTTGGCTAGACTGTGTTTCCCCTTCCACTACTCTTCACTCTTTGTTACCTAAATGATTAAAGGTACCAAGTTACTGCAAGTAACACTAATTATTATTATCCTTATTAATGTTTACCATTCTTATTATTCTTTAATATTATTCCTTCAAGATCTCCAGTGAATATTTGCGCAGCTGCGGCTGCGCAGTGCACCCGGTTTTCCGCATTTACACCCGGTTTTTTTTAATTTTTAATTTTTAAGCAAATAGCATGTGGAGGGCGGCATTTGATGCGCGTGACCTCCCCAATCATCCTCATTAAATATTTTATTTAAAACAAATAAAATAAACAATTAAAACAAGGAAAATAAACAAAACAAAATAAAAATATGGAGGGCAGCATTTTAAATAAGTAAAATAAACAAAAGTAAATAATATAAAATTAAACAAATAAGAATGAATGAAATGAATAAAATCAATCAATTAATTAAAAGCAACAGACATAATTGCAAGTTAATGATTTATGAATAACGCAACTTCCCCAATTATCCTCATTCAATATTTTATTTAAAACAAATAAAATAAATAAGTAAAACAAGTAAAATAAACAAAACAAAATTAAATTAAATTAAACAAAATAAATGGAATAAATGAAATGAATAAAAGAAATCGTGGAAATCAAGCTGTGAGGATTTTTTATGAAAAAACCGGGTGGATCGGCCAAAAAAAATAGAAGCCATAGTTTTTTTGCAAAAAGAAAAATTACTATAAAATTCTACACCCCTGTAAGTATAATAAATAAATTTAAAATCTTGAAAAACAATGCAAATCCGCCCGCAAAAAATTAAATAAAAAAACCGGGTGTAAATGCGGAAAACCGGGTGTACTGCGCAGCAATTTGGACGTCGCCGCTGCGTAAAACCGGGTGTAAATGCGGAAAAACCGGGTTTTTTTATTAATGCCCAATTTAAATATACTTAAATTAATAATACCTTGATTAACTAACACATGAATAATTCAGGCTACTCTGTGATAATAAATAATAGAGTGATAATATAGTATGATTAAACTACAATCAATCTTTACAATAAATGATATACTTAAATTAATAATACGTTGATTAACTAACACATGAATAATTCAGGTTACTCTATGATAATAAATAATACTTATAAGATGTGACAATAACAAATGACACATACGCATTGATAAGTTAATATTTTATTAATATTAATAAAAGGGCCTTTAATATAATAAGGGCATTAATCAAAAAACCCAGTTTTTCCGCATTTACACCCACTTTTCTGCGCAGCTGCGGCTGCGCAGTGCACCCGGTTTTCCGCATTTACACCGGGTTTTTTGTATTGTTAATTTTTAAGCAAATAGCACGTGGAGCGCGGCATTTGATGCGCGTGACCTCCCCAATCATCCTCATTTGATATTTTATTTAAAACAAATAAAATAAACAATCAAAACAAGGAATATAAACAAAACAAAACAAAACAAAACAAAAATATGGAGGGCGGCATTTTAAATAAGTAAAACCAGTAAACATTATTTATTTATCAAAATTTTAAATTTATTTATTATACTTAAAGGGGTGTAGAACTTTGTGGTAATTTTTAATTTGCAAAAAAACTGTGTCTTCTACTTGTTTTGGCCAATCCACCCGGTTTGTTTTTAATTTAATTTTTTGCGGGCGGATTTCCATTATTTTTCAAAGTTTTCAATTTATTTCTCATACTTACAGGGGTTTAGACTTTCATGGTAATTTCTATTTTGCTCAAAAACCATGGTTTTTTTTTTTTTGGCCAATCCCGCCGGTTTTTTCATAAAAAATCCTGACAGCTTAATTTCCAGGATTTCTCAACATTTTCACATTTTTTAAACTTTTTCTAAGCACTTTAAGGGGTGTAGAATTTAATGTGAATAACAGTTTTTTTTTTTTAAATCACTGGTTGGATTTTGATGATTTTTGGACTCAATTTATTTCCAAACACCTTCACATCTGTCTTTCAAGATATTCAGGGAGTTTTTAAATGGATTCATACACTTTAGAGGGTGAAGAATTCATTGGAAACAAATACTGATTATAAAATTGACTTCTTATCAGATTTCATGACAAAGAAATGGAAATACAATTATACACAGAGGTATGGTACATTGCATGATGCTTTGGAGTGTTACATGTTGTTTATTAAATAACCAACAACCGGGTGTAAATGCGGAACACTGGGTGTAAATGCGGAAAAACTGGGTATTTTTATTAATGCCCTAGAATAAATGAAATCAACAAAATAAATAAATAAAATACAAAGCAAGAGACATAATTGCAAGTTAATAATTTATTAGCACACAAATAATACGTATAAGAAAGAGAAATTGTTATCAACACTACTGATAACAGCTAGAAAATGCTTACAAATGGTGAATATACGCCTGAATTACATTCCTGAACTGATATGTAATGGGCAAAAAAAAATAGAAGACATTGTTTTTTTGGGAAATAAAAATTCCCATAAATTTCTACACCCCTGGAAGTATATTAAACATTTTTCAAATGTTGAAAAAAAATCAAAATCCGCCCGCAAAAAATAAATAAAAAAAAGGGTTTAAAAGCGGCAAACCAGGTGTGCTGCGCAGCAAATTTGAGGTTGCCGCTGCGTAAAACTGTGTGTAAACGCGGAAAAACCGGGTTTGTTCCTTAATGCCCTATAATAATTATGATACCACTAAGGAATCCCAATAGCCCAATTCTGGATAATCTATAGTTTAATGCTGATATATCATCAAGAATTGGCCACAACCTACCTTCAATAAGGTAGAAACCACAAACCCACATGAGTACTCCTTGGATGCCTATTAATAATACTCTGTTTGGGTTATATTTCAAAAAACACTTAAGTCTGATGTTTCATTCAAGTGGATGAGCAAGACAGTGGTGGAAATTACAACTCAAGGGCATGTGAATGAGAAATAAAAGGGAAACCAAAGAAAAAACAACCCCCGGTACAT